>OY726528.1:56725204-58003420 GCA_963383655.1 Bathymodiolus septemdierum
ATCTGCTATATCATTATCTTTGATATTATACAATAGTCAAATATCTACAAATTATGAAAAAAATCATACTCAAATTCGCTGTCCCTTCCATTTCTCTTCCTAGACCAGGTACCAAATGTATTTGGCACATCGTAAGGGAAATAACTCATACAACAAGACAAGAACACCTATAAATTTAGCATCAAATCGGGAATGTGAAAAATGTCTATTAAACTTACCGCTAATAAATAGTCGACCTGGTCATGTATACATAATACTAGTGTACCTACACGTAGTAAATTATACGTGAACGACATGACCATGAGAAACAATGTAACCAAATGATGAACAACATGCTCTGCAAAATCCTGAAAAAAAGTAATATAATTACTGGTAGCATGTTGTAATAAAATGAAAAAAAATCCAAAAAAAACTACACTGTCAGAACAGTTTCAAAATCCATGTATCAAAGTCAAAGAAAGAGGCAAAATTAACACCCCTTAATGCACAAATTCATGACGCTAACTTTCCTGACTTAATACAGGCATTTCAATAAACAGTGTGGGGGGAAGACTAGTTTTATGGGCTCAAACTTCCCCTCTTAGTGGAATGCATCTTCGCTAGCCAAGGGTTACGATTCGGGTCCCCCTTCTTGTAACCCTTGGCTAGCGAAGATGAGTGGAATGGTGCAGTCGTGCAAATGCTTTCCACTCATCTTCGCTAGCCAAGGGTTATGATTCGGGTCCCCCTTCTCGTAACCCTTGGCTAGCGAAGATGAGTGGAATGGTGCAGTCGTGCAAATGCTTTCCACATGTGTGTAAAATTGCAACCTTCACATACAAATGTACAACTGGGAAAATAGCACTATTACAAAGAACACTATAATCTTGAACATTATAAATGATATAGTGCAGACTTTAGGGACCGACCATTTAACTTGTAGGGGGGGGTTATGGTTTTTTGTTTCATTCAGAATTTTTTTTCCGGACAACACGAGAGTTAGAGTATTTAATTTTTTTGTTGCGCAAAGTGCAATTTTTTTTTCCAGAATTCAACATTATGTTATATGACAAAAAAATCTGAATCAGATTATTTTTTTTTCCTCCACCAAAATCAGAACATTTTTTTCATCAACATCGAATATTTTTTTAGAAAAAAACCATAACCCCCCTCCCCCCCCTTCAAGTTAAATGGTCGTTCCCTTAGATATCATATGCATTTATTTTTCCAATTCATTCTAAATTATGCCGCTTTTCTATTAATGTTGCTATAGCCTACGTGGATATATAGAAAGACCCTAAAAGTACTAAAGTATCTGATAATTATAAGAAAACGAAACTTATTCAGCGTGTTTAATTTATCCCACAGTAGTAAAGCTACCATGTACCAAACTTTTCTTGCTTAAGGTAAAGCCTATATCTAACGTGAAATATATAATAAATAGCAAACAAAACCACACTGAATCAACACAAATCGTATTTTTTAATTAAAAACACTTTATTGGAACTGGTGAAATGGTAAATGTATTTACTTCTACACAAAACCATCTACTTAAATATAGCCATTACTATGAGATGAATACCACAATACAATAAAAAAAAAAAAAAAAGCTACACCACATGGACATGACACTCCCATTTCAAATACCACAACTCTCAAAAAACAAAAGGGAAACAAATCAAAAGGCCTACAGACCCTCAGATGGTCAGACAATCATTCCTAATAATATGGTTTCAGGAAAATAAGTCATGGCAAACTTGAATAAGTACACATCAGTTTTAAGACAAACAAATGTTGTGGTATAAAACCAATTCTAGAACAACAAAGGCAAAGATCGTCAAAAGGTATAACGACTCTCAGACTGCCATCCCTAATAATCTCGTTAAGTTTGAAGATAATCGGTCAAGGAAATTACGCATACAATGTAGTTAGTGCACATGTCGGACAGACGGACAACACAATACTACATACGGATCGGACCGTCTGAAAACGTAGGCATAAAAAGACATCAGATATCTACAGTTGGTACTTGGTGTTATTTTAGGTTGATTGCACTGTGGGTCAAGCTTCATTGTAACTGTCTGATAGGTGTGGGAATGTATTTACCTTGATTGGTTGTTGTTTAACGACATCGGTCCAGGTAATATAACACGCTTACTAACAATAAATCACTAGTGGAGGAGTAAATGCTTACCCTTCCGGAATGCATGAGTTCACCCCTGGTTTTTAGTGGCATTCGCGTTGCTCGATCTTTAGTTTCCTGTGTATATCATAGTTTGTCCTTTTCTCTTGACCATTGTATTGTCTGTCTTCCTTCGATATACGGCTTACGATTACCCCTTTGGTATCTTCAAACTTTTCGTAAGAGGTTGTCATTGGTTTTTCAGATCAAGTTTTCCTCTCTGCTTGCGAAAGGAAAGATAATTTTTAAACTAGAGGCTCAGCCCACTGAGCCTGTATCACTCACCTGACAATAGAATGATACTGAAGCAAATTTCAAAGGGAGATAATCATTACCTTAAAAAAACAGCAGCCATCTTGAATGGAGGGTGGGGCTGTCGGACTCAATTTTAAAAGGGACACACCCAGGGACCATCTATGCCAAGTTTGGCTCCATTTGGCCAAGTTGTTTCAGAGGAGAAGATTTTTTTTAACATTAGCCAATCAGAAAAAAGAATTAATCTTGGCGGCCATGTTTGTAGGCCAATTGGAACGAAATGGAGAAACTTTATAGAGGACCTTACATAGATGCTTACTGCCAAGTTTGGTTCCATTTGGCCAAGTTGTTTCAGAGGAGAAGATTAAAATATGAAAAAGTTAACGGACGGATGACAGACGCCAAGTGATGGCAATACCTCACATGGCCCTTTGGGTCAGGTGAGCTAAAAAATGATGAAAAAAGGGCAATAACTCCTAGACGGGTAATCAGATTTACTTCAAAATTGCAGGGCATGTAGATCTTGACAAGCTGAACATGTTATAAGTTTACACTCAACATCTATCTCTTATAGTTTTTGAAATAAAGGATGAAAAGTATTAACATTTTTAAAATTTGATGAAAAAAGGGCAATAACTTCAAGATGGGTAATCAGATTTACTTTAAAATGGCAGGCTAGGTTGATCTTGACATGCTGAACATGTTTGCTGTTTAAAGTTAACATCTATCTCTTATAGTTTTTGAAATAAAGGACAAAAAGTATTAACATTTTGAAAATTTGACAAAAAAAAGGGCAATAACTCCAAATTGGGTACTCAGATTAACTTAAAAAATACAGTGTATGTAGATCTTAATATGCTGCACATGTTTGCAATTTAAACTTAACCTTTATCTCTAATAGTTTTTGAAATATCAGACAAAAATGTTTAAATTAAAAAAAATAAAAATAAAAAAGGGCAATAACTCCTAGACGGGTAATCAGATTTACTTCACAATTGCAGGGCATGTAGATCTTGACATGCTGCACATGTTTGCTGTTTAAACTTAACATCTATCTCTTATAGTTTTTGAAATAAAAAACGAAGTTTTAAAATTTTGAAAATTTGATGAAAAAAGGGCAATAACTCCAAGATAGGTAATCAGATTTTCTTCAAAATTTCAGGGTAGTTAGATCTTCCTGTGCTGATCATTTTTATGCGTGTCAGATTTGTGATATTATTAACGGTTTTTGAGTTGTTACCAAAAACGTGCAATTTTACCATATGTTCTATTTTTAGTAACAGTGGCCATGTTTGTTGGCCGAATGGAACTAAATGAAGAAGTTTTAAAGAGGATCTTACATAGATGCTTCCTGCCAAGTTTGGCTCCATTTGGCCAAGCAGTTTCAGAGGAGAAGATTTGTTTAACATTAGCCAATCAGAAACAAGAATTGCCCTTGGTGGCCATATTTGTTGGCGGAATGGGACGAAATGAAGAAACTTTATAGAGGACCTTATATAGATGCTTTCTGCCAAGTTTGGTTCCATTTGGTCCAGTTGTTTCAGAGGAGTAGATTAAAATATGAAAAGTTAACGAACGGACAACGGACGCCAAGTGATGGCAATACCTCACATAACCCTTTGGGTCAGGTGAGCTAAAAAGGAAAGAAAGATTGTCTTGCAACCTGCCGCCAAAGTGTTGTTTATTAGGAACTATTAAAATAAAAACGTTGAAGTTTAATTTAGTGCGCACGACACGTTTCTGGAATAACCTCTATCAGGTACGCTCAATGTCAAAAGGTTGGAATGCCAAATGATTTATATGTCTTTGGGAGTAAGTAAACCAAAGAGCCTAAACAGGAAATCCAAAAAATTAGTTAATGTCACCAATATCTGAGGGAGAAAACCTTTACACTTTATGCAAATTTTACTAGAACTGGTTCCACAATAAACTGACTACATGTATATACTTACCTTTCGTTTATGATCTGTAAATAACATATAAACAGCAGAGAGGTAAAATCCAAATTCTATCAAATAGTACCAATAAATACCATCTGAAACTGTCTATAATAAATAACATAATAAATACAATATTTATTAAACAATCATATTATTTCTGCAAGTTAACAAGTAGTAGCCATATTTCTATAATATTAAATTACAATTTCGTCAAGTACATTTATTCTAACTTTATCGAATGATGGATTCGTAACAACCGCTTTTAATAATACACGCAGCTCAGATATACAGTGGTGGACAGTTTTATTGGTATCGGAAATCAGAGTACCTGGTGAAAACCGTTAGTATATATGTGTATACGGAAATTACATAATTCTCAGTTGTGCGATAAAATCTTTATGCACACAGAGTACAATGCAAACTAAACATATAATAGAATTAATAATAAGAAAACTGCTAAGCAATTATATATATCGTGCATTGATACCAAATCGAGCAACACGTGCTCGTTTGTTTAGGCAAACCCTATGTCTGATTAACGGTAAGCAGTGATCGATAATTATTATACTTTACTATAGAAACGAAGCAAGAAATAATTAAGATATTTTAAAGTTTTATTCCATGGAACAAAAAATAACTCATTATTCCCGCGGCAAACTGCACGTAGGTCAAATAAATGTGAGGGAATCTGCACGTAGCACAAAATAACTGTTTGAAATTGGCGCGCTTTTGCACGTCGAACCAATAACTAGTTATTTCCCTCCGCACGTCGAACCAATAACTAGTTATTTCCTCCCTATATAATCAACCAAAACCTTATTTTTTCAAAAAAATATTGTGAAGTCATTTCTGGATAGATTTTAACAAATTTTACACCAAAACATTCAGAATTGTTTATATTTTGATTGTTTATTTGCTCATTATGTTTATATGAGTGGTTTTTATTTGTACATAATATAAACAGGATTGTTAATTTTTAGGATTTATTTTTAGTTGAAATATATAGGAAAATCAAAGTCAATTTGTATTTATTATGCTTATTTCTTATGGTTTTGGTTGATTATATGGTTTTTTTTTTACATGTTGTAATACTTTTGGCAGAATACTGTACTAGTATATTCCACACAAGTGGATTCGGCTTCGACAGATCTCACAGTAAATATGGAATGAACTTCTTGTGTTGATATCAGGGGCGGATCCGGGGGGGGGGGGGGGGGATGGCGCATGGCCGGGTGCGCCCTCCCTGAAATTGGAAAAAATATGATTTTTTGGTGTAAAATTGTGATTTTTCACACGAATTATCCCAAAAATTTTCGCACCTCCCTCCACAATTGGAAAAAATATGATTTTTTGGTGTAAAATCGTGATTTTTCACACGGAATACCCTCTGCTCGGCGAAATTTTTTTAAGTGCGCCCCCCCCCCCCCCCCCCCCCTAACTTGAAATCCTGGACATGCCCAGTTTTTCAGATAAAAGCAATACTTAGTGTTGTAACAATTTAAGCAACTGACTATTCTACTTTGTTCCTAGATAAAACTAGTTACCTGTGCTGGCCATCCTATCCAGCAATGAAGAGTTTTTTCGAACCATGATTTCTACAATATAAAAAAAAACATTTAAGATAGAAATTTATCTGTTATTGATTGATTGTCGATTAACATCAAGATAGCAATAGTTCTACTATTAACACCTCGTGAACAAATTTACAAGCAAGCAATAAAAATATAGAGTAACGGCAGTTTTGAAGGTCGAGACACACATTATCGATAGTATTACAACGAGCCCGATAGTGTATTTGGATTGGGTAGTAGCACATTAATAATTCCGATAACCGGAACTACTTTCGCATGCAATATAAACAATATTGCTACCGATTGACGTCACGTCTGTTTATATCTACACAAATTAAGACTAACACTTATCTACACGTCTCTTTTCTTTCTGATAAATATATTTGCAAATTATTTTAGGTATCCATTTACTGATGTTGGTATTAAAGTTGAAATAATTTCCTTCCATGTTGGGGCTGCCGTCGTGGGCGTGATCGTATGGTAGCTTGATTTACAACTATCTATGCAATCGGTGCCCATCACCACTGATGGTGTGAGTTCGAATCCCGGTCATGTACAATTTTATGCTATAAAGTTTGTCAGTGACTTGCGGTAGGTCAGTTGTTTTCTCCGGTACTCCAGTTTCCTCCACCTATAAAACTGACCGCAATGATATAATTGAAATATTGTTGAAAGTGGCATCGTTAAACACCATAAACGTAAACCCAAATCCCATTCCTTGTTGGGGTATATTACACGTAAGCCACATTCGTTCGCACTATTGACTATTTGTGTAAAAGGTCACCTATCTATAGTTCACATTCTCTACATGGCGAGGTACAGCATGGGGGAATATATAACTATATTAGTTAGAATCTCTGTTGGTTGTAATTCTAATGATTAAACACTATGTTGAAGTCATATGTTACCAGCATGCCATACCAAGGAGGGAATCATTCTATCCACGGACTATAAATGATTGGAATGCTCTTCCAGCCACTACAGTGACCGTCACGAGTCTTGCCACTTTCAAGACTCTCCTCCAACGTAATATCAGGAGCCTTGTTTTTATCGCTAAATGTATAGCACTCTGATGAACTTTGTGTGTAATTTATTTTTATGCGCACACTGGAAAGTGGCAGAATAATTAACAATTTGATGGTGGCCACTCAGCGGTAGAAGTAGAAATCATCGCTACAGATATTCTACGGTCATCATCGCTACAGACATTCTACGGTCATCATCGCTACAGATATTCTACGGTCGTCATCGCGATCTGGTTGATCGTTACGAAATATCCATATCTCAATTGACTTTGGGTTTTTCCTCTATCACTGCCAACCGGACTAAATATGAGCAACACGACGGGCGTCAAGACTTATAAGAAACATGAACTGCTTACCCTTCGCGAGCAGCTTAGTTCACCCACAGTGCTTGGTGGGGTAGTTCACCCACGGTGTTTGGTGGGTAGTTCACCCACGGTGTTTGGTGGAGTAGTTCACCCATGGTGTTTAGTGGGGTAGTTCACCCACGGTGTTTGGTGGGGTAGTTCACCCACGGTGTTTGGTGGGGTAGTCCACCCACGGTGTTTGGTGGGGTAGTCCACCCACGGTGTTTGGTGGGGTAGTTCACCCACGGTGTTTGGTGGAGTAGTTTACCCACGGTGTTTGGTGGGGTAGTTCACCCACGGTGTTTGGTGGGGTAGTTCACCCACGGTGTTTGGTGGGGTAGTTCACCCACGGTGTTTGGTGGGGTAGTTCACCCAAAGTGTTTAGTGGGGTAGTTCACCCACGGTGTTTGGTGGGGTAGTTCACCCACGGTGTTTGGTGGAGTAGTTCACCCACGGTGTTTGGTGGGGTAGTTCACCCACGGTGTTTGGTGGGTTGTTCACCCACGGTGTTTGGTGGGGTTGTTCACCCACGGTGTTTGGTGGGGTAGTTCACCGACGGTGTTTAGTGGGGTACTTCATCCATGGTGTTTAGTGGGGTAGTTCACCCACGGTGTTTGGTGGGGTAGTTCACCCATGGTGTTTGGTGGGGTAGTTCACCCACGATGTTTAGTGGGGTAGTTCACCCACGGTGTTTGGTGGGGTAGTTCACCCATGGTGTTTAGTGGGGTAGTTCACCCACGGTGTTTAGTGGGGTAGTTCACCCACGGTGTTTGGTGTGGTAGTTCACCCACGGTGTTTGGTGGGGTAGTTCACCCACGGTGTTTGGTGGGTAGTTCACCCACGGTGTTTAGTGGAGTAGTTCACCCACGGTGTTTGGTGGGGTAGTTCACCCACGGTGTTTGGTGGGGTAGTTCACCCACGGTGTTTGGTGGGGTAGTTCACCCACGTGTTTAGTGGGGTAGTTCACCCACGGTGTTTGGTGGGGTAGTTCACCCACGGTGTTTGGTGGGGTAGTTCACCCACGGTGTTTGGTGGGGTAGTTCACCCATGGTGTTTGGTGGGGTAGTTCACCCACGATGTTTAGTGGGGCAATTCACCCATGGTGTTTGGTGGGGTAGTTCACCCACAGTGTTTGGTGGGGTAGTTCACCCATGGTGTTTGGTGGGGTTGTTCACCCACAGTGTTTGGTGGGGTAGTTCACCCATGGTGTTTGGTGGGGTAGTTCACCCACGGTGTTTAGTGGGGTAGTTCACCCACAGTGTTTAGTGGGGTAGTTCACCCACGGTGTTTGGAGGGGTAGTTCACCCACGGTGTTTGGTGGGTTGTTCACCCAGTGTTTAGTGGAGTAGTTCACCCACGGTGTTTGGTGGGGTTGTTCACCCAGTGTTTAGTGGGGTAGTTCACCCACGGCGTTTGGTGGGGTAGTTCACCCATGGTGTTTGGTGGGGTAGTTCACCCACGGTGTTTGGTGGGGTAGTTCACCCACGGTGTTTGGTGGGGTAGTTCACCCACGGTGTTTGGTGGGGTAGTTCACCCACGGTGTTTAGTGTGGTAGTTCACCCACGGTGTTTGGTGGGGTAGTTCACCCACGGTGTTTAGTGTGGTAGTTCACCCACGGTGTTTGGTGGGGTAGTTCACCCACGGTGCTTAGTGGGGTAGTTCACCCACGGTGTTTGGTGGAGTAGTTCACCCACGGTGTTTGGTGGGGTAGTTCACCCACGGTGTTTAGTGGGGTAGTTCACCCACGGTGTTTGGTGGCGTTCGTGTTTCTCATCTTTTTTTGTATTCCGTTTGGTGGTTTTTGCTTAGTTTGTCTCCGTCCTGTGTATTGTGTGCCCAATGTCTTTGAATTATTCCTTCCTACTGTGGTCCTTCGGTTTTCTCCAACGTTTACTTTCAGAAATTATCGATGTGTAAACTCAGTGGGTTCCCAGACAAACTTTACAAAAAAGTCCGAAAGTTTGTGAGGACATCGACCGAATTTACACATCGATATTTGCTGAAAACATAGCTTTTAATGCTATCACATTTCCTGTGAATGATGAATTAGCTTGCCAACACATGTCACATACATATGATAAATGTCTAGACTGTACAAATCGTGTTACATTGTATCGGTGGCAGCTTTTTATAAATATTGATTTTTTTTATGGTCACATATTGTATAAGATCGACAAATCCCCATTTTGATTACTTCATGTTTGAACTACAAATATAATTTTCTTCTAGCAAAACAAAAACACGCATCTTCTCCACATCAGCAGTTTTTAATTTTGTTGAATACATTAAAATGTTGTGAATTTATTTTAAATTCGTCGATACACATTCCTGTGGATTAAGGAAAACTTACACTTTCGTGGATAAGTAAAATTGTGGATTAAGTGGCTGGTTAAATTTAACTCTGATAAAACAGAAAGTATGATCCTATCTAGGAAATCTAACCGCCCACTTCATCCACCTCTCATGATGGATAATAAGAACATGGTATCTGAACATAAACATTTAGGCTTTACCATATCTAATGATGGAAATTGGGGTAAGCACGTAGACCTGGGCCCGGTTGTTCAAAATACTGGATAAGGTTGTCCACTGGACAACTACTTATACAGTGGACAGCTAGCCAGTAGATAAAATTGGTTGTTCAAAAGCAAAGACAAGGGTTGGCTAGATATCCACTGGATAAAATTTTGTCAAGTGGACAACTCCCATAATTCTTTGCATTTCCTGTGTAAAAGCAATCCAGACCACAAATTAAAAAAACAAGGGTCTGCTAAGTTCAGCGACATTTCAAGTTATTTTTCAGGCAGTTCAATTTATTTGTTGCGATCTTCAAATGATTTATGACCAATCATTTTGCTATCTTTGTGTTGGAGCTGGGAATGTATGTCTCTATAGAATTTTTTTCTAAGTCATATGGTAATCAATTTTTTGTTAGACAAATTGTGATTAATCACACATTTGTTTTCTAATTCATTTTACTTACACAGTGTATTAGACAAGTGTTTTTTAAACGTAACCTTTTTTTTCAGATCATGAAATTATAATCCACAGTAAATATTTGTTTAAATAAATTGAAGCTAGTTACTTCATTTCTTTCCTAAAAGATTTATCGGTATTGAGACAAGGACAAGAGTAATTAAAGGGTGTGTCATTTTGTCATTCATGTCTTGTAGATAAAAATATGAAGATATATTTATTTTACGAAAAACACAATTTTACAAAACGTTAGAAATATTTTATAATTATCCAGTTCAATTAGTGTACTTAATGATGTAGTGAAATGGTATCTTACAACAATAAAATCCAAATTGTGTTCTGGAAAACTTGGAATCTATTGAAGTGGGCTGGCCTGCAATAATTGACATTTTTGGGATTATGCCTACTCCCTATATACATGTAAATATCACGGTTTATAAAATATGTTGGTTGGATCTTGGGACATTTAACGTACATGTCTTAGGATCGAATCCTTTCATAGAAATCTACACACGTACACTGAATGACATTTGTCATACTATTGTCAAAAACAAATAAAATATAAATATTTAAATCCAACTTTTGAGAGACAAAAACAAAAAAGAATTATCAATTAAAATCAATCCCAAGTCTAAATCCAAAACAACAAACAGATCTAGTAAACAATTTTCCAGCACACATTTCATCATTAGCCATTCTTCTAACTTTGAGGCTAAAAAGGGGGGGTTCCTCGTCACGGTTCATCAAAAGTATTTCTTACGGTTAAATAAATTCTTCTGATTACATTTCACAAAACTATGTAACCCGATGTAATTGATATTGTATATTTTTTTACCATTTCTACATACTCACTAGTCGGGTCTATTTTGTCAACAATTGAACAGTGTATGTGTCCAGTAATTCATGTAATATTGACATCGGGTTGAGAGAAAAAAAATCAACAAAGAACATACACAGAAGACCACATTGAAAAAAAAAAGGTTCATAAAAATGTAGACGAGAGGCGTATATCATAAAGAATGTAAAATAAATTTGATTGAAAACGATTCACGGACAATGTCCCCATCAAGTTTCACAGCAAAAAAACCAACAAACAATATTGGGGAAGAAAAATCCACGAATACGGAAAACCAAAAACACCCACCAGTCCCTTCAATTACACCTCTCTTTAATTTACTTGCACTGCACAACAAACATTTGTATTTAAAATCTGTCTATTTATCTTAGTTCCTGTTATGTGTAATCTATTTCCAAAAGGGGGAAATGATATTTTTGAAATTGAATAGAGGTAAATTTCATGACGACAAACAAAAAGTCTACTGTAATTTCAATTGGCGATCATATTTATCCACTGGATAAAACTTTATCCGTACCAAATTAGACTGGACAAAGTTGTCCTGGATAAATCATATTTGTCCAGTGGACAACTTTTGAACAACCACATTTATCCAGTGGACAGAAGTTGTTCAGGATATATCTTATTTGTCCAGTGGATAACTTTATCCATTGTTTTGAACAACCGGGCCCTGATTACCAAGAAAACCTTTACGAGAGTCAACATTATGAGAAAATTTAAATTCATTTTAGATCGAAGAACCCTTGAAAAAATTTACGTGACATTTATTCGATCTTTATTAGAATATGGGGATGTAGTTTGGGACTGTAAAACTGTTTACCTTACGAATAAATTAGAAAGCATACAAGCAGAGGCTGCCAGGGTTGTTACTGGGGGTACCCGCCTGGTATCCCTTTCAAAGTTATATGCAGAAACCGGGTGGGAATATTTGAAAGACAGAAAGGAAATACATAGATTGGCATATTTTTATCAAATGAATAACGGCTTAACCCGCGGTATTTGAGTAGTCTTGTCCCTAACACCCTTCGAAATATTCACGATCACAATACAAGACATTCAACGTTAATTCCGCCTGTCAGAGATCGAACCACTTCGTATGCAAATTATTTTTTACCTCAGACAGTACGGTCTTGGAATCTTTTTCCGGATAGCACAACAAACTGTCCTATTAATGTATTCAAATCGCGACTGAACCTTAATATTATATATGATAAACCCACATTTTTTTTACGTCGGTAGCCGTTTAAGACAGATTTTTCACGCTAGAATACGTATGGGGTGTAGTGCTCTTAATTCCGATCTATTTCGGAAAAATATTGTAAATTCACCGCGTTGTACATGTGGTGCTATACACTCCTACTCATTATCTTCTCAACTGTCCTCACTATAACATACCTAGACAACGCCACATATTTGCCCTTAACCTTCCTATTCCCTTCTCCACTGAATTTCTATTGGTAGGATCTAATGAGTTAACAATTAATCAGAACAAAGAAATCTTCTTGTCAGTACAAAAGTTCATTTTAAGTAGTAAACGATTTCCCCCTCAATTCACAATTCACCAACCCCTTTCACTTTCCTGCACAATTCATCCCCTATGGTGTAAAATACAATTATCATTTTTACTGATCCTTACAACTTAATCTAACTTCTAAGATTATTAAAAGTAGATTTAATTAAACTTGGGATACGGATTTATATAAGTTTAATAACTTGTTTTCGGATCCTCTTAATTAATTCATAGTCATTACTATTGTTGTATTTAAAATGTTGTACTATATTCATATGTATTGATTAATCAAATATGTTTACACTAAGTGTCACTCTCTAAAACTCCATGTATTAATTAGTTCCTACTTACATCCCATAGTACATAGATCCCATACCAAGACATTACAATGTAGAATATAAATTGCCAACTGAAATGTAACATATAAAACAACAGATTAACGTCAGGAAAATAAACAAAGAGAGTGAATATTAAAACAAATATCCAGAATCTACCTCGCCGGTAACTGACGGTGGATCATCCATTGACCACGGGTAATGCGTGGAGATTATCGGAGTATAATAGGTCGTCTTCACCCGAAAACGGCCATTTACGGAAGAATAGTTTTTCTTTTTTTTTTGTGGGATCCATGTTTTCCTTCTTTTTATTTTTTTTTCTTGTGTGTTTTTGGTTTTATTTGCTTTCGTTCTGTGTCCCAGGCTGCACGTGTCTCTGGGTTGTCCATTCGTGAATGCACCTTTCGGTTTTCTCTAACGTTTATTTATTACAATGTATTTACCTTGCATCTTGTAGTTTTTTCAAATCTGATGCTGCTTGTTTTTTTTTTCTTTTACGAAACCATAGTGAAACCTGTCGTTCTGTCATTCCTGATTTCTTTGATAAAATCTACAGTTGTAAAAATGGATTAAAATGAAGATTAATCATTTTTTGTTAATATATATATTAGATCCTCCAATTGATTGGTTTATTGTTGTGAGCAGTTTTCAGCTATATATACATGACAAAAATAAGATTACAAACAATAAATCTTAAAAATATATCTTTTACAATTTTCAAAATTGTGTCGCCTGTAACATTTGTAAACAAATCAGAAACAATGTTGACGTTGTAGAATACCTGACGAACATCTAGACGCAGTCGATTAAAATATGCTTCAGTGAATAATTGGAATTATACGGAATACGTTCCGGTCGTTCTTCAACATTTAACAAATAGCTATTTGTAAATCTACCATTACGAATAAATCAAATGTCAACGCATATATTGAGGTCATATTTCGTCCCAAAAAACTGTATTACACTCCAATAACATATAAGGGACCGACCATTTAACATGAAGGGGGGGGGGGGGGGGGAGGGTATGGTTTTTTGTTTCGTTCAGAAATTTTTTTTCGGACTACACAAGAGTTAGAATTTTTCTTTTTTTGTCCAGAATTTAGCATTAGGTTATATGACAAAAACTCTGAATCAGATTATTTTTTTTTCCTCCACCAAGATCAAAATATTTTTTTTTAGCAACATTGGGAAGCAGAATTTTTTTTTTAGAAAAAAAACATTCCCCCCCCCCCCCCCCCCCTTCAAATTAAATGGTTGTTCCCTAAATAGAGATAACAATCCTCATACACTTATTTTTTAATGTAAATTTTCCAAGGATGATTGTCGTAGTATCATCGTTTCGGCATTAAAGATACAATGTTTCTGTTACTGTTCACGAATTCAAACAACAATAAATATCAAAAAGCTGTGTTCAATCACAGAGTTTATAAGGACCATTGAGGTCAATATAAATCACAGCAGCTGCATGTGTCAGACTTTGGAAATTGTATTATTTCTTATCAGTCTAGACCAGAGTCTGTTTACTTAGCTTTGGTCAAAATAGCTATAATCTTGTCATCGCTTTTGCTGGTGTGCTATATAAGCAGGCCCACTGAGAGGGGGGGTCAGCCGGGCAGTGCCCCGGGGCCCATGCGTCTAGAGGATCCACAAGCCAAACGAGGGAAAAAAACCGAGGGTGTACCTTGAGCAAGGCAAACAAAATAAAATGTGGGCTTTCGTGAATATGTAAATGACAATTTCGTGTAGTGGATATAATATTTTTCATACAGAAATAGCCCCAGGTTTCAGGAAGGAGCCCACTAATGACTCATAGGGAACTTGATGATGTATAACAACTTTTCTGTTTCGGTGTATGGGGCACTGGACCATGTACATATATTCAGTGATTTTCGACTTGTAAATGTATATTAAATGACTCAAATGAGGGTCAAGCCTGAATGCTTGGGCTCCCCTAAGAACAACCATTGACACTGGTAGATCGAGGGTTGCAGGAGGAGGGGCCCACTATTCTTTATATAAGAGCTCTCAAATATGTAGGCCTAAGTGATTTGCTATAGACAAATACATAGGAAATAGGGACCCAGGCTAAGTCCCTAAGAATTATCTGAGAGTAGCAGATCGAGGATTGCAGGGGGAGGGGCTCATTAATGGTGAGTAGACAAGATCATGTTAAGCTCAATTGATTCCGTTCAGGTGAGCCTTTATTTTTTATTTATCTATTAATTTCACTTCGTCAGTCACCACATTGTCATTGTCACACATTGCAACATGCAAATTAAACAATTATAATCAAGGTATGCTGAGCGGGTCGGCACAAAAGATGTCGAGAGAGAGACTGAGAGAGATAAAAAAGAAAAGAAAAAAGGGGACTTCTCGGACACGAACAAGTCAACTGACCAAAGTAGGCCTACAATAGTTGTTGGTATCAAAAGTAGTCTCTACTAAATTTTTGGTATATTGACTTCAGTTTAACTTTAAACTGATTAATATTCTTAGGAAGGCAAGTGGGTAAAACGAGGCACGGGGGTTCCTCTTGGTAATTCTTTCCAAAGCCTCGGAATCCTATCCGAGTAAAATTTTCTGCTGAAATTGTTTTTACTCTATGTTTTTTCAAATAAAAATGGTGTAGACTTAGACTAAAACATAATGTTCATTATAGTTTATTTATTCAGCTGCCTAGGGCATTAAATTAGTGAAGATATGTTTTATATTTGGTTGTCGATTTGACTTGTTTTTTAAGTTTATAAAAATATATCTATTAATAAATGTACCAGATCATTATAATTAAGGGTTCAGACAAATAAACGAGTAGAATGCCGTTTTCTAAATCACAATTCATCAATTCATTTTTGTTGTACTGATTCTTTGCTTATGACACACCCTGGTGGACTTAGTTTGAGTATCATTATTTGGAGGAGGGGGCCAAGTTTCCCTTTGTCCTGGGGTGCAAAAATTCTCATGGCAGCCCTGTATATAAGCACTTGTTAGATTTTAGGTTAGTCAGTTTTATGTTGTATTTCGAAGAATAAACATGTAGTAGATATTAGCTGAGTTTGTGTTAAAAGTTCTAATAGGGTTGCGAATAATTGACCAATATAAAGCAGAGCGCAACAGTAACATAATATATGTATTATGATTTAAAGTAATATTACACCAGTTTTGGGTGAAGAAAATCTTTCCCTGAAAATTTGATTTGGAATACGGCGGTACCTTTACTAAGCTATTCATGCATGTTTCAAGTCGAAATATGTTCCCAACAGCTAGAAATCTGCAAATCCGTGTGCATGTTTATCCTCCTCGCCATTATTGTGGAGACTGATTAACTTTCAGTTGTTTTGTTCCGATGATTGCCGATCATAACCTCGTGAAGAAAGGTTTTGGTCCGATGATTGCCGATCATGACCTCGTGAAGAAAAGATAAACAATCATGGATGCTCAGGTAAGCATGCACACATTCCTGACAATGATTATTGAGGAATCTGTCTATATCATGTCGTGTGAACCAATTTTTTTTGCAATTATTCTTATGTGGTACACACGGAATATATATATATATAATTTTATCAACTGAACATTGCGCATGAGCGATAATATCCCCAAAAGAGTTCAAATCTTGTGTCACACGCATATCATTTGCATTACCGGTACTGTACTGGAAAACAGAATTAGCTGCTGCAATATTTTGCGATTGGCTCATAAAATCTGCTTTTGAGCGGATTTTTAATGTTATGCAGTTGATTTTAGTTAAAATTAGGTGACATATTAAGTGAAAATATTTAATCCAAAAATTCCACGATGTTGGCCTTTCATATTAAATATACCGGATACAATATTATCATATTACAATTCATGTTCGTATACACAAAACTTTTAACACAATTAAAATGAAACTATCAAATTAATACGCACGACGTGGTTTCTGGAATAACCTTCATCAGGTCTGCTAAAAGTCAGAAGGTTAGAAATCCAAAAATAATTTTAAAGTCTTTAGCAGATATGACACCAAAATCTCTAAACAGATAGCCAAAATCGGCTACGGTTAACTCTGCCTGAGGGAGATACACATTAGTTATAATAGCGAGCACAGAGAGCTCTACAGCAACATGGGCATGCGCATTGAATACCCAATCTTCCTTATGATGAGATTGAAATCCTATCGTCTGGAAGTTGATAAAAGTTGGCAGTCTCGGAGAGAATGCCAAAAATTATAAAAAAAGTCTCCAATAAATGATTTTAAAACTTAAATGATATCATGAACTTCTAAAAATCGTATTTAAGTAACAAACGACAATAAAAGGTGCTTACATTGTTAAATTAATCAGAATGACATCTCGCTATCAAAGTCATGACGTCATGTTATTCATGGACATAGGCCAAAGTCGTCAACAAATTTCGCGGAATTTTAATTAAAATCTTGTATTTTCATTCCCGAGTCAAAAAATTTCAAAACGACATCTATTTCATTTGCAGCTGCGTCAATTCCGTAAATGGTGACGACATGTAAACAAACACAGCACTTTTTTCAAGCGTGTCCAGATTATTAAATATCAGATAAAATCTTTCTGGTTACTGATTAGTAAAAGATAATTATAGAATAAATTTGACTTATCGTCACGGTATGTGTTTTCGTGCGTCATCTGTTTTCGTGGTATCCATTTTATTTTGATTTCCACAGCGCACACATTATTTTTGACGTGTCTTCTGGTTTCTATTTATGGAACATAAACAATACGAAAGCTGACATCTGTAAAAAAAATGATAAAGTTTACTTTTAAAGACGTAAGTAACAAAAACAGTGAACCTACCTACTGAACCATACTTTTTGTAATGCCAAAAATGTACTTCATTTATAAAGTAGCTGGAAAAAAATCCAGAAGGGCTATATAAAATTTAACTATGTCGTCTGCCTCTCAGACACCGGCTCTTCCTGTCATGGGGTCACTGATCGTACTTGTAAACAAAAGAGCCGACTGAAATGTGCCTGTTTCTTATATAAAATACATGTCACTTTGCAGTGCATTGTGGTTTCAGCACTAAAAACACGTCAAAAGTAAACACAATTTTGAAAGTGGTCATTTTCAAACATTCTGTTATTTTATTTAGATGTAGTATGATTTGGTAGATGGCCAGAAGCATGAAATTTTAAAACCAGCCATTTCGGGATTTTATATTCGTTTCCATCCCGTATATCGGCCTTGTTTTTATTTGCCACGGAAACAGATGACGCCATTTTACTGACAACAAAAGTTGCCAGGTAATCGAGAGTATATTAAAATACAAGAATGGCTTTAAAAACAATCTTATGCACTAAGAAATATTTAACTAGCCATTCTTTGAAAATTCCAATCGTCATATGAATGAAGGGTTAACACTGTTAATCGCTATATCTGAAAATCGATAATAGCACGAAAACCGATAACACGATGGTAATTTAGAACTACAATATTTTCAGAAAATATCAAATTAATTTTTTGGACCATTTGCAGCCGATGTAGAAAAACTCGCCTTGGTGTGTTTTAGTTTTGTTTTATTTTTTGCAGAATCTACGCGGGTGGTCTAAATATTTACTCGGATCAATCAAAACTTTGATTAATACAACACTGGCGTAATGAAAGGACTTTATGTTAACATGGACTATCAGGTTAAGGACAACAACTGTTCATTTTTTTATCACTGTGAATGACTCTTAAGACAACACGAATCTGGTCATTTTTTGACGTATGGACATTTCATGTCACGCCCAACTGCATTTCACTGTCGAACTCCAGATTTATATTGACATTTCGTTACTGTATTATGACTTACCAGTTTAAAAGAAATCCAAACACAATTCCTGTCTCCAAGATTATTTGTACATGTACCACAATATTCCTAAAGTTCTACAATAAATGCGTAAATAAAAACGAATCTGGCCACCATTCATCGTCATGTTAATATTTTTTTTATCACGTCATATTTTACGTTGCAACAAGTAAAGGTCAGCATTGAAATCGTATTTGGGTCACAACTGACACGCAAAGATGACAATGTCATCAATATTTTTTAATACGCATTTATAGTACATTAGTTTTAATAATAAAACCCTAAATGCTCGCTTACGTCTGCCGAGACACAAGTTTGTCACAGGAGCTACATTATTGCAGCTAATAGTACACGTACAATAAATAGGAGGAGATCACAGGGACCTGCTCCCGGCCTTTCGTTATCAATAATTTGAACCCTACTATCAATGTGCGGTACTAAAATATCACAAGGGATGACACCCGTTCATATTTATACTTAATTCCTACCTTTCGTACAGTTTAGTTGTGTTGAATAATGGTAATCCCAAATAAATATTACAAAAATCCTAAAGTATACTAAAAATCCAGCTTTTTAAAATGTTGCCAAAGGGGGGGAGGGGGAGAGAGAGAGGGCGTGTGCCCCTTGCCACCGGCTCATATGTCTGATAAGAAAAGATAGTGGTGAACATTAACATTTTTCATTTTTATACAATTTTTGCCTTTATTATTTCTTTGGCTAAGTAACAAACATTTTCTAACCATGATGTGCTTGCAAGGAACAAGGAACCATGACTTTTTCCTTATTTCTGTTGGTGTTAATTATTTCTATCAGTACCCATTTGTTTATTCATCTTAAATTTTCCGTCAGTCTGATCCTACAAAATATTTGAATACTACCAACATCTGCCGGCAATGGTTTAGAATAGTAAGACACAATGAATTTTATTTATTTAACTATTAATTTATGCCGTTCATACTATATGTATATCTGTTATTATTTATTAAACTCAGTCTTTCTAAAATAAATGCTATAAAATTATTAACCAGCTTGTTGTTGAAACTTTAAAAGGTAATAACATTACACAAGAAGGAATATATGTCTGTATAATCTTGTCACAGATAATTTTAAAGAGTATGATTTCGATACTGAATATTGCCTTAATATATATCACGCCTCTACTGTGCTTTTTCCAATAAAAAAAATATTGAATATTGATAAATATTTTGTATGTGAAAGCAGAGATATGTCTGATGAAAGCGGTACCTATATAATTCTTTTAAAATTAAAAACTATTTTGTTCACTTGGAGATAATATTGGCCCAAATACACATACTTTAAAATGTCGAAATGAAGATTATCAGTATTAAAGTAACCGTACGCAGTGCGGTCTTATGTATGGGCACAATGGACAGTTGCCCGGTGGTCCCACAAGCAAATGAACCCCATGCTAATCTATGTATGTTGTATACGGCATGATTTTTAATTTTTAAACACTGATTTTGTTGGAAGTATCAATACAAGAAATATATGTTTAATTTTATCGACCATTTATAATTTTATTTCTGTGAGTGTTTGTATAGATATGGGCCTCAGTGCACTGCTTTGACCGGGGCCTATATTGCTGACAAGACGGTCCTGACCGTACGTCATTCATCATTTACACTTCATGAATATATATCGGCTGTACATAGCATGGTATAGGCCAATATTGCTTATGCATGTTGGTTGCATTAATTGATATTTTCGTAATAAAACTCTTTTCTTATGACTTAAAAGACCATACTTTCATTTTACAGACACCGGCGTCTACTACCCCCTTTAGGCTTTATAATGGTTGATACCACCCGCGTACTAGTACTAGTTAGTCTTCAATGTTTGCACTGTCCCTAGTCCAACAATAAAAGATTCCATACTTTTTTCTCATACTTTTCTATTCTACTTCATTTAACTTTCCATGGATGTCGGGGATATCATTTAATTTCAAATACTAATGTCCTCTCTATAGGCCATGCCTACTCATATTATTTTGTGATATTCAACTTTCACTCAAATATATACACCGGCACTGGCCAGACAGAAATGCTGTGCTCGCATCTAGGCAATGCCTACTCCATATTAATAATTACATTATTAAGGAACTGTAAATTTCAATTGGTAGCAAGAAGTGTATATTTACGTCTCCTGTGATGTCACTAGATGACTTACTGTGAGCGTGTCAGCCGTTGGATTTTTACATTTACCATATTCATTCTCTAATACGTTAACTTGGGGTAGATTTTTGTGATGTAGATTGTCTCTTATGCCAAGGTAAGCTCCAATAGGCGCTATAACAAACCTGTAAAACCAATATATACAGGATCAGATACGTATAACAATTTGCAATGCAGAAGAATGTTTCCGAAACCTTACTATTGTCATCAGTAATTAATTAACATATACTCAAACTTCAATTCATATAAAAAAAAAATATTTATTTATATTTTTTATCATTCTTTTTTAATTCAATCTATATATTTATTTTATATAAATTTATGTTTGCCCCGATCCGATCGTCTTGTATCCACAATAAAATATGCTTCAGCTATTCATATCGTTCACCTTTTTCTTTGTAGAACAAAATTTGATCTGCATTAATCTAGAGTTTATAATTGTTATTGTTCGTAATTCAATGGTAGTGAGTTGTACTCATCATTAAAGACGTAACAGTCACGAGAGTGAGATGAAGCAGCATAGCTCTATATTAACACTGTTCCTTAACTTATGGTGGAACGAGAATTGCTTACTCTTCCGTAGCACTATGAGTTCACCTCTGTTTGCTAGTGGTGTACGTGTTACTCAATCTCTAGTTTTCTGTGCATACATGTTACTCAATCTTTAGTTTTCTGTGTATACGTGTTACTCAATCTTTAGTTTTCTGTGTATACGTGTTACTCAATCTTTAGTTTTCTGTGTAGTGTTTGATGTACCGTTATTTGTTATCTTGTCACTTTTCTTTTGGCCATTGTACATGTAATATCAGTTCATCTGATTATTTTCTTTGCATTTAAATATTGTTTTGTAATTTCCTCGAGCTTTAGACAACGTTTTTGCGTTTTGATATCTAAATTATTCATTTTAAAGAGGTGGATTTTATCGACAATTTGATATCATATTCCTTATCATTGTCTTAACGGGTCTGAATGGCCACGTGGCTACACGAGCACACGATACCCATATCAAGTGTTTTATATTGACACCAACAAACGACCGTGATTTTTACTGGTCAGTTAGTTATGTCTGACAGTCACGCTATGTCTGACAACTGATGATATCAAATTCAAAACAACAAACACCCTATCGTCTAATAATTTCCAAAATGCCATTTGAAAATCACAGAAACAGAATAAATCTGATACCCCTAACATCCGTATACATGACCGCTCCCTTTTCAAGGTTGGTACACGCACTTAACAATAACAAGTGGAGGGTGTGATATAAACATTAGAGAAACCCGAAATGGCAATCAAGAATGGCAAAATTCAGAGACACATGCAACATCGATCACTCACCTGTCTAATAAATGTCGTATAACAACAAGGCATATTGCCATAGCAATGGACGGTAATACAATATCTGATAGTTTTGGTACATATCCATCAGGAGGGAGAGCTTCAATGTGTTGTGAACGTAAAAAGTCCGGTTGTAACCAAATATCAATTTGTCTGTTTACCCAGTTGTACATTCTTTAATATCTGGAAGAAGAAATAACGGCGAGTGTATGAACGAAATATACATAGAGGAACATTCAAATTAACTCATTGGACTTTAAGCTGTAGTGAAAAAATCAACATTGCACTTCTTTCACTTTGATGGAAACGAACGAAAGTTGTACAACTGTTATGCTTATAATTTCGACATTGTCTTTGGCAGATTCGTTTGTTCAGCGCAGTATTTCAGCTATACAGTCAAAACTGCCTTAAAGAGCATCTCTATATAGCAAATCACTGTCTATAAAAGGAAGCTTCATTTTCCCTATTTATGAATAGTGTATATAATTTTAACCTGTATATAAAGGGTAACAGCACATAAAGACCATATTTTCAGGTTCACTTGAGTGCCCTTTATATACATTTGTACAGGTTTTATCGCGGAGTAAACAAATAATATAACTACAATACCCTTAGACATAGATCAGGTCTTTGTATAAGGTAGTCAGGTTATTAAACAACAGTATTAAGAAAAAAACTGCTGGAACATGCTAATCTGGGTCACGGGTCACTGTAATCGGGCGGCTGTATCGAGAAACAGATACGGTGTTGAAAAAACTGTTGATACTCATAAAATATTGATAAATGCAATAAAATTTTATGCTTGTCTTCAAGAAATATGATAGACAAAACCATGTGTGAAGTTTTATGACGAAATATCTACGATTTCTATGTAAATTTACGAGTTGAAGTTGCGGCTGTATCGAGAAACAGATACGGTGTTGAAAAAAACTGTTGATACTCATAAAATATTGATAAATGCAATAAAACTTTATGTTTGTCTTCAAGAAATATGATAGACAAAACCATGTGTGAAGTTTTATGACGAAATATCTCCGATTTCTATGTAAATTTACGAGTTGAAGTGGGGACATTTTATGTTCGATTTCTAAAAATCTTCTACTCTGAAACCACAGATAAATTTACTTTAGCGATGTATTTTTATCTTGGACAAGAATAATGAGCGTCCTGATTGGATGACCGATTTAAAACACACTGACTCTGCATGGTAAAAAGATGCATGTAAAAGAAATCTGTTATATTTATTCATTTGTTTGATTCTGGAATATTGTTGATCATTGATTTAAACAGGGAAAAAGAGGGGGGGGGGGGGGGGGGGTGAATTTTATTTGTGAATTTTACAGTTAAATAAATGTTATGTTTCGACAGTTTAAAGAGAAAAATAAAATGTTGTTGCGATTAAAGCTTAAATCAGCGTTAAAAATTGAACAAATATCAGTGGTTTTGTAAATGATATTTATTTTAAATAGAAAATCTGAATTTATTATTTATCAATTTATTATTAATGATACAATTTTATATCCCTTGGGAGGCGGAGGGGGGCTATGATGAAAATTTGAAATAAAAACACAGGTCCGGATTTTAAGCAAAAATAATAATCCAGGATTAGTTTTTTATTAAAAAAAAATCCAGGACCCTGTGTGCATGATTTTTTTTTTTTTTTAAGTTAATAATATGAAATATTGACATCCACACTTGCCTTTTGGACAGCACATTTCTGTGTCCACACTTGTATTTACAAATAAAATAAATAATTAAAAGGATAAAACAATTTATTCAAATTAATTTGTTATAAAACTGTCAGAATTGTGTCGCCTACGACATTTGTAAATAAAGCAGATAAAGTGTTGAATGTCTGACGAACATCAGCAACATCCAAGTAGTCAATTAAAATATGTTTTATTGAATTAATAGAGTTTTATTCCGGTCGTTTTGTTACTCTACCATGACCAATACGACACTGTGGTCAAGACCGCCTGTGCCTTGCAATTTTCACCATATAAGAACATTGAGTCATGACAATTAATAAATATGCATTGTATTTCGTGATACTTATAAAATATAGTTCATAAAGGCTTTAAACTAATGTACGGAGTGGCACGATTTGACATCGAGTTATCAAGTTCGTTCATGGCTTACTATCCTGGTTAGGTTCTTCGGTTTTCTTCCTCTCAAAGACTTTTAAATTGTTTGGCTCTCAACTATTTTGGGTTTGAGCGTACCAAATGAAGTTATTCTAGATATGTGTTGTTCGCACTAAATTAGATATCTATATTTTCATTACTGGTCAACGAGTGTGTTGCCATGAATACCTATATGACTAGGGATTCATGTGAAAATGGCATGTTCTAACTTCACCGAACTAACAAGAGGTTTATAAATAAAAGAATTTTGGGTTTTACAATTCTCAATTGCGCACAGGCAAATATGAGAATTCGAACATAATATCATGCATTTACTTTCTGCAGAAGCCGCAACGAAAGTAATTCAAAGCAAAATGTCTTATATTAGCTTCTGCAGTTAGGATCGATCTGGCAGAAGGTAATCAAAGAGCAGCAACTTGTGTCTGAAAACATCTGGTGGTGTTATTCTATCACCATCCTTAGTACCGTCAGTTTAAATTACAGGTAATCCAGGTGATAATGATATATTTTCAAAAACATGCTGAATAAGTACAGGATTTGCTTCAATTTTTTTGTATTTTCTAAGATCAAAATTAAAGGTAGGTTTTGACATCAACAAAAAAGGTTTTTTTCACGAATTATATATAATGTATAGGAAGGTTATCTCCTGTCATTTAAACGTAATATCAACTCTGTTTATTGGCTTTATAGATAAACGAGTGACCTTATGTCATGAATGTATAATGATATGATAAAAATACGGTTATGATCCTTTACGGCCAATCAGGTTGCTCGTAACTTGTACAGACGTCGCGCAAGATGTTGGTACCACTGAGCGTAACGTCAAAAAGTAACGTTTTTTTAGGTTTTTTACCCTTGATCCGCATAGACTAATTTAACCTTGATAACGTTCATGATATATTTTTTACAAATGGGTGATTTTCAAAAAAATGAAGATTTTTCATTTTCAGAGAATAATTTGAATATTAAATGATATGAAAGAAAGGTAAATATCTTAAAACAAGCACAATGGTAACAGTTATCTTCATGCAAAGTGTCATGGAGATTGCTCTTCTGGTTAAAAAGTTATCCTCTGAAAACTGGTCAAATTTGTCAGGAGTGTGACGTGTTAGCGTGACAAACTTTAAATTGCCTTAACTTACCTTGATGATAAAAAAAATAAAATAAAGAATATATTAAAGAAAGATGGTATTCTATAATTTCGTACCATTTTACTTCAAATATCTAGATGTTGTGTGACCCTATGATTATGCGACGAAAAATTATTCTATTTTTTAAATTAGAGTACGTGAATAAATTTAACTTGGAAAATTGTACAAATGTCAAATTAAACCTTAATAGTTTTTCATTGTTGAGACTAATTAGTTCAGAAAAGTCAAAATATGTTGTAAAAAAACATTAGTTATAATAATTTAGTAGTATTAGACCGGATGAATATGATAGTTGTAAAATTGGGCTTGCATAAGGAGAGACACAAAAAATGTCAGTAGTGTGACATTTGATCTTAGTTGTATAGTACTATGTTGTATGCTTTAATAGTTCACAATTTTCTTTATTTTCCAAAAGCTCCAGACCCAATCAAAGAAAAAAGCTGGAAATAGCTCTGATATATAACATATCATATCTAGGAAATCAAAATAACTAATGTCAGGAGTGTGACACTTTTAATGGGCATATCTTTTAAATAAAAAAATAAATAAACAATGCTTCTACAAACTTCCACAATGTTTTCAATTTAATGACATATAAACAATAAGTAATAATTGTAGTATTTTTGTATATTGCATGACACCTTTCTCATAATAAGTGATGATAAAGGGTTATATTTTCTTAAAACATGTCAAAATATGGATTTTTTTTTCTAAATGAAAAATTGATGTATGTTGCTTTAGATAAACAGAATACTTATTTAATATATCTTGCCTTTCATAAAACATTTTCATTCTTTTGATATAGCATTCTTGAAAATTTATCAATAATGTTTCATTCAACAGTAATATGTCACACTCCTGACATAAAAACATTCAATGTCGATTGCAATTGCAGTAGGAAGTTTTTTTGCAGAGAAAATTATTGAGAAACATGGGGAAACTATTTGAAAACCACTAAAAAGTAATTTTATACTAAGAAAAGATGATCTATTGCTAGTTTTAATAAATTTCAAATCCATTTTAACCATTTTTGATGAGATAAATTCCTAATCATTAGAAAAAAATTTGAATCTTCTTTTAATATTTACTGTTAACTGTAAGAAATATAAGCTTTTGAAGAAATATAACTTTTAGTTTGGAAAGAATAAGTTGGTTATATTATTTTCAGCTCGACAGGTTTATTTTCGAGAGGGAGTCAGGAAGGTGAGAATTTTATTTAAGAAATAGATTATTTTGTAAGCATATAGCCTCCATAAAACTGCTTGCAATTGTCTCGGGAAATTATTTAATTCTCAATAAGCACTATACTCTTGAAAAGATGTATATATGGTTGAAAATTTAGTTGTCATTTTTTATAATTATGATAGTATTACTTAGAATATGATAAAATATGATTGAAATAACATCATAACAATGCAAAAATGAAATATATTCAAGGGAAACCTTTTTTCAATCAAAATAGATTATGTACTACTGTGACCAACAATGATTGCATTTAGCTTGATATTTAGTGTATTTATCTTTTAGAAAAATGTGTCAGGAGTGTGACAAAACATAAAAAAATGGACAGTATTTTCATTTGGTTACCTCTAGTTTATACCACCAATGATCAACTTAACTTAACTTTTGTTATATTTATTAGGCATATATAAATAATTGATTTACAACTATTAAGCCACATTAGATCATATTTTTTATGCTTGTATGAAAACTTTAATTACCAGATTTTTTAAAATATACAGTAAAAATAGTGTTTCTTTGATATACTGAAACAGTTTTCTCATGATATATACAAAGTTTGGTACCAAAATGTGCCTTTTTCAGATCATTATCAAATGGAAATACATTTAGGTCTTTTACCATACCCAAAAAAAAATGATACCTCTGAGGAAGTAAGTCTGTATTTGTTATCATTTTAACACTTTGTTGCTAATAAAAGTTGAAGAAAAAAAATTTTGTCTTCATATATTGCACTGAGCAACTGAATCTGAAAAATATATCATATTGACATTATTTTATGACCAAAATTATGTCAATTTGTCCAATTTGAAATTTAACCCTCTATGTCACACAAAGTCTTCATTTTTTTTGAAAATCACCCAAATACAAAACTATATATTGTAATAAAAGTCACCACAACATATTTCAACAATTTAATTGGTATACTAGTACATGTAGGTAAATCATCGAACGTAGTCATACATTTTGATACAGTCAATTATAGTTTGACGGGTAGAGTCAAATAACTTAACTAAAAGCCCGTTGCTGCTGGAGTTTTCAATATCATCGTCATCGCAAATAAAGACCACAGAGGCTGCTGGTATTAGTGCCAATTTACGACGAATTAAAGAAAATTTTAGTGGATCACCGTCTATGCTTTGAAAATAATTTCCTTCTATCACGTTAGAATTCGAGTTGAATCGAACTGTCTGTTTTGTCATGATTTAACGTAAACGATTCAGAGTTTGCTTTTACCAGGTAGAAATCGTACTGTGTGTCCTCGCACAAAACCGCAAATATTGCCTTTTTACTAATGAGATCGGATAACGGTGCATTTTCGTCTTCTGCGTCGTCTGTATCCGAGCTAGATGTGTTAGCATTTACTGTTTCTGGTATGACTTTGTATGTGACAAACTTGTCTATGAATTTGAGTTTTTCACACTGTATACTCAAGTCTAAAAGGCACGGGTCGCATGCGTAGCATGACAAAGACCTAATTGATATATCGCCCTTTTGAATTGCGACAGCTTGGTGGATAGACCGAATCGCTAGAATTGGTTTATAAAGCCGTGATTCGGTTCGCGGA
This sequence comes from Bathymodiolus septemdierum, assembly GCA_963383655.1. Taxonomy (NCBI): domain Eukaryota; kingdom Metazoa; phylum Mollusca; class Bivalvia; order Mytilida; family Modiolidae; genus Bathymodiolus; species Bathymodiolus septemdierum. Next base: position 56,753,611 of record OY726528.1, read on the forward strand.
ATAGTTTCAATATATCTAAAAATCCTCCGCCGTCAGACTTTGGTTGGATGAGATTTTCATTACAAAAATCAAAGAAATCCTTTGCTGACTGAATTGATGTTTTCCCTCTAACCACTGCTAAATCGGCTTGGTTTTTTAAAAAACCACCGGCTGCGTCCTGGGGACCCTTCGCATGGGCTGTTTCAAAAAAGTTTCTGACTATTTTTCTGTAGCCAAATTCTCGAAACGAGTTCGATAAATCACCGAGACAGTGACGACTTTTATACTGACTCGCACATCCGTCACACAATTCATGCATGACATCTACATCACAAGAAATCGATCGTAAATATTCTGCAATTTGATTTTGCACATAGTGAGTAAAATGGTGATCATGTTTTTCGTCGTTTGAAATAACATGAAAATGTTCCGTAATGACATGGGGATCATCGGTCGTACTTAGCACACCGTCCGCGTTCAACATAGCATGTCTATAAATTAATGTTACATGTATTGACACTTCTTGTTTTTGAAAATAGTCTGACTGGATCTCCGTCTGTTCTTTGCACTTGAAATTTTCCGAAAAGTCATGTACAGTTATACAATGTTTCAATGGTAAATTTTTAACTAATGACTTTAATTGCGTATTTTGCCACTTAGCCCTAAACATATGGGACGGGAATTTGTCTAATAATTTTAAGAAATAACTAATCATTTCTCCTGGTTTACTTATTTTCTGAACTAGCATCAAATTTTTCTTTAAACCCGTTTTCGTTTTAATGTCTATGTACTCGAAACACTTCCAGTTTACATCCAGGGAATCTGAATTGACACTGGTTTCATCGGGATCAGTATAAAACTTAGACACACCACAGTCGTTACAATTTCTATTGATGCATGTCTTAAGATGGAAACCTTCATCAGTTTTTGCACAAAGAGTCTCGTTACAAATTTCATAAACATTATATCAATTACCTTTTTTGTCTGAAATATTTGAAATTGATGTGCACATTCTTATTTTGTACTACACACTTAATTTAGCCTTCAATTTAAGCCATAGAACTGTATACATAGAAACATGCATGTCGTGTCGTTTAAAGCATGAACACAAACAGAAATGTTTTGAAAAAAAAATCTTAAAAGCAACGTTTTCTTCATACGTCACATTTCAAGCCACGACGTTGTTTTTTGGCCTTGTGACATTTGACAACGAAATAGCGAATTTCGGAACATTTCGTTATTTCAAAAGGTATCGATTAAATCAAATACTCAAAAGAATTCCAGGAAAATGCACATTTTGAATATGTTTATTAATCTAATTGAAAAAAAAACGCAATGTTGCAATCGCCTGAACGTAAAAATTGAATGCGATGAAAATCAAACACGAACTTGTGCCATTTCTACACAGTGTGACATTTTACTGCGAAATTTTAAAAACTGAAGTACAAAGCTGCAGTAAGGGAAAATAAATTTCTTGGTGTACTATCAAGATCATGACAAATTGCACATCTCAAATATGAGCAAAATTTTTAAATTTTTTATTCAAAGCTAGACAATAAAATCTTTCAAAAGTCGTATCAAAGAATCCGAATACCGAAAAACAGCAACATTTTCTGAATGTGATATGAGGCCCCATAAAATAGAATGGAGTATTGCGGAAAGAATTATATATATTATCGCTTGATTTTGTTTTCATGTCGTGAGGCATACTAGTAGAATATACATGTAGGTTAGATTTTTTCCGAAAGCATCGAAGCATTTAAAAAGTAATCAGATTTGATCGTGTTTGAATCTTTTGAAAACGTTTTGTGACATCTTCGGTTGATCTTGGATTAACGTGATTAGCATTAACAAATTAATTCATTTCTATTACAACGCCTTGAAATGTGTAGAATATTAGTCAAAGAAAAGAATGATGCTGAAATCGAATTAAATTATTTTGATCTTTGCGTGTTTTTTTCATATTTACGTCTACTCACCAGATCAATTATGATATTTTTTACGAGCGTCTACAGACTTTTGCGGCTTCCTGTTGTGGCAATTCTCACCAAAGTACGCTAATGACGTCATTTATTTCAAGGCGTAGCAATAACTGGTGATCAAACGACGTAATTGTTCAAATCTGGTGATTTTCCAGTTCACCACTTTTTTGGGGGGTTCGAAATACCAGAACTGATCCGTAATTGTGTTACGCGTCTACAGCGTTAAAAATGCCCTTTGAGCGTTTTTCTCACTTACTGAGAAATTATTGTTATATCGGCGAAAATTGTTATTAAAGAACAATCTTTGAAACTAACTATTTAATTTGATATATACCACTTACTGGTTTATGAGAATATGATTAGATAGTTTATCAAACGCGTATGCATCCGTATGCACAAGTATTACGACGTGGTACCAACATCTTGTGCGACGTCACTGTAGTAGTCTTATCAGACTTTCATAGTCGTTCAATCCCAATTTTCATTTCATGGTACCTAGGGTCACTTACGTGAAACCCGTAATCAGTCTGATGCTGAGACGGCAATCTTAAATTGTATAATTTGTACCAGAATTCCCAGTTTTGACGAGAAACAGAATCGATCGAGATTTGCGCAGAGTTTTCGACCCTATGAATGAGTGAATGATTGTTGTTTAACACCAAGTGAACAATTTATCAGGTATACCATGGCGAGAACAAGGTACATTCGATGAGATGAAGTTCATGTCCGCTTTGTACTAGACCAACACGCTTATTTGATTTTTTTATAGTGCTAGCTCGCTGCATCAACAGTCCGCAGGTAGACATGTCGCTCCACTCGGACACATTATCCCGATTCTAAGCCAACCAAATCTTTGATTTTACTCTTTAATTCTACGTGCTTAGCGGAGAAGCAATAAATACCATTTTTCCAATCTTTGGTTTGAGCCGACCGGTGCTCGAACCCATGATCTACTGCACTCTAGGAGAGCACCATAACACCACCGATGCGGTGCACGTGCACATAATTGATGAAATACAATACTATATGTAATCCTTACTATACTGAACTAATAATCTTATCATTAGAATTAGGTTCGTCATCATAATGATGGCCATAATTCATCATTCTAAAATTCAGTTGTGTATGTAATTTAAAATGTAATTGTTGCTTATTCATTACAATGCCAATGGGGAGATAACTGTAATGTAGTTGACGCGTCGCCAGTAAACTTAATTTCTCCGGGTACTCCGATTTCCTCCTCCAATAAAACAAACCACCACGATATAACTGAATTATTGTTTAAAGTGGCATTTAACACCATTGACCTAACGCTTAATCTTAATTTTCCAACCATCAAATCAACAATTGACGTCTGCAAATCTTCAAAAACAAGTTACTCCTAATTATAACCAGGTAATACACTACAACCTTCAAATACGTTCAAGGGCCGTCGTGGTCGTGATCGTGTGGTAGTTGGATTTACCACTACCTGTGCAATCAGTGCCCATCACCACTGATGTTGTGAGTTCGAACCCCGTTTATGACGAGGTGTACATGATACAACATTATGTGATAAAGTTTGTCAGTGACTTGCGACAGGTCGGTGGTTTTCTCCGGGTACTCCCGTTTCATCCACCAATAAAACTGACCGCCGCGATATAGATGAAATATTGTTGGAAGTGGCGTTAAACACCATAAGCCAAACCAATCATATACGTTCAGCCGGAGACAATACAATTATCTACTCTTACTTATAACTAGGTAACAAACTACAACCTTCAAATACGCACACATTCCAGTTAATATATAAATTTAAACGGAAATAAATAATATTTTCTGTCAGACAAAGTCACAATGACATGACAATAATCTATATTATATATTTCCTATTGTAAAGTATCTTTGTATGGCCTCAGGGGGTAGTAGAATCATTTACTAATGTTGCAAATGTAAGCATTCTTATCTGGCCTCAGGCGTATTAGAATCATTCACTATTGTTAAGTATCCCTGTACGGCCTCAGTCGTAGTATAATCATTCACTATTGTTACAAATGTAAGCATCCTTGTCTGGCCCCAAGTGTAGTAGAATCATTTACTATATCCTTGTACGGCCTCGGGCTTAATAGCATCTACATCATTTGGTTAGTATTTCAATACGATTAGTGTGGTTCAGATGTTACCAGTTATAAATGTAAATACACACCAACGTTAAATGTTATAATAGATGGAAAAACAGGAAGGTTTCTTAATGATTCATGCTGATAAACGACGTATATTTTATCTCGAGTTTTTATCTTAGTAGAAAATAATATTTGTTGATTGCTGACCTAAATAAACATGATATTGTCTGATCTACAAACAATATCTAATACACATAGGTATGATAATAGCCTTTTTATCATACATTTTTATCACACGTAGTGTATCCCTCCCTTATAAGTAAATATCATCAATTATGTTGACGCCCCATTGTATATTACTAAAACACATGCTCGTCTGCTGACGTATTTACTTGCTTAAAAATCAAATGCATAAAAATGGTATGTGAGATATATTAATCATTATAATTCAAAATCAACGTAAAAAAATACTTACGTTATATATATACACGTATGTTTATATATCATATCCTCAAACCATATGTGTCATCTATTAATCTCTTATCCGTCGATAGACAGCTGCCCTTGTTTTGACATCAGTCGTCATCTGTCAGCTATAGGATATAATTATGTTGATGGGAGGAGTCTGAGATTAGAAATAGTGTGTGAATACAACTTGTAAGAGGAACATGTTTTGACCCATCTCATAACTGTAACATTATAAAATTAATTTGGATAATAAGATTTTAGAACTTTACATTGGATTTATCAAGTAAAACCCTCTCGTATAAGTAAGATCATTTACATGGTATAAAAATAAGATCAATACACACGGTAAAGTACATAACATTGTATTATATCGACGGGGGGAAAATATATACACAAAATTAAACAATATTTGTTACACATGATATGTAGAGGGGGGAAATGAAAAAATATTAATATAATCAGAGGCGGATTTAGAGGGGGGCGTGCACCCCCCTAAAATTCGCAAAGCATATGTTATACAACGTTAATTAAGCAGTTCTACAAACAACTTTTTCATGAATGGTTTTCTCGTGACCTGTAGTAAAATATTCCTACACATCGTAAATACACGTTGGGTGTGATCGCTGATTCATATATGGATTCGCCGTCAGTAGTTCAAAGATTATTCCATTCTGATTGAAACGTATGATTCGTTCTTGTTTATAGACAAACAAAGGCGAATATGTTAACATTAATGCTGCATGAAGCGATTCTGATCATCTAATTTAGTTACGTTAGCTAATCAGAAGGGGTTTAGAAAAAAATTGGATTTCAAAACAATTAGTCTTAAGAAATATCAAAAGATACCAGGTCGTAATTCAAAGCGAAAATTACAAAACTTGATAAAAAGAAAAATGACCAATGACACCATTAGAAATATCCTGCTACAGCACGTTTTACCAGTCTATATCTTAACTCAAACCCACTCCTGCTTCCACCCATGACTATGAAAATCCAGTTAAATGTGTTGGTCTAGTACAAAGCCAACATCGTCATCATTCCATTTACTGTAACTTGTTCTCGGCATGATATAGCTGAACATTATCATTTGGCGTTACGCAACAATCACACAATCACTTACTCTTAATTAGAAGTCCTCTGGCCTTCAAAAATGACCAACAAGAATTATTAAACAGCTAAATTGGTTCAAACCATACAAGTGAACCATATACTGATTCACCTGGTTCAAACCATACAAGTGAACCATATACTGATTCATCTGGTTCGTACCATACAAGTGAACCATATACTGATTCACCTGGTTCAAACCATGCAAGTGAACCATATACTGATTCACCTGGTTCGTACCATACAAGTGAACCATATACTGATTCACCTGGTTCAAACCATACAAGTGAACCATATACTGATTCACCTGGTTCAAACCATACAAGTGAACCATATACTGATTCACCTGGTTCAAACCATACAAGTGAACCATATACTGATTCATCTGGTTAAAACCATACAAGTGAACCATATACTGATTCATCTGGTTCAAACCATACAAGTGAACCATATACTGATTCACCTGGATCAAACCATACAAGTGAACCATATACTGATTCACCTGGTTCAAACCATACAAGTGAACCATATACTGATTCACCTGGTTCAAGCCATACAAGTGAACCATATACTGATTCACCTGGTTCGTACCATACAAGTGAACCATATACTGATTCATCTGGTTCAAACCATACAAGTGAACCATATACTGATTCATCTGGTTAAAACCATACAAGTGAACCATATACTGATTCACCTGGTTCAAACCATACAAGTGAACCATATACTGATTCACCTGGTTCAAACCATACAAGTGAACCATATACTGATTCACCTGGTTCGTACCATACAAGTGAACCATATACTGATTCATCTGGTTCAAACCATACAAGTGAACCATATACTGATTCACCTGGTTCAAACCATACAAGTGAACCATATACTGATTCATCTGGTTCAAACCATACAAGTGAACCATATACTGATTCATCTGGTTCAAACCATACAAGTGAACCATATACTGATTCACCTGGTTAAAACCATGCAAGTGAACCAAATACTGATTCACCTGGTTAAAACCATGCAAGTGAACCATATACTGATTCATCTGGTTCAAACCATACAAGTGAACCATATACTGATTCACCTGGTTCAAACCATACAAGTGAACCATATACTGATTCACCTGGTTAAAACCATACAAGTGAACCATATACTGATTCACCTGGTCAAAACCATGCAAGTGAACCATATACTGATTCATCTGGTTCAAACCATACAAGTGAACCATATACTGATTCACCTGGTTCAAACCATACAAGTGAACCATATACTGATTCACCTGGTTCAAACCTTACAAGTGAACCATATACTGATTCACCTGGTTCGTACCATACAAGTGAACCATATACTGATTCACCTGGTTCAAACCATATAAGTGAACCATATACTGATTCACCTGGTTAAAACCATGCAAGTGAACCATATACTGATTCATCTGGTTCAAACCATACAAGTGAACCATATACTGATTCACCTGGTTCAAACCATACAAGTGAACCATATACTGATTCATCTGGTTCAAACCATACAAGTGAACCATATACTGATTCACCTGGTTCGTACCATACAAGTGAACCATATACTGATTCACCTGGTTCAAACCATATAAGTGAACCATATACTGATTCACCTGGTTAAAACCATGCAAGTGAACCATATACTGATTCATCTGGTTCGTACCATACAAGTGAACCATATACTGATTCACCTGGTTCGTACCATACAAGTGAACCATATACTGATTCACCTGGTTCAAACCATATAAGTGAACCATATACTGATTCATCTGGTTAAAACCATACAAGTGAACCATATACTGATTCATCTGGTTCAAACCATACAAGTGAACCATATACTGATTCACCTGGTTCGTACCATACAAGTGAACCATATACTGATTCACCTGGTTCAAACCATACAAGTGAACCATATACTGATTCACCTGGTTCGTACCATACAAGTGAACCATATACTGATTCACCTGGTTCAAACCATGCAAGTGAACCATATACTGATTCATCTGGTTCAAACCATACAAGTGAACCATATACTGATTCACCTGGTTAAAACCATGCAAGTGAACCATATACTGATTCACCTGGATCAAACCATACAAGTGAACCATATACTGATTCATCTGGTTCAAACCATACAAGTGAACCATATACTGATTCATCTGGTTCAAACCATGCAAGTGAACCATATACTGATTCACCTGGTTCGTACCATACAAGTGAACCATATACTGATTCACCTGGTTCGTACCATACAAGTGAACCATATACTGATTCACCTGGTTCAAACCATACAAGTGAACCATATACTGATTCATCTGGTTCAAACCATACAAGTGAACCATATACTGATTCACCTGGTTCAAACCTTACAAGTGAACCATATACTGATTCATCTGGTTAAAACCATGCAAGTGAACCATATACTGATTCACCTGGTTCAAACCATACAAGTGAACCATATACTGATTCACCTGGTTCAAACCATACAAGTGAACCATATACTGATTCATCTGGTTCAAACCATACAAGTGAATCATATACTGATTCACCTGGTTAAAACCATACAAGTGAACCATATACTGATTCACCTGGTTAAAACCATACAAGTGAACCATATACTGATTCACCTGGTTCAAACCATACAAGTGAACCATATACTGATTCACCTGGTTCAAACCATACAAGTGAACCATATACTGATTCATCTGGTTCAAACCATACAAGTGAACCATATACTGATTCACCTGGTTAAAACCATACAAGTGAACCATATACTGATTCACCTGGTTCAAACCATACAAGTGAACCATATACTGATTCACCTGGATCAAACCATACAAGTGAACCATATACTGATTCACCTGGATCAAACCATACAAGTGAACCATATACTGATTCACCTGGTTCAAACCATACAAGTGAACCATATACTGATTCACCTGGTTCGTACCATACAAGTGAACCATATACTGATTCACCTGGATCAAACCATACAAGTGAACCATATACTGATTCATCTGGTTCAAACCATGCAAGTGAACCATATACTGATTCACCTGGTTAAAACCATACAAGTGAACCATATACTGATTCACCTGGATCAAACCATACAAGTGAACCATATACTGATTCACCTGGATCAAACCATACAAGTGAACCATATACTGATTCACCTGGTTCAAACCATACAAGTGAACCATATACTGATTCACCTGGTTCGTACCATACAAGTGAACTATATACTGATTCACATGGATCAAACCATACAAGTGAACCATATACTGATTCATCTGGTTCAAACCATACAAGTGAACCATATACTGATTCACCTGGTTCAAACCATACAAGTGAACCATATACTGATTCACCTGGTTAAAACCATGCAAGTGAACCATATACTGATTCATCTGGATCAAACCATACAAGTGAACCATATACTGATTCACCTGGTTCAAACCATGCAAGTGAACCATATACTGATTCACCTGGTTCAAACCATACAAGTGAACCATATACTGATTCACCTAGATCAAACCATACAAGTGAACCATATACTGATTCACCTAGATCAAACCATACAAGTGAACCATATACTGATTCATCTGGTTCAAACCATACAAGTGAACCATATACTGATTCACCTGGTTCAAACCATGCAAGTGAACCATATACTGATTCACCTGGTTCAAACCTTACAAGTGAACCATATACTGATTCACCTAGATCAAACCATACAAGTGAACCATATACTGATTCACCTGGTTCAAACCATACAAGTGAACCATATACTGATTCACCTAGATCAAACCATACAAGTGAACCATATACTGATTCACCTGGTTCAAACCATACAAGTGAACCATATACTGATTCACCTAGATCAAACCATACAAGTGAACCATATACTGATTCACCTGGTTCAAACCATACAAGTGAACCATATACTGATTCACCTGGATCAAACCATACAAGTGAACCATATACTGATTCACCTGGTTCAAACCATACAAGTGAACCATATACTGATTCACCTGGATCAAACCATACAAGTGAACCATATACTGATTCACCTGGTTCAAACCATACAAGTGAACCATATACTGATTCACCTGGTTAAAACCATACAAGTGAACCATATACTGATTCACCTGGTTCAAACCATACAAGTGAACCATATACTGATTCACCTAGATCAAACCATACAAGGGAACCATATACTGATTCACCTGGTTCGTACCATACAAGTGAACCATATACTGATTCACCTGGTTCAAACCATACAAGTGAACCATATACTGATTCACCTGGTTAAAACCATACAAGTGAACCATATACTGATTCACCTGGTTCAAACCTTACAAGTGAACCATATACTGATTCATCTGGTTCAAACCATACAAGTGAACCATATACTGATTCATCTGGTTCAAACCATACAAGTGAACCATATACTGATTCATCTGGTTCAAACCATACAAGTGAACCATATACTGATTCATCTGGTTCGTACCATACAAGTGAACCATATACTGATTCACCTGGTTCAAACCATACAAGTGAACCATATACTGATTCACCTGGTTCAAACCATACAAGTGAACCATATACTGATTCATCTGGTTCAAACCATACAAGTGAACCATATACTGATTCACCTGGTTCAAACCATACAAGTGAACCATATACTGATTCATCTGGTTCAAACCATACAAGTGAACCATATACTGATTCACCTGGATCAAACCATACAAGTGAACCATATACTGATTCATCTGGTTCAAACCATACAAGTGAACCATATACTGATTCACCTGGTTCAAACCATACAAGTGAACTATATACTGATTCACCTGGTTCAAACCATACAAGTGAACCATATACTGATTCATCTGGTTCAAACCATACAAGTGAACCATATACTGATTCATCTGGTTCGTACCATACAAGTGAACCATATACTGATTCACCTGGATCAAACCATACAAGTGAACCATATACTGATTCACCTGGATCAAACCATACAAGTGAACCATATACTGATTCATCTGGTTCAAACCATACAAGTGAACCATATACTGATTCATCTGGTTCAAACCATACAAGTGAACCATATACTGATTCACCTGGTTCAAACCATACAAGTGAACCATATACTGATTCACCTGGTTCGTACCATACAAGTGAACCATATACTGATTCACCTAGATCAAACCATACAAGTGAACCATATACTGATTCACCTGGTTCAAACCATACAAGTGAACCATATACTGATTCATCTGGTTCAAACCATACAAGTGAACCATATACTGATTCACCTGGTTCAAACCATACAAGTGAACCATATACTGATTCACCTGGTTAAAACCATACAAGTGAACCATATACTGATTCACCTAGATCAAACCATACAAGTGAACCATATACTGATTCACCTGGTTCAAACCATACAAGTGAACCATATACTGATTCACCTGGTTCAAACCATGCAAGTGAACCATATACTGATTCACCTGGTTCAAACCATGCAAGTGAACCATATACTGATTCACCTGGTTAAAACCATACAAGTGAACCATATACTGATTCACCTAGATCAAACCATACAAGTGAACCATATACTGATTCACCTGGATCAAACCATACAAGTGAACCATATACTGATTCACCTGGTTCAAACCATGCAAGTGAACCATATACTGATTCACCTGGTTAAAACCATACAAGTGAACCATATACTGATTCACCTGGTTAAAACCATACAAGTGAACCATATACTGATTCACCTAGATCAAACCATACAAGTGAACCATATACTGATTCACCTGGTTCAAACCATACAAGTGAACCATATACTGATTCACCTGGTTCAAACCATGCAAGTGAACCATATACTGATTCACCTGGTTCAAACCATGCAAGTGAACCATATACTGATTCACCTGGTTCAAACCATACAAGTGAACCATATAATGATTCACCTAGATCAAACCATACAAGTGAACCATATACTGATTCACCTGGCTCAAACCATACAAGTGAACCATATACTGATTCACCTAGATCAAACCATACAAGTGAACCATATACTGATTCACCTGGATCAAACCATACAAGTGAACCATATACTGATTCACCTGGTTCAAACCATGCAAGTGAACCATATACTGATTCACCTGGTTAAAACCATACAAGTGAACCATATACTGATTCACCTAGATCAAACCATACAAGTGAACCATATACTGATTCACCTGGATCAAACCATACAAGTGAACCATATACTGATTCACCTGGTTCAAACCATACAAGTGAACCATATACTGATTCACCTGGTTCAAACCATACAAGTGAACCATATACTGATTCATCTGGTTCAAACCATACAAGTGAACCATATACTGATTCACCTGGTTCAAACCATACAAGTGAACCATATACTGATTCATCTGGTTCAAACCATACAAGTGAACCATATACTGATTCATCTGGTTCAAACCATACAAGTGAACCATATACTGATTCACCTGGTTCAAACCATACAAGTGAACCATATACTGATTCACCTGGTTCAAACCATGCAAGTGAACCATATACTGATTCACCTGGATCGGACCATAAAACAGTGTACCATTTGCATGTTAAACCTATTCAAACCAGACAAATGCGTACCATAAACAAGTTCAACTTGTTCGAACCATGCAAATTCAGGGGCGGATCCAGGGGAGGGGGGGGGGGTGTGAATTGGAAAAAATATGATTTTTTGGCGTAACATCGTGATATTTCACACGAAATACCCCAAACATTTTCGCGCCACGCTCCGCTCGGCGCAATTTTTTTAAGTGCAGTTTAAAATAAGTTTAATCTAAGTATCTATAAATATGTTATATATCATTAGATATTTATTTAACTGTACTGATAAAAAAACGCACCAGGGATGTAATAGTTAACGTGCTCGCCTCGTGTGTGGTGGATCGTGGGTTCGAGCTCAAGTAGTATATGTTAGGACATTTTAGTCACCCTAAAAACGTAGGGCCCCAGGCCCCAATATGGCGGCCAAAGGGGAATCCCCAAAAATAGCGGGGAAACCCTAAAACTAAAAATAGAACACCCCGCCAATCGATTCGACGTCATAATAAGGTGTGTTATATAATCCGATTAAAGGTATGCAGCGCATTGCGTCATATTTAGACCAATGAAAAATAGGAAAGGATTATATTACCTAATAAGGTTGCAAATATCCTTGTACATAAATCCGTTTAAGGACATGTTGTTTGCTTATCCGGACTATGATGCATACGTTTGCAGTGCATTGCCTCATTTTTCGACCAACGATAGTTTTGCATTAAATAAAGCAAGACATATTATTTTAGTTTGGTTAGTTATCAATCACATGCCTAAAAATGTTAGAATGTGATTTAATTTTCATAAATCTAAACATCGATATTATAATGTCAAATTATTACAATATGAATTATTTGGAATGAATCTAACGAGATTAAGTTGTCAAAAAAGGATTAACTTCGGAAAATTATACTTTCAGGGATTAAGCTGTAAAAAAAGGATTAATATTGAACGACATATGCAACCACAGGGGCTCGCAGTTATATTTTCACATCGGTGAAAATATAACTGCGAGCCCCTGTGTATGCAACCCTGCACACAAATCTGTTTAAGGACAGATCGTTTGCTTATCCGGATTATGACGATGCATACGTGTGCAGCGCAATTGCGTGATATTTCGACCAATGAAAGTTCTGTCGGTGTGTATGTTCGATGAGAGTGGGGGAGATTACTCAATGTGTATGTTCAAAGGGAAGTAATTATACGCTTCCAGTGTGGTTAAACGTATTCAAAGGGAAGTAACTCTGCGCTTAACCGAACGACACGATTTCGTTCATATTATTTATTACGTATAATACATTCTATAATAAAGAAACGGCAATACTTGACCATATACAATAGTCATTTTAACACGATTTCGTCCGTTTATTAAGTACAATACATTCTATAATGGAGACATTTACCAAGACAAAATACAATTTTAACAGTTCGATTGTTTAATAAGTTCAATACATTCTATCATAACGACAATGCATGACAATATACAATGTTAACAGTTAGATCTTAAAAATGTTGTCCTCGTCTCCTTTTAAATCAACGGTGGAAAAGTATTTCACTATGTCCGCCAGCTCCATTCCTCGATGTCTCCGTTTGAAGTAGTACAGTACAGCCAATACAGTCCGCAGGTGTCGGTGTCGTCGGGTTGGATTTGAGACGAACAGTAGTAGTATTGCGGTCCGTTGACGATCAGGACGTTGGCGAAACGGTGGTGATACGTTTCCGGTCCGTTTCCCAGCGAATCGAAAAATTCGGCGGATCCCACGAGGGGAAAGTGAAACGCCACCCAGTGACTTCCGCCACGGTCGCACGTATCCGTATTGACGATGAACGTGCGGGGCCGCCGCCATCACTAAGCTCAGGTCGAGTCAAACCAAAGATTATGCAATTGGTATTTGTTGCTTCTCCGCTAAGCACGTAATATTAAGGAGTAAGAGCAAAGACTCGTTAATTCACATTCCAAATACTGCATCTGAGTGGAGCGACATCACTATCCGCGGACTTTTGTTTCAGTAAGCTAGCACTATAAAAATGTTGGTCCAGCGCAAAGCGGACATCATCATCATTATCGTCTCATCCAAATGTAACTTATTCTCGCCATGATATAGTAGCTGGAAATTTGATCACTAGGCGTTAAACAACAATCACTCAATCAAAAAAAATAAAAATTAAATACATAGAGAACATGTGTTTATATAGGCTGTTTTTACTATGCAAGATTTGTTTCCCCTGCATCTATTTATAGATCAGACTATATAAATAGAATAACATCAAAACGACAGAGATTTCCGAAGGTAGCGTATACCTGGATACATGTGCTCTATTATAAGTGAAGCAGGAAATGCTTACTTATCTATAGCTGTAATATACAATGTGTCAATAGCAGGGACGGATCCAGAGGGGGCCGCACCCGCGCGTGCCTCCCCTAAAATTCGAAAAAAATATGATTTTTTGGCGTAAAATCGTGATTTTTCACACGAAATACCCCAAAAATTTTCGCGCCTCCCTCCGCTCGGCGCAATTTTTTTAAACTTGCCCCCTTCCTAACTTAAAATCCTGGATCCACCCCTGAATAGTGTGAGTGGGTGGAGCTTACTCCATGTGTCTGATGTTTTACCTCTATGTTGCATGCACTCTGTAAAGTGAACTTAGATTAGATTATAGTATAGAAATGAAAGGTTGTCTGGTTTAATTATATAGCGTTTCCCGTGTCCTGTACACATATTATATTGGCGACGTATGATGGGCAATATGTGATTAAATTCGATGCATAAACCAAACTGGATTAAATTCCATATATTTGTTGTGGTAAAGGATTAAATTCCAAAACGATGGCTGGACATTTAGATATCCATGCACCAGGTCCCTTTAAAGTTATTGGGGAAAACACGAACTTATCAAAATCGTGGGAACAATACGTGAAGAGATTTGAATATTATCTCAAAGCAATTAACGGGCATCAATAAAGACGACCAAAAGAAAGCTCTTCTGTTACATGTATCTGGGAGCGAAGTACATGACATTGCTGAAACTCTTCATGAACGTGGCACGAGATATGATGATGTAGTTGAAACGCTAAGTAACTACTTCAAACTAAAGAAAAACACTTCTTATGAAAGACATTTATTTAGAAAAACAAAACAAGGAGAAACAGAAACCATTGACAATTTTATTGTTAGACTATCGAAATTAGCAGTGTCATGTGAATTTGCAGGAAACCAGAAAAATGACATGATTCGAGATCAAATTGTTGATGCGTGTAAATCTACAGAACTGAGGAGAAAATTTCTTGCCGCTCAGGATTTAACATTGGAAAAAGGACAAAAAATTGGAAGAACATACGAGCTAGCTGTAATGCACTCAGAAAAAATGGAACAACCAAAAGGAGGGGATTCTGAAAATGAAACAATCAGTAAATTACGGAAGATAAACAGACAACAATTTAAACCAAAAGGAGTGCCAAAATCAGTAGCTCAGAAAAATCCACCGAATACTGCAGCTAGATTCTCTCGATCGTGAAACCGCACTTTGCTACCGATGCGGCCAAGCTGGGCATTATGGAAGAAATTGTAGAATTTCCAGGGATATTGTATGCAGAAAATGTGGCAGAACAGGACATTTTGCTAAAATGTGTAAAGCAAAACAACCGAATAAAGTCAATACAATTATGCAAGCAGAGGACTATAGTAACGAGGAAGTAAATTTACTCTCACCGGTAAGGAAAGTGCGCATATTACAATAGAGATCGAAGGTAAAGTTGTAAACATTCTAATAGATTCAGGTTCATCAATAAATGCCATGGACAAACACACATTCGATTCGTTGAATTCTTCGCAAGTTGTCAAGAAAACTACTACAACTATTTATCCATATGGCAGTAAGACACCTCTCAAATTAATTGGTAAATCAACATTGAAAGCACGTGTAAATGATAAGCTGAGGGAAAAAGAATTTCATATTATCGCTGGCACTGAAAAACCATTAATTGGCCATAAAACCGCCACTGATTTAGGATTATTACATATTGGAATGTTAAATACTTTAGATGTAAACACAGACAGTATCATCAGTTCATTCAAGGACAGATTTACAGGGTTAGGAAAACTTAAAGATTTCCAATTAAAACTACAAATTGACGAATCCGTTCAATCCGTAGCCCAACCGGTTCGCAAAATACCGTTCAAAATGAGAAAACAAGTAGAGGAACAAATAAAACAACTTGAAGAAATGGATGTAATATTGAAAAGGTCGAAGGTCCGACTCCATGGGTTAGTCCGTTAGTCGTAGTTCCTAAGCCTTCTGGAAATGTTCGCTTGTGCGTAGATATGCGACAAGCAAACTAAGCAGTACAAAGAGAACGCTTCCCTAATCCAAATGTTGAAGATACATTATACCAAATGAACGGAGCTACCGTATTTTCAAGATTAGATTTGACCCAATCGTTCCATCAGATCGAACTTTAAGAGAGTTCTCTTACATCACAACATTTGTTTGTCACAAAGGTCTTTACCGCTACAAAAGATTAATGTTTGGAATAAATTCAGCTCCCGGGCTACATCAAAGAATTATACAACAAACAATTCCAGACATCCCAGGGTGTAAGAACTTAGTGGACGATATCATTATTTACGCTAAGAACCAACAAGACCATGACAAAACTTTACATGCACTGTTAAGCAGGTTAAAACTTTTCATGCACTGTTAAGCAGGTTAAAACTTTACATGCATTGTTAAGCAGGTTAAAACTTTACATGCACTGTTAAGCAGGTTAAAACTTTTCATGCATTGTTAAGCAGGTTAAAACTTTACATGCATTGTTAAGCAGGTTAAAACTTTACATGCATTGTTAAGCAGGTTAAAACTTTACATGCACTGTTAAGCAGGTTAAAACTTTTCATGCATTGTTAAGCAGGTTAAAACTTTACATGCACTGTTAAACAGGTTAAAACTTTACATGCACTGTTAAGCAGGTTAAAACTTTTCATGCACTGTTAAGCAGGTTAAAACTTTACATGCACTGTTAAGCAGGTTAAAACTTTACATGCACTGTTAAGCAGGTTAAAACTTTTCATGCATTGTTAAGCAGGTTAAAACTTTACATGCACTGTTAAGCAGGTTAAAACTTTACATGCACTGTTAAGCAGGTTAAAACTTTTCATGCATTGTTAAGCAGGTTAAAACTTTACATGCATTGTTAAGCAGGTTAAAACTTTACATGCACTGTTAAGCAGGTTAAAACTTTTCATGCACTGTTAAGCAGGTTAAAACTTTACATGCACTGTTAAGCAGGTTAAAACTTTACATGCACTGTTAAGCAGGTTAAAACTTTTCATGCATTGTTAAGCAGGTTAAAACTTTACATGCACTGTTAAGCAGGTTAAAACTTTACATGCACTGTTAAGCAGGTTAAAACTTTACATGCACTGTTAAGCAGGTTAAAACTTTACATGCACTGTTAAGCAGGTTAAAACTTTTCATGCACTGTTAAGCAGGTTAAAACTTTACATGCACTGTTAAGCAGGTTAAAACTTTACATGCACTGTTAAGCAGGTTAAAACTTTTCATGCATTGTTAAGCAGGTTAAAACTTTACATGCACTGTTAAGCAGGTTAAAACTTTACATGCACTGTTAAGCAGGTTAAAACTTTACATGCACTGTTAAGCAGGTTAAAACTTTACATGCACTGTTAAGCAGGTTAAAACTTTACATGCACTGTTAAGCAGGTTAAAACTTTACATGCATTGTTAAGCAGGTTAAAACTTTACATGCATTGTTAAGCAGGTTAAAACTTTACATGCACTGTTAAGCAGGTTAAAACTTTACATGCATTGTTAAGCAGGTTAAAACTTTACATGCATTGTTAAGCAGGTTTCGTCAGAAAAATCTCACATTAAATCGAAACAAATGCGAATTCAACAAGTCAGAACTGAAATTTATGGGACATACATTGTCGAAAGATGGAGTGAAACCGGATGATAGCAAAATAAAGACTGTGCAAGAATTTCAAAGACCAACTACGCCCGCCGAGGTTCGAAGCTTTTTAGGCTTAGTAAATTTTTACGCAAAGTATATACCGAATTTCGCCACAATCGCCGAACCATTACGAAAGCTCACAAGAAAAGAAATTAAAGGGAACTGGAGTTCAGAGCAACAAGATGCGTTCGAAAAATTAAAACTATCATTAATAAGTGCAGAAGTTATGTCGTACTACAATCAATATGCAGAAGCAAACATAATAGTTGATGCGAATCCGTATGGATTAGGTGCTATATTGACTCAAAAATATATAAGTGGTGAATTTCGACCAGTGGCATATGCTAATAGAACACTAACTCCCGTGGAAAGAAGATATTCGCAAACAGAGCGTGAAGCTTTAGGTGCATGTGTATTGGGGAATTAACCAATTTCATGTTTACTTATATGGAATGAAATTCGATGTTTTCACAGATCACAAACCGTTAGTTAAAATATTTACAGTCGCACATGAAGCTCCAGCACGAATTCAGAAATGGGTATTGAATCTACAATCTTATAAATTCACTGTTATATACCAACCGGGACATTTGAACGCTGCGGATATATTGTCCAGATCTCCACAACCTTCAACCGACAACAATCAAGAAACTGAGGATTATATGAAATATATTGCAAATAATGCCGTCCCAAAAGCTATGACTTTAGATGAAATAGAAACTGCTTCAGTTGTCTAAAAAAAGTCCGAGATTGTCTCACTCGAAACAAATAGTCAAAACAAGGAAGTATGAAACAATATTATCTTGTAAAAAACGAGTTAAGTGTGAAAAATTCAATTATCTTAAAAGGAACGAAACTAGTAATTCCAAAATGTCTGCAACCGCGCATTTTGAAATTAGCACATGAAAGTCATCAAGGTGTTGTTAAAACAAAACAGTTACTTCGTGAAAAAGTATGGTGGCCTGGAATTGATAGCGATGTCGAAACAATGATTCAAAATTGTCATGCGTGCCAGTTATTATCTAATCAGTCTCGTCCTCCGCCTGTGAATATGTCCAAATTACCAGATGGACCGTGGAAAAAATTAGCAATAGACCTTAGTGGACCTTACGCAAATGGAGATTATTTACTAGTGCTTATTGATTACTATTCTCGTTTTCCAGAAGTGGAAATTATTCGTTCTATCACAAGCTCTACAATCATCAACAAACTTCGGTTCATGGATTTTGTTCAGAATTAGTCACCGACAATGGAAGTAATTTTGTATCGGATGAGTTTAAATGTCATCTGGCTGAAAATGGAATTAAGCATACCCGTGTAACACCTTACTGGGCACGAGCAAATGGATTGGTGGAAAATTTTAACAAAAGTCTGAAAATAGCCATTCGTGGAGCTACAATTGAAAGAAAAAACTGGAAAGAAGAATTGTATAACTTTCTATTAAATTATCGTGCGACACCGCATACCACAACTGGACGTACACTGTCAGAGCTTCTATTTAACAGAATTATTAAAACGAAGCTGCCGCAAGTGATTAAGTCACGAGTACCGAAAAGTCTTAAGATAAGAGATGCACAGAGAAAATGTCAATGTAAATGATACGCGGACAAAAACAAAAGTGCTATGGTAAATACATTTCGTGTAGGTCAAAATGTACTTCTAGCAAAGCGTGAAGGAAATAAGATGTCAAGTGTTTTCGGAAACAAACTCTACAAAGTAATTAGACAGAACGGAAGTAATCTGTTAGTGAAATCTGAGAATGGACAAACTTTCTACCGAAACGTTTCTCACGTGCGACCTTATTATGGAACTTTTCCTAGACGTGAGTACAACAACCAACACAATCCAGATGTGTCCGTTCGTCATCATAAAGAAAGGAAACTGCCAAAGAGATTCAGTGACTTTATTGTTTAAAGCGCTGTGCCGTCTGATTTATACATGGCTTTGTTGTGTGATAAGGAGAAAGACTTGTGTATTCATGAAATATAAATCAAGTTCTTTCAGTATTTTGATAAGAATCATAAGATACTGTTAGAGACATTTTAGAAGTGATAGTAATGATTTGACCGTTTTGTAATGCTATTCAATCTAAAACAAGGAAGGGGTGTAATATACAATGTGTCAATAGTGTGAGTGGGTGGAGCTTACTCCACGTGTCTTATGTTTTATCTCTATGTTGCATGCACTCTGTAAAGTGAACTTAGATTAGATTAAAGTATAGAAATGAAAGGTTGTCTGGTTTAATTATTTAAGGTGTGAAACCTATTATTATAACATTTTCTACTAAATTTGTGTTTTTTCGAGCCTGCCTGGCTATTTTATCTTAAGTTTAACCTTTCTAAGACCATATATTTTCTGAATCATACATGATTCCTCTACGTTCTGTGAAAATATCTTGCAGTGAAATGTCAGGCTATGGAAAACACCTACTCTAAAAATAGCTCGGTCATCACCGGGAAATTCAATATTCATAGGTCATGCATCAAATCCTCCATAGAGGTATTAAAATACAACTAAATGCATCAAATTTGGGCTCAAGATAATCCTTATATATTTAACTTCCATTATCAATTTTAATTATTCCATTCCATTCAGTATTTGTCACAATACAACAAAGCGAAAGGAACTATTTTCTTTAAAAGAGACCACTTTTGTATATGTTCTAAGCTCTGATTGGTGAATTATAGGTTTGACACCTATATAGCGTTTCCCGTGTCCTGTACAAATATTACAATAGCACCCGAGTTCACATCCAGTTTTTAGTGGAGTTTGACTTGCTCAATCTTTAGTTTTCTGTGTAGTGTTTTCTAAATCATTGTTTATCTTTTTCTCATTATGTCCTTTTTTCTTTTGGCCATTGTACTGTCTGTCCTTCTTCGATTTACGACTTCTAATCACTGTTTTGGTATCTTCTAACGTTTCGTCATGTCAATATAGGGAATGACCTATGTTCATTTTTGAAGACACTACTGTGACTGGGAAGTGTACAACAGAAATAATATGCTGTTCCTATTATTTTAATTTGTGCTGATGTGTAATGTTCGATAGTCTCCCTTGTTCGTTTACAAATAGAACTAATGAAAACGTAGATATCAAATCTAGTGCGCACGACTCGGTTCTGGAATAACCTTCATAAAGACGATTATTAATTTAAGTCTTTGTTATTGTACGGTGGGGGTTCGTGTTTTTCATTTTGTCCAATTACATGTTTTCGTGTATCAGTAGTTTTCTGTGATGTCCGTGGCAATATACCCAGTATAACGATGCTTTTTGTCTCCTATTTGTTTTATGAAGGGTTCATGTTTATCTTATGCTACGATTTTCATATAATATCATGGTAACAGAAACACGCCAGGTGTCACAAGAGCTGGAGGAACTGCTCGCCCATTGAGACCAACTGAGTTAAGCCCCGGTTTTCGTGAGGTTCGTGTTTCTCAATCTTTAGTTTTCTATGTAGTGTAAAAGAAAGTAAACAGTCATCAATTGCATCAATATCAACAAAACGAACAATCACCTCTCATTTTAACTGAACTCACTGAACACAGACAAAAAACTATGACATACCTCTGTATAGTGCTTATAAGGTGCATACTTTTTTGTTATTTACATACTTTTTTTGCTATTTACGTACTTTTTTGTGGTCTTGGAGTATACATGTATTGATATTACCCCCTTTCCTCCATCGAATTATTTATCGATAAAAACTCAACAGCTGGGTCATTATGAGAAGAGCTCGCCAGATGTGCAGTAAACTTTTATTTATAACATAAGATAAATATAATGTCAGCAAAAACACAGCTCTGGTCGCTGAATTCATCTTATCTACCAAGACAAAGAAGAGCATGTTATTGATACAATGAAATAAAATAATAATAATGATAATAATAATAATAATAATAATACACGAAACATACATCGTAATAAAACAATCGAATAATGATGATAAAAATAATAATGATAATAATAATAATACACGAAACATACATCGTAATAATACAATCGAATAATTATGATAAAAATAATGATAATAGTAATAATAATAATAATAATAATACACGAAATAACACGAAATATACATCTTAATAATACAATCGAATAATAATAATGATAATAATAATAATAATAATAATAATAATGCACGAAATATATATCTTAATAATACAATTGAATAATAATTTAAAAAAAATATCTAAAATTATGTTTACTTCTTTCCTGATAGTGAAATCGCCTAAATTTTAGATAATTGAACGACGATTGATTGAAAAGCTACAGCCTAGAATTTCTGTCCGCTTGCAAAGCTTCGTGTAGCTTCAACATTCAACGTTGAACCTTGTTATAATAATCGATACAACATTATGTAATTAAGCGTCAGTGACTTGAGGAAGGTTGATGTTTTTCTCCAGATACTCCGGAAACAACCAATAAAACTGACTGCCATGCATGATATAACTGAAATATTGTTGAAAGTGGCGTTAAAAACCATATCCCTTAGTCCGAGATTCCCTGCCGTCCGACGGCTTTTTGTTCGACTTGCTGGAGCCGTGGGACGTCAGAGTGCTCTCCATAAGGAAAACAACGGATTTGCCACTTCAACTCCGGGTCGGCACATTTCCACGTTTCGTGGCTATCGGATTTTATTTTCTATCCGAAACCCTTATATAAATCGCTTCACCAATCATTTTTCTATTTATTTATAACCATCTTACCCTCAGAAAGTGGTGTTACACTCGATTACTGTACGATTTTCCCTTAGACCCTCTCATTTCGCCATTTCACTTTCACTTTCGAACCTACAAACGTGATCTCGCGATACTAACTGAATGATGACAGCAACGCATTGCATGATGGGAGCTACTTAATGCAGCGCGCCAAATTATTTGCATACATGCTTCAGCGATGTTCATCCGGGAAATCACGATCAAATATGCAAATCATCTCACATGATACATTGCGGTAATCGTAGTTTTCTCGGAGTCACGTGACAAATGTGCCGACCCGGAGTTGGAGCGGCAAATCCGCTGTTTTCCTAATATGGAGAGCGCTCTGACATCCCACAGCTCCAGCAAGTCGAACAAAAAGCCGTCGGACGACAGAGGAATCTCGGACTGCATATCCCTAACCCTCAAGTGTTGTACATCTCCTGAATGTATCTATAAATTTATGCAGCCACAACCCCTAACCCTTGTTATGAAAATAGCGTTTAGGGTACTTGTCAATTTGAAGAAAAAAAATCAAGGTAGCATATCGTACACGTATATGACTAGATGTAAACACATATATACACGTGTTTGAGATAAGCATAAATAAATACATGATTGATTCAACACTAATTAAACAGCATCAAATGTCTTTAGAAAACACCAGTCAATAATTAACCTTTTCAACCTATGACAACATTTTCGTGACTTTTTTATATAGCTATTTTTTTTAAATGTTGGCCAAGGTTGAATGAACCAGGGAAACATGTCACATTGACAATGATAGCGTGTAGATAAACAATGCGGAAATTATGATCTACCGGCTGTTGAAGAATCAATAACATAGAAAACAACGGTTTTATTTTGTCTGCGTGTTATGGTTTGATCAAAAATGACAACATGCACTCGGAATGAAGACGATTCTCCTGACATATGTTATAACATTGCTTACGAGCACCGTCCGGGCCAAACGACAACCTCATATTTTGTTCATCCTAGCAGACGACTATGGATATAATGATATTGGGTATCACGGATCCGAGATTAAAACCCCAGAACTAGATAAACTTGCTGCAGGAGGCGTTAAACTAGAAAATTATTACGTTCAGCCAATATGTTCACCAACACGATCACAGCTAATGACTGGCCGATACCAGGTAAGACACAATGATTTTATAAATACATTACAGTTACCTCGCCGCGCGTTATAAATAGCATATGTCAATATACATGTATGGGGGTTACACTAATGTCCTGAAAATTGACCTGAAATGTCCTGAAAATGTTCTGAAAAGTACATAAAGGCCTATATCTTTTTTATTATCCAATGGATTGAGTTCAAATTTGAAATTGTTAAATACATTAGCATATGTTTAACGAATATTTAAAAAAGAATTAAAAAAAATTTCATGACAATTTTCAGGTCAAATTATTTCCACCTAAACAAATTATTTCCACCTAAAATTATTTTTTTCAATTCTTTTTTTAAATATTCGTTAAATATATGCTAATGTATTTAACATTTTCAAATTTGAACTCAATCCATTGGATAATAAAAAAGATATAGGCCTTTATGTACTTTTCAGGACATTTCATGACAATTTTCAGGTCAAATTATTTCCACCTAAAAAAATTGTTTTTAATTTTTTCTTAAATATTCGTTAAATATATGCTAATGTATTTAACATTTTCAAATTTGAACTCAGTCCATTGGATAATAAAAAAGATATAGGCCTTTATGTACTTTTCAAGACATTTCATGACAATTTTCAGGTCAAATTATTTCCACCTGAAAATGGTTTTTTTTATTTTTTTTTAAATATTCGTTAAATATATACTAACGTATTTAACATTTTCAAATTTGAACTCAATCCATTGGATAATAAAAAAAAAGATATAAGCCTTTATGTAATTTTCAGGACATTTTCAGGTCAATTTTCAGGACATTAGTGTAACCCAATATATGGCTATATCAGTACATGTATTATACACAGGGGCTAGGTGCGTCCGAAAAAAACCCAACTATATAATACAACAAGGGTTAAATTGATCGTAACTTCAGAACGCCTTAATAGTTACAAAAAATGTTTTTACCAGTCGAAAGTAATTTTCCTTTTTGCTACTGTAGGCCTCCGAACTGCTGACGCACCCTATGTAACAGTGTGTTCTTTCCACCAGTGTATTCTTTCCAGAGGACAAGTTACACTAGTGTAAAATTTCCAGAGGAATTATTGCACTAGGTTATTTTTTCCATGCTTAGTGTAAATTATCCTTTGTTTAATTGTGTATCCAAAACACTCCTAAAAGGGATTTGTTTAGGGGGACTATAAATAAAATGGGGCATGGGCTTTTTGGGGGTTAACAAATATTGAAGTGATTATTTCAAAATGAATTGTTATGTGGAAATTATACACTATAATTTATCCTGGAAAAAATTACCTAGTGCAGTTATTCTTCAAGGAAATACTACACTACCTTAAGTGTCATCCTTTTTCTAATAGATGTGATAATAAATTGCATATCAAGTTATGCAACATTTCCAGAGGAATTATTGCACTATGTTATTTTTTCCATGCTTAGTGTA
This sequence comes from Bathymodiolus septemdierum, assembly GCA_963383655.1. Classification (NCBI taxonomy): domain Eukaryota; kingdom Metazoa; phylum Mollusca; class Bivalvia; order Mytilida; family Modiolidae; genus Bathymodiolus; species Bathymodiolus septemdierum. Next base: position 56,779,145 of record OY726528.1, read on the forward strand.
AATTATACTTTGTTTAATTGTGTATCCAAAACACTCTTAAAAGGGATTTTTTTAGGGAGACTATGCAAAAAAATGGGGCACATATTGAAGTGATTATTTCAAAATGAATTGTTATGTGGAAATTATACACTAGTATAATTTATCCTGGAAAAATTACCTAGTGCAGTTATTCTTCAAGGAAATAATACACTACGTTAAGTGTCATCCTTTTTCTAATAGATGTGATAATGAATTGTATATCAATTTATGCAAAATCATTTAAATATTTATCAATTCAAACAATAAATAGTACATTCATAATACAGTACTTTACAGCTTTGAACAGTTGAGTACAAAGACAATAATATTCATAAATACTAGATTGTTTCATTTTTCTACTCCGTTTCAGGCACTCGTGGCACAGACTTACCCCCCCCCCCCCCCCCTTAGATTATCTATATAGGGTCGACACATGCAATTTTATGTTAACATAAGATTGTATGAATATTGACACGAACAAGTTGAAATAAGGAAAAAGAGATGAAATAATAAAGAAATAAAGAAATTTTATTGAAAATAAATTTGTAAACAGAAAGTTAGTAAAAAAAGTGTGGTGGTAAGTCCGTGCCACGAGTGCCTGTGCTCTGTTTTGGTCTACTTGAGGTCTCTTTGGTAATGGGTTGTAACATCGCCTCTAATCCAATGTCGAAATTCGTATTATCATCACATTCAGCTCCTAAAGCAATCCTCCTGCTCCATATTTTAATATTTAAACTTTGTCATTATAATATTAGAATAAATTGATGAGATGCTATTAGTATTAAATAATACGCACGGGTGACAACAATAGGAAAACAGGTTCTGAGTGATTAGCGTGTTTATAAACATGTGTGTTAATCATAATAAACAAAACTTACCTGTGTTTTTTCAAAAGTTTGCACTATTTATGGATAGACAACACTAGTGTACATTTTCTCATCGGAAATTCTACACACCGGAATAAAAGTACGCTTACACCCTACACGAACCAAAACAAAACGGCGTGAAAATCGGAAGTGGATAACTTTTTCGGAACATCTCTAGACTCTACATGACTTTTGATGAAAAGGGGAAGGCCGTCAAATCTGTTCAGCCAATCAAAACGCCAGTTAGACCTCTCTCATATTTTCAAATCTGTGGTGTTTGGGAAGGATGGAAAGGGGATTTCTTTCAAAAACAGACTTAAAGGGCATATAAATTAGCGGAAGGTAAGACATTTTAACGTAATTTGAATGGATGAAAGTATTTAGCTAGTCAAAATAACTCATTTACGCATGGGAAAGTCTACACATATGTGTAGTAGTTGTCCCAGCATTTGTCCTACTTCGATTTTCACGCCGTTTTGTTTTGGTTAGGGTACCTCAGGATTTCGGAGGCCTACACTAACAATAGGGGTCTCTGTGGAAAGGAAAATTACTTGGCTTCCGACTGGTGAAAACATTTTTTGTAAATATTAAGGCGTTCTGAAGTTACGATCAATTTAACACGACCACTTAAAAAATGCAAGCAAGTGAGTTCCTCCCCTTGTTGTATTATGTAGTTTTTTTTTTCGGACGCACCTAGCCCTTGTGGTATTATATATATGAAATAAGATTTCCCGATTTTATTGGTACTCTCAGACAGTTACACTGTAACAAGAAGCAACCATATCATAATGGTGAACATGCCAAACTCACAGAGGGTACAATATCAACGGATGATCTGCCTAAGGACAATTAACACGCCAAACATAATCGTGGAACATTGAGGCAAAAATAATGAGACAAAAGAGTACCAGTGCAATTTTTAATTGTGATTTAAATTTAGTTTTTAATTATTTTAGTTGCATAATGTTATAAAATTTAATAATTACTTAGATTTAATTAAGGTTTATTATAATAGCATGCCAATTGATGTTTGTTTGTTTGTTTTATGGTGCTTAACGCCACTTTCAAAAATATTTCAGCTATATCGTGGCGGTCAGTTTTATTGGTGGAGGCAACCGGAGTACCCGGAGAAAACCACCGACCTGTCGCAAGTCACTGACAAACTTTATCACATAATGTTGTACTTCTCGCCCTGATCGAGATTCGAACTCACAACATCAGTGTCGATAGTCACTGATTGCATAGGTAGATGTAAATCCAACTACTATGCAATCACGGCCACGACGGCCCCTATATGTCAATTGAGGTTGGTGTACACCATTCAAGATCTTGAAGTTGCACTCCATGATTTTAATTCTCATACAGTGATGTATTAGTTAACGTGTTCCCCTAGGGTGCGGTGAATTGTTGATTCGATTCCCGGTCGGGTCAAACCAAAGACTTGACCTATGACATTGGTATATGTTGCTTCTACGCTTTAACACGCAACATTAAGGAGTAAGAGCAAATACTGCTTGGCTAGAAATCAGGATAATGTGTTGGAGTGGGGCGACGTGTCTACACACAAACTGTTGTTTCAGTAAGCTAGCACTATAACAATACAACTATACGTGTTGGTCAAGTATAAAGTGGACCTTATCATCATCTCATCCAAATGTAATTTGTTCTCGCCATGATATAGCTGTACAATTGCTCATTTGGTGTTAAACGACAATCACTAACTCACTCACTCAGTTGATACGATATTCCAGAACTTGTGGTTCCTATCAAGATTTCCTTGATGGAGGGTTGCTGCTAACAAGGAAGCTACTGAACCACGAATTCCTCTTAGTTAAGTCAGTTGAAGTCTTCACTTCGAAAGTTTTACGGTCGCCACCACGACGTGGTTGACCGTTATGGAATATCTGTGTCACAAATGACCACGGATATGTTCCACTTGTCGTAAACACTTCCCGATCCTTTCCTCGTTCATGACTTATCACTGGGTTTCTAACTAGATTAACACGACAGGTGTTACTAGTGGAGCACGAACTGCTTGACCTTGAGGAGCACATGAGTTCACCCCCGGTTTTTAGTGGGGTTCGTGTTATTCGATCTTTAGTTTTATATGTATGTTTTGTTGATCGTTGTTTGTCCTTTTGTACTTTTTCTTTTGGCCATTCTGTTGTCTGTTCTTCTTCGATATACGGATTCTGATTACCTCCCTTTGGTATCTTCAAACTCTTCTCACTCAAAACTGCTATGGCAAGTAGTCGTTTCATTAATTTAGCCGGAATAAATAATAATCACATTATTGGTAAATAAAGACAACTCTGCTTTCCCTACGGAGGGGACGACAGACATGTTTTTTTTACTATTTAGCGTCAAGTGATTTATTTCAGAATATAGAGAGACTTTATGAACTAACACCTGCAAATTGTATTAATCCATATAGGTGTCTACAATGTTCACGAAGTAATTATTGTTTTTTTCTGTTGGCTAGATACACACTGGAATACAACACAGTATATTTTGGCCACTACAACCAAGTGGATTGCCTCTGGGAGATCCTACATTGGCAGACAAGTTACGAGAGACAGGGTACTCCACGCATGCAGTTGGTAAATGGCATCTTGGGTTCTTCAGAGACGAGTATCTACCTACAAATAGAGGATTTGATACGTTTTTTGGTATGTTAATATGTAAAATATCAATTTCTAAATTCCTACCTCATTTTCGGCGAGACACCATAATGAGGTCACTGTGATAACCTACAAAAATGATCACGTGATCAGTTTAATGACATTTTTTGGTGGTATAGTCCGTTTCTCGATGTCAATAATTGGAATTATTGCATTTATGGTTTTATACAGGATTGTAAAACCACACAATTCGGATTTTTTTGTGTGTGATAAATATAGATTCTTACATGGCATTTTTCATATCATACCCTTTATCAGCCCTAGGTCATGCTATTAGCCCGAGAGCCGATAGGCTCAAGGGATGATATATGAACGAGAGCTGATAAAGGGTATGATATGAAAAATGACATGTTATGATCTGTTTATCATCTACTTCAACAGAGGAAATAACTGATTTGCACCAAAAATTTAGTCATTTTTGGCTAGAATGAAATACATAGTTATAGAACAAGAAATTTATTGTTTTAATATGTAAATCCAATAAATGCACTTTTTTAGCCATTTCAATATCATTAGAGAGAAAATTGGCAGTTAATAATTTTCTGTGCAAATATTCAATAAAACAGTTTAGTCCGCAATGATTGTAAACATAGTTTTCCGGAAATTCACAAAGTGAATTTGCGAATATTGCCGGAAAGGCATGTAATAACATTCCGGAAGCAATTAATAAACTTGCTTTATCACATATTTATAAGTAAAAACGTCAATTTTGCCCATACGTAAACACCGAAAGTGCCACAACGATATCTACCATCGAGGAAAAACTCGGATAACACGATATCAAGCCTCTCGTGAGCCCCATGACGTCACTTCCACCCAACTTTTAATTGTCGTTTGGAAAATGTCGACGTTCAGCGAGGAAAGATTTGTTGGCGTTTCGGAAGCAGAACCCTCAACCGATATCGATCACGCATATCCATAAGTTTGGTGTCTGTGTGGGAAGTTAATTTTGTTCTTTTTAATTCAATGTTGAAATATGTGATAAATACATTAATGCATGCTTTTTTCCATATCAGAACTGTTATCATCCCTCGACCGATATAGAACCTCGGGCTAAAGCCCTCTGGCCGATATCGGTCTCTCGGGATGATAACAGTCTTGATATGGAAAAGGGCATGCGTTAATCTATAATTATCATATATTTGTAGATGATAAAGCTAAAATTTTACCCTGTAATAAAACTTTGAGTTTTGTTTAGAATAATAACAAGAGTCATGTTTATTTCACCCAGTTTCACAAGAATGGTCCAAGCGGGCTGATAAAACAAGTTTATTAACTGCTTCCGGAATGTTATTACATGCTTTTCCGTCAATGTCCGTAAGTTCACTTCGTGAATTTCCGAAAAACTGTGTTTATAGATACGACAGATTCAACTGTTTTATGAAATATTTGCACAGAAAATTATTAACTACCAATTTCTCTCTTATGATATTGAAAGTGCTTAGAACACGTACATTTATTGGATTTGTATATTAAAACAATAATTTTCTTGTTCTACAACTATATACATGTATTTAATATTCTAGCCAAAATGACTGAGCATTTTGGTACAAATCAGTTATTTCCTCTGTTGAAGTATATGATAAACACATCATAACATGTCATTTTTCATACATGTATCATACCCTTTATCAGCCCTCGTTCATATATCATCCCTTGAACCTAACGGCTCTCGGGCTGATAAAGGGTATGATATGAAAAATGCCATGTAATAATCTATATTTGTCAGCCCGCTTGGGCCATTCTTTTGAAACGGGGTGAAATAAACATGACTCTTATTATTATTCTAAGCAAAACTCAAAGTTTTATCACAGGGTAAAATTTTAGCTATATTATCTACAAGTTTGATAAATCGTCATATTGCACGGTATATTTTCATATTGAACGGTTTCTGATCTATTACCAGCCAATCGTTTTCTACGTCCGTTGCAATGATGTCACACAAGCACAAACACTGCAGTTGGAAAACCGAAGTGGCAAAGAAGTTTTACAAATGTAGCAAAATGCAAATGCATGTTGGATGCATTTGTGCACACTGAATTAGTACAAGTGTTCTATGATATTTAATGGATCAACTCAGGAACGTTTGAATTTGAAAAAAAAACAATCCCTAAAAATCGATCCAGGTACACAACAAAAAGTTGGTATCTTAAATGTAAAAAAAAAACAATTACAGCACTTCATGTTGTGCTGTGTTATGGAGCACGTGTTGGTCAGTTTTATTGGTGGAGGAAACCCGGATAAAACCACCGACCTGTCGTAAGTCACTGACAAACTTTATCACATAATGTTGTACACCTCGCCCTGATCAAGATTCGAACTCACAACAACAGTGGTGATAGGCACTGATTGCATAGGTAGTTGTAAATCCAACTACCATACAGTCACGGCCACAATGGCCCCTCAACGTGATTAGTAAAATTCATTTCAATAATACTCAGATATATCGTCACGGTATGTGTTTTCGTGCGTCATCTGTTTTCGTTTTATCCATTTTATTTTGATTTCCACAGCGCACGCATTATTTTTGACGTGTCTTCCGGTTTCTATTTATGGAACATAAACAAGACTACAGCGTGACATCTGTAAAAGATGTTAAAGTTTGCTTTTAAAGACGTAAGTACCAAGAACAGTGAACCTACCTACTGAACCATACTTTTTGTAATGCTAAAAATTTACTTCATTTATAAAGTAGCTGGAAAAAAATCCAGAAGGACTATATAAAATTTAACTATGTCATCTGCCTCTCAGACACCGACTCTTCCTGTCATGTAACTGTCATGGGGTCACTGATCGTACTTGTAAACAAAAGAGCTGACTGAAATGTGCCTGTTTCTTATATAAAATACATGTCACTTTGCAGTGCATTGTGGTTTCAGCAATAAAAAAAACATCAAAAGTAAACACAATTTTGAAAGTGGTAATTTTCAAACATTCTGTTATTTTATTTAGATGTAGTATGATTTGGTAGATGACCAGAACCATGAAATTTTAAAACCAGCCATTTCCGGATTATATATTCGTTTCCATCCCGCATATCGGCCTTGTTTTTACTTTACACGAAAACAGATGACGCCATTTTATGACAACAAAAGTTGCCAGATAATCGAGAGTATATTAAAATACAAGAATGGCTTTAAAAACAATCTTATGTACAAAGAAATATTTAACTTGCCATTCTTTGAAAATTCCAATCGTCATACGAATGAAGGATTAACACTGTTAATCGCTATATCTGAAAATCGATAATAGCACGAAAACCGATAACACGATGCTACTTGACCATTCATTCTTCTGGCTTCAATAATAAAAATGGCGGAATTATTAACTAGTTTTAAGGGATCAAACCCCCACTGATGAAGTGGCGTTGAGTCCTATATTAGCTAATCTTGAACTTTATGGAAAATATAATTTTTCTTCGTAGCGTATCTAAGTTGTCATATACAATATATTTGTTTAATTACAGGTATATTAAATGGTAAAGCGGACCATTTCCAATACAATAACACTGCTATGGGATGTAATGGTCTAGATCTTTATGATGGTAAAATGAAAGTCAATGATATTTATAGAGGACAATATTCTACAGAATTATATACTAAAAAGACCATTGATATTGTGAGAAAACACGACAATACGAAGGTATATTAGTCATTGAAAACGTAGATATCAAATTAAATGCGCACGTCGCGTTTCTGGAATAACATTCATCAATGTACACATAACGCCAATTTAACGTGGATTTAACAAAGCTCTATTATGAACGGTTTTTGGTTGGTTTTTTTGGCATTCATTATCAGATTTTTTTTATCAGATTCTGCTTTGAATGTTTTTCTTCTTTTTTTTTCTTGTTGTTGGCAGTTATTACAAACATTTGGAGATTTCACCTCTTTTTATTAAATACATGCCTATCAGACTATATTTTAATAATGGCGGTTAGTGTAGTCTAACGTTCAATTTTCAGAGAACAAATCTATAAACAGTAAATAATATAGGTAAAGGTGACGCTCCCGGGGAGGGGTTATTGAAGAATAGGTGTAATGCCACAAAGAAAAGGAGAGATGATGGACGGGTTCGGAAAATTTTACCTTGCAATAGACCACCAACGACCACTCCAATTAAACTTGCTTATTATGAACTGCTGCAAGGCAGGATTATGTGACATTCTTCTTCCACGAGGCATTGGTAAAGAGCTCTTCCTATGGGCGAGTAGTGCATTTTATTCGCAACTCAGACTCAGTAGAAATAACGCTCCTGGAGAGCTGTGTTTGCACATTTATTTAATCAAAGGCGTTCTATAGAAATGCACAAGTAGATAAAACCTAAATAAATCGGTATATAAATAGTTATATGTCTTATCTGAAACTATTGTTTTAAATTAGTATCAGAACATGAATATGATTAGAAAAATATTAATGTGTTTATTTAGAAATAATTCCACAGATACATTAAATATATGTATTGTTTGTTGTTTTTCTCTCTTTTTCGTTTAGCCCTTGTTTATGTATCTGTCATTCCAAGCTGTGCACTCGCCACTTCAAGTTCCAGACAAATACTTGCAGCAATATACACATATTAAAGACAAAAATAGGAGGCTATATGCAGGTACTTTTAACATCTTATATTTAATTAGTTAGAAAATAGGACGACATTCATGTATCGGGCTACCATTATTGTCGGAGATTCTAAAATTATACGCCTTTTGCCACGTTTTTGTACCAGTTGCTTCCCTTTAAGCCGGAAAAAAATTTGCATACTCTGTAAACAATTTATTGTTCTATCTACTATTTATAGACTATGAAATTAACCTCAATTATTTTACAAGGTTCAAATATCTATAAATTTTAAGAAAAATTTAAATGCTCTATCTACTTGTGATTTTTCTATAGACAATAAAATGAACCGCGGTTATTATACAAGGTTCCAATATCTATAAATTTTAAGAAAATTATGCTAAAATTCTATGTCCTTGTACGTTGCTCTCGCATGGAACGGGATCCAGTTTGTCCTCTGCAAGGGAGATAACTCATATAAAAAATGTCAAAAGCGTATAATTGTAAGACGGAAACATTTAAATAAGTCATATATATATATATATATATATATATATACATCAAAACCAAAAGTATGCAGGGGCTCAGCGTGGTCGTGGTCGTATGGTAGTTGGACTTACAACTACCTGTGCAATCAGTGCCTATCACCACTAAAGATGTGAGTTCGAATTCAGTTAATGGCGAGGTGTACTCGATACAACATTATGTGATAAAGTTTGTCAGTGACTTGCGACAGGTCGGTAGTTTTCCCCGGGTACTCCGGATGTTCTCCATCAATAAACCTGTCCCGATGATATTGCTGAAATATTGTTGAAAGTGGCATTAAACACCATAACACTAACCCAAAGTATCCATGCAGATAGAAAACAAAGTTACCTAATAAAATACTGTTGTTGTTTTATAGCATTTGCGCACTAAGTTAGATATCAGCGTTTTTCTTTTCTATCACTGGGTCGATAACTCTGCTGGTGTACTATTAGTCCCGGAAGGAATCAATCAGCCCAGTAGTCGGCACTGACATTTTTAGATGCTTATGGTATTTACACCACTAATATGAAACCGGCACGTCCATGAATGCTCGCGCATCTGAAAATTATCTGGCAATTTCATGCTCATCCAGTGCATCAAAAAGTGTCGAGATTTTTCGGGCCGAGATATATTTGGGACGACTTTTTTGGGGGGCCGAATCTATTCTCATTCAATCGAGCTGTCGTTCCTTACGAAATCTCAAAAGTTAACTTCCGCGTAGAAACAAAAATTCTTGTCAGTATGTCAGAAGAGATTTAATAAATTAAAAAATATCAATATAAGTAAAACAAGCTAACAAAATGACTTTTATTACACACGGGTTCCAGGTTTCAGTGGTATCGGACGTACGAGGGAGGGTACGAGACTTCAGGATCACCTTTGCGCTTTATGTTAAGAAGATCTTCATTAGTTGAGTGTGTTAGTGTGTTACACGGAACGTGTTTACAAAGCGTCGAAAAAATTTGTTATTCGTCAGTTTATGTGCAGCCATGTTTGTCAGAAAATCCTAAGTACACATTTTATACCATAAAGAGCTCGCTGACGCTCGCATATTAACAGTTATATCGTGGTGGTAAGTTTTGTTAGGTGGAGGAAACCGGAGTACCCGGAGAAATCCACCGACCTGTCACTGATGTTGTCAATGTCTATGTATTGTCCATTCATGGCGGTCCCTTCGGTTTTCTCTAACATGGAAAACGACTTCTATTTCATTTATGTTTAATTTGTCTAATTGATGTGATTCATTTTAAGCTATATCAGGGGGTCGTCGTGGTCGCGATGGCATGGTAGTTGGATTTAAAACTATCTGTGCAATCAGTGTCTATCACCACTAAAATTGTGAATTCGAGGTGATATCAGGATAACATACAATCAAAACTAGTTTAATAATAAATAGAATAAATATAATTGTAATCTTTATCTTTTTAAGGTATGACATCGTCTATGGATGAAGCTGTAGGAAATGTTATACAATCCTTCAAATCAAAGGGATTGTGGGAAGATACGCTGCTTGTTTTCTCTACTGGTATGTAAAACACGATTTTTGTTTCAATTAGCTACAAGCATTTACGGACCCTATTGTTCGTATTATCATGCTTGGTTGGGTTTTCTGTGTAGTACTTTGTAACGACGGTTTTTGAAATAATCTGAACATATGGCTGCAGTGCGATTTTTTCCCGGTTGAGATATAGTAATCACAAGGTATACACTACGGACGCCTACCTGGGGCAGTCTTAGCAAAAATATATTCCCCCGGCGAAGCAGTGCACTGGGCCCCATACCTATACAAGCATATATTTATTGTATTGGAACTTTCAACAAGATCAGTGTTCAAGCAATACAAAAAATGCTATACACATCATACATAGATTAGCATGGAACCCCTATACACGTGGCCTCCCGGGCAACTGCCCAGCGTGCACATGTGTTAAGACAGCACTGCCGCCTACCCTGCCGGAGCACATTAATTCACCCTGTGTTTTTTGTGGGATTCGTATTGCTCAATCTTTTTGTGTAGCATTTTGTAGATTTTTGTTTGTCTTTTTTGTCCTTTTCCTTTTGGTTGTTGGTTTGTATGTCCTTGTACGATTTGCCACGTCTAACTACTCCAGTGATATCTTCTAACGTATTGTTATATCAAGACGAGAATGTTGGGATCACGTTAACCGATTTATCCCCCACATTTAGTGACACGCGCAAATCCGCCTGTATATTTTGTCGACCATTTCTTTTAAGTTGGTGTCATTGTGACGCCAGCACACTCTTATAAATTACATATTGATGATCAATTTAAAACGAGCAATTTGTCAGCGATATGATTGTGAAAACAGGTTACATTCAATGTAATGATGATGATGCTTGCTTTGAACTACATGTAGACCAACATTCTTAATTGGGTATTACTAGCTCTAGGTCCCTAAAAACAGTCACAGTTTACAAAAATGTACACAAAAGTGTAAAATACGAAAATCATAGGAGTAGTTAGAAATAACATAGTAATATTGGTACAAACAAACACCAACCAACAATGAGTGACACAACGTGTGTCACTGGAGGAACAGGGACTGCTTACCCTTCCGGTGCACATGAGTTCACTCCCGAATTGTAGTGTGGTTGCTCGATCTTTAGCTTTCTTTGTAGTGTTTTGTAGATCGTTGTTTGTCCTTTTTCCTGTGACTATTTTGTTGTCTGTCCTTCGATTTACAGATTCTGATTACCACTTTTGTATCTTCTAACTCTTCTTGGACAGAACAAATACAAGCATAATAAATAAATGGGCGCATCTTTGTGTGTTTATATTCACGTTCAGCAATGCTTCAGCTATATAGTGACTATGAGATTGAACGAGGAGGAAAGTCAGGATGATTAAAACAACCTGACTGGTAAAAATGTAGGTGGTTAATGGAGTTTTGTTAGACTTTTATAGGGCAACATCCATGGACTTATGCTAATGTTGGCATTAAACACCAATCAATCAATTGAACTATTGTGTTAATGGTTATATATATGTTATTATTTTAGTTGGTACATTAAGCAAATAAACAAATAAAAGAGACATTAATTCTGTACGGATTTAGCTTGCAGGTAATCCGAACTGTTTTGAAGCCAGGTAGGTGTATTACCTAACAACTCATACATTCCTATCACCATTACGGCGTGGGTCGCGCCCGGCTTTGTAAATTACAAAAAAAGGGTGTACTCGACTCGCAGCCGCAAGTGATAAAGTTTACTAGTTGCTTGCCCATGGTCGGTGGTTCTCTCCGGGAACTCCGGCTTCTTCCACCACCAGAGCTGGTCGCCATGATATAGCTGAAATATTGCTAAAGTTGGCGTTAAGCACTAACCAATCAATCAATCATTTTCGTGTAGATAATGGTGGACAGGTGTTAGAAGGAGGTAATAATTGGCCATTACGAGGATGGAAAAGGTCGCTGTGGGAAGGTGGTATTCACGGAATTGGATTCGTACATGGACAAATGATCAAGAAGAGGGGACGCATCTCAAGAGAGTTAATACATGTATCTGACTGGTTTCCTACACTGATCAATCTAGCAGGTGGATCACTTGACGGAACCAATCGTATTGATGGATTGGACCAATGGAATACAATAAGGTTGGTTATAACGTATAAATACAAATATCATACGCTATTGAGTTCACCGTTGGTTTTTAGTGGGGTTCGTGTTCCTCGATCTTTTGTTTTGGTGGATTGGACCAGTGGAATACTATAAGGTTGGTTACGACGTATAAATACAAATATCATACGCTATTAAGTTCACCGCCGATTTTTAGTGGGGTTGATGTTGTTCATATTTAGCTTTCTGTGAACTGTTTTGTACATCAATACCTGTCCAATACAAATACTTGTCCTTTGTAGCTCACATTGGAGTTAGGTTTACACCGGTCTGTACCGTAAACGTATAGATATACGTCAATCACGTTAGAAGATTAAATACTGAGGCACAATGTGAGACCCTCGTGACCTCGATCGTATAGTGTAGTTGTTCTAATCTATCAATACATTCGGTGCTTATTAACAATAGAGTTGGCAGTTCCTTTCCAGTTGATGTTCTGGATACAAATAATTATTATGTTTCATAAAGTTTATCAGTGTCATGCAGCAAGGAGGGGAATTTCTATGGGTACTCCGATTTCTTCCACCAATAAAACTTATCTCATTGATTTAATGGATTTTTGTCCAATTGTGTAAAATTCCCATAACAATCTCTATGTCAAGAGATACAAAAGAGAAAGTTAAAGTAACAATGATTATATAAATTCCATGAATATCTGAAATATGACCCTACCGTGAAACATGATTCATTTCAACTTACAAAGCTTGCTATAGAGCCAACACGTTAGAAACTATCTTCGTCATCCAGTCCCTTCTCTTCAGTCTTAGCAATGTTAGTTTGATTTTCCTGGTCACACGGCAGTGGGATTAAGTGGATGCAGACCACCGATAGCTGCAACCAATTGCATAATTACAGCTGACGCGGCCAAGGGTGAAGATGTGGATCGTAACACTTGGTTAGCGAAGATGAAAATGAACACAAACAATAAAATATATGATATATGGGGATTTTTACGACACCCCGAGACGAGGAAATATTTATTAAGCATATTTCAAAAGTAACAAGTAGTTCATACGTATATTGCTTTATGCAAATGTTGGAGATGCCAAAGGGGTAATCTAAGCCGAAATCGAATAGGGACAGACAATGCACAGGCCAAAGGAATACGGACGAAAGGAGAAACAACAATCTGCAAGCCATTACACTGAAAACTAAACATCGAGCAACACGAACTCCGCTAATATTCGGGGGTGAACTCGGGTGCTCCGGAAGTGTCAGCAGCTCTTACTTCACATGTGACACCCGTCATGTTACGGTTAAGCGACACGAACATCATTCAACCTATTATGTTTTGTTTTCCGATTTTAATTATTATATTTTTATATTAGCTTAGGTGACAAAAGTCCACGGAAGACCATTCTACACAACATAGACCCTCTGATGCCAATGGTAGGGGGACATATATCTGGCCGACGATTTGACACCCGTCATAGAGCAGCACTGAGACATGGTGATTGGAAAATCATTACCGGAAATCCAGGTACATGTATCATTCTTGTATAGACAACATGCTCCATTATAACTACGAGATACAACGCAGTCTAATATTTCAAGATCAAATTAAGCATTATCTCTGGCTTTTTCAATACTACCTGTAACCTAACCCACATCTTGTCAGGAGAGTTTTCATTGGTTATTCTATTGCGCATCCTTTTAACTGTCTGTGTTGTGCTATGTTTTATTCATGGTTTGTGTTTCTTCGCCCTGTGTCTTGTGTGACCACCGATGTTACCAGTGTCTTTGGATTGTTCATTCTTGATTGCCTCTTCTGTTTTCACTAACGTTTATTAATGTTAACGTGTTTTAAATTGTTATATTTTTTATTTGATTGTTCTATTGCAGGTAATGGTTCTTGGTTAGCTGTACCTACTACTGTGTCAGCTGAAGGTCGATCTGAAATTTATAACAGACCTGAGAATAAAAATATCTGGCTTTTCAACATCACAAATGATCCGTACGAAAGGATTGATTTGTCAGAAACAAGACCGGAAGTTGTAGAAACATTACTGACAATGCTAGCGGACTATTATATGACCTCAGTTCCGTGTTTTTACCCTGACAATAATTTTATGGCGGACCCCAAACACCATAGTGGTTACTGGGGTCCATGGATAGCAACAGAGAATAATAAATGGGCCTATGCATCATCTCCCACGGCGTGGAGGTATTCATTACTGCCCGTGAGCTTTGTTGCATTGTATTGTATTTATTATCGTTGTGTTAAGCCCAGGCGTTCATGTAAAATCAGCGCAGTGAAGTATAAGATGTGATTCAGATAGCTTTTTCTCATGCATGGTGCTTTATTCTCATACCTTAAGATGTGATTCAGATAGCTTTTTCTCATGCATGGTGCTTTATTCTCATACCTTAAGATGTGATTCAGATAGCTTATGATGCATTAAGATGTGATTCAGATAGGGTATTCTCATACATTAAGATGTGATTCAGATAGCGTATTCTCATACCTTAAGATGTTATTCAGATAGCTTTTTCTCATGCATGGTGCTTTATTCTCATACCTTAAGATGTGATTCAGATAGCTTTTGCTCATGCATGGTGCTTTATTCTCATACCTTAAGATGTGATTCAGATAGCTTTTTCTCATACATGGTGCTTTATTCTCATACCTTAAGATGTGATTCAGATAGCTTATGATGCATTAAGATGTGATTCAGGTAGCATATTCTCATACATTAAGATGTGATTCAGATAGCGTATTCTCATACATTAAGATGTGATTCAGATAGCGTATTCTCATACATTAAGATGTGATTCAGATAGCGTATTCTCATACATTAAGATATGATTCAGATAGCGTATTCTCATACATTAAGATGTGATTCAGATAGCGTATTCTCATACATTAAGATGTGATTCAGATAGCGTATTCTCATACATTAAGATGTGATTCAGATAGCGTATTCTCATACATTAAGATATGATTCAGATAGCGTATTCTCATACATTACGATATAATTCAGGTAGCATATTCACATACATTGAGATGTGATTCAGTTATCGTGTTCTCATATGACTTTTGTTGTAGTTGTCCGATTCGTCTGACAATAAAAGACGACTATCATAGGTGCAATTAGGATTGATTTGAGGGGGTATGGCGTTTTACGTCACTTTCAAAAATATTTCAGTTATTTCGTGTCAGTCATTTTTTTTTTTGATGGAGGAAACCGTAGAAAACCACTGACCTGCCTCAAGTCACTGACAAAGTTTATCACATAATGTTGTATCGAGTACACCTCGCCATGAGCGGGATACGAACTCACAGCTTTAGTGGTGATAGGTAGTTCTAAATCCAACTACTATACGATCGCGACCACGACAGTCCGTAGGATTTATTTAGAGGAATAAAGTCTTTCTTTGTGGTAAAACAAGAGGCGCAAAAGGTACCAAAGTGTTGTTTTCTGTTGCTACCGATATTGAACTGAATATTGGTAGCGCCTTAAAACAAGAAAAAAAAAATTCCATTTTAATAATTAATTCAACAATTCAATGTGTGACCGACAGACGGCAATAACTATAACGATTAATGAAACGGTTGTACAACTTTACGATTTAAGTGCTAATTTATTTTTTTTAAATAAAAGGAAAACAAAAACAGACAAACTTATTTGTATTGCCCGATAATTCAAGTAGCCAATTAAGGATATTCTGTCCTTCAAGTAGCACAACACCCGATTGGTCAGCTCTGATGTTTACCAAAAAAATGAGCTTACGAATAGGATAAGAAAATGTTTCCTAGGAAGAGATTACCAATGACCCACTCCTAACAATTGTTGATGCACGTGCTTTTTACGTGTAAGGAGAGTGATATTTACCTAAGCACTAGATCCCATTCACGTGACGAATTGTGTTTTTGATTCGTGAGCGAGTGATTGTTGTTTAACGCCACATTAGCAATTTATCAGCAATATCATGTAGAAAACAAGTTACATTCAATGGAATGATGAATTATAAGGTCCTCTTTGTACTAGACCAACACGCTTAACTGGATCTTTATAGTGCTAGTTTACTGGAACAACAGTCCACTGATAGACATGTAGCTCCACTCGGACACATTATAGTTATGACGTCAACTCCAAAATATTTGGAAAAGTTCGAATTTTTATAAATCAATCAAAAAGATT
Source organism: Bathymodiolus septemdierum (assembly GCA_963383655.1). NCBI lineage: Eukaryota > Metazoa > Mollusca > Bivalvia > Mytilida > Modiolidae > Bathymodiolus > Bathymodiolus septemdierum. The sequence goes on from OY726528.1 coordinate 56,795,568, forward strand.
TTAGGGCTAATGTCAGCAATTTTTCACTTTTTCACTTTTTCACTTGTACTTCTTACTTTCTTCTAGTGTCAAAATTTTAAATGTCTATTGTTTGTGTTTTGTTTTGCTGTCATTAATTCATGTGTATAATTTTTAAGGAGAGGACTTCATATAAGTTGGTATAACTTGCTGTTCAATCCTATTGTTTATGTACAATAAAATATTATTAAACTAAACACATTATCCTTAGTGCTGCGTGCTTAACGGCAGGTCGGTGGTTTTCTCCCGATATCGATTTCCTCCACCAATACAACTGACCGCCACGAAATAACTGAAATATTGTTGAAGGTGGCGTTAAACACCATAGCCTAACATTTTAACAGAGAAGCAACAAATACCAATTTTTTAGTATTTGGTTTGACAAGACCGGAACTCGAATCCACGATATATCGCACACAGGCCGAGCACGCTAACCATTGCATCACTATTAAGGTTGTACTTGATTGGTTTAATTGTAAATAATTACAAAAATGTCAGTTGCCGGTTTAATTTTGCCAAATTAATCTTTAACACATGCCAAATTTAATTGCAGAATAAGCAATTATCTTAGCAGATTTTAGATATCCTGCTTAGGCCCTTTGATTTACTTGCCACCAAAAACTTTTAATTTATTTGGTTGTTCATTCTTTTAATTATGAGCTTATCTGGTGAAGGTTATTCCAGACACGTGTCGTGCGCATTAAGCTCGATAACTTCGTTTCTATTTTATTTCATTTCATTTTTTAATACCTTACAACGAGCAAAAGGATACCCGGACTAGCAAGAGCAATAGAAAGGACAGCGAAATTGAGTATAATTTACTCATAATTGGTAGAAATTTGAACCATGTGAAAAATCAGAGAATAATTGTATAATGCATAGAAATTACACCAGCTGTTAAAACATTCACATTTTGAACAATGAGGGGAAAAATATGTTATTTTTATTGAAATTTGCATGAAAAGGAAACAACTCCTGTAAAACGTGTAATTTAAGAATCACAAAAATCTGCAAATTAATGGTCTATTAAAAAGAAAATAAACTACAGTAAAACATACAATTTGATTATGTATTAGTACAATTCGTTATTTCACTAATAGGGGAGGTTTAGCCCCATAAAACTAGCTTAAATCCGGGACCGTGGGTATAAATAGCTGTGGGCGGAGCAAACATTCAGATTGTTCATTATTTTGACCACGGTTATCTCGACGAGGAAAAATGAATGATACATAGTTTCACAGTTACTTTTGGAGCAAAATATTTGACAGGCTTGGTCACTAGTGAGTGACATATATATTACATCTTAAAAGATAATAAAATCGGTGGTTGAAAGTATGATTTTTTTCCTTGTGGTTTTTGGGAATTGTTTCAACTCGGACACATTATTGAGAATCGGCAAATGTCATATTAATATCCTTTGGTGTGAGAAAAAATGCTGACGTTGTAGAGTAAACCGGTGGCGAAATCAGGTGTTCAGTTCAGGAAGGCTCCACTAGTGGTACCCGTCGTTTTACTCTTGTTACAAACCCGGTGATACGTCATAAATGAGGAAAGGACCGGGAAGTGCTTATGACAAGTGGAAAATATCAGTGGTCGTTTGTGACACATATTATCAGGGTGACACAGATCGAATCGAACTGGTGTTTTGAACTTGAAGCCAACACATTACATTAACCATTACATAACTGCATCGGTCAGTAAAACATACAATTTGATTATGTATTAGTACAATTCGTTATTTCACTAATAGGGGAGGTTTGGCACCATAAAACTAGCTTAAACCGGGACCGTGGGTATAAATAGCTGTGGGCGGTGCAAACATTCAGATTGTTCATTATTTTGACCACGGTTATCTCGAGGAGGAAACATCAATGATACATAGTTTCACAGTTACTTTTGGAGCAAAATATTTGACAGGCATGGTCACTAGTGTTCCTCTCTGCGAAACTTTTAGTCTTATTAAAAATAATATTCTTCATCAGTCTAAAACCTACAAAAATCACTTCAATTTTCTGAGGTATGTGACCTTGGTCACGTTGGTCATGTGACATACAGTTTCATAAATATGCTGTTCATATCAACGGAGATTTTTGATGATAAGCTCTGCCAACACATTTTGTCGGTAGGCACTACCACAAATTATCCTTTAAACCCATCACTTTTTATTGAATTCCTTGTACCAAGCCCGGAACGTGAGCGGTCATGTATTTGTGTGTTAGTGGTATCGATTCCGTATCTTTTTACGATTTTGCTATTGGAATTTGGAACTTTATTATATATTGTTGTCTAAGACTTTGTATGCCTCATGTGTGACAGATGAAACAGTTTATGCTCTTTGATCTATTTTATATTGTATTTTCAGAGTTCACGGTGATGTTATCCTAGAAGTAAACAGAACATGATCTGACTTTGTGTTTGGTGACAATACAATTGATTAATATTAATAGTAATGAAGAAGAAGTACATAAAACAATATCATGAAAGTTTACCATTATAGATTGTATGAATATGGACACGAGCAAGTTGAATAAAGGTAAAAGAGATGCTATAATAGAATGATTTGAGAAAGGACTATTCCGTTTTTATCAAACAGTTGCTTCGTCTCTAGTTTTATTGAATTTTGATAAGTAACTTTGTTACACACTGAAACCAGCTCGAGAAAAGCTAGTCTTTCTTATAAATATGTTATAAGTGATACATTAAAAATTAGAAACACAACGAATGTTTACCTTTCACGACCACAATAATTCTCCCTATCCCCCCTTTTTCAGTGTGGATCTGTTGTTTTCCGTAGTATTTCTTAGAGCATTGTTTGTCTTTTTTCTTTTAACCATTGTACCATCTCTCCTTTGAATTACAGCAGTGCATTACTTTTCTTATTACACTCTTGTGATTCAAATTCAACTACTAGTAAATGCAGGCGATCGTGGCAAGGAATTACAACCCCCTCCTTTTCTTTAACTTTCTGTTTCTTTTCAATAACATGTCTCTATTATTGCATCTCTTTTACCTTTATTCAACTTGCTCGTGTCCATATTCATACAATATATAATGGCAAAACGTTTATGATATTATTTTATGTTCTTCCTGTTCATTATTGTTTAAACCGCATAGGTGGTGTAATGGTTAGAGCGTGCTCGCCTCGAGTGTGGTAGATCGTGGGTTCGAGCCCCTGTAGGGTATTTGTTGCTTCTCCACTAAACACGCAGCATTAAGGAGTAAGAGCAAAGACTGGTTTTCTCGGAATCAGAATAATGTGACCGAGTGGGGCGACTTATCTACCTGTGAACTGTTGGTTCAGTGAGCTAGCACTATAAAATCCAACTAAGCGTGTTGATCTAGTACAAAGCGGACAACATCATCATCTCATTGAAAATTAACCTGTTCTCGTCATGATATAGCTGAAAAATTCCTGAGTTGGCGTTAAACAACAATCACTCACTCATTCATTATTGTTAATACTAATCAATTTTATTATCAATATATTGGAAGCTGCATGGGTGTATTTATTTATACATTATGGATAGAAAGTTAAGCAGTGATGGTCAACAATTCAACCAATATCAATAAAACCAACAATCATGTGTACCTCTCACCTCTCACCTCTCACCTCGACTCATTGTAAATAAATATAAAAACCAAAGACATAATTTATGACGCTGGAAATTCAGGGCTTAGCACGACATGAGGCTGAGTTAAACAGATTAATATGAAGTCCCCCCTGAGTTAAACAGATTAATATGAGGTCCCCCCTGAGTTAAACAGATTAATATGAGGTCCCCCCTGAGTTAAACAGATTAATATGAGGTCCCACCCCTCCCCTCTTGATCATTTATACATGCATCATTCCTGGTAATTTATCAGTAGGTACAATTGAATCCTGACGATGGTAAAACTTGATCAAATATTTTCTTTTTTTCCACAGTACGTTTGTTTGCTTGATGGTGTTTAACGCCACTTTCTACAGTATTTCAGTTTAATCGTTGTTGTCAATTTTATTGGTGGAAGAAACCGGATTACTCAGAGAAAACCACAGATCTGTCGTAAGTCACTGGTAAACTTTATCTCATAATGTTGTACACCTCGCCCTGATCGAGATTCGAACTCACAACATCAGTGGTGATAGGCACTGAATGCATAGGTAGTTGTAAATCCAACTACCATACGAACACGGCCACGACGGCCCTCTACATGGTATGCAAATGTACAACAATGTATACCAGACATTAAAATTGAATCTGAACGTTATGTGATATTCGAACTTTCTTTGAATCAGCTGTCATAAGTTGCTGCACTAATTAAGTAAATCAAAAGCAATAAAAAAAGGGGGGGGGGTTTTCAAAGATATGTGTTGTGTGCACTTAATTTGATATCAACCTTATTATTAAGTCAATCCTAGAGTGTGTAGAATTATTACCATATTTAACAAACATACATTGGTCCAAGAAGAGTTTGAAACCCTCCTCAGAGGGTGTGCCGGGGGTAGAATAGGCACCAGGTTTCCCCACCCTAGAGGCACTAGTCCTCTAAAAGGGGTCAACCCCGCGGGAACCCCGGGGTATAGAAATGGGACCGAGAGCTTCTTCGGCTTGAAGGGGCGTCCGTCGGTTGTGCGGGATGCATAACTTAACAACCAACCCGTCCTGCGGATGAGACGTAAATAAAACCGAGGTCCCGTGTTGAGAGATTGCCACCATCTCCGCACGTTAAAGAACCCAGTGTAACAGCTCATTATGAGCATTATGCTCATGATGAGTGGTCCATAAGAGACCTGTTGCACTGGCAAAATTATCCGTCCCTACCCATCACCTTTCCTTGTTTCGAGTCCCGTGGCATTTATATTTTTAAATGTTCTCGTCCTGAATATAGCTGAAAAATTGCTTGCTGGACGTTAAACACCAATCAATCAATCAATCAACCAAGAAGAGTTTGAAGATATAAAGGGAGGTAATCAGAATTCATAGCTCGAAGAAGGATAGACAAAACACCAATGGCCAAACGAAAAGGGACAAAAGGACAAACGACCATAATTCATTTTTTCAATATTGGGATCATGTTAAATATTAAAACTTGACTTCGGATCGTATTGTGATTAATAAAAACATAGCTATGAAATTGAATGTACACGACACTTTTCTGGAGTCACCTTCATGTAATCAATTTGAATTGTATTGCTCATGTTTATTCTGAATTACCATATTTGTGATTTCACTGAACTGATGGTATTGTTAATAAGAGTTTGAAGATACCAAAGGGGTAATCTAATCCGTGAATCGAAGAAGAGCAAACAACACAATGGCCAAAAGAAAAAGTACAAAAAGACTACCAACGATCTACAAAACCAGCACACAAAACTAAAGATCGAGTAACGTGAAACCCACTAAAGCCGTGGGTGAACTCAGGTGCTCCGGAATGGTAGGCAGTTTCTGCTCCACTAGTGGCATCCGCCGTGTTAATCTAGTTACAAACCCGGTGATAAGTCATGAATGAAGAAAGGACCAGGAAGTGTATACGAAAAGTGGAACATATCCGTGGTAATTTGTGACAGATAATCCATAGCGTTCAACACATGTTTCATCCTTGCGAATTAATTTGCAATCTTGTTTGATTTTCAAAGAAAAGCATAAGGTAATTTTGAAGATATGAAAGTGTCAATCAGAAACTAAAAATGACAGGACAGGCAATACAATGACTAACTGAAAACTGAAAAAGGGACAAACAATTATCTACAAAAATCTACACAGAAAACTATAGATTGAGCAACACGAAGCCTAGTAAGATCTGGGGATGAACTCAGGTGCTCCGGAAGGGTGGGCAATAAAAACGTAGATATCAAATTAAGTTCGAACGATGCGTTTCTGTAATAGCCTGCATCAGGTACACACAAAATTGAATGATTGGAAAGCAAAATAATTCAAAAGTGTCTGGGAGCAATAAAACAAAAGGTTTAAACAAGATAGGCTGAAGACCAAAATGGGTAACGTCGCCTATGCCCAAGAGTGGAGAACCTTAGTTTTAAAAATAACAAATAACAACAATAACAACAGTTGAAAATGTGGAGTATGAAAACAAATGATAATAATTTCAATTGTATTTAATGATGTAAAATGTAATTATAAATACTGAATGCAATTTTTGCTATTTGATAGGCTTGTAATGGAGATAACACAAGTACATTTTTATATGAAGAGTTACCACGCTTCATACAAATGTATTTCAGTAAGCGCTTTATTGGTGTATTGGTGGAGGAAATGTAGTACTCGCAAAAAAACCTCCTGCCGCAAAGCACTGACAAACTTTATCACATAATGTTGTATCGAGTACACCTCGCCATCTATTGAATTGTTAAATAATGTTAACATATATATGACAGGGGTGAGTTGTAAACTATTTTATGTATTATATACCAGTACCAAATAAACTGATGCAGCTTGAGTAAAGCATGATGAATGGTGTGTGGATACGTCCACAATGAATCAGGAGAAGCTGCGTCCACAATGAATCAGGAGAAGCTGCCCAGTTTAAGCTGAAAATGCTCTCCGGGGTAAAACAGAAGATACTGTTCATTATGAAACAGGATAGGCTGTCCAGTTTAAACTGGAATTGTTGTCTAGTAGGGCGCAAATGATGAGACTGTGAAACAGGAAATATCCGGTATGGGAAAGGAGATGTTGTTCAATATGAACTGGAGATGGTGTCCGGCATAGCGCAGAATATACAGCTAATTATTGTACAGCAGATGCTGTCCAGTATGAAACATGATCTTCATTCTAGTACGGTACAGCAGGTGCTGTCCAGTATAAAACATTATCTTCATTCTAGTACGGTACAGCAGGTGCTGTCCAGTATAAAGCATGATCTTCATTCTAGTACGGTACAACAGGTACTGTCCAGTATAAAACATGATCTTCATTCTAGTACGGTACAGCAGGTGCTGTCCAGTATAAAACATGATCTTCATTCTAGTACGGTACAGCAGGTGCTGTCCAGTATAAAACATTATCTTCATTCTAGTACGGTACAGCAGGTGCTGTCCAGTATAAAGCATGATCTTCATTCTAGTACGGTACAACAGGTACTGTCCAGTATAAAACATGATCTTCATTCTAGTACGGTACAGCAGGTGCTGTCCAGTATAAAACATTATCTTCATTCTAGTACGGTACAGCAGGTGCTGTCCAGTATAAAACATTATCTTCATTCTAGTACGGTACAGCAGGTGCTGTCCAGTATAAAACATGATCTTCATTCTAGTACGGTACAGCGCGTGCTGTCCAGCATAAGTACGAAATGCTGTATCGTGTGAAACATGAACTACTGGATATACTCTCTATTATGAAATAGAAGACGTTGTTTAGTTTAACACATATGATACGTTCAAATAAGGAACTTGATATGCTGCCATTTCGAAGTACTTGGTATTGAATTAGGTTTTTGTGGGATTCTAATCGTTTGTCTTTCGTTGTTTCATTCGTGTTCATTTCTGTTTTCTCTAGTTGGTATTTATCTTAATCTTCGTAGTATTAATTGTTGTGGAGTGATGAGGTGGGGCGAGATGTTGAGGGTTGGTAAAATGTTGATTTGCATATTCTACTTTGGCTGTATTAGATCGAATGGAAGTGAATATAATATTATAATAGTTTATGTTTTATTATTATTTTCAGCTGAGCGACGGAGAGATGACAGCCGATGAATAAACCATTTATCTAAATAAATGTATCTGCATCAAATTCCTCTGTTTTCACTTCTGTCTCGCAGAATTTCATTTGAATTATTAAGGCTTAGGGTTATGGTGTTTAAGCCACTTTCAACAATATTTCAGTGAAACCGTGGCGGTCAGTTTTATTGGAGGAAGAAACCAGGGTATCCGGAGAAAACCACAGGCCTGTCGCAAGTCACTGACAAACTTTATCACATATTGTTGTATCGAGTACACCTCGTCTGAATGTGATTCGAGCTCACAACGTTAGTGGTGATAGGCACTGATTACACAATTAGTTGTAAATCTAACTACCGTACAATCACGACCACGACAGCCCCTGAATTATTAAATTACATGAGGACAGTCGGTTAGATCTGTCACATCATTTCCTGACATTGACCATCACATCTGACACTATTTGCCATCTTTTTTACAATTGTCTGGGGTCATTATAAGCTAGAAGAAGCATACAAACAATAAATAAGATAGTAGGTGAATAAAGTTAATGGGGATATGGACTGTTGGCTTGATTATCACAATGAAAAGAGATGATGAATGGCGTCGAAAAATATTGCTTTCCAACGGGTCTTCAATTAATTCTTGTTCATTAGGAGTGTCTGTAAGAAGAGTTAGGAGATAGTAAAGAGGTAATCAGAATCTGTAAGTCGGAGAAGGACAGACAATACAATGGCTAAAATAAAAAGTACAAACAACGATCTACAAAACATTCACATAAAACTAAAGATCGAGTAACACAAACCTCACTAAAACCGGAGGAAATAAGGACTAAGTATAAATACAATGTACTAGTGTTACACCCAGTGTATTTATCAAAACATTATATACCCCCCCCCCTTTTTTTTTCTCTTCGATCCGTTTCTCATATCAGAAAAACAACCATTGGAAAATGTAATATCATACAAGGTAGTTGACGATTTTGTCACGCAATATAGAAATTCTATCTTCGTAAGTCAATCGTTGTTAAGAACCGAATCTATAAAATAACATTTTACATCACGTTCTCTGGAATTCTACATCAAGTTCACTATACAATGATGGATCGACAGGTCTACCCCCTCATTGGTACCAAATAAACCAAGAAGAGCTTGACGATACCAAAGGGGTAATGAGAATCCGTAAATCGAAGGACAGACAACACAATGACCAAAAGAAAAATAACACATCTACAAAGCATACACATAAAACTAAAGATCGCGTAACACGAACCCCACTTAAAACCGGGGGTGAACTTATGAGCTCAGGAAGGGTAGCATTTCATGATCCACTAGTAGCGCCCGTCGTGTTAATCAAAACAGGCCTCAATTCCTTTTCCGCACACGATATTCCCCTTTACGCATATACCATTTCTCTTTCCCCACACGGCATTCTCCATTTAGACATCACTATACTATGCACTGTACATACAAACCATTCACGCCATTTCCTATTATACCATGTATTTCAGACAAGTTTACATTGCAACGACTACACACAAGATATATATCCTTCTTAATGCTCCCATTTCTGCTAGGTTCAAGGAGCATTAATTTTTTCCTTACACGAGCCACTCATTTACGTCACGTCCCAGGGAGTGTTGTGTATTTGATTCGATCCGTGCACCTAACAGATGACCACTGCGGAGGAGTTGTATCTCTCACCCAAGTAAGCTGGTCTAAACCTCAAGGTTTACATCCAATATCGGTACCAAATAGATCACAATAGGTTGACTTTAAACATTAAATCATTCCCTTTCCCTAAACACTATACATAATTTCTGAATTACACACCAATACACTATACCCCATATATGCAAACCATTACCTCGATGACTACTACCAGTATATGTACCTAATACAAGAAGATAGGTTAGAACTGTAATGTCACGTGTCCTTGTTTTGATTGTCAATTTGGCCAGTAGTCATACAAACGAAATAAAAAATAAAATTTAATAAACTAAACAAAAGAACAAAATGGAAAATGAAACGCAAAATGAACACAAAATGTAACTCAAGCTGACGTATAAACAAGACAAACTAAATATAATACAAATAACTAAACATTTAATAGAATCACAGTCTCTTATCACTAGATTATATACTTCCCCGAAACTGTACCACACGCACTCACACGATGCATACGTCGTACGTTGTGGGTACTGAATATATTGACTTCAACAACTGATGGAAATCACTTCCATAATTGTATTCTACTTTGGATATGTAAATCTACTGGTGCCAAGACTGACTAACCTGATCTCCTTGTACTACTAATATTCCGGTCTACTCGACTTTTCATTAACTTCGAATCACCTACTAATAACGTAAATTTGACCTTAAACGTATTTCAACATACACTTTGACTGATATAAATAATATCAATCGCTATAAATACTTCATCTAACCAAATATTGAGTAATCCAAGTTACACCGACAAATATACAGGCATCACCACCACGTCATCAGTACATAGATACTATCATGAACTTTTATTCCAAAAACTGAACATCAACCTGCAAGATCTGTGTTCACGTAAATATATGAATACAATAACTAGATTGTTAAATCCAAATAGTATTGATGACACTGAATATATGTCACTATATCAAAATTTGTGAGTATCAGATAAGTTTATTTGTCTTTAATATGATATTTTGTCATTTAAAACTGTATTCATAATTATCTATGTTTACTGATTTAATATCATTTTAATGTGGGGAAGACATCAATGTTTGATTGATTTTCTTTATTAATAAAAAAAACTTGAAACTTGAAACATGAACGGTACAAACAAAGCCCCGAGTTTTGTTTATAAAGGCTAGGAATATTCATGTCCTGAACTGACAATTATAATATGTCCAACTACTTCCAAATAACACTAATTCTGCACAATAAACCTGTTACCACCTCAAATACCATGTGCCGACTGACCATCTAACTCACCTGGGCAATTACACAGGTGCGCGATTACATGTCTATTGTATTTACCTGTTGGGTTTGTTTGATTTGAATAGGGAAAAAATATGCAAAAATAGACTGAAGCTCGTTACAAGAACCAAATGCAATATTTACACCTTGTCCATGTATCGAATCAAGGAACACATTATTGAACTGGGACCGAACTCAAGAAACAGGGGTCTTAGGGGGTTGTGGTCACCCTACTACCTAAAAACGGCACCGAATTCAAGAAACAGTGAGTTGAGGGTTACTTTAAACACAATAACCCCTCAACCCACACTGCTTCTTGACTTCAGTCCCAGTTTTAAGTAGTGGGTGCGTGTTTTTTCCCTATTATTTGTCTTTACGTTCTTATGTCCGTGTTTTTTCCCTATTATTTGTCTTTACGTTCTTATGTCCGTGTTTTTTCCCTATTATTTGTCTTGACGGTCTTATGTCCGTGTTTTTCCCTATTATTTGTCTTTACGTTCTTATGTCCGTGTTTTTTCCCTATTATTTGTCTTGACGGTCTTATGTCCGTGTTTTTTCCCTATTATTTGTCTTGACGTTCTTATGTCCGTGTTGTGATGTTCGTTACGAATTCTCCATAAAAGCGCAGTCCAGAAAATCACTACACTCGGCACAAGCTCTAAAATAAATTAAAATTGTGAAATGTAAGATCCATACGCTGGTGATGCTAGAATATTGCTAATGATGAAAGGACGTTTGATCATTGGAAAAATGAAGTCATTGCGTTTGGCGTAGAGTTGTGTTTTTAATCTTACTCCGTTGTCAAAGAAGCAAACGTTTGAGAGTAAGTAGTCTTTCTAATTTTGTAATTTCTGTTTCTTACAGCTGTCAAAACGGGTATCAAGAAATATAATGATACCAGCTTTTCTAAAAATGGATTTATTGATGTTCTGATGTAATTCTGATATTGTTTGACAAACATCCCAATAAACCATCTTTTTTTTCATTCAGATGTTCGTTTTTGCAGATGGTATATCGGGCTTTGTTCATTTTTTTGTAATATTTGTGTTCGAGTTTCATCCTGTTTAGTTTGTTTTCTCCTTTAGTATATATACTGTATATTTGCCCTGTTTTACTATATGTGGTATATCTGCCATTTTGTTGTTTTGTTTTTCATGGTTCTATTGTGTTTTGTTCTTCTGGGTTCACATACTGTTCTATTGTGTTTTGTTCATCTGTGTTCACATACTGTTCTATTGTGTTTTGTTCATCTGTGTTCACATACTGTTCTATTGTGTTTTGTTCATCTGGGTTCACATACTGTTCTATTGTGTTTTGTTCATCTGTGTTCACATACTGTTCTATTGTGTTTTGTTCTTTTGGGTTCACATACTGTTCTATTGTGTTTTGTTCATCTGTGTGCACATACTGCTCTATTGCGTTTTGTTCTTCTGGGTTCACATACTGTTATTTTGTGTTTTGTTCTATGAAATATTGGGTATATGAACTTTAACCTTTTACGTACTATTTTAGGCTTAAAAACGTGTTGTAAATATTTTGGCATCTGTGGGTATCGAACCCCTGTTGTGTTTTTTGAAGTCTCCTTTGAGTTTCAATACTTCCGTCTAACCACACGGCTACGATGATCATACTAAAAACTTTCATCATTAATATATATGACTCTTGACAGTAAACTTTATTTTAAAACAATATCAACAACGTGTTTAAATGAGTAACTGATCAATATACACAAGACATGATACAAGTATTTCAAATCTGGCATAATTTATATTCAGAACTGAGGATTACGTAAACTTTTAAAATATATTTCTAGCAATACTGAAAACAACTAACCAACCGACCGCAAGTAATTACAAATCAGACAGACCATAGGTGAACATTTAGAACACTTGAAAGACCTTGAACTATCTAAATATAAACGAGAATCGAAAGGACGTATACCGATAAAACTTCGTTTATCGTTTTATTTTTGTTAATTATTGTCTTATATGGCTTTCTAAACATTAAAAGTGTGAAATTACAAAATGAAAACACTTTTGCAGATATAAATGTATTATGTAAGAGAATACTCTTCAACTTGTAGATTCTTACAAATAATCAACTCGACCCTTACGGCTCTCGTTGATTATTTTTAAGAATCTACAGTTGGAGTGTATTCTTCATTACGGAATATATGGGACAGGTAATTTAAAAAAAAAGAATAACAAAAGTACACAATTCTTGGCCAGTGGGAACATATGGGACAAGTACTTTTAAAAATAAGAATACCAAGAAAGTATACTTTGCCAGTGAGAATATATGGGACAAGTACTTTTAAAAAATAAGAATACCAAAAAAGTATTCCTGGCCAGTGGAAATATGTGGGACAGGTAATTTTTAAAATAAGAATACCAAGAAAGTATATCTGGTCAGTGGGAATATGTTGAACAGGTACTTTTTAAAATAAGAATACAAAGAAAATATTCTTGGCCAGTGGGAATATGTGTGACAGGTAATTTTAAAAATAAAGAATAGCTAGAATACTTCATTATTCGTCAGTGGGTATATGTGGAATGTTTTATTTTTATTTAAGATGACATCGAATTTACATGTGGCAATATGTGGATTAGTTTATTTCTAATTTTCCCACTCATCAAATTTCTGGAATGGAAGCACTTTTTTGTCTTTTTTTCTGCTATCGATCGCACATTATTGAGATAGATATAACACTTAAAACACTGTTTTTTTTTAAATGTTCCATACTTTTGAAACTTAATCTATACGCTACGTGATATACAGACTTTCTATAAATAAATTTCCAAGCTGTTGCGATACTGCTACATAATACGCTTTCCAATACTTGACATTTGAAGATCTGTCGTCGAGATGATTCAACTGATAATATTGTCGTTATGTTTCTCAATGATATTTGCTAGTCCTAGAATGTCTTTAGATCCTGGTTATGCATTGTTTCATTCGAATTATTGTCCAGCAAATTCAGTAAGGCTCAGCGATGACTGTAAAATGGCACTGCGGTGTTTGTCTGGTGATCTGGAAACACGAATTGCACGGTGTATTCGATATGGTTGGCGACTGGAATCGGGCACATGTTATGGTGGTAAATTTCCTTCTTCAAGTCCCTGTAGCCAGAATCTAAAAGGTAAGACATCTCTCAACCCTTTGTCTTTCAATATTAATGAAAATTGTGCACAAATCAATTACTGTTATAACATGTAAACATAGAAGGCGATTGCCACACAATCCTACAAATTCCTCCAAAAATAGGAGCACCATTTAGAAAATAATAGTGGGTCAGCATCAGGTATTTGTTCTCATTTTTTAAGTTTTACTTTCAATGGTCAATGGAAATTGTACAACCATTCAGGTAATCGATTTCATTTATTCTTTATTACTTCTCATTGTCACGTGACATCTATTCTTTAGTACTTCTCATTGTGACGTGGCATCTATTCTGCGCATGCTTTTTATTTAAAATTTCCGGTTTTCATTAAAGTGTAATGCTTAATGAACTGGTCTGGTATTTTGGTCCATTAGAATATGGAAAAGTCAAAATGCGTCTGACATGGGTAATTGTTTGTTCTTATTTTATTTTTCTAATCAGCAAGGAAAGATAAATGTAGGAAGGCACCGAAGGCACATCTTCCTGACAGCAAGTTCTGCCATCTCTACTATGACTGTTCAGATCCAACCGAATCCAAAATATGTCCTTATCCAAAATTGTTCTCAGAGACTTCGAGAAGTTGTGAGGATTTTAAGAGAGTAACTTGTGGATCAAGAATAGAGCTGAAGTCGTACTGTAAGTAACACACACTATCCACTTTCTGTATACATGTATTGATAGTAACTAGACTGGTATCAGGTTTAGTAATGTACAGCACCGGTAATCCCGGAAGGGAGACGGACAATATACGTACCTTGTCGGAAAATATATAATTTATCTGTACTTCTGTCCTCCGGCATTTGTATACAAATCGGATAAAGTGCTGACGTTGTAGACTGTCTGACGAATATAAGCAACATATACGCAGTTGATTAAAACATGTTTCAGTGAATAATATACAATTATTGCCTTCATACGAGGTGAACATCGAAAGATGTCAACCCGAGAGTTGTTTTTTTCCCCGAGGGCTTTTGTGACACCACAACAAAATTACAAATGCAAGATTGATTAACAGCTTTCACGTCCTCTGTTTCTCGATCCATTCATTGTCAAAAACCACTGTAAGATTCAATAAAATTTTTCAGGTCATTATCATCTACAACCATGTAGACCATACTGCAAACCTTGTAAGGTTTACCATCCAAGCTGTGAAGGATATCCAGATGGTAAAAGCTACCACAGTTATAAAAAATCACCCTGGTATATGGTATGTGACGGGGAGAGATTCGTTGAAGAGGGACTCTGTGGAATGACGAGGTATGGCCCTGATCCATCATGTCTGACTGAGATTGACTGTGGTAGCAATGAAAACAGATATTACGCTACCAGGGAGTGTGGAAGTTACATTTGGTGTTACCATGGTAGAAAATTTAACTATCGGTGCCCAGCTGGTACTGTGTTCGACAAAAAACGAAAAAGCTGCGAGCATCTTTACGACACTTGTAAGCCATGCGGAACAAAATCATGGTAGGTTAGGGTAATGCTCTTTTTTATTTACTTTTTAAAAATTACGTGTTTTCATTACATAGGGAAAGATCCATGTGTTTGGTCAAAATGTTGACACGTGATTTCGGAATTGAACCTTCCTCAGACAATTACGCTCAAAAAAAGTCAACCATGCCCACTTCCGGGACCTATTTTCGAACATCATGAAAACTAATAACTACACATAATAACAACAGTTGAAAATGTGAAATATTACAACAAATAATAATAATTTCAATTGTATTTAATGATGTAAAATGTATTTATGAATACCGAATGCAATTTTTGCTGTTTGATAAACTTTTCAACTAACGTTAACAAAAAAAGGACAATTTTTATATGAAGAACGACAATGCTTCACACAAAATATACTTCGGTCAACGCTTCCACACACCAATAAAATTACAAAATATTACATTAAATTCTGATATAATTATCATAAAAACAATTACTGGTTGTGTCATATCAGTCTATTTTATGAACAATACATTTTATCTGAATAAGGAAAACTGAAGTACGCGCGTTAACACCGTTCATCTGTATTTGCTTGTTCATATAATATTCTTTCACGGGCCATTTTTAATTAGGCGTTGGAGCAGGTAAATCTGTCAAGTATAAAACAGGAGAGGTTTTTCAGTTTAAACTGGATATGTTGTCCAGGGTAAAACGAGAGAAGCTGTTCAGCATGAAACAGGATAGACTCTCCAGTTTATATTGGATATGTTGTCCAGCATGAAACAGGAGAGACTGTCCAGTTTAAACTGCATATGTTGTCCAGTATGAAACATGATCTCTATTTTAGTACGGTACAGCGGGTGCTGTCCAGCATAAATACGAAATGCTCCGTGTAACTTGAAATACTGGTAATACTGTATATTATGAAATAGAAGACGTTGTTTAGTTTAACACATAGGATACGTTCAAATAAGGAACTTGATATGCTGCCATTTCGAAGTACATGGTCTTGAATTATGTCTTTGTGGGATTCTGATCGTTTGTCTTTCTTGGTTTCATTCTTGTTCATTTCTGTTTTCTCTAGTTGGTATTTAATCTTAATCTTCGTAGTATTTATGGTTGTTGAGTAACGGGGTGGGGCGGGGTATTGAGTAACGGGGTGGGGCGGGGTGTTGAGTAACGGGGTGGGGCGGGGTGTTGAGTAACGGGGTGGGGCGGGGTGTTGAGTAACAGGGTGGGGCGGGGTGTTGAGTAACGGGGTGGGGCGGGGTGTTGAATGCTGGTAAAATGTTGATTTGCATGTTATTACTTTGACTGTATTAGATCAAATAGAAATACATATAATATCATTAATGTTTATGTTTAATTTATTTTTCTTTCAGCTGAGCGACGGAGAGATGACAGCCGTTGAAAAAACCATTTATCTAAATAAATGTATCTGCATCAAATTCCTCTGTTTTCACTTCTGTCTTGCAGAATTTCACTTGAATTATTAAGGCTTACGATTTTTAAGCCACTTTCAACAATATTTTCAGTTAAACCGTGGCGGTCAGTTTTATTGGTGGAGGAAACCAGGGTATCCGGAGAAAAACACTGACCTGCCGCAAGTGACTGACAAACTTTATCACATATTGTTGTATCGAGTACACCTCGTCTGAATGTGATTCGAACTCACAACGTTAGTGGTGATAGGCACTGATAACATGGTTAGTTGTAAATCTAATTACCGTACAATCACGACCACGACAGCCCCTGAATTATTAAATTACAGGAGGACAATCGGCTAGATCTGTCACATCATTTCCTGACACTGACCATCACATCTGACACCATTTGTCATCTTTTTACAATTGTCTCAGTTCGTTATAAAGCTAGAAGAAGTTTACAAACAATAAATAAGATAGTAGGTGAATAAAGTTAATGGGGATATTGACTGTTGGTTTGATTATCACAATGAAAAGAGATGATGAATGGCGTCGAAAAATATTCCTTTGCAACGGGTCTTCAATTAATTCTTGTTCATTAGGGGTGTCTGTAAGAAGAGTTAGAAGATACCAAAGAGGTATCAGAATCATTTTCTCTTCGATCCGTTTCTCATTTCAGAAATACAGCCATTGGAAATGTAATATTATACAATGTAGTTGAAGATTTTGTCACGCAATACAGAAATTCTATCTTCGTGTGTGAATCGTTGCTAAGAACCAAATCTATAAAATAACATTTTATATTACGTCCTCTAGAATTCTACATCACGTTCACTTTACAATAATAGATCGACATGTATACCCTTCGTTTGTATCAAATAAACCAAGAAGAGTTTGAAGATACCAAAGGGGGTCATTAGAATCCGTAAATCGAAGAAAAACAGACAAAAAAATGGCCAAATGAAAAAGGACAAACGGACAAACAACGATTTACAAAAACATACACATAAAACTAAATATCGAGTAACAGGAACCTCACTAAAAATCGGGGGTGAACTCAGGTCCTCCGAAAGAGTAAGCAGTTCCTGCTCCACTAGTGGCACCCGTCGCGTTACTCTAGTTACAAACCCAGTGATAAGTCATGAACTGATGTTGAATCTCACAATGTATATAAAATGTAAATTTGATCTATCAATGATGATGTTTATTTTTAGTCTTACTCCAACATCATTGTAAAATATTAGGAAGCATTTTATAATGTATTTTATTAAATAGATATACTATCTGGAGTTTATCTCCTTCTTGATGCAGTATAGAAGTCAGTAAAGTCAGGTACTGCATGCTTGTTACATTCCTTAGTAACACAACAAAAGCTACACGTCATCGCCATACTTGGAAGTCCCGTGGGACCGTCATCCATGTTAAGCAGACAATCAGGATTTGGTGCTGTAGCTAGCCACCACTTATTTTTGCATACACTTTCAGTAACACATCTGAAATGAAAATACATGTAGAAATTTAATTTTCTGTGTCATGTTTTGTTGATCGTTTGTCCTTTTGTCTTTTTTCTTTCGGTCATTGTGGTTACCCTTTTGGTATCTTCAAATTTTTCTTTCCATAACTTATAATTATCGATGTTATTGCGTATCATTATCATACATACATGTCTTGAAATTACGACTTACTATGTACATGAAATATAAATATATATTATTTAAAATCCGACGCAAAATGTCACAGAAACGTCATTTATCTGGATGTAGCTGCAACGCAAATCTTAACATCATAAAAAAATTTAGAATTATTCATTTAGTACGATTTTGGCTCTCCTATTTATGGTTTTGGGTTTACTTGTTCCCAAAGATTTTAAAATCATTTGGTTGTCCTTACTGTTGGCTGTACATGTACCTAAATACGTTTATTCCAGAAACGTGTCGTGCGCACGTAATAAAACATCTACATTTTCATTGGAAGTGAGAAGGGAGATAATCCATATTCTGGTTTCCATAAAACCCAGGCAACAATTCCCCGATATCATTTATATAAGTGTTTTGTTATTAATACAACTCAATGCTTGTCATTAATAGGACACAATATTTGAAACCTTCCTTATCACTAAGAATCATACTTCCGGTTTTAGTGAGCCCTCTTGTTTTGTGTTTTATATTACCTTGATGGTTTTGTTGTTGTTTGTTTTATTTGGATCTGGATGGTTCTTTAACAATGGCATCCTTTCGAACTTTAGTACTCTGGATTCTTATCATTGAGTAAATGCAAATGGCATTTTTATTATTCAATTTTATTCGACACAATGCTGGCACTAATGGACTTCTCATTATGTTTGCTTACCATTTTGTAGAAACAAAAATCAATATTATTTTGCCGCCATTTCTATGATTTTCCTATTAGATTTTGGAACTGTTCTTCTGACGGAGTAGTAATTTTGTTTTTCATTATATTAATAATATTTAAGACGTTCCTTGGATATGAATGCTTATTAGCAGCTAATCTTAATTCAATAGTATGTGTCTTTACGTTATGAGTTCCGTGTTGTGATGTCCGCTACGATTTCGCATAAAAAACTATCTTTGGTTCGTCTTGACCTCCAGTTGTTAGTAGGAAGGCTCATGTCTTATTTACGTTATTTGTGTTGCTTGCGCATAGTGTTGTCCAACACATATCGTGTAGTGGTTATTGCTTTGATTGTCTCGTCGTGTATACCCTCTGATGCTGGTTTCTCTGGATTGTCTATTTTGGATTGCCCCTTCGGTATTCTCTTACGTTTATGTATACCTACCCCTTTGTAAATTCTCGCTTTCCATCTTTGTCCTGCACAATTGTTGTCATACAGTATTGTGAGGTGGAGGCACAACCAACCAGAGATTGATCCTGACATTCCTTATCTTTACATTTATAGCAACTAAAACCTGAAATACAACCAACCAGAGATTGATCCTGACATTCCTTATCTTTACATTTATAGCAACTAAAACCTGAAAATGTTACTAGAGATCTCAATAAAGGCACAACCAACCAGAGATTGATCCTGACATTCCTTATCTTTACATTTATAACAACTAAAACCTGAAAATGTTACTAGAGATCTCAATAAAGGTACAACCAACCAAAGATTGATCCTGACATTCCTTATCTTTACATTTATAGCAACTAAAACCTGAAATACAACCAACCGGAGATTGATCCTGACATTCCTTATCTTTACATTTATAGCAACTAAAACCTGAAAATGTTACTAGAGATCTCAATAAAGGTACAACCAACCAAAGATTGATCCTGACATTCCTTATCTTTACATTTATAACAACTAAAACATGAAAATGTTACTAGAGATCTCAATAAAGGTACAACCAACCAGAGATTGATCATGACATTCCTTATCTTTACATTTTTAACAACTAAAACCTGAAAAGGTCACTAGACATCTCAATAAAGGTACAACCAACCAGAGATTGATCCTGACATTCCTTATCTTTACATTTATAACAACTAAAACCTGAAAAGGTCACTAGACATCTCAATAAAGGTACAACCAACCAGAGATTGATCCTGACATTCCTTATCTTTACATTTATAGCAACTAAAACTTGAAATACAACCAACCAGAGATTGATCCTGACATTCCTTATCTTTACATTTATAGCAACTAAAACCTGAAAATGTTACTAGACATCTCAATAAAGGTACAACCAACCAGAGATTGATCCTGACATTCCTTATCTTTACATTTATAGCAACTAAAACCTGAAAATGTTACTACAGATCTCAATAAAGGTACAACCAACCAGAGATTGATCCTGACATTCCTTATCTTTACATTTATAGCAACTAAAACCTGAAAATGTTACTACAGATCTCAATAAAGGTACAACCAACCAGAGATTGATCCTGACATTCCTTATCTTTACATTTTTAACAACTAAAACCTGAAAAGGTCACTAGACATCTCAATAAAGGTACAACCAACCAGAGATTGATCCTGACATTCCTTATCTTTACATTTATAGCAACTAAAACCTGAAAATGTTACTAGACATCTCAATAAAGGTACAACCAACCAGAGATTGATCCTGACATTCCTTATCTTTACATTTATAGCAACTAAAACCTGAAAATGTTACTACAGATCTCAATAAAGGTACAACCAACCAGAGATTGATCCTGACATTCGTTATTCTTACATTTATAGCAATTAAAACCTGAAAATATTAGTACAGATCTCATTTAATGCAAATCTTCGAATTCATCTGTATAGAGTAAGTGAGTGATTGTTGCTTAGCGCCAAGTGAGCAATTATCTCGCTATATCATGGCTAGAAAATTCACATTGCCATGAGATTATGCCTGCTTTCTACTAGAACAACACGCTTAGTTGGATTTGTATATTGTCAGCACATTGAAACAGCAGTCCCCGCGTAGACATATTGCTCTACTCGGACATATTATCCTGATTCCGAGCCAACCAGTCTGTGTTGCTTCTCCTTTAGTATACCATGCTTCGCTTATCATTATTATAGCCTTCGGTTGGAGCCAAATGGGGCTCGAACCCACGATCTACAGCACTCGAGCCACGCTAACAATTACACCGCCGATGCGGTTCCTATATAGAAGATATTAATTAAATCATGTTGATATAACTTTAAAAGCGTACGTGGTGTATTTGCACAGAAGTATTTCAATTCCTATAAACATAATTAAACACATGTTCGATGGTTTTTCTCTGTCCTCTATAAATCTAGGAAATATACTGTATTATTCTATATTGGTCAATTCTATTATAATAGAATTCAACTAAAAGTCTTTTTTATTAATAAAAATACGCATCCAATGCTTCAGATTTAATATTCACAGGCGATAAATCTCACGTGTCGCCAGGTAAGCTCAATTTGCGACAGTAACACCGACGATTTACGACGGCAACACTTCAATACAGTCTTTCCCTAAATATTCGTTCCCTATGTAATGTAGAAAATACAGAATATAATCTAACCTTACTAGTCAGACGATAATTTAACCTCGCGTGTCAGACGATAATCTAACCTCACGTGTCAGGCGATAATCTCACATCACTTGTCAGGCGATAATCTAACCTCGCGTGTCGGACTAAAATCTACCCTCACGTGTCAGACGATAATCTAACCTCGTGTGTCAGACGAAAATTTAACGTCACGTGTCAGAAAATAATCTAACCTCGTGTGTCAGACGATAAGCTAACATAGCCTGTCACAAGATAATCTAATCTCGCATGTTAGATAATCTAACCTCGCGTGTCAGAAGATAACCGTTATCGCGTGTTAGACGGTAATATAACCTCGCATGTCAGACGATAATATTACCTCACGTGTCAGACGATAATCTCACATCACTTGTCAGGCGATAATCTAACCTCGAGTGTCGGACGAAAATATACCCTCAAGTATCAGACGATAATCTAACCTCGTGTGTCAGACGAAAATTTAACCTCACGTGCCAGAAGATAATCTAACCTCGTGTGTCAGACGATAATCTCACATCACTTGTCAGACGATTATCTAACCTCGCATGTCAGACGATAATATAACCTCACGTGTTGGACGATAATATAACCTCGCGTGTCACACGATAATCGAACCTCACGTGTCAGACGATAATCTAACTTCACGTGTCAGACGATAATATAGCATCGCGTGTCAGACGATAATCTAACCTCGCGTGTCAGACGATATTCTAACCTCACATGTCAGACGATAATCTAACCTCGCGTGTCAGACGATAATATAACCTCGGGTGTCAGACGATAATCTAACCTCGGGTGTCAGACGATAATTTAACCTCGCGTGTCAGACGATAATCTAACCTCACATGACAGACGATAATCTAACCTCGCGTGTCAGACGATAATCTAACCTCGCGTGTCACACGATAATCGAACCTCACGTGTCAGACGATAATCTAACTTCACGTGTCAGACGATAATATAGCATCGCGTGTCAGACGATAATCTAACCTCGCGTGTCAGACGATATTCTAACCTCACATGTCAGACGATAATCTAACATCGCGTGTCGGACGATAATATAACCTCGGGTGTCAGACGATAATCTAACCTCGGGTGTCAGACGATAATTTAACCTCGCGTGTCAGACGATAACCTAACCTCGCGTGTCAGACGATAATATAACCTAACATGTCAGACAATAATCTAACCTCACATGACAGACGATAATCTAACCTCGCGTGTCAGACGATAATCTAACCTCGCATGTCAGACGATAATCTCACATCACTTGTCAAGCAATAATCTAACCTCACGTGTCAGACGATAATCTAACCTCGCGTGTCAGACGATAATATAACCTCACGTGTCAGACGAAAATTTAATCTCAGATGTCAGACGATAATCTAACCACGCGTGTCAGACGATAAAATAACCTCGCAAGTCAGACGATAATCTCACATCACTTGTCAGGCAATATAATCTAACCTCGCGTGTCAGACGATAATATAACCACACGTGTCAGACGATGATCTAACCTCGCGTGTTAGACGATAATATAACCTCTGGTATCAGACGATAACAGAGCCTAGCGTGTAAGACGATAATCTAACCTCAGGTATCAGACGATATACTAACCTCACGTGTCAGTCGATAATCTAACCTCGCGTGTCAGACGATAATCTAAACTCCCGTGTCAGACGATAATCTCACATCACTTGTCAGGCGATATAATCTAACCTCGCGTGTCAGACGATAATCTAACCACACGTTTCAGACGATGATCTAGCCTCGCGTGTTAGACGATAATATAACCTCGGGTATCAGACGATAACATAGCCTAGCGTGTAAGACGATAATATAACCTCACGTGTCAGACGATAATCTAACCTCACGTGTCAGTCGATAATCTAACCTTGCGTGTCAGAATATAATCTCACATCACTTGTCAGGCGATAATCTTACCTCACGTGTCAGACGATAATCTAACCACACGTGTCAGACGATAATCTAACCTCGCGTGTCAGAAAATAATCTAACCTCGCGTATTAGAGGAAAGTATGACCTCAAGAGTCAGAGATAATCTAACCTCGCATGTCAGACGATAATCTAACCTCAAGTGTCAGACGATAATCTAACCTCAAGTGTCAGACGATAATCTAACCTTGTGTGTAAGACAATAATCTCACATCACTTGTCAAACGATGATCTAACCTCACGTGTTAGACAATAATCTAACCTGGCGTGTCAGACGATAAAATAGCCTACCGTGTCAGACGATAATATAATCTCGCGTATCAAACGATAATATAACCTAGCGTGTTAGACGATAATATAGCTTAGCATGTCAGACGATAATATAACCTCGCGAGTCAGACGATAATATAACCTCGCGTGTCAGACGATAATATAATCTCACGTGTCAGACGACAGTCTAACCTCGCGTGTCAGACGATAACATAGTCTAGCATGTCAGACGATAATATAACCTCAAGTGTCAGATGAAAATCTAATCTAAGATGTCAGACGATAATATAACCGCGCATGTCAGACGATAATCTCACATCACTTGTCAGGCAATATATTCTAACCTCGCGTGTCAGACGATAATATAACCTAACATGTCAGACAATAATATAACCTCAAGTGTCACACGATAATATAACCTCACATGACAGACGATAATCTAACCTCGCGTGTCAGACGATAATCTAACCTCGCGTGTCACACGATAATCGAACCTCACGTGTCAGACGATAATCTAACTTCACGTGTCAGACGATAATATAGCATCGCGTGTCAGACGATAATCTAACCTCGCGTGTCAGACGATATTCTAACCTCACATGTCAGACGATAATCTAACCTCGCGTGTCAGACGATAATATAACCTCGGGTGTCAGACGATAATCTAACCTCGGGTGTCAGACGATAATTTAACCTCGCGGGTCAGACGATAACCTAACCTCGCGTGTCAGACGATAATATAACCTAACATGTCAGACAATAATATAACCTCACGTGTCAGACGATAATATAACCTCACATGACAGACGATAATCTAACCTCGCGTGTCAGACGATAATCTAACCTCGCATGTCAGACGATAATCTCACATCACTTGTCAAGCAATAATCTAACCTCACGTGTCAGACGATAATCTAACCTCGCGTGTCAGACGATAATATAACCTCACGTGTCAGACGAAAATTTAATCTCAGATGTCAGACGATAATCTATCCACGCGTGTCAGACGATAAAATAACCTCGCAAGTCAGACGATAATCTCACATCACTTGTCAGGCAATATAATCTAACCTCGCGTGTCAGACGATAATATAACCACACGTGTCAGACGATGATCTAACCTCGCGTGATAGACGATAATATAACCTCTGGTATCAGACGATAACAGAGCCTAGCGTGTAAGACGATAATCTAACCTCAGGTGTCAGACGATATACTAACCTCACGTGTCAGTCGATAATCTAATCTCGCGTGTCAGACGATAATCTAAACTCCCGTGTCAGACGATAATCTCACATCACTTGTCAGGCGATATAATCTAACCTCGCGTGTCAGACGATAATCTAACCACACGTTTCAGACGATGATCTAGCCTCGCGTGTTAGACGATAATATAACCTCGGGTATCAGACGATAACATAGCCTAGCGTGTAAGACGATAATATAACCTCACGTGTCAGACGATAATCTAACCTCACGTGTCAGTCGATAATCTAACCTCGCGTGTCAGACTATAATCTCACATCACTTGTCAGGCGATAATCTTACCTCACGTGTCAGACGATAATCTAACCACACGTGTCAGACGATAATCTAACCTCGCGTGTCAGAAAATAATCTAACCTCGCGTATTAGACGAAAGTATGACCTCAAGAGTCAGAGATAATCTAACCTCGCATGTCAGACGATAATCTAACCTCAAGTGTCAGACGATAATCTAACCTCAAGTGTCAGACGATAATCTAACCTTGTGTGTAAGACAATAATCTCACATTACTTGTCAAACGATGATCTAACCTCACGTGTTAGACAATAATCTAACCTGGCGTGTCAGACGATAATATAGCCTTCCGTGTCAGACGATAATATAATCTCGCGTATCAAACGATAATATAACCTAGCGTGTTAGACGATAATATAGCTTAGCATGTCAGACGATAATATAACCTCGCGAGTCAGACGATAATATAACCTCGCGTGTCAGACGATAATATAATCTCACGTGTCAGACGACAGTCTAACCTCGCGTGTCAGACGATAACATAGTCTAGCATGTCAGACGATAATATAACCTCAAGTGTCAGATGAAAATCTAATCTAAGATGTCAGACGATAATATAACCGCGCATGTCAGACGATAATCTCACATCACTTGTCAGGCAATATATTCTAACCTCGCGTGTCAGACGATAATATAACCACACGTTTCAGACGATGATCTAACCTCGCGTGTTAGACGATAATATAACCTCGGGTATCAGACGATAACATAGCCTAGCGTGTAAGACGATAATATAACCTCACGTGTCAGACGATAATCTAACCTCACGTGTCAGTCGATAATCTAACCTCGCGTGTCAGACTATAATCTCACATCACTTGTCAGGCGATAATTTTACCTCACGTGTCAGACGATAATCTAACCACACGTGTCAGACGATAATCTAACCTCGCGTGTCAGAAAATAATCTAACCTAGCGTATTAGACGAAAGTATGACCTCAACAGTCAGAGATAATCTAACCTCGCATGTAAGACGATAATCTAACTTCACGTGTCAGACGATAATCTAATCTCAAGTGTCAGACGATAATCTAACCTCAAGTGTCAGACGATAATCTAACCTTGTGTGTAAGACAATAATCTCACATCACTTGTCAAACGATGATCTAACCTCACGTGTTAGACAATAATCTAACCTGGCGTGTCAGAGGATAACATAGCCTACCGTGTCAGACGATAATATAATCTCGCGTATAAAACGATAATATAACCTAGCGTGTTAGACGATAATATAGCTTAGCATGTCAGACGATAATATAACCTCGCGAGTCAGACGATAATATAACCTCGCGTGTCAGACGATAATATAATCTCACGTGTCAGACGACAGTCTAACCTCGCGTGTCAGACGATAACATAGTCTAGCATGTCAGACGATAACATAACCTCAAGTGTCAGATGAAAATCTAATCTCAGATGTCAGACGATAATATAACCGCGCATGTCAGACGATAATCTCACATCACTTGTCAGGCAATATATTCTAACCTCGCGTGTCAGACGATAACATAACCACGCGTGTCAGACGATGATTTAACCTCGTGTGTTAGACGATAATATAACCTCGGGTATCAGACGATAATATAGCCTAGCGTGTAAGACGATGATATAACCTCGCGTGTCAGACGATAATATAACCTTGCACGTCAGATGATAATCTCACATCACTTGTCAGGCGATATAATCTAGCCTCGCGTGTCAGAGGATATTGTAACCACGCGTTTCAGACGATGATCTAACGTCGCGTGTTAGACGATAATATAAGCTCGGGTATCAGACGATAATATAACCTAGCGTGTAAGACGATAATATAACCTCACGTGTCAGACGATAATCTAACCTCACGTGTCAGACGATAATCTAACCTCGCGTGTCAGAAAATAATCTAACCTCGCGTATTAGACGATAGCATAACCTCAAGAGTCAGAGATAATCTAACCTCGCATGTCAGACGATAATCTAACTTCACGTGTCAGACGATAATCTAACCTCAAGTGTCAGACGATAATCTAACCTTGTGTGTAAGACAATAATCTCACATCACTTGTTACACGATAATCTAACGTCACTTGTCAGGCGATGATCTAACCTCTCGTGTCGAACGATTATCTAACCTCGCCTGTCAGACGATTATCTAACCTCACGTGTCAGAAGATAATCTAATCTCGCCTGTTATATAATCTAACCTCGCGTGTCAGAAGATAATCGCTATCGCGTGTTAGACGGTAATATAACCTCGCATGTCAGACGATAATATTACCTCACGTGTCAGACGATAATCTCACATCACTTGTCAGGCAATAATCTAACCTCGAGTGTCGGATGAAAATATACCCTCACGTGTCAGACGATAATCTAACCTCGTGTGTCAAACGAAAATTTAACCTCACGTGTCAGAAGATAATCTAACCTCGCATGTCAGACGATAATCTAAACTCACGTGTTTGACGATAATATAACCTCGCGTGTCACACGATAATCGAACCTCACGTGTCAGACGATAATCTAACCTCACGTGTCAGACGATAACATAGCATCGCGTGTCAGACGATAATCTAACCTCGCGTGTCAGACGATAATCTAATCTCGGGTGTCAGACGATAATCTAACCTCGGGTGTCAGACGATAATTTAACCTCGCGTGTCAGACGATAATATAACCTCACGTGTCAGACGATAATATAACCTAACATGTCAGACGATAATATAACCTCACGTGTCAGACGATAATATAACCTCACGTATCAGACGATAATCTAACCTCGCGTGTCAGACGATAATCTAACCTCGCATATCAGACGATAATCTCACATCACTTGTCAAGCAATAATCTAACCTCACGTGTCAGACGATAATCTAACTTCGTGTGTCAGACGATAATCTAACCTCGCGTGTCAGACGATAATATAATCTCACGTGTCAGACGATAATCTAACCTCGCGTGTCAGACGATAACATAGCCTAGCATGTCAGACGATAATATAACCTCACGTGTCAGACGAAAATTTAATCTCAGATGTCAGACGATAATCTAACCTCGCGTGTCAGACGATAATATAACCTCACATGTCAGACGATAATCTCACATCACTTGTCAGGCAATATAATCTAACCTCGCGTGTCAGACGATAATATAACCTCACGTGTCAGACGATAATCTAACCTCACGTGTCAGTCGATAATATAACCTCACATGACAGACGATAATCTAACCTCGCGTGTCAGACGATAATCTAACCTCGCGTGTCAGACGATAATCTCACATCACTTGTCAAGCAATAATCTAACCTCACGTGTCAGACGATAATCTAACCTCGCGTGTCAGACGATAATATAACCTCACGTGTCAGACGAAAATTTAATCTCAGATGTCAGACGATAATCTCACATCACTTGTCAAGCAATAATCTAACCTCACGTGTCAGACGATAATCTAACCTCGCGTGTCAGACGATAATATAACCTCAAGTGTCAGACGATAATCTAACCTCGCGTGTCAGACGATAATATAGCTTAGCATGTCAGACGATAATATAACCTCGCGAGTCAGACGATAATATAACCTCGCGTGTCAGACGATAATATAATCTCACGTGTCAGACGACAGTCTAACCTCGCGTGTCAGACGATAACATAGTCTAGCATGTCAGACGATAATATAACCTCAAGTGTCAGATGAAAATCTAATCTAAGATGTCAGACGATAATATAACCGCGCATGTCAGACGATAATCTCACATCACTTGTCAGGCAATATATTCTAACCTCGCGTGTCAGACGATAATATAACCACACGTTTCAGACGATGATCTAACCTCGCGTGTTAGACGATAATATAACCTCGGGTATCAGACGATAACATAGCCTAGCGTGTAAGACGATAATATAACCTCACGTGTCAGACGATAATCTAACCTCACGTGTCAGTCGATAATCTAACCTCGCGTGTCAGACTATAATCTCACATCACTTGTCAGGCGATAATTTTACCTCACGTGTCAGACGATAATCTAACCACACGTGTCAGACGATAATCTAACCTCGCGTGTCAGAAAATAATCTAACCTAGCGTATTAGACGAAAGTATGACCTCAACAGTCAGAGATAATCTAACCTCGCATGTAAGACGATAATCTAACTTCACGTGTCAGACGATAATCTAATCTCAAGTGTCAGACGATAATCTAACCTCAAGTGTCAGACGATAATCTAACCTTGTGTGTAAGACAATAATCTCACATCACTTGTCAAACGATGATCTAACCTCACGTGTTAGACAATAATCTAACCTGGCGTGTCAGAGGATAACATAGCCTACCGTGTCAGACGATAATATAATCTCGCGTATCAAACGATAATATAACCTAGCGTGTTAGACGATAATATAGCTTAGCATGTCAGACGATAATATAACCTCGCGAGTCAGACGATAATATAACCTCGCGTGTCAGACGATAATATAATCTCACGTGTCAGACGACAGTCTAACCTCGCGTGTCAGACGATAACATAGTCTAGCATGTCAGACGATAACATAACCTCAAGTGTCAGATGAAAATCTAATCTCAGATGTCAGACGATAATATAACCGCGCATGTCAGACGATAATCTCACATCACTTGTCAGGCAATATATTCTAACCTCGCGTGTCAGACGATAACATAACCACGCGTGTCAGACGATGATTTAACCTCGTGTGTTAGACGATAATATAACCTCGGGTATCAGACGATAATATAGCCTAGCGTGTAAGACGATGATATAACCTCGCGTGTCAGACGATAATATAACCTTGCACGTCAGACGATAATCTCACATCACTTGTCAGGCGATATAATCTAGCCTCGCGTGTCAGAGGATATTGTAACCACGCGTTTCAGACGATGATCTAACGTCGCGTGTTAGACGATAATATAAGCTCGGGTATCAGACGATAATATAACCTAGCGTGTAAGACGATAATATAACCTCACGTGTCAGACGATAATCTAACCTCACGTGTCAGACGATAATCTAACCTCGCGTGTCAGAAAATAATCTAACCTCGCGTATTAGACGATAGCATAACCTCAAGAGTCAGAGATAATCTAACCTCGCATGTCAGACGATAATCTAACTTCACGTGTCAGACGATAATCTAACCTCAAGTGTCAGACGATAATCTAACCTTGTGTGTAAGACAATAATCTCACATCACTTGTTACACGATAATCTAACGTCACTTGTCAGGCGATGATCTAACCTCTCGTGTCGAACGATTATCTAACCTCGCCTGTCAGACGATTATCTAACCTCACGTGTCAGAAGATAATCTAATCTCGCCTGTTAGATAATCTAACCTCGCGTGTCAGAAGATAATCGCTATCGCGTGTTAGACGGTAATATAACCTCGCATGTCAGACGATAATATTACCTCACGTGTCAGACGATAATCTCACATCACTTGTCAGGCAATAATCTAACCTCGAGTGTCGGATGAAAATATACCCTCACGTGTCAGACGATAATCTAACCTCGTGTGTCAAACGAAAATTTAACCTCACGTGTCAGAAGATAATCTAACCTCGCATGTCAGACGATAATCTAAACTCACGTGTTTGACGATAATATAACCTCGCGTGTCACACGATAATCGAACCTCACGTGTCAGACGATAATCTAACCTCACGTGTCAGACGATAACATAGCATCGCGTGTCAGACGATAATCTAACCTCGCGTGTCAGACGATAATCTAATCTCGGGTGTCAGACGATAATCTAACCTCGGGTGTCAGACGATAATTTAACCTCGCGTGTCAGACGATAATATAACCTCACGTGTCAGACGATAATATAACCTAACATGTCAGACGATAATATAACCTCACGTGTCAGACGATAATATAACCTCACGTATCAGACGATAATCTAACCTCGCGTGTCAGACGATAATCTAACCTCGCATATCAGACGATAATCTCACATCACTTGTCAAGCAATAATCTAACCTCACGTGTCAGACGATAATCTAACCTCGTGTGTCAGACGATAATCTAACCTCGCGTGTCAGACGATAATATAATCTCACGTGTCAGACGATAATCTAACCTCGCGTGTCAGACGATAACATAGCCTAGCATGTCAGACGATAATATAACCTCACGTGTCAGACGAAAATTTAATCTCAGATGTCAGACGATAATCTAACCTCGCGTGTCAGACGATAATATAACCTCACATGTCAGACGATAATCTCACATCACTTGTCAGGCAATATAATCTAACCTCGCGTGTCAGACGATAATATAACCTCACGTGTCAGACGATAATCTAACCTCACGTGTCAGTCGATAATATAACCTCACATGACAGACGATAATCTAACCTCGCGTGTCAGACGATAATCTAACCTCGCGTGTCAGACGATAATCTCACATCACTTGTTAAGCAATAATCTAACCTCACGTGTCAGACGATAATCTAACCTCGCGTGTCAGACGATAATATAACCTCACGTGTCAGACGAAAATTTAATCTCAGATGTCAGACGATAATCTCACATCACTTGTCAAGCAATAATCTAACCTCACGTGTCAGACGATAATCTAACCTCGCGTGTCAGACGATAATATAACCTCAAGTGTCAGACGATAATCTAACCTCGCGTGTCAGAAAATAATCTAACCTCGCGTATTAGACGATAGCATAACCTCAAGAGTCAGAGATAATCTAACCTCGCATGTCAGACGATAATCTAACTTCACGTGTCAGACGATAATATAACCTCAAGTGTCAGACGATAATCTAACCTCAAGTGTCAGACGATAATCTAACCTCAAGTGTCAGACGATAATCTAACCTTGTGTGTAAGACAATAATCTCACATCACTTGTCAAACGATGATCTAACCCCACGTGTTAGACAATAATCTAACCTGTCGTGTCAGACGATAATATAGCCTACCGTGTCAGACGATAATATAATCTCGCGTATCAAACGATAATATAACCTAGCGTGTTAGACGATAATATAGCTTACCATGTCAGACGATAATATAACCTCGCGAGTCAGAAGATAATATAACCTCGCGTGTCAGACGATAATATAATCTCACGTGTCAGACGACAGTCTAACCTCGCGTGTCAGACGATAACATAGTCTAGCATGTCAGACGATAATATAACCTCAAGCGTCAGATGAAAATCTAATCTAAGATGTCAGACGATAATATAACCGCGCATGTCAGACGATAATCTCACATCACTTGTCAGGCAATATATTCTAACCTCGCGTGTCAGACGATAATATAACCACGCGTGTCAGACGATGATCTAACTACGCGTGTTAGACGATAATATAACCTCGAGTATCAGACGATAACATAGCCTAGCGTGTAAGACGATCATATAACCTCGCGTGTCAGACGATAATATAACCTTGCACGTCAGACGATAATCTCACATCACTTGTCAGGCGATATAATCTAACCTCGCGTGTCAGACGATATTGTAACCACGCGTTTCAGACGATGATCTAACGTCGCGTGTTAGACGATAATATAAGCTCGGGTATCAGACGATAATATAACCTAGCGTGTAAGACGATAATATAACCTCACGTGTCAGACGATAATCTAACCTCACGTGTCAGTCGATAATCTAACCACACGTGTCAGACGATAATCTAACCTCGCGTGTCAGAAAATAATCTAACCTCGCGTATTAGACGATAGCATAACCTCAAGAGTCAGAGATAATCTAACCTCGCATGTCAGACGATAATCTAACTTCACGTGTCAGACGATAATCTAACCTCAAGTGTCAGACGATAATCTAACCTCAAGTGTCAGACAATAATCTAACCTTGTGTGTAAGACAATAATCTCACATCACTTGTCAGACGATAATCTAACCTCACGTGTTAGACAATAATCTAACCTGGCGTGTCAGACGATAATATAGCCTACCGTGTCAGACGATAATAAAATCTCGCGTATCAAACGATAATATAACCTAGCGTGTCAGACGATAATATAGCTTAGCGTGTCAGACGATAATATAACCTCGCGTGTCAGACGATAATATAATCTCACGTGTCAGACGATAGTCTAACCTCGCGTGTCAGACGATAACATAACCTAGCATGTCAGACGATAATATAACCTCACGTGTCAGACGATAATCTATGCTCACTTGGCAGACGATAATCTAGCCTCTTGTGTCATACGATAATCTAACCTCACGTGTCAGACGATAATCTAACCTCGCGTGTCAGAAAATAATCTAACCTCGCGTATTAGACGATAGCATAACCTCAAGAGTCAGAGGATAATATAGCTTAGCGTGTCAGACGATAATCTAACCTCGCATGTCAGACGATAATCTAACTTCACGTGTCAGACGATAATCTAACCTCAAGTGTCAGACGATAATCTAATCTCAAGTGTCAGACGATAATCTAACCTTGTGTGTAAGACAATAATCTCACATCACTTGTTAGACGATAATCTAACGTCACTTGTCAGGCGATGATCTAACCTCTCGTGTCGAACGATTATCTAACCTCGCGTGTCAGACGATTATCTAACCTCACGTGT
The DNA here is from genome assembly GCA_963383655.1 of Bathymodiolus septemdierum. Taxonomy (NCBI): domain Eukaryota; kingdom Metazoa; phylum Mollusca; class Bivalvia; order Mytilida; family Modiolidae; genus Bathymodiolus; species Bathymodiolus septemdierum. The sequence continues at coordinate 56,829,612 of OY726528.1, forward strand.
CAGAAGATAATCTAATCTCGCCTGTTAGATAATCTAACCTCGCGTGTCAGAAGATAATCGTTATCGCGTGTTAGACGGTAATATAACCTCGCATGTCAGACGATAATATTACCTCACGTGTCAGACGATAATCTCACATCACTTGTCAGGCAATAATCTAACCTCGAGTGTCGCATGAAAATATACCCTCACGTGTCAGACGATAATCTAACCTCGTGTGTCAAACGAAAATTTAACCTCACGTGTCAGAAGATAATCTAACCTCGCATGTCAGACGATAATCTAAACTCACGTGTTTGACGATAATATAACCTCGCGTGTCACACGATAATCGAACCTCACGTGTCAGACGATAATCTAACCTCACGTGTCAGACGATAACATAGCATCGCGTGTCAGACGATAATCTAACCTCGCGTGTCAGACGATAATCTAATCTCGCGTGTCAGACGATAATCTAACCTCGTGTGTCAGACGATAATTTAACCTCGCGTGTCAGACGATAATATAACCTCACGTGTCAGACGATAATATAACCTAACATGTCAGACGATAATATAACCTCACGTGTCAGACGATAATATAACCTCACGTATCAGACGATAATCTAACCTCGCGTGTCAGACGATAATCTAACCTCGCATGTCAGACGATAATCTCACATCACTTGTCAAGCAATAATCTAACCTCACTTGTCAGACGATAATCTAACCTCGCGCGTCAGACGATAATCTAACCTCGCGTGTCAGACGATAATATAATCTCACGTGTCAGACGATAATCTAACCTCGCGTGTCAGACGATAACATAGCCTAGCATGTCAGACGATAATATAACCTCACGTGTCAGACGAAAATTTAATCTCAGATGTCAGACGATAATCTAACCCCGCGTGTCAGACGATAATCTAACCTCGCATGTCAGACGATAATCTCACATCACTTGTCAGGCAATATAATCTAACCTCGCGTGTCAGACGATAATATAACCACACGTATCAGACGATGATCTAACCTCGCGTGTTAGACGATAATATAACCTCGGGTATCAGACGATAATATAGCCTAGCGTGTAAGATGATAATATAACCTCACGTGTCAGACGATAATCTAACCTCACGTGTCAGTCGATAATCTAACCTCGCGTGTCAGACGATAATCTAACCTCCCGTGTCAGACGATAATATAGCCTAGCATGTCAGACGATAATATAACCTCACGTGTCAGACGAAAATCTAATCTCAGATGTCAAACGATAATCTAACCTCGCGTGTCAGACGATAATCTCACATCACTTGTCAGGCGATATAATCTAACCTCGCGTGTCAGACGATTATCTAATCTCGGGTGTCAGACGATAATCTAACCTCGGGTGTCAGACGATAATTTAACCTCGCGTATCAGACGATAATATAACCTCGCGTGTCAGACGATAATATAACCTAACATGTCAGACGATAACATAACCTCACGTGTCAGACGATAATATAATCTCACGTGTCAGACGATAGTCTAACCTCGCGTGTCAGACGATAACATAGCCTAGCATGTCAGACGATAATATAACCTCACGTGTCAGACGATAATCTATGCTCACTTGGCAGACGATAATCTAGCCTCTTGTGTCATACGATAATCTAACCTCACGTGTCAGACGATAATCTAACCTCGCGTGTCAGAAAATAATCTAACCTCGCGTATTAGACGATAGCATAACCTCAAGAGTCAGAGATAATCTAACTTCACGTGTCAGACGATAATCTAACCTCAAGTGTCAGACGATAATCTAACCTCAAGTGTCAGACGATAATCTAACCTTGTGTGTAAGACAATAATCTCACATCACTTGTTAGACGATAATCTAACGTCACTTGTCAGGCGATGATCTAACCTCTCGTGTCGAACGATTATCTAACCTCGCGTGTCAGACGATTATCTAACCACACGTGTCAGAAGATAATCTAATCTCGCCTGTTAGATAATCTAACCTCGCGTGTCAGAAGATAATCTAAACTCACGTGTTTGACGATAATATAACCTCGCGTGTCACACGATAATCGAACCTCACGTGTCAGACGAAAATCTAACCTCACGTGTCAGACGATAACATAGCATCGCGTGTCAGACGATAATATAACCTCGCGTGTCAGACGATAACATAGCCTAGCATGTCAGACGATAATATAACCTCACGTGTCAGACGAAAATTTAATCTCAGATGTCAGACGATAATCTAACCCCGCGTGTCAGACGATAATATAACCTCGCATGTCAGACGATAATCTCACATCACTTGTCAGGCAATATAATCTAACCTCGCGTGTTAGACGATAATATAACCACACGTGTCAGACGATGATCTAACCTCGCGTGTTAGACGATAATATAACCTCGGGTATCAGACGATAATATAGCCTAGCGTGTAAGATGATAATATAACCTCACGTGTCAGACGATAATCTAACCTCACGTGTCAGTCGATAATCTAACCTCGCGTGTCAGACGATAATCTAACCTCCCGTGTCAGACGATAATATAGCCTAGCATGTCAGACGATAATATAACCTCACGTGTCAGACGAAAATCTAATCTCAGATGTCAAACGATAATCTAACCTCGCGTGTCAGACGATAATCTCACATCACTTGTCAGGCGATATAATCTAACCTCGCGTGTCAGACGATAATCTAACCTCGGGTGTCAGACGATAATCTAACCTCGGGTGTCAGACAATAATTTAACCTCGCGTATCAGACCATAATATAACCTCGCCTGTCAGACGATAATATAACCTAACAAGTCAGACGATAATATAACCTCACGTGTCAGAGGATAATATAACCTCACGTATCAGACGATAATCTAACCTCGCGTGTCAGACGATATTTTAACCTCGCATGTCAGACGATAATCTCACATCATTTATCAAGCAATAATCTAACCTCACGTGTCAGACGATAATCTAACCTCGCGTGTCAGACGATAATCTAACCTCGCATGTCAGACGATAATCTAACCTCGCGTGTCAGAAGATAATATAATCTCACATGTCAGACGATAATATAACCTCGCTTGTCAGACGATAACATAGCCTAGCATGTCAGACGATAATATAACCTCCCGTGTCAGACGAAAATTTAATCTCAGATGTCAGACGATAATCTAACCTCGCGTGTCAGACGATAATATATCCTCGCATGTCAGACGATAATCTCACATCACTTGTCAGGCGATATAATCTAACCTCGCGTGTCAGACGATAATCTAACCACACGTTTCAGACGATGATCTAACCTCGCGTGTTAGACGATAATATAACCTCGGGTATCAGACGATAATATAGCCTCGCGTGTAAGACGATAACATAACCTCATGTGTCAGACGATAATCTAACCTCACGTGTCAGTCGATAATCTAACCTCGCGTGTCAGACGATAATCTCACATCACTTGTCAGGCGATATAATCTAACCTCGCGTGTCAGACGATAATCTAATCTCGGGTGTCAGACGATAATCTAACCTCGGGTGTCAGACGATAATTTAACCTCGCGTATCAGACGATAATCTAACCTCGCGTGTCAGACGATAATATAACCTAACATGTCAGACGATAACATAACCTCACGTGTCAGACGATAATATAATCTCACGTGTCAGACGATAGTTTAACCTCGCGTGTCAGACGATAATCTATGCTCACTTGGCAGACGATAATCTAGCCTCTTGTGTCAGACGATAATCTATGCTCACTTGGCAGACGATAATCTAGCCTCTTGTGTCATACGATAATCTAACCTCACGTGTCAGACGATAATCTATGCTCACTTGGCAGACGATAATCTAGCCTCTTGTGTCATACGATAATCTAACCTCACGTGTCAGACGATAATCTAACCTCGCGTGTCAGAAAATAATCTAACCTCGCGTATTAGACGATAGCATAACCTCAAGAGTCAGAGATAATCTAACTTCACGTGTCAGACGATAATCTAACCTCAAGTGTCAGACGATAATCTAACATCAAGTGTCAGACGATAATCTAACCTTGTGTGTAAGACAATAATCTCACATCACTTGTTAGACGATAATTTAACGTCACTTGTCAGGCGATGATCTAACCTCTCGTGTCGAACGATTATCTAACCTCGCGTGTCAGACGATTATCTAACCTCACGTGTCAGAAGATAATCTAATCTCGCCTGTTAGATAATCTAACCTCGCGTGTCAGAAGATAATCGTTATCGCGTGTTAGACGGTAATATAACCTCGCATGTCAGACGATAATATTACCTCACGTGTCAGACGATAATCTCACATCACTTGTCAGGCAATAATCTAACCTCGAGTGTCCGATGAAAATATACCCTCACGTGTCAGACGATAATCTAACCTCGTGTGTCAAACGAAAATTTAACCTCACGTGTCAGAAGATAATCTAACCTCGCATGTCAGACGATAATCTAAACTCACGTGTTTGACGATAATATAACCTCGCGTGTCACACGATAATCGAACCTCACGTGTCAGACGAAAATCTAACCTCACGTGTCAGACGATAACATAGCATTGCGTGTCAGACGATAATATAACCTCGCGTGTCAGACGATAACATAGCCTAGCATGTCAGACGATAATATAACCTCACGTGTCAGACGAAAATTTAATCTCAGATGTCAGACGATAATCTAACCCCGCGTGTCAGACGATAATATAACCTCGCATGTCAGACGATAATCTCACATCACTTGTCAGGCAATATAATCTAACCTCGCGTGTCAGACGATAATATAACCACACGTGTCAGACGATGATCTAACCTCGCGTGTTAGACGATAATATAACCTCGGGTATCAGACGATAATATAGCCTAGCGTGTAAGATGATAATATAACCTCACGTGTCAGACGATAATCTAACCTCACGTGTCAGTCGATAATCTAACCTCGCGTGTCAGACGATAATCTAACCTCCCGTGTCAGACGATAATATAGCCTAGCATGTCAGACGATAATATAACCTCACGTGTCAGACGAAAATCTAATCTCAGATGTCAAACGATAATCTAACCTCGCGTGTCAGACGATAATCTCACATCACTTGTCAGGCGATATAATCTAACCTCGCGTGTCAGACGATAATCTAACCTCGGGTGTCAGACGATAATCTAACCTCGGGTGTCAGACGATAATTTAACCTCGCGTATCAGACCATAATATAACCTCGCGTGTCAGACGATAATATAACCTAACAAGTCAGACGATAATATAACCTCACGTGTCAGACGATAATATAACCTCACGTATCAGACGATAATCTAACCTCGCGTGTCAGACGATATTTTAACCTCGCATGTCAGACGATAATCTCACATCATTTATCAAGCAATAATCTAACCTCACGTGTCAGACGATAATCTAACCTCGCGTGTCAGACGATAATCTAACCTCGCATGTCAGACGATAATCTAACCTCGCGTGTCAGAAGATAATATAATCTCACATGTCAGACGATAATATAACCTCGCTTGTCAGACGATAACATAGCCTAGCATGTCAGACGATAATATAACCTCCCGTGTCAGACGAAAATTTAATCTCAGATGTCAGACGATAATCTAACCTCGCGTGTCAGACGATAATATATCCTCGCATGTCAGACGATAATCTCACATCACTTGTCAGGCGATATAATCTAACCTCGCGTGTCAGACGATAATCTAACCACACGTTTCAGACGATGATCTAACCTCGCGTGTTAGACGATAATATAACCTCGGGTATCAGACGATAATATAGCCTCGCGTGTAAGACGATAACATAACCTCATGTGTCAGACGATAATCTAACCTCACGTGTCAGTCGATAATCTAACCTCGCGTGTCAGACGATAATCTCACATCACTTGTCAGGCGATAATCTTACCTCACGTGTCAGATGATAATCTAACCACACGTGTCAGACGATAATCAAACCTCGCGTGTCAGAAAATAATCTAACCTCGCATATTAGACGATAGTATTACCTCAAGAGTCAGAGATAATCTAACCTCGCATGTCAGACGATAATCTAACCTCAAGTGTCAGACGATAATCTAACCTCAAGTGTCAGACGATAATCTAACCTCAAGTGTCAGACGATAATCTAACCTCAAGTTTCAGACGATAATCTAACCTTGTGTGTAAGACAATAATCTCACATCACTTGTTAGACGATAATCTAACTTCACGTGTCAGACGATAATGTAACCTCACGTGTCAGACGATAATCTAGCCTCGGGTACCAGACGATAATCTAACCTCGCATGTTAGACAATAATCTAAACTGGCGTGTCAGACGATAATATAGCCTACCGTGTCAGACGATAATATAATCTCGCGTGTCAAACGATAATATAACCTCGCGTGTCAGACGATAACATAGCTTAGCGTGTCAGACGATAATATAACCTCGCGTGTCAGACGATAATATAACCTCGCGTGTCAGACGGTAATATAATCTCACGTGTCAGACGATAGTCTAACCTCGCGTGTCAGACGATAACATAGCCTAGCATATCAGACGATAATATAACCTCACGTGTCAGACGAAAATCTAATCTCAGATGTCAGACGATAATCTAACCTCGCATGTCAGACGGTAATATAACCTCGCATGTCAGACGATAATCTCACATCACTTGTCAGGCAATATAATCTAACCTCGCGTGTCAGACAATAATATAACCACGCGTGTCAGACGATGATCTAACCTCGCGTGTTAAATGATAATATAACCTCGGGTATCAGAGGATAATATAGCCTAGCGTGTAAGATGATAATATAACCTCACGTGTCAGACGATAATCTAACCTCACGTGTCAGTCGATAATCTAACCTCGCGTGTCAGACAATAATCTAACTTCCCGTGTCAGACGATAACATAGCCTAGCGTGTAAGACGATAATACAACCTCACGTGTCAGACGATAATCTAACCTCACGTGTCAGTCGATAATCTAACTTCACGTGTCAGACGATAATCTAACCTCAAGTGTCAGACGATAATCTAACCTCAAGTGTCAGACGATAATCTAACCTCGCGTGTCAGAAAATAATCTAACCTCGCGTATTAGACGATAGCATAACCTCAAGAGTCAGAGATAATCTAACCTCGCATGTCAGACGATAATCTAACCTCGCATGTCAGACGATAATCTAACCTCACGTGTCAGACGATAATCTAACCTCAAGTGTCAGGCGATAATCTAACCTCAAGTGTCAGACGATAATCTAACCTTGTGTGTAAGACAATAATCTCACATCACTTGTTAGACGATAATCTAACGTCACTTGTCAGGCGATGATCTAACCTCTCGTGTCGAACGATTATCTAACCTCGCGTGTCAGACGATTATCTAACCTCACGTGTCAGACGATAATCTAACCTCATGTGTCAGACGATAATCTAACCTCGGATGTCAGACGATAATATAACCTCACGTGTCAGACGATAATCTAACCTCACGTGTCAGACGATAATCTATGCTCACTTGACAGACGATAATCTAGCCTCTTGTGTTATACGATAATCTAACCTCACGTGTCAGACGATAATCTAACCTCACGTGTCAGAGGATAATCTAACCTCGTGTGTCAGACGATAATATAACTCCAGCTGTCAGACGATAATATAGCCTAACGTGTTCTAAAAGACTAAGTACTTGAGTAGAAATAAATTCCATGATACTCACTAGGTTTCTTAGTTGTCATTGTTGGTGTTGTAGGTTGGGTCGTTGGTTGAACGGTTGTAGGCTTAGCCGTCGTTGGTTGAACAGTGGTTGGTTGAACGGTTGTTGGCTGAACAGTGGTTGGCTTTGCCGTTGTTGATTGAACAGTTGTTGGCTTTGCTGTTGTTGGTTGAACGGTGGTTGGCTTTGCGGTTGTTGGTTGAACAGTTGTTGGCTGAATAGTTGTTGGCTTTGCCGTTGTTGGTTGTACTGTTGTTGGTTTATCTGTCGTTGGTTGAACAGTTGTTGGTTTATCTGTTGTTGGTTGAACAGTTGTTGGTTTATCTGTTGTTGGTTGTACTGTTGTTGGTTTATCTGTAGTTGGCTGAACAGTTGTTGGTTTATCTGTGGTTGGTTGCAGAGTTGTTGGTTTTTCTGTAGATTGTTTGACAGATGTAGGTTGTACCGTAATTGAATGTGATGTTGCTTGCTGTTTTGTTATTGGAAGAACAGTTGTAGGTTTCATAGTAGTAGGAGGATTTGTGGTTGGTTGTACCGTTGTTGGTTTTTCTGTAGTTGGTCTTTCTGTGGTTGATCTTTCTGTAGTTGGTTTGTCTGTGGTCTGTGGTTTTTGCGTAGTGGGTTGTTTTGTTGTTGGTGGTGTTTTGACTGTTGTGGATTGATCTGTAGTTGGTGGTATCTTGACTGTTGTTGGTTGGTCTGTGGTTGGTGGTGTCTTAACAGTTGTTGGCTGATCAGTAGTTGGTGGTGTCTTGACTGTTGTTGGCTGCTCTGTGGTTGGTGGTGTCTTAACCGTTGTTGGCTGGTCTGTAGTTGGTGGTGTCTTGACAGTGGTGGGTTGCTCTGTGGTTGGTGGTGTCTTGGTCGTTGTTGGTTGGTCTGTGGTTGGTGGTGTCTTGGTCGTTGTTGGTTGGTCTGTGGTTGGTGGTGTCTTGGTCGTTGTTGGTTGGTCTGTGGTTGGTGGTGTCTTGGTCGTTGTTGGTTGGTCTGTGGTTGGTGGTGTCTTGGTCGTTGTTGGTTGGTCTGTGGTTGGTGGTGTCTTGACCGTTGTAGGTTGATTTGTAGTTTGAGGAGTCTTGACCGTTGTAGATTGGCTTGTGGTTGGTGGTGTCTTGATCGTTGTTGGTTTTTCAGTTGTTGGTTTTTCAGTTGTTGGTGGTGTCTTCACTGTTGTTGGTTTTTCTGTTGTTGGTTTTTCAGTTGTTGGTTTCTCTGTTGTTGCTAATGCCTTTACAATTGGTGGTTTGCTCGCTAGAGATAAAAATGACAGTACTACAATGGTACTATACCATGAGATGACCTTCTCGTCTTTTTTCTAGCGACCTGTCGCAACGTAGAGTGTGCATTAACGTTGTTTTTTACTTCGAGGGACTTTTTTCATCAGAAAATAGAGGCGTTAAAAAAGGCCCTGATTGCACCTTCTCCTTAATATCTTCACAATCTAGCTTCAAATTGATTATTTTCGAACATGCTTAAAGAAGAATCACACCTGCAAGGTACCACCGATCCTCAGCAGCGTAATATATATATATATAACATATATTGAAACTTTTAAAGATTTATATTGCCAGGAACAATACAAAAAAGTTATTCTTGGCTAAAAAAAAATTTTTTGGAGGATCTCAATTTCTGGTTTTCGTTATCATTTCGTTGTGTTATAGTGTTGAGATTTGGCAAAGAAGTGGTTTTTTTTTTTTTTTTGTTGCGGCTATTTCCGCCTTTGTGTTTGAACCCATACAACTAATTTAACCTCGTCACTTTTCCTTATTGAAGTACCTGTACGAAGCCAGGAAAGGGAGCGGTCATGTATATGTTGTGTAGAGGTATCGATTTTGCCTCTTTCTACGATTTTTCCGTTGGATGTTGGAACTGTTCCGACAGATTGGTATTTTTTGTTTTGTTTTTTATTACTATTATTTTTTCATTGATCTACAGATGAACTTAGCAAACTATTAGCCATGACACAAATCAATTTCTTTTTAATTAAGACTAAGTTAAAAGCGTTAAAAAATATTGCCTCTAGCTAAACATGATAAATGAATATATGATCATGCCATGAATCAAGTGCGCAAGTAAGGAAGTGCAGAAAACAATGAGGATACTACTGCGACGACGCTTCCTATCACATGACCTCTATCAACTGTTCTTCCAACGGACTTGATGGCATCACGCTAACGGCGGTAACGGCACAACCTACATCTAGTCACAATCTAACTCGAAAAGTATTTATCAACCAAAACATGTGCTCAATGTATTGTGCGTACATTTTCTATGAATTGTAAAAGCAAAATTTAAAATGATAAGTGTGTGTCACATTGATTAAAACACATACATTAAACATGTATGTGCTTACAACATACAAATCATTCTATACACCATTAACAAAGGCATTCTCTATATGTTTTCAATTGGAGAGACTATGTAGAAATTGACCTGGTTAACCATTATTAAATATTTGTGTGACAGGAAAGTATTAAAAGATGAAGAAGGATTAGTTACCACCAGGAGCGGGGTCAGCCGGGGCAGCTCCTCGTGGCCCATGAGTTTAATAAATACACCAGATCATTATAATTAAGAGTCCAGACAAATAAACAAGTAGAAAGCTTTTTTCCAAATCACAATTCATCAATTCATTTTTGTTGTACTGATTCCTTACTTATGACACACCGTGGTGGACTTAGTCTTAGTATCATTATTTGGAGAATTGGAGAAGGGGGGCCAAGTTTCCTTTACCCTGGGGCCCAAAAATTCTCTTGGCGGCCCTGGTTACCACCTGTGTGTTCCTTTAGTCGTAGTCACAATCCACCCTCTTTTTCCTCTTCTGTGACCTATTACCGGAATATTAATAATAGTAGCACAACGGATGCCACTAGCAGAGCAGGAATTGCTTACCTTTCTAGACCTCCCGATTTCATCACCGGTTTCTGTGGGGTTCTTTTTGCTCAGTATTTAGTTTTTCTGTGTAGTGTTTTGTGAATCCTCTTTTTAGCCTTTTTCTTTTGGTCATAGTATTGTTAGATTTACGTTTTTGCATCTTCACCCCTTTCTTGAGGAATATTTTCTATTATGACTAGTTGTAGGGCAATGCACATTAAACAATTTATGTATTAAATATCTCACGAGAGATCGAGATTTTTGATTTCGAGTGTAAGATGTTATCTTTTATCTTCTTGTATTATTACGATGAATATTCATGTAACTAACAGAGAGTTGAAGAACGATATTTTACATTATAGTCTTTTGTTGAGGTCAATACGAGTTTTTATGGACCTTAAAAACTATATTCACCGAAGCCTTTAGGCTGAGTTGAATATTGATTTCTAAGGTCCAAAAAATCTCGTATTGACCGATACAAAAGACTGTAATTGTTTTATTACATTAAAATTAAAAGTGAAAGTGAAAGTGAAACCAAGTCAATACGAGTTTTAATCAAACAATATCAAATTTTACGGAATGTCAGGTGACAGCATGATAGCCAATAAAAATAAATCCTTATGTAATAAATATATTTAAAACCTTCTGACATCACTCCAGTTTTAGTGAGGTTCCTGTTGCTAAATCTTAATTGTGTTGTGTAGTGCTTTGTTGATTATTCGTTGTTTTTCCTTTTACCTTTTGGTCATTGTATTGTCTGTCCTTCTTTGATTAACAGCTTCTGATTACCCCGTTGGTATTCTCAATTACTTCTTATTATGTTTGTGACTTGCGACAGGTTTGTAGCTTTCTCCGGTTTCCCCCACCAATAAAACTGACCACCATGATATAACTGAAACTTTGCTAAAAGTGGCGCTAAACACCACAACTCGTACTCTTATATTGTTTGCATGCATATCAAGCTACTGTCGCCATCATTAGTATTTTCACCAATATGATATTTGCAGCCTCGATTACATAATTATTTTTTCTATTATTATGATAACTGTATTTGTGGATATTAAGATTTAAGATAAATTAAAAAAATGTTAACTTATTACCTGTGATCTGTTTTTGTCCAGCATGTTGCTTTCCACCATTGTTTTTACAGGAAGGACATAGCATGTTATCTAGACTTCCTCCATCAATATGGACGTGTACGTCAACGTTGATAGATGGTCCACCATGATTTTTACAACATGGCCGCCCATTGTGGGAGTGGCACGATGACGGTTTCCCGTGATGTTCTATGCTTGATGAATCCCCTTTCCACGATGAGCCACCGGAACTGCCACCACTATGTCCTGCTAGAGGTTTTGGGGTTGCTGCAGGAGGTTGTGTTTGTGGAGGATTAGTTGTAGGGGCCTGAGTTGCAGGTTTTTGTGTGACTTGGGGTGTCTGTGGTGCATTTGTAGCAGGTGCCTGAGTTGCAGGCTTTTGAGTCACTTGGGGTGTTTGTGGAGCATTAGTTGCTGGGGCCTGAGTTGCAGGCATTTGTGTGACTTGGGGTGTCTGTGGTGCATTTGTAGCAGGTGCCTGAGTTGCAGGCTTTTGAGTCACTTGGGGTGTTTGTGGAGCATTAGTTGCTGGGGCCTGAGTTGCAGGCATTTGTGTGACTTGGGGTGTCTGTGGTGCATTTGTAGCAGGGGCCTGAGTTGCTGGTTTTTGTGTCTTTTGGGGTGCATTTGTTTTTGGAGCCTTTGTGACTGGTGCTTGTGTTTTTGCGGGTCTTGTTGGTCTTCGCGTTGGTCTTCCATGTCCACACCCATTGTTTCCCTTTGAATTAGGTTTTCCTTTCGAGTGAGGTTTTCCATGGCCCTTTGAATTCGGCTTTGAATTATGACAACTGTTGGAATTTGGTTTGCCTTTGGAGTTTGGTTTGCCTTTAGAATTTGGTTTGCCTTTAGAATTTGGTTTGCCTTTGGAATTTGGTTTGCCTTTAGAGTTTGGTTTGCCTTTAGAATTTGGTTTGCCTTTAGAATTTGGTTTGCCTTTAGAATTTGGTTTGCCTTTGGAGTTTGGCTTGCCTTTAGAGTTTGGTTTGCCTTTGGAGTTTGGTTTGCCTTTAGAGTTTGGTTTGCCTTTAGAGTTTGGTTTGCCTTTAGAATTTGATTTGTCTTTAGAATTTGATTTGTCTTTAGAATTTGATTTCCCTTTAGAATTTGATTTGTCTGGTCCATTGCCTCCACCTTTTGAATTAGGTTTACTCGAATCAGCTGCTTCATCTTAAATAAGTAATATATTTAGCATACTTGATGCAAACATTATATTAAACATTGAGTGCAGACAGGTATTTCTACAAAGTTTACAAGAAGTATGAGTATTCAATTCTTCCTAAATAACATGAAAAGACAAATAACTCTCATTGTAAATAAACTGGATACTGGTAACAGTTCACAGGTCTCAAACCCATAGAGTTGCTGAACGCGTTCTCGGTTAGTTGATAAGGGTGACTGCTCGATTGGGTGGTTGTCATATTGCAATACAGAAAGCCAAACCGTGGATCATAGTGGTTAACGTGTTTGGAGAGTTCGACGCTCCCTGTACGATAAAATAGACTAAATTTGTGTTATCCCTACCCAACTCATCACACCTTTCCAGTGGCAGACAGAAGTTGTTGCCCCGTTGCACTGTTGTTGCACAGTTGTTGCCTATCTATCGCTCATTTCTATTTAGTTTTTACATGCTGCTGCACTGGTTATCGTAACTTGTTGGACGTAAAGCAATAATAAATCAATCATTTGAAATAAAAATTCTAGTAGTCGGTTTTTATGTTATAAGACGTATAAACATTTATATGTTATAAGACGTATAAACATTTATATGTTATAAGACGTATACACATTTATATGTTATAAGACGTATAAACATTTATATGTTATAAGACGTATAAACATTTTTATGTTATAAGACGTATAAACATTTATATGTTATAAGACGTATAAACATTTATATGTTATAAGACGTATAAACATTTATATGTTATAAGACGTATAAACATTTATATGTTATAAGACGTATAAACATTTATATGGAAGTTGATGAAAACGTAGATATCAAATTTAGTGCGCACAACGCATTTCTGGAATAACTTTCATCATGTACGCTCAAATCTGAAAGATCGGAATGCCAAATTATTACACAGTTATATGTGTTCCTAAATAAAGTAATTGTTATAAACCCTACCCCTCCCTCCCCCCACAGCAGATATATACGTGATCATAGCCGATTCTGGCTATCCTGTTTAGACCCCTTGATTTACCTGCTCCCAAAGACTTTTAAATTATTTGGTTTTCCAATATTTCGATTTTGAGCGTACCTGATGAAGGTTATCCTAGAAACGCGTCGTGCGCACTAACTGTGATATCAAACATAAATGTGTTTATTTCTTCTTGTAGATTGTTTTGTTGGCGTTTATGTCCAACAAAATCTTGGTACAAACAATATGTTATTCAACCAAGCAAATGTGAGAACATATTTATCCTATACGTAGCTAGATGTATTATGAGTTCTATAACATGATATTAATGTTCTTACTTTGTACTTTTATAATAAATTTTGTACATTTTTGAATTCCACATAAACTATATTACATAGCTAGGATAGTATGTGACTAACTCAAATCGAGTGTGGTAGATCATGGGATCGAGCCACGGTCGGGTAAAACCAAAGACTATAAAAATTTTATTTATTGCTTCTCTGTTAATCACACAGTATTAATGAGGAAAAACAGGGACTGGTTGTCCAGGTTCGTCGGCCATTGTATTGTCTATCCTTTGATTTACGTCATATGACTACCCGTTCCTTTGATTTACGTCATATGACTACCCGTTCCTTTGATCTACGTCATATGACTACCCGTTTTGGTATCTTCCAACTTATCTCATTTCATGTATTGTTATTACAGAACTACTAGAAGAATTACATGTTCCCAGTCTAATCAAAATTATATCTCCGCACTTGGGCCCTATTTTCTATCGGTTGCTTTGTAGTCGCCGCGTGGAACGAATAAATTTTAGTAACCTCTTCAATCGAGAGACCTTGTTGGTGTGAATAAATAAATTAAAATGATCCATGCTTCTAAGACACTAAATATGGTTTAGGTGTGCTCGATTCAACTTTCCGTTTGTACATTTTGTTCGAATAACGCGGCGACTACAAAACAACCGATAAAAACTAGGGAGCAAGTGCTGAGATCTAATTTTAATTAGATTGTACCTGATCCAGACTGTTGTTTGTTGTTACACAGACTACTTTCACAACAGTAGGTACACGTCCCCTCAAATTCTCCTGTTTCTCCCCAATAACATTCTTCTGCATTATTCTCTTCCTTATTCATACACACCTACAAATTGTTAACTAATGTAAATATTCCATGTCGAGATGTGAGGGAGCGACCATTTATCTTTTTAGAGAGGGGGTTATTATTTTCTGGAACACAACCTTTGTCGCCACAACTATTAATTCACGTGAAAAATGCAAAATGAAATATGATTCTGCAGTTTTGAATATAAGAATGCAACAATTTAATTTTTATAAAATACAAATGTATGTGCGATACTGTGTGATATCAGTATGTCCGCTAATTATGCATTGCAGTTCATTTTACATTAAAAGAAAACAACCAAAACGGCTCACTACTATAGACTCTTTCGATGGCATGCGTATTTATCAACAAACTGAATATGATGATACACATCTAAAACGGTCTCAATCTAATTATGCTACATGTATATCTTTGATTTATCTTGTTCTTTTTCTATACTATTGGATCTAACAACATCCCTTCGGACGGGGGCTGTCAGGTAACCTGTCATTTATCTTAGACCGTCCAATCATATGGAAGACTAATAAGTATATTGACTATTGTGACAACAGCTTTTGATGTGTACTCGGTTTTAATGCTTAAAGATTTAGAAGGCTCGTCGCTGATTAGTCGGTTGCAAATATGAACCCTACATGACCCCATACGGGCTTTTGTTAGATATTAGTGTATCGACAAAAAATAATAAAGATGAAAATTGACACAACAGCAAACCGACGGGTGACACAGGTAGAGCAAGACTTGTTTACCCTTCCGAAGCACCTAGGTTCACCCCTGGTTTACAGTGGGGTTCGTGTTGCTCGAGCTTTAGTTTTCTGTGTAGTGTTGTGTAACTCTCTGTTTGTCCTTTCTCTTTTGACCATAGTATTGTATCAATATACTATAGCACTGGATTTAGTACTGCGCTGACTACTATTTTACCTATTTTGTTCCAGTATTGTTATACATGATGTTATAGTGACAGCCAGAACCTTTGAACCGTAATGAAAGCGTGAGGTTTGGCGCCGTAAAATCTTGTTCAACCCAACATTTCTTTGGAAATGCCTGTAGCAAGTCAGGGTCAATACGGTTTTGCCAGTTTTCCGGTTGTTGACTGATTTTGTCTGTTTATATACTTATGAGTTTTGACTTTCCCTTTGGAAGATTGTTCGGAGTTCGGTAATTTTGTTATTACCCTTATTGGCTTCTGATTACCCCTTTGGTATTTTCAATCTTTTCATACAACAAACATATAATTTTAATTAGATTGAACCGGTCTTAACTGTACATCATGGCGAGTAACAGCTATGTTTTGAAATAGGCAGGTAGTTATATTAAACAGGTTAAATTGGCAATGATTATACACATTTGACGAAATATTATGCTCGGATTATACAAAACTCCGGTTAATACAGGGTGCAGTCTATGCAGCTTTCACGCTACAATATATTAATACAAATTTTTTCTAATTTGTAAAATGTCTGTTGTATACTCACGTGCATGTGACTGCATCCTGTAGTTGTCATCATAGTACCATCGTCTTTATAATCATACTGTGTCAAACAATGTATCTAGAAAATATATTAAAAAAGATATATATAACATATTCATAATGATAAACAGTACATGTTAAAGTTATATAATTTTATTTTCGGCAGGATATGTTATAATTATCAACACCATTTTCAATACTTTTTTCATTCTATTTTACGAAAACTGCTAACCTTTCCGGATTTCATCTCGGTTTTTTTTTTCGTTTTTTTTTTTCGTTTTTTCGATCATTGTTTGTCCTTTTTTTCTTTTTTCCAATTGTATTGTATGTCCTTCTTCAATTTACGGCTTTTGGTTATCCCTTTTGTTTCAAACTTTTCTTATCTAATTATTCTTTTTGCTTTGTAGATCATTGTTTGTCCTTTTGTCCTTTTTCTATTGGCCATTGCATTGTCTGACATTTTTTGATATACGGCTTCTGATTACCCCTTTAGTATCTTCAACGTGTCCTTACCACATTGCACTAATAATATTCTTAATGTAATAAAAGTTGTAATTCTTTTCACACGGAATTTAAATTTTACGTGGACTTAGATCATTTGAACAAACTCATTTAATTAAATAGTATTTGTTTTTGTTATAATTGTCATGCTATTTTTGTTTTTATTTTGACTCTTACAAGTAGTAAAAATGCACGTATTATGTTGCTTTTTGTTATAAATGTCATACTGTTTTGTTTTTATTTATATACATGTATTATATATATTTACAAAATTAGTAAAGAAAGCTTGTTTATAACCATTGTAACCATTTCGATGTTGTATTAGATGGTAAATGATATTTTGAAATACCTATTGTGGTTTATTTGTCTGTGATATTATTTTTTTAATAAAAGTATTTAAACATTAACAAAAATCTTACGGCACACACCGTATTACCATATTTTTAATCCCTAATGAATTCTGCAAAATTGATATGTAAAGACAACGCTTCACCTTTGCAATATATAAAGATAGTTTCACACCGCCACTTTATATTGAAGTGCCTGTACCAATCAACGAGAGTGAGTGCAATGTAAAGTGTATTAGAGGTGTCGATTTTGTCTGTGTTTCTGTGATTTTTCAATTAAATCTTTGAACGGTGTGGGATTTTTTTTTATTCTTCTGAACATTCCACCAGACAATCATTTTTCTGAGTTGCATGTTGATTTATACGAAACAAAATGCATAACTACGACAAAGGCTTGATTGCAGAATCGTAAACCAGATTAATAACCATATATAAATTATACGTACGTGTCCGGCAGGACATACCGTCGTCGTGTTACATGTTTCACCGCTTGGTAAATCGACGCATGCGTAACAGCTAAATGGTTCCGGGGATGGTGGTCCCACGACAAATCCTGCAACTGAAAATGAAGAAGCAGAGCTTGAAGATACCAAAGAGGTAATCAGATTCCTTAAGTCGAAGAAGGACATACAACACCATGGCCAAAAGAAAAAGTACAAAAAGACGAACAACGATCTACAAAACAAACACATAGCACTAAATATCGAGTAACACGAACCCCACTAAAAACAAGGGGTGAACTCAGGTGCTCCGAAAAGGTAAGCAGTTCCCGTTACACCAATGGCACCCGTCGTGTTAATCTAGTTTGGTGATCAGTCATGAATGAGGAAAGGACCAGGAAGTGTTTACGACAAGTAGAACATATCCGTGGTCATTTGTGACACAGATATTACATAGCGGTTAACCAAGTCATGTTAGTGACCGTACCAAAGGGTAAGAAAAATCCGTATATCGAAGAATGTAGATATAAATCTAATGACTAATATAGCACGTAAAATAGCGGTTTCATCAGATGGAAACATTGATTGATTGATTGATTGATTGATTGATTGATTGATTGATTGATTGATTGATTGATGCTTAGCGCCAACTTTAGCAATATTTCAGCTATATCGCGGCGTGAACAAATTGCATTATTAACATAGACACCTACAATACCCTTAGACGTAAAACATACTTGTCTATAAACAATCCGATGGAAACAACAGTAAGTGTCTGTCACGACTGTTAGGGGAGGGATCTGTGTAATATTTTAGACAAAAAAAAAATTGACATGGAAGATGCAAAACGCTTGCAGTTTTCAACGAGATAATGCGGTAAAATTTGAAAAGAAATAAGAGATTTTTCATGTTCAAGAAGAAATAGTCGAGGGAAAACATATACTCTCTAAAATTTAAATGATCGGGCCCTAAGCTAAAAGAAACTACCATTCTCCAATTACACGGCTGGTAATCGGCACAAGCAGAACAGTTGGTTCTGCAAAGAAATTCGTGAGGATAACTTCCGGTTTTGGTGGAGGAGAGTTCACGAAGACGCTTCGCAAGGTATGTACATGTCAAAAATTGAAATTTGCTTTTTTGCTGCTTGAATATTGCAAAATCAGAGAATGCTATGCTGTGGCGAATGCTTTCACGATTAGAAACATGCATAGTTTATTGTTGTATATGAAGTGTAACTCTCACAAAATCAATCGCCCCACGAAAAACATGACCAACATTGTGACACTCTTACATTTCTAAGTTGTTCTTGACAAAGATGCAAGTTAAATTTTCAATATTTTTTCATCGTGGGAGTCTAAATGTAATCGGGGATAAATTCCGATTCGTCAGAAGTAAATTGAAGTCTAGATAAATCTACAAACTGTCAATTTTCTCGTTTTCCTGCTTGAGGAGATCGGTTCTGATAGAGCACATTGCGAATGCATGAGGAGATTTGCTAGTTTGGTTAATTGTTTTCTGCAAAATTGATAAATTGACACTTTTAAAATTGAGCTTTCTTTTAAAGTATTTCGTATTTCATAAAACTGCTAAATACTCTAATCAAAATAAACTATTCTCTGTCCACTTTCAGGAGATGCCAGGATTCAAGGGAAAGAGGAAAAGGGGACTGATATTGACTCTTTACAAAAAAACATTTCGATATAGATTGCCTGTATCACCGCCAAGGAAACGAACAAAAACAAGTAGCAGTACACCAAATTTAAAATCCCCATCAATCAGGACACCAAGTTTATTAAAAAAATCTCTTTCAATTTCAAAATATTTATATCCTTTCAAACGGGTTTCCACACCTATTCGGCGCAACTTTTTTACTAAAGATGACGGAAACTTCAACGCAGATCTACAAAATGTTTCCTTTTTGAGTCTTGATGAAAGTATAGGCAAGATAGAAGTTGAACCCGAAGGAAGAAGCTTCAGTAGTTGAAGTTTTCCAAGATGTTCTTGACAAACTTTCTGATGTTGGGAAAAAGGACAAGCTATTGAAATTCTTTAAATTAGTACAAGATGGAAAATTCCCTTTGAATAACATTGCATTTGAGTTGTTTTTGGACATTGTACAATGGTTTGACAAAGATGAATCACGTCAAATGAGATATTTGCCATTAACTCTCCAATTTTTTTGGTGAGGGAGAAAGTTATTTGGTGGTCGCTTCATTCGGTTTATGTCTGGCCCAAAACATGAAAGTGACATTTTAACAGGATCTTCAACGCCGAATAGGTTTTTGTTCGTTTCCTTGGCGGTGATACAGGCAATATACAAACATTGTATATCGAAATGTTTTTTTGTAAAGAGTCAATGTCAGTCCCCCTTTCCTCTTTCCCTTGAATCCTGGCATCTCCTGAAAGTGGACAGAGTATTTATCAGTTTTATGTTTAAAAGTGTCAATTGATCAATTTTGCAGAAAACAATTTACAAAACTAGCAAATCTCCTCATGCATTCGCAATGTGCTCTATCAGAACGATCTCCTCAAGCAGGAAAACGAGAAAATTGACAGTTTGTAGATTTATCTAGACTTCAATTTACTTCTGACGAATCGGAATTTATCCCCGATTACATTTAGACTCCCAGATGAAAAAATATTGAAAATTTAACTTGCATTTTTGTCAAGAACAACTTAGAAATGTAAGAGTGTCACAATTTTGGTCATGTTTTTCGTGGGACGATTGATTTTGTGAGAGTTACACTTCATATACAACAATAAACTATGCATGTTTCTAATCGTGAAAGCATTCGTCACAGCATAGCAATTTCTGATTTTGCAATATTCGAGCAGTAAAAAAGCAAATTTAAATTTTTGACATGTACATACCTTGCGAAGCGTCTTCGTGAACTCTCCTCCACCAAAACCGGAAGTTATCCTCACGAATTTCTTTGCAGAACCGACTGTTCTGCTTGTGCCGATTACCAGCCGTGAATTAATAAACTTATGATTACTATAGTCTGAGATTTCTGTACAATGAAATAAAACTTTTATTTGATAAATCTGTAAATAGTATAACACTGGCGGATTACGTACATTTGTTTCACGTTTCTGGGTGTATAGAAAGATACCTATGGTATGAACAATTTCTTTGTATAATGGCCAATTGCACGAGTCATGTCATTAATTTTGTACGATATGATACGATACACGTTATTAATGTTAATTTGAGTACGAAATACAATGGTATCAGAAAACCGTTTACTGTCAATACCTTGGGTACTAAGCTAATAATACCATGGGAGTGTAACAGTGCGGATGACACAGACTTGATGATATATGTACATTTAGTAAGATAAAAATATAGATATACAATTCAATATATAAGTAATTTATGCGCATCTCCATTGTGATGTCATTGTTATACAACCACTATTAATGATCATTAATACTGTAATGAACAATCCAGAGAATACCGAGGGTGCAATAACAAATGAACAATCCAGAGAATACCGAGGGTGCAATAACAAATGAACAATCCAGAGAATACCGAGGGTGCAATAACAAATGAACAATCCAGAGAAAGACGAAGAAAAACAAAACAAAAACAAAACACAATATGTGTTGGACGCCACTCTTCGCAAACAAACACAGATAACGTAACTAAGACATGAGCACTCATACAAACAACTGGAGGACGAACCGAACATCGTTTTTAAGCAGAAATCGTAATGGACATCACAACACGGAATTCAGAACGTAAAAACACATAATATGAAAACACAAAAAACTTAAGTGATTAACAACACTGACCCCACCATAAAACCGGAAGTGACCTCAGGTGTTCGCGAAGGGTATGCAGTTCCTGCTTCTTATAAGACACCTGCCGTGTTACTCATATATACAGTCAAGACTGGTAATTAGGTTAACATGTATCATAATAGATTTAAATAATCTCTACTAGTTAATCTAGTAGATATCTCCTTTAGCTCAGTTGGTAGAGCGGTTGCCTTTGATGCAGAAGGTATGGGGTTTGGTCCTATCTCGGGAAGTTGCGGTAAAAAGCCATGACTATAAATTACGAGTTAACTCGTAAGTTTAAGATTTCTCATAAACTCCTGATAAATCCTATGTGGAAAGTATTCAAAACTTGTAAAGTAAACTCTATCTGAGAACAATCAACTCTGCATCTTACGCCGATGATATTTTTAACTTGTAAAGCAAATATTAAAGAAAGATGACCCCCCAAAGCACCATATGTGGGTGGTATCTTAGCAAACGTATGCTATGGATGTACAGTCCGACCCTATTCATCGGGTATGGTGTTACAAAATGTTTGTAAGACATACATGTAGAATAATCCCTACATACTACTATTATTAAGCTTTCGAAAAAAGTATTCCTATCCATTAGACAGTAACAGTCTAAAGAAAGAATGAACAAAGAACAGGGGTAGAGTGGTTCATCTATGAAATATTTGAAAATCAATCTTCAAATATTGAATAAACGTAGATATCTAATTTAGTGCACACGAAGTTTTTCTGGAATAACCGCCGTCACATTTAAGCATATTTTAGAAAAATGGATCAGACACAATATCGTCGTGTCAATCTTATAATGATACATGTCCATTTTTCAGTTGACAATATGACTTATGGGTATCAGTGAATTGAATTGTCAATAATGTATCTCCCTATATAAGCCATATAATGAAATATACTGGTTTAAGACAATTTGAGAAGTGTTATAATGTTATATCTCCAATGTTTTTATTCAACTGCTCAAACTTTGACCTCTGATATCTCCATTTCTACAAAAATGGACATGTATCATTATAAGATTGACACGACGACATGTTAAACAAACTTATGAAGTCTTTTGCGATGTGAAGCCTTCATCAGGTACACTCAAAGTTTAAAGATAGTAAAGATAAATCATGTTAAAGGGGTTTAAAGCATGTTAAAGGGGTTTAAAGCATGTTAAAGGGGTTTAAAGCATGTTAAAGGGGTTTAAAGCATGTTAATGCTTATCACTCATATGTTTCTCCTTTCTTGATCACAATTATTATCTTAATTAAGGCAGGTCAAGATATGAGTTTTGACTTTCCCTTTGTAAGATTGCTCGGAGTTCGGTAATTTTGTTATTATCCTTATATACAAAAGGAGATATAATACAAATCTAACATTGAGTTCCTTCTGTAAGTGGAAGTATCAAATGTACTTAATAGGAATAATTATGGTTTGGTATTTTTGTGTGTGTGTTTCTTTTTTATTCTTCATTTTATTATGGCAGCAGATTAATAAAAACGTAGATATCAAATTTAGTGCGCACGACACGTTTCTGGAATAACCTTCATTATGTACGCTCAAAGTCGAAAGATTAGAAAGCCAAATAATTCAGAAGTTTGGGAGCAATAAAACTAAAGGGTCTAAACAGGATAACCAAAATCGGATAAAGCCACCTATACCTGAGGGAAGAGAATCTTAGTTTTATTAATTACAAAAGCTTAGGAAATTATGGAAGCGGTATATTTTAATGAACATTTGACGATTTTCGACAATAAGTTATGGGTATATATAATCCTGGTTAACGCGGGACCATCCGACTTCCCTGTTTTAGTAGCATACTGTACAAAACTTCACAATGTTTGTTTTCATACTTCCGATATTGTCATTAAGTGTATTCTATATTTCCGATGATCGTAATGTACATTCCTCCTCGTGTAACATTCCTCCTCGTGTAACTGCCAAATTATCAACATCACCAGCAAATTTGACTTTAAAGAAATTCTACATGATGTGTACAAATGAAACAAGCCTTCAGAGGCAATCAATACACATACAATTTGATGTGGGTGAATAGAGCTTCATCACGTTTTGAAGAAACCAAAGGGTAAATCGAAGAAGCACAGACAATGCAATGGTCAAAACAAAAAGGAATAAAGGACAAAAAATAATCTACAAAACACCACACAGGAAAGTAAAGATGGAGCAACACAAACTCCACTAAAAACCGGGGTATACTCATGTGCTCCAAAACTGCCTTTTGTTTAGTCTTATATCATCACTGTCGTTCATATCTAATATAATAGAGTTAGATGTTTGCACGCGTGACAGACATGAAAACATATTTTAATAATTGGCAGTTAGTACTTGCTCAAAATCGTTTTTTAATTCTTCGTTTGATATAAAAAAAAATGTAATTTCAATATTTGAATATATAATCTTGTTCTTATGCATAGCTTAATATATAAATACAAAATGCAGTAAATATTCGCTGCGGTCTGAGATAGATTATTTTTCAATTTTACTAGAGCTTGAGCTCAAGAAACAAAAACAGTAATTACTAATGTAATATATGTTTACCCCCCCCCCCCCCCTTATTCCACCTCCCAAATACACACACACACACACACACACACACACGAAAAGGATCAAGAATCATATAGTACAACATATGTGTGCGTCTTTTCTTGGATTAGCCCATTGTTACATTTCTTCAGTATTCAAATGTAGCATTCAAAACCAGAATGAACACTCATGAAAGATTTGATTTGATTTGATTTGATTTATTGTGTTTAATGCCATTTTCAGCAATATTTCAGCTATATCATGGCGACCAGTTTTAGTGGTGGAGGAAGCCGGAATACCCGGAGAGAACCACCGACCATGGGCAAGCAACTGGTAAACTTTATCACTTGCGACTGCGAGTCGAGTGCACCCTTTTTGTAATTTACAAAGCCGGGCGCGAACCCACGCCGTATTGGTGATAGGCTAGTACGAGTTGTTGGGTAATCCAACTACCTAACTCATTGAGCCACCCGGCCCTCTCACTCATGAAAGAAGAAACAAAGACTAAATGATACATTTAAACGGTATGTGATAGTATTCGTTACTACAAATAATAATATGAAGTTAATTTTGACCGTCACAAAAAGCGTAGTTAGTATAGGAACGAAATAAAATACTTGATGAATAAATTTAAACCACATAGGATTCTTTACTATTGCAAAACATAATATGAAAATAATATTACCCCTCACAAAAAGTGTAGCTCCATGTAGTATTGCAACGAAACAAAAACAAAAAATTAATAAATTTAAACCACATGGTATTCTTAACAAAAAAACACAACGAACACAAAACTAAAAAATAAAAGAATAAATTTAAACCACATAGCAGAATATTAAATAAATTGTACCCGTCACCAAAAGCGTAGTTGGGATAGCAACGAGACAAAAAAACCACCTAGTATTTTCTACTACAAAACACAACATGAAATAAATTTACCCGTAGCAAGAAACATAGTTGGGATAGCAACGAAACAAAAAACTAAAAAAAATAAATTTTAACCCATAGTATTTTCTACGACAAAACATAATATTAAATTAATTTTAGTCGTCATCAAAAGCGTAGTTGGAATAGCAACGAGACAAAAACCGCATAGTATTTTTTTTTTACTACAAAACATAATAGGAATTAACTTTACCCGGAAAAAGAAACATAGTTTGGATTGTAACGAACAAAAAACTAAAAGAATAAATTTAAGCCGCATGGAATTTTTTTTACCACAAATCATAATATTAAATAATTTTTACCCGTCACATAAACCGTTGGTAGTAAAGAAATGAACCGAAAAACTTAATGAATATTTTTTTACCGCATAGTATTTTTTACTATACAAAACACAAAACATCATACTAAATAAATATTTTACCCGTCACAAAAAGCTGTGTTAGTATAACACTAGTCCTCATAGTCTCAATCCTTCAGCATCTCCGAGAGTTCTAAGTCCTTATGTTAAAGTATGGGTGTGTTTCACCATTTAAATCTTATGTTTACTTAAGGATGTTCTAGGGATTTTCTATAAACTACCAAAATATGAATACATCCCATTCAAGGACTAATTCTCTCCCACACTATATTTACGTAGATATCGTATATGATGTACAGTCAAACCTGCATATGCGGTCACCTGTATTAAGCAGTCACTTGTATTGAAAGGTCACCTTTTTCTTGTCCTGTCATAATTTTTTTTTAATGAATTGAACCACTTTCAAGAGGTCACCTGTCTTATAAGGCCACTTTTAATTGCTCACAAGGGTGACCTCTTAATACAGGTTTGACTGCACTTTATTTGGATAAATTCATTCTATTTCAATAATGACTGACCGCATCGGTGGTGTAATGGTTAGCGTACTCTCCTCGGGTGTGGTAGATCGTGGGTTCGAGCCTCGATCAGATCCAACCAAAGACTATGAAATTGCTAGTTGTTGCTTCTCCGCTAAGCACACAGAATTAAGAAGAAAGAGCAAAGACTGGTTGGCTCGGGATCAGGATAATGTGCCCAAATGGGGCGACATGTCTGTCCTCGGATAGTTGTTTCAGTGAGCTAGCACTATAGAAATCCAACTAAGCGTGTTGATCTAGTACAAAGCGCACCTCATAATCTCATTGAAAATTAACTTGTTCTCGCCATGATATAGGTGAAAAATTGCTGAGTTGGTGTTAAGCAACAATCACTCACTCAGACAATAATGACTGTGTTAAATAATTTACAGAATTAATGAACGGCACTAAATAAACAGATATAAGAAATTATAGCAACTCTCAAAATAATTATGCTACATAATATTTAAGAATTTATGAAAATTGAAAGCTTAATCCAGTGGCGGAACTGCTTACCCTTCCGGAGCAACTGAGTTAACCTCCGGTTTTTAGTGAGTTTCATGTTGCTGAATCTTTAGTTTTCTGTGTAGTATTTTGCTAACCGTTGTTTGTCGTTTTGTCTCTTTTATTTTGACAATTGTATTGTCTGTTCTTTATTTTTATTGTGTTCAATGAGTTGAGGTGAGAGGTCATTATTTCTTTTTTTGATGTTACTGTTTAAGATTCTTTTCAAAATACAATACGATGAACCTTTTAAAAGATTGCATTACCTTATATAGGCACCATTGACTACTAGCTTCTGATCTGAAACAGCTAATATTACTTTTGTGTAAGTCGGCATATAGTTTTCGAAATTGGTCAATAAAGTGACGGGGCAATGCTACCAAAAGGGTATTCTTAGTTTTTAATCCTTGAACAATTGTGATGAAGTTTATGTCTGCAACACGTCGTGCGCATTAAACTTGATATCTACGTTTTTATTACTATCACTGGGTCGATACCTCTGCTAGTGGACTATTAGTCCCTGAGGGTATCACCCGCCCAGTAGTCAGTGCTTCGACACTGACATGGTTTATTATATATATTTATTGTTGAAAATTACAGTCCCTAAATAATGTAATTATTAATAAAACTAAGGTTCTCCTCCCTCATGCATATGTGACTTTAGCTGCTCTTGGCTATCCAGTTTAGGCCCTTTTTGTATTGCTCCCGAAACTTTAAATTATTTGACTTTCCAATTCTTCGATTTTGAGCGTACCTGATGAAAGTTATTCCAGAAACGCTTCGTACGCACTAAATATGATATCTACGTTTTTATTCCGACCCAAAAATGTGAAGTACATTGTTTTTGTATTAGCAATAATTAAGCACAGAAAAGCACCTTGTGTGCTCTTCATTAAAACAGTGTGACATACATATCTTATGAACAACTTCATGGCTTATTTATCTTGTAACTAGGACAGAAATATAGGTTTGTATGTTAATGTTTGTGTTGTTGCGTAGTGTAACATGGAAGAACGACACGGTAAACAGAGTATATACACTTTTCACAGTTTTAAGTAAAAACTGTCACTACTGTCTAATTTTAATTAATCCCCGTTTCAAAAATACCGTAATTACCAGCGACGATATGTATATATTTTTGTTTTTGTATATTTAAAATGGAAAACATTCGTAGTGTATCCAGGACTAATGTTTTAAGACAAGTTAAATCTTAATTGCCAGTTAAAGCTAATGGGAATGTCACGAAACCATCCCTCCCCCACAACCTCAAAATACTATAACCAACATAAAAAAACACCCACCGAACTTCTGTTGCAAACCGGAAGCTACAAACACAAGATAAAACGATAGAAACTGATCGAAATCTACACCTTTCCTTGAACATAGTCACGAACATGTGTCCGATGAATTGATTTATAGAAATATACCCCCTAACTTTATTTTTAAATATTTGGCAGCCGAACAAATGAAATTCGAATAAAAAGAACTAATTGATTATTATTATTTTTCTTTCGTGCATATTAGAATTGCTAGCCATATGTGTATGTACTTATTTAATCAGTTGTGAACGTATTGTGTTTAATAGAGTTGCTTAACTTTCAAAATTTTCTAAAACTTATAATATTCATTCCTTCTGAGAATTTAAAGTTGTGAGTTCGAACCCCGTTCGTGACGAGGTGTTCTATGGATCGAAATTATAAGGAACTAAACCCATGTTTTCTGATTCCCTATTTATTGAAACTCAGTAAATGTACATTTTATTTATTGGTTGATAACATGCATTGTGTTGATAACTGATGCTTGTAATACCACAACAGACGTGTGACGTCACTACCTTTATCAATATGGCAGCTGACTTGCCGGCGGGAAATTTATGATACTAGTATTTGATTTTAGCATACACAATAAAAAGAGTTTGAAGATACCAAAGGGGTAATCGGAATCCGTAAATCGAAGAAGGACAGACAACACAATGGCCAAAAGAAAAAGGACAAAAGGACAAACAACGATCCAAAAAACATACACATAAAACTAAAAATCGAGTAACGCGAACCCCACTAAAACCCGGGGGTGAGCTCAGGTGCTCCGGAAGGGTAAGTGGTTCCTGCTCCACTAGTGCCACCCGTCGTGTTAATCTAGTTACAAATGCGGTGACAAATCATGAATGAGGAAATGACCGGGAAGTGTTTGCGACAAGTGGAACATATCTGTGGTCATTTGTGACACAGATATTCTATAAGACATGATGGCGACCGTAAACCTTTCGAAGTGATGACTTCATCTTAACCAATAGGAACCCTTGATTCAGTAGCTTTCTTGTAAGCATCTACCCTCTATCAAGGTAATCCTGGTATGAACCACAAGCTCTGAAATATCATATAAACTGAAAGATATATACTTCTGTGCAGGTGCAGCAGTTTTATTGGTGGAGGAAACCGGAGTGCCCGGAGAAAATCACCGACCTGGCGCAAGTCACTGACCATATAATCACGACCACGACGGCCCGACTAAAATTTTGGATTTTCAATTTTAAATAGAAGGAAATATAAATGTACAGTGATATTTTCAATATCCATGTTATCATCGAAAATGGACACACCTTTCGCTGTGTCTAGATTACAAGACAAACAAATCCATTATCGAGAAACCATAGCAAACAAACAAATAAAATTGTCTGTCATATCAAAAATATGAAAACATATGGTATATGCCCAATATGGTTTTATATTAATCTATATTTCAAGTTCAAACAACGGTAGAGAACACGTGTTGATTTTTACAAATCAAAATTTTAATTCTGTTGCCGCATTTTGCCGCATTTATAGAGTTCTTTGTTGCTTTCATAGTTATAACAATAACAGTGGTTTTCTCCGTGTACTCCACCAATAAAACTGACATGATATAGCTGAAATATTGTTGATGAAAGTGTCGTTAAACACCATAAACCAAATCAAAAAGCCAAACCGAATCAGAAATGTACTTTAGAAGCAAACATCTTTGCTATGACCTCCAGTCTTTTCTATCTGACGTTTACACGAAAAAAATGTCACATACATTTAACTATTACTTTTTTTAATAGCATTTGTTTTTTTTATGATTCAGTATAATTGAGATTTTTGTCAATAAATGAAAATGGAAGTCTTGCAATACTAATTTTTTTAAATTATTATACATGGCAATTGCATTTTACACGATTAACAGAAATTTAGCTACATGTCCCTAGGGTGTCTTCTTACATTACATGGGCATTGTATTTTACTCTAATCGAAAGTCTTTTTGTTTTTATAATGTGCTCATTTGTTTTTCCCATGTACAAATGAGATTGTAAACAGGCAAGAACAATAAGTGAGCTACGCTGGATGCTTAGGTTATGGAATATCTGTGTCACAACGGATATGTTCCATTCGTCGTAAACACTTCCCGGTCCTTTACACATTCATGATCTATAACCGGGCTTGTAGCCAGATTAACGCGAAGGATGCCATTCGTGGTCTAGGAACTGCTTACCTTTCCGGAGCACCTGAGTTCACCCACGGTTTTTTTTGGGGGTTCGTGTTACTCTATCTTTAGTTTTATGTGTATGTTTTGTAGATCGTTATTTGTCCTTTTGTCTATTTTATTTTTGGCCATTGTGTTGTCTGTACTTCTTCGAGTTACGGATTCTGATAACCTCTTTGGTATCTTCAAACTCTTCTTACACGATTAACAGAAATTTGGAAAACAAAAAAATAGATACATGTCCTTGCATTTTCCCGTAACATTGCATGGTCATTGTATTTTACACTAAGCGAAAGTTTTATGACGTTTTGACTAGCATATGTCTCGTCATGTCACCCCCTCTCTTAATACCATGTCACTTACGCTGTCTTTTCACTCGCACCCTTTTTACAACAAGACATGTACAGAGGTTATCAAAAATAGACAGAAGTAGAGTTAGTATCTACATAACCTTATTATATATTAATTATTCACGTCAGATTTAATTGTACTGGAAAGTTTGAATGACGATACCATTTTTATCTAATGGCTGTTCCAATATTTACTGATTATTAATTCTGTTTACAAATTGAAATACTGCCTGTTTACTAAAATACGTGCGACAGATGAAAATATTTTTCATTTATGATAAGAACCAGATATAAAATGTCCAAACCCTGTAATTAATCAATGGTATTTTCATATGATCTATAATCCTTGGTATTTACACCTACTACTGGGTACTGGTGAAGATTCCCAGGGCTCAAACCTACAGAGCTACTAAGCACATCCCCGGGGGTGGCGGATATGGGAAGCACTCTCGATGGGGGTTGTCAGGTTATATTACAGTAGAGCTTGATCGTGGACCATAGTGGGTAACGAGTTTGGAAGTGCCACGCCCACAACACGCTAAACACCTCTGTTGTAGATTTCGAAAAAGAGTAGGCGCATTGTTGCCGCTGCAAATGACTAAATTAGTTATCCCTGCCTACTCAACTCTCCATCACATTTAAAGGTCTTGATCCGGTTGACCTATCCCTTCCCTCGTTTCTAAATATGTTTTGTTTTATTATTGAATGTGTTCTCGTCCTGAATAAAGCTGAAATACGGCTCGTCGGACGTTAAGCAATAATAAATCAATCCATTAAATCTATTAAAAGTCTAATTATATAAAGCTATATGAAGAACGTGAAATGTACTTGTAGGGGTTAGTGTTTTATTGATGTTAATTGTATTTTGACGTATATTGGTGTCCAAATCTATTTCTGTATTAGATGATGTTCGTGTCATTTAACAGTAACACGACGGGTGTGACTACTGGAGCAGGAACTGCTATCCCTGGTTTTCAGTGGGGTTCTTCTTGCTCAATCGTTTTCTGTGTAGTGTTTTATAAATTATTGGGGGGTTTAGGCGGGGGGTTCTTTTTGTTTTGACCATTGTAATGTTTGTCCTACTTCAATGTATGGCTTCTGGTATCTCCAAATTTTGCTTGTTAGCGTTAGGTAGTTAGGGTTATGGTGTTTACCGCCACTTTCAACAATATTTCAGTTAATCCGCAGCTATCATTTTTATCGGTGGAGGAAACCGGAGTACCCGGAAAAAGCAACAGACCTACCGCAAGTCACTGAAAACCTTTATCAGATGATGTTGTATCGAGTTCAGTTAGGTGTTGACATTGGCCAGATCAATAATAAATTATTAAATAATAACAACAGGTTCTGGCTTTTTTCAAATCAGCAACTCCGGAAACCAAATGAATAGTTAATTAATGCAAATTCGAAACTTACTACAAGTAAAACCAGAATTGACTATTTACATGTGGTAGAAACTGACTGTTAATAATTAATCTTATTTAATGTTACACACTGACATAAGTTTATGAAATGCAGTCCTGAATACATCATAATGATTAGTGAAGTAACACTGACTATCAACAATAAACATTTAAACAATTTATGGCACGATAATAAACAAAAGCAGCGAGCCATCAGAATTGTGCTTATCTCTCTTCTTTTTTTTTTTTAGTAAATTTCAATTGTACAGACAATACAGACAGTACAATACATCTAAATAGCAAGATACACTACATTAACATTTTCCTACCTAAATTATGACATTATTATCAACAATATGTTGAAACGCATCAGTGGTGTAATAGTTAGCGTACTCGTCTCGGATGTGGTAGAACATGGGTTCAAAGACTACAAGAAGAGTTTGAAGATACCAAAGGGGTAATCAGAATCCGTATATCGAAGAAGAACAGACAACACAATGGCCAAAAGAAAAAAGTACAAAAGGACAAACAACGATCTACAAAATATACACAAAAAACTAAAGATCGAGTAACATGAACTCTACTCAAAACCGTGGGTGAACTCAGGTGCTCCGGAAGGGTAAGCATTTCCTGCTCCACTGTAGGCATCCATCGTGTTAATCTAGCTACAAACCCAGTGATAGGTCATGAATGAGGAAAGGACCGGGAAGTGTTTACGAAGTGGAACATATCCGTTGTCATTTGTGGCATTGGTATTTTCTGCATACCCGCTTGGCACGCAGCTTTAAAGAATAAGAGCAATGACTGGTTAGCTTGGCATTATGATAATGTGATCGAGTGGAGCGACATTTCTACCCACGTTTGTTGTTCAGTGAAGAAGCAATATCACATTTGTACTAAGGATGTTTACCTTGTACAAACGAACATCATCGTGATTTCAATTAAACTTAACTTGTTTTAGCTATAATATAGCTGAAAAGTTGTTCACATGTCTGTAAACTACAACGACTCACTCACTCCACGATATGTTGATAACATAGCAACGATTTTGTGTTCGGTAAAAGCTGAGTATTTGGTTTTCGGAGAAAGCTGAGTATCTAGTAAAATATACTGACCTACAGTAAAGACATTGATAAATTGTATTACTTAGTACATAAAGTTTATCGAGTACACCTCAACTAGAACTCTGACAGGTGATGGACATTGATAGCATGGGTAAATAATTATGAAAAGAAAGTCTACGTAGTGATGGTCAACAGTTCCACCAATATCAACAACACGAGTTATTAAGTGTATCTCTCAATCTGACTTCATATTGTTGGACACAAAAAAAACTTGAGGCATGCAGACGGAAATACAGGTCATTGCTTGTGACAGACACTAAAACGTGGCGGAGTTAAATTAGTTTTAAGGATCTCATCCCCCTCTTGATAATTGAATCTCCAACAACAATACAGATATAAACAGACAATAAAAACCTTCTACTCACAAACAAAAACAAAAACACTACTAGCACAAAAATGAATGACAACATAAGCATGGACAGTACAATAGCAGGATGAGTGGGGGAGTGTACTTATTATATATCAATAACTGGTTACTAGAACAGTATTTACAGATTAATACATGGGCATTTCCATATTGGCCAGGTTATCATCCCGAGACCCCCATATTGGCCCGAGACGCAGTCGAGGGCCAATATGGGTCGAGGGATGATAACCAGGCCAATATGGAAATACCAATGTATTAAACTATTTATTACATACTTCCGACATCTAGAAAAGAGACACCCATATTGGCCTGAGACGAAGTCGAGGCCCATATTGGCCCGGGCCAATATGGGCCTCGATATGGAAATGATCTTGTAGTAATCCAATAACCGGTTATTTTCCCGTGGTGTGAAAATATGGACAGTTTACTTCCGGTCATATTGGTCATACAACAATGCCTTTATTTGAACTAAGTATGTAATAAATGCTAATATTGCATGTACAAAAATTGGTGTCAAGTAAGCTGCATATATGGATCACTGTGCAACATTAGCTCGTGGTTTACAATCATTTTTTTTATATTCAAGTTTGATTGATTTTTGGTTGCTTAACGTCCAGTGGCAAATATATCCTGCATAATTCAGGGCGAGAACAAAGTCAACAATATATAAAAATTATATTGAATTGAAGAAAAATGGGACTAAACAAGGGCTGCGAATATTGAATGCCACTAAAAAGACATTAGGAGATGGGTAGGAAGGAAATACATATACTTTTGTAGCGATTATAATGCACCTGGGTCATACTCCGACAACTTTTCACAGAGAATGCTGAACATTTTTTATTGTACTGCAAGAGGTTTGATGCACAAAGAAATATTTTGTACCGTTCTTTATTAGCTGCAAATGTACACATTGACTTAAACACCTTGCTGTTTGGAAGTCAAATTTATAATATTGACACAAATAGGCATGTATTCATTACTGTACAGACATATATTAAGGAAACATGTCGCTTTTCTTTCCGCTGATTATCGTGAATGTAATCAGGTGACAATTGGTTTGTGGCTGACCTGGTGTGAATTAGTAAATGTTGCAATACACACGTGTAAGCACTTTATGTTAAAATTCTTACTGAATAAATAATGATATTGTTATATATTTTGAAACTAAATTTTAAAAGATCCTACCTTTACCGAATTAATAATCCCACTACATTGTATAACAATTATTGATTTTCTTCATTCTAGGTGTGTTCTATAAACTAGTTCATTTATTGTAAAGGTCTGTTCGATTTGTCATTGGGTAAATTTCAAATTGTGTTGCACTCGTACATTTCATGTTGTTGTTTTTTGTTGTTTTTCTAATTATTAAGAAAGACTGTAGCTTTTGTGTATTTATGTTCAATTGTATTTGTATATTGTTTATATAAAGGAGAAGATGTTCTAAGTTGAAAAACTTGTATCTGATCCTATTGTCATGTTTTTGGACAATAAAATATGTTTACACTAACTTTTCCAAATACTGAGATTTGTCAGTATGAAAGGGTTATTTTGTCACAAATGATTCATTTTGTACAGTTCGTTTAATTAACCATCCTTGAGACAGAATTAAGTGTTTGGCAAGCTGTTTTATCAGAAATATATTTTTTCTACGTCTTTTATTCTCGTGTGGGAGAAATTTTTGTCTTGTACGTCACAATACCTTAAGTGCATATTTTTTTACTTTTTCTTCAACATAAACAATAAAATCGATATGAATATAAACGAATAAATTGTTCTGTTGATACATGTAGAATTACTTATATAATTTTTCTTATATCTACGAAGTATTGAAAAGGTTTGTGTGTCATAATTTCAAAGTTGAGATCCGGGATGTATATATTTTTGCTATATTCTTTAACTATTGCTCAATGGTCAAAAAATAACTGAACTGGGTTATAGATGTGCTACTACAGTGTCATTTAAGGTTACATATGTTGTATTATTACAAATATAATATACATAAAACATTTTTTGAGTGCGTGAGGGAAAAGAAAATTTGTGACGGTAAAGAAAACGTATGTGACGGTAGATATGTTGGTTTATAATAACAACTACTAACATAAATCCAATGCACGAGGTTGAATATAACGCCGGTTGTCCTTACCGTCACGATTGTAATATGAAATTGTGACGGCAAAGACTGTTACGGTAGAGACAATTCCGCATTTCTGTATTGATTCTGTGTATTACAGAAAATATTTCTAATGGTGAAATATCTGCATTGCTATCGGGAACAACGTTTTATTTTTACATGACGTTTAAAATGTTGTAGCAGGTGAACTGATGAACTTCTATTATGTTTGGTAAAGACGTTGAATAAAGGTACTAATGCATTTTAATGGAGATACTGGCTTGTTTCTTTGAATCCTGCCGAGAGTCGATCCACGATACCGTTTCTTTACATCGATGAAGTAAAAAGGAAAGCACCAACATGACTTCGATCTCAGAGTCACATGTATATTAGACGTTCTGCAACGTTAAATTTTCGTGACGGTAAAGATAGAAATTCGTAGGACACACATTTCAGAGTAAAATAAGGAAATGTTTTGCATACAAAATATAAAAGTCTTTAAGCATATTATTATTCAATGTCTACTGTAATGATTAAACTTTTAAAACATAATGAAACCTATCTTTTTAAATTTTAATTCTTTTTTTCTAGAATCATCCCTGTTATGGTACATTACCGTCACGTGTATTATTCGATATGTGACGGTAGAAAAGAGAATTTATAAATCCATTATTTGGCGTAAATCTTTTAATGAAATAAATACAATTTAACATGAACAACCGACATATCAACTTTTATTTTAATTTAAATTTGTTGTTTTTCTGTAATATTAATGGGACACAATTGTAGTCTTTACCGTCACTATTGTAAAAGTTGTCAGAAAAAGACCCACCTACTCTTGTTGATATTTTACACAAGGGGTCTTTAACGTGCAAGGAACAAAGGACCCTCTAGTTAGTCTTACCGTTTTCAATGCAATACTCCACCCTTCATCTGGTGACTTGGTGGGCAGAGCTGTGTACATTGAGGCCTGTGAACCGTCACCAGGACCCAGTATGTTGGTTTGTTGATGGCATATGTATATAATAACAAATGACTTGCTACGAATACTTTGCGCGCCCATTAAAACACATGATCATGTTTTCCAATATAGTTTGTGTCTAAATAAATGTCTTCAAGAGTATTGCCTAGTGAAGTTTAACACATTTACTTATATCTAGTTGGTTGGTTAATGCTGTTTAACACCACTTTCAACAATATTTCAGTTATATAGTGGCGGTCAGTTTTATTGGTGGAGGAAACCAGAGAACACGGAGAAAACCACTGACCTGTCGCAAGTCACTGACAAACTTTTTCACAGAAGAAAAGTAAATAATAAGACCTTGCTAAATGTACATTTTCTCCGTATACATTTTTGTAGCAATATTAAATGTTTGGGTACACATATATCGTTTACGATATATAGATCAAACAGTTTCTTCTCGCTGTATCCGTAACTTATATAACATTTCTATCTCACAGTTGAATATTTATACAAGACAAGATATAAATTATTTACATAAGGATTTATTTATCCATTTGTTGTAAAATTGTCTATCCTGTCTTCAAAATATTTTAATCTTTACAGTTATAAATAACACTTTCATCTTCGGTCATACATATTCACATACTAATAATACCTGACAATCCTTACTTTTAATTGTCCTTAATATAGGTCATGTTAAGGTGAAATAGTTCAATCTATTACGTAATCGTGACCGTTGTTTCGTAGTCATGATAAATGTTGTCTGGTTATTGTTATGGCGGGAACTACCGGTACGCTTTTTCGCGTTATCAAATAACAATTAATCAATAATACTCTATATCATGTGCAGATTTTTTTTATTTTTGTTCATATTTGTAGTGCCGTTGGAGATCAAGTTATAACAAGGGAATATTGATCCCATTAGCCGGTTTAACCGCGCCACACCGTGCCTGTTCAATTCCGAGACATGAATTTCCAAAGACATATGTCGTGGCTTCGTTGTTTTCAATGGTTTGATGTGAGAGGTGGGCTTTTCGCTGTGTTGATATTTGGTGGAATTGTTGAGCTTTACCGTTGATTTTAATTTTCTCTAGCTCGTAAAAAGTTGTTTTTTTTATGGAAAAACTAAACATGTTAACCAAATTGTTGCATACATAAGATAAAAGGTGATGAAATGCCCGAGACTCTTATTGATATATACATGTAATAAACACGTTTTACCTTCAACACTTTACCAACCATATCGGTGGTGTGTAGGTTAGCGTACTCGCATCGAGTGCGGTAGATCGTGGATTCAAGCCCCGATCTCGTCAAACCAAAGACTATATAATTGGTATTTGTTGCTTATCCGGTAAGCATCAATCGTTAAGGATAAAGAACAAAGACGGGTTGACTCGGAATCAGGATACTGTGTCCAAATGACATGTCTATCAGCGTACACAGGTGCTTGGGGACATG
Organism: Bathymodiolus septemdierum; assembly: GCA_963383655.1. Classification (NCBI taxonomy): domain Eukaryota; kingdom Metazoa; phylum Mollusca; class Bivalvia; order Mytilida; family Modiolidae; genus Bathymodiolus; species Bathymodiolus septemdierum. The sequence goes on from OY726528.1 coordinate 56,867,263, forward strand.
ACACAGCATCCCTTCCTTTTTACACCCTACCCCCTTTTTTGAAAAAAAATGTTAATGTTTTTTTTTCATTTCTATGGGTTAGAAATATGTAAAACAGCAATAATATGCCGTTTTCTGATTGCATCAGTCGATTATTGCTGTTTTACATATTTCTAACCCATGGAAATGAAAAAAAAAAACATTAACAATTTTTTTTGGTAAAAAAGGGGATAGGGTGTAGAAAGGGGGATGCTGTGTCCTGTCCCCAAGCACCTATGTCAGCGGACTGTTGTTTCATCTCATTGCAAAATAGCTTGTTATAGCCATTATATAGCTGAAAAATTGCTGAGTTGGCGTTAAGCAATAATCATTCACTCATTCAACACTTTACCATATATAATATCATATCGTGTGCTGAACAGGTGAAAAGAGGAAATCTTGTCACTTAAAAGCAGATTCGAATATTGCTTTTCGTCAAATTGCTTTGGTGATATCTTTTAATTTTTCTTTTCTTAACGGAAAATATTTTGTTGTAAAGGAAACTGGTTTTAAGAAAGAATTAGTAATCATTATATTTTTCACTCGTTAGTATTATAACGGATTTGTTCGCCATGTGACCCCTTTTAACACACACAAATTACCACATAGCTGAGATGATAACATATATATAAGGGACATATAGGCAATCGCCTGTATTTATTTTCCGTTTACGTTTATATTAAATTACCTAAAGCAAAGTTTGTCCTATAAGACAAAAATATGTCTTTTTCTGTCGAGTTGGTATTAAGGATTGCGGTATGTGTTGTCATCTAATTGTTGACGGAAACTGATATTCAGACCAATTAAGTGAATTTTAATTATTTTGATTGACAACGCCTAGTAAATAAGTTTCATTCTATGTTTAATATTTAGTTAGATTTAAAAGTAGATTTAAATGTTAAAATGTGGGAGTATCGATATTGTAAAACAAATAAACAAATAAACAAAGAGATCACTTATAAACTACTCTCTACAAGCTTAAAATTTCCAATTACAGTTGAGAAAGCGAATACATGACAACTCGGCCTCAGACAACAAGACCCTGACAACTTGACCGACTTGTCTTGATCATATATGGAGTGAATTTTACTAACCGGGAGGCTAACTTGTTTTACAAATGTAGGACCGAGTTGTCTTAATGTCGGGCTGCCATGCAATTTACAGAGTATGCGTAGGGTCGAGTTGCCTTGTTACCGAGCAAACATCGTTATACTACTAGTTCGACACATCGAAATGAAAAATTGGCCCGTTCGAGAACAGATGATCTTAGTTTTATTATTACGATTATTTTGAAATGACATTATCGGTCCTTTCGGCATAATTAAGCGTGTTGGTCTAGTATAAAGCATGCATCATCATCATCCTCATTTCATTGAATTTAACTTGTTCTCACCCTGATATAACTGCACAATTGCACACTTTGCGATAAGCAACCATCATCGGACCGATTATCGATCCCACGATCTACCACACTCAATGCGAGCGCACTAACCTATTTCTCCACTGGTGTGGTTCTATTGGCGCTTAAAGCAAATGTTTATGCATAATGTAGGCATTGAGTGCACTGAGTGCTTGGGGGCATGACACAGCATCCCTTTCTTTTTACACCCTACCCCCTTTTTTGAAAAAAAAAATTTAATGTTTTTTTTTCATTTCTATGGGTTAGAAATATGTAAAACAGCAATAATATGCCGTTTTCTGATTGCATCAGTCGTTTATTGCTGTTTTACATATTTCTAACCCATGGAAATGAAAAAAAAAACATTAACAATTTTTTTTGGTAAAAAAGGGGATAGGGTGTAGAAAGGGGGATGCTGTGTCCTGTCCCCAAGCACCTATGTCAGCGGACTGTTGTTTCATCTCATTGCAAAATAGCTTGTTATAGCCATTATATAGCTGAAAAATTGCTGAGTTGGCGTTAAGCAATAATCATTCATTCATTCAACACTTTACCATATATAATATCATATCGTGTGCTGAACAGGTGAAAAGAGGAAATCTTGTCACTTAAAAGCAGATTCGAATATTGCTTTTCGTCAAATTGCTTTGGTGATATCTTTTAATTTTTCTTTTCTTAACGGAAAATATTTTGTTGTAAAGAAAACTGGTTTTAAGAAAGAATTAGTAATCATTATATTTTTCACTCGTTAGTATTATAACGGATTTGTTCGCAATGTGACCCCTTTTAACACACACAAATTACCACATAGCTGAGATGATAACATATATATAAGGGACATATAGGCAATCGCCTGTATTTATTTTCCGTTTACGTTTATATTAAATTACCTAAAGCAAAGTTTGTCCTATAAGACAAAAATATGTCTTTTTCTGTCGAGTTGGTATTAAGGATTGCGGTATGTGTTGTCATCTAATTGTTGACGGAAACTGATATTCAGACCAATTAAGTGAATTTTAATTATTTTGATTGACAACGCCTAGCAAATAAGTTTCATTCTATGTTTAATATTTAGTTAGATTTAAAAGTAGATTAAAATGTTAAAATGTGGGAGTATCGATATTGTAAAACAAATAAACAAATAAACAAAGAGATCACTTATAAACTACTTCTCTCTACAAGCTTAAAATTTCCAATTGCAGTTGAGAAAGCGAATACATGATAACTCGGCCTCAGACAACAAGACCCTGACAACTTGACCGACTTGTCTTGATCATATATGGAGTGGATTTTACTAACCGGGCGGGCGGGCGGGCGTGCGTGCGTGCGTGCGTGCGTGCGTGAGTGAGTGAGTGTTGCTTAGTGCCAAATAAGCATTTTTTTCAGCTATATCATGACGAGAACAGGTCAATTGATGAGGTCTGCTTGGACAATTTTAAAGTACGAGTACGAAAGCTGTACTCGAATGTTTTACGATCATAAGGCAAGGTTCTAATCTATCCATACTCAACCATTGTACCATTAACCTTAGAGAAAACCGATGGGGCAATCAAGAATGGACAATCCAGAGACACTGGCAACACAACACAGAAAACTAAGCACATGAGCAACACGGACCCCACAAGAACGGGGGTTAATCCAAATGCTCGCGAAAGGTAAACAGTTCCAGTTTGTTATAAGACAGCCACCATGCTACTCATATAGGCAAGTCATTAGTCCGATAACAGTTTTGTAGTTGATAAAGGAAAGAATAAATATACGTACAACGGAAAAGATTCATTGTCATTTGAGATATGGATATGTCGCGAAGGTCAACCAGATCGTGATGACAATCGTAGAATTTTTGCAGCGATGACTTCAACCTAGTAGCTAAGCTCTGTCCAGAAAATCACTACACAAAATTTATCAGTAGATTTATTGTATTTAATCAATATCTAAATATAAAATATAGCCTGATTGGTTTATTTTCTCATCAATATCTAAATATAACCATAGTCTGATTGGTTTATTTTCTTATCAATATCTAAATATAAACATAGCCTGATTGGTTTATTTTCTCATCAATATCTAAATATACAACATAGTCTGATTGGTTTATTTTCTAATCAATATCTAAAAACAAAACCTAGTCTGATTGGCTTATTTTCTCCTCCCGAAAATGTTATCGCCATTTGGTCTATTATTTGGTTTCCAGTTATTGTGATATCTAACGGGCATTTTGATTGGCTTTCCCTGGATAAGGCTAATCATGGATGTTCCAGAGCTGCTAAACACCTGTGTGATATGTTTTAGTTGTCCATCCATCAGATACGATATGGTGACATTTTCACTGGCCACGCCTGCCACTTCTAATACCATATCGGTCTCCGTGTATATAATATCAGTAATTCTTTGTGGAGACATAGGAACATATTTGTCATGCTCACCATAGATAGCGATTGTATGCTGCCCTCTGTAAAAAATAAACACTGAAATTTACCTAGAATGAAATGAACCGACAGTTCATCTTATATAGCAATTTCCTGTTGCTCTATGTAATGAACAAATTTAATAAATTTATCAACATTGGATTGGACGAACAGTTCACCATAGATAGCAATTTCATGCTGCCCTCTGTAAATAAACATTGAATGAATTTAACCAGATTAAATTGGCGAGACAGTTTACCATGTATAGCAACTGTATGCTGCCCCTGTAAATAAAAACTGAAAGTTAACAAGATTGAAATGGACGGACATTTCGCCATGGTTAGCAATTGTATGCCGCCACTGTAAATAATCACTAAATAAATTTACTAACATTGCATTGGAGAGACAGTTTAGCATAGATAGATACCTCCCTCTGTAAATAAACATTGAACGAGTTTACTAATCTCGCATTGGAGAGCCAGCAGCTGTGTGCTGTTTTCTTTAGAAAATAACACTTGATTATATTACCAAGATTGAAATGGACTGACGCTAATACATATATATTTGGTATTGTCACTATATTTAAACAGAATGGATTCGTATTACTAGTTGTAGTTATGTTTCGATGGCAACTCCTTAAAGGGAAATATATATTGTAACTCGATAGTCAATAATAATAATAATAATAATAATAAATATAATAATAAAGCATCAATGTTTGGGAAAGAAAAGTCAGAAGGTACCAAGACGTGATCAAAAAGAATTAATCAATAGAAAACTACAAACCAAACACAACAAAACACATGGACAAACACAATTCACTAATACTGAATACTGAAAACTACCAAAGAATTATATGGGAGTGAATTCTGGTGCAGTTCCTGATCTACTACTGCCGCCCTTCGCATTACCAATAGGGAAAATCTAGTAGTCACAATCGAGTTATAGGGTTGACATATGAGAAAATATTATGACGCGGATAAAACTGTATATGAAGAAAAGATAAATAATGATCAGAAGGTGTAAAACCATAAACAACTATGGAAACATTAAGTGGATGCCAGCATCATTTCACAAAAAGGGGATGTTTGATCCCTTAAAACTAGTTTAAACCAGCTTGAAGTTTCTGTACCAAGCAAGAAATGTGAGCGGTCCTCCATATGTGATTTTGTTTCTTTTTACGATTTTTCTTTTAAATTTTGGACTGCATTCGACAGTGTGGTACTTTTTTTGGTTTTTCATCATCACTAAAAGGTGTAATTATTGCATTTAATATACAATTTGCTCACGCCACGATATTGCTGAAATACTGCTAAAGTTGGCGTTAAACACCAATCAATCAATCAATCAATCAATGTAATTATTATACTTACACAACAATAATTGGTGACAGATAGTACAGGCAGAAGTTGTCGCTGGTACAACCGGACAACATGAGTGGAGATCTATTATTAAAGGCCTTTGTTGACTCTGGTTTATTGTAAGGAAAGACGATACTATCGGTAAACTAAAATGAAAATGTAAAAAAAAATCGAGATTTATTGTTGATAAAATTCATGTAGTTTTGTAAGGAAATATTTCATTTTCCTGTTGATAACCCCACATCTAGGGAAATAAAATTTAATACACCAAAATGACATAAAACCCACAAAGATGGCTAGATGTAGTGTTTATCAACAACAGTAACAATACCGCTCAACTACAGACTAGAGGCTGTTCTACGCTCATTATGGGGAATGAATTCCATATCTACTCATTATTGAAGACCCTACTGTGACTGTGAGATATAGAACAGCAATAAAAGTGTTGTTCCTTTACTTTAATTTATGCCTAAGTGCCATGTTGGATAGTCTATCATGTTCATTTACATCCATGTCTTTTCTTACTAAATGTGTTACCTCAAGAAAACATTTGGTAGGCGCCTTTTTCTAGATCTATTGTAACATTAAAGGATAACATATTTCCTTTATTTTTGTGCATTATTAAGGGAAAATTTGTCACGTTTTCTACATTGTTTCATAGCAACCCGTTAAGATTGCACGTACCTACAATGGAGTCAAAAACGGTCTCTTTTTTTTCAAACTGCTCATAGATTGACTGTCCTAACACGGTTATTATATTATAACATAAATGAAAATAAAAGAATTGGATTATTTCGCCACTGTTTTGACCCATGTAACCCGACACGTTTTATTGAGGTACATGTACCAAGCTAGGAAATTGAGTCATGTATATATGTGTTTCAGAGGTATCGGTTTAGGCTCTGTTTATTTTTCTATTAGATTTTAGAACTGTAATATTATAAATATGTATTTTATCCAAATACTTCACATGTAGCAAGTCAAGAAAGTGAGCAGTCATGTATATATATGTGTTATGGGTATCCGTGTATATATATGTGTTATGGATATCCGTGTATATATATGTGTTATGGGTATCCGTGTATATATATGTGTTATCGGTATCCGTGTATATATATGTGTTATGGGTATCCGTGTATATATATGTGTTATGGGTATCCGTGTATATATATATGTGCTATGGGTATCCGTGTATATATATGTGCTATGGGTATCCATGTACATATATATATGTGTTATGGGTATCCGTGTATATATATGTGTTTTGGGTATCCGTGTATATATATGTGTTATGGGTATCCGTGTATACATATATATGTTATGGGTATCCGTGTATATATATGTGTTATGGGTATCCGTGTATATATATATGTGCTATGGGTATCCGTGTATATATGTGTTATGGATATCCGTGTATATATATGTTATGGGTATCCGTGTATATATATGTGCTATGGGTATCCGTGTATATATATGTGTTATGGGTATCCGTGTATATATATGTGTTATGGGTATCCGTGTATATATATGTGTTATGGGCATCCGTGTATATATATGTGTTATGGGTATCCGTATATATATATATGCGTTATGGATATCCGTGTATATATATGTATTATTGGTATCCGTGTATATATATGTATTATGGGTATCCGTGTATATATATGTGTTATGGGTATCCGTGTATATATGTGTGTGCTATGGGTATCCGTGTATATATATATGTGTTATGGGTATCCGTGTATATATATGTGTTTTGGGTATCCGTGTATATATATGTGTTATGGGTATCCGTGTATATATATGTGCTATGGGTATCCGTGTATATATGTGTGTTATGGGAATCCGTGTATATATATGTGCTATGGGTATCCGTGTATATATATGTGCTATGGGTATCCGTGTATATATGTGTGTTATGGGAATCCGTGTATATATATGTGCTATGGGTATCCGTGTATATATATGTGCTATGGGTATTCGTGTATATATATGTGTTATGGGTATCCGTGTATATATATGTGTTATGGGTATCCGTGTATATATATGTGTGCTATGGGTATCCGTGTATATATATGTGTGCTATGGGTATCCGTGTATATATGTGTGCTATGGGTATCCGTGTATATATATGTGTGCTATGGGTATCCGTGTATATATGTGTGCTATGGGTATCCGTGTATATATATGTGTTATGGGTATCCGTGTATATATATGTGTGCTATGGGTATTCGTGTATATATGTGTGCTATGGATATCCGTGTATATATATGTGTGCTATGGGTATCCGTGTATATATGTGTGCTATGGGTATCCGTGTATATATATGTGTTATGGGTATCCGTGTATATATATGTGTGCTATGGGTATCCTTGTATATATATGTGTTATGGGTATCCGTGTATATATATGTGTTATGGGTATCCGTGTATATATATGTGCTATGGGTATTCGTGTATATATATGTGTTATGGGTATCCGTGTATATATATGTGCTATGGGTATCCGTGTATATATATGTGCTATGGGTATTCGTGTATATATATGTGTTATGGGTATCCGTGTATATATATGTGTGCTATGGGTATTCGTGTATATATGTGTGCTATGGGTATCCGTGTATATATATGTGTGCTATGGGTATCCGTGTATATATGTGTGCTATGGGTATCCGTGTATATATATGTGCTATGGGTATCCGTGTATATATATGTGCTATGGGTATCCGTGTATATATGTGTGTTATGGGAATCCGTGTATATATATGTGCTATGGGTATCCGTGTATATATATGTGCTATGGGTATTCGTGTATATATATGTGTTATGGGTATCCTTGTATATATATGTGCTATGGGTATCCGTGTATATATATGTGTGCTATGGGTATTCGTGTATATATGTGTGCTATGGGTATCCGTGTATATATATGTGTGCTATGGGTATCCGTGTATATATGTGTGCTATGGGTATCCGTGTATATATATGTGTGCTATGGGTATCCGTGTATATATGTGTGCTATGGGTATCCGTTTATATATATGTGTTATGGGTATCCGTGTATATATATGTGTGCTATGGGTATTCGTGTATATATGTGTGCTATGGGTATCCGTGTATATATATGTGTGCTATGGGTATCCGTGTATATATGTGTGCTATGGGTATCCGTGTATATATATGTGTTATGGGTATCCGTGTATATATATGTGTGCTATGGGTATTCGTGTATATATGTGTGCTATGGGTATCCGTGTATATATATGTGTGCTATGGGTATCCGTGTATATATGTGTGCTATGGGTATCCGTATATATATATGTGCTATGGGTATCCGTGTATATATATGTGCTATGGGTATCCGTGTATATATGTGTGCTATGGGAATCCGTGTATATATATATGTGCTATGGGTATCCGTGTATATATATGTGCTATGGGTATTCGTGTATATATATGTGTTATGGGTATCCGTGTATATATATGTGTTATGGGTATCCGTGTATATATATGTGTGCTATGGGTATTCGTGTATATATGTGTGCTATGGGTATCCGTGTATATATATGTGTGCTATGGGTATCCGTGTATATATGTGTGCTATGGGTATCCGTGTATATATATGTGTTATGGGTATCCGTGTATATATGTGTGCTATGGGTATCCGTGTATATATATGTGTTATGGGTATCCGTGTATATATATGTGTGCTATGGGTATTCGTGTATATATGTGTGCTATGGGTATCCGTGTATATATATGTGTGCTATGGATATCCGTGTATATATGTGTGCTATGGGTATCCGTGTATATATATGTGTTATGGGTATCCGTGTATATATATGTGTGCTATGGGTATCCGTGTATATATATGTGCTATGGGTATCCGTGTATATATATGTGTTATGGGTATCCATGTATATATATGTGCTATGGGTATTCGTGTATATATATGTGTTATGGGTATCCGTGTATATATATGTGTTATGGGTATCCGTGTATATATATGTGCTATGGGTATTCGTGTATATATATGTGTTATGGGTATCCGTGTATATATATATGTGTTATGGGTATCCGTGTATATATATGTGTGCTATGGGTATTCGTGTATATATGTGTGCTATGGGTATCCGTGTATATATATGTGTGCTATGGGTATCCGTGTATATATGTGTGCTATGGGTATCCGTGTATATATATGTGTGCTATGGGTATCCGTGTATATATGTGTGCTATGGGTATCCGTGTATATATATGTGTTATGGGTATCCGTGTATATATATGTGTGCTATGGGTATTCGTGTATATATGTGTGCTATGGGTATCCGTGTATATATATGTGTGCTATGGGTATCCGTGTATATATATGTGTTATGGGTATCCGTGTATATATGTGTGCTATGGGTATCCGTGTATATATATGTGTTATGGGTATCCGTGTATATATATGTGTGCTATGGGTATCCGTGTATATATATGTGCTATGGGTATCCGTGTATATATATGTGTGCTATGGGTATCCGTGTATATATATGTGTGCGATGGGTATCCGTTTTACCTCTGTGTTTACGATTTTTCTATTAGATTTTAGAACTGTGATATTATAAATATGTATTTTATCCAAATACCTGATATGGAAACTGTGTTTGGTATGGATGGACCTGGAAATCCTTTGACATATTTGCTGCTAGTAGAATACCAAATGTTGTAGATTTGTCTCCGTATATCACAGACAATGATGTCCAGACTTGCCCCGCTGGACCATCAACTTTAGGGAATGCAGTCTAAGATTGACAATAGAGTGAATGAGTGATTTTTCAGCTATATCATTGCGACAACGAGCTAATTTTTAATGAGCTGATGATCAGGTCAGCTTTGTTCTAGACAAACACGCTTAGTTGGATTTTATTGTGCTAGCTCACTGAAACAACAGTCCGCGGGTAGATAAGTCGCCCCACTCGGACACATTATTCTGATTCCGAGCCCACCAGTCTTTGCTCTTACTCCTTAATGATGTGTGCTTAGCGGAGAGGTAACACATACCAATTGCATAGTCTTTGGCTTGACCGGACCAGAGCTCGAACCCATGGTCTACCACACTCGAGGCGAGCACACTAACCATTACCCAACTGATGCGGTTGATTGACAATAGACAGTCACATAAAAACAAATATGCTAAATGGATATTCTTTTATAATTTGATGTCATTACTTCTAAGATTTTACGGTCGCCTCCCTTACTAAGTTAATCGTTACGGAATATATGTGTCGCAAAAGAACACATATATTCATTGTGTCGTAATCACAATCTCTCATTAACTCATTCTTGACTGTTCACCGCATTGTAAACTAGGCTAACACGACGGGTTCTACTAATGAGGCAGGAACAGCTATCATTTCGGAGCACTTGGATTCATTCCAGTTAATTAGTGGGTGGCGTCCGTGTTGCTCATCTTTTTAGTTTCTGTATTGTGTTTTTTGTTTTGTTTGTCTTCATCATCTGTCTTGTGTACCCAATGTTGTCAGAGTCTCTGAATTGTCCATTCTTGATTTGCCCTTCGGTTTTCTCTAATGTTAATCTAATGTAAGTGATGCCAAACTAACGTTTTTAATTTTGTTTACTACATTGATGTTTTATAAACTTCTATTCTTACCATTATCAGTTAACCAGATTTAATTATTCAAGCCTGTCCATGCTGTCACCTCTATTAATCAGTCACCTGTATTAAAAGGTCATCTTTTCTTTCTTGTCATAGAACATTTCATATGAATTGAACCTCTATTAAGAGGTCACCTGTCTTATATGGCCATTTTTTCTTTTCCACAAAGTTGACCTCTTAATACAGGTTTGACTGTACCTTTATAATCTGCAGGTCCATCGCAGTGGCGGGCTTGGACGGCTTCAGAATTAAACCATCCATATTACAGCACCTGTACAAATAAAATTAACTTATGCATAAACATAACGATGAACTCTTTCTTTTATTCATATTCATTGCGCATTGTTTGTCTCTGTTTCTACCAATCGTAACTACTCGGCCATTCTCGCTACCCTGCAAATAACCTCGTACGTACATAGTAGAAATTCTTCTTAAATTGTTTGCCGGAAGTTAAGTTAAGCCGCACAAAAATATAGTCCACGAAAATCCAATATGGAAGACATACTAAGTAAAATCTAATCATGCAAAACTAATTAAAACTTTAATTGAAATATAGAAAATTGCTTAAAATATAACTTTATCAAACTTTCATTTAACTGACATGTGAAAAGTAGTGCGATTTATACGCCTAATGCATACGAAGTTATTTGCAGGGTAGCGAGAATGGCCGAGTAGTTACGATTGTGTTTCTACACCTCGAAATTGACAGTGAGGACCGGTTAAGACCAAAACTTTACAACGAACGAGATGATCTCAATTTTCCATTTATATGTACTAACGTTCCAACAGCACCGGTATTTGGAGTATATATCTCAGTTGATCTAATATACCAGAGCTTGTGTTTACTATCTTGATTTATAGAGGATTGTAGCTAACAATGAATCAACTGAACCAAAGGTTCCTAGTGGTTCTGTTGAAGCTTTACAGTCGCCACCATGACTTGGTTAACCGCTACAAATGACCACGGAAATGTTCTGTTTGTCGTAATCACAATCTTTCCTCATTCATGATTAATCACCGTGTTTGTTACAAGAGTAGCACGACGGTAGCTGGGGCGGATCCAGGGGGCGCACCCGAACGCCCCCCCCCCCCCTAAAATTGGAAAAAATATGATTTTTTGGCGTAAAATCATGATTTTTCACACGAAATACCCCAACATTTTTCGTGCCTCCCTCCGCTCGGCGCAATATTTTTAAGTGCGCCCTCCTCCCTAACTTGAAATCCTGGATCTGCCTCTGGGTAGTGTGGATGTGTCTAAATTTCTTATCATACACGTGCTCTCCACATGTGCCTAAAAACCAACCCTCACATATAACAGGGTGAGCAACGTTGTTACAAAGAACGCTATAATCTTGAACATTATACACAACACATTTAGTCAAGAAATATTGAAGTCTATGGGAACTCCTGATATAATATATTGATACCTCATTAATAAATCTTTGTTGGTAGCTCCAATCATATCACCTGGACCCACTGGACCCATACTGAGCGTTGCCACAGCAATTTGTAATGCAGGCCATAATTCCTGTTTTTCTATCAACAAACAAAATTGAAATGTTACAAAAAGCCACACTCGTACGTTAGTGAGAAAGGATTGTAGACATTGTTCGTTTGCATTAAAGAAAGTTTTTTCTGCATAGAGATGAACTACCAGGCGGTTGACGTCAGCCGTAGTCTATATTTCCTCTACCAACTAGGATTCAGGGACGAAACAATTAACTTTTATAGGATTATATTATCCCACACCTAGACATGTTATTCATACATTATTTTTTAGATTTTTTGGCAAGAATGGATGGTCAGGTTTGTTTGTCGATGATAGGTAATGTTATATGCAGTAGTTCATAATATCGATTGTTTTTTAATCTTCATCCGTGTCCATGTGTTCTCTTCTCTATCCTTTAACAGTAGTACTTGAACACAGTCTTTCTGGTACTGTCGTGGACAAACGAGCAACAAAAACGAGTGTCCTAGCGTAGCAGTAACCACAAACCCTTCCGGAGCACCTGACTTCATCCCGGTTATTTGTGGGGTTCGTGTTGCTCAATCTTCAGTTTTTTGTGTAATATTGTGTTGATCATTGTGTGCTCTTTTTGTCCTTTGTCTTATGCCATTGTATTGACTGTCCTTTGTCTTATGCCATTGTATTGACTGTCCTTTGTCTTATGCCATTGTATTGACTGTCCTTTGTCTTATGCCATTGTATTGACTGTCCTTTGTCTTATGCCATTGTATTGACTGTCCTTTGTCTTATGCCATTGTATTGACTGTCCTTTGTCTTATGCCATTGTATTGACTGTCCTTTGTCTTATGCCATTGTATTGACTGTCCTTTGTCTTATGCCATTGTATTGACTGTCCTTTGTCTTATGCCATTGTATTGACTGTCCTTTGTCTTATGCCATTGTATTGACTGTCCTTTGTCTTATGCCATTGTATTGACTGTCCTTTGTCTTATGCCATTGTATTGACTGTCCTTTGTCTTATGCCATTGTATTGACTGTCCTTTGTCTTATGCCATTGTATTGACTGTCCTTTGTCTTATGCCATTGTATTGACTGTCCTTTGTCTTATGCCATTGTATTGACTGTCCTTTGTCTTATGCCATTGTATTGACTGTCCTTTGTCTTATGCCATTGTATTGACTGTCCTTTGTCTTATGCCATTGTATTGACTGTCCTTTGTCTTATGCCATTGTATTGACTGTCCTTTGTCTTATGCCATTGTATTGACTGTCCTTTGTCTTATGCCATTGTATTGACTGTCCTTTGTCTTATGCCATTGTATTGACTGTCCTTTGTCTTATGCCATTGTATTGACTGTCCTTTGTCTTATGCCATTGTATTGACTGTCCTTTGTCTTATGCCATTGTATTGACTGTCCTTTGTCTTATGCCATTGTATTGACTGTCCTATTTCGATCGTCTGGTTTTGATATCTTCTTTGATATCTTCACACGTATTTTTCAAATATACAAGAAGCAATTCTTATAAACATGCAAGACATAGTATATAATGGCACAGTAACATCAATGATAAATTTCACGGTACAAATTATTTAATTACTTGCATTCCAATTGTTTAACATACTTGGATATTTAGGGTTTCCGTTCTGGGTTTTGCTTGTCCATAGTGTATCTTTTGATGGAGCCAAGCCTAGTGCGTGAGCAAACATTGATGACACGCCAATCTTCCATTGATCGTCTCTGCTAAGATAATCTGCACTGACACGAGCCTGATAAAATAATAATATTTTAGTTATCAACGGTGCAATTATAACATTAAATCTATAAAAGGTCTACAATTTTTGCAAACTCCGGACAATTTCCGTATCCGCTCCAAATACGATTCCTCACTTGAGGTGTCAAACCACCAATTAATTTCTTTAAGGTTTTCTACTAAATTTGTGTTTTTTCGAGCCTACCTGGTCATTTTATCTTAAGTTTAACCTTTCGAAGACCATATATTTTCTGAAATGTACATGATTCCTCTACGTTCTGTCAAAATATCAGGGCATGTTTAAAATCTTGCAGTGAAATGCCATGCTACGGAAGGCACCTACTCTAAAAATAGCTCGGTCATCCCCAAGAAATTCACTATTTATAGGTCATGCATCAAATCCTCCATAGAGGTATTAAAATACAACTAAATCCATCAAATTTGGGCTCAAAATAATCCCTATTTATTTAACTTCAATTACCAATTTTAATTAGTCCATTCCATTCAGTAGTTTTCACAATACTACAAAGTGAAAGGAACTTTTTTCTTGAAAAGGGACTACTTTCGTATATGTTCCAAGCTCTGATTGGTGAATTAGTGGTTTGACACCTTGATACTAGTGGAGAGTAGTATTCGGGTCGGTACTTACGTTTTAATATTAATATCTCACTCACTGAACCGGCAGTGCCCATTTTTTCGATATCGGAGTTGTTTGATCAGAAGGGAGGTACAAAGAAATGAAGTACAAAGCGGACATCAACATCATCTCATTGAAATGTAACGTCTTGACTTTATGATACGGCAGATACAATTCCTGTGTTGGGATTAAGCAACAATCACTCACTCGATCCAACATATCACTTAAAATCACGAAACATTAAATAATGTCCTGTGGTGGTTGCCATCTTGAATTGCCGATAATTGCAAACATTGCTCATTTGGCGTTAAGGAAACAGCAATCATTCACTCACACTCATCAAAAGTAAACTTCTTATAAACTCGATTACCTGAGTTACAACTGGTATTTTTCGACTCATCAATCCATGCATTGGTAGAGACATACAGTACTGTATTGTGATATTGTAACGTTCGGCAGCGTTTCCCATCTCCGTAAGCCATCTATCTCCTAAATAAAGATCTTCTGCAAGGGCGTTAGACAATAAAGACGTGACGTCCAACCAGTCCTGTAAAAAGTAGAAATAGATGAACAAATCACTTACGAAAGTCTTACTCGATCTTTAGTTTTATGTGTATGTTTTGTTGATCGTTCTTTGTCCTTTTGGACTTTTTCTTTTGGCCATTGTGTTGTTCTTTGATATACGGATTATGTTTACCTCTTTGGTATCTTCAAACTTTTCTTAGTGGGGTTCGTGTTGCTCAATGTTGCTCTGTGTAGTGTTTCGTCGATCATTCTTTGTCCTTGTGTTCTTTCTCTTTGTGGCCATGCTCTTGTCTGTCCTTCTTCGATTTATATTACAGCTTCTGATTACCGTTTTGGTACCTTAAACCGGAGTACCGGGAGAAAACAATAGACCTGTCACATGTAACAGACAAACTTTATCACATAATGTTGTATCGTGGGCACCTCGCTATCAGCGGGATTCGAACTTTAGTGGTGATAGGCGTAAATCCAACTACCATTACGATCGTTACCACGACAGCCAACTTTATAAATGCTGGACATGTTATTCAATAGTATACCTGTTCATACATTGTAAGACCCCATTTGGTAGCATTCTTCATCAAGTCATTCCACAATCTCTGTAAAGAAAAAGAGAAACTTTCCATATAATTACAAGAAGAATTTGAAGATACCGAAGATGTAATCAGAATCTGTAGATCGAAGAACAGACAACAAAATGGCCAAAAGAAAAATGCCAAAAGGACAAACAATGCTCTATAAAACATACAAATAAAACTAAAGATCGAGTAACACGAACCCCACTAAAAACGGGAGTGAACTCAGGTGCTCTGGAAGAGTCGGCAGTTTCTGTTCCACTAGTGACACCCGTCGTGTTAATCTAGTTACAAACCCGGTGACAAGTCATGAATGAGGAAAGGACCGGGGAATGCTTACGACGAGTGGAACATATCCGTGGTTAGCTGTGACACAAATATTCCATAACGGTCAGCCAATTCATGGTGGCGACCGTAAAACTTTCGAAGTAATTACAGGAAGCATGAGGCTTTACATAAAAAAAAAATATTCTTGCAATGCGTGGATACAAGATTTTGTCTCGAGGTATGCACATTTTATAGACGACATTTTTGAAAGTGTCATCTTCTATTTTATATCCTCGGGAAATATCTAATAAAAACGTAGATACCAAATGTAGTACACACGACACGTTTCTGTAACAACCTTCATCAGGTATGCTCAAAGTCGACAGGTTAGCAAATCAAATAATTTTAAAACGTTATGGCAGCAAGTAAGCTAAAGGACCTAAACAGGATCGCCAAAATCGGCTACAGTCACCTATGCCTGGGGGAGGAGAACCTTACTTTTAGTAGCTAACCATTACACCACCGATGCGTTTCCGATGTCCTGGAAACCCTTACCTATTCCATATGTTACTGACGTTTCAGTCTTATAATTTCAATATTATCTATAGATTTTGAAAGTTGATATTTAACCCATTTTACATACCGTATCGTTAGGGACTGATACCAACGGCGCCATTACGAAATCATATTCTCCACCATTCTGTTTTGCATAGACGTTATCAATCGACCTTTAAAATTAGTAGAAAAAGTCATTTAAATGATTGGTTACTTCTGGCAACACAAAAATTGTGTATCTAGAGCTCCTGAAAAGAATTATCTAAAGATAGATAAATTAACGTTAGAGAATACCGAAGGGACAATCACAAATTGACAATCTAGAGAAACTGGTTAAAGCTGTTTCTACATACTAGTATATGATGTATTGTGTAATCAATAAGACCATTTGCACATTTCCGACTTTGATTCTTAAATTATACGTTTTACAGGAGTTATTTCCCTTTAAAGCGGGGAAGATTGTTCCCTTTCATGTAGAGTTCAAAAAAAAAATACCATATATTTCCCCCAAATACTCTGTTCAACATTTTACAGGTGTAACAAGTTGTGAGTGTTCTATTTGCAATTTTGCAATAAAATTATCCTTCGATCTTTTACTACGCTTAAGCATTTACAACTTAGGGAACGACCATTTAACTTGAAGGGGATGGGGGGGGGGGGGGGGGGGGGGTTATGGTTTTTTTCTGAAAAAATATTCTGATTCCCAATGTTGCTGAAAAAAATATTCTGATTTTGGTGGAGGAAAAAAAAAATAATCTGATTCAGAGTTTTTGTCATATAACCTAATGTTAAATTCTGGAAAAAAAAATATTCTAACTCTTGTGTTGCCCGAAAAAAAAATTCTGAACGAAACAAAAAACCATAAATGGTCGGTCCCTTATGTGAGAATTATTCTCAAATTCGGACAATCAAATCGGGAATGTCTATTCATCAGTATATTATATCACAACATATAAAACACGTTCGTTAAAGTTAAGATAGAAATATATTGTAATACGCATGAATATTATGGAGCATGTTCCTTATAGTGTTTGGGGGGGGGGGGGGGGTCATTATTATAGTTCTTGTATGTACGTCTTAAATGAGTGAATGGTTGTTGTTTAATTGACGCCTAAGGAACACTTTTCCAGCTACTTCATAACAAGCTATATTCGATGAGATCATGAAGACGTCCACTTTTGTACTAAACCAAAATATTTAGTTAGAATCGAATAATTCTAGTTCTCTGGAACAACAGTCTGCGAGTCGTTGACACATTTTTCCGATTGCGAGACAACCAGCCGAACCCAAGATCTACAGAGACGAGACGAGTACGCTAACCATTACACCAACGATGTGTTCTCCTTATGTTTTGCTATGTCAGTATTCTATTTTATTGAATTATTTACCAATGTCTGTTGTGGGCAGCAATGGGCCACTTAGTATACTGCTGAACCGACCTATAAATATAAATGACGAAAAAAGTCAAAATTAACTTCCGCAGCATTTGAGTTTTTTGTGGAGTTCGTGTTGTTCAAACTTTAGTTTTGTGTGGAATGCTTTGTAGTACACTGTTTGTCATTTTGCTTTACCTTTTTCATTTGGACATTATATTGTTTGTCCTTCGATTTACGGATTCTGATTACACCGCCTTTGGTATCCTCAAACTTTCCACGATGTCCCGCCACTTTTAGTCGCGTTGCATAAAAAGGTAGGACCTAACATACCTTGAATGTATTTCATTAATTTAAACACTGAAAAAAAAACTTTCTTAAATAAAATAGACAACTTCTGGAATCGTTCTCATTAATATTGTGATGTCAAATGGTGTATGGTTTTATTGATATTCTTGTTCATTAAATACAATACAATACTTACTCTATTCCATTTGGGAACACAGATGGCATGGGTGTCCATTGTTTCACAGCATCACCATAACCTTTGTAATACCACCATGAGTCTATCTGTAGATATCTAAATTATACACACAAACAATAAATATAGTCCTTGGTACTTGTGGAGGTTCTCATGACTCAAACCTACAGAACTGCTCGGTGCGTCCTGAGTGGCGGATCGAGTGAGGGTGTCCGGTCATAATACGGAAAGTATGACCGTTGACCATCGTGGGGAATGTGCTTGGAGAGTGCTACTCTCCCTGCACGCGAAAGACATATTTTTGTATATATCGGAAAAGACAAGGCGCATGGTAGGCACAACTAAAGATTAAATTATTGGTCCATACCCAACTCTCCATACTTTTTCAGTTGCAGTCAAAAGCCGTTGATTCTGTTGTCCCATCTCTTCCCTGATTTCTGGTTAGTTTTTATATATTATTAAACTTGTTCTCGTCCTAAATATAGCTGAAATACTGCTCGCTGAACGCTTAGCAATAATCAATCAATCGACAAATACAATTTTAATCAGGACTGTCATAATAAGTTGATTAATCCTACAGTAATTGAAGAAAAGTTGAAGATACTCAAGGGGTAATCAGAAGCCGTAAATCAACGAAGGACAGACAATACAATGATCAAATGAAAAAGAACAAAAGGACGCACAATGATCTACAAAACACTACACAGAAAATTAAAGATTGAGCAACACGAACACCACATTAAAAACCGGGGGTGAACTTATGTGCTCCAGGTGAGTTAGCAGTTCCTGCTAGTGACATCCGTCGTGCTACAGTTAAACGACATGA
Organism: Bathymodiolus septemdierum; assembly: GCA_963383655.1. NCBI lineage: Eukaryota > Metazoa > Mollusca > Bivalvia > Mytilida > Modiolidae > Bathymodiolus > Bathymodiolus septemdierum. The sequence goes on from OY726528.1 coordinate 56,886,568, forward strand.
ACATCATATAATTACAGTAAATAATTTATCAGATTGTATTCAATCTAAAACGTACATATCCAATTTATTCTACACGATGCGTTTCTGGAATAACCTTTACCGGGTACGTGGTGTGCTCAATGTCAAAATATTGGAAAGCCAAAAAATATATCGGATTTTGTGGGCAAGAAAACCAAAAGGCCTAAACAGGATAGCCAAAGTCGGCTAAGGTCGTCTATGTCTGATGGTGGAGAACCTAAACTTTTAATAGTAGTAGGGTAAATAGGTCAAGTATACTATTAATCAAAAAGTTAATTACAATCATCAAATTAATAGACCAAATCAACAGTAATTACATTACTAAACATAAGAAAGGACAATTAAAATAAAACAAAATCTCATATGAACATAATGAGCACCGTGATACTCAAGAAGAAATATTGTCCAGACTCTACCTGTAACTTTGTACATCCTAATCATGTAGTTCTAATGGTATATATGTACTCAGCCATCGGTGAACAAACTGGAAGCGTAAAGGGCCTACCTGTATAGAATGCTCCCCTGTTTTACATGATCATAAAATATCTACCAAGGTCGTTAAGTGCTCAACTATACAATGTCCTTACTGAATTGGCATGGTCTACGCACACTGTATATTTTTTCTCCTTTTGATGACGTAAAATGCCTACCTGTATAGTATACTTTCCTGTTTTGGCATAGAAATGCTTGACATGATCATAACATTCCTACCTTCAGTGTAACTTGTCTAAGCCGGACCTCCTTGGGAGCAACTTGTGTGTTCCGAATAGATAGGTGTTCGGGTTATACAGGTTATTTTGACAAGGATTTCCTACGTTGGAACTTTATTTAAATTTCGGTTTATACAGGATTTTGGTTTAGACAGAGGTCATTGTATTTGAAAAGGTTTTTTTCTGCTTGACGTGATCTAAAATGCCTACCTTTCTGGAATGTTGTCCAGTATGCCACAATCACAACATGCCTACCTGTATGGAATATTTTCTCGTTTGGCATAGTCGTAAACATCTTTAAGAGTTTGATCAAACGTTTTACCAGCTTCCGGGTTATAATAATAATATGCTCCTATTAAATAAATAAATACATATTTATGACAAGAAAGTTTGAACAGTAATGGTCAACAACTCCACTAATATCAACAAACCGAGCAATCACATCTCAACTTAACTCACCGAACACACAAAACAAGAGACCACGACATATGGCGTTGGAAATCAAGGTCCTGGCTTGAAACAGGCCTAAACATGTGGCAGAGTTAAACCGGTTGATGGGATCCTAATCCTATCTTCTTGATAACTGGATCTCAAACGGTAATACATATATAAATAAACGGTAATACATATATAAATAAACGATGGAAAAAAACCTGTACAGATTCGCTTCCACTCAAAACATCTCATTCTATAACACAATTGAATGACAACATGAATATGGATAATACAATTATTACAAATAACGTTAAGCACTAGAAAACCTCAATCAAATAAGTGGTGTAGTGGAAAGCATTCCAGCCTCGAGTGTGGTTCCCGTCCCTGTCAGGTCAAACCAAACACCATAATATTGGTATTTGCTGCTTCTCCGAAAAAGTACACAGCATTAAAAAGAAAGAACAAAGACCGGTTGGGTCGGAATCAGGATACTGTGTCCAAGTGAAGTGAAATGTGTACCCGCTGACTGTTACTTCCGTGAGTTAGTAATATAAATATTCAACTAAGTGTGTTGGTGTAGGACTGATCGGACATCATTATCATCTCATCATATAGCTGACTAATTGTTCATTTGGCGTAAAGCAACAATCACGCACTCACTAAAAACATAAAGGACATATACACACGCATGCAAGACCTAGAATCGTCAGTCTCTCAAACACAACTTAAAACAATGTATACCGTTGTCTGTCCAGTATCCTAGATAGTTCAGAGTTATGTCGTTTTGACGGTAGTAATTCTTCTTTGCTCCAGTTCCAGAAACTATTTTTAAAGCTTCTCCCAAGTCTTCAAACGCCTATGAGTAAAATAGGAGATCACGTGTGGTATTGATTTGGTATGAATTGGTGGGTGTGGTTATGAGGAAGGGGGTCCACAGTGAAAGCAATCCATTGTTAGTAAATATGCTTGTTTGTTTGTTTGGTTGATGGTGTTTAACGCCACTTTCAACAATATTTCAGTTATATCGTGGCGGTCAATTTTATTGGTGGAGGAAACCGGAGGACCCGGAGAAAACTATCGACCTGTCTCAAGTCACTGACAAACCTTTCCACATAATGTTGTATCGCGTACACCTCGCCTGAGCGGGGTTCGAACTCACAACACTTATGGTGATAGGCACTGATTGCACAGGTAGTTGGAAAGCTAGCTACCATACGATTGTGACCGCGACGGTCCCAGTAAAATATGAGATCAAGTGTAGCATTGCCATTGGTATGAATTGGTGGGTGTGCTTATTTGGGAGAGTGGAACCGCAGTGAAAACAGTCCATCGTAATTAAATACGGTCAACGAACACTCAAATATTTTCTCTGCATGTATTCAAAGACAGGACCATATATTGTAAATAACAGAATGCCTAGAATTGTCTAAATTTCCCAGTTGAGCATAGCAGCCCATGTGCCTTTGTTTTAATGTTTAGTTTAAAATGTCAGAATTCTGAATTGGATTACAGCTTCGTGTGCCTTAATGAAAATTGAGAATTGTAAACAGTGTTTTTCTAAAATATTAGTACAATAACACATTTATTTTGAGACTTCAAAATATTTCCTTATAGACTATAATTTATATCATGTTGTTTAAAAATGTGTGGTTAAATCAATAGTGAAATCCATATAAGAGAAAAAGATTCTATATTTTACTCTTTCTTGTTATTGTAAGTCAAGTTTCTCGTGTTGCCTCATTCGTCAAGAGAAACACGATGGATGCCACTAGTGGAGCAGAAGAAGGAGCAACCTTCCCATTTTTTTCTACATGTTTCAGTGTTGTTTATGTTGTCTTCACATTTTTAGTTCCGTGCTGTGATGTCGACTGCGATTTCTCCCATTTGTTAAGTAGGGAGTTCCTGTTTTATTTATGTTATTTGTATTTATTTAAATATAGAAATGTATTGGTGTACAACACGATTTCCATATCAGATGATGTTCGTGTCGCTTAACAGTGGCACAACGAGTGTCACTAGTGGGACAGGAACTGCTAGTCCTTCCGGAGCACCCGAGTTCATCCCCTGGTTTTAGTGGGATTTGTGTTGCTCAATTGTTAGGTTTCTGTGTAGTGTGGCGTAGACCGTTGTTTGTGTTTTTGTCCTTTTTCTTTCAGTCATTGCATTATCTTTCCTTATTAGATTTACGTTTCTGATTACCTCTCTGGTATCTCAAAACGTTTCTTTTTGTGGAACCGCATCAGTGGTGTGTTGGTTAGCGTGCTCGCATCGAGTGCGGTAGATCGTGGGTTCGAGCCCCGGTTGGCTCAAACTAAAGACTATAAAATTGGTATTTTTTGCTTCTTCGCTAAGCACACAGCATTAAGGAGTAAGAGCAAAGACTGGTTGGCTCGGAATCAGAATAATGTGTCCGAGTGGAGCGATATGTCTACTCGCCGACTGTTGATGATATTGCTGACAAATTGCTGAGTTGGCGTTAAACAACAATCACTCACTCACTCTTTTTGTGGACAATGTTAAGGCTGTTTAATCTTTAATATTGTATTCACGCTACAGGCACTATATTTCTAGATCATCATTTCAAAGACTGAAATATATTCTAAATAGTGCGAACTATGATAATATAAATAAAAACCAAAAACTTACTTGATTTATGGAACTTGCAGCAATCAAAATAAATCTCTGTTTGTAGTTGGCTGGAATAGATTTGACTCCTCCCATTACTCCCCAGTTGACACGCCCACCAGGATTATTCTCGTGCCAAAATGAAGAGCTCATGTAGTTATCCAAAGGCGATATGACGACCGTGTTTCCAAATTTGTCAAATATAGCAAGGGGTCCACCTCCCATTCCATCAGAGAGTTTATCTGTTGTTTTATTCCAACTAGTAAACAATTCAACATAATTTGAATAAATTAGCATAATAACCACATGGCATGCAAAATGGACGATTTCATCAGGTTCATGTGGTAAAATAAGGATTATAAACATTTGTGAATATTGTGAACAGTTGTCTGTCCGTGGCGAGTTAACCTAGTAGCAGAAATAGCATATGCTACGGGCGCCGCATTTTCGAGGGCCGCGCACTAAATACTTGAAACCTGATTGGTGAAAATAGTATCTCACAATACTAGTACTGAAGTGCTAGACATATTTGCCAAATTATCTGTCTGCATAGCATATGAGCGTTTGTTTGATGGTGCTTAACGCCACTTTCAATAATATTTCAGCTATATCGTGGCGGTCAGTTTTATTGTTGGAGGAAAACGGAGGACCCGGAGAAACCCACCGACCTGTCGCAAGTCACTGACAAACTTTATCAAATAATGTTGTATACCTCACCCTGATCGAGATTCGAACTCACAACATCAGTACGGCCCTTTTAATATTTATGTGTATTTTTTTAATTGGTGGCTTCTCCATAACATACGCTATAGGCCCCACACTAGCTTAATCCGGCACTGATTCTAGTGCTTACATCATTTATTTATTTATTTATTTGTATATATATATATACGTCTGAAAATTAAACCAAACAGTGTTAGAATTAGATTTTAGAGCTGTCAATTTTTTTCTTCCCTGGACGGGATTTGAACCCACACCATTGATGCACTGCAGCACCATTCGCTCAGCCTTAAACCACTCGACCACATCCACTCTATATATATATATATATTTATTTATTTATTTATTTATTTATTTATTTATTTATTTATTTATTTATTTATTTATAATTGTATGTTCCCATGATTTACTGTGAATGAATAGGTACTGGTGAATGTTCCCAGGGCTCAAAACCAGAAAGCTGTTCAGCGCGTCCTCGAGTGGTGGTGGTCGATAATGGGACGTCAGGTTCCCTGACCGTGGAAAGCCGAATTGTGGACCATAGGTCCGTTAGCGTATTTGGAGAATGCCACGCTCCATGCACGCTCCATGCACGCTAAAGACCTCTTTTGTAGATTATTAAAAAGAGTAGGCACATTTGTAGCCACCACAAAAGACTAAATTGTTCGTCCCTACCCAACTCTCCATTCTTTTTCTGTGGTAGTCAAACATTGTTGACCCGGTTGATCCATCCCTTCCCTCACTTTTAACGTCTTATATGTTATATTCACCTTCCTGTATGAGTTTCTATATTTCCAAGCATACTCCCTCCAAAGTTTAAATAACCGAGATCTGAAAATTGTCCGCGTTCTACGAAAAAGGACGGGAATGTCCCTGTCGTCTGTTGATAACAGGCAAGATCTTTGGTACAAGATGGCGATCTTGAATTCTCTACTCCAGTAACGAATGTCTAAAAAAAAATATATATATATAAGTTTAACATGACGATTTTGGAATTGATGTAGAACCAAAAACTTTATTTAACAGTCACAGATAAAAAAAAAATATAATTTATTCAATATGTCCCCCTATCGAATAAATACTCACTGCAACAGACGCTTGAATTCACTGTTATTGCACGCGCGTTGTATTTTCATACTGGCGGGAGCAGTAAAAAATGTTGCTTAGATGTATTCATTGGTGCACGTTGGTCGCACCTTAATTTATAGAATATCTGAAACACTATCTTATTTTGTGGCCCTTAAAAATAAAGTGCACTCATTTTGTGTCAAAAAAATGCATGTCGTGTTGTTATCTGGACTATTAGTTATAAGTGAGATAACAAAGTAGAAAAATCAGTCAGTTCCTCCAGTATAAAAAAGACATCATCGCAAAGACTTTTGAATTATTTGGTTTTCCGATCTTCTGACCCTGAGCGTACATGACTATGGTTATTCTAGAATAAAAACGTAGATTGTAAATAAAGCTAGCTGTCTTTTAGCGTCGGATTTTTATCGTTTTTGTATTTTCTTCCACTTTAATCTCTTTATTTTGAAGTCATATTTTGGATCAGCTAGCCCTCTTTTAGTGTCGAATTTTATCGTTTTTTGTTTTGTATTTTCTTCCACTTTAATCTCCTTATTTTGATGTAATATTTTGGATCAGAACCATTTCCAGGGTTTGTTGTACTTATTAAGATAAATAAGAAATTAATAAATGAATAAAGGGTAAAGCTTGGCTGTGTTGTATTATTATTCAATAGAAATGCTGTAAGTATTTACACCGTTGTCATGTTTCGCGATTAATTATTTATAACGTTTGTTTGTTTGATGGTGTTTAACGCCACTTTTCAACAATATTTCAGTTATATCGTGGTGGTCAGTTTTATTGGTGGAGGACAAGGGAGTACCCGGAGAAAACCACCGATCTGTCGCAATTCACTGACAAACTTTATCACATACCCGGTAATGTTGTGCACCTCGCCCAGATCGAGATTCGAGCTCACAACATCAGTGGTGATAGGCACTGATTGCATAGGTAGTTGTAAATCCAGCTACCGTACGATCACGGCCACGATGGCCTCTTATTTATACCGTCTTTCATAATACATAGATGGTAATGAATTTTGATACCGTCTCTTATGAAATACGGTAGAAATATTGTCTGTATATAATATATACCGGGGGCCATCGTGGTCGTGATCGAATGGTAGTTGGATTTATAACTACACAAACGTTGTGAGTTCGAACCCGGCTCAGGCGAGGTGAACTCGATACAACATTATGTGACTTACGACAAGTCGGTGGTTTTCTCCACCAGTAAATCTGACCGCTACGATATAACTGAAATATTGCTGAAAGTGGCGTTAAGCACCATAATCCTAACCTAAGCCTAAATCTATAATATGTACCTGTTCAAACACCATAAAGTTTCCATCATATGTATTAATAGAGCAATCAATTACTGTCTTCCCAACATAATATCGGTATCTCAAGCTCTGAAAATGTCCAAATTCGTCGACGCCATTACCAGCGTAGCTTCCGTTACTATACAACGACCTATCGCTTAAATTATATCGTTTACCGTCTATCACAAAATAGGTTGGAGCACTTCTTAGCCACCGGAATATATTAACATCAATGTCGTAATATCCTGATGACGAACTATTCAAGTTCACTGCAAAAATATAAGAGAAATTTACATATACATCGATGAAGTTGAAAGAAGAATTATGGGTTAGAGTTATGGTGTTTAACGCCACTTTCAACAATGTTGCAGTAATATTGTGGCAGTCAGTTTTAATGGTGGATGAAACTGGAGTATCCGGAGAAAACCACCGACCCTGTCGCAAGTCACTGACAAACTTTATCACCTAATGTTGTATCGAGTACACCTCGCCTGAGTGGGATTCGAACTCACAACTTTAGTGGTGATAGGCGCTGACTACACAGGTTATTGTAAATCCAACTACCATACGATCACGACGACCCCTAGAGAAGAATTATGGGGTTACTGTCTATTCATTTCTACATGATATATCATAGCAATCAATACTCGTATTAAACATCAGTAATAGATTATCACAACCGATGTTGTGAGTTCGAATCCCGCTCAGGGCGAGGTGTACAACATTATATGATAAAGTATGTCAGTGACTTGGTTTCCCCCGGGTACGCCGGTTTCATCCACCAATTAAACTGACCGCCACTATATAACTGAAATATTGTTGAAAGTGGCGTTAAACACCATAAACCTAAACCTCAATATTCATATTAAACATCAATTAGAGATCGATCATTTAACTTTGAGGGGAGAGGTGGGGCTTTGCCTTTCCCCCGACCAAGAAATTGTTTTTTTCACACTAAGCAAAAATCAGATTGCTCTTTTTTTGGACTTGAATAATTGGTAATTTTTTCAAATTTTACCAAAATTTCTCGTTGAAGATTGCAGGGTCAGATATATGCAATTTTCAAATCTTTTAAGTCAATTACTTTTGATTCTTTAAAATTTGACAACCTATTTTTTTTTTCAGAAAAAAAATGGACCCCTCCTTTTTTTTATTATATTAAATGGTCGTTCCATTACATTTTCAACTTGTAATTGCTAAGATGAAGTCTGCTCTTTACAATTCTTTTAGGGATCACCTATTGACAATTGACCATTAATTTCGGTTCAAGGGTCAATCAAAGGTTTCAGAGAAGTAGATTTTGTGTACATTTCACCCAAAAAAATCAAAACTAACTATTGATGATTTCTGCTATTTTCGGTGCGAATGAACCAATGATACTTGAGGAAAATATCTAACTGTGATATGATGGGCCGGCGTGGCAGTGATAGTTTGGTAGTTGGATTTACAACTACCTATGCAATCGTTGTCTATACCACTGATGTTGAGAGTTCGAATCTCGATCAGAGAGAGGTGTACAACATTAAGTGATAGTTCGGTGGTTTTCTCCCGGTCCTCCGGTGTCCTCCGCCAATAAAACTGACCACCACGATATAACTGAAATATTGTTGAAAGTGGCGTTAATCACCATCAAACAAACAAACAAGCATGAACTGTGATATGTCTATGCGGAAGTTCGAATGGCTTAAATGATAGAAAAGCTCATGCAGCCATTAATGTTGTGAAAAATTGAATATTCCCAATATATCACATTGCATAACATGTGTACACTTCAATGTATGGCTTCTGCCAAGTTTCATGTTTTATCTCGTCTGTGACAAGGTCGTTATAGGAGACATAGAAATTACTTTTCTCTCCTGAATATTTGTCTGGTTCATAGAAATTACTTTTCTCTCCTGAATATTTGTCTGGTTCATAGAAATTACTTTTCTCTGCTGAATATTTGTCTGGTTCATAGAAATTACTTTTCTCTCTTGAATATTTGTCTGGTTCATAGAAATTACTTTTCTCTCCTGAATATTTGTCTGGTTCATAGAAATTACTTTTCTCTCCTGAATATATTTCTGGTTCGCTTTGGACTACCAAATGTTGTTGTTTTGTTTTTTCATTTGATTTCTATAAAACACCCACAAATCAATTAAATAAACTAGTTATAACTTAAACTATTAAGACATTCCATATCTTAAATTATTTATTTAACAGACGGATTAATTATCAGGACTCTCGAACTATCGGGTCGCCGAAAAATAGGTCTAGATCTGATCCTCACGAAATGTTTGCTGCTGGGCGCTAAACAACAATCAATCAATCAATCAATCAAAAACGGTAATTAAAATAATTTAGATGTAAGAGAGATGTTTGAAGATAACAAACAGATATTCAGAATTAAGCCATAAATCGTAGGACAGACATTGCAATGGCCAAACGTTTGAAGATACCAAAGAGGTAATCAGAAGCCGTAAATTGAAGGACAGACAATACAATGGCCAAAAGAAAAAAGACAAACAGACAAACGTTACAATGATATAAAACACTACACAGAAAACTAAAAACTTGAGCAACACAAACCCCACTAAGAACTGGGGGTGACATGCAGTTTTAAAATACTTACACGTTACAGCAGACGACAAATGAATGAGAGCGCAAATCAATCCAAGATTTAGTAGTCTCATCATATTTTCTCTACCTATTCTATTGTACTGTAATGTGTTCTACCTTTACAATTGTTGGGTGCACCTATACCTTTATAAAGGCAATTTATTTGGGTTATCCAAAGTAGATTTCAGAAATCTTACGACATGATAAGTCATTACCAAAAACAAGATAATATTGCCCGATATATAATACCATACAGAATTTCCCATGATTCATTGTTTATCTATTTAATTGTCTGTAATTGCGCAATATCGGTGAAAAACTAGTATGCATGCAAGACTATAATAGTCTGAGTGAGGGAGTGAGTGATAATGTTCTAATGGCGCAAAATGAGTAAATTGTAAATCTCGTGGTGAGAAAAGTCTGAATATACCAAAGGGGTAATCAGAAGCAGTCAATCGCAGAATTGTTGACAGACAATTCAATTGCCAAAGCTAAAATGACAAAAAGACAACAATTATTCACAAAATACTACTCAGAAAACTAAAGATTGAGCAACACGAACCCCACCAAAAAAAAACCGAGAACATGTTATTTTTTATAGGATGATGATGTTTCCTGGCTTGTACTAAAGTAACATGCTGAGTTGTAGTGCTACCTCACTGAACCAATGATCTAGAGGTAAACAGGTCGGTTCACTCGAACATTTTATCGGAACTCGGAGCTAACGAATTTGTGCTCTATTCTCCCCAAATTAATGGTGAGTGTTTATCGAAGTAGCATCAATTTGAAATACCAATCTTATGGTATTTGGTTTGACCTGACCGATTATCGAAACCAAGATACTAAATTTGATTCAAATCGAGGCTAATTTAGAGTATGATGTACGTACATATAAAATACGATATAGTCATATTGTCTTAGTGCTTTTGTACGGAAAATACATTAACACTGCAAAGCACGTATTTTGAAAGAGTACGTGTAAGAACAAAGACTAGCTGTTGGCCGACTTGGATTTCCGATGTACGTAAAATATATCGGTATTTGTATAAGTAAGTTGTTGATCCCAATACTGACTATAATACATCGGGAGAGAGGGCTGTCGACTTATTGACGGTTTGCGAGTGCAGATTTGAAGATCTCAACGTTAGCTGTGACCATTAATGTATCTTCTATGTGGTTCCAATCAATCGGTGTTTTAATGAAAGATAATTTGAGTATTGTTCAGTTTTTCTATGACATATCTATACACTTTGAATAGTTCTTTAATGATTTTCAAAACTGTTAATCTGGTAGTTCTCGAATGTCGTTGCTGTAATCGATCTCTTCGGTCAGGTTTTCTTTGAGTAATCTGGATAAATAACGGGAATCATTCCCTCAACCACTATGTACAGAAATATATGTTTGTCTTGGCTACTGTGTCTTGACTGAAGGTCTTGTATTTCTATGTTGTTCAGTATCATTTAGGGCACATCCTCCTGTTCTTGATTTGCTGTTTCCGATTATGAATCTGATTGTTGTTTGATTCTTTCTAGCTTGTTGATATTTCAGCCATGTAGGGATTCCATATTATTGCATCATTCTCCAGCAATGATCGTACATGCGAAATATATGCTGCTATCTTACAGTCTTGTAGGAATTATCGCAGATGTCTTCGTGTGAAAAATAATGATAAGTGTTTTTATTTCGCTGCTTTGGATTGATTGGTGGTCCATTTAAGATCTTCTTAAATTTGTAGTCTTGGGTGTGTGTAGAATATGTTCATTTAAACTATAAATTACACTTTCATGAAATCATTTATGGTAACCAATAGTTGAGTAATACACGATTAACCAGATCTAAAGCCATGGTGTAGTGATATTAAGACAACGGATATGTTCCATCTGTAGTAATCACAATAAGCTTCATTCCTTATTCATGACTTACCACCGGGTTTGTTACGAGAGTAACACGACGACTTCCAGTAAGGGCACCTGAGTTCAGGCCGCTTTTAGTGTTGTTAGTGTTGCCTAATATTTCGTTTTATGTAGTGTTTTGTAAATCAATGCTTGTCTCTTATCTTACTGCTTCTGGTTACTGGTATCTTCAAACTTTTCTTAGAACTTCATGCTTTTCAAAGTATTTCATAATGTGCCTGCAAATTGTGTGTTATATATTAAAGAGCTCCTAATGATGCTCTGACGGTTACAATTTGGGTAGATTCAGGTTTCAAATAAGGAAGTCTATGCAAATATGAGAATTTTCTATATTTAGTAAAGGTTGCGGTCTTTGATGAGAGTTCGGACCAATTGGGTGCATTTCAAAATAGAGGTCATTACTGTCAAATATTGTTCATAGTTACTCAGTGATTTCTGAAGAGAGGGTGAAATGTGAAAAGTTACCAGATGACGGACAAGATGAACAGCTAAAAAAACATTTTCACCAATAGTTTCGTACATATTTATGTAAACATTTGTTTTGCGGTGATGGTTGTCTTAAATTTCCTATCAACACAAAAATATTACCTTTATAAGGAAACCATCCAATGATTTTTTTCAAGTGGTGTTTGTGTACAATCAAGTTGGTAGTTTATCAGAATAAAATGAAAAACAAAAGATACCACTGTTGGAAACAGTTCCAAAATCAAATAGAAAAATCGTAGAGAGAAACAAAATCGATTCACCAACCGACAAATACAGGACCGCTCATTTTCTTGGCTTGGTGCAGGCACTTAAAAAAAAAGTGGCCGGGTTAAACTAGTTTATGAGCTCAAACCTGAAATGCCTATTATTTATTTTCCCATAGGGTCAATAACGACAACAAACATAGTGCTGACAATAGTTATCTCCCTATAGGGCCGAAACTTTGTAGTGGATCACCCACCCATTTGCATGGTCAATAAAAGTTTACAGATAAATGAACTCATGACACCACAGATTACAAAGCGATCAAAATTACTAGTCAAAACAGGCACATAGGCTTTGTGTTTCAGGTGATGATTAGACAACATCAAAGGCAATCTTGCAGGTTTACTGAAATGATTGTTGTATAATACCAACTGAGTGAATGTTTCAGCCATATCATGGCGAGAACAACTAGACCAAAATGCTTATTTCGAGTTTTGTAGTTCTAGTTCACTGAAACAAGTCCACGATACACATGTTGCTCCTCACACTATCCTAATAGTGAGCCACTCAGTCTCAGCTCTTACTCCTTAATATTACACTTACTCCTTAATATTACACTTACATGCTTAGCAGAGAAGCAGCCAATGCTAATTTTATACTCTTTTGTTTGGCTTATGGTGTTTAATGCCACTTCCAACAATATTTCAGTTATATTGTGGCGGTTAGTTTTATTGGTGGACGAAACCGGAGTACCCAAAGAAAACCACAGACCTGTCGCAAGTCACTGACAAACTTCATCACATAATGTTGTATCGAGTACACCTCGCCATGAACGGGGTTCGAATTCACTTTAGTGGTGATAGGCACTAATTGCACAGGTAGTTGTAAATCCAACTACCATACGATCACAACCACAACTGCCCGTGATACCTACTAAGAAATAGCTCTTTTAATGGACAAATAGTAAGAAAAGATATAGATGAAAATGTTGAACAAATAGTAAGAAAAGATATAGATGAAAATGTTGAACAAATAGTAAGAAAAGATATAGATGAAAATGTTGGACAAATAGTAAGAAAAGATATAGATGAAAACGTTGGACAAATAGTAAGAAAAAATAGATGAAAATGTTGGACAAATAGTAAGAAAAGATATAGATGAAAATGTTGGACAAATAGTAAGAAAAGATATAGATGAAAATGTTGGACAAATAGTCAGAAAAGATATAAATGAAAATGTTGGAGAAATAGTAAGAAAAAATAGATGAAAATGTTGGACAAATAGTAAGAAAAGATATAGATGAAAATGTTGGACAAATAGTAAGAAAAGATATAGATGAAAATGTTGGACAAATAGTAAGAAAAAATAGATGAAAATGTTGGACAAATAGTAAGAAAAAATATAGATGAAAATAAATGATACTTCGACACAAAGTAAAGTAAACAAACCACTTTTATTGGTGTTCTACATCTGTCACAGTAGGGTCTTCAATAATGAGAATAACTCATGCCCTGAATGTGAAACGGTCCCAGCCTGCAGTTGAGTGGTACTTTAACTTCCATTGATAAACACTACATCTTGGAATCTTTGTCATTCTGATGTCACTTGGTGAATAGTGAGTGAGTGATTGTTGTTTAACGCCAACTCAGCAATTTTCTCAGCTATATCATGGAGAGAACAAGTTAATATTCAATGAGATGATGACGAGTCCCGCTTTGTTCAAGACCAACAAGCTGACATGTCGCTCCACATTCTTCTGATTCTGAGTCAACCAGTCTTTGCTCTTACTCCTTAATGCTGCATGCTTAGCAGAGAAGCAACAAATACCAATTTTATAGTCTTTGGTTTACCCGACCGGGGTTCGAACCCACGATCTACCACACTGAATGTGTGCACGCTAACCATTACGACACAGATGTAGTTCACTTCATGTATAAGATGTGGACAACATGTTTCAGCTTTGTACAACTTTTATTCTAAATGATAGACAGCAATGATATATAATAATGATACATGAATCTATTATAAGAATACCACAATTAATATATTTGTTGGTCTTACCACAATTTTCTGATGCAGGTTATATCAAAATAAATTACAATATTCTTATCCTTGTATTCCACCTCCCCATTTTATGAGAAAAATATTTTTATTATAAAAATAGTTTGGCTTTTGTTTTCACATCATTGAGTTTTTTTGCTTGAAAAGCATGTTTTTTTAACATATAATTTCAATAAATCAACAAAATATACATATTCATATTAAATGGAAACAGGTCGAATTGTAATACAATATGTTTTTTAAAAGATTTAAATACTTGAAAAGTGTACCACCTGCCAAGCTAAATATATTTTCAGTTCATATTTTTACAATGAAATAATATACCACTGATGCATCATAAATTAAATCTAACTTTAAAAAAATGGATGAATATAAAGTACATTTAAATGCAATTTACCATTTATTTTTTATTTTTAGAGATTCAAACTACAGCAAATTCTGACCCAAACACATCTTCATATTATAAGACTAAGGGCTCTTTTTTGATAAAAAGAAAGATTTTGTACAGAAAGTTATCTCCCTTTCCCAAGCTAGACAAATAAAATGATTTTGTGTGTACAGTAAGTTATCTCCCTTTACCAACCATGACAAGGAATTATAAAAATGATTTTATATTTTAAGTTACCTCCCTTTAACAAGTATGACAAGGGAGATAATTAAAATGAGTTTGTACTGTAAAGTTATCTCCCTTTACTAAGCATGACAAGGGAAATAATTACATATTTTTTTTCATTTACCACCTGGCAAGAAGATAACATACTAATAAGATGTGTCTGAACACAGTAATGCCAGTTTATTATTAAAATATATAATAATATAGAATAATGTTAATATGGACAGGTGAAGTCTTAAATAAGATAGTCAATTCAGACATGGCAGAAAAAAATGAATTATCATCTTTTAACAATAATTCATAAATGAATGAAACTGGAATTAACAATATAATTCAAATAAATAAAAATGTATTTAGTCAATATTCAGTGTCAGATATAATATCTAACATTTCATTGGATAATAATAAGATCAAATATCTGACATGTCATTGAAACCTGTCTATAGTGATCCCTGAATAAACATGAACCTGTGTAATATGAACTTCAATTGTACTTCCAATTTATAGATAATATTACATGGTTCCTCAATATCAGACCTTCATTGACCTGAGATGCCAATATCACATCTTTATTGACCCGAGAGATCTGCTTGTGGGATTGTATTGGTTTAGGGTTTATACAGGTGTGATATTAAAAAAGTCATGTCAAATGCAATTTATCATGAACTTGAAACAGACGGGGGAAAAAAGTGTCAAGGTAACTGATATCAATGATGTCACTTCACGGGTGGCTGACATGCAACCGTGCCCGATATTAATATCATCACAGGTGACTGATCCTGAAAAATCTTCTTTGCGTGTGTTACATGTTAACTGTAAATGAAATATGTGAATTGTTCACCTGTATAATCAGAGTACTTTCAGTAGACAGGTTTCAATGTATGATTATTATATTTTCACATATTACACACAAGAAAAACATTTGTGCCAAATTTACAAAAGTAATTTCTTCTATTTAACTGTTAATGTATGTCAAATAAATCCTTGTTTTATTATTTGGTCAAGATACATAGTCACAGCAATCTTTAAAAAAAACAAACTCGTAACAATAAATACAAGTCAACAAAATGTACACTCTAAAATCAATCAAAAAACAAATATCAACACACAAAAAAAAAGATTTTTTTTACTCAAAATATATTATTAAAACACAACAAACTGACTTTTCTTCTTTTCTATTTAAAAAAAAAAATCCTGTTCGTCACTCAATATTTCAAAATCAGATTTTTGTGAATTACCTGAATAAAGCTTGGGTTACTCTAGACAAGAATTCTCCCCCTCCTAAAAGTAAAATTTAACAAATGAAAATTGGCAGAATGGGCAACCTCAAAATTTCTGAAGCAAGCTTGTGTTTCTCTGGATAAGAGGGAACCCTCACTCAAAGTAAACTGAGAAATGAACATTTTAATATAAACAAAATCAAAAACACACAGAAAATACATGAATATACAAGTAAACAACCAACACCACTAAAATAACAAAACAAATGTCTAACAGCTAATGTAAATAATAATTGTCAGATTAATTACAGAGTTCTCCAAAACTTTTTTGACCTGCCAAGGACCACCAAGACTAAAAATCTGTTGATTCTAATTGACCTGCATGTCAAGACATCCATCTGTCCGTCCTACTAAAAATTGGTAGGTCCTGTATTTTAATGAAAACTTTTCATTGTCTTAAACAGTGCCGTCTTCAGAATTTGACCGTCGTTTAACTCCTGCCTTGGTCCTGCTTTTTACTGATCAGAAACATTTCCAATTAAAAAAAATCATTTCAAAATGCATTGAAATTTCAATCGGACATCAGGACTGTCACTACATGTAAAATAGTTGAACCTTTAAGTTTTTTGGAGGTCATAACCAACAGGACTAACAATTTTCGAGAACTCTGTAAATATAACAGTACCAGTTGCTTAAAACATTCTAAAATGATAATTTTACCCTCCCTATTGTGTCAATTTGCAGGCAAAAAAAAAATGTCCAGTCAAACAGGAAAATTGGTAATGAATAGGAACAAACTGATTCTCTTATAATTTATGATATTTTTTATGCATAGCTACTGTAAACTCAACATGTTTGTAATTAACCCATTATGAAAATATAAACTGCATCAGATCTACTGTTAGACTTGAATGTTACTCTTTAATCAAAACTGTATTGTATTGCCACACTCAAATTTTACTCTTCAATCAAACCTGTTTACAATGAAAACCTAACAAAGTTTAATACATGTATCACATGCTATAATATTTTGGAATATACCAAAATTGAAAGGGATGACAAGTCTTCAAAATGTAGGAATATGGCAGTGAACACATAATAGAGATAACGTTACACACAAATATAACACCTATATAAACACTAAATCTTAATTGCACAAGCTAGTAGCTACTGTCATAAAATTGACAAGAGAGAAAATATAATTACGCATATACTGTCTTAGACGAAATTATAATTATGCAAGATACTGTCATAGACGAAATTATAATTACACACCTTACTTTCAATGGTGAAATTATAATTATGCACGTTACTGTCATAAAATTGACAAGAGCAAAATTATAACTATGCAAGCTACTAGCTGTCATAAGATTGACGAGAGCGAAATTATAATTACGCAAGTTAAAATTGATGAGAGCAAAATTATAATTGCACAAGTTACCGTCATAAAATTGACGACAGTGAAATTATAATTATGTATATTACCGTCATGAAAGTGGTGAGAGTGAAATTATAATTATAAAATTGACAAAACAGGAAGTTTACATCATAAAATTGACATAACAGGAAGTGTACGATAAAGCTTGATATGTACATTGGGTTTCTGCACAAGAGTTCAAAAAATAGGATGACAAATGAAATTCAATAATTTTAATATGCAAGGTGAAATATGACATCATAGATTTAATGCCCTCTTACATAAATACTGATTATTTGAACATATATCGACTATTTAGTGATATCAAATGTTGAATTCCATTCTATGATGACCAATATTGATGAAACAATTGCCACGATTAAATACTGAATAACAATTAAGAATATTTACGTAAAAATATTCTAATAACTTATTTTTATGTACAATAAATGATCTTACCCAATGAAAATTAACCTTATTTTCAATGCAAACCTAAAATCAAATGATACCCAATGAAAATCTATCTTACATATCCAAAATCTAAAATATCAATTACAAACAAGCTTTTTTTCTCTCTGTGAAAAATTATGTATCGTTGGAATGTGATGTTTTAAATATTCAACCCGAATGTCGGCCATCTTTATTATTACAGTCCAAGATACTGATATTGTACTTCATGTGAACAATAAATATAGAATAACGTCAGTTTTGATGGTCAAGACAGACATTATCACTAGTATTGCAAGCGAGTCTGAAGGGACAAGCTGTGATTCTGGTAATAATGTATGTCGAGATCTTGAAAACTAGCGTCACTGTTTCTATCGTTAACATCATAACGTGTTACGTCACACTGACTAATAATTTTCAGCATCAGAGTAAGTTCGGTGATACCGAAAACATCACTCGGTGAGATCGAAACAAAAATGTCAAAATTACCGATAACTAGCTTTAATGAGATTTTATTCACTTCTGCAACAATCAGAACAGAAATTCCTATTTGGATTATTTTTCTCTATATATGGAAAGTAAAATGGGACTGTTCAACGATTAAATGATTAATAAATATATAATGAGATGAAACTTGCATGATGTTAGATGCACATGTAAAACATGCATGAATCAAATAAATATATATATATATATGTGTGTAAGCTTAGGGGTAATATCGCTCAAATTTCAAACAAACTGAATTATAAAATACCAGCTCAAATTCAAAACACATCATATTAAATAAAATAAGCATAAACAAACCTCGATTAAACTTAAAAATATGCATGATTTAAATATATTTTAATATTATGCTGAACACTCCTGGAAAAGATCATGAATATTCTAATTCAAGGGACATAACTCCAGAATGAAAAATTGGTAAAGTTCAAAATCAAACTTGGCCTTCCTTTTATGGTCCCAGACTTTGTGTATCAATTTCAAATGATTTCCTTAAGAGGAACTTAAGTTGTTGAGTGAAAACCAAATGTGTGACGTACTGACATGGGTAAAATTTAATGCCCCCAATGTGGCATTAAAAAAAACCTCACATGTTTAAATTTTTCATAGCAAGAATTAATATGTAGTTTGTAGTATTGGAAACACCAATGTTAGAAAGGGGTTGTCATTCCTGACCTTTGACATGATAAATGCATATGAATTAAGCAAGGACATTTAACAGTCATTTTGAAAATACCGGTCACCTGCTGTTAACTCAAATATTTGATCTCCTCGTTCTCACTAATGCAATTAATGGTCTCTTTTAAAAAAAAATTTTAACATATATATGTTTACATGTAACTGGTAATGGTTAGGGCTATGGTGTTTAATGCCACTTTCAACAATATTCAGTTATATCGTGGCGGTCAGTTTTATTGGTGGAGGAAACCAGAGTATCCGGAGAAAACCACTGATCTGCCACAAGTCACTGACAAACCTTACCACATACTATTGCATTGAGTGCACCTCGCCATGAACAGGGTTCAAACTCACAACTTAGTGATTGATTGTTATTTAATGCCAACAAAGCCTTTTAAAATATAGACTACAGCAAATTATTTCAATACTGTAAAAAAGACAAAATCCAATAATGCTAAAATATCTACTGGCTTTTTGTAATTATAACATTATTAGAAATTAATTTGGCATTTAACAGAGATGTACAAAAATATAATTGTACCCAAGGAGATCCCGAACATTGAGCAACTATATAAAAAAAAACTGGCTATTTTTTGTAATAAAAAAAACAAATTCATAGCAAGCAAAATATGAATGATATATAGTCAAGCCTGCTTAAAAGACGACCTGTATTCAGAGACCACCTGTGTTAAAAGACCACCTGTGTTAAAAGATCAATCCTTTTCAATTTATATAAAATTGACCTGTATTCAGAGACCACCTGTTAAGAGACCATGCTTGAACTCTCCATTAAGTGGTCTTTGAAAACAAGCTTGACCTGTATTAAGAGACCACCTGTGTTTAGAGACCATGCTTGGACTCTCCACTGAGTGGTCTTTGAAGACAAGCTTGACCTGTATTAAGAGACCATGCATGAAGACAAGCTTGACCGTATCCAAGTCCCTACTACTAAAGTAAATCTCCCAGAGACTTAATATCATAAACAATATATTATACAATAAATATGCTAAAAATATTGTATATGTAATAATCATTACTATCAACAAACAACAATAATTGTTAAATATTATAAATATAAAATTAAATGCATGATTTTTGTAGAACACGAGAGAGCACTCAAGGCCCCAAAAACAACTAGCAACAAATGGCTTAAAAAAAATCAATTCAATATGTCAACAAAAACAAAGTCATTTGAAAATACATTACATAAAAATACTCAGAATGACACTTTGTCTATCCTACATGTAGCCTATCTGTATATAAAGGACAGTCTACCTGGATATAAAGGACAACCAAAGTACTTATGGAGAAGTGTTTATTATATGACAATGCCAACATCGTTTTAAACGAGTTTGATATAAAAAGTTAAATATATAGTTAACAATTCAAACTACCATGGAAACACAGTCAAATGAAAATTTGAATTTACTGGTTCTAATCAAATTATTCATATCTTTATAATAGTTCTAAATAAAAAAAAATTAAATGTACTGGTCTTGTGTCAGAGGATCAGTGCTCATTGTGAGGACTGAAAACACCTTATTCTGTAATCATACAATTTAGAGTTTCGATGAAGGGGTCAAAAAAACTTCTGTGTTATTTAGTCATGGACCTAATAAAGTTTTTCTGGTACCTAATTCATGTTGACTGAATGATAAGAAGCGAAGACATTATAAGTGCAGACGTGATACAAGACATCCTTGAAAACCATTAAAACAACGCCTGTATTCATTTCATTCGCAGTCCTCGAAATGAAAATTTGCATTTACTAGTCAGAATCAAATTCTTGCCTTTATATTCATATAGCTCTAAATAAAAAATTAAAAAATGTACTGGTCAGAAAAAAAGTATTACTGGTCTTGGGCCGGAGGACTAGTGCTCATCGTGAGGACTGAAAATATCTTATTCTGTAATCATACGATTTAGTTTCAATGAAGCGGTCAAATAAAATTCTGTGTTATTTTTGTCATGAATCTAATAATGTTTTTCTGGTAACTGATTCATGTAGAATGAACGACGACAGTATAAGCACAGATGCGATAAAAGACATCCTTGAAAACCATTAAAACAATGCCTGTTTTCATTTCAATATGATGCCCTATACAGTGAAACCTGTCTAATCTGAACCCTCAATAAAACGAAACCCTGTATAAACTGAACCCTCAATAAACCGAAACCCTGTATAAACCTGTCTAAACTGAACTTTAAATAAAGTCTCAAATGTAGATTTATTTTGTTAATTTAACCTGTATACACTGAACACCTGTCTATTCTGAACACAATCATTGGTTCCAAGGCAGTTCGGTTTAGACAGGTTTTACTGTACTTTAAAAAAACATGACTTGAGTGACATTGTATATCATATCTACATATTATCAGAGTTCAGCCAGCTTAAACAGGATAAAAGGTATGTAAACAGTAGTAATTATAAATCTAAGTTTCATGCTCATGCTTCAATTCCTCCGTTATACTGACAACATTCTCTTCTGGCATGATTATAAGCAGTTTCTGTAGTAGTAACGTAATTTTTTCTGAAATTAAAAAAAAGATTGAGTGAGTGATTGTTGTTTAACGCCAACTAAGAAATTTATTAGCTATATCATAGCGAGAACAAATTTTTTGCATTATATTTAAAACCAATAAAATCTTTTTTAATTATTGATAGTAAATAATATGATTTCTCTTCAAGCTTGTTTATTGAGTGTGTGAGTCAGTGACTGATTGTTGTTTAACGTCAACTCGGCAAATTTTTCAGCTATATCATGGAGAGAACAAGTTAATTTTCAATGAGATGATGATGAGGTTTGCTTTGTACTAGACCAACACATTGAGTTGGATTTTTATAGTGCTAGCTCACTGAAACAACAGTCCACGGATAGACATGTTGCTCTACTTGGACACATTATCCTAATTCCGAACCAACCAGTATTTGCTCTTCCTCCTTAATGCTGAGTGCTTAGCGGAGAAGCAACAAATACCAATTTCATAGTCTTTGGTTCGACCCGATCAGGGCTCGAACTCACGATCTACTGCACTCCAGGCGAACCTATTAGTAAACATAACGAATTATTCAACAGATTTATTTCACTTTTTTTTTTACTGAGGAAATATTACGTGTGGAATATAATTTTTTGTGTCAATTTTCAATTGTTATATTAAGTGCATTAGTGAAAATCAACGAATTATTCAACAGATTTAATTTGCCATTTTTTAAAGCAAGGAAATTATTTTTTTGAGTCAATTTTCAATCTTTGTAAGAACAGTAGTGAAAATCAAAGAATTATGCAATGGATTTATTCCACTGTTGTTTCTTTCTACTCAGACAATGTAACCTAAATTATTATTTAAGTCCATTTGCATTTAATGTTACGAGTGCATGTGTGAATATCAATGAATAATAATATAACGGATTTATTTTGCTGATTTTTTATTACCAAGTAAATTGTGTTAATTTTTAATTGTTTTTGCTCTAGTTTTGTGCAGCATACATAAAACTTGCAACAATTTATAGTTTGAAAAAGAGCTGTAGTGGTCGCGAAATACAGAAATACAATTTGAAAAATCATATATGGCGAGTCAGACAGAGATAGCATAGCCTTACTCTATTAAGAATTTCCCACCATAAGAAAACTTACCTATACAATTATTAATGCTCTTAGGTTTATTCTTCCAGGCAATGAATATGATATAAACTGGAATACCTGTACATATCATGATACATCCATACACTAAAAAAAAAAAAAAAAAATAATTTAACAGTCAAATAAATATAGAATAACCTCAGTTTTGAAGGTCGAGACAGACACTATCACAGAGACTCATGATATCGCCACTCGTCGCAATTTCTGCTGATTCCGTACCTTCATCAAACCTCGTCCGTATTACGATAGCTCCCATTGGAACTACTTTCGAAAATCTTCAATGAAGGAGGTATTAAAATAATTTCACTTTCGAATATTCGTCCAATAATAATATATTTTCATTCATCGCAATGTCGGCTGATTCCGTACCTTCATCAAAGACCAATATTTTTCAAAGCAAACTCTATACACTCATCAATTGTCGCCATTTTAGAACTTAATTGCGGTGAGCAATGTTTGGTTGAAGTGATACGGTCTTCCGGCGAAGAAATGTGACGCGTAGACGCATATCAAATACCGTATTACAGCCGAGGTATTGAGGAAGCGAAGCGGACTCACCCGAGGTTTGCCGATTGATGATATCGCCATAGACTAAAAAGAACTAGATGTGTCGGAACGACATGAATGTCCCCGCCATGAATATTGAGGAGGCTCGCAATTGTTTCACCCTTTTTTAATTCCCTCAGTAATAGGTTAAGAATAACAAACTATTGTTTAACATCTGTATCCTCAAGCCTGCTTAAATTCACAAGATTTATTCAAGGAAACAATGTTGCCAGAACAAATCTTGATATGATCAGGAATCTACAACACTTACATATGAATAAGAAGTCCTATGTGGCCAAAGTTAAAAGTACAAGGTGAGTAAATTAGCCCAAAATCATTCAATCGGAACGAAATTCAAACTTGATCGGTAACTCATCACTATACACGCACATAACAAAAATCAAGTCAATATCTCAAATCATAGTGAAAAAAAAGTGGCGACAACTAAATATTTGGCCAAATTTCAAAGCCCAACAGCTGCAAGTTGGTCAAAAATCATTCAACCGGAATGAATTTCAAAGTTGATCTGTAACATATGATTATACACACTCATACCAAAAATCAAGTCAATATCTCAAATCAGTGAAATAAAGTGGCGACAACTAAATATTTGGCCAAATTTCAGTCATAGCTCGGCCAAAAATCATTGGACCGGAACGAAAAGTAAACTTGATCTGTAACTCATCGCTATACACTCATATACCAAAAATCAAGTCAATAAAGTGATGACAACTAAATATTTGGCCAAATTTCAAAGTCCAAGGGCCATAACTCGGCCAAAAATCATTGGATCTGAACGAAACGTAAACTTGATCTGTAACTTATCATTATACACCCACATACCAAATATCAAGTCAACATCTCAAAGCATAGTGAAAAAAGTGGTCACAACTGTTTTATTTCGAAATTACGGAATGACGGACATGGGTAACACTATATGTCCTGGCCACTTAGTGGCAGGGATATAAAAAAAAAACATTTTAACAGTTAAATAAATATAGAATAATGTCAGTTTTGAAGGTCGACCCTAATTTTTTGTGCCTACCATAAAGTTTTTTGGCCATTTTTAAACATTGATTGATTGATCGATTTATTGTGTTTAATGCCACTTTCAGCTACTTTAGTGGTGGAAGAAGCCGAGTATCCGGAGAATCTCCGACCATGGGCAAGCAACTGGTAAACTTGATCACTTGCGAGTCGAGTGCACCATTTTTTGTAATTTACAAAACTGGGAGGGAACCCACTCCATATTGGTGATAGGCTTGTACGAGTTGTTGGTAATCAAACTACCTAACTCATTGAGCCACCCAGGCCTTCATTTTTAAACAAGCACTATTAAAGTCAGAATGAGTCCCCAGTAAAAACTATCTAAAAAAATTTTTTTATTTAAATTAATTCTTTTTCCTACCTACTGACCCTAATATTTTAGAGCATGTTAATGGAAACAAGGCATTCATTTTCAATTAAAACACAATTTATTTATTTTTTCTGTATGAGGGGAGGTAACTCATATTTTATTTTCAAAGAACAAAAATAGAGTTGTGTATTCTTTTATACAGAGTGGCATCATATTTTGTAATCGACCAATCAATGGTAAGCTTTTGTGATATGTAGAAAATATTTGGAGGTGAAGCCAAGCATAATCCTCTGGATTCTACATAGACTTCTATGAAAATAAATATTTGATAATATAAATAATATGAGTGAGTGATTGTTGTTGTAACGCCAACCCAGCAATTGTTCGGTATATCATGGCGAGAACAAATTATTTTTCAATGAAATGATGATGAGGTCCACTTTGTACTAGATCCACACGATTAGTTGGATTTCTTTAGTGCTAGCTCACTGAAACAACAGTCCGCGGATAGACATGTCGCCCCGCTCGGACAGATTATTCTGATTCCGAGCCAACCAGTCTTTTCTCTTTCTCCTGAATGCTACATGCTTAGCGGAGAAGCAACAAATACGAATTTTATAGTCTCTGCCTTGAACCGATAGGGGCTCAAATCCACGATTTACCACACTTGAAACAAGCACGCTATCCATTACACCATCGATGCGGTTAGCTTGTTTATTGAATTAAGGAATAATATTTATAAATCAATAGTGGAGGTGTGTAGACTCTAGACGAAACTTCCTAACACATCTGTACGAAATTGTGAGAATTCTATGTTTTTTTGCTACTTGTTTATTTCTATTAGATTTTGTAATTGTATATATTTGGACGAAGGGGCGTTAATGAAAAAAAAAGGGAGAATAAGTGCATGCATAATCTTTACTTACTAGTTTCTCTTGGCGAGGCATAAAATGGTAAAACGACTAAGAATATCGTCATGACTACATACAATATTGGCCAAAACAAATTAACCTGTAAAGAAAATAAGATATCATAGATCAACGTGTCAAACAGTTGAATAACTTGCGTCTTTTCTTTTTGTCTTTGTGAACAATAAAATATGTTTTAAGGAATGAGTGAGTGATTGTTGTTTAATGCCAATTCAGCAATTTTTCAGCTACATGTATATCATGGCGAGAACAAGTTAATTTTCAATGAGAAGCTGATGAGGTCCACTTTGTACTAAACCAACACACTGAGTTGGATTTATGTAGTGTTAGTTCACTGAAACAACAGTCCGCGGGTAAACATGTCGCACCACTCGGACACATTATTCTGATTCCAAGCCAACCAGGCTTTGCTCTTTCTCCTTAATGCTGTGTGCTCAGTGGAGAAGCAACAAATACCAATTTGATAGTCTTTGGTCTGACCCGATCGAGGCTCGAAGCCACAATCTACCACACTAGACGAGCACGCTAACCATTACACTACTGATTCTGTTTACTTTAAAGTGAAATTAATGTAATCAGTCAAACCTGTTTTATCGACCACCTCTATGAAGTAATAACTTATATTGTGTGACCTATGATTGTTATTTCTCTTTGCAGAGCATTTCATAATAATTAAACCCTTATTAAGCAACTACCTTTCTTATGTGACCATTTTTCGGCTTCTGCCTCAGTAAATTATCATATATGTTAGAACGATAGTTCCTTATATTAACCTCAACAAAAGTCAATAATTGTATAATAATGAGCATCATTCCATTACATGGTTAAGTCTTATTTAAGCCATTAAAGAATAATTGATTTATACATCAGTTGGGACAAACTCAGTGAGGTAGAACACAAAATATAGTCACACCTGTATTATGAGGTCAACTTTGGGACAAAGAAAAGATAAAGTGGTATTTTAAGACAAGTGACCTCTTAAAAAAGGTTCAATTCATACGAAATTTTCTATGACAAAATAAGAAAAAGGTGACCTCTTGGGCATGTTTGACTGTATACTTACTTTGATTGGTCTATTCATGGCTGGTTTGACTTTTCTAAAGTAGAGTAACACTACTATAGACATTCCTATAGCTAACCAGTTTACAAATCCTACATAGTTTATCAGAGCGTACATATCTGTCGACAGTAGGTAAAATAGAGACAGGACTCCCTACAAAATAAATCTCTTGTAGATTATTGTACATAATGTATTTTCTTGTAGAAATGAGCGAGTGATTGTTGTTGAATGCCATATGATCAATTTTTCAGCCATACTATGGGGAGAACAGTTTACATTCACATTCAATGAAATGATGATGATGTTCACTTTGTACTAGACCAACATACTTAATTGGATCTTGATAGTGCTTGCTCACTGAAACATCAGTCTGTGGGTAGATCTGTCACTCCAATCGAGCACATCATTCAGATATCAACTCTACTTTGCTCTTTATTCTTAATGCAGTGTACATGTGCTTAGAATTGGAGCAATGAACATCAATTTTATAGTCTTTGGTTCGAACCTATGATCTACCGCACTTGACACGAGCACGTTAACCATTTCATCACTGACACACTTACTTTTGTGTTCGCAATAGACAGGTGTTTGCTTTGTACAGGTTAAGCTAACAAAGATTTACTACATAGAGACATTATCTAATGTTAGATGTAAACAGAATTCCATTTTATTCAGAGTTCGGCTTTGAAAGGATTCCGTTTTATTTAGGGTTCGATTTAGACAGATTTCCATATTATTCAGGGTTCGGTTTAGACGAGATTTTGTTTTATTCAGGGTTCAGTTTAGACAGGTTTCACTGTATTCTAAAAGTGACAAATTAATTTGTATTGCTCTTAATGCCTTACCATGAATATACAAGCTGGCATAGGTGTCAGTCGCGTTACTGATACGTAACTCAAAACTTCTGGCATGTGTCCCTCTCTACCTCCCACGTAAAACAATCTGAAAACATCATTTATTGCAGTAATAAAAAATACGAGATAATCATCCAATCGTAACAAATCTCCTTAATTAAGTAATAATAATTGACTTAATAAATTTACTTTCCTCTATTAGAGTAAATCAAATTTAAACAAGGGCAATGCAAAGCGTGGCGTATCCCCTCGCCTAAATATTTGACCTGGTGACCTTTGAAAATGAATAGAGTTCCAGATTCTCTTGTGGACTAAGTATGTACCAAGTTTGGTCACAATCTACTGAAGGATGTTGATTCTAGAGTGTTGACAAGGATGTTACGGAAGGTAGCGTTACTACATCCCTTTACAACTTCGTTGACGAGGGGATAATTAACTTCAATTATTTAATAAGTTCAATGTAAATGAGTAAGTGATTGTCGTTTGATGCCAAGTAAGTAATTTTTCAGATATATCATGGTGAACACAAGTTACATACTAACACGCTTGGCAGGATTTTTATAGTGCTATGTCACTGAAACAAGTCCACGGGTAGACATGTCAATCTATTCTGACACATTATTCTGATATCCTGTTTCCAAGCCAACCAGTCTTTCCTCTCACTCCTTGATGCTGGGTGCTTATACCAATTTCATAGCTTTTGATCTGGCCCGAACGGGGCTCGAACACTCGATCTACTGCACTTGAGGCAAACACGATAACCATTACACCACCGATGCAGTTCACAGAGATCAAAGCAGTCAGCAAAACTAAGTACAAAATGAATACTTTTCATAAAGATATAAAGACATAGAAAATATTTTTAAAATGAAAAAATCAAAACCACTGAACATTATTAATATTGCCAGTAATATTTGAAATACTATGCATTAAAATACTTCAGCATAGATCTGAACTTGGTAGCTAGGTTTCTCATAAAGGACACAAGTTGAATTCATTTCTGAATCCTCAGCCATTGCATATCAAGGTTGATTTTGCACAGATGTTAATTAAAACTTTACCTTGCTGTGGTAAACAGTATACCATTAACACCTCCAAAAGTAGAGAGTGACACAAAGATCGGCATGATCCACCACATGACACCATATAATCTTTTAGAAAACATCTAAAAAAAAAAAATTAAAAAATATCTGTATCTACCCTTATAAGAGAAGTGGCCTCTAATTGGGGTGGCCTTATAAGAGAGGGACAACAGTTCTGGTATACCACATGAAACAGCCGGCAGAGACGCTACCGTAATTATAACACATCTTGTTTTGACAACATTACCATTTCCAGCATCGTATATATATTGTGGTCTTTTTTTATGTTCAATGTTTTGAGGGGAAAGGTGGTTGTTTGTTTTGTTGATATTGGTGGCATTGTTTATCATTACTGTGTAAACTTTCTTTTCATAATTGTACTTTACAGCTATTTGTAACACGATTCACAAATATTTTGTGTTTACTTTTACTAACAAATCCTTTACACTCGAGTAGTGTTAATTATTACATAGTATGTATTGTTGATCAAGACAAACACTTTAGGCCAATATATGACCCCTGATTTAAATTTAAAAAAATTGTTTACATCACAAGAAAAGAAACTTCTTTATTTTTCTTCTGGTTTCAAGGTAAACATAACATGCGCCGGAAAGTAACCTTCATCAAGTTGAAGTTTTTCCGTAGTGAAAGAAGAAGTATAACAATAATGAGTTCAGGAGCTTGTTTTTCCATAGCAGGCTATGATGTAAATAAGTTGAAACAAGTGTGTTCTCTGCATGGATCTGACTGTTTACACCGAGGAGCTATTTACAACTCACCTATTCATAGCCAAACATAATACAAAAATCACATAGAAATTTACTTGAAGAGAAATTTCAGCTCATAATTAACTAACAACTACCAAATTGACATTACCCCCACCACCAAAAGGACACTTTTTAAATGCCAATGAAAAAAATGTGACAATCCAAGATGGCCACCAAGAATAGGACACTTTGTAAATGCCCATGAAAAATATATGCCTACTTATCCAAGATGGCCACCATGGATTTAATCTTACCACAGCCACAGCACTTCCACTCATAATCTCTACTCTACTGACTGTAGTAAAATAGGCAATGTTAGACAAGACGTACACTGTCATCACCAAGATAATGGAGATCCAGATGGCTCTTGGTAAATTTCTGAAAGATGAAAAATATAATGTCATCATATAATGTCATCGACTGAGTGATGAAGATAAGGATTATCTTTGATAAATTTCTGACCAACAAAATATAAAATGTCATTAGCATTATAATGGAGGAGACATTAAATAAAAAAAAAAGATATTAGCATGCTCGCCTGGAGTGTGGTAGATCGTGGGTTAGAGCCCCGATCATGTCAAAGCTAAAAAAAGTAACATGTAACATTTACCGCCAGTGAATATTAAATTGGAGGCATTGAAAACCTTTTTTTAATTCAAAATATAGAATAAAACAATTACTGTCTTTTGATTCTGTAAATGTGGGGATTTATTGACTTTTGAAAAAAATTATATTAACAGAGGGAAAAAACGATATTTTTTTTCTTAAAAGTCAATAAATCCACACACTTACAGAATCAAAAGACAATAATTGTATATTATTGACCATTTGTATATTTCTCTTTAAGATATTCACTGAGGGAAAAAAAAGATCATTTCTTCTTAAAAGTCAATAAATCCACATATTTACAGAATCAAAAGACAATAATTGTATATTTCTCTTTAATCTTTGTACACTATATCGGTTATTTGGACATTTTTCCTTTCATCTCACAGAGTCAGATATTGTCAGTATCAATAAAGTCACTGGTAACTCTGACACTAAAAACTATCTGTCATTGTGACGTCAAACCCATTATGATGTTATTGATAAAAAAAAATGACGTCGGTTTGGAAGATCGTGATAATGGTACAGATCATATGAATGTCACATAAAAGCAGACGTACCCGTTTTTAAAAATGAAAAAAAGCTGCGGATACCGTCACATGTCTTTTAAAAGCAGACACGTTTTCAATCAGCGAAGAACATGCTACGAAGTCTATGCAGGGTTATTCAAATACCTGTGTAAATGCTGTTTTGCTCAAATAATAAAAGTGACAAGCATTTAAAATATTGTATTCTGATTTTTTTTAAATGACCCATCTCAAAATTTCCCAATTTGTTGAAAAATTCCCAGTTCTGTGTACAGGGGGCCCATTTTAAAACAGCTGGAATCAATTCTCCCAATACCAATCACCATTAACACATATATATATCTCATACATACATTGTATACATATACCATACATACAGTGCATTGTATGGGATATTGTCATCTTAATTTTTATTGGTTCTAGAATTTCAAGATACAAAATCTATTATGACTAGCAAATATAAAATTAGCTTAACATGCTTAAGCATAATTAATTAATTAATTAATTATGACATGCATTACATTATATACATCAATTTCTCCTTTATAAATTAATCAAAGGGATTCAAAAACAAGTTACAACAACTTATATTAATTCGTTTCCATGGAAATAATGTATACAATATATATAAAGTGATCTTGAAAGATAAAAATATAATGTAATTGATTGAATAAGAATGTATATCATGATACAATTTTAGATGAAAACAAAAATTGATATTATTGATTGTTGTGTATATATTGAGTAAGAATGATTAGAGGTTCATCTGACAGTGAATTAGGGTGTAAATCGCTTACTACTTATGGGTACTTATTATAAGACCCCATTTACACTAACAAATTTAGATTGATCTTGGGTGAGATCAGTTCTAAAAAGATTGATCTTGGGCAAGTGTAAACGCTTAAGATCGATCTTCAATTGGACTTAAAAAGTCCAACTCCAGAGGTAGTTTTAAAAAGATCGATCTTTTTTGAATCGATCTTTCTTCAAGTGTAATCGCTAAGATCGATCGCGACCGATCTTTATAAAATGAAACTGAAGTTGTGCATGTTTGGCAGTAAAATTACACATGTTTCTATCAATATTTGTACGACTATGGAGAATAAAAGAGAAGAAGCGTGGATCCACGAGGAAACTGTTCTATTAATTGAACTTTGGGGTGACCAGCGAGTACACGAACAGTTGGAGAACACACCCAAGAGAAACCTGGAAATTTTTAAGCAAATTTGTCAGGACATAAAGGACCGTCTGCCCGACTTTTCGAGATCGGCACAAAATTGCAGAGCTCGAAATCAAAAGACTAAAAATGAAATATTTCCAGACAAGAAGAGACAATAATAAGTCGGGAGGAAAACAAAAAACTTTTCCCTATTACGACGTCTAAGCATCAGTTTCTTAAATTGGTTAATTCGACATCTTTGTTGTATTTTTCTCCGTTTCAGACGTACTAATCTTTCTTTCTTCAACTTTATTCTCCGAGAATTTGCACATTTTATCACTTGTGACATATACATAAAAAAGAAAATCAGTAATTGCACACAATTTACAAAGCGTGTATGAAAACGTGGGAAATGCACACGCTGATATCTATTTTTATAACAATATGTTTACAGTTACACAGGTATTTAAGTCAGATCGGTTCAGTATTTATTGCAGTGTAAACGTACCGTTTTCAAAAAGATCGATCGATTTGGCACTTTCAAATGTAAACGCAAACCGATCTTTTTTAGATCGGTTCCAATAGAAGCAAGTGTAAACACGGTCCAAGTTTTTTGTAGACCAAGAAAATCTCTGTGTTTTGATTAGTTTCAAGTTCAGGAGAACCAAAATTGATTTAATAAATATTGAATCTCATTGAAACTAAATGTTTGTGACAACTTAAAAAAAAAAAAAAAAAAAAATCAATTTCACAAGATCAGGTACCAGTATCATATATTGTTAAATATGTTTCCTTCTACATCACTTTCAGAAAGAAAGCAGGAACAAGGGAGAACAAAATAATTTTTTCACTCAATTTCAACCAAGATACAATACATAGAGAGGTCTCATCAAAACTAATTGAGACAAAATTATAAATCTGTCTGGTTTTTTCACTCAATCTCAGCACATTAAACACTGATACTTTGAATATCATCATTATCTTTTTTCATCAAATTAAAACAAAAATAGATTTATTGAAACCTGTGACACTATCACATGACATGTAGCCACTAATGTTTATTATACTTTTATTTCAATAATAAATACAGCCAAACCTGTATTAAGAGGTCACCTTCAGAACAAAGAAAAAATTGCCTTACAAGACAGGTGACCTCTTAAAAGAGTTTAACTCATATCAAACCTGTATTAAGAGGTCACCTTTGGAACAAAGAAAAAGTGACCTTATAAGACAGGTGACCTCTTAAAAGAGTTTAATTCATATCAAACCTGTATTAAGAGGTCACCTTTGGGACAAAGAAAAAGTGGCCTTATAAGACAGGTGACCTCTTAAAAGAGGTTCAATTCATATCAAACTTTCTATGACAGGATAAGACAAATGTGACCTGTTAATACATTTGACTGCTTAATAGAGGTGACCACATGGGCAGGTCTGACTGTACTTAATTTAGAGCAAAACAGAATTCAGCAATGATCTGTATACAGACAATCTCTATATATGTTATATATATTAAATGTACTTGTCTTCCTGATATATGTCTGAGTACATGTAGTCACAACAATGCTTAAATGTTAGATTTTATCCAATCTGATTAAAATCAAATTCTCATCTTGCTCCCATTTTCTGATATGTCGCAACCACATATCAGAAAACGGGAGCAAGATGAAAATATGATTTTATTCAAAATGGATTTTATCAAGCTTTTTAATTGCATGAGTGTCATGTATCTGATTGTTTGACATTGTAAACCAGGTTAAAATCAAATGTGTCCCCATTGCATGCATCACATGGATGTATATTCTCAAATTACGGAAAGTGAAGATCTAATTTCAACAAGTTACCCTTGTAACTGGGTTAGGTTGCTTACAGGTGCTAAATACCAATTTAAACAATATTTTCAGTCTGTGCCAAAAACATTTCGACAAACTAGCTCAAACGGCATTTTAAAAGAATTTGTTTTCTATTCTAAATTTAATGCAATTTTTACTACACTGGGACTTAGGGCTAGTGTTTTTTTTGGGCAGACTGGTCTGGTCTGAATTGTAATGGACAATAAAATATGTTTAAATCAATTTCTTTCTCTTCCAGATTGCTTAATTTGTACAGAACAGAAATCAATAATTTATTGCCTACAATCATATTCTAAATTTGTTTTTTCCCCTCTCCTTGAAGGTCCCCTATTTTACTAATCAATAAACATGAAATGACAATCATCTCTCTCAAGGAGACTTTTGACTGAAGTTTTTCTCTCCTTTAATGTATCCTTTTCTGACTGAAGTTTTCCTCCCTTTAAGATTCCTTTTTTTTTTACTGAAGTTTTACTCCCCCTGTCAGGTCCCCTATTTCAATAATCAAGTAACATAAAATTGACCTCTCAAGGAGGCTTTTGACTGAAGATTTGCCTTTTCTTTAAAGTCTTCTATTTATTAGTGAAGTTTTTCTCCCATTGAAGGTCCCTTATTTTAATAACCAATAAACATGAAATAAAATTGATCTCTCAATCTCTCAAGGAGGCTTTTTGATTGAAGTTTTTTCCTTTTAAGATTCCCTTTTTTGACTGAAGTTTTCCTCCCCTTTAATTAATAAGGTCCCACCATTTTTATAACCAATAAACATGATATAAAATTGATCTCTCATCTCACAAGGAGTCTTTTTGACTGAAGTCTGCCTCCTCTTTAAAGTCCTCTATTTTTTAATAAAGTATTTCTCCCTTTAATGGCCTCTTTTTGACTGAAGTCCCCCCCCCCTTTTTTTTCCAGATACCCATCATTTTAATAACCAATAAACATTGCCTTCTCTTTAAGTCCTCTATTTTTGACTATAGCAGTACTGCTTACCCCAATTGACACTAAAGAGTAGTATTTGCTCCAGCTCAGCGTAGTTTGGCAATGTTGAGAGTAGTTTTCGGAAATTGGAAACAATGGTTTCTGATTTATGAGCTGGTGCCATAATGGCATATACACACAGTATATACATATCAAATATCTACCTTACATGTATCTACTGAAGACGGGGGCCTGGGTGGCTCAGTGAGTTAGGTCATACCTTTTGCTATTTTCAAATCCATGAACATCTGTTTGAAACACTTTGTAAAGGTATCTGCTGTTGATAAAGGCAGGTTCAGGTTTACAATCAGTTGGCACATTATCGTTTCCGATTTCGCTGTTAGTCATGTTTGGACTGCTTATAAAGGTCTTCATAGAACAACAGTTCTGCTTTACTTTTGCTAGGTCAATGTGGTTTTTGGTTCCAACATGACAATGAACATCACTTTTGCCTCTGTGAGAACATGCAATGTCAATGGCACAGACGGTGCAGTGAAAGAACGTTTCCCCTTTCTTTGATGCACAAATAAAGTTCCATGTGTCTTGATAGCTGTCCTTAAACCGTTGGCATGATTTTTTTGGCATAGGACAGTCATTGACTTTAGCAGTGGTCCGGTGGCCCACGGCCAGTGAAAAATGATTCGGACTAGTGACTTTTGCTAAATTTTTCAATAGAATCTATATAAATATTCTAATTTTGAAGTTTTTGGGCCAGTAAATTAGAAAGTCTAATTTCGAAGACTGATAGGACCTTTATCATCATTGTTGTTCAAATCCTGTTTACCATCTTGCTTGACCATTTTTTTTACCTTCAGATCACGGTCGCAAACACGCTTTACATTGCTTGTCGGATACATTATTTAAAGCACTTAATGATGCAGATTACCGGGTTAATTCAATATTACGGATTTTGTGGTACAAACGAATTTTGAAAAAACGATGTTTGTTCAAGCGTAGAATAGTCAGGTTCAAACGTAAGGCGTAATTTACTGTAAAAAAGCGTAGTAAATACGGCGAAAACGTAGTAGTAAACAGGTCTGCTATAGTTTATCCCCACCTCCGCCCCCAACCCCTTTGAAGGGCCCCTATTTTAATAACCAATAAACATCAAATAAAATTGATCTCTCAATCTATCAAGGAGGCTTTTGATTGAAGTATCTAATGTGTTATACAACATTTTTATCTGGTACAGAAATGTAAGGCAGGATAATAAGATAATCTGTAGTGTTTACACCTGTCTGTATTCAAGTCTATTTCTCTATTAATATAGTCAACTTCTGATAAGCTTCTTACAACATTTACTATGTTAAGGACCATTTCCTGTTCATTGAAAAAACTTAATGATAGTGAAATATTAATCTTCCATTATTAAAATTTATCAAATTTGAACTTTTAGAAGACAAGTTTTATCTCTCAACCAATCAGAGCACTGTATTTCATGTTTCTAATGTGTTAAGAATCAGTGACCTTGCCTTCTTAATGAAATTCTTAATAGGTCACAACACAATAGAACTGGTCAGATTCTTAACACCTTAGAAACATGAAATACATTTCTCCAATTAATTAGTCATGGAATCTTAAATTATACTTATCAACAGACAGCAAGGCATGAAAGAAAAACAAACATAAATTAGTAACAAATTATTAATTTCTAATTATTTTCTTTTACACAAATCATTTATTATATTCCATGAAAGAACATTAAATCTCACTAAATAATTTTGTAATAATCACTTATAATCTATAATTCACAGAGAAATAGAGATTTTCTTGCCATTTTTTTCAATTACATTATTAATTCCATCAGTTATAATAATGACCATTGTGTCGTTTATGCTTTTTCCTTCAGATAAATTTAAATCAGATTTCACTACATTATGTACTTCTAAATGTTCTTTGTTACAAGAATCATTCATCATTGGAACATTCAGTGCATTTGAAAAAATAGTTGTTGTGTTGGAATTAATTCCACATCTTCAGGAAAATCTCCTTCTAAAGCGAAATTTGGCAACTCAGAGAAAGCATCAGAACTTGCCATCCTGACTGTCTTTGACAGAATGATGCAGAAGGAAGAAACATTTTTATTGACAGAAAAGTTAAATAATAGCTTTTTTTTATTGTTTCTTTAGATTATGTGCTAAAATTGACCATGCAAATTATACATCCTGGTTTACTAACCAGATCATAGACTAACACCTTAACAGTTAATTAGTCTGGAATAAAACTGTCATCTAAGTGGGTTAGAATGTTACATAAATTTTTCTTAATAATTAAGAAGTCTCAAGGCCTGGGACTTCTTATTTCTTAATTGTTAAGAAATATTTAATAACATTATAATCCTTACTTAACATTTTATCATTTTGATATTTCAACAATGCAGGGAACTTTAAAAAAGGATCCATCATTTGAAAAATACATGTACATGTATAGTATATGGTAATTTTATGCATAAAAAATTATGCAAATTAATATTTTTTTTGTGGAAATTAACAAGATGACCTTTAGTCATTCTTTCGGGGAACATTTTACCATTTTGATATTTCAACAACACAAGGAACCTTAAACAGGATCCATCATTTGAAAAATACATGTACATGTATATAGTACATTTTAGTTTTTGTATATGGTAATTTATGCATAAAAAATTATGCAAAATTTTGTTTTTGCTTTGTTTGGAAAATTAACATGATAACCTTTAATAGTCATTCTTTCATGGAACATTATACCATTTTAATATTTCAACAAGCCAGTGAACTTTAAAAGGGATCCATCATTTGAAAAAGACATGTACATGCATAGTATATATATATATGGTAATATATTCATAAAAAATTATGCAATTATTTTTTTTTTTTTAAATTAACATTAAAGTCACTTTCAACAATAACTGAAATATCATAACCTCTAGTCTTTTAATAGTCATTCTTTCCGCGAACGAAAAATTGAATATGAAATATTCAACATAAGCACATTAACAATTCAGATGAATTTAATGGTAGAATTGACGAAAATCTTTAATAAAGCCAAAAAATAAAAACCTTACCAACCCAAATTTTCAGTGCCTGTCTTAAAAGTTTTTATTGCCATTTTAGGACAAGCAAAAATTTTTTTTATTAATAACTAGAGGCTCAGTGGGCTGAGCCTGTGTCACTCACCCTTCATTCTGCTTTGAGAAAACTTTATACAGAACCTTCTATGATGCTTCCTACCAATTTCGGTTCATTTGGCCAAGCGGTTTCAGAGAAGAATATTTTCTAGAAATCGACCAATCAGAAACAAGAATTGCCTGTGGTGGCCATGCTTGTTAACGGATCGGAACTTAATGAGCAATCTTTATAGAGGACCTTCCAAGAATGCTTCCAACCAAGTTTCGGTTCATTTGGTCAAGCGGTTTCAGAGAAGATTTTTTAGAAATCAACCAATCAGAAACAAGAATTGCCTATGGTGGCCATGTTTGATAACGGATCGCAACAAAATGAGCAATCTTTATAGAGGACCTTCCAAGGATGCTTCCTACCAAGTTTCGGTTCATTTGGCCAAGCGGTTTCAGAGGAAAAATGTTTTTTATAAATTGACCAATCAGAAACAAGAATTGCCTATGGTGGCCATGTTTGTTAACGGATAGGGACGAAATGAGCAATTTTTATAGATGACCATCCATAGATGCTTACTATCAAGTTTCGGTTCATTTGGCCACTCGGTTTCAGAGGAGAAGATTTTTTAGAAATCAACCAATCAGAAAAAAGAATTGTCTGTGGCGGCCATGTTTGCTCACAGATCCGGACGAAATGAGCAATCTTTATAGAGGACCTTCCATAGATGCTTTCTACCAAGTTTCATTTCATTTGGCCGAGCGGTTTCAGAGGAGAACATTTTTTTAAATCGGCCAATCAGACAACAATTGCCTGTGGCGGCCAGGTTTGTAAATGGAATGGGATAAAATGAGCACTATTTATGGGGGACCTTCCATAGATGCTTTCTACCAAGTTTCAGTTCATTTGGCTAAGGGGTTTCAGAGAAGAAGATTAAAATGTGAAAAGTTAACGGACGACAGATGACGGACAAAAGCTCACATTGCCTTTGGCAAGGTGAGCTAATAAAAAGTATGGATTTGCTTCCCTATATGCCCTATTATTTTTTTAAAGAAATTTAGCAGAAACATAGGTACTCTTTTCTTTGGCCTAATTAATGTTTGCCTTATAAAACTGAAAGGTTTAACATTTAGATAATCTATAAAAATTCATCAAGAAACTGACAGATTGCTCGACTGCTGGACCACCTTTAACATTTAATATATTGAATTTGACAGTGTACGAGCAGTGCAGGATTTCCTTATAGGCTGGGTAGGCTGAAGCCTAGGGCCTCAACATCTAGTGGGCCTCTGGCCAAGCTGTATAATATTTTTGTGATTGTCAATGTCATAGACCTTTCTTACACATGCTGCCATAAGCCTTCTGTAATTTTCCTTGCACTCCATTTCAGAATAATAAGATTAACAAGTCAACGCTAGCATTGATTTCTGTGTTAATTTTGTCCTTCCATTAAAGCAGTGAGATAGACAAGTTGAAAAAAACAAGGTGTTGTCAGACAGCAAATTTGTTTCAATGTCATGGTTAATTTTCGTTAGATAACGAATTGTGAATTGCAGGGCTCACCATGTACTTGTACTATTGTTGTTGATATTATTTTATATTTAATTCTTCTATAATATTACATCAAAATTTGAGTTCCCTCCCTTTGTTTCTATTATAATGCCGCCATGTTTAAAACTTGACAAGTTGATTGTTTACCTTTGAAAAAGCAACAAATAATTCAAGTTGTGTTAAATAATAAAAAAAATATATTTTCATCTGGAATTTCGTCAGTGCAAATTTACAAATTTGCCGTGAAACTTTTTTCTCAACAAGTTAAATTTTCTTTATTGTTTGAATAGTTTTTTTCTCTCATTCTTAGGTGTTTTAACATTGATTACAATTGCTTTGTCAATCAGCTTTACCATAAAATGCAGAGGAGCGACTTGCAAGAAAAAGAAACAAGGCAACTTTAATTTTGCTTTAGTCAAGGGAGGGCTATTTCAGCTGAAATAGGGCGACAACTTCACCTGGTTTGGTGAGCCCTGGAATTGCGGAATTTAAAGCATCCGTCATCCTCCTCGCTTCATTGAATTTTGTGTAAAATGCTCTTTCATCTTCCTCTATTCACAAGGGCGGAGATTGTGAGGGGCCTCGCAAGTAGAATAACCTAGGGCCTGTCCTCATCTAAATCCGGCCCTGTGTACGAGTCTATCTATGATATGGTTTGGTTGTTCGTAACCAAGTTGACCAACAGAAACTGTCTAAAAAAATTGCTATCAGGAATTCCAAAGAAAAATTTAATTTGCATTAAATTAAATTAAAAAAAATCAAATATTTGAAAGATAGAAAAAAAATTAAGCCTATCCAACACGTCTAATAGATTCTATATTATTTAAAAGAAAAAAAATGTGTTTCTGCAAACTGCTACTTTTTCAAGGATGGTCTGATTTAATCTATGTAGTATTGAATTAACCACCAACAAAGAATTCGAACGGAGGACAGATGTTACCATACATGTATATATCATTGAGAAATTTATTTTTCTGTCGATCATATGAATGTCAATACAATAAACTGGATTTTTCTGAACAAAGATAATATCATCCTATACAAAATCAATCTGTTTAAAATCACCTCATGGTCGCAGCATGGAAGTTCCGAGGAAACCCCATTCAGTCTTCACACTAACCCACTTGCCCGAAACTGGGGTCGGGACAAGTAAAACTGGATTCGGACAAGTGAAAATTATGAAAGAATTTTTTTGAATAAATAGAAATTTTTTCTAAATTTGGCTTTTGTAGGCGAAAAAAATTAAGGCAAAAGACTGCCCATTACTGGTCACATGCGAGTGACCCTTATGCTACCTTCCAATGAAATAGCAGTTAGGTGACTGAATTGTTATAATCATTCTCACATTAAAAGTACAAGTGACCCCATATTTTCCTTGCATTTT
The DNA here is from genome assembly GCA_963383655.1 of Bathymodiolus septemdierum. Taxonomy (NCBI): domain Eukaryota; kingdom Metazoa; phylum Mollusca; class Bivalvia; order Mytilida; family Modiolidae; genus Bathymodiolus; species Bathymodiolus septemdierum. Next base: position 56,926,980 of record OY726528.1, read on the forward strand.
TTAAAGTTTATATGATAAACTATTTCCAGACTAAATACTGAAGATATTCTATCATGAATAAATTAAACCGTCCATCTATTTCAAATGTTTAAAGGAACAACTGTAAATTAACTGTTGGGGGTAGGTAGCTGTGGAACGAACTATGGCTCTTAATGGTCTATCATTTTTTACAACCGCAGAAAAAACGCTAAGAGCTACGGTTCTAAACCCTTCATCTATTTAAAATGTTTGAAGGAATAACTGTTGGGGGTAGGTAGCTGTGGAACCATGGCTCTAATGGCCTATCTATCTTTTTTTTATATAACCGCAGAAAAAAACGTTAAGAACTACAGTTCCGCAGCTACTGTTGGGGGGTCACACTTGTATGGCGTAAATATTAAATCTGTCAGCAATTATACACGTTAGTGTCCTTTTAACAGTCCTTTAAAATTATGGCACAATTTCGGCTTTCCTTGTTACAAGTTTTTCCACTAAGACACTTGTCCATGTTAGAGTTAATAGCAAAGTTCTACTGCATAAAGTTAATGTCTATATAATCATAAAGTATTTATTTTCGATGCCCCCCTCCAAGAGTCTTAATAACTTTCAACTGCATGTACATGTATGCACATATTGGGTTTAAATACAAATCCTGATTTATTAAAGCTAATCATACATTTACATGTATACAATGCACAGTCAAACCTGTATATAAAGGCCACTCCAGGGAACCTGAAAATGTGGCCTTTCTGAGCAGTTGCCCTTTATATACAGGTTAAATTTATATGCACTAATCTTTAACAGAAAAAATGAGACTGCCCTATATAGACAGTGATTTGTTATATAGAGGTGCCCTTAATAGACAGTGATTTTTTATATAGGTGTTCTTTATAGACAGTGATTTGCTATACATGTATAGAGGTGTCCTTTATAGACAGTGATTTGTTATATAGAGGTGTCCTTTATAGACAATGATCTGTTATATGGAGGTGTCCTTTATAGAGAGTGATTTGCTATATGGAGGTGTCTTTATAGACAGTGATTTGCTATATAGAAGTGTCCTTTACCATACCTGTTAACCCTCCCCCTTTGTGCTGGAGTCTCCTGCGTAAGAGCCTTCTCCCGCATGGACTGGGTCTCCTGCACGGGAGACATTAATCTCCCGCACAATCTCCCCCCAACAAAAAAATCAAGTACAATAAAATCTTGACCTACATTTTGCGATCAATATTTCTGGAAATTCCCCATTTGGAACTCCTGCGCTGATGAAAAACGCCGAGAGATACGAATGGTAAAGGTGTTTAAATGATATCCGGTTATTGATCTGTTTGACACCTTTACAGGTAAATTGGGTCATGGAGATTAATTAAGGTTTTGATGATTATACAACAATTATCCACTGATTGACAGTTAATTGGTGATAAGGAAGTGGGTTTGTGGCACACGCTTAGATGATTAGAAGTGTGATAGCGGCAATTAAAAATAGTTATAAACCGTTGCGCAAACAGGAGTCGGACAACCTTTGATGCCGAGGAAAACTTCTTATTTCGATCAAACGTGCAATGAATTCATCTCGGATTGAGTTGTTATGGCTTGTTTGGAACCAAAGCCGATCAAAGTATTATTTAAGGACTAAGTTCCAGGATCGAATTGATAAACCACAAAAATACCGAAACGTATGCTATCACCCAACGCACCAGCAGCAAAGTGACTTTTTAATTTTAGTGCTCTATGACTTTATTGTTCAGAACATTCTGTCTTCATTGTTATTGTTTTGTTATAACCTTATGATTATGAATAAATTATAAATACAGTTTTTATCCTTCATTCATCATATGAAACACTACTAATTTATAATAAGACAGAAATGTAAACAATATATATTGAAATGGGATGCAGTTGGTTCAATACTGAAAAAAAAAAAAAAAAAACATCAATTAACAATAAAAACATGCATCAAATACGTCGATAAAAAATCTCCAGTTATGAGACCAAATCTCCAGCCAAAAATTTACAAATCTCCAGTTGTAGCATAGCAACTCTATCACATGTATGCAACTACAAGGTACAATTTTGTGCGTTTAAAGGCGACGCACAAAATCTCCCCCTTAGAAGAGTTGGTAGGAGGGAGATCTCCCCCCTAGCAGCTCCCAGAGGTTAATAGATATGCCTTTACTGACAGTGATTTGTTATATAGGTGTCCTTTACTGACAGTGATTTGTTATATAGAGGTGTCCTTTACTGACAGTGATTTGTTATATAGAGGTGTCCTTTAATGACAGTGATTTGTTATATAGAGGTGTCCTTTACTGAGTGATTTGTTATATAGAGGTGCCCTTTATAGACAGTGATTTGTTATATAGAGGTGTCCTTTAATGACAGTGATTTGTTATATAGAGGTGTCCTTTACTGAGTGATTTGTTATATAGAGGTGCCCTTTATAGACAGTGATTTGCTATATAGAGGTGCTCTTTATAGACAGTGATTTGTTATATAGAGGTGCTCTTTATAGACAGTGATTTGTTATATAGAGGTGCTCTTTATAGACTGATTTGTTATATAGAGGTGCTCTTTATAGACAGTGATTTGTTATATAGAGGTGTCCTTTACTGACAGTGATTTGTTATATAGAGGTGCCCTTTACTGACAGTGATTTGTTATATAGAGGTGTCCTTTACTGACAGTGATTTGTTATATAGAGGTGCCCTTTACTGACAGTGATTTGTTATATAGAGGTGCCCTTTACTGACAGTGATTTGTTATATAGAGGTGTCCTTTACTGACAGTGATTTGTTATATAGAGGTGTCCTTTACGGAGTGATTTGTTATATAGAGGTACCCTTTATAGACAGTGATTTGTTATATAGAGGTGCTCTTTATAGACAGTGATTTGTTATATAGAGGTGCTCTTTATAGACAGTAATTTGCTATATAGAGGTGCTCTTTATAGACAGTGATTTGTTATATAGAGGTGCTCTTTATAGACAGTGATTTGTTATATAGAGGTGCTCTTTATAGACAGTGATTTGCTATATAGAGGTGCCCTTTATAGACAGTGATTTGTTATATAGAGGTGTCCTTTATAGACAGTGATTTGTTATATAGAGGTGTCCCTTACTGACAGTGATTTGTTATATAGAGGTGCCCTTTACTGACAGTGATTTGTTATATAGAGGTGCCCTTTACTGACAGTGATTTGTTATATAGAGGTGTCCTTTAAGATAGGTTGGACTGTACTAATACATGTATAGATAAATCTTCACAGGTCATAAAAAACATATAATCATTAATAATGGTGAAATATACATGTCAAGTCTACAGTGATGGAAACTGGGACAGTGATTTACAGTAACTTGTTTTGTACTGGTGACATTTCATAACATTTTCATGAGTTTCCCATATGCACTATGTAACATAGATAATAATCAAAAGACCACTGTAGTAACAGTCCTCACGATGAGCACCGGTCCTCCTGCCCAAGATCAGTAAAACTTTGTTTGGACCAGTACATTTTTCAGTTTTTATTTAGATATACACCCATATATAAAAATAAATTCAAATTTTCATTTCAAGGACTGTAGTTACAAAAATGTGTCACTGGTACAAGCACATGTCCTCAAAACTGATAACTGTGTCTATTCCTACATAAAAATTACAAATATATATTGTAGATAATTCGTTACTATTACATAATATTTGGGGCATCTGGTAAAAACTAGATAGGTCAGTATATATGGATGTATCTACAAGGTGCTAGAAATAGGCAAACCTTGGGTCTTGTCAGATGCATATAATTTGTAACAGGCACTAGATTTTGACTAATATATTACCTTGGGCCATGGCAACTAAATTCTGAAATGAAACATTTCAGCTTTATTGAATCTGACAGGGCAACCAGTAACACGACAGGTGTCACTAGTAGAGCAGGAACTGCTTACCCTTCAGAATAACCGGAGTTCACCCCTGATTTTTAGTGACGTTCATGCTACTCTATCTTTAGTTTTACACTGTATGTGTAGTTTTGTTGATAATTTTTTGTCCTTTTTTCTTTTATCTTTTGCCCATTGTTTTGTCTGTCCTTCTCCGATTTATGGATTTTGATTACCCCTTTGGTATCTTCAAACTCTTCTTCTTGCATATCTTTTTTATAAAAAAAATTTCAAGCACTCTACACTTATATACAATGAATAATTCTCATAAAACCATAGTCCTCATGACGAGCAGCAGTCCTCAGGACCAAGACCAGTAAAACTTTGCTGAGTAAATTCAAATTTTAATTTGGCGGACTGTGGACCATTGATTTTCAATCAAGATGGAGGAACAATGGCTTCTTCATTAATGTTAACTTAAATATATTCAAGTACTTACTTGTAAGGATCTTTCAATTCTTCAATGACAAAGTTCAGATAATTCCTGGAAAACAAAAGAAAAAAACATCTTAATAACTTAAAAAACATCTTAAAAAGTCCAATGTCTAACAATATTACAGACCATGTACAAGAATTGTAAATCATGGCTCTATGCAGTATGCATAATGGATGTGCCATGCCCTAATCCCCCCACCCCCACCTTTTCCGTCTGGTTTCATAATCTTTGGCCAATTTTTTTGTTTCAATGACTCCGACCAACCATTAGAAAACATTGCAACTGGAAATATTTTTTGGGTGATTGGGCAACATCTTTTTTAATTTTGGCTACCTGAAATCATGACCAGAAGTTTCCGATACTGTTCCAGATTTTACATTTGGAACTGGTTTACACGATCAAAATATGTTACTCGACCTAGGCAGGAACCAGATTTGTGTCATATGAAAGCAGCATTGAAGCTTTGCTGCTGTTAATATGATGTTGAATGGTATGCTGGACAAGAACCGCTGTTTTAATATTAAATTATCAAAGTTTTATAAATTTCAATGTCATAGTTCCCTTTGTTGGTCAGGTAATAGGTTTTTGCAGTTTTTTGCTATTGTCTGATATGACGTGCAAATCTTGGGATATTTCGAGAGAAGAAAAAATCCCCCTAATTACCGATCCATTGGAGATATGGAGGATTGGGAACGGGAAACAAACATATTTTTAAGGGTGGTCTTATTTATGAAAGTTTAATATTCCTTTTAATTTTTTCTTTACACCTTTGTCATTAAATGACACATACTCTCTGAATCAAAAAGCTTAATAAAAAAACATTTTCATGTCATTATTTACTCAAAACATTTAGAAGAAGAAAATACAAAAAATACTATTATGTACACCAGGCCACCCACCTATTGTCCAATATCTAATTCATTCATTTTATTGATCCTTGAACAGGCATTTATCCATCAAAATAAGTTAAGTATTTATATCTTATTTAAGATAGGACATTACTTAAGCCATGCATGAATATCATTGCATGTAAAAAAAGACATCCATTAATAAATAAAGGCTTTTAATGTGGTCATTTTTTTTTCTCCAGAAAAGAAACATTTATCTTAAGTACTGATAAATAATAAATTGACTCCCAAGGGATAAATTATATATAAAAGATGGGGAAATAAAAAACCAGATAAAGAACTACAAATAACATATCTTATCTCTTTAGTAAATACATGTATGTGATTGATCACGTACACCGTAAACTTGACAATGGATTTGTACAATGTAAATGAAATCTGAATAGAAATGTAAAAATATTTAATCTTTTTTTGATCTTTTAATTGGGGCAGTCATGCCTCATGGTCGTGATCATAAAATAGTTGGATTTATTACTACCTACGTTTGTATGCAATCAGTGCAAGGTGTACTCATACAACATTATCTGATAAAAGTTTGTCAGTGACTTGTGCAAGTTTGGTTTTTCTCTGGTTTCCTCCACCAATAAAACTGTCAGACTGCCACTGTATAACTGAAATATTTTTGAAAGTGGCATTAAACACCATTTCCATAAGGGTAATAACAAAATTACCGAACTCCGAACAATCTTCCAAAGGGAAAGGCAAAATTCATAAGTCAATAAACAGACAAAATCAGACAACAACCGGAAAACTGGGAAAACCGTAATGGCCCTCGACTTGGTACAGGCATTTCTAAAGAAATGGTGGGTTGAATCAGATTTTACGGTGCCAAACCTCCTACTTCCATTACGGTTAAAAGGTTCCGGTTGTCATGTATAACAGCATTTTTAACAATACTGGGACAAATTAGGTATAATAATAGTCAACGCAGTACTTTATGAAAATCCATCGTTTATTATCGTCTCTGCAACTAAATCGTCATCTTCTTACACAACTTGATTTCAAATGAGATGTTGAATGACGTCATGTCTAACTTAATCCTTATCTTTATACATTTTCCATATTTACTTTATGAAAATCCATCGTTTATTATCGTCTCTGCAGAGACCGAATATATTTCGACAAGATCTTGGTATCGGAATATAAACTTTTTAAGAGATCGAACAAGGCAAATCTTTTTATAGCCCTGGTCCAGTAGCCTGTTTCTCAGATAAAGATGACGTTTCAAGAAATCAGAATAATTGCTACTGGCCCTTGCATAACAAATCAATTGCGAGATGTAAACACCATATGCAGGAGAAGCTGGTATATTGCTGCACATATTTGGAAAATTTATGATTTTAAAATTGAAGTCATCCCGTTTATCATAAATTTTAGTACTGAGTAGACCACCGACGTCAATTTCGAGGTATATGTCCAAAAATGATGCGGACGAAGCTGTATCTGTAGTCTCTTTAATTTCCAGTGCTGGAGGATATATCAATGGAAGATATTCTGCAAATCTAGGATTATTGATAGATAAAACGTCATCAATATACCTGTATGTGAAATTAAAGGCTCTAGCTTCATGAATCTTTTTATCTTTTACAAGATTTTGAAGAAACTCCGACTCATATGAGTATAAAAATTAATCGGCTAGAAGAGGGGCACAATTCTTACCCATTGGTATGCCGACGACCTGCTGAAACAGTGCCCCTCCAAAGGAGACAAATATGTTATCGATGAGGAACTCCAGCATACTGATCACTTGTTCCTCTGAGTAGCATGTTTTACCTTTTTAAATTTTGTTTGAAAAATATGTAGAATTGTAGCCTAATACAACAAATTTTGAGCCATCGTTTCTATGACTGAAACTAGAAAGCTTTGTGAATGGTTTCTTTTAAGTGGGTTTTTAATTTGTCATGCGGTAGGGTGGTATAGAGAGTTGAAAAATCTAGTTTTGATGGAGGATACCTGAGAGAAAGATCTTGATTTAAGGTTATCCAAAGGATCTTTAGTTTTTCAAAATCTACATGTGATTTATGCCACTACGCGAGTAAACAGTTTCACAATATTTCTGTTGTCCCTATTTTACTGCAGACAGAATCTTTGTCAGTTGAATAGACAATTCTTTTGTCGAACAAGTTGATGATCCCACTATGTATCTTACTTTGTATGGTGTTTTATGGAGCTTAGATATCCAATACAAATAGGGTAAACCCTCCGACTCTTTACCAGAGGGAATGTTTAAAGAGGTCATGAAGGGTCTGTGGTTAGCTAGGATTTCATCTTTGTCGAATGAAGTTGGTTTGTATGTGGTATTACCAGAGGTGTTGTTATTTATGCCCAATTCCTTGATTAGGCATTCGTAGTAATATGATTTACATACAAACACGATGTTGTTGGAAGCCTTGTCTGCAGGACCGATAACATATTTGTCATGAAGAGAGGAAAGACACTTAACAGCTTCTTGGTCTTTAAATACAGACTTAGGTCGACTATTAACACAATTTTTGAGTTTGCGAATCCGACCTTGTACTAGAGACCCGATTGATCTAACCCAGTCTGACAAGGACTTTAACTCAAGATCTTGGTCTACTTCTCTCTTTATCCACCTTCTGGCATAATCTTCAACAGCATCCATAATTATCTTGAAATTATGTTTTCAATTGATGTGTTGAGGTTCCCTGATTTTAGGACCATGAGAAATCACCTTTCGGAGACTCTCATGTTGAATGATATTCAGATCACCAGTGATTACATGTCCAGATAGGTTGTATTGAAAAGGAGAGTGGGAGCAGTCACAAGTCAGAGGGTTCTTAAGGTACTCTTCCATGTTAATATCTTGCAATGCTTCTTTGTAGTTGAAAATTGTATGGCCAATGCTGTTAGTGTAGCTATAGGAGACAATGGGAACAGATTGATTTTTGAAATATGGTGGAATTTCTTTTACAACCTCTTTTCTATTAAGAATGTTGCTGATGTTAATAGCATCGATTCCTTTGTTAGCAAACTGAATATGGAGGAATTTTCTGTTGTTATCATGAAGAGGTTCAGATCGAACTGGTTTGAAATTGAAATGACGAAGACTAAATAAAAAAATCAATTAGAAATCTGTGTGCATTATTTTACAAATAAATCAAATTTCTACTTAAACACATCGGTGGTGTAATCATTAGTGTGCTTTCCTAGAGTGCAGTAAATTGTGGGTGTTTAAGCCCTCATCTGGTCCAACCAAAGACTATACAACTGGTATTTGTTGCTTCTCCACTAAGAACACAGCATTAAGGAGAAAGAGCAATGGCTGTTTGGCTCGGAATCAGGATAAACTGTCAAGAGTGGGGCGACATATCTACTGAGATTCTTGCTTCAGTGAGCTAGCACTATAAAAATCCAACAAAGCATGTTGGTCTAGTACAAAGTGGACATCCTTATCATCTCATTGAATGTAACTTGTTCTAGCCTGTAGGTGAAAAATTGCTCATTTGTCATTAAACAACAATGCCAATCATTCACTTACTCACTTAAATTGCTATATAAATACGATAAATATTATTTTGATAAAATCATGGTCAATGCATTGTACCAGTGCATAAACTTGTCGTCATCGATATTCGTTTGCGCCAAAATTGACCAATCATATTTTTTTGCAACCTTTTGGGATTTTATTTTGTTGGGTTTTTTTTGGGGTTTATTTTAAGGAAATAAAAATCAAACCACAGTGCTTCAGCTAGACTTTGAAATCTTTAGGATGATTGCCAGTTTTATCAAAATTTCTTCAGGACATTCTTTAATAATTAAACTAACTTCTATCAAAGTTCTTCAGGACAATATTGAGAAATTGGTGGGTAAATGTCCTGAGACCGATGCCTAGCTGCATCACTGAACCAATATGAAATGCTCAAATAATATTTGGCAAGACAAACTACATGTACGGTACATATATTAAATACATCAAATTTTAGTGCAATCTGGCTTTGATCAAATGTTACACTGTCGGATTTTTAATAAAAACAAAGCTTATACTAATATAATCCATGTTCTGTGCTTACAAACAAATGACCTACATTTTGATGATGTCATCCTGGTTCACATACACTTAATTACAGGTATAATTAAACATTGGGGAGATTGTTGTTTTAACAATTATAGTCTGTTCTTTATTGTATGCTAATTAAATGTATGCAACCAGGATTAAACCATTTTGATTTAGCTTCTTCTCAAGTGTCAGTAATTATAATTAAAGGTCAATGGTCAAATGATACAAGTACATGTATGTGCATTGTAATTCATTAATTAAGATTTGAAAAATTACCAAGTATGTTTTATAATTTAAGTACCTAATTTATTATCTGATGATTAAAAAATCGAGTTCAAGCTCAAGGTTGTTTTGACCCCTGAACATTTTTCATTCATAGTAACATGTAGGTCAGGTCTACATACATCTTGAAGACAAAACTTAGCATATATTCTGCAATTGTCAGCTGTGTTCCGTGTAATAACAATTTGATTAGTCCAGCAATATTCCAAATTTCACCAGCAAGCTGGACTGAATTAGTACCAGATTGCCGACTTTTGTTAAAAATGACAAAATTTCACATTATTTTTATTTAAAAAAAAATATTGATGTGTACATATTTTATTGAAAGCAGTAATTTTTCGTGCAATTTTAATTAGAAAAACCATAATCAAATGCATACTCATTGTTGAATAGGAGATGCAGGTACTCATCACTCAAACAATTGAAGAACAATGGAAATAAAGTACAAATAAATTCATGTTTATTTAGAGTTTTACTAAGTAAGAAAGAAAAAAGAAATGCCGAAAATTGTCGTTAAATAGCAAATTATTTAGAGCTGATTGATGATTTCGGTAATCTAAAAATGAACTACTGTTTTTTGGTACGTATAGAATGCGGTCTTATGCTTTGTAATGATAATTTGTAGGTGGGGTGCATTTTATGCATAAGAGAAAGTATCAGACACTTTTTTTCATGTCATGCAGAGAGTTGCCGGTAGCATAGGATTATCTTCGAGTTTACGGTCGGCAATATTCCTAATGATCGATGAATTAATGTTCAAATAACATTAATTGTGTTCATTATATGTGTTATTTAAAATAAAATTGTATACAAATTTTATTTATTGCTTGTTCATTGCATTTTTGAAAGGTATGTAAATATTCTCGATGTTTGTCAATAATCATACTTGTGCATTGGTGTTGTTGTTCGGAACTAATTGTCCATAGGAATGCAGGAATAACTGTCAAATGTTTGCTATCAGACGTGTGATATTTTCCTTTTTTTCAATCTATTTTCTCCTGGGGTGAAATTACCTGTGTTTGGGTATTGAACCTTTGTTTGAATTATGGATTTTTACAACAGTTGACAAGGTCAAGGACCGTATATTGTATAACAAGATGTGAAGATAATTGAACATACTGGGACACCTGTCAATATTATATAATATATGGTAGCATTGGTACAATATGAGTACACTTCAAAAGAAATTATAATCTCTTTAATCAGGTCTTAATAAATGTTATTACTTTTGTATTGTTTTCTCTTTATTTGAATCCATCGTAATTACTTCCTATTTTAAGCTTGACCCAATTGCAAGCTTGCCTATCTTTGATCACATGAACGGTTCATTATTTGATGAATTAATACTGATTAAAGATTAAACATATCTACATATTTATTATTTAAAACAACCATAATTAACGTAAAGAACCACAAAAAAATCTACTGCTCCATCCATATCATTTTCATTGCCGTTTTGAACTTGTTTTCAAAATAAACATTACCGATAAACTTCCTGCATTCACAAAACAGCTAATTTTCGCTTGCAACATGTAGAATAATCGGTTTAAATTCTTTTAACAAAACTAATTTAACATTTCCCTGTCTAAAATTTATTAGAAATACATGGATTAACAAATACGTGATCTGTGGTAAGCAGTATTTCGCCGTTTGAACGAGGATTTCTGCCGTGAATGTTTTACTGAATCTCCCTGCATTCTATAGATAGAAACTAGAATTTTCCCCAGATTTTTTGGGGAGGAAAGGGGGTGCGTTTTATTCATCAGTGTGTTTAATAGACACAAAAAGACGGTAGTACTATACCAACAATATCCAAGCTCATCATAGGGGATTATGGTAGATTTTAATAAATGATCGGCAATTAATTAACTTCAAACAAATTTGATTAATTGAAATCATGTATAAAAGTTCTTCTGTCTGCCTGCACAATCATTCTTTTAAAAAATCACCATGGATGTTCCTACCATAGTAAAGAAAGAAATATTTATTTAATTATTTACAATTTTCCTTGATAAATTAGAAGCATTATTCTACTTGCAATAACAATATTTTTCATGTCAGCAATTTGGGATGCTACCACTGGACTATAGCTACATGTACTGTCTACAAATTCTTAGGACCCAGGCCCAGCTTATTGTGCTACTGGACTCTGTCAAGTTTTACCCTTGTAACAGTGGGTGTAGATTTGACAACATTTTTTTTTTTTAGCGGATTGAAATGACCCCTTTTTTCTCCATTCTTTTTAAGGGTTAGGGTTATGGTGTTTAACACCATTTTTAAAACCACCGACATGTCGCAAGTCATTCACAAACCATTCTTTTTAATATTTCTTTTCAATTTAAATATTCAACATGTTCGAAATAGTAATGATATACAAGTATTAATAAAGGCAACAAATATTTTGTTTCGGTTCACGTTTCTTGCGACCATTACTAGTGTAAAACATTTACAAATTTTCTTCATCTCCTTGATAGTTTTTACAGGTTTTGTTTTAATTTTCTCGTAAACCACTTCTTTCCCTGGATATGTAATCATGGTGATTATAAAGAAACCATATCCTAGTTATAGAAGCTTTAAACTTTTAATTAACATTTTTTTCTCTCTTTATTTTGTTTTTAATCACTAACAAATAAATAACAACACTGTAAAGCAAGCTTATAACTTTTAATTCATTTTTTTTCGGTTATTTTGTTTTTAATCACTAACAAATAAATAACAACACTGTAAAGCAAGCTTATAACTTTTAATTCATTTTTTTTCGGTTATTTTGTTTTTAATCACTAACAAATCACAACACTGTAAAAGGAATTTTTTTTTTTATTTTTTATTGAGACTTATTTACTAAGGATTAATTAAGAACTGAAAATTTTGAACAGAAAAGAAGGGACACAAAACAACAACATGTAGCCTACAACAGTAGGGTGGCAGATCAGGGATAAACAATTGTACTGGCTGTTTCTCAACTAGACACAAAGACTGTTGACGTGGCAACGATCATTAACATGTACATGCATCGTAGAATAATGTGTCCAGAACAGGTTACTGATCTATTACATGTATAATTTTGGACATGAAAAAATATCACACAATTTGATAATTTGATTTGTTCTTGCCAGAAAATTGCCAAAATTAGCATCAATAAATATATTTTCTAGGTTGCTCAATTTAGAACAAAGAGAGTGCATTTGTTCATCAACATGTAGGGGGGAAATACTTACAATTTGTGTTTGGGACTTACTGTTATTACATGTACAAAAAATAACAAAGATTGCACTGGTGGGAGACTTTTTGATTGTGATTTGTCAAAATTTTATTCTACAACAAAAACCTACCATCCATTATATGCAAACAGGCCTGAATAAAATGCCAAGGCAATTTTACCAACATCTGTCTCTGTGTGCTCGAACGGGTTGTAAAAGTTTTCATATTCACCTGAAATGAATGTAAAAATTAATGTAGTTATATACAGGATACTTGCATATAATTTAAATTTATAAACATTAGCATCAATTTTACCACAATGCCTAAACAAGATGTCAACTGAATCTATTTCTGATTTTTGTTTTCATACTTTACCACAATGCCTAAACAAGATGTCAACTGAATCTATTTCTGATTTTTGTTTTCATACTTTACCACAATGCCTAAACAAGATGTCAACTGAATCTATTTCTGATTTTTGTTTTCATACAGCATTCAGTATTGGGAGATGTAAAGTGCATGCAAACTTTTCATTTCCATTCAGAAGCTCTCTACTCCTAAAAACGCAAATAACAATGTTGTTCAATGCTTCAAGGTTCTGCTGGTTCGATGCCAGAACTACATGTACATGTATGCCCTATGACGTTATCAGATGCATATTGCCAGATATAAAACATTCTGAAAGGGTCTCGAAAACATTTGATTTTAACAAGGATTTACAAAAAAAGGTATATAGTAGAAGGATATGAATTTCGTATTTTCTCGCTTTATCCTTTATCTCGCATGGCGAAATTTTATGCTACTCGCGTTGTGAGATTTTATGCTACTAAAAAAAGAGTAGAGTTTCATACATCTAAAAACATATCAAAAATGATAAAATAAAGCAACCAATCACGCCAAGTTTTGTGTTGTACATCAAATACACTCTAAACTACACATTTATACACTGGTATGTCGATTTTTCATGTAAAGAAGGAAGTTTATTGATTTCTAAATAGGCCACCCCCATTTCCGCCCAGAACGCCGCCATTTTGACAAATGATGGTAAACAATCCTTAATAAATACAAATCGGGAGCACTGTTTTCAATAAAACTCCTACTTAACATTGAAAAATATTATATTATCACAAAAATGATGGCTCCGCTTCAATATTCGGTATGATGAGAGAAGAGGAGTTTGAAATTTAAATTTGAGCTTTGACAACCCATGAAAGTCAAAAGAGCAAATCAATTAATGTCAATTATTGATATGGGTGATACATCTACAAAAGGTCGATACTTTATCAATGATTGGTATTTAGAACAAATATTTTCACTTTATACCTGTAATTATGGTTTTATATACATACAAATACTGGTTTAAATTAAAATGTTGAAGCGATGAAAATTTCCACCAAGGCACACTCATTGTCAACGAATTGCACTATGGGTAACCTCACTTGTTCTTGCCACGCAACATACTTACATACAATCTATGTTAAATCTCCCGAGATTCATATCATTCTACTATATAAATCCTTGATCTTAAGGTATTAAAACACTAATTCACCAATCAGAGCTTACAACGTTATCATCTGTATATACAAAAGCCGTCCCTTTTACAGAAAAAAAGTTCCTTTTCAGTTTGTATGCATGCAGTCTGCACCCAAAACCACTAGCCCCAGTCTAGTAAAAATTGGCTCAAGCTATTAAAAAATGCTTAAGATCTGCTTATTGAAATAGAAAAAAAATCTTCTAAAATGCCTTTCGGCTTAGTTTGTCAAAAGGTTTTTGGCACAGACTGTACCTCATACAGTGAAGGGATTGTCATATATTTTCTCCACAAATGATTTGTATATAACTGAGAAGAATTGTTGAAATTGCTGTTAAATAAAGCACAATCACACAATTCTTGCCATGAAATGACCAAAAAAAAAAACATTTTGCTGCAAAAAAAGTATATTCGTGGGTTAGGGCTACGTAGATACAATAACGTAACCCTCAGACCGCTTTTGCTCCCAGTGAGGGTTACGAATCGGTCCCATTCAACGTATGGGAGCAGCGCCCAGAGTGATTCACACCGGGCGGTTTTTTGTCCCAATTCCGTTGTAAGTGGTTGGAAAAATTAACGGGGGTGAAAGATAAATATATTTAGGTAAACCTTGAGGTGTTAAGTAAACGCTGCATCAATCCATGGTAGACTTATATCCATCTGAAAATTTGAATTTTGTTTACAAGTTGCTATTTCACGTGCACTTGCCTCGTTTTGGAGATATCCTTATTTGGATCAATCGTAGTAAAACATCATAGTAAAGTTTTTCATATTTGGCATTCAGATCCATATATGGATAGGCTCCGCCCATCACGAGAGTATACATAAGGTGCCATGGCAGACAAGAAACAATTTTCGAATACTAAATCGATCGTGAAGGTAGAAACAGGTATTGTAACGCTTATTTCGTATCACCATTACTTAAAAATTATAGGGAATAATAAGTTATGACCAGATTTGCAAAAAGAAAGTTGAAATATTCATTTAACGAAAATTTTAATATGCTCCCATACGTTGAATGGGACCGATTTGTAACCCTAACTGGAGCACAAGCGGAATGAGGATTACGTTATCGTATCTAAGGGCTACAGTGTTTATTCTTAACACCACTTTCGAAAATATGTTTTATTGGTACAAATGTAAAGGAAACTGGACCATTAGGGAAAAAACCAGACCGTCGCAAGTTCACTGACAAACTTGATCACATACAAAATGTAATTATATAATGCTGTATGGAGTAAAAAAGCATATTCACATAATACTAGCCAGGAAATGACTAATATATATGTACTACTTTATTTTTTGGAAGAGCTGGCCTTGTAATCAGACATAATACAATGAACTGTCCTTGAGTAGCTATAATGTAGCTGAAGGTCAATGATATACAGCTAGTTCAGTAACTCTTCCTTTTGTTTGAGACATTTTCTGGTTATGTACACAAGTATATATACATGTACATAATACATTTTATATGTACACTGTAGTACTGCAAATTCATATTTGTTTACAAAAAAAACAAGGACAAGGTTTAATCCTGACCGGAAATTCACCTCCACTAATATTTTGCAATTTGATAATCACACTGTGCCTGTGGTTGTTCATCAAAATTTAAATAAATTTCAAATTCAATATTGTTGCACAGCAAATCCAATTTATTGAATGCCACAATATAGCTGAAATACTGCTAAAGTTGGTGTTAAACAGTAAACACCAATCAATCAATCAACCAATCAAATCCAATGTGATTAACACAAAATTGCAAAATAAAGTAATGGAATGCATTAATAGTCAGATGTCAGTAAAAATAAAGATACTGTATATACATGTAATTTAGTGAGCACGATACTTTTCTACCATAACGTACATTCATCACTGACATCAGGTACGCTAATAGTCTAAAGCTTTTCTACCATAACGTACATTCATCACTGACATCAGGTACGCTAATAGTCTAAAGATTGCAAAGCCAAATCATTCAATAGTCATGGGAGCAAATAATTCCAAAGGGTCTGAACAGGAAAACCAAAAATCTGTTATGGTAAACTATGCCCGAGGGAGGAGAACATTACTTTATTTGTGTACACCACTCGTTTCTAGAATAGCGCTAGCTACATGTACCTTCATCATGCTCAAGAGATAAAAGATCAGAAAGATAATCAATCCAAAAAGTTTTTGGAAAAAAGAAAACCAAATGGTCAGAACAGGATAGCCAAGTTTATGACTGCCCATGCATGCCTGCAGAAGACCTCCTTTCGAATTTACAATTCAGTCTTTGCATTAATTTTTTTCACCTACATGTACTTGCCCAAAAGCCAAATTTACAAAAAATGTCTATTTATTCAAACAAATTCTTTTATAATTTTCACTTGTCCAAATCCAGTTTTACTTGTCCCTGCAGGCTTCGGGCTGGTGACTTAGTGCAAGATTGCACCAGGATGGCCAAGTTTATGACCGCCTATGTCTGCAGATGATGTCCATTCGAATTTACAATTTACAGGACTAAAGACGAGGTGTACAACATTATGTGATAAAGTTTGTCAGTGACTTGCGACAGGTCGGTGGCTTTCTCCGGATCCTACGGTTTCCTCCACCAATAAAACTGACCGCCACGATATACATGTAACTGAAATATTGTTGAAGACAGAAGTGGCATTAAACACCATCAAACAAACAGACAAACATTCAAGACAAAAATAAACTTACCTCTACCCATCTGTACAAATCCTGTTATAATGATCAGTATTAATGCCCCTACTTTGGCATACGTAAATATATCCTGAACCCTGGTCGCCCATTTTACATCTACACAGTTTATAAATGTCAGCAACACTGAAAAAAACAAAAACTTTATAGAACACCTCCATATTATACATTGTACATGTATTTCAAAATCAATAGGATTTAAAAAAAAGAATGGAATTAGCTACATGTAGGCCAAATCAATAAAAAGTTTTGGTTTGTCCGTAAACCTGATTCCGAGCCACCGAAGTCCAAAGAGCCCCTACCTAAAATATTAGGAATTAATTCCAAAGACTACATGTATCTTTTTCACAAAAGTTTTGAATACTTGTTTAATGCCAACAAAGCAATTTTTCAGCTATACCATGGCGAGAACAAGTTAATTTTCAATGAGATGATGATGATGATGAGGTCCGCTTTGTACTAGTCCAACATGCTTAGTTGGATTTTTCATAGTGCTAGCTCACTTTTGAAACAACAGTCCGCCGATAGACTCTGACACATTATTCTGATTCCGAGCCAACCCGTCTTTGTTCTTTTTTATTAATGCTACATGTTTAGCAGAGAAACAACAAATACCATTTTTATAGTCTTTGGTTTGACCCGATAGGGGGTCTCAAACCCATGATTTTACCGCACTCGAGGCGAGCATGCTAACCATTACACCGGTGTTCTCTATGAAATGTGCCTACTTTTAAATGTACTGTGACTGTCCTTTGTCAACACATATAGTCTAACCTGTAGTAAGAAGTCACCATTGGGACAAAAAAAAGTGTTTTTTTAAGATAAGATATAAGTGACCTCTTAAAAGAAGTTCAAATCATATGAAATTTTCTATGACAGGATAAGAAAAAGGTGACCTTCCTAATACAGGTGACTGCTTAATCAAGGTGACCTCTTTGGGCAGGTTTGACTGTACATGTACAGGTACAAGGTATATATACTAGATATTCAATGTGGAAAGAATATTGCTTTATTTCACATTAATTAAATTGCCAATTTTAATTATCACAAGGTATTCAATGATTTCCCTAAGAATTGGATGCCTGTCGATTTGACCGGTTCAAATGTAAATTAGAACTGTCGGTAGTAATTACAGAAACTTATGAAAAAAATTAAGATAAACATCTTAAAAATTGATGGCTTTTATAATCAGTCGTGATCAACCACATCTACATTGTTGTAGAAACTGTACACGAGTAATTCAAAATTACAGATTTATTAAGTTCAAACTAGTTATATATTTTTATCCCATTGCATGCAATGCAACACATTGTATATTATTATACCTCAGTATATATTTTCTATAGATATAGAATTAAATGCAGATAAAATTACTATTTTGCACATAAAAATCCAATTGCTGATTTTGTTTAAATAGTTTTGATGACTGATCATGACTATTATCGATCAAACAGCATAGGTTTTCCGTGCTTTTATGATTCCATTCTTCGTGTTTTAACATCCATGAACCTACATGTACATGCCAGAGATACACCAGACAATAAAATGGCATCTGCTGAAGCTTTTATTGTTGATATTTTTTCTTACTATTACAATAGAACTTCTAGTTGTGTCTTTTTAATAGCCATATTTTCTCAGATTTCCTAGATTGCTTTTGGTATAATAAAACACTTATTTACTGGCTATTTAGACAATAGCAAGTCTACTGTCCCCCTTGACTGGGGAAATAAACTTGCTATTGTCCTCATACATTGTAGCCAGTAAATAGGTGTATAGTATTGCATCATGTAAGGCTAATTGAAGTTATTTATAACTTGTAAGTAGGATTGTCTCTCCTCTGCTTTTGTCATTCAAAGAATTACAATTACAGCATCATAACTCACTCTACAGTAATGCATCACTCAGCATGACCCAAGTTTTATCATATCTGAAATTGGATTTTTTTTTTCTTTCATTTATTGAATTAAGGCCATGCAAAATTGATTGTTGGTTTCTCCTAACATGAGAAAATTTTCATAGCCCGGCAGGCAGGCTTTTTATTTAATTTTTTTCCATTTCTTTACTAGAATAATACATGTACATGTATGCTCCTAATAATCATACTTGTTCTGTTATTCCACTTTGGAGGGTAAATAACTCAGTTTTATTCTTGTATCCATGGAAAGGAGAAAAAAAAAATATTTATAATTCGTGTTGAAAAAAGTGACATGGCTGGCTTCAAAAATATTTTTTCTACTAAATATGCCAATAAAATTAATTGACCAGGCAGGATAAAACTGACCTGTTCAGGGTGGTGTCTTCTACATGTATCTAATCCCACTTTTTAAAAACACGGGGTACCTATTACAGCTATTCCCACTTACAAAAAACAATAAATGTTGTTTTATGATTAATTTGTTGTTTTTGCAATTACTGAATTAGTATCTAATGAATTATTACCTGTAATTTACCTGTATTTTATGTCAAATATTGCAGAAAAAGCCTAAATATATTAACAAGAATTAATTAGAAATTGGAATGAAACATTCTTCATATGGATTGGATTGAAATAAAGTATGAAATAAATAGCAAAATATTTTTTTTATTAAATATTTGTACCTTTGAAAAAAAACATAAATCATAAGAATGCGAAATGTGCAAGACACTGGTCTGCAATTCTTCAAGAGGGGAATATTATTCAAAATCGAGTTCAAATTGGAAAATTATCTTTTGCGATTGAATGCTGTTCACAGAAACTATATTTGTAAATTAAGAACTAGTAATATAAAATTTCAAATTGAGACTAAGAATATTTTGTGAAATGAATATTTATGTAGTACTTGATGTTAAAATTATGTTTTGAATGAAATTTATGAAATTGTTTTATTATTTCTTTTCATGTAATTCATAAATTAAACAATAAGTTCTAAGTAAAGATGCTGAAATATGAATGTATTGTTGGAGTAGAATAGTTCTCTATTCTCTAAACAATCTAGACACACACCTGAAGTTAATGAGTGTTTGTTTATACACCCCAATTCCAATGTTTGCACATTGTTTATACAAAAAGTGCAGCTATTCCCACTTGAAATTTTAGATTTCTTTAATGAATTTTTAAAAAGTGGGATTAGGTGGAATGAACCTTAGGGGAACCAACAATCTTTTTTCTTTGGCCTAATCTAAAATTAATCCAATTATTGATTTCAACTTTTTTCTACATCAAACAGGTTGAATCAATATAGTAAATGATTAACAAAAACTTTAAAAGTAATAAAAAAAAAAAAGATTTTCAAGGTTACATTGCAACATTAAAAAAACATAGGGTCACATAAAGACAGGTAGTTAGGCCAAAAAAAAAATATGTGTGTTTACGGTCACCTGACCTACCCTAATTTTTGCTAGCAACCCTATGCATTTTTACACAGAATTCGGATAACCATTTTTGTTGCTTAACCAGCAGCAATGTTTTATTTATTCAACTGCTAGCTTTTTGTCGAAATTGAGAGCAAAGAAGGTAGAAAAACTGCATAATTCGTCATTTTACCAGAATTTTCGAAAATTAAATACCGGAATCGGATTCCGGAACCGGGAACGACTATTTCCGGTTTTGTCGATAATAAATAAAAAAAAAAAAAAATAATCCAGACCGACCGACCCTAGATTTTTTTGACATGCGACAGTAAACACACATATATTTTTTTTTGGCCTTACTAAATTTTAGGCTTAAGGTAGTACTAGAGGCAAAATGGCATTTTTAATCGAATTTTCTTTTCTTGCATTTTTCAATAGATATAACATTGTATGGGTGTTTGACTCTTCAACCAATGCCAACATTTTGAAATATCATATTCAAGGAATGCCAACAAACATATTACTACAGGTGTTTATATAACTATTAATGATAATTACAGGTAAGTAAATTTGGAAATGCAGGTCTCAAAAGTGAAATATTAAAATTAACCAAAAAAGTGCAAAAGAATATGACAAAAAAGGTTTTGTAAATTAAAAAAAAGGCATTATGTGACAAAACAAAATTGGTATATAAAAAATAGTGATTGTTAACTGGATAAAAATCTAAAAATATTAGAATAAATCTGTTAAAATTAAACAAAAAAGTTTTGTAAAAATTTATTTATAAAATCTAAACTTAATGAATAATTCTGTAAAAGTCAACAAAAGTTTAAAAGTTAACAATTATATAAAAAATCTAAATTTAAAAGATATGAATAATCATTAGAAAAAAGATTGTAAACTGGAAAAAAGATCTAAAAAATATTAGAACAAGTGTTAAAATTTAAAAAAAAAGTTTTCAAAAATTTATATATTTAAAATCTAAACTTAAAAGATATGAATAATTCTGTAAATAATATGGTGAAAATCTTAATTTTAGAAATAAAAAGTCTTGCAAAAAAATACTAAATAGTCCACGATACTTCTGCATATAAATGATTTTCTTAAAATCGTAATTCAAAATTTGATTTATTTCATAAAGTATGATATTAAAATACATGTGCTTATAAAAAAAAGGCATTATATGACAAAACAAAATTTGTATATAAAAAATAGTGATTGTTAACTGGATAAAAATCTAAAAATATTAGAATAAATCTGCTAAAATTAAACAAAAAAGTTTTGTAAAAATTTATTTATAAAATCTAAACTTAATGAATAATTCTGTAAAAGTCAATAGTACTGATTTATTTTGTTATTTTCATAAAATATGATAATAAAATATATGCTTATTTAGTACTTAGTTTAATTAACTTCTACATTAAAAATTAATTGTGGACTTGGGAGTACATTGATATCTGTTCTTATCTAAATAACAATGAAGAGCTTATCTATCAATCAGTGGTGTAATATAATAGCTTTCTTATCAGTCTCCTGCTGATCTCTATTGACCACTATTTATATTGTGGTTAATTTATGTAATGATGGATGAAGAAGCAACAAGTAAAAAAAGGAAAAAGTCTAAAGGGGGAGAAGAACCACAAAAAGAAACTATTTTATTTTCAATTTTTTTTTATTATTTGAGTAAATTCTCAAAACTTTTCCCTTCAGGACCAGTTTATTTATATTCAGGGTGTTATACAATTGGGTATAGGAGAATGTCCAAGTAACTCTCCATTCCTTAAAAATAATGGAGTCGAGGCCCATTGTTTTTAAGGAATGGAGATACGAGGACATTCTCCAACTTAAAATCCACCCATTGTACTTTATTAATTTTATTAATATTGTAACAAAAAAAAGTCTGTGTATAGTATCTAAAGTACAAAGTATTAAATTGTTTGCCCCTTGTGGGACCTTAAAAGTACAAAGAGAACAATAACTCTCCATTCCTTAAAAATATTTTTTTTGAGAGTTTTGACATTAGATTTACATCACAGGTGGATTTTAAAACTTGTTAACTTTAAAGATTTCTATTGACATTCTGTCAACAAAGTTTTACTTTAATGTTGCATTTCATTTATTTACATTTAATTCACTTGTGTTGCAAACTTTCTGTAATACTAATCTCTCCTGTAATCCCTTTGTTAATAATAGCTTCTGGTTATGTAATAAGGGGAGGAGCATTGACCATACTGATCAGCAGGAATCAAACCAGTGATATCAAATCTCCCACCAGATGCCATGAGTGGGGAAAATAGGATGGCCAGTGCATTTATAATGCAGAAATAACAGCATGTGTATACACTACATGTACATTGTATATACATGAACATGATGTGTAATTACATGTAATTTGATTGGAATAATGTTCAAGGTCACTCCCCAAGTATTCCCAAGGATATTGAAAGCATTTGTATAGATTTAATGGGGCAAAAACTGGGAAATTTTGTTTTGGGGCTATTTTAGAGCTTTATTTTATGAGTGAAATAAAAACAAATAATGTACTAACTTGAATTAAAAATAGCAACTATGTATATGGGTGTCTCTATTGACCTGATTTTGGTATATGTTGTTCTGTAGGGTGTATTCTACAAGATCATGTCTCAGATTTCAAAAATTTTGTTTCTAAAAATATTTATGCCTCTATAAAATTGGGAACAGAATGGAAGGATTAGCTTTTACAGTCTGTATGACATAACAAATGAATGAAACCATATATCAAAATTCTGAGACACCGTTTTGTAGGCTGTAGTTAGATCTTGCAGAGGAAATAAAAATTGCTGGTGTGTGATTTGATCTGGACATGCTATTTTTAATCAAAGAGCATACCCTAGTTTTTTGCACATTATATTACATAACTTTTGATTAAATTGATTTTGAAATATGAAATTTAGTTTAATATAAAGAGCAATCTTTCAGAAACACATACATTGTAGATACCAAGATATTTAAATTCCATTTAGTAATTTTTGAGAAATAATCTTTTAAAGATTGGTAGTCAAAGCAAACAAAATTTCCCTCTATAGTGCTACCTTAATTAATATCAAATGTATTGTGAAGAGATCCAATACAATTACTGTCACATTAAAACAAATTATTGTTATAGCAGGGATTGAAATTAGTGCAAGTCTGGAGGCGGAGACCCGTTGTTGTTTTTTTCCATTTGTAGAATTTCTGGAAACTTCAATGGAAATAAAAGGTCCCGATTTTAAGGAAATGGGTGTTCAGGCCTGCTTATGCTTTACTCAAATTACTGTAATTTCATACACTGCTTAATAGAGGTGGTCACTTTAAAGCTGGTTTGACTGTAATACATTGTGTGATTTAACAAAAAATATCATTCTTGTATTTAAAATTTTAAAGAAAGGGTTTTCACGGTTGGCATCGCAACATAAAAAAAAACATATATGTAGATGTTTAGACACTTGTGAAATACAAAGAATATCATTCTTGTATTTAAAAAAAAGGTTTTTCAATGAATTAATATCAACTGTAGCTTATTTCACATCATGACTTGTTTTTGTTGAACATTTTCAAATAAATTGTAATTTTATATATTATATAGTGTATTGATTTCAGAAATCAACATTTTTTATTAGGTAACCGTAAAGCTATTTCTAAGTCACCTTCAGACGTCCTTCCATTGAACGTTCGACCAATAAAATCAATGCAAAAATAGTTATCCTCTAGAATGCTTCAGATTAATTGACGTTTACAACAAATCCTCTTTTACGGACTTCCTGCTTCCTGGCATTTTATTAATCAAAGGAGGTGACGCCAGCAGGTATCCTCGGCTCAGGATTTTGGAATTTGAAAATTTGAATTATAAATAATTTATAATTTAAAATTAATTATAACCTGTATATAGTTATAAGAAAATCAAAATAGAAAATCAGATTTAGAATCAACAAGCTTAAAGGAGCAGAGGTGTAAATACAATATAATTTAACTTGTGTTTCTAGATATTAAATAATTAATTAACATTACAATACAGCATATGTAGAATCCAGAGCATTTTGCTTGGCTTTGTCGTACCTCTCCTAACACTTTATTCGTATTATTGGTAATAATTGATTCAGTCTTCGCCTTAATTTTTTTTTCATCTACATGTACTTGCCCAAAAGACAAATTTAGAAAAAAAACAACACTAAGACTATTTATTCAAACAAATTCTTTCACAATTTTCACTTGTCCGAATTCAGTTTTGCTCATTCCAGGCTTCGGGTGAGTAAGGTAGCACGAAGACTGTAGATTGGTCAATTACTTTTATATGGTATCACTCCGAATATAGAGAATAGCTTTGTACATGCATGTACAAGGTACATGTATGTATATGAATGTACATGTGTATGCAGGTATATTTTTTTATGGTTTATGTGGTTTCAACACTACAGGTACAATAAACCATGTACAAGACTTGACAACCTTCAGTTCTATTTGGATTTTTTTTTTATAAGAACTAGACATGACGATGATGTTTTCTATTGTTTGTATACATGTGCAGTAAATCTGTATTGCTGTTGGAGATCCAATTATCCAAAAAAAGTGGGAGGGTTGTGAATTGTCGACCATCACAGTTTAGAGGTAGATGTTTGTTTTGTTGATATTGGGTGAATTGGTTATTTGAACATCACAGTTTAATCTTTCTTTTCGTGTAGATTCATGTATGTAATGTACATTTGTAAGTAGTATTCAGTGAGAACAGCACAATCATGGCCGATTCACGATGGACCTGAGAGATCATCAGCAGCATGACTAAAGTAGATAGTGTCGATGTATCGTTGTCTGCAATCCAATAAATCATGTGTCAGAGATAACATGAGGTAGTCCTACGTCCAAAAAATACCAGTTTAAAAGTGAAAACCGTTCTCGAAAAAAATTAACCGATTTGTTTACATTTTTGCCAATTTTTTGCATTGGGACGCCATCTCTTTTTATATTACACAATGACATTTTTTTTTACCATCGATGATATGGAATTTCATTGATATATATAGTGTCTAGTGCCTGGGTGTTTCCACTCATCAACAGTGAGGCAAGGGTTATGGTGTTTAACACCACTTTCAACAATATTTCAGTTATATCGTTGACGGTCAGTTTTATTATCAACAGTGGGCCATTTAAAGAAAATTGTATTAAATTCTAATGGACCAGAAAATTTCTCTACACAACTTTGATACCTTATTTGTGTAGTACCGCTATTTAACTTAACCAAAAATACATTCTTTTACATTATTATTTTTGTGCCCAATCGTAAAATTTGAGCAATGTCATGTTTCCATAACAGTTTCTTAATGTGGTATGTATAATGAGTTAGCCGACAACTCGGCAACAAATGAAATTGTTTCAGTTGGTTCGCAGGTGACGAGTGGATAGAATCAGAGTTAATCTTGTTGAGATTTGGCTCTCAAAAGTTGAGTTTTTTTTTGCATTCATTAGAGGAGGAAGGAGATTAAAAAATAGCTCTGAGAGCCAAATCTCAACAAGATTATATCAGTGTAATCAGCTGTGGTTTATCGATGCCACTGTGCAGTTCATCCCTCCTGCTGCAGCAAACAAATACCGTTCTGGTCAGCAAGTTGGAAACAATGTAGGTTGGTTGAATGGATTTATGGTGCTTAATGCCACTTTCAGTTTACATCATGGCAGTCAGTTTTATTGATGGAGGAAACAAGAGTGTCGGAAAAACCACTGACGGCGAATTCATTGACAAACTTTATCAAATAATCTCAGCGGGGTTCGAACTCGCAACGTTGGTGGCGATAGGCACTGATTGCATAGGTAGTTGTAAATCCAACTACCATACAATCACGGATCACAAGTTTTTATTAATAAGAAAAATCAATCAAACATTGATGTCCTCCCCATATTAACATGATCACAACAGCCCCTGAAAACAATATACAAAATGTAGGTCAGAGGAAAGAGTTCTTTACATTAACATGTCTACCCTATGCTACTTACATATACATATAGCTGCCAATAGTCTGATTGCATTGTCTGGTTGTTCACAGTCAGGAAACAATGGTTCAATAATATAATATGAAAAAGTCATAGCAACAATCGCTTGTGAACATGGTCGTACGATCATACACTCTACCCATAATCTTAAAAATGCAAGAAATGGTCCAAAGGCTTCAAAAATATAAGCATAATCAGCCCCTGATCTTGTTATTGAGGTTCCTAGTTCCGCATAGCAATAAGCTCCCACCATTGAAAACAAGCCACAACCGATCCATACTATTATTGATAGTCCTACACTGCCCGCTCCTTCTAACACTCCTTTAGGGCTAACAAAAATCCCTGAACCGATGATACTTCCAACGATCACCGTTACACCATTCACCAAACCAATTTTTTGTTGTAATTTCACTTCGTCTCCTCCACCATTTGCACTCGTGGTGCTCGATGCCGGCGAATCCTTTGAATGCTTGTCCTTTTGTCCAACAACATCATATTTTTCTTTTGAAGGCATTATTATTTTCTATATAGTTTCTGTAACACGTGTATCAAAAAATAGTGTACTGTTTGCCGTGTATTTTTTCAATATGGCATTACAACATTACAACCTTGATGACGCAAGACTTGTTCCTCTTATGGAAACAGGGAAACTACGCAGCTTGGCCACGTGGTTCCGTTGTTTGTTTTATGAATGAAATGTTCCCACGGTAATCCCATACCACTAATCCTTTGATGAGTAGTTCAATGACAAATTCTTCGTTCAAGGCTACCAAACCGTATGCAATTTTCTTGTGAATGTCCCTTATGTTATTAATTCTGGTAGACACGTCTAACAGATTTTATATTTATCAAGCACGCGATACTGGTAGTAACTGGTCGTAGCTAGGTTTACGCATGCGCATATTACTTTCACTTTATAGAAACACGTGGTTATCTTCTAACATTTTTGCTTTATTAATGATTATACATTTTGGTATTTTATGCAACATGCAAAATACAATTCAATTCAATTCTTTTATTGTCAATTAAGACGCCCATTACTGAGCAGTACAATCATCTGAAAAATATATACATAAAAAAAAAAAGAGACATTATGATTTCAATGATTATAAAATTAACATGTAATGACAAGAATTTATAACCCCCCTTTAAAAAATAACAATAGTATGTTAGCTACAATATAATCAATAATGATCAATTAAAATAATCCATATATGTATACCTATATAGCACAAAGTGACCTATAACCAGTGGCGTAGCTACCATTGACGCAAAAGTTCAACCCACTTGCGTGCACAAATAAATCAGCCAAAAACAATATTGTTACATTTTGCAGTAAGACTAAAAATAAACCTTTTTATTAACTAATTGTACGAGTTTAATCAAATGGCTGAAATACTGTAAATCTGTGCAGTCAAAAGGAAATGTTCTATTCTTTGGCTTTAAAAGGCTCCTTCAAAGGATACTGTTTATCGCCCTTCTTGTGTTTTATTTGGCAATACAAAACTTTTGTATCTACCCCTTAAACGATTGGTCAAACATTCATAACTATATAAAACGTCACGAAGTACTGAGTTTTCATACAGTTAGTCAGCCACACATTTTCTTGATGTTAAGTCCAAAACGTCAAAGTCGGAGTCCATTTATTCAATCGGCTATCGTCTTAGTAAAAAGAGGATATTGCTAGAAACAGACATATTTTGAGGGATATAATCGATCTATTGATTATTTGCGGTCATCAAAATATTGTTATTAGGAGGGGGCATACCTAAGACAAAAGTTATTCCATGGCAATTTTGCGTCATGTGTCCAAACACGACGAAAGTCTACAATCTCACCCGTATAACACAGAACCTAATTCGAGGATAACATACACATCTCCAGATATCAAGATAATCAAAATTAGCGGTGAAATGGTAGGTGAGCGAGCTTGTAATGACTTTGAATACTTTGGCTTAATTGGCGATGAAGCTACTGGTGTTTCAACACATGAACAAGCCTCCGTGTGTGTAAGGTTTGTTGAATGTACTGGCGGTAAAGTAATACTTTGTGAGGAATTTCTTGGTTCTGTGAGTGCAAGCGAAACTATCAGTGAAAATCTTGCTGAGCTGTTTTAACTAGTCTTGTGAATTTCGGCATATAATTTATTGATAATACGAGAGCATAAGGGTATGATGGAACAGCAAACATGTCGGGTATTCATAGAGGTGTTCAAGCCAGTATTAGGGAGCGGATTCTATTAGCGCAATACGTACATTCTAAAGCATATGTTTTAAACTTAGCTATTGCACATTCCTCATCAGATGTATCAGTAAGGATCATGATGGCTACTATGCAAGTAATCGAATTCGCCTTCCAATACTCTTCTAAAAATGGATAAATTTGAGTAAGAATTATGTAGGAACGACGGGGAAAGTAAACTGAACACCTCGTGTGAAACTCGTTGGTGTATTCGTGCAAATGCATTAGCAACTTTTAAAGCTACATTTCCTGTTATAGTTAGTAACATAGAGTATTTACAAACCAATGGTGACGCAAATTTTTGCGATTTTACTTTATTTTGCCACTAGTGGTTTACAGTCATATTTAGCACGCTGTGAAACAACAGCGTGCTAAATATGACAACAATGTTACAGATGATCTTCTGTGATTTAATAGAGGCTTTAAGTAAATGTCAAACATTGATTCGACATTTTGAGACAGAGAAATGTCATTGGTGTTTACAACACGTAATATGATGAAGCTGTAGATTTAACAGTGCAATTTGGTGTTGTCTCGTCTAAGCCGCTGACAACCGGTAGACAACGAAATCGTGCCAATCCACAGGTAGCAGACACCAAGGATTATTGGTTCTTAGATCACTTTGTTAATCTAGTTAAGGTGCCGTTTGGTGAAAAACGGAGATCAATTTCTGGCACAGTTATTGATACCGATCAATTTAAATAAACTAAAACGGTAGGATGAATTGAATATATATGATGCTTATAGTGCAGATTTGCAAACTCAGCAAGAGTTTACACTTGAAGTAAAAAGATGGAAAGCAAGGTGGGAATTATATCCCACAGACCAGGTAAGACCAAATCATCTTTGTGAGACGTTGGAACTTGTAGGCAAAAAATGGAATCCGCATCTCTATTGTATTTTGAAAATTAACCCTACAATGCCACCCTCTACAGCAACAACTGAACGATCTTTCAGCGTTTTGAAACGTGTAAAGACATATTTACGCGCCACAATGTGACAGGAAAGACTATCAGCCTTGGCACTGCTGCATATTCACAGAGACATTTAGCTCCCATTGAATGCAGTCATATTTAATAATACCAGACAAAGAAAACTGCTTTCTGCGTGGTTGTTTGTAACCATCCATCATTACATTATTAAAATGATTAAAGGATATTAAAAGTAGTTTTAAATAGATTTTCCTGCTATCTATATATCAAACTTTTAAAATATACGGTACCCCTATACCTTGGAGGGAGCAATCTCCAGTGCGTGCACTTTTGATAACCCCTTCCTACGCCACTGAAACCAGCGTATTATATGTTGTAGCAACAAACGTATGTAGAAGATTTATAATGTACCATTAAAAAACAATTAATACACAAGGTTAAACCACCAGTGATCACATTGACCTTATTATTTTCTTATCACTTCGTTTTTTTCAACAATAAATTTCTTTTCGCATGTAGATCTAACAATAAACGACCTGTTTTCTTGATCATTGTAGAATCTTCTGTGGACATTAACCAGACTAGTTTGGATCTATTATCTAAACTTTTTGTTTATTTCATCTATGTTATTTATAATTTCCCATCTTTCTTTTTGTAGGGATGGACACTGGAGTAAAAAATGCAATTCATCCTCGATATCATATCTTTGCATAATTGACAAATTCTGTAATTCTGTCTTCAACTTTTAAACCAATATATCTTCCTTTTTCTATTTCTAATTTATGTGCACTTATTCTGAATTTAGAATAAAGAACTGATAGCTTACTGTTATAACATATGAAATTTAGAGTACAAATCTCAAAGCAAAGTTATGACAATTATGTTGGTAAGGGACCGACCATTTAACTTGCAGGGGGGGGAGGGGGGTTATGGTTTTTTGTTTCGTTCAGAAATTTTTTTTCGGACAACACGAGTTAGAAGATTTTTTTTTTGTCGCGCAAAGCGAGAATTTTTTTTCCAGAATTTAACATTAGGTTATATGATAAAAACTCTGAATTAAATAATTTTTTTTCCTCCACCAAAATCAGAATATTTTTTTCAGCAACATTGGGAATCAAAATAATTTTTTAGAAAAAAACCATAACCTCTCCTGGAAGTTAAATGGTCCGTCCCTAATGTTTCTTCTTTTTATTAATGCAATCTTCTTTTTATTAATGCAATGCCAATACTATTCATTCAAATTTACAAGAAAGACCATATGTAACTATTTACAAGTACAAAGAATGCGATAAACATATATATATTTGATAACAACATGAAAAGAATTGATATTTTAAAGAAAAAAGAAAAAAGTTATCTTTCTTGGGCCTGAAAATTATATATTATTTTATTTGGTCTGTGTAGTTAGTTGATCAGTGTGTTACATTCAAATACATTCATTTACCATTATATATCTGTTTTTACTTTAATATGTGTTGTTTTTTTTTTGTTTTTTTTAGCTTGGGGTGTATTCATTAATTGATTGGAATTACAATAACCAATGGAAAAAAGGTCTTTGCATTTAGCGTGTTGGAATATAAATGATTTTGAGGTTAATAATCTTTATTTCTCAAACTGACAGTGCATAGCACATATACAGAGAAGATACAAATAAATGGACAGATTAAACTATATACAATTAAAGGTTTTAACAAGTACAGTGACCCAGAATTTATTAATGATATTAGTAATAAAGATATTGTATGTCTTCTGGAAACACATTGTTCATTGCAAGATTCATTAACTCTGCCTAATTTTTGTTCACATAAATAGACCAAATTTATTTGTAAACTATTTACTAAAATTTTAAATATACGTCTTGATAAATTTTGTATAAAAAGACAGTTAATACGTAATGAACAAATTCGTTTTTCTAAAGGTAAACGGACCAGTGATCATATTTTTATGCTTAAAACTTTAATTGATAAATATTGCGAGCCGCACTAGTGGCATAAGTGATCTTTTTTATAATGTGATTAAAAATATGTACCAAAATATTGATTTATGTGTAAAAGTTGACTCACAACATGTAAGAGAATCTTTTCATTCTCATATGGTGTTCGTCAAGGGTGATAACGTGAGCCCGAATCTTTTTAAGTTATTCATAAATGATCTTCCAGATGTATTCGACAATAGTTGTCAGCCAGTTACCTTAGATGTTTCAAAATTAAGTTGTCTTATGTATGCAGACGATATTATTTTACTCTCTGAAACCTCAGAGGGGCTTTAAAATTGCTTAGATAAACTGCATAAATATTGTGAAGTAGGGGGACTTCAAGTAAATATCAAGAAAACAAAATCCATGATATTTAATAACACAGGTAGACTTGATCTGATTAAATTCACTTATAATAAAAATATTGTCGAAAACGTAAGAAACTATTCATACCTTGGAGTTGTGTTTAGTAACTCAGGTAGTTTTACCGAGGCGAAAAAAGAGCTTTCTCAAAAAGGTCTTAAGGCTTACTTTAAATTTCTTAAGTGCTTTGAGCATCATAAACCAAAAATAAAAACTCTTTTACACGTGTTTGATCATACAATCAAACCAGTCCTCTTATATGGAAGTGAAATCTGGAGTATATTCTCAGCTGAGAAATTAAATAAGTTAAGAGACTCCTATTTTAATCAACTGTGTAGTGATTTAATTGCTGAAAGATTTCATGTTAAATTCTGCAAATATGTATTAGAAGTCAGTCGTTCAACCAATATAGCTGGCGAACTGGGCAGATATCCGTTATTTTTAGAAGTCATTTTAAATATGATAAAATATTTTATTCATCTTTCTAATCCTATTTGTAATGGTCTTGTTGCCGAAGCTTTTGAAGCATCAAGAAAATTACATCTAGAAAATAAAAGATCCTGGTATAGAAATATTACTGAGGTTATAGACTATTTTGGTATGGATAAATGTAAAATATTTAACCTTAAATCCACACTAAAAAGATATATATTCCAGTGTCTTTGTATGAAATACAAAAATACCTGAAAGAGTGAGCTATATAATGATAAGAGACATAATTCATGTGGTAATAAACTTAGAACATATAGATTATTTAATGATCAGTTTGTTTTTGAACTGTATCTGAATTGGGGAATATATAACCAGAGAAACATTTTAACTAAATTTCGTATTAGCTCACATAAACTTGAGATTGAAAAAGGAAGATATATGAATATTCCAGCTGAACAAAGAATATGTAGATTGTGCAAGCTAGATGTGGAAAATGAGATCCACTTTCTTTTGGAGTGTCCCTCACTAGCCAACACTAGGAGGGAGATTCTGGATCAAATTGAATCTCCCTTCTCTAAACTTAAATTTTTGGACAATAAAAGTAAATTTGTCTGGCTTCTTTCAGCAGATGATCACTACATTTATAATCAGTTATACGCTTTATTAAAAAAATTATTTCATAAGAGAAATGATATTTTAAGCAGTAACACCCACTAATTAGGAATAATAATACTTAGTGAATTATTAAATAACTTTATTCTTTTTTTTTTCTTTTTTTTTTTTGATGCATCATATGCTGCTACTAATTTGTATAGTACTGCTAGAACTCTGCCTTAATTAAATTGTGGATTGAATGGGTCTCTGTTCTTGGTAGAACTCAAATACAACCTTTATAACTATATTTCTTACTAAATGTGGTTTTTTTTTCTTCTTTATTTTTGTATTGTCCTATCCAATGAATTTTTTTTTTATGTGAATCTATTGTATACTGTGATTTTTTTGATTGATTATACTGCTCATTCTTGATTGACAATAAAGCATTTGTATGTTTGTTTTTTGTTTGTAATACAGACGTGCCGCTGGACCGTGTCGACCTTTTCAGCTCTCAAATACGTGATTTTTGGATAGTACATGTTCTAATATTTATTAATGAGTGGGAATTATGTTATCAATAGGTAATACATCTTTTAAACTGATTATGTACTTTATTACAAATTACAGGGTCAAGCAAAAACAATCTTGAACAATTTAAAGGGGCATTATCTGCCAAAATCGTAAATTGTGTTACCCATAAAAACTATCAGATATGATTGATGCCTTAATGAAACGTGTTTCTGTAACTTATAAATGTTATGAAATGTACGCGCATCGGGGAAAAAAGGTGCAACTGCTCGTGTTTTGAGATCGATCAAGAAATGGACGCCATCTTATTAATTATCGGCATTGTTTACGGAATCGTCATTAAATCAGTACAACAATGCA
Source organism: Bathymodiolus septemdierum (assembly GCA_963383655.1). Taxonomy (NCBI): domain Eukaryota; kingdom Metazoa; phylum Mollusca; class Bivalvia; order Mytilida; family Modiolidae; genus Bathymodiolus; species Bathymodiolus septemdierum. Next base: position 56,960,722 of record OY726528.1, read on the forward strand.
CTTATTTCTTATTTTCTGTGAATCTGCTTTTAGTCGGCGTTAATTACGGACAAAGAACCATGTAAGTTTGCAGTTAATAAGCGTAAATAAATACAAATTATTCGTTTTTACCTGTCACTAGTAAGGTCAGTTGCATACGGAGAAAGCGAGGTCAAATTATTTGCTTGCAAGGAAATAATAAATCGATGGTAATTTTTGTTCTCAAAAGGCGAAAAGTGGTACGATAAGCTGCTCAATGTGAAATATTTACCTTTATTTCATCACTTTAAAGCTATTTACCAATTTCCAAAACATATATTTGTTTTGGTCAAAATCGTAGCTAATGCCTTTTTAACATACATACAACATCATATATTGAATTATTTCAACCAGTAAAAAGATGACTCTCTGACCGGCGTGGACCCTATATCAATGCTACAGATTGTTTCAAAAAGGTACAAACTACCGGTAAAAGGGTCGAGTTCGGGTTAAGGAGGAAATGAACTTTCTGAAATGAGGTATAATGTTCGAAGTCTGGGAAGTCTAACTTTAGGGTTTCTAATAATTCTTTTCTTTTTTGTTCGTTTAATTTACAGTTTAAGAGAAAGTGACACTCATCTTCAACAACTTTACAAATGTTACATAATCTTTGTTGACGGGGAATATTTTTATAACGACCAGTTTCTATTTGTAAACAATGATCACTAGTGCGAAATTTTGTTAAAATATGTCTATTTTTAAAACTTGTTAATTCGGATAAATATTTTTCAAGACCGATACTAGATTTTATTTACTATATAAAAATAATTTTGATTCGTCAGAGTATGATGAAAGTTTTTCTTTAAATTTATTTCTATACTTTTCTGTAACGACTTTTCTTAACTGTGTTTTTATGGAAATTATTTCAAATGATTTATCTATATTCGAGTATATACCATGAGAATCTTCTTAAAATTTGTATTTACTTTTTTAAGGCCTCTGCAACAAGTGGATTAATATTATTCGTATTTAACCTGGAGAAATACATCATTACTTGAGTTTTAATAAAGGAAGATAATGGGAAACAACCTAGCTCTGAGTTTGAGGCAATATTACTTGCGATTTTTTTAAGTCTCAAAATGATTTTACAACTTGATTTAGTATGATTTTTTTCATATGACGTTTTGTAATCAAAAGATAACTTGTCACAAGTTTTATTATTTTTATCAGCCCTAAGAATGGCTCTATATAGGGGCAGATAATCGTCCATGTACCATACTTCACAGTTATATTGTAAGACTGGTCTAATAAGAGTGTCAAATAGTTTACACGAAAGGTGTACAGGTAGATGCTCAACATTTGAAAATAACTTTCTGAGAGAAAATAAAACTTTTAGACCCTTTTTGGCAAGTTCCTGTATACATCTTTTAAAATTTCCTTTATAGTCAATAGTATTTCCCAAGTAATTATATTCTTTTTTACCTCCTTAAGAGGTTTGTTATAGAAAACACTGAGTTGGGGTAGGGGCAAAAACTTTTTGAAAAGTGAGAATTTTTGCTTTATTTACGTTAACTGTTAATTGCCAGTCATAACAATATTTTTTCAAATTATTTAAAGCATTTTGTAACCCTGTATCACGGTGTATATTCAATAACGACTCCTTTCCGATTAAATCGGCGTTCTTGCCTCTTTTCCGAATCAGGAAACGCAACCTTTCGGAGCTATGTTCAATGTTCAGACAACATGCATTTCAAACTGATTGATATGAAAACAAAAGTTATGTAAGACTTTTCTGAGCACTTCACGAAACATTTCAATCATCATAGTAACTCAAAATAGCTTGAAAAGGGTTAGTTGACCTATCTGCTGGACGAAATCTGTGACACTGTAAACGGTGAGGTGAGTGTGTCGTACATAAATCACTTTAATGTTCACAATATGAGACAGACAATTAAATTAACACCCTTATTTTGCAATCTGGTACCGTCCTTGTTATACATTCGTATTTTGTCGATTCATTTTTTTCAGTAAATTTCCGAAAAATTGGTGATTTACAAAAATCAAAGAAACGCTTCTTTTCCGATAAGTCGAATATAACATCTATTCTGGAAACGATTCCTTTGAGAGTGTAAAGAAACGATTCCTTTCAGAAGGTGAATCGATGATGTTTGAACAATATTATCATAATTGTGAAAACATGTAAAAGAACGTGACAAAGTCAAGAAAAAAAGTCACACAAATAACACAGAACGATAAAAGACAGACCCACAAAGAAAACTAAAATATTAATATGAAAATGAGAGCATCGGACGTGCCCAATGACATGTCTAAAAATGCTAAAAACACCAACTTAATAGGCGTCCATTAACGTTAGCAGGGGCAGATCCAGGGGGGGGGGGGGGGGCGCCCCCCTCCCTAAAATTGGAAAAAAATATGATTTTTTGGCGTAAAATCGTGATTTTTCACACGAAATACGCCCCCCGCCCTAACTTGAAATCCTGGATCCGCTCCTGGATAGGGGATATAATAATTTCACTGTAAAGACAGTAAACTCTATTTTCGATATAAATTGTTAGCCCCTCGGTTTATCTGTTGCGTTTAAGGGTAGAATGGTCACTGGGTTTTTCATGATTGATTTCTGTCTCATTTTAGAACTGATTAAACCCACGGACCATCCCTGCCAGGTTTGGCTTAATTTGGTTCAGCAGTTTCAGAGGAGAAGATTTAAATGTGATCTTTTATGAAAATATGCCTAATTTGCATAATAGGTATAAATCGGCTGAAAGAAAAATTTCACAGAAAAACTCGGAATATATGTTAAACTACTCCCTGCCATGTAGCTGCAGTTAAAATTTGAGCTCATTTTGACTTATACTAAAGCAGCAATGGACAATTAAAATTTCATCCCCCCTTTTTCTATCTTTAGCTTGTCGGCCATATTGGTTGGAAGTCGGGATCACCGCACACAATTTTGGAAGGGGGTCATCCAAGGACCATTTCACCAAAGTTTGGTTGCAATTGGCCCAGTGGTTTCTGAGGAGAAGATGTAAATGTGAAAGTTTACGACGTACGACGGATGCCAGGTGATGGCAAAAGCTCACATGGTCTTTGGCCAGGTGAGCTAAAAAGGGTGCACTCGACTCGCAGTCGCAAGTGATAAAGTTTACCAGTTGCTTGCCCATGGTCGGCGGTTTTCTCCGGGTACTCCGGCTTCGTCCACCACTAAAACTGTCATCATGATATAGCTGCAATATTGTTGAAAGTGGCGTTAAAACACAAAAAATCTAAATAAAAAAAAATTAAAATGTTGTAAAGTAAATCCATGAAATCGTATGCAAGTCGAACAATGAATGGTTATCTGAAAAGAATCGTTTCCATGCTCTGAAAGGAGGCGTTCTATACTTGTTTTACAATAATCGCACTTTATGTACATGCAAACTTTGATATAAACCTATTATCTATTTCAATGGAACTGTTATTGTCTTAAAGTTGTTGTGTAATTGATTTTGATAGACATGTTACTCGAGAAACATCACGTTTTTGAAATTTTCCTTCTTGGTGTTGCGTAGATATGAAACAAATATTTTTTGTGCGCTGAAAATAAAATCATCATCGCCCAGTGATATCACGTAGGATCTTATTTTGATTTCTTGTATGCCGTATATTGTGTTCCCTCATCTATGTTTTCAGTCACTAAATATGGCAATTGAAAGATAAATTGACAAAACGTACTCACCGTCTCTTGTGAAAATAAATCAAAAGTCGGAATGGAAGCATTTCCCGGTTCGGAAAGGAGGCAAGAACGCCGATTTAATCGGAAAGGAGTCGTTATGAATATACACCATGTGTATGAGAGTCTGAAAAAATCAGCAAAACTAAGACTAGATATATAGGTACTATCAAGTTGTAGGGGGTCACATGATCCATCAAAAATGTCATGTATATCATTAATATAATAATTAAATAGAGTGGGTTCTCAAACTAACCCCTTGGTTTACTTCCATTTCAACATTGAACTATTCTGAATGTCTGTTGCTAATTTTTTACAGCAGACTGACAAATGTCATACATATCTTGTATGATGTTTAAGAACTTGCTTCCAACATTATTTTCCATTAATTTATACTGAAAGCCACTATGTCAATCAGTGTAAAAGGCTTTACGAAGATCTACAAAGTATGCATATTTTTTTTTTCTTAAAAAGATATTTGGTAATGAGTGTTTTTAAAATAAAAAGACTGTCCGTAGTTCTATGGTTTGTTCGAAAACCAAATTGATGTTTTGCAAACAGGTTGTCATAAAAGGATACCAATCTGCTATTTAAAGCAGAACTGAATATTTTGTAACGAGATAACCCTATAATTATTTAAATCATGTTTATTTCCAGATTTATGGATGTGAATAATAAATGATTTCCTCCATTAAGAAGGATAATTTCCAGTATCAAGTATCAAATTAAATAATTTATCCATAGATTTACACGTTACTGTCGAGCTAAATTTTATGACTTCATTACATATATGGTCTGGACCAACATGTTGCACCTTAATTATATAATTATATAATTTAAGCACGATAATTATATAATTTAGCACGATAACTAAGGTGCAAAATTGATCAATGTGTCTATTTAGGATTTTCGTCTTGTATAGCAATGGGTCACCAATAACTGAATAATATATGAATGGGTCTTCCTCTTTTTTTCATAGCAGCTTCGATGATATATGATAATGTATGGTTTTTATGCAGAGGGAATATATGAATGGGAGTGTTTTCAAACTCAGACGGACAGTGCCGGCGTATCCAATTGTACATGAAGCACACACACCGTGTAAGACTTGTGTGAAAAAATGCAACTCGTATTATAAGTAATATGAGTGAGAATATGATCTCCGCACTAATTACACCCTATTTTCTATCGGTTGTTTTGTAGTCGACGCAATTTTCTTAAGTGCGCCCCCCCCCCCCCCCCCCCCCCCTAACTTGAAATCCTGGATCCGCCCCTGATACATACACACAATCAAACACATCAATCGTATGTTTTTTTCAAATCTTAATCTCCTGGTATAACATTTGACACTATTTTTTAAAATAAACATATTTTTTAAATATATTCAAATTTAAGAAAACAAAGATGAAAAAAAATATAGCAATGCATCATACTTATCGCAAACACTTTATCAGCTGATGTCATATTTAACACAGGAATATAATTCTACTTGTAACATAAATACGCATTTTTCCTTTGATGTTTTTATGCAGTAATCAACTTAAAAGTAGTGAACTTTTACAAACCATGGTCTAACATGAAGAGCTTGATGTTATTCCATGATTTTTACGTCATAAATCTGTTATTCCGTGATTTTGACGTCATAGATCTATTATTCCATGATTTTGACGTCATAGATCTGTCAATCATGTAATTTCTGTTACAAACCATATATACCATGGATCTTACTCATGAACTTATTTAAACCAACGCATCCTTCGGATACGTTGGTTTAAATAAGTTAATTCGTAAGATCCATGGTATATATAATACTTATCAAGTCAGAAGTCAGAAAGGTAAGAGTGTTTCTCTTCTTGTTTTGGTTTGTCAGTTTGGTTTATTGTGTTTAACACCACTTTCAACAATATTTCAATTATATTGTGGCGGTCAGTTTTAATGGCGGAGGAAGCCGAAATACTCGGGAGAAAACCACCGACCTGTCGCAAGTTACTGACAAACTTGATTACATAATGTTGTATCGAGTACACCTCGCCTAAGCGGGATTCTCTTGTTTTTGAAAATATATATAAAAGATAAAATAAATATCTATTCTATCCAGTTATCAAGAGAGGTGTAAAAAGATAAAATAAATATCAGTTCTATCCAGTTATTAAGAGGGGTGACTTAGGTCGACATTGACCGGTTTAACACTACCACATCTTTGTGCTTGTCCTTAGATTTCCAACAATGTCGTGTTTTCTTTTTATTTTGTCCTCAGTTAGTGAAGGTGAAAGGTGATTGTTCGCTTTGTTGATATTGGTGGAATTGTTGACCATCTCTATTCTTTTCACAATTTGTTTTTGTTGGACAATCACATAAGAAAGTATAAAATTAACTACCATATTATTGTCTGAAATAACAATAAAATGGCCCGTACAATATGTATACGTTTACAAGAACAATGCATGACCACTCGGCTAATTTAGGTTTTTGTTCGTATTGACTGAGATCATAACTCGTGATACCCGTTATCGGTGTGTCTAGATTTTAGTTCACATGTTACGACAAAGGCTGAACTATCATCTACTCAACTGACACTGTCTATTAGACGCAACACAAATATAATGTGATATTCTCAAGAGATGGTGGATGTGCTGACAAAGGAAAAACAAAAAAACAAAAAACATTCCAAGTTAGCAGTTAATTAAAAAAGATCTAATTACGTCACGACCCTTTATTAGCTTTGTCTTTAATCCTTTGTCAGTTGTATTGTGTATTGGCATTCGAATTCGCTTCAGGTCAATATAGCTAACCGCAGTCCAATAACAAGGCCAATATAGAAATCACTGAATAATAATATCATAGTATTGTGAACTGGAACTACTTTCCATTCGGTTTGTCTTCCGTTCATTGCTGTTTTTATCCAAAGCAACGGTTCAAATTGTCATTTACTTTCACGTTCCGAAAATTTGGTGACCTTGTTGATATCGTATCTATTCCATGGAACTTGAAATAAAGACTACATAGTATGGCCCCTGTTACAACTAGGTCTGCTTCATACCTTGACCTACAGCCCTACACCAAGAACAAAACTTATCACCGGGTTTGTAACTAGATTAACACGACGGGTACCACTAGTGGAGCAGAAACTCCCTACCCGTCCGGAGCACCTGAGTATTGTGCATTTGCATTCGGCTTCACTTCAGGTCAATATAGCTAACCTCAGTCCAATAACAAGGCCAATACAGAAATCACTAAATAATAATATCATAGTATTGTGAACTGGAACTACTTTTCATTCGGTTTGTCTTCCGTTCATTGCTGTTTTTATCCAAAGCAACGGTTCCAATTGTCTTTTACTTTCACGTTACGAAATTTGGTGACCTTGTTGATATCGTATCTATTCCATGGAACTTGAAATAAAGACTACATAGTATGGCCCCTGTTACAACTAGGTCTGCTTCATACCTTGACCTACAGACCTACACCAAGAACAAAACTTATCACCGGGTTTGTAACTAGATTAACACGACGGGTACCACTAGTGGAGCAGAAACTCCCTACCCGTCCGGAGCACCTGAGTATTGTGCATTTGCATTCGGCTTCACTTCAGGTCAATATAGCTAACCTCAGTCCAATAACAAGGCCAATACAGAAATCACTAAATAATAATATCATAGTATTGTGAACTGGAACTACTTTTCATTCGGTTTGTCTTCCGTTCATTGCTGTTTTTATCCAAAGCAACGGTTCCAATTGTCTTTTACTTTCACGTTACGAAATTTGGTGACCTTGTTGATATCGTATCTATTCCATTGAACTTGAAATAAAGACTACATAGTCTAGCCCCTGTTACAACTAGATCTGCTTCATACCTTGACCTACAGAACTACACCAAGAACAAAACTTATCACCGGGTTTGTAACTAGATTAACACGACGGGTACCACTAGTGGAGCAGAAACTGTTTATCCTTCCGGAGCACCTGAGTTCACCCCCGGGTTTTAGTGAGGTTTGTGTTACTCGATTTTTAGTTTTATGTGTATGTTTTGTAGATCGTTGTTTGTCCTTTTGTATTTATTCTTTTGGCCATTGTGTTGTCTGTTCTTCATCGATTTACAGATTCTGATTACACCTAGATACGCTATGCCAGAGCTGGTGTTTCAGAATTTTGTTGATGGAGGACTCTTCCTATTGAACCAATGATTCCTTGTCGTAATATTGATGTCATCACGTGGACAATTTTACGGTCGCTATCATGACTTGTTTAGCCATTATCAAATATCTCTGTCACAGATAACAAAAATAATCAAAATAATTCAATCTCAGTTGGTAAATTTAGACTTACTACATTAGATCTGAAAAGAAAGCTATTTAAACAGTGATGGTCCACTGTTCCACTAGTATAACAAAAAAATCAACCATCTCTCACCTTAAACCATTGAACACAAAACTATACCACAACACGCGGCGTTAGAATCCCAGATCATGTAATTTTTGATTGTCTTATAATAATCAAATCAGAACGTATATTGCTTTTTTCAATTATATAGTCAATGATTTTTCAAAGAACGATCGGCCAATTTCTAAAACGGACTAAAGGAAATACAATTATTAATTTATTCATAACATATAAACATACATACACACAATCAAACACACCAAACGTATGTTTTTTCAAATCTTAATCTCCTGGTATACCATTTCACACTATTTTTTAAAATAAACATATTTTGTAAATATATTCAAATTTAAGAAAATAATGATGAAAAAAAATATAGCAATGCATCATATTTATTACAAACGCTTTATCAGCTGATGTCATATTAACACAGGAATATAATTTTACTTATCAAGTCAGAAGTCAGTAAGGTAAGAGTGTTTCTCTTCTTGGTTTTGCTTTGATTGGGTTTATTTTGTTTAACACCACTTTCAACAATATTTCAGTTATATCGTGGCGGTCAGTTTTAATGGTGGAGGAGGCCGAAATACTCGGGAGAAAACCACCGACCTGTCGCAAGTCACTGACAAACTTGATTACATAATGTTGTATTGAGTACACCTCGCCTAAGCGGGATTCTCTTGTTTTTGAAAATATATATAAAAGATAAAATAAATATCTATTCTATCCAGTTATCAAGAGAGGTGTAAAAAGATAAAATAAATATCAGTTCTATCCAGTTATTAAGAGGGGTGACTTAGGTCGACATTGACCGGTTTAACACTACCACATCTTTGTGCTTGTCCTTAGATTTCCAACAATGTCGTGTTTTCTTTTTATTTTGTCCTCAGTTAGTGAAGGTGAAAGGTGATTGTTCGCTTTGTTGATATTGGTGGAATTGTTGCCCATCTCTATTCTTTTCACAATTTGTTTTTGTTGGACAATCACATAAGAAAGTATAAAATTAACTACCATATTATTGTCTGAAATAACAATAAAATGGCCCGTACAATATGTATACGTTTACAAGAACAATGCATGACCACTCGGCTAATTTAGGTTTTTGTTCGTATTGACTGAGATCATAACTCGTGATACCCGTTATCGATGTGTCTCTAGATTTTAGTTCACATGTTACGACAAAGGCTGAACTATCGTCTACTCAACTGACACTGTCTATTAGACGTAACACAAATATAATGTGATATTCTCAAGAGATGATGGATGTGCTGACAAAGGAAAAACAAAAAAACAAAAAACATTCCAAGTTAGCAGTTAATTAAAAAAGATCTAATTACGTCACGACCCTTTATTAGCTTTTTCTTTGATCCTTTGTCAGTTGTATTGTGTATTGGCATTCGAATTCGCTTCAGGTCAATATAGCTAACCGCAGTCCAATAACAAGGCCAATATAGAAATCACTGAATAATAATATCATAGTATTGTGAACTGGAACTACTTTCCATTCGGTTTGTCTTCCGTTCATTGCTGTTTTTATCCAAAGCAACGGTTCAAATTGTCATTTACTTTCACGTTCCGAAAATTTGGTGACCTTGTTGATATCGTATCTATTCCATTGAACTTGAAATAAAGACTACATAGTATGGCCCCTGTTACAACTAGATTTGCTTCATACCTTGACCTACAGACCTACACCAAGAACAAAACTTATCACCGAGTTTGTAACTAGATTAACACGACGGGTACCACTAGTGGAGCAGAAACTCCCTACCCGTCCGGAGCACCCGAGTATTGTGCATTTGCATTCGGCTTCGCTTCAGGTCAATATAGCTAACCTCAGTCCAATAACAAGGCCAATACAGAAATCACTAAATAATAATATCATAGTATTGTGAACTGGAACTACTTTCCATTCGGTTTGTCTTCCTTTCATTGCTGTTTTTATCCAAAGCAACGGTTCCAATTGTCTTTTACTTTCACGTTACGAAATTTGGTGACCTTGTTGATATCGTATCTATTCCATTGAACTTGAAATAAAGACTACATAGTCTAGCCCCTGTTACAACTAGATCTGCTTCATACCTTGACCTACAGACCTACACCAAGAACAAAACTTATCACCGGGTTTGTAACTAGATTAACACGACGGGTACCACTAGTGGAGCAGAAACTGTTTATCCTTCCGGAGCACCTGAGTTCACCCCCGGGTTTTAGTGAGGTTTGTGTTACTCGATTTTTAGTTTTATGTGTATGTTTTGTAGATCGTTGTTTGTCCTTTTGTATTTGTTCTTTTGGCCATTGTGTTGTCTGTTCTTCATCGATTTACAGATTATGATTACCCCTAGATACGCTATGCCAGAGCTGGTGTTTCAGAATTTTGTTGATGGAGAACTCTTCCTATTGAACCAATGATTCCTTGTTGTAATATTGATGTCATCACGTGGACAATTTTACGGTCGCTATCATGACTTGTTTAGCCATTATCGAATATCTCTGTCACAGATAACAAAAATAATCAAAATAATTCCATCTCAGTTGGTAAATTTAGACTTACTACATTAGATCTGAAAAGAAAGCTATTTAAACAGTGATGGTCCACTGTTTCACTAGTATAACAAAAAAATCAACCATCTCTCACCTTAAACCATTGAACACAAAACTATACCACAACACGCGGCGTTAGAATCCCAGATCATGTAATTTTTGATTGTCTTATAATAATCAAATCAGAACGTATATTGCTTTTTTCAATTATATAGTCAATGATTTTTCAAAGAACGATCGGCCAATTTCTAAAACGGACTAAAGGAAATACAATTATTAATTTATTCATAACATATAAACATACATACACACAATCAAACACACCAAACGTATGTTTTTTCAAATCTTAATCTCCTGGTATAACATTTCACACTATTTTTTAAAATAAACATATTTTGTAAATATATTCAAATTTAAGAAAATAATGATGAAAAAAAATATAGCAATGCATCATATTTATTACAAACGCTTTATCAGCTGATGTCATATTAACACAGGAATATAATTTTACTTATCAAGTCAGAAGTCAGTAAGGTAAGAGTGTTTCTCTTCTTGGTTTTGCTTTGATTGGGTTTATTGTGTTTAACACCACTTTCAACAATATTTCAGTTATATCGTGGCGGTCAGTTTTAATGGTGGAGGAAGCCGAAATACTCGAGAGAAAACCACCGACCTGTCGCAAGTCACTGACAAACTTGATTACATAATGTTGTATCGAGTACACCTCGCCTAAGCGGGATTCTCTTGTTTTTGAAAATATATATAAAAGATAAAATAAATATCTATTCTATCCAGTTATCAAGAGAGGTGTAAAAAGATAAAATAAATATCAGTTCTATCCAGTTATTAAGAGGGGTGACTTAGGTCGACATTGACCGGTTTAACACTACCACATCTTTGTGCTTGTCCTTAGATTTCCAACAATGTCGTGTTTTCTTGTTATTTTGTCCTCAGTTAGTGAAGGTGAAAGGTGATTGTTCGCTTTGTTGATATTGGTGGAATTGTTGACCATCTCTATTCTTTTCACAATTTGTTTTTGTTGGACAATCACATAAGAAAGTATAAAATTAACTATCATATTATTGTCTGAAATAACAATAAAATGGCCCGTACAATATGTATACGTTTACAAGAACAATGCATGACCACTCGGCCAATTTAGGTTTTTGTTCGTATTGACTGAGATCATAACTCGTGATACCCGTTATTGGTGTGTCTCTAGATTTTAGTTCACATGTTACGACAATGGCTGAACTATCGTCTACTCAACTGACACTGTCTATTAGACGCAACACAAATATAATGTGATATTCTCAAGAGATGATGGATGTGCTGACAAAGGAAAAACAAAAAAACAAAAAACATTCCAAGTTAGCAGTTAATTAAAAAAGATCTAATTACGTCACGACTCTTTATTAGCTTTGTCTTTGATCCTTGGTCAGTTGTATTGTGCATTGGCATTCGGATTCGCTTCAGGTCAATATAGCTAACCTCAGTCCAATAACAAGGCCAATATAGAAATCACTAAATAATAATATCATAGTATTGTGAACTGGAACTACTTTCCATTCGGTTTGTCTTCCTTTCATTGCTGTTTTTATCCAAAGCAACGGTTCCAATTGTCTTTTACTTTCACGTTACGAAATTTGGTGACCTTGTTGATATCGTATCTATTCCATTGAACTTGAAATAAAGACTACATAGTCTAGCCCCTGTTACAACTAGATCTGCTTCATACCTTGACCTACAGACCTACACCAAGAACAAAATTTATCACCGGGTTTGTAACTAGATTAACACGACGGGTACCACTAGTGGAGCAGAAACTGTTTATCCTTCCGGAGCACCTGAGTTCACCCCCGGGTTTTAGTGAGGTTTGTGTTACTCGATTTTTAGTTTTATGTGTATGTTTTGTAGATCGTTGTTTGTCCTTTTGTACTTTTTCTTTTGGCCATTGTGTTGTCTGTTCTTCATCGATTTACAGATTCTGATTACACCTAGATACGCTATGCCAGAGCTGGTGTTTCAGAATTTTGTTGATGGAGGACTCTTCCTATTGAACCAATGATTCCTTGTCGTAATATTGATGTCATCACGTGGACAATTTTACGGTCGCTATCATGACTTGTTTAGCCATTATCAAATATCTCTGTCACAGATAACAAAAATAATCAAAATAATTCAATCTCAGTTGGTAAATTTAGACTTACTACATTAGATCTGAAAAGAAAGCTATTTAAACAGTGATGGTCCACTGTTCCACTAGTATAACAAAAAAATCAACCATCTCTCACCTTAAACCATTGAACACAAAACTATACCACAACACGCGGCGTTAGAATCCCAGATCATGTAATTTTTGATTGTCTTATAATAATCAAATCAGAACGTATATTGCTTTTTTCAATTATATAGTCAATGATTTTTCAAAGAACGATCGGCCAATTTCTAAAACGGACTAAAGGAAATACAATTATTAATTTATTCATAACATATAAACATACATACACACAATCAAACACACCAAACGTATGTTTTTTCAAATCTTAATCTCCTGGTATAACATTTCACACTATTTTTTAAAATAAACATATTTTGTAAATATATTCAAATTTAAGAAAATAATGATGAAAAAAAATATAGCAATGCATCATATTTATTACAAACGCTTTATCAGCTGATGTCATATTAACACAGGAATATAATTTTACTTATCAAGTCAGAAGTCAGTAAGGTAAGAGTGTTTCTCTTCTTGGTTTTGCTTTGATTGGGTTTATTTTGTTTAACACCACTTTCAACAATATTTCAGTTATATCGTGGCGGTCAGTTTTAATGGTGGAGGAAGCCGAAATACTCGGGAGAAAACCACCGACCTGTCGCAAGTCACTGACAAACTTGATTACATAATGTTGTATTGAGTACACCTCGCCTAAGCGGGATTCTCTTGTTTTTGAAAATATATATAAAAGATAAAATAAATATCTATTCTATCCAGTTATCAAGAGAGGTGTAAAAAGATAAAATAAATATCAGTTCTATCCAGTTATTAAGAGGGGTGACTTAGGTCGACATTGACCGGTTTAACACTACCACATCTTTGTGCTTGTCCTTAGATTTCCAACAATGTCGTGTTTTCTTGTTATTTTGTCCTCAGTTAGTGAAGGTGAAAGGTGATTGTTCGCTTTGTTGATATTGGTGGAATTGTTGACCATCTCTATTCTTTTCACAATTTGTTTTTGTTGGACAATCACATAAGAAAGTATAAAATTAACTACCATATTATTGTCTGAAATAACAATAAAATGGCCCGTACAATATGTATACGTTTACAAGAACAATGCATGACCACTCGGCTAATTTAGGTTTTTGTTCGTATTGACTGAGATCATAACTCGTGATACCCGTTATCGGTGTGTCTCTAGATTTTAGTTCACATGTTACGACAAAGGCTGAACTATCGTCTACTCAACTGACACTGTCTATTAGACGTAACACAAATATAATGTGATATTCTCAAGAGATGATGGATGTGCTGACAAAGGAAAAACAAAAAAGCAAAAAACATTCCAAGTTAGCAGTTAATTAAAAAAGATCTAATTACGTCACGACCCTTTATTAGCTTTTTCTTTGATCCTTTGTCAGTTGTATTGTGTATTGGCATTCGAATTCGCTTCAGGTCAATATAGCTAACCGCAGTCCAATAACAAGGCCAATATAGAAATCACTGAATAATAATATCATAGTATTGTGAACTGGAACTACTTTCCATTCGGTTTGTCTTCCGTTCATTGCTGTTTTTATCCAAAGCAACGGTTCAAATTGTCATTTACTTTCACGTTCCGAAAATTTGGTGACCTTGTTGATATCGTATCTATTCCATTGAACTTGAAATAAAGACTACATAGTATGGCCCCTGTTACAACTAGATCTGCTTCATACCTTGACCTACAGACCTACACCAAGAACAAAACTTATCACCGGGTTTGTAACTAGATTAACACGACGGGTACCACTAGTGGAGCAGAAACTGTTTATCCTTCCGGAGCACCTGAGTTCACCCCCGGGTTTTAGTGAGGTTTGTGTTACTCGATTTTTAGTTTTATGTGTATGTTTTGTAGATCGTTGTTTGTCCTTTTGTACTTTTTCTTTTGGCTATTGTGTTGTCTGTTCTTCATCGATTTACAGATTCTGATTACACCTAGATACGCTATGCCAGAGCTTGTGTTTCAGAATTTTGTTGATGGAGGACTCTTCCTATTGAACCAATGATTCCTTGTTGTAATATTGATGTCATCACGTGGACAATTTTACGGTCGCTATCATGACTTGCTTAGCCATTATCAAATATCTCTGTCACAGATAACAAAAATAATCAAAATAATTCAATCTCAGTTGGTAAATTTAGACTTACTACATTAGATCTGAAAAGAAAGCTATTTAAACAGTGATGGTCCACTGTTCCACTAGTATAGCAAAAAAATCAACCATCTCTCACCTTAAACCATTGAACACAAAACTATACCACAACACGCGGCGTTAGAATCCCAGATCATGTAATTTTTGATTGTCTTATAATAATCAAATCAGAACGTATATTGCTTTTTTCAATTATATAGTCAATGATTTTTCAAAGAACGATCGGCCAATTTCTAAAACGGACTAAAGGAAATACAATTATTAATTTATTCATAACATATAAACATACATACACACAATCAAACACACCAAACGTATGTTTTTTCAAATCTTAATCTCCTGGTATAACATTTCACACTATTTTTTAAAATAAACATATTTTGTAAATATATTCAAATTTAAGAAAATAATGATGAAAAAAAATATAGCAATGCATCATATTTATTACAAACACTTTATCAGCTGATGTCATATTAACACAGGAATATAATTTTACTTATCAAGTCAGAAGTCAGTAAGGTAAGAGTGTTTCTCTTCTTGGTTTTGCTTTGGTTTGGTTAATTGTGTTTAACACCACTTTCAACAATATTTCAGTTATATCGTGGCGGTCAGTTTTAATGGTGGAGGAAATCGAAATACTCGGGAGAAAACCACCGACCTGTCGCAAGTCACTGACAAACTTGATTACATAATGTTGTATTGAGTACACCTCGCCTAAGCGGGATTCTCTTGTTTTTGAAAATATAAAATAAATATCTATGCTATCCAGTTATCAAGAGGGGTGACTTAGGATCACATTAACTTGTTGAACACTGCCACATTGTTGTGCTTGTCCTTAGATTTCCAACAATGTCGTGTTTTCTTTTTCTTTTGTCCTCAGTGAGTGAATGTGAGAGTTGATTGTTCGCTTTGTCGATATTGGTGGAATTGTTGACCATCTCTATTCTTTTCACAATTTGTTTTTGTTGGACAGTCACATAGGAAAGTCTAAAATTAACTACCATATTATTGTCTGAAATAACAATAAAATGGCCCGTACAATATGTATACGTTTACAAGAACAATGCATGACCACTCGGCCAATTTAGGTTTTTGTTCGTATTGACCGAGATCATAACTCGTGATACCCGTTACCGGTGTGTCTAGATTTTAGTTCACATGTTACGACAATGGCTGAACTATCATCTACTCAACTGACACTGTCTATTAGACGCAAAAAAAATATAATGTGATATTCTCAAGAGATGATGGATGTGCTGGCAAAAGAAAAACAAAAAAACAAAAAAACATTCCAAGTTAGCAGTTAATTAAAAAAGATCTAATTACGTCATGACTCTTTATTAGCTCTGTCTTTGATCCTCGGTCAGCTGTGTATTGGCATTCGGCCTCGCTTCAGGTCAATATAGCTAACCTCAGTCCAATAACAAGGCCAATACAAAAATCACTAAATAATAATATCATAGTATTGTGAACTGGAACTACTTTCCATTCGGTATGTCTTCCTTTCATTGCTGTTTTCATCCAAAACAACGGTTTCAATTTTCTTTTACTTTCACGTTCCGAAAATTTGGTGACCTTGTTGATATCGTATCTATTCCATTGAACTTGAAATAAAGACTACATAGTATGGCCCCTGTTACAACTAAGTCTGCTTCATACCTTGACCTACATACCTACACCAAGAACAAAACTTACCACCGGGTTTGTAACTAGATTAACACGACGGGTACCACTAGTGGAACAGAAACTGCTTATCCTTCCGGAGCACTTCGAGTTCACCCCCGGTTTTTAGTGAGGTTTATGTTGCTCGATCTTTGGTTTTATGTGTATGTTTTGTAGATCGTTGTTTGTCCTTTTGTACTTTTTCTTTTGGCTATTGTGTTGTCTGTTCTTCATCGAATTACTGATTCTGATTAATGATTCCTTGTTGTAATATTGACGTCATCACGTGGACAATTTTGCGGTCGCTATCATGACTTGTTTAGCCATTATCGAATACACTGTAAAAAATGTGTTTAGGGCCTAAACATTTTTCTAAACACTATTTTTGTAACAATTTTGTGACATGTTTTACAGCATTACATGTTAAATATCTAAACATGTTTAGGAAAGTGTTTGCAGTCTATATGTGCTTAGATGTATTGTGTTTAATGTGGAAACATGTTTATGCTAGACGTGTTTAGTACTGAAACGTGTTGAAATTTCCCTTTGTGGGGCAATAAAACTCTATGTCAAAACTCTTCACAGATACAACACAGTCCAATTCCTTCCAGTAACACGAAATTTTCAATATTTTAATGACCTGAATCTCTGATCCATTCATCACATTTTCAGTTTCATACTGAACCATTTTTCTGTAGACGAAATCACTGCACTTTCATCAGTATAGGGAAAGAAGTCTCCAAAATACACTGTTGAGACATACATCTTTATGACAGTGTATTTTTGACAAGCTTAAAAAAAAGCAAACTTGTACTGTTGAATCAACGTTATCAAACTGTTTATAATCTGTATACATTCAAGTGAAAACAAAACTTTATTTTTCAACATTCAATTCATTAACACATGCATGTAATAATATAACAGAAACTTTACATGGTAAACAATATACAACACAATGTGGTTATATCTATATACATGTACTAAAAATAAAGCCTTCCACAGGAGACAAGTGTCACCTCTTCTCATAATTGCCTAAAAGGCAAAGTTGTAAAATCTGCAGAATTAGGAGGAAAAAATCAAATACAAAAGCTGCAGGAATGCTTATCTTGTTATTTTGATTTTCTTTCATTAATGCTATTGGATTGGAAATATAACTTTCCTATATAACTTTGAAAATACAATGCTATTAACAATTTTGTTCTCCTAACATAGCAGTTTTCATCAAACAAAAGATACTGGTAAATATTTTGTGAATATATTCAAACACTGTTCATAGATCAACTCCAATCACATTAAATTTTTGGAAAGCATTTGACCACATGAAATGCGTTTTTATCTTAGGTTTACATGAAAAAAAATCTGATAACCCCCCCCCCCCCCCCCCCCCCCCCCCAAAACCAATAATGGTAATAACAAAATTACCGAACTCCGAACAATCTTACAAAGGGAAAGTTAAAACTCATAAGTTTATAAACAGACAAAATCAGTCAACAACCGGAAAACTGTGAAAACCGTAATGACCCTGACTTGGTACAGGCATTTCTAAAGAAATGGTGAGTTGAATCAGATTTTAAAGCGTCAAACCTCCCGCTTTCATTACGGCTCAAAGGTTCCCGCTGTCACTATAACAGTATTTATAGCGATACTGGAACAAAATTTCCTTAATTTCGTTATTCATAAATGCTTAAGTAAAGCTACCAAGTTGCAATGACCTCGGGGAAAAAAATTCCACCAGCAGTGACATTGGGCATGGTTATAGTAAATAAGGGTAATAACAAAATTACCGAACTCCGAACAATCTTACAAAGGGAAAGTCAAAACTCATAAGTATGTGAACAGACAAAATCAGTCAACAACCAGAAAACTGTGAAAACCGTAATGATCCTGACTTGGTGCAGGCATTTCTAAAGAAATGGTGGGTTGAATCAGATTTTAAAGCGCCAAACCTCCCGCTTTCATTACGGCTCAAAGATTCCGGCTGTCACTATAGCAGTATTTATAACAATATTGGAACAAAATGTCCTTAATTTCGTTATTCATATTATACATGCAAAAATATTTATCCAACTTGTCCAACTTAAACTGGTACATCACTGTGTAGAAGTCCTCCCATTATATCTTTATTTAGATATATGATTTGTATATAGTTGGATGATAAACTACTATTTACAAAAAATGTATATACTTTTCATAAAAATATAGTATTGCAATTTTTTTTTTGCTTAGAACATGAAAAGAATCTACAACTCCTGACAGTACAAAATATGCAGCGACTTAATTGTTCTTGGAAATTCCCTACATGCAGAATAAAATACTCTGACACGGCACATGCATCACAATTTACTTGAGGTCGCACATAATTTTTGATTGAATCATATACTAGCGTTCTAACTTTCATTTAATCAAAGAACAAAAACAAACAACAGACCTTCAAATTATTTCACCTTCTGTCAATAGGTAGACTAAAAGATAAATATTTACATTGATCTTTATTTAAGATTTAGCTCATGAAATATAGAATTACATTTTCAAACAATTATTTTTTTAGCAAATTAATACATATGCAGGTATGTAATACTAACAAGTCATGTCAATTAAATACAAGCTTACAGTCTTTTTTTTTTCAAGATATGATCAACTCAAAAATATATTTTAAAAAACAATAATTTTTGGCATGCTTCTAATAGTAACTTCAGAGCAGTCCCAAAATATTTGTTAAATTCAGAAATATCACCAGCTAGTAGT
This sequence comes from Bathymodiolus septemdierum, assembly GCA_963383655.1. Taxonomy (NCBI): domain Eukaryota; kingdom Metazoa; phylum Mollusca; class Bivalvia; order Mytilida; family Modiolidae; genus Bathymodiolus; species Bathymodiolus septemdierum. Next base: position 56,980,157 of record OY726528.1, read on the forward strand.
TTTGATGCTGTCTTAATTATTTTACAAAGCTGGACACACCTTTGGCAATTCAGTGATATCCTATATAAATTTACAAAAATTCTTTCATAGTGTCTTCATATTTTTTGACAAATTTTAAATAGTTTCCACTCATGTGGAATCTGTTTCTTCTGTCCTCCAAAATATATTGTTGGATAAAACCCAGAAGTTGATACTGTTTGGAGTATGAAAGGTCCCAAACATAGTAAGAAAACAAAAGCCTTGTTACGGCTTCTTTAGTATCCCTTCCAACGTCAACTTTGGCGCCTTCTCCAACTCGTTTTAAAATCCGATGATACAAAACAACAACAAAAGCATATCGATTAATCAGAAAAATAATATAAACACTAGGACTCCCAAGAAAACAGGAAATGAGACCAGGTGATACGGAGCGTTGATATACTAGTATCCTGTCAGTTTTTTTTTCGTTTGTATCAACATTATATTACAAATCACAGTCCTATGGTTTGAATATTTTCTCATTTTGTGTATTATAAGTCCCTTTCATGCAATCTGTATGTCTTTTAATTCCAGATGTGCAGTCATCGGATGTTTTGCACAGCCCTACTGGTGATGACAATCGTCCATGCCATTTACTCTGTAGAATTATCAAAGCAAGAGTATCATAAATTTCAAGTAGAGAATGGCGGATTTCCAAAATCGTTTTCAGAATGTGTAGACATCGTGATCCACCCGACGTTATCGAAAAATTTAATCCAAGAAATACAGAATCATTGTCTAGATGGCTTTATCTCAATTGACCATACGCACGATTGGGTGAAAAATTTTACTATCGACGAGCAAAATTACATCCGGTCTATTTTTAGAAAAGTAATCAGCGATGCTGCTGAGACAAACAACCTTCACCATCGACAAAAAAGAAATGCAAGATTATTTACACCAAGAGTCCGAAAGGAAATGAGAGCTCACCCATATCAAAATTGGTGTGATTACAGTCGTAACGTTAGACGTCTAAAGTATGAAGTGGTAATATATATAATTAGTTATTTTTTTTCTTGTTCTTTTGCTGGTCATAAAAATCATCTGAAGTTCTGTTACATCATTGTTCACAAGAAAACAATGCAAAGTTTCACGTGTAATAGACTGTTATTTCATTCAACCTTTTTGTTTCATTTATGTGGCACATAAAGAAGAGTTTGAAGATACCAAAGTGGTAATCAGAAGCCGTAAATCGAAGAAGAACAGACAACACAATGGCCAAAAGAAAAAGTACAAAAGGATAAACAACTCGATCTACAAAACATACAGATAACACTAGCCTTATGACGCCACTTTTTATGTAAGTACTTGTACTTTATGTACTTATGTACTTTATGTATTTGACGATGTGGTATTCTTGATTTTTGATTTTATTTCTTCATATTATTTTATTATTACCTTTATTTTATTTGTATGATATAATGTTGAAAATCACAATAACTTTAACCCTATTTTATTTTTATCAGTATTTAATTTAATCATATTACCATGGTGAAAACAACACATTGATTTTAGGTTGGTAAATTATTTTTGTGAATTATTACTGAAATCGTAGCTACCAACATAAAAATTTCATATACATACAGAGTCCCAGTGAATAGGAACTCCTTACCCTTCCGAAGACACCTGAATTTAACCCGATTTTTTTTTATCAGGATTCGAGTTTTTCAATCTTTAGTTTTGTTTACCATTATTTTTCTTAAGGTCTTCTTTTTATTTTATTTTTTGTAATTTTAACTTCGATTTATGGCTTTTGATTTGACTTTTGGTAACTTCAATCTTTTCTTAATTTACCTACCACAACCAGGTAGAATAATGTGTAGCATTGCTTCTGTCATATGTAGCAATATAAACGTTAGAGAAATCCGAAGGGGAAATAAAAAATGGACAATCCAAAGATACAGGCAATGCTGGGCCTCAAGACACAGAATGAAGATAAACAAAACAAAAACATATCTAAAGAGCAACATGGTTCTCACCAATAAACTGGGAGTGAATACCAATTTTATACTCTTCGGTTTGACCCGACCCTCAACAATTACCACCAGCATGGTATTGAATCCACGATCTACCGCAATGCCACTGGAGGCGAACACGCTAATCATTACATTACCGATGCGATTACTCATTTTACATGACATGTTGGGCACAAAAATTAATAATTACATTACAATGCTTGTTTTTTTTCCTGATATAGTTCAGAAAATAATCATTTGGTAAACTGCAGGCATAGGTAACATCAGTCGAGTTTGTCTATCCTATTTAGGTCCTTTGTTATCCCCTCGCCAACGAAGTTGCGAAGGGATATAGTAACGCTACCGTCCTTCCGTTCTTCCGTAACATCCTTGTGAACACTCTAGAATCAACATCCTTCAATGAATTTTGACCAAACTTGGTACATACTTAGTCCTTAAGAGAATCTGGAATCCTATTGATTTTCAAGGTCATAGGTCAAAGGTCAAGGTCACCGAGTCAAATTTTGCGTTGCTTTTGTTCTTCTTGCTCCTACAGCCCTTTAAATTATTTGACTATCTAAAAATTTGACTGAGAGTTCCTGATGAAGGTCATTACAGAAACATGTCGTGCCCAACATTAGATATCTACGTTGCTATAAAGGACATCAACAAGTCTGAATGTTCCAGATATCTTTTAATAGATTTATTCAAGATTTATTCTTGTCAGTGGAGTTATATTTCGGTGTAGTGTTATCTTTTGGTTTCCTAGCTGTTGGTTGATTATGAATATAAATCTCCATTTTATGACTTCAGATCGTTCTATCATCCAGTTAAGTTATCTATTTGAGTACATGTAGTTAAAAGTGAAAAGATTAACAATAAAAAAATAAACAATATACAGCATTGCCAACAGCAACCATACCTACTCCTCTTACAATGACTCGACTCCAAAACACTGAACTCTATGCAACATTATGTGATAAAGTTCGTCACTGACTTGCGGCAGGTCGGTGTTTTTTTCGGGTCGTCATGGCCGTAATCGTATGGTAGTTGGATTTATAACTACCTATGCAATCAGTGCCTATCACCACTAACGTTGTGAGTTCGAATCTCGATCAGGGCGAGGTGTACGACATTATGTGATAAAGTTTGTCAATTACTTGCGACAGGTCGGTGGTTTTCTCCGGTTTCCTCTACCAATAAAACTGACCGCCATGATATAACTGAAATATTGTTGAAAGTGGCGTTAAGCACCATAAAACCAAACCAAGGCATTAGCTACGATTTTGACCAAAAAAATAAATGTTTTGTAAATTGGTAAATAGCTTTAAAATAATGAAATAAAGGTAAATATTTCACATTAAACAGCTTATCGTACCACTTTTGACCTTTTGAGAACGAAAATTACCATCGATTTATGATTTCCTTGCAAGCAATTAATTTGACCTCGCTTTCTCCGTATGCAACTGACCTTACTAGTGACAGGTAAAAACGAATAATTTGTATTTTGTCGCTTATTAACTGCAAACTTGCATGGTTCTTTGTCCGTAATTAACGCCGACTAAAAGTAGATTCACAGAAAATAAGAAATAAGTGCATTGTTGTCCTGATTTAATGACGATTCGGCAAACTCCGTAAACAATGCCGATAATTAATAAGATGGCGTCCATTTCTTGATCGATCTCAAAACACGAGCAGTTGCACCTTTTACCCCCGATGCAGTACATTTCATAACATTTATAAGTTACAGAAACACGTTTTATTAAGGCATCAATCATATCTGATAGTTTTTATGGGTAACACAAATTACGATTTGGCAGATAATGCCCCTTTCAAATCTTGTGTACATGGTTTTTTGAATAATTACGTTTAAAGTGTAAGATGAAGGGTGATCTATGATAGCATAATATATTATTATTTTAATTTTTCTTATGACAGGAGAAATTTATACCTATATTTTACTACGTCATTTTACTGTTTATTGTGACAATGATGCATACACAGGTTGAAAATAAATCATTGGAGACTACTTTTGGCACCATAAACCAAACCAAGTCAAACTCAAGAGGACGTATCCCCATTACAGATGCTTTATGACAAAGCAAATTTATTGAATGCCTTTTACACACAAATACTATTCATTTAAAATCTTGTGTACATGGTTTTTTGAATAATTACGTTTAAAGTGTAAGATGTAGGGTGATCTATAATAACATAATATATTATTATTTTAATTTTTTTAATGACAGGGGAAATTTATACCTATATTTTACTACTTTATTTTACTGTTCATTATGACAATGATGCATACACAGGTTAAAAATAAATCATAATTGGAAACTACTTTTGCAGAGATTTGTCATCATAAACAACTAGTATAAAATTTGCAGATTTCCGATTTAATTCTAAAGTTATACGTTTTTGATAGGCGTTATTTCCCTTACAGTGGACAACATGGTTCCCATTGTATGGAAGAGTTATTTCCCTTTACATTGGACAACATGGTTCCCATTGTATGGAAGAGTTATTTCCCTTACAGTGGACAACATGGTTCCCATTGTATGGAAGAGTTATTTCCCTTTACATTGGACAACATGGTTCCCATTGTATGGAAGAGTTATTTCCCTTACAGTGAACAACATGGTTCCCATTGTATGGAAGAGTTATTTCCCTTACAGTGGACAACATGGTTCCCATTATATGGAAGAGTTATTTCCCTTACAGTGGACAACATAGTTCCCATTGTATGGAAGAGTTATTTCCCTTACAGTGGACAACATGGTTCCCATTGTATGGAAGAGTTATTTCCCTTTACAGTGGACAACATGGTTCCCATTCTATGGAAGAGTTATTTCCCTTTACATTGGACAACATGGTTCCCATTGTATGGAAGAGTTATTTCCCTTTACATTGGACAACATGGTTCCCATTCTATGGAAGAGTTATTTCCCTTTACATTGGACAACATGGTTCCCATTCTATGGAAGAGTTATTTCCCTTTACATTGGACAACATGGTTCCCATTCTATGGAAAAGTTATTTCCCTTTACAGTGGACAACATGGTTCCCATTCTATGGAAGAGTTATTGCGAATAAAAAAAACACTTGTTTTATGTATGAGAAAAATCTCAGGTTATGATAGGGAAATGTTGGCTATGGATCGTAATGGGTGTCGTGCTTAGATAATGCAACTCTCCTTGTACCCATAAAGGCTCCTAGTGTAGATTTGGACAAAAAAGCACATTATATCAGCTACAAAAGGCTATATCTTTACCTTACCCAACTCCATATAATTTTCAGAGGTAATCTTACGTCGTTGTCTGGTATGCGCATTCCTCTATCATTTCTGTTTTTTCTGTACATTGTTGAATATGTTCTGAATATGCACGACATTTTGCTCGTGGCCGTTAACAATCAATCAGTCAATAGACCATTTGCACATTGCTGACTTGATCTGAAAATTATAAATCTTTACACGGTTTTATCTGAGTTATTTCCCTTTAAGAATAGCCAATGTGGATAGAGATGATTTCTTTTAGAAAAGGACAAATCTTATTTTGCTAAAAAAAAACAAAAAACACTCCGATTCTACCAAAAACGGATATCATCAAGATGCTTGAGTTTTTCATTGACTATATTTATTATGTTTGATTGGCGTGTTTTTTAAGAAGCAGTCGGTATTCCTATGGGTACCAATTATGCTGCTCATCTTCTCACCGACTTCTTCCTTTTTGCAGCGCTTCTCAATATAAACGAAAAGTAGCTAGCCTTTAATTTCACGTCGAAGATGTCCTTTTACTAAATAATTCCAAGTTGATGACTATGTTCATCGCATCCATCCCAATGAGGTTGAAATAAAGGATATCACAGAAAATATACAGCTAGGTATGCTTTATACCTTGACATGCATCTAGAAATTGACAGTGAGGGTCGTTTAAGAACAAAACTTTGCGACAAAAGATGTGATTTCAATTTTCCCATTGCGAACTTTCCATATATGTGTAGCAACATTCCAATAGTACCTGCTTATAGAGCTTGCGGTTCCTAGCATGTCTTACTTGATAGAGAGTTAATGTTGCTGCTAACGAGGAAGCTCCTAAGCCATGAACTCTTCATGAAGTTGAAGTCATGCACTTCTAAAGCGTTAAAACCTGCACCATGACTTGGTTAACCGTTAGTAAATATCTGTGTCACAAAGTACCACAGATATGTTCCGTTTGATTACTACCTTCCGGAACATTCCTCGTTCACGGCTTATCACCGAGTTTGTAACCAGATTAATACGACGGATGCCAATGTGCCACTAGTGGAGAGGAGATTGCTTCGCACATGCGTACTGTCTGACAAAAAGGACATCAATAATATGTGATTTCATCTATTTATACAGGACCATTGTACATACAAACATTAAATGTTCTCTTTTTTTCTTTACATATTCATGTTTTTCCGGAAAATAATACTAAAGATTTTACTTTTATAAATTGTCGTATTACAGTGACGTAGTTTTCAAGGAAAGCTATCGATATTGACACCTGGTTACTGATTAATTTGACGATTTTTTTAGCATTCCACTTGTTGCTGAAAGCGAAATACCACCAAATTGGCAAATGTCAGTAACCTAACAGTATCTTGAGTTATAGAAAAATACGAATTCAAAGATGAACTTTAGTGGATTGCTTAGATGCATTTCAATGTACTCTTTTTCATTTCTTGTTTTGTACACATTTTTGTAAAATCTTATATGAGAATATTTTCACTGTCTCTTGATTGATTGTTCTTTTCATTGATACACTTAAGAGTGAAAACTTTGTTGATTTGACAATCTGGAAGGTAGAACGACCAACTGCGTCACATGATAAATTGTGTGTGACATTGCCCGCATCCATCAACATAAATTACCGTCTTTGTTTAAAGTTTACTATCATGTTTGAACTGTTAGACATACATATTATAATCGAAATAATTCATGAAAGCCATGACGTGTTGTGGGTTTACCATTCTCGAGCACCTGGGTTCACCTCCGGTTTTTGGTGGAATCCGTGTTGCTCATCTTTTTAGTTTTCTGACTTCTGTTGCGTTTTATTAATTTGTTTGTCTTCGTTCTGTGTCTCGTGTGCCCAATGTTGTCAGTGTCTCTGGATTGTCTTCGTTCTGTGTCTCGTGTGCCCAATGTTGTCAGTGTCTCTGGATTGTCTTCGTTCTGTGTCTCGTGTGCCCAATGATGTCAGCGTCTCTGGATTGTCCATTCTTGGTGTAGCATACTAATGTTAACACTCATGAATTATGGCTTCCATGAATTATTTCTTAAATCGTCATATAATTTTGCACAAGGTTCAAATGTCAACAAATTATCAGAAAACTATTCTCAAATCATTTGTTCTTTGCTCTCGCTAAAACAAGTATCACATTTTCTTTCGCAAGGGAAATATATTTTGTAATCTGGAATGAGTGAGCGAAAGAGTGATTGTTGTTTAACGTCACCTCGGCAATTTTTCAGCTATATCATGAACAAAAAGTATATTCTTACATACGTTTTTTTGTGATAGGCTGTTACTGGAAATTATCAAGTGATATAATTTGGGGCATTTTTGTAACCATCTGGCGTCGGTTTTGATAACTAGATAACTAGTCATAGTCGCTGCTTCGTTGTACCGTAACAGCGTCAATAATTACAAATAAAACGTTGTTTCAGATACAATAACCGTAGAGAGTTCACATATCGTGAAAGCCACGTGTAACGTCCTTTGAAGAACATATGTAATAATTACTTTTCATTATTTATTTATTTTTAAGTACCAAGGGAAGTTTTGTTTGCGTTTTTATCAATAATAGTGATTCAAATATTAAATTTGTTTGTGTTGATTTATATAACACAAGCCAAACTATTCAAACAGAAGTTACTTCGCCACCAAATGTTCTCATTTCTGATTTTAATACATCAAATCATATTCTTTACAGACAGGTATATGGTACATGAAATACGTATTATTATATCACAGCTTAAATATTCATAAGAAAAAGAAACAGATGACTATAAATATATATATGTGTGATTATTGCATTGCAGATTTCACCGACTGGACGAAGTAAATATGACATCATAGCTGATATTCACCTGACAGCTGTAATGAACGCTCACTTCGGACCCAATTTCTTGCCATGGCATAGACTTTATTTGATCACGTATGTATTTCTATGCTTTCATGACATACTTATATAAAATGAAAAACCCTCAAAACTACCACGCTGTCGGAACAGATCCAAAAACCCTCAAAACTACCACGCTGTCGGAACAGATCTAAAAACCCTCAAAACTACCACGCTGTCGGAACAGATCCAAAAGCCGTAGAAACAGAGGCAAACTCGACACTCCTAACACATGGATTAATACAGAGGCAAACTCGACACTCCTAACACATGGATTAATACAGAGGCAAGCTCGACACTCCTAACACATGGATTAATACAGACGGCAAGCTCGACACTCCTAACACATGGATTAATACAGACGGCAAGCTCGACAGTCCTAACACATGGATTAATACAGAGGCAAGCTCGACACTCCTAACACATGGCTTAATACAGAGGCAAGCTCGAGACTCCTAACACATGGATTAATACAGACGGCAAGCTCGACACTCCTAACACATGGCTTAATACAGAGGCAAGCTCGAGACTCCTAACACATGGATTAATACAGACGGCAAGCTCGACACTCCTAACACATGGATTAATACAGACGGCAAGCTCGACACCCCTAACACATGGAATAATACAGACGCAAGCTCGACACCCCTAACACATGGATTAATACAGACGGCAAGCTCGACACTCCTAACACATGGATTAATACAGACGGCAAGCTCGACACTCCTAACACATGGATTAATACAGACGGCAAGCTCGACACCCCTAACACATGGAATAATACAGACGCAAGCTCGACACCCCTAACACATGGATTAATACAGACGGCAAGCTCGACACCCCTAACACATGGATTAATACAGACGGCAAGCTCGACACTCCTAACACATGGAATAATACAGACGGCAAGCTCGACACCCCTAACACATGGATTAATACAGACGGCAAGCTCGACACTCCTAACACATGGATTAATACAGACGGCAAGCTCGACACTCCTAACACATGGATTAATACAGACGGCAAGCTCGACACTCCTAACACATGGATTAATACAGACGGCAAGCTCGACACTCCTAACACATGAATTAATACAGACGGCAAGCTCGACACTCCTAACACATGGATTAATACAGACGGCAAGCTCGACACTCCTAACACATGGATTAATACAGAGGCAAGCTCGACACTCCTAACACATGGATTAATACAGACGGCAAGCTCAACACTCCTAACACATGGATTAATACAGACGGCAAGCTCGAGACTCCTAACACATGGATTAATACAGAGGCAAGCTCGACACTCCTAACACATGGATTAATACAGACGGCAAGCTCGACACTCCTAACACATGGATTAATACAGACGGCAAGCTCGAGACTCCTAACACATGGATTAATACAGACGGCAAGCTCGACACTCCTAACACATGGATTAATACAGACGGCAAGCTCGACACTCTTAACACATGGATTAATACAGAGGCAAGCTCGACACTCCTAACACATGGATTAATACAGACGGCAAGCTCGACACTCCCAACACATGGATTAATACAGAGGCAAGCTCGACACTCCTAACACATGGATTAATACAGACGGCAAGCTCGACACTCCTAACACATGGATTAATACAGACGGCAAGCTCGACACCCCTAGCACATGGATTAATACAGACGGCAAGCTCGACACTCCTAACACATGGAATAATACAGAGGCAAGCTCGACACCCCTAACACATGGATTAATACAGACGGCAAGCTCGACACTCCTAACACATGGATTAATACAGACGGCAAGCTCGACACTCCTAACACATGGATTAATACAGAGGCAAGCTCGACACTCCTAACACATGGATTAATACAGACGGCAAGCTCGACACTCCTAACACATGGATTAATACAGAGGGCAAGCTCGACACTCCTAACACATGGATTAATACAGAGGTAAGCTCGACACTCCTAACACATGGATTAATACAGAGGGCAAGCTCGACACTCCTAACACATGGATTAATACAGACGGCAAGCTCGACACTCCCAACACATGGATTAATACAGAGGCAAGCTCGACACTCCTAACACATGGATTAATACAGACGGCACGCTCGACACTCCTAACACATGGATTAATACAGATGGCAAGCTCGACACTCCTAACACATGGATTAATACAGAGGGCAAGCTCGACACTCCTAACACATGGATTAATACAGACGGCAAGCTCGACACTCCTAACACATGGATTAATACAGAGGCAAGCTCGACACTCCTAACACATGGATTAATACAGAGGCAAGCTCGACACTCCTACCATATGGATTAATACAGAGGCAAGCTCGACACTCCTAACACATGGATTAATACAGACGGCAAGCTCGACACTCCTAACACATGGCTTAATACAGACGGCAAGCTCGACACTCCTAACACATGGATTAATACAGAGGCAAGCTCGACACTCCTAACACATGGATTAATACAGAGGGCAAGCTCGACACTCCTAACACATGGATTAATACAGACGGCAAGCTCGACACTCCTAACACATGGATTAATACAGAGGCAAGCTCGACACTCCTAACACATGGATTAATACAGACGGCAAGCTCGACACTCCTAACACTTGAATTAATACAGAGGCAAGCTCGACACTCCTAACACTTGGATTAATACAGACGGCAAGCTCGACACTCCTAACACATGGATTAATACAGACGGCAAGCTCGACACTCCTACACATGGATTAATACAGACGGCAAGCTCGACACTCCTAACACATGGATTAATACAGACGGCAAGCTCGACACTCCTAACACATGAATTAATACAGAGGCAAGCTCGACACTCTTAACACATGGATTAATACAGACGGCAAGCTCGACACTCCTAACACATGGATTAATACAGAGGCAAGCTCGACACTCCTAACACATGGATTAATACAGACGGCAAGCTCGACACTCCTAACACATGGAATAATACAGACGGCAAGCTCGACACTCCTAACACATGGAATAATACAGAGGCAAGTTCGACACTCCTAACACATGAATTAATACAGAGGCAAGCTCGACACTCCTAACACATGGATTAATACAGAGGCAAGCTCGACACTCCTAACACATGGATTAATACAGAGGCAAGCTCGACACTCCTAACACATGGATTAATACAGAGGCAAGCTCGACACTCCCAACACATGGATTAATACAGACGGCAAGCTCGACACTCCTAACACATGGATTAATACAGAGGCAAGCTCGACACTCCCAACACATGGATTAATACAGACGGCAAGCTCGAAACTCCTAACACATGGATTAATACAGACGGCAAGCACGACACTCCTAAAACATGGATTAATACAGAGGCAAGCTCGACACCCCTAACACATGGATTAATACAGAGGCAAGCTCGACACTCCTAACACATGGATTAATACAGACGGCAAGCTCGACACTCCTAACACATGGATTAATACAGACGCCAAGCTTGACACTCCTAACACATGGATTAATACAGACGGCAAGCTCGATAGGCAAGCTCGACACTCCTAACACATGGATTAATACAGACGGCAAGCTCGACACTCCTAACACATGGATTAATACAGACGGCAAGCTCGACACTCCTAACACATGGATTAATACAGACGGCAAGCTCGACACTCCTAACACATGGATTAATACAGACGGCAAGCTCGACACTCCTAACACATGGATTAATACAGACGGCACGCTCGACACTCCTAACACATGGATTAATACAGACGGCAAGCTCGACACTCCTAACACATGGATTAATACAGACGGCACGCTCGACACTCCTAACACATGGATTAATACAGACGGCACGCTCGACACTCCTAACACATGGATTAATACAGACGGCAAGCTCGACAGTCCTAACACATGGCTTAATACAGACTCCAAGCTCGACACTCCTAACACATGGATTAATACAGACGGCAAGCTCGACACTCCTAACACATGGATTAATACAGACGGCAAGCTCGACACTCCTAACACATGAATCAATACAGAGGCAAGCTCGACACTCCTAACACATGGATTAATACAGACGGCAAGCTCGACACTCCTAACACATGGATTAATACAGACGGCAAGCTCGACACTCCTAACACATGGATTAATACAGACGGCAAGCTCGACACCCCTAACACATGGAACAATACAGACGGCAAGCTCGACACTCCTAACTCATGGATTAATACAGACGGCAAGCTCGACACTCCTAACACATGGATTAATACAGACGGCAAGCTCGACACCCCTAACACATGGATTAATACAGACGGCAAGCTCGACACTCCTAACACATGGATTAATACAGACGGCAAGCTCGACACTCCTAACACATGAATTAATACAGACGGCAAGCTCGACACCCCTAACACATGGAATAATACAGACGGCAAGCTCGACACTCCTAACACATGAATTAATACAGACGGCAAGCTCGACACTCCTAACACATGGATTAATACAGACGGCAAGCTCGACACTCCTAACACATGGATTAATACAGACGGCAAGCTCGACACTCCCAACACATGGATTAATACAGAGGCAAGCTCGAGACTCCTAACACATGGATTAATACAGAGGCAAGCTCGACACTCCTAACACATGGATTAATACAGAGGCAAGCTCGACACTCCCAACACATGGATTAATACAGAGGCAAGCTCGACACTCCCAACACATGGATTAATACAGAGGCAAGCTCGAGACTCCTAACACATGGATTAATACAGAGGCAAGCTCGACACTCCTAACACATGGATTAATACAGAGGCAAGCTCGACACTCCCAACACATGGATTAATACAGAGGCAAGCTCGACACTCCCAACACATGGATTAATACAGAGGCAAGCTCGAGACTCCTAACACATGGATTAATACAGAGGCAAGCTCGACACTCCTAACACATGGATTAATACAGAGGCAAGCTCGACACTCCCAACACATGGATTAATACAGACTCACAAAACGAATAGAGAAGCGAAGTGTGAGTAAGTGAGTGTTGTCTAGCGCTAAATGAGCAATGTTTTAGCTATATCATGGTGAGAGCAAGTTACATGCAATGCAATAATGAAGATGTTAGCTTTGTACTAGACCAACACGCTCGCTTCCTGCAGTCTTCATAGTGCTAGCTCACTGAAACAACAGTTCGCAGGTACACATGTCGATCTTTTCGGACACATCATCCAAATACCGAGCTATACAGTCTTTGTCTTGCTCCTTTACGCTACTTGGCTAGCGGAGAAACAGCAAACACCAGCTGTATAGTCTTTGGTTTCACCAAACTGGGACTCGAACACACGACCTACCACACTCGAGTCTAGCACGCTAACAATTACACCACCGATGAAGTCAAATAAATATAAGAGAGAGAAAGCAAACTCAGCATCCGGATGGCCAGGACGACGACAATTTGTAAAGAAATGGAGAAAAAAACCAATTCGGATAGATACAAGCACAAATACCTTTGATATACATTTATATTGAGAACAGGCCATTCGGGATAGATAGGGCCACAACGATATGAGATAAATATCGAGAACCATACAAAAAAATAGATACAACAAAGTCTTTTGACAGAGATAGACAACAAACAAAAATCGCTCAAAGTCAAAATATTGATATTGGAAAGACAAAGTATTGAGGAGTAAATAAACCAAAGGCCCTAAGCAGGATATCGGTAATGGTCTACAATGATGTAAACAAAAATATCAAGGATTCTAACAAGACTGCTTGCCATGAAATTACTTGTTTCTCTTTAAGGTGGGCAAATGGCCCTCTTTCATGAAATGTTCAATGAAAGTAACAAACATTTTTCCCATAAACTGTTCAAAATTTTAATGTTGTTGTGACTTTCGAATTTTTTATTTGCTCTAATATTAGCCTCTGATTTTTTAATGAATATCCACAAATTATGAGAAAACTATACTCATATTATTTGTCCTTCCCATTGCTCTTGCTAGATCAGAAACAATTTTTCCGGTCGTTAGAGAAATAACGTGTGCAAAAATATATATTTTTAGAATCAAATCGAAAATGTACAAAATGTATATTTTCGAGACAATGAGCTCAACTGAAGAGAATGTCTCGTTAACTGGATTAGAAAATTTGGAGATTAGTATTCGCTATTATAATACCTTGTTGTATACTTGGTATGTCAATTTACAACAAGTTATGAAAGTTGACTTGATCCATTTCAACTTCACAATAAGTATTCATTTACCAATACTCAGGTAATTGTGTTTGCAATAAAGTGTGCAATGACATGGACTAACTCCCAAATACATTTCAAGATAAGGACTCGTGAATATAATGCCCTTAGATTAGCAGTATACAGTGAAAACTGGCTAAACCGAACCTCCTTGGGACTAACATTTGTGTTCGAAATAGACAGGTGATCGTTAAAATTGCACAATTTAGATAAGCAGATATATATGACTTTGTCACTTTATCTATAGTATCACAGTATTATGCATCAATATCGTATCTAATTAGTATTAATTTGAATATTCATAATTTGAAATAACAATTTCAGAATGGAATCTGCTCTTGGTGTACCAATTCCGTATTGGGATTCAACTCTTGATTTTGAGATGGAGAATCCGACGGAGTCAATTCTGTGGACAAAAAAATATTTCGGAAATGGGTTCGGACTTGTCAAAACTGGACCATTTGCCAACTTTCAAACAACACTAGGCCCCTTGTTTAGAAATATAGGAAGTGATGGTTGTCTTTTTCAAAACAAAGCCGTAAATGGAATATTCAGATATAATCGACTAGCACAAATTTCCGAACCAACTGCAGAGGAAAGTGTGTCTTTAGAAGGACAACATAATGGTGTACATAATTGGGTTGACGGTGTGATGAACAATATTGACGCTAGTGCCCATGATCCAGTGTTCTTCACCCATCATAGTTTTGTTGATCATATTTGGGAAATATTTCGCGGTTTGCAAATGAAATGTGGCATTGATCCAACAATTGATACTGTGCAGCCACCAGAAAATGTCACTCTACAGAACGTTACAGACCCGGCAGTTGGACTTACCGGGTATTATAATGAAGACGGATATTCTGTGATGATTGCAACAATGGTGAAATACATGCCTCGTCCACAGTGTCCATTTTGTTCAGGTAGTCCCGATCTATATTGTGACAAAAGGAAAGGAACTTGCGTTAGCAAAAGGCGTAATCCAATGGAATATAGAGGCAGACCGGAAGAAGCAATGCCAGTAGCAATGGACTTTGGGATGAATAGTGGTGGAGCTAAATCCAACCCATTTCGGCTGTATGAAAGGGACGCCCGAGTGCGCATGGATTCCGTTACAATGAATTATGCCAATAGTGGTGAGAACAACGATGAGGCATTATCCAGACGTGAATCACTTAGAGGAGGAATTATATCAGAATCTGGTGGACCTGTGAAGACATTCGGTCCATTTCCTTACGGACTAGGGTACGGAAATCAAGCACACTTTTCGATAAGCAAACATCAGACTAATCCGAAAGAAATTGTTTGGCTAAACGATGTTCAACCGATTAGTAGGAAAGGATACGGCCATCATGATCTCGGTACAAACAGGGGAGTCTTTGCTATATCCGATCGACCTCTTAACCACAACTACCTTCACCAAAGAAGCCTTCCTGTCAATTATTTTGTAGGAGCAGATCATGATGGTCATATTGTAGCTGCACCCAGTAGAGGAGCGCCAAGGATGCCTGACTTGATCAGACATTTATCTTATTAAATATTTGATTGACATCATCTGATAATCTCTTTTAGTTTTTGTCTAATGTTGTAGTATGAGTAGCAGGCACATTTTCCCCGCTTTCCAACATTTGAAAAATAGACTCAACAATTTCTCTACCAAAAACCGCGAAGGATAAGCAGTTCCTGCTTTTTATAAGACACCCGTCATGTGACTCATATAGTCAAGATGTGATGGACACCATTATACATGTATACGTAAACAAACACAAATAACATAAATAAAACATGAGCCCTCCTACAAATAACTGGGGGGCAAGACGAACCGAACATAGTTTTTATGTCGAAATTGTAGCGCACATCACAACACCGAACTAAGAACGTAAAGACATATGATAGGAGAAAATATTGGACAAAACTATACACAAGCAAAGACAAACTGCAAAATAAGACATATAGAATCTAACACCGGAGAGAGTACAAGATAGGGAAATCTCCGACACCCGAGGGTAAGATTTCAATCGTTCTCTTTACGAGGCTTGCCGAGTTAGAGAACGATTGTAATCTTACCCAAGGGTGTCGGAGATTTCCCTATCTTGTACTTTTTCCGGTGTTTGATTTTATTTCTCACTAAACCACCTAATTGTTTTTGTTTACATTCCATCGAGCGTTTTCCCGCAATATATTTTTCCATTGCTGAAGTAAATATTCGATTTATCCATATGCAACCGTATTTCGGCAGTATTTCAAATGTATTTCATCATAAAGTACAATGTATGTAATAAATATATTATAAATGTTACTACAACAGAGATAAATTTCTGTAAACAAATATTTGAATTTGGTCAAAGGGAGGTAATTTCTTTCTTTACGTTAGTTACTAACAAAGGAGAGCACTCTAGTATTTACTCAAAGTAAACAAACATTGACTGGAAGAGAGCCTGAAAAAAGAATCAAACACCGTGAAAGGTGCACGTTAGCTAGCAGAATATAATACATAAATGAATTTAAAAATACTTATGTAGTAGAATCGTGGTCAATTGTTTATTTTAAAAAGGAAAAGCATGGAGAATGGGGGGCAGTTGACATAAACTGTACAGCATGCATTTGCCGGTAAAACGCACGTGATTTTTTTGTCTTGCACTAGTGCAAGATAAGAAAATCTCACATCGCTAAAAATAGGAACTGGTCTGTCTCAAAAGTGAGAAAAAATACTCTTTACAGTATAAAGCTACTTTTTTTTTCAAAATTACACTTTTTTTAATCAATATTTCATAATTAATTTTATCAGTATATTATGGGAGGGACTTTGCAATGTAAATCAAAAGCGTGTTTACTAAAAATATGTTTAATGAATTGGGAATCAAATAACTGTAGATGAATGAGAAAGGTCAAGAAAATATTGAAGCGTACGTGTAGTTGCTTGAACTGACACGTACGACATTGAACTATTTTTAGATCAATCTTTAAGGACATCAATTTAACTAACTAACAACTTAGCTGAGAGAGAACATATACATATATCAGGTGATTCATCACCAATCTGCAAGAGGCACATTGAGTCGATGCTAAAAGAAATAAAGTCCTACTTGTGTCTAGTGCAGACTGGCCATGTTGATATAGAAGAATTTCCATGTGGAAGGAAAGGGGAGAGACACACAAACTTGTGCGAGCATCAAGGGACGATGCCAAAATGAATATTTTCTTTCTCATGCTAAATGCAGGTCATCCAGTTTGCAGATCTCCAATTAACTCTCGAATCTTGATCTTTATACATATTATTGTTTTAATGTACATTTGTGTCTGTACTGATCTTGTTTTATATCTGGATCATACTTTTACTTCAAACTATGTTCTGATCTTGTTTTATATCTGGATCATACTTTTACTTCAAACTATGTTCTGATATGAATACTATGTGTTTGTCGTCAGAGAAAACAGAACAGGCAATCAAGAACGGAGAATCTAGAGACACCAGCAACATTGCGAATAGGGTTATTGTGTTTAACACCACTTTCAAAAAAAACCGGAGTACCCGGAGAAATCCACCGAACTGCTGCAAGTCACTGACAAAGTTTATCACATAAAGCAAGAACAACTAAAACAGAAAGCGCAACACAGAAAACGAAAATATGAAAAACATCCCAAAAAATGTAGGAGAGAACCCATGTGCTGACGAAGTGTAAGAAGTGTAAGAAGTGTAAGAAGTGTAAGAAGGTCTAGGAGTGGTATAGACTAGTGTGGAACCTGTAGAATAATGTAAGAAGTGTAAGAAGTGTAAGAAGGTCTAGGAGTGGTATAAACTAGTGTGGAACCTGTAGAATAATGTAAGAAGTGTAAGAAGTGTAAGAAGGTCTAGGAGTGGTATAAACTAGTGTGGAACCTGTAGAATAATGTAAGAAGTGTAAGAAGTGTAAGAAGGTCTAGGAGTGGTATAAACTAGTGTGGAACCTGTAGAATAATGTAAGAAGTGTAAGAAGTGTAAGAAGTGTAAGAAGTGTAAGAAGGTCTAGGAGTGGTATAAACTAGTGTGGAACCTGTAGAATAATGTAAGAAGTGTAAGAAGTGTAAGAAGTGTAAGAAGTGTAAGAAGGTCTAGGAGTGGTATAAACTAGTGTGGAACCTGTAGAATAATGTAAGAAGTGTAAGAAGTGTAAGAAGTGTAAGAAGGTCTAGGAGTGGTATAAACTAGTGTGGAACCTGTAGAATAATGTAAGAAGTGTAAGAAGTGTAAGAAGGTCTAGGAGTGGTATAAACTAGTGTGGAACCTGTAGAATAATGTAAGAAGTGTAAGAAGTGTAAGAAGGTCTAGGAGTGGTATAAACTAGTGTGGAACCTGTAGAATAATGTAAGAAGTGTAAGAAGTGTAAGAAGGTCTAGGAGTGGTATAAACTAGTGTGGAACCTGTAGAATAATGTAAGAAGTGTAAGAAGTGTAAGAAGTGTAAGAAGGTCTAGGAGTGGTATAAACTAGTGTGGAACCTGTAGAATAATGTAAGAAGTGTAAGAAGTGTAAGAAGGTCTAGGAGTGGTATAAACTAGTGTGGAACCTGTAGAATAATGTAAGAAGTGTAAGAAGTGTAAGAAGGTCT
Source organism: Bathymodiolus septemdierum (assembly GCA_963383655.1). Taxonomy (NCBI): domain Eukaryota; kingdom Metazoa; phylum Mollusca; class Bivalvia; order Mytilida; family Modiolidae; genus Bathymodiolus; species Bathymodiolus septemdierum. The sequence continues at coordinate 56,999,129 of OY726528.1, forward strand.
AGGAGTGGTATAGACTAGTGTGGAACCTGTAGAATAATGTAAGAAGTGTAAGAAGGCCTAGGAGTGGTATAGACTACTGTGGAACCTGTAGAATAATGAATATGAGATAAATGCTTCTAATGAAATATTTTAGGAGATTTCACGGCCTCGATATAATGTTACCTAAAATGATTAATAATTATAGATGGAGCTCTTCCGGCATAGAGGTGCCGTCGTGGTCGTGATCGTATGGTAGTTGGATTTACAACTACATGTACATATTCAATCAGCGCATATCACCACTTGATACTATGATAAGATTTGTCAGTGACTTACGGCAGGTCGGTGGTTTTCTCCGGGTCCTCCAATAAAACTTACCTCCACAATATAACTGAAATATTGTTGAAAATGGGGTTAAGCACCATAAACATAAACCCCAACCTCCCACATGTAAACAATATTGTTGTTAAATCCATTGGAAGTTTTTAGTGCGAGCCCCGTAGAATATGCTATTATTGCTAGTAGGTTAATCTGGCACTGACTGTTTCTTATCAGACACCCATTGTGTTATTCGAAGGTCAAATCCGGTAAAAGTTTTAGCCTTCGTCTTATCCTACTGAGGATATTACTTTTGACAGGTTCCACCGTATATGTATTAAGAGGCTATATCAAACCCCGATATGTAAAATAATTGATCATACGCAGTCTGTTATGGCCTTGATATTGCTAAAAATATGATTTTTTTTTTTTATTGATTTTTTTTTGGTGATATATCATTTACTGAAAATGAGCAAAAGAAAATCCACACCTCCTTGACAGTTCCAAAATCTATTCGACAAATCATGGAAACAGAGTAATAGTCAATAACCCTAATGTACATATATATGGCCACTCACTTTTCTGTCTGGCTTGTTGCAGGCACTTTATTAAAAAAGTGGCAGGGTTAAGCTACAAATTTGACGTGAGAAAACAAAAATTGTCTTTAAATCATAAGAAAATAAAGACAATCTAACGGAAAATCATGCTAAAATAAACAAATAATCTTTAAATATTTCTGCTTCTTCTGGTACAAAATCAAGCTCCGTTTAGAAATGACTTCACAATATTTTTCTGAGTGGCGAATACTTATGTCCATTGACTGTTGTTGTATAGCTCAAAACTCCTCTCTAAGTCGAAGTGAAATATAAATAATTAGAATACAGAGTTAGAGCTAGATATGTTTAATATCACTTTCAACAATATTTCAGCTATAACATGGCTATCCGTTTTATTGGTGAAGGAAACATGAGTATCCGGAAAAACCCACCGACCTGCAGCAAGTCTCTGACAAACTTAATGTTGTATCGAATACACCACACCTTTAGTCGGAATCGAAATCGCGACTTTCTCATCGATAGACACTGATTGCATAAGTAGATGTAAATCTAACTACCATACGATCGCAGCCACGATAAACCTCAAATTTGTACCATGGAAGTTCAGAACCTCGCTGGTTCTCAATCGCCATGCATCTAGAACTTTCTCAATGAAGATATATGTTGAACTGCGCACAATTCCATATCATAGTGGTAAAATGATATTGGTTATTGTAGACGACTGATCGACTAGTAACCACCAGACCATAACAACGGAACTATAGCTTCTCTTCTTTTTTTTTTTTCTCACTCAAAAAAGGAGAAACATTAGATGGGGAGGCATAAGAGATATTGTTCATCAGCTAACCACAAACGATCGACGAGGAACCACCGGACCATAGCTTTTCTTCTATTTTTCTCACAAAATAAAGAGAAAAAATCAGAAAAAAAAAAGACCATACAAGCTATGATTCATCAGTTAAGCAGACATGTGCCCTCTCCACGTGTCACTTTCCCAGAGTGATAAATAAAAGCGGAACCATAGTTTTTCTTCTTTTTTATCTCACAAAAAAAAGAAGAAAATTAGAAGACCATAAACAGCAAAACATAAATGTGCCTTCACCACGTGACACTGTCCCAGAGTGATAGATAAAATATATAATTTAGAAATAATTCATGGAAGCCAGAATGTCTTGGGAGTTTTAACACGGATTGGCGGATATTAGTATTTCATCCCGAGCCAGAAGCGAGGGATAAAATTTACTAATATCCGTCAATCCATGTTAAAGCTCAAAACACATTCTGGCTTCCATGATTTATTTCGATTCTGATATGTCTAAGAGTACAAATAAGGTAGTATACTTTGATTGGAAGACGGTAATTTATATTTACGTTTGCGGAAAATGTTGCACACAATGTATGCTGCCAATGGAAAAGTCAGTCACATTCACCGGCGCATGTGCTAATGAGATTATGCCGAATGGATAACTCGCTCGTTTGTTAACAAAGCGAAAGAAGGAGGTTATGTTAGAATTTCTTATATAGATGTACAGTATGTGGCCAAAAGTATTGGCGCATGCAAAAAAATCCCTATATAATCAACCAAAACCATATTTTTTCAAATAAATTATTGTGAAGTCATTTCTAGATAGATTTTAACAAATTTTGCACCACAACGTTTGGAATTGTCTATATTTTGATTGTTTATTTGCTCATTATGTTTATATGAGTGGTTTTTATTTTTGTACATAATTTTAAACAGGATTGTTAATTTTTAGGATTTATTTTTAGTTGAAATATATAGGAAAATCAAAGTCAATTTTTATTTGTTGTGTTTAAATTATGTACAAATAAATACCACTCATATAAACATAATGAGCAAATAAACAATCAAAATACAGACAATTCCGAATGTTTTGGTGTAAATTTTTTAAAATCTTTCCTGAAATGACTTCACAATAATTTTTTGAAAAAAATATGGTTTTGGTTGATTATATAGGGATTTTTTTAACATGCGCCAATACTTTTGGCCACATACTGTATGTGTTGTAATATATAGATAAGAAAACAATTACACTATGTCGTCGTCAATAACAATTTATTCGTGTCATTCATTTGAAATATATAAGAATAATTTGATTTGCTTGAATGGATAAAGAAAGTATAACAAATGAAGATACATTATGCTGACTTTTTTCGATTAAAAAAAAATGGGTTTATTAGATAAAAACAATTAACACCTGTACAAGTGTAGTATTTCTTAATGATGAATGTCTTTTGTTTAAGTTAAACACGTTTTTACATATCAATTTTGTATCATTACAAGTTTCGCTGTTTGTTTCGAAAGAAGGTGAGCATTATTTTTTTCTCCAATTATTTATGAAAGCATCAGTTGTTTGTATGAGTGCTCATGTCTTATTTACGTTATTTGTGTTTGCTTGCGTATAGTGGTGTCCAACACATATTGTGTTTTTGTTTTGTTTTTCTTCGTATTGTGTACCCTATGTTGCCAGTTCCTCTGTTTTTCTTCGTATTGTGTACCCTATGTTGCCAGTTTCTCTGTTTTTCTTCGTATTGTGTACCCTATGTTGCCAGTTTCTCTGTTTTTCTTCGTATTGTGTATCCTATGTTGCCAGTTTCTCTGTTTTTCTTCGTATTGTGTACCCTATGCTGCCAGTTTCTCTGTTTTTCTTCGTATTGTGTACCCTATGCTGCCAGTTTCTCTGTTTTTCTTCGTATTGTGTACCCTATGTTGCCAGTTTCTCTGTTTTTCTTCGTATTGTGTACCCTATGTTGCCAGTTTCTCTGTTTTTCTTCGTATTGTGTACCCTATGCTGCCAGTTTCTCTGTTTTTCTTCGTATTGTGTACCCTATGCTGCCAGTTTCTCTGTTTTTCTTCGTATTGTGTACCCTATGTTGCCAGTTTCTCTGTTTTTCTTCGTATTGTGTATCCTATGTTGCCAGTTTCTCTGTTTTTCTTCGTATTGTGTATCCTATGTTGCCAGTTTCTCTGTTTTTCTTCGTATTGTGTACCCTATGCTGCCAGTTTCTCTGTTTTTCTTCGTATTGTGTACCCTATGTTGCCAGTTTCTCTGTTTTTCTTCGTATTGTGTACCCTATGTTGCCAGTTTCTCTGTTTTTCTTCGTATTGTGTACCCTATGTTGCCAGTTTCTCTGTTTTTCTTCGTATGTGTACCCTATGTTGCCAGTTTCTCTGTTTTTCTTCGTATTGTGTACCCTATGTTGCCAGTTTCTCTGTTTTTCTTCGTATTGTGTACCCTATGTTGCCAGTTTCTCTATTTTTCTTCGTATTGTGTACCCTATGTTACCAGTTTCTCTGTTTTTCTTCGTATTGTGTACCCTATGTTGCCAGTTTCTCTGTTTTTCTTCGTATTTTGTACCCTATGTTGCCAGTTTCTCTGTTTTCCTTCGTATTGTGTACCCTATGTTGCCAGTTTCTCTGTTTTTCTTCGTATTGTGTACTCTATGTTGCCAGTTTCTGTTTTTCTTCGTATTGTGTACCCTATGTTGCCAGTTTCTCTGTTTTTCTTCGTATTTTGTACCCTATGTTGCCAGTTTCTCTGTTTTTCTACGTAATGTGTACCCTAATGTTGCCAGTTTCTCTGTTTTTCTTCGTATTGTGTACTCTATGTTGCCAGTTTCTCTGTTTTTCTTCGTAGTGTGTACCCTATGCCAGTTTCTCTGTTTTTCTTCGTATGTGTACCCTATGTTGCCAGTTTCTCTGTTTTTCTTCGTATTGTGTACCCTATGTTGCCAGTTTCTCTGTTTTTCTTCGTATTGTGTATCCTATGTTGCCAGTTTCTCTGTTTTTCTTCGTATTGTGTATCCTATGTTGCCAGTTTCTCTGTTTTTCTTCGTATTGTGTACCCTATGTTGCCAGTTTCTCTGTTTTTCTTCGTATTGTGTACCCTATGTTGCCAGTTTCTCTGTTTTTCTTCGTATTGTGTATTCTATGTTGCCAGTTTCTCTGTTTTTCTTCGTATTGTGTACCCTATGTTGCCAGTTTCTGTTTTCATTTGCCCATATTTGATTGCCCCTTCGATATTTTCAAACGTTTATTTAAAATTAATGCGTCTGACATACAGAGTGTAAAATTATTTTTATTTATTGGAATATAACTTTTGCAAGTTCCCCATTTAACCGCCACGATGTAACTGATATATTGCTGAAAGTGGCGTTAATCACCATCAAACAAACAAACATTCCCCATTTGAATTTAAAATTATGTGTTTTCATTCCAGTTATTTCCCCCTGTTTTAGTGGGGTTCGTGTTACTCGATCTTTAGTTTTATATGTATGTTTTGTAGACCGTTGTTTGTCCTTTTGTAGCTTTTCTTTTGGCCATGGTGCTGTCTGTTCTTCTTCGATATACAGATTCTGATTGCCCCTTTGGTATCTTCAAACTCTTCCCTTGCGACTGGTAAAATTATTTCCGGTCTAAGAATAGCAATGGAAAGTTCAATGAATATTTGAATATAATTTTCTCATAATCTATTTGAACCTTGTAAAATTCTGAGAATAATTTTACAGAAAATTGACAAGGAAAAACATTTGCTATTTAGGCCAGTACACTCTAACCCGAATAATCCAGTCGTTATATTACTCTCCCCTAGTCGCTGCAGCGAAAGTGCCGATAGAGGGCGCAGTATTATTCAAGTTAAGTACACTCGAATTTCCAATCTCCCATACAGAGTTGTCAGAGACCTGCAAGGACCGATAACTCTGTATGGGAGATTGTCGAATTCCGTCGATGAAAATGTCATGCGCAGTGTAGCGGTTTATCGGTAGCAGATTGGACAGGACTGACGATACATTCATGTTGGAAAATTACTTGTTTATAGATTTTAATAAAAAAAAATACAACCATTCTGCACTTCGATTTTGTGTCTTTCTTTACATAACTGAATGACCCTGACCCAACTTCCTCTACGCCACACCACTCGAATTTCGACGATGCGCAAAACATGCCATAAAAATAACAAACGGGAAAAAAAATTAACGTTGCTTAATGAAATATATTGAAGAAAAATCACTTACCTTTATGTCGGGTTGTCCACAAAAATATCCATCTGTATTATTCAACTTTATTTAACAATTTTTGAATCCTCATTTTTTTAAAGTCACAAAAAGTCAACAATTGAAAAAAGTCAACAGTTCATAAAAGCGCTAAAATGAACATATTTAAATGAACATAAATACGAGTGTGGACGAAATTCGAGTGGTCGACGAAATACGAGTGTGGACGAAATTCGAGTGGTTGGCCACTACATTGAACTTTGAATGAAAGGACCTTATTGCCACATTAAAGGGAAATAACTCATAAAAGAGTATAATTTTAGAATCAATGTCGGAAATGTGAAAATGGTCTGTTACTGCTTTTCATCACGTGTGTGTAGGAAAAGTTTGTAGATGCCAAAGAAATTATCAGAAACCGTAAAAACCAAGAGTGAGGGATTGGGATCACAACTACGTTATTGTACCTGTCGCAAGTCAGACCCGAAATGTCCGTCGCCTGTTGTGTTTGTTATGTCAGTATTATATGACAAAGTTTGCCATGTGAAATCTTAAATATGAGTTTTGAATTTGTACTAAAAAATCGACCAATCAGAATAATGCATCCAACTTATTTGTTGGTACCGCTTCTTTTCTCTACCTACCGGGAACCAGGCTGTGTGATTCCCCAAATTTACAGACGGGAGTAGTTGGCTGTCTTATGAAATTGCTATAAAATTTCGACAATGATGCTATTAATAGATAAAATCCCACAATAAACGTCAGACAGCTTTATGTATTTTGCATACCCTTCGAGATTCGATATTTATATTGGACCACATCATTTTAAAAGTGTCATATTATTAGCCTCTTATGCGTCTTGAGAAAATTTAATTTTTTGTTTGCTTAATCATGACTTTGAAAATTGTCTTATTTCGCAAAAAATCAATTACATATTGCGACTCCATTGATTTAACTGCATCGATGGTGTATTTGGTTAGCGTGTTCGCCTCGAGTGCGATAGATCGTGGGTTCGTGGGATCGGGTCAAACAAAAGTCTATATAATTGGTATTTGCTGCTTCTCAGCTAAGCACACAGTATTAAGGAGTAAGAGCAAAGACTGGTTGGCTCGAAAACAAGATAACGTGTCCGAGTGGAGCGACATGTCTACACGCGAACCGCTGTTTCGATGAGCTGGCCATTTAGAATTAAACTAAGCGTGTTGGTATTGTACAAAACAGACATCATCAACTTGTAACTTACTCTCGTTATTCAATAGCTGATAAAATGCGTTAAACAACAATCTATCACTCACTCCACGACTCGGAAATTGGTATTTGTACCCGTTTCATAACGAACCTGTATGTCATATATTTTGTTTATTATTTTGTAGATGTACCTTGTTATTAGGGCATTGTTTATCTTCTCCGTCGTAAAAACCTTGTATTCAGCGAAACTTGTAATAAACGACAATTTACTTAAAGAAGCTACAATACATTTCAAGTTCCCAAAGTCCTTTGCAGAATGTGTAGACTTTGAAATTACAGGCCAATCACAACTTCCGACACATATAATTCAAGATGTACAGAATCATTGTTTAGATGGATTTATTTCATTGGACCATTCTAGCCAATGGAAGGGAAACTTGACTACAGATGAGCAAAATTACGTCAGATCTATATTTAGAAAAGTAATATCTGATGCTGCAGAATCAAATAGAGTTAACACGAGACTTAAACGAGATGTTCGTTTATTCAATAGACCAGTTCGACGTGAAGTGCGAGAAGAACCATACCAACACTGGTTAGATTATGCACGTAATGTTAGAAGACTGAAGTATGATACGGTAATTTAAGATAATATTTGATACGGTAATTTAATATAATATCTGATACGGTAATTTAATATGTGTGTACAAACTGGATTTTTTTTTTAATTCGTGGTCTTTTAGTGAATTTCATGAATGTTATCAAGCCACAAAATAAGAATTCAACAAATTGTTACCATATTTGACTCGAACAACGAATTTACGTATCCATCAAAAAATATTTCTTCACACCACGAAAATTGGCATCCCCGAATTTAAATGAGTTCACAGTATTGTACAACTCCCTATACTTCAAAATTATTTTGCATAGTTATTTCCCTACTCTTAATTTTGATATTTTTTTCACACCCACCCACCTACATCATATGATATTCAACTGCGAAATTTTATGTTGCTCTTTTTCTCGTGTGAAATCCTCTCAAGGGTTCAGAAGTATGACATACTTTCTTCACTCCTGGTACAGCCAGAGTGATAAGATCGTTCGCTAGTCATGCAGGACGAATCAAAACTCCATGTAAACGAATGCAAGTTAGACAATGTTTTAGAAGCAAAAACACAGGTATCTAATTTGATGCACACGACGGGTGTATGAAATGATCTTCATCAATGACCTTCATCATGTATGCTCATAGTCAAAAGATTGGATACCCAATTAATTTAAAAAGACTTTGGGAGTAAGAAAACCTAAGTGTAAACCAAAATCAACACAACTGAGCCATGAGCCTTACTCATCTTATAGTTTTCAATCTAAAACTTTTGTTTTATTTTACAAGATATTTGTACATATATATCGAAAGTGTGCATGTTATTCAAAATTTTCATTTTGCTCAATCATTCACGACATTACGGCTTGATGGACTTAATATATTTTGGTGCACATTCTTATACACGGATATCATATGTCCATTAAACTCGTCTTACTGACACTAAATTTGATATCTATGTTGTTATTACTATCACTGAGTCGGTACCTCTGCTGGTGGATTATTAGTCCCCGAGGGTATCACCCGCCCAGTAATCAGTGTCTTGGCACGGACATGGTTTATTAGATATATTTATTATTGAAATTTAGAGTTCATAAATATGTAATTTTGTTTATCAAAACGAAGGTTCTCCTTCCTCAGGCATATGTCACCGTAGCTGATTTTGACTATCCTGTTTAAGCGCATTGGTTTTATTTCTCCCAAGTACTTTAAAATTATTTGACTTTCCAATCTTTCAATTTTGTGCGTACATGATGAAGGTTATTCAAGAAATGCGTCGTGCGCACTAACTGTGATATCTACGTCTTTATTCAAACTAGAAACTTTTTATTTGCAGGATGTTTGTAAAAAAAAAAAAATTAAAAAAATTTCTTGGAGCGTCATATCAATTTTATTAATCATTGGCATAAAATGTATTACAATTTTTGGGATAAATATGTTTTTTTTTCATTAATTTATTTACATTACATTGTAGATTTCTCGTACAGGAAGGAATAAATATGATATAATTGCCGACATCCACAGCACTGCTGTCAATAATGCTCACTTTGGTCCAAACTTTCTACCATGGCACAGACTCTATCTGGTTGTGTATGTATTAATACAGTATAATTAACGTAAAAAAGAAAGGTGTTTTTTAAACACTAGCATGACGGGATCATTTCACTAAGAGGGGAGGGTTTGTCCCATAAAACTAGTTTAACCCCGTCTCCTTTTATTAAAGTGTCTGTATCAAGCCAGGAACGTGAGCGGTCATGTATTTGTGTGTTAGGGGTATCGATTCTGCCTCTTTTTACGATTTTTCCATTGGATTTTGGACCTGGTCCGACAGCGTTGTTTCTTTTTGTTTTTCATTCTATAAAGTAAGTGAACGTGACTGAAATTCCATCTGAAAACCGAAGAGATTTGTCCTCGTATCAGCATTCATTTTAATTTACTTATCTATTCTATTACATAATATAGCTAATCAAAATTGTATATCATATTTTGAAAAGTACTGATTGGTGGTATATTTTGATCAATTATTTAATTTGTTGATTGATTTGATTTTTGGTGTTTAACGCCACTTTCAGCAATATTTCAGCTATATCATGGCGACCAGTTTTAGTGGTGGAAGAAACCGGAGTACCCGGAGAGAATCACCGACCATGGGCAAGCAACTGGTTTTTTTTTAAATAAACTTTATCACTTGCGCCTGCGAGTCGAGTGTACCTTTTTTGTTATTTACAAAGCCGGCCGCGAACCCACGTCGTATTGGTGATAGGCTTGTATGAGTTGTTAGGTAATCCAACTACCTAACTCATTGAGCCACCCGAGCCCTGATTAATTATTTAATTTTGCTTCTAAATATTCATGCGGAAAATATGCACAATGACGCGGTTTATGTAGAAAAGATTGTTCGATTCTAGTGTGGATAGGGACATACCTTTTAAACTATATTCTATTAATAGAATATCTAAGCACGTCTCTGTTGATTTGTTTAACATCACCAGAGACATTTGCCATCGTCAACGATGACATCTATAAAATGTCATTAGAGATTTGGAAATATAAGAGTAATGTGTAAGACAACAAAAACACCCACCAATTAGAGCATGCATCTACAATGTGGACAACAAAACAATGGTTGCATTTTTCTGATTGGACGATTTGGGACACGAATACGAATTGATTTTGAACAATACAAAAAAAGCATTTTACATGAACAGATTTCGCAAATAGGGGTCTTATCTATTATATGACTGGTTTCCTATCTTTTTGTTTTAGTTTAATAATATTTTATTGTACATAAACAATAGGATTGGACAGCAAGTTATACCAACTTATATGAAGTCCTCTCCATACTAATTATACACATGAATTAATGACAGCAAAACAAAACACAGACAATAGACATTTAAAATTTTGACACTGGAAGAAAGTAAGTATTACAAGTGAAAAAGTGAAAAAAAAGTGAAAAATTGCTGACATTAGCCCTAAAATCTTTTTGATTGATTTATAAAAGTTCGAACTTTTCCAAATATTTTGGAGTTGACGTCATAACTATGCTTATCATTCCCAAAGAGCAAAGTTTCAATATTGATATTGATATCGTCGCAATTACTCAGAAGTGTTCTTCTTTCGTTCAGGTATAAGGGACATTCCAGAAAATAATGTATAGCATCTTCAAAAGAAGCACCGCAATTACATTTAAAATTATTTATTATATGTATTTTTGACAGATCGGCATTGAGTGAGCTGCATTGGTGTCTAAGTCTAGTATGTAATATACTTAGTTTCCATGGGCCTTCATTATAATACGTTGGGGTTTTATAAATATCAGCTTTCACTCTGTTTTTAAACGAAGATAATGTAGGAGAATTTCTTATTGATATGTCTAGATTGTTCCAAAGCGAAACGGTAGATGGAATAAATGAACTTGCTGATGTTCTCAGTCTGCATCTGGGTGGAACATAATTCTGATTATTTCTAAGGTTATAACTATTTACATCTGATGTAACTGGAGGTAAACAGTTAAATAAATAAGGAGGGCATAATTTATTATGAATTTTATAAAAAGTAGTTAATTTACGAGTTTCCCGCCGATTGCCTAAAGTTTCCCATCCAGTCTCAAAATATAATGAATCCTTACTAGCAAATTTTGTCAGACCTGTTACAATTCGTGCCGCTTCTAATTGTATTTTTTTCTAATTTTTCTTTTTGTGCTGAATATCCATTACAATGAACCATCCTATTGTAAATGGTCCCTTTTTTAAATTCTCCCTTAACGATACTAATGAATGAACGAACGAACGAACGAATGAATGAATGCGTCCTTGAACTTCTCTACTGGGAATTAATATTATGTGGTCGCCATCTTCGTTTCTAGAGAGACCCCGATTTGTTTTGAATGCTTATTAATATTACCTTTATTTTAATCTCTGTTAATGTTTAGCCATATCTGATGTTTGTTTCTGAATCTAAGATGACAGGTGTCTTACGTCGTCTGGTTATGTTTGTTTCTGAATCTAAGATGACAGGTGTCTTACGTCGTCTGGTTATGTTTGCTTCTGAATCTAAGATGACAGGTGTCTTACTTCGTCTGATTATGTTTGTTTCTGAATCTAAGATGACAGGTGTCTTACTTCGTCTGATTATGTTTGTTTCTGAATCTAAGATGACAGGTGTCTTACGTCGTCTGATTATGTTTGTTTCTGAATCTAAGATGACAGGTGTCTTACTTCGTCTGATTATGTTTGTTTCTGAATCTAAGATGACAGGTGTCTTACTTCGTCTGATTATGTTTGTTTCTGAATCTAAGATGACAGGTGTCTTACGTCGTCTGATTATGTTTGTTTCTGAATCTAAGATGACAGGTGTCTTACTTCGTCTGATTATCTTTGTTTCTGAATCTAAGATGACAGGTGTCTTACGTCGTTTGATTTTGTTTGTTTCTGAATCTAAGATGACAGCTGTCTGACGTCGTCTGGTTATGCTTGTTTCTGAATCTAAGATGACAGGTGTCTTACGTCGTCTGATTTTGTTTGTTTCCGAATCTAAGATGACAGGTGTCTTACGTCGTCTGGTTATGCTTGTTTCTGAATCTAAGATGACAGGTGTCTTACGTCGTCTGGTTATGCTTGTTTCTGAATCTAAGATGACAGGTGTCTTACTTCGTGTGGTTATGCTTGTTTCTGAATCTGAGATGACAGTTGTCTTACTTTGTCTGATTATGTTTGTTTCTGAATCTAAGATGACAGGTGTCTTACTTTGTCTGATTATGTTTGTTTCTGAATCTAAGATGACAGGTGTATTACGTCGTCTGATTATGTTTGTTTACATTTTAATGACTGGTTGACATTCAGAAGAATTCATATTGACACATAATAATGCATTATGAAAACAAATTACAGATAATAAAAAATAATAAAAAATACACGCTTCATTTTTGTAGCTTATTATGACATATTTACAGCTGGAAACTTATCATATCAATCAATAAGCGCATGTAAGATTTCCTATATAGGTACTAGAATGAACTCTTACCTGTAATTGGATCACGGGAACTATCCATGACAAAATATGTATCAAAATGCACCAGAGGGATAAGAAGTTTAATGTCCAGAATCAAAATAAGCGGCACTATAATGAGATTTGTTAGAGGATACAAAAAAAAATAGCCCCGAGAGTCAAATCCCAACGAAATTTGCTGTGTACTGTTTTGTAGATCATTGTTTGTCATTGTTTTCATTTTTCTTTTGGTCATTGTGTGGACTAATTACGGCTTTTGATTACCCTTTTTGATATCTTCACTTTTCTTGTACATTTTTCCGGACCAAAACTAAATGTTCCTTTTTCAGAGGAATCCGGTTTTCAGAGGGGTCGGTTTTCGGGGAGTTCCACTGTACATCGGTAACTGGTGAACACAATTAAATGTAACCAAATAAAATGATAGTGCTTGGTATAAACAAGAAAATGTATTTACATACGTCAGGTTTCTTAAATACCGGCCTGGGTGGCTCAATGAGTTAGGTAGTTGGATTACCTAACAACTCATACAAGCCTACCACCAATACGGCGTGGGTTCGCACCCGGCTTTGTTAATTACAAAAAAAGGGTGCATTCATGCGCAGGCGCAAGTGATAAAGGTTACCAGTTGGTTGCCCATGGTCGGTGGTTCTCTCTGGGTACTCCGGCTTCTTCCACCACTAAAAACTGGTCGCCATGATATAGCTGAAATATTGCTGAAAGTGGCGTTCAACACCAAAAAATCAAATCAAATCATTTTAAATACCCTTTTTGTACGGCCGCATTTTTCGCATTGATACATACATCACCAAAAAAAATTTTGCTGTAATCACACAAACGCATTATAAGAAAGTGTAGGGATCGATTGTTATCTTTAGTTTCTATTGGTCAAACGTTTTGAGCAATTAACTAAATTATCGTTTAATTTGCCTAACAACAAGATCGATAACCCACTGATGTAAGAAAAGCATTCTCTATCCAGAGTTGTCGTTCCTGCTACGCTACACTCCATCTCTGTCAACGCCCATTTTACAAGATTTTTGTAATATTTAGAAACAGTAAAAAATGTACTTAAAATTGTTTTAATTATTGTTAATATCAATAAAGATGAAAATAAATCATTCATTTCAAATCAATTCTCTCTTAAAAATGATTTGTGATCGTTTTTAACTTTTTAATTTTTACCTCCGCAAAATAGATCTCCAAGAAATGGGGGAAAATCATCTTTAAGAGAGAATTGATTTGAAATGAGTGAATTATTTTCATCTTTATTGATATTTACAATAATTAAAACAATTTTAAGTACATTTTTTTTACTGTTTCTAAATTTTACAAAAATCTTGTAAAATGTGCGTTGACAGAGATGTTGTGTAGCGTAGCAGGAACGACAACTCTGGATAGAGAATGGTAAGAAAAGTTTGAAGATACTCAAGGGATAACCAGGAACCGTAAATCAAAGAAGGACAGACAATACAATGACCAGGTAAAAAAAGGAACAAAAAGACAAACAAATGATCCATGAAACACAACACAGAAAACTAAAGATTGAGCAACACGAACCCTACTAAAAAACACGAGAGTGAACTCAGGTGCTCCGGAAAGGTGAGCAATACCTGCTCAACCAGTAGCACCCGTTGTGTTACTTTGAATAGTGCGCACTAAATTTGATATCTACGTTTTCATTATAACAATTAATACAATATTTATACATTTCAGCTTTGAATCTGCTTTAGGTGTTCCAATTCCATACTGGGATTCAAGAATGGATTTTGAAATGACAAATCCAACACAATCAATACTTTGGACACACAAATATTTTGGAAATGGATTTGGAATGGTCAAGACCGGTCCTTTTGCAAATTTTAACACGCCTATTGGTCTCTTGTTTAGAAACATTGGAAGTGATGGCAGTCTTTTTTCCAGGGAGGGGATAGACAATGTTTTAAGGAAATCACAACTATCGCAAATATCAGAACCAACTGCCATGGAGGAGTCCTCTCTAGAAGGACACCACAATGGCGTCCATATCTGGGTAGACGGACTGATGAACAATCTAGCCCTTTCACCACATGATCCTATATTCTACACTCACCATTGTTTTGTAGATTATGTATGGGAACAATTTAGAAGGAAACAAATGGAAAATGGTATAAACCCATATACTGAAACAGTGACCCCACCAGATACAGTTGAATTTCAAAATAGGATTGATCCTGCTGTGGGGCTAACAGGGTATTACAACATCGACGGGTATTCAAAAATGATAGCAAACCTCTACACATACAGCTCACGTACACAATTCCCAGTCTGTTCGAGTGGTCCAGGTATGTTTTGCGACAATAGAAAACAAGCACATGTTAGCAGACAACGCTCACCACAAGAGTACGAAGGTCAAAGAAACGAAGCCATGTCAATGGCTATGAACATGGGAATGATGAATAATGGACCGAACGCAAAGCCCTTTGACCTTTATTCAAGAGATATGCGTGTTAGAATGGATTCTGTTACAATGGATTATGAGTCAATGTCAACTGGAAATGGTGCCTCCATGATGAATAATGATATGAATATGCATATGGAATATGCAAATCCGATGTCACGAAATGGAATGAGGATGAGAACTACAAGAAGACATAAATCAAGTTACAAACCATATTTTGAAAGGTTTGAATCACGTAGACCAATAACACTTCGACATCATGCATATTGATGATGCCATGGGAACGATAAAGTTTCAAAATAAAAGGTGTCATAATAACTTAGTAAATTGAATTCGAAACTTAACGTGGTCGTGATCGTATGGTAGATGGAATTACAACTAACTATGCAATCAGTGCCTATCACCACTAACGTTGCGAGTTCGAACCGCGCCCAGGCGAGGTGGACTCGATACAACATTATGTGATAAAGTTTGTCAGTGACTTGAGGCTGGTTGGTGGTTTTCTACGGGTACTCCGGTTTCCTCCACCAATAAAACTGATCGCTATGATATAACTGAAATATTGTTGAAAGTGGCGTTAAACACCATCATCCTTTCTTTCTTTTTTTTGTAATTGTTTATTTTAAAAATAGAAAGTGTTCCATACAAATGAATTTCAATGCATATAATACACAAAAAATTATATATATAAATGATATTTTGTTTTCATACAAACAGTTTAAAATACAAGAACAAAGACAATAATATATATATCTAAAGATAATCAGTCATTCATTGCCGCATCAATATTAAGCCATTTTTGATTAATTTGTAAAAAGGGATTTTTTTTCTCTATTTTAATATAATATTTTAGGTATTGAAAACCTCCGTGTAAGTGTGGACTTCCTCCTTGCATCTGCACTTATATATATATATATATATAACATTTTAAAATCAACAAGTTGTTATTCACTGTACATTGGTTCTCAATGTAACTCTCAGATATTCCAAGAGTTATCTCCCTTGCTGTTAATGGCAGAGCAATACCACAAATCAATAAAAAGTTTTTAACAGCAAACCAAAATTTTTTAACTAAATAGGGAAAGACTAAAGGGGCGGTGTTTAAAAAAATTAGAGGAACAGATTCTTACATTGTTGTGAGTGAATTATCGGAGTTCTCCAATCTCGGTAGTTAAATTATGGAATTTTAAATCCTCGCCAAGGCTCGGACTTAAAATTCCATAATTTAACTACCTCGATTGGAGTACTCCGATAATTCACTCACAACAAAGTAAGAATGTTCTCGGTTTCTGATTGAATCTTCGAAAGGTCATGACTCAGACGAACTATTAGTATTTTAGTGCCTTTCAAATACTTTCTTCAATCGTAATTTGTTATTAACTATTGTTTACTTCAAATGAAAAACTGTCATTTCAATATTTTGTTTTCTTTAACAAGCGACATCGTTATGAATGACGTATTAATATCAACACTAAAATACGTCATCAAATGGAATGTGATGGGTTCCCCACGGGGTATTTAAAGTGCTATATTTCTAAAACGAAATAATTGACGTATTAAAGAATTAGAGAAACAGAATCTTTCTTTGTGAGCAGTTGATTATCGTATTTCTACAGTCTCGATAGTTAAACTTTAAAATTTCTCTATCTCGACTGTAGAAATACGATAATCAACTGCTCGCAAAGAAAGATTCTATATATCAAAGGGTCAAATGAAAATCATTTTATTTCCTTTACCAATACGATTCAATACAGGGGCGGATCCAGGTGAGGGGGGGGGAACGGGTCCCCCCCCCCCCTAAAATTGGAAATAATAAGATTTTTTTGGCGTAAAATCGTGATTTTTCACACGAAATACCCCAAAAATTTTCGCGCCTCCCTCCGCAATTGGAAAAAATATGATTTTTTGGCGTAAAATCGTTATTTTTCACACGAAATACCCCAAAAATGTTCGCGCCTCCCTCCGCTCGGCGCAATTTTTTTAAGTGCGCCCCCCCCCCCCCCCCCAACTTGAAATCCCTGATCCGCCCCTGCAATAGGTGTGTGTGCTTGTGATGCTTAACGCCACTTTCAACCAAATATCAGTTATATCGTGGCGATCAGTTTTATTGGTGGAGAAAACCAGAGTACTGGTAGAAAACCTGCCGCAAGTCACTGACAAACTTTATCACATGATGTTGTATCGAGTACAACTAGACTGAGCGGAATTCGAACTCACGACGTTAGTGGTGATAGGCAATAATTGCACAGGTAGTTGTAAATCCAACTACCATACGATCACAACCCGTAGTTTAATAGGAAATGAACACAGACAATATTATAATAAATAGCGATCAAATAAGTTTATCATGATGAGTATAAAACATCATTTTAAATTCAGATCGGGAATCATCGTCGGTAACCCATCGTTGATTCCGATACGTTCCTCTCTCTCCATATCGGAATCAACCGTGGGTTACCGACGATGATCGGGAATGTACAAAAGGTGTTATTTGTTTTAAAAGAACATAATATAATTCATTTCGTGCCATTCATTTGTGAAGGTTTTTTTCTAGTTTCCTTGACATGGTGCTCATCTTCTTTCTCGCTGTCTTCAATGTCGCTACGTGCATCCTGTAACTATAACAAGAAAGAAACAGCTAAAGCTAAAGTACAACCAGATGTATCGTTTCTACAGACATGATTATACATAAAATAATCAACCAGCCTTCAACATCGTCGAAACGGTATCGGTGGTGTATTGATTAGCGTGTTCACCTCGAGCGCGGTAGATTGTGGGGTCGAGTCAAGTCAAAGACTATAAAATTGGTATTTGCTGCTTCTCCGCTAAGCACGCAGTATTAAGGAGAAAGAGCAACGACTGGTTGGCTCACAATCAAGATGATATGTCCGAGAAGTGTCATGTTTATTCGGACTGCTGTTTCTGTCAGCTACCACTATAAAAATCAAACTAAACTTGTTGGTTTAGTACAATTCTGACATCTTTATCATCCCGTCGAAATGTACCTTGTTCTCACTTGATAAAACTGAGAAATTGCTCAATTGGCATTAAACAGCATTCACTTACTCACTCAACATAGTAGGTTATCCACGACCGATCATCGTTAAACAGCACTGACTTACTCACTCAACATAGGTTATCCACGACCGATCATCGCTAAACAGCATTCACTTACTCCCTCAACATAGTAGGTTATCCACGATCGATCATCGTTAAACAGCACTTACTTACTCACTCAACATAGTAGGTTATCCACGACCGATCATCGTTAAACAGCACTTACTTACTCACTCAACATAGTAGGTTATCAACGACCGATCATCGTTAAACATCACTCACTTACTCACTCAACATAGTAGGTTATCCACGACCGATCATCGTTAAACAGCACTGACTTACTCACTCAACATAGTAGGTTATCCACGACCGATCATCGTTAAACAGCACTGACTTACTCACTCAACATAGTAGGTTATCCACGACCGATCATCGTTAAACAGCACTGACTTACTCACTGAACATAGTAGGTTATCCACGACCGATCATCGTTAAACAGCACTTACTTATTCACTCAACATAGTAGGTTATCCACGGCCGATCATCGTTAAACAGCACTGACTTACTCACTCAACATAGTAGGTTATCCACGACCGATCATCGTTAAACAGCACTGACTTACTCACTCAACATAGTAGGTTATCCACGACCGATCATCGTTAAACAGCACTTACTTACTCACTCAACATAGTAGGTTATCCACGACCGATCATCGTTAAACAGCACTGACTTACTCATTCAACATAGTAGGTTATCAACGACCGATCATCGTTAAACAGCACTGACTTACTCACTCAACATAGTAGGTTATCCACGACCGATCATCGTTAAACAGCACTGACTTACTCACTCAACATAGTAGGTTATCCACGACCGATCATCGTTAAACAGCACTGACTTACTCACTCAACATAGTAGGTTATCCACGACCGATCATCGTTAAACAGCACTGACTTACTCACTCAACATAGTAGGTTATCAACGACCGATCATCGTTAAACAGCACTGACTTACTCACTCAACATAGTAGGTTATCCACGACCGATCATCGTTAAACAGCACTGACTTACTCACTCAACATAGTAGGTTATCCACGACCGATCATCGTTAAACAGCACTAACTTACTCAACATAGTAGGTTATCCAGGACCGATCATCGTTAAACAGCACTGACTTACTCACTCAACATAGTAGGTTATCCACGACCGATCATCGTTAAACAGCACTCATTTACTCACTTAACATAGTAGGTTATCCAGGACCGATCATCGTTAAACAGCACTGACTTACTCACTCAACATAGTAGGTTATCCACGACCGATCATCGTTAAACAGCACTGACTTACTCACTCAACATAGTAGGTTATCCACGACCGATCATCGTTAAACAGCACTGACTTACTCACTCAACATAGTAGGTTATCCACGACCGATCATCGTTAAACAGCACTCACTTACTCACTCAACATAGTAGGTTATCCACGACCGATCATCGTTAAACAGCACTGACTTACTCACTCAACATAGTAGGTTATCCACGACCGATCATCGTTAAACAGCACTGACTTACTCACTCAACATAGTAGGTTATCCACGACCGATCATCGTTAAACAGCACTTACTTGCTCACTCAACATAGTAGGTTATCCACGACCGATCATCGTTAAACAGCACTGACTTACTCACTCAACATAGTAGGTTATCCACGACCGATCATCGTGTGAAAACCGTCGTGTCGGGTTTGTTCCATTACTGATATAAGTTTCAGTAATTTAAAAAAAAAAACATAAGTACACCATTCAAATTCTCCTACCATACGGTTTGAACAGATTATGAAAGATACGACCTAGCTATTCGATGTAGCAGTTATCTTTAAAATCCATGGGCAATTACCATACCATACCATCAGAACAACGGCGTCACCACAAATTTTAGGCTGAGAACAGCTTCTTTTCAAATACACATCAACCAAACGGCATTAATTGGTTTGTTCTAGTTTTTTTTTTTTTTTTGCATACAGGTATATTGATGACGTTTTATCTATCAATAATTCTAGATTTGCAGCATTTCTTCCATTGATATATCCTCCAGAGCTGGAAGTTAAAGAGACCACAGATACAGCTTCGTCCGCATCATTTTTGGACGTATACCTCGAATTTGACGACAGTGGTCAACTCAGTACTAAAATTTATGATAAACGGGACGACTTCAAATTTAAAATCATAAATTTTCCAAATATGTGCAGCAATATACCAGCTTCTCCTGCATATGGTGTTTACATCTCGCAATTGATTCGTTATGCAAGGGCCAGTAGCAATTATTTTGATTTCCTGAAACGTCATCTTCATCTGAGAAACAGGCTACTGGACCAGGGCTATGAAAAGATTCGCCTTATTCGATCTCTTAAAATGTTTATATTCCGATACCAAGATCTTGTCGAAATATATTTCGTCTCTGCAGAGACGATAATAAACGATGTATTTTCATATAGTGAACATGTATAAAAATAAGGAAGTCAACAAAAATGTCAAAAATATTTTGTTATCAATGTCTGACATAAAAGTGCTTTTGACATTTACTTCACTGAATTTGGTACTGCTTTGACAACTATTTTACCTATTTTGTTCCAGTATTGTTATAAATACTGCTATAGTGACAGCCGGAATCTTTGAGCCGTAATGCAAGCGGGAGGTTTGGTGCTTTAAAATCTGATTCAACCCACCATTTCTTTAGAAATGCCTGTACCAAGTCAGGGTCATTACCGTTTTCACAGTTTTCCGGTTGTTGACTGATTTTGTCTGTTTATATACTTATGAGTTTTGACTTTCCCTTTGTAAGATTGCTCGGAGTTCGGTAATTTTGTTATTACCCTTATTTTCATCTCTTCTTATCATTTTAAATTTCAAAGAAAGCCATTTCCTTTTTTTTTTTCTTCAAAAATTTATATTTGATTTAGAACGGTTGTACCATGTTTTAGCACAATTCTGATTCAAATCAAATCGTTCACTTGCTCCCCTTTACAGATATGTTTGGGTGTGAGAGAATTGATTTGAAGATACCAAAAGGGCAATCAGTGCCATAAATTGTGATAAAAAAAAAATTAAAAAATGGCCACATGAAAAAAGGACAAAAGGATACACAATGATCTACAAAACATTATACAGAAAACTAAAGTTTGAGCAACACGAACCAAAGAAATTCGGTCATGCTTTGTTTTATTTCATATTTCAACTCACCGTTCCTCTACGCTAGGTGTTTATCTTTAAGCTTACCGTTCCTCCCTATTATGTGTTTATATTTCAACTTACCGTTCCTCTACGCTAGGTGTTTATCTTTAAGCTTACCGTTCCTCCCTATTATGTGTTTATATTTCAACTCACCGTTCCTCTACGCTACGTGTTTATCTTTAAGCTTACCGTTCCTCCCTATTATGTGTTTATATTTCAACTCACCGTTCCTCTACGCTACGTGTTTATCTTTAAGCTTACCGTTCCTCCCTATTATGTGTTTATATTTCAACTCACCGTTCCTCTACGCTACGTGTTTATCTTTAAGCTTACCGTTCCTCCCTATTATGTGTTTATATTTCAACTCACCGTTCCTCTACGCTACGTGTTTATCTTTAAGCTTACCGTTCCTCCCTATTATGTGTTTATATTTCAACTCACCGTTCCTCTACGCTACGTGTTTATCTTTAAGCTTACCGTTCCTCCCTATTATGTGTTTATATTTCAACTCACCGTTCCTCTACGCTACGTGTTTATCTTTAAGCTTACCGTTCCTCCCTATTATGTGTTTATATTTCAACTCACCGTTCCTCTACGCTAGGTGTTTATCTTTAAGCTTACCGTTCCTCCCTATTATGTGTTTATATTTCAACTCACCGTTCCTCTACGCTACGTGTTTATCTTTAAGCTTACCGTTCCTCCCTATTATGTGTTTATATTTCAACTCACCGTTCCTCTACGCTACGTGTTTATATTTAAACTTACCGTTCCTCCCTATCATGTGTTTATATTTCAACTCACCGTTCCTCTACGCTAGGTGTTTATCTTTAAGCTTACCGTTCCTCCCTATTATGTGTTTATATTTCAACTTACCGTTCCTCCCTATTATGTGTTTATATTTCAACTCACCGTTCCTCTACGCTACGTGTTTATCTTTAAGCTTACCGTTCCTCCCTATTATGTGCTTATATTTCATTTCACCGTTCCTCTACGCTACGTGTTTATCTTTAAGCTTACCGTTTCTCCCTATTATGTGTTTATATTTCCACTTACCGTTCCTCCCTATTATGTGTTTATATTTCAACTCACCGTTCCTCTACGCTAGGTGTTTATCTTTAAGCTTACCGTTCCTCCCTATTATGTGTTTATATTTCAACTTACCGTTCCTCTACGCTACGTGTTTATCTTTAAGCTTACCGTTCCTCCCTATTATGTGTTTATATTTCAACTTACCGTTCCTCCCTATTATGTGTTTATATTTCAACTTACCGTTCCTCCATTAAACTTGGTTGCTGCTGTTTTTATAATTAGGATAGTCCAAAATATATGAAGTATTTGTAAAGTAACTAACATTACTTTTAGAATGTTCATTACTACTGTATTTGCATAAAATTCTTCGTGAGGACCATTATTCATTCCGTATTCTGGAAGACCAACAATGGCTGAGTATAAAACCCTGAAATTGACGGGAGAAATAAGGAAAATAAACCATGAGATTACACAATGAATTAAATTAAGCAAGTATAATTTAGATATACGTTTTGAATATATTGATAATTTAGATATACGTTTTGAATATATTGATAATTTAGATATACGTTTTGAATATATTGATAATTTAGATATACGTTTTGAATATATTGATAATTTAGATATACGTTTTGAATATATTGATAATTTAGATATACGTTTTGAATATATTGATAATTTAGATATAGGTTTTGAATATATTGGTAGTAAATGATTGATGAAATCGATTCCCAATAGTTGTCTGGAAACTTACAACACCTGAGGTGGGTTAGGAGCTCTAATCCACATCATTTGTGCTAGGCTTGTGGTCAGAGGTCAACTGTCTTAACCCCTTGGTCACCCACATCCCGTATTTAGCATCGTAAAGCACATAAACATATATATAAATGTGTCAGCTAAATTTCTAACTGGAACACCGTTGGTTTGAAAGTTCAGACGTTTCTATAAAAAATAATAATACCACACAGAATGTAAATAGTTAGTGTATTCTCTGAACTTCTAATCTAGAAAGGTTTTAGGAAGGTTCCGTTATCCATAACGAATTTACTGTATATCATTAGAAATTATATATAGTTATTAAATAATACTTACATGTACGGATATATGATAAGTCTAGTTATAATCCAAACGATAAAGAACAACACAAAAGCAGCTTCCGAACATCCTGGATATTTACAATAAAGAGCAATTTTTGCGCACTGAAAAAATATAATGATATTGTTTATTTTATACGTTTGTATTTAGCTATCTGGTTTAGGGTCAAATTATTATTTTCCCTGTGCATGTCAGTATATGAGGGGCAGGGGATGGTGGTTTTCACTCAATAATTGGTTTCGCTTTTGCTTGTTTTCGATCTGTCATTCAATTGGTTGGTTGGTTTATGGTGCTTAACGCCAAGTTATCAACAACAATATTTCAGTTAAATCACATAACATTGTATCGAGTACATCTTCGTACTCACAACTTTAGTGGTGATAGGCACTGATTACACGTGTAGTTGTAAATCCAACTACCAGACGATCACGACCACGACGGCCCCTCGATTTAATGGTCACAAATATCCGTTTATTGACTCCGCTAACGCGTCACCAGTAAACTCAATTTGGGACCATCAAATCTCAAATTGATGCCGTGAAATTTTCAAATACAATACAGGTATCTCCTAAATATTTTGACAAACGGAAGTGGCGTAATCCAAAAGTAACTATTGCAGAAATACATTGTACGGTACTTGTATTCATATAAATAGGGTAATCACAAATGGGAGTTAGCTCATGACATACAAAAGCAATACATGTCTTTAAATATGGGTTTAGAAACGAGGTTTACTGAGCATTTACGCTGAATGCAAATTAATATGTTGGGTGTATCTAAATACCTGTAATATTTGAGATTTAAGTAATAGGTTTCTTACATCATCATGTCATTCTCTTTAAAGTTCGGATTAGTTTGTTTTTTATACTTAACACCACTTTCTACAATATTTCAGTTATATGTGGTGGTCAATTTTATTGGTGGAGGAAACCAGAGTACCAGGAGTACCTGTCGCAAGTTACTGACAAACTTTATCATATAATGTTGCATCTAGTACACCTCGCCAAGAGCGGGATTCGAAATCGCAACTTTAGTGGTGATAGGCACTGATTGCATAGGTACTTGTAAAATTTTAATTAGATTGATCTGAATACATACCGCCATAATATAATCTACTGGATCATGAATACATATGACAAGTGAGCCTATACGAACAGCGTTATAACTCCAGGATAGAACTATTAATAATATAGTTACTATATGATGAACAGCCATCTCTGTAAAATCCTACAATAGAAATTTTATGAGAAGAACATTTAAACAGTGAAAGTGAGCTGTCGTGTGTCATTTGTGTGTTAGGGATATATATTTTGCCTCTTCGAGCTCCAGTCAGGTCAAACTAAAGACTATAAAATTGGTATTTGTTGCTTCTCCGCTAAGCACGCAGCATTCAAGAGAAAGACTGGTTGGCTTGGAATCATAATAATGTGTTCGAGTGGACCAACATGTCTACACGCGGACTAGTGTTTCAGTGAGCTAGCACTATACAAATCCAACTCAGCGTGTTGGTCTAGAAGAAAGTGGACTTCATTATCATCTCATTGAAAATTAACTTTTTCTCGCCAAAAATTAGCTGAAAATTGCTGAATTGGCATTAAACAACAATCACTCACTCACTCACTCACTCTTTCTACGATATTTTTATTGGATTTGGAAAGTTCGGAGAGTTTGGTATTTTTGTCCTTCATTCAAGAAAAGCGGCATCAGTGTTGTAATGGTTAGCGGCCAAACCATAGACTATAATATTGGTATATGTTGTTTCTCCATCTCCGCTCAGCATGCAGTATTAAGGTAAAAGATCCACGACTGGTTGGCCCCGGCAATATCATTTCCACTGGTGTGTACCACAACCCGTGGGCAGTCTGTATATCCTGATATTTGCCCTCCATATCAGTGACTATTATACAAGTATGTAATTCTACCCGTATGATTTCCATCTAATAAATATTTTTAATTGTCATCATACATGTGCAACCTCTGACACAATCTTCAACTTGTTAAAGACAGTAAATATTTGGTAGAAAAAGAGGTACATTTTATGATATAGCTAAATATCACAGACGGACATATGCACAGGCCGACTGTCATACATGGTTCCTAGGAACTTTTACTATTTGTTATACATACTAACCTTTCTTTTGTGATCTGTAAACAAAGTGACAAGAGACGAAATATAAAAGGCCAACTCGATTAGATAGTACCAGTATATACCATCAGATACAGTCTACAAAAAGGCAAGAGATGAAATATAAAAGGCCAACTCGATTAAATAGTACCAGTATATACCATCAGATACAGTCTACAAAAAGGCAAGAGAAATATAACATAACAGACATTCATACAATTATCACGGCCACCAATCTCTCTAACTCGTATTCAAATGATATGCTAACGGTAAAGTTATCGGGATTTCCGGATATGCATTGGCGGGATCTTTTCACGTCTACAAGGAGGCAAGTTGCACATTATTATCTTG
This sequence comes from Bathymodiolus septemdierum, assembly GCA_963383655.1. Taxonomy (NCBI): domain Eukaryota; kingdom Metazoa; phylum Mollusca; class Bivalvia; order Mytilida; family Modiolidae; genus Bathymodiolus; species Bathymodiolus septemdierum. The sequence continues at coordinate 57,025,119 of OY726528.1, forward strand.
TATTCAAGCACTTTTTACAAAAAGGGCCATGCAATTCGACGCAATTTAAAAATTCCTAATGCTAGAGTAAGCCGTTTCGTTGACTGATGTGCCGTAATGACGCTAGAATCTTTCTCCTGCGTGTTTTGTCAATCAAAAGAGTTCGATCGTGTAATTGATTGACTGAAGCACAGTCTACAAACAATTGTGTTGTATGTCAAGTATCTTTTTATGTTCCAAAATGATTATAAAAGACTTGGCCACAGTGTAATTTGTAGCATTGACTATTGATTGTTGCATGTCAATCGAAAATTCAAATGATATGAGTTATCGGGATCAGAAATGAGTTAGTGGTATCAGATATGAGTTAGATAGTATTCATAATCGATGAGAATCCCAATGAATGTTTTGCTCGTACTAACTTTCGTATTTTTATTGCTCTAATAAATTAGTATTAGCACATGCAGTTTTCCTTAAGAAAAACAATTTGAAATCAATTTAGTGTTCGAGTTTGTCAACTTTTGTCAGTTCTATCCGTAACATAAGTATGATCACATTATTGATTTGGACCATAGATTTATCGAATTATCGTTGCTGTGTCTACTGTCAAAATTACGTCTTCCAACCAAAATTTGATTCTTAAACATGTTTGGGTTTGAAATACTATATTGCTGCCAAACAAATAATGAATATTTAGTTCCTTCAACTGCTTTTTTATCAATCTAATTTTTAGAAAATTGACTTTGATTTAAGACTTTATACACGATCGAACTCTTTTGATTGACAAAACACGCAGGAGAAAGATTCTAGCGTCATTACGGCACATCAGTCAACGAAACGGCTTACTCTGGCATTAGGAATTTTTAAATTGCGTCGAATTGCATGGCCCTTTTTGTAAAAAGTGCTTGAATACAAGATAATAATGTGCAACTTGCCTCCTTGTAGACGTGAAAAGATCCCGCCAATGCATATCCGGAAATCCCGATAACTTTACCGTTAGCATATCATTAGAGAGATTGGTGGCCGTGATTATATTGGGGATTATTATGTTTTCTGTAAATTCCTTCTGTAATATAAGTTCATACGATATTTTGGCATATATCACAAAGAATTATATAGCGTTGATATACTATGCGAAAATAGTACATCTACTATGCCAGTTTCACGCGGGGAAGGTTGGGTTTTCAGCTGTCTGTCAAGCTATATATAGCTAATCCACGTGCAAGGGGGCGGATCCAATCTGTCAATCTATCATAGTCGTCTATTATTCATGTTACTGTTTTTTAATACTTGTTATTGTTGTTAATTAAATTTCAAACTTCAAAAATCTTTATATTTTTAAAGCCTTAAATGAAACAAAGAATATTCTCTCACTTTCAAGACTATCTGATCCAATATATTAGTCACCAATATCATAACCTCCTTTATTGTAATAGTTCTCAATATATTTTGTCTACATATAACAGTCAGCATAATAATAATAATAATGTTGTGTTAGCAATGACTATGCCATATAGTGGTCAGGGTTGTGCACTATGTCTTCAACCCTGACCACTATATTGGCATAGTCATTGCTAACACAACATTATTATATAAGTAATGGTTCCTTGATCTTCATCTGTTGAAGTGATAATGGAGGTCAGGTTTTGTTTTGTTTTTTGTTGTTTTTTTTTTTTATTTTTTTTATTTTTCCAATTGTTTTTGTTTTTTGTTTGTTTTGATTTGTTTTTTTTTTTGTTTTTTTTTGTCTGTTAAACAAACAGACAAAAAAACAGTTTTTTTTTTATTTGTTTTGTTCTTGTTCTTTAATATTTTGGTTTGTGTGTAGCGAATAGATGCTGCCCTCCCGATGTTTTTTTTTATGTTGTAATACAGAAAGCCTTGCCGTGGACCATAATGGGTAACGTGTTTGTAGAGGGTCACGTTTCCTGCACGTTGAAGATCTCTATTACATTCGAAAAATAGAAGAAGCATTGTAGCCTCTACAAAAGACATTGTCTTTGTTCCTACTCAACTCTCCATACTTTTCTATTTGCAGACAAAAGTCGTTGTCCCAGTTCGCTCCACACCTCTCTCATTTTTACATAGTCTTTATACATTTTTGAGCATTGTTCGTCCTGAATATAGCTGACAAAAGAAATACTGCTCGTGGGATGTTAGGCAATAATCAATCAATCAACCAATCATTATGAACAGTAAGCAAGTACAATTGTGGTACTATGTAATTCTGTCACCATTTTATCCAACAGTCCTGTGGTTTTTTTAGTGTTTATGATGTTTAACGCCACTTTCAATAATATTTCAGTTATATCGTGGCTGTCAGTTTTATTGGTGGAGGGACCCTGAGAAAACAACCGACCTGTCGCAAGTCACTGGCGAACTTTATCACATAATGTTTAATCGAGTAAACCTCGCCATGAACGAGACTCGAACTCACAATGTTAGTGGTGATAGGAACTGATTGCATAGGTAGTTGTAAATCCAACAACTATACGATCACGACGGCCCCTATGTAGATGCTGTTAACAATGTAAAATAAACTGAAACACATTTAGTGAACATTTGCCTTGTCTTTATGTGTAGAATGAAAGCTAACTTGGTTTGTATATTAATTATATCTACATACCTGTTGTCCTGGCCAACCTGGCCAAATATTCTCAGATTTCGTAAACCATGGTTTCTAAAAACAAATTATTTATTTATTTTATAATAATTTGTCTCATAGAAGTTATACATTATAACAATTCACATCAATTCAGTTTCATTCAAAATAGTTTAAAAAATTCCATACTACATGTATTAAGTGATATATTGCCATAAAAATAAAGAGCAGAAAATTAAAAGATGTCAAAACACAGAATATATTTAAGAACTTGCAAAATACTTAAATATAACAGTAACAAACGTTTTTATTTTATTTTATTTTATTTTTATTTAATATACCTGGCTTTATATTTTTATTTTTCGATCATGTTGTGATGCTGTTCTTAAATTTGTCATTATCCCAATTACAAGGTGATAAGAGCTGAATATTATGAATACTCACAAATACTATAAAAAAAAATAAAAAAAAAAATTGTAAAGATAAAAAATAATGTAGATTTACTTACATCCCAGAGAACGTAGATTCCATACCATGAAAAAATGAAGTAAAATATGAACTGCCAGCTGAAAGAAGATGAGAGGAATAGTTATAGAGAAAGTTATCAGGAATATGTTTCATAATAGTTATATTTACGTATTTCCATTCTACTTTAATTTCGCTATTGCAAAAAAAAGAGAAGGAAAACATTTCGATAACCAAGCTATTAGGTAGGTAGGTAGGCTGGTTGGTTGGTGTTTGGTGTTTAACGCCACTTTCAACAATATTTCAGTTATATTGTGGCGGTCAGTTTTATTAGTGAAGGAAACCGGAGAACGCGGAGAAAACCACCGACCTGAAGCAAGTCACTGACAAACTTTATCACATAATGTTGTATTGAGTACACCTCGCCTGAGCAGGATTCGAACTCACAATGTTAGTGGTGATTGGCACTGATTACATAGGTAGTTATAAATCCAAGTACCATACATCACAGCCACGACGGCCCCATTCATTTTATGATATATACATATTGAAATTACTTAATCTATTTAGGTCAATCTTTTATTTAGGTCAATCTTTTATTTCGTTCAATCTGTGTAATAGGTTTAAAAACAAGAATTATGTTTCAACATGTTTGAGCGGATTATTCTTGTTTTCAGTATTGTAAAGGAAAAATGCTATATTATATAAACAAAACATGTCCAAAATAAATAAATACATACAATAAAGGAATGATTTAATACAATACCAACAAAAGTTAGTACAATACTGAATTATATGCGATTTGAAATAAAGAAAAATGGAAATATACATAATGACTCCAACATTACTTAATTTGAAATTTTACAAGTTGAAGATTATTGGGGGTTTTTTGGGGTTATTTTGTTGGGTTTTTTTTTTATTTTTTATTTTTTATTGTTTCTCTTATTATGAAAAGAAAGTTTAAACAGTGATGGTCATCAATTCCACCAATATCAACAAAACAAACGCCTTACGTCCAGCGCCCTAGACCACTCGACTACATCCATATATATATATATATATTATACAGTTATTGCATCCACACCCATTAAATAACTGTTTTATTTCCTAATTAAACAGAAGCAAGGTAGCGAACATGACTTAAATATATTCATGCATATATTGTAGAAAAACTGATGAAAATGATTTATTTGTTGAATTAGATAACAATAAATGGAATACAGAGTAAAAAGTCCTAAATTTTTATATTATATATGTTTTTCAATATTATTATTTAAATATTAAAATTTTGAAATTTTATGAAAGCTGAAATTTTGAAATTTTTGAAATTTTGAAATTTTTGAAGTTTTGAAATTTGTTGTCCAATGAAAAAAAGGTTCAAAGGTCAGTTCAATAGTCTGTCGTGCAATAGTCTCTTGAAGACTATTGACGCGTCAATAGATCACAGGGGAGCAAAAATATCTTAAAATATGTAGTTACTTAATAAACAAGAAAAAATTTACAATTAGGTAATAAATATATATATATATATATACGGTATGACATTGTATTTTTTGTGTTCAGTTAAGATGAGAGGTGAGTGCTAAGCGAATGGTGCTGCAGTGTATCAATGGTGTGGGTTCAAATTCCGTCGAGGGAAGAACAAAAATTTGACAGCTCTAAAATCTAATTCTAACACTGTTTGGTTTAATTTTCAGACGTATATAATATTTAGTATTAACCTAGTATCCTTAGCAACTTTGAGATCCAGTGGGACAGATATATTGTATGGTTGTCACTTGCTTCTAGACGTTTGTATAATATACCCGATACTTTATTTCCTGTGACTGTATAATGAATTCTTCATTATCCTATACAATATATTAAAAATTGCTGAGTTAGATTGCTGTCAAATTATAATATTAAGTATATATGTACCATCTACACACGCTTATACACATGTCTTACGTCTATCCCTAGATTTGCCTTACGAGAAAAGGTAACACTACGATTATTGAAGCTCCTTTTTTTAGGGAGTGGATGTGGTCGAGTGGTCTAGGGCGCTGGACGTAAGGCTAAGCGAATGGTGCTGCAGTGTATCAATGGTGTGAGTTCAAATCCCGTCGAGGGAAGAACAAAAATTTGACAGCTCTAAGATCTAATTCTTACACTGTTTGGTTTAATTTTCAGACGTATATAATATTTATTATTAACCAGTAGGTTATATTATGAATACTACAGACTGGTTTATATTTATACAGCAAGAACATTACTTTGCTCCAAAATGCTTTGCCGGTCCTATTATGGCTTTTAAGGCCATAATGGGCCGGTAAAAGCCGTAATGGACCGGTCCATTATGGCCTTCTTCAAAAAGAATGAAGATTACCTAAAAATTTCAAAAAATTAAAAAATTCTACGATCAATAAAAAAATTTGAAAAATTAAAACTTAAAAATTTTCAAAAAATTTCAATATTTCAAAAATTTCTAAAAATTTAAAAATTTTCAGTTTTCATAAAATTTCTAAATTTTAATATCTAAATAATAATATTGAAAAATGATAAAACAATTATAGTCTACCATTTCGGTCAATATTAATATGGCCTTCAAAAAGAATGAAGATTACCTAAAATCGAAATTGACTGGTTAATAAAAATATTAAGAAATGGGTGTTTTCATAATGGACCGGTTATATATCCTCGGATAAGTCATAATGGCCCGCGGAAGTTTGCATTGGCCCTCGGCGTTGCCTAGGGCCAATACAACCTTCCTTGGGCCATTATGACTAACCTTGGACATATAACCGGTCCATTATGAAAACACCCATTTATTAATACTATAGTATTAACCTAGTATCCTTAGTAACTTTGAGATCCAGTGGGACAGATATATTGTATGGTTGTCACTTGCTTCTAGACGTTTGTATAATATACCCGGTACTTTATTTCCTGTGACTGTATAATGAATTCTTCATTATCCTATACAATATATTAAAAATTGCTGAGTTAAGATTACTGTCAAATTATAATATTAAGTATATATGTACCATCTACACACGCTTATACACATGTCTGACGCCTATCCCTAGATTTGCCTTACGAGAAAAGGTAACACTACGATTATTGAAGCTCCTTTTTTTAGGGAGTGGATGTGGTCGAGTGGTCTAGGGCGCTGGACGTAAGGCTAAGCGAATGGTGCTGCAGTGTATCAATGGTGTGGATTCAAATCCCGTCGAGGGAAGAACAAAATTTTGACAGCTCTAAAATCTAATTCTAACACTGTTTGGTTTAATTTTCAGACGTATATATATGTATTTATATATATATATATATGACGTTGGAAATCCAGCTCCTGGCTTGGGACATGCACAAAAATGTGGCGAGGGTAAAGCAGTTAATGGGATACCTTCGTCCTCTTGATCAACGGCAATACATATATAAACAAACGATACAAAAACCTGCATAGATTCGCTTCCACTCAAAACCACCACATACTACATGACATCACAAAAACTAATGACAACATCATCATGGACAGTACAATAGCAGAGTCAATGAATGTTCGTAGTTAAATTACTACATATATTAGCTATGAAGGTAGAATCTTTTGGTTAAAAGACTATTACCCTTTACAGGGGCGGATCCATGGGGGCGCACCCCCCCCCCCCCCCCCCCCCCCCTGAAATTGGAAAAAATATGATTTTTTGGCGTAAAATCGTGATTTTTCACACGAAATACCCCAAAAATTTTCGCGCCTTCCTCCGCTCGGCGCATTGTTTTTAAGTGCGCGCCCCCCCCCCCTAACTGGAAACCCTGGATCCGCCCCTGCTTTAAACAACAAATAATAATAATTAACAAATGTACCAAGCCAGGAAAGTTAGCGGTCGTGCATAATTGTATGTTATGTGTATCTAGTTTGCCTCTTTCTACCATTTTTCTATTAGATTTCAGAATTGTGACAACAGCATGACATTTTTTTCCATTTTATAACTATACAGTAATTCAACTACAATTTCACAATCACTAACAATACGAAAACATGGCATCTAAGGTCTAACAGTAACGGACAATGCCATCTTCACAAACGAATCTAATTGTACCTTGCATCCTGTAGTCTTTTTAGGTCACTGGCTTTATCTTGTTTTTTCCGCTTCCGGAGCCATATCTGTACTTGTCTTTCTGTTAGCTGTGTTTTCTTTGATAAATTCTGAATTAGATAGTTAAGAATATCTATTGATATCTAATTTAGTGCACACGACACGTTTCTGAAATAACCTTCATCAGGAACGCTCAAAGCCAAAATATTAGAAAGTCAAGTAACTTTAAAATCTTTGAGAGCAAGAAAACGAATGCTAGCCATATCGGCACCAAATCGGCACCAAGACATATCGGCACTTACGAAGACATCTCGGCACTGAGACAAATCGGCACCTGGACAAATCGGCACCGGACTTTAGACAAATCGGCACTTTGGAAAAATGTTAATGTATTTTCATGTTTATTCTACATTTAGTAAAAAATAGTCAAATACTTGTTAATGGGGACAGATCAATTTGTTTGCCCATTGTAGGAGAAATTTCACAGTCAACGATTTTCCCACGGTCTGCCACCTTTTTTATTATTACTTAATAAGTTGATTGACACTCAATTGAAACTCCTTAAAATTCTTCAATAAGACTTCAATGAAAGTACCTCTGTTTCAGCTTGGGCCCCTAAACAAACAAATTTGTAAGCCTCAGATGATGTGTTTCCATTACGTTATATTTCAAATAAACTAATTAACTATCATTCCTTTGATCAAATTAACCCGTTAGTTTACAATCTTTTGATCAAGTGAAATAATTAATTAACTATCATATTACAAATATTAATTATGTATTACACTACAAATTTTATCATCCATAATTTGGTTTAATCAAATTATTTGCTTGTACTATACAGCCATCTATTATTTGTAATAAACTTTATTTTTATAATCAGTGCCGATCTGTCGAGCCAAGTGCCGATTTGTCTATATTATTGAGTGCCGATTAGTCTAAGTGCCGATTTGTCCAGGTGCCGATTTGTCTCAGTGCCGATTTGTCTTGCACCCCAAGAAAACCAAAGGGCCTAAATAGACAGCCAAAAATAGAAAACCACATGTAGTAACTTTTTTGTAGTGTACATGTATATACTTTACTGCATGGTATCAGCGAGTGGACATCGCCCATACCTACCTTCAGTGTTATCGTTTCCTGAATCCTCACAAGGCAGTATTTTCACCGGCCAGTTAGATGTATATTTATCTGTGCTTTCCTTCCCTACTTAGTCTGTTGTCTAAATGAAGCTTACAATTTGCTGACGGATGATGATAAACAGCGGTGATTCTACTCAACCCATTTCATAGTACAATGTTTATGTTTAGGTTTATGGTGTTTAACGCCACTTTCAACAATATTTCAGTTCTATCGTGGCATTCAATTTTATTGGTGAGTACCCGGGAGTACCCGGAGAAAAACACCCACCTGCCGCAAGTCACTTACAAACTTTATCACGTAATGTTGTATGAAGTACACCTCGCCATGAGCTGGGTTTGAAATCACAACTTTATTGGTGGTAGGCACTGATTGCACAGGTACACATTGTGGTTATAAAATCAACTACCATCACGATGGCCCTATAACTAGTACAATAGACTAGTGTTTGATCCTGTCATCAATTTGTAATAAAGGAAAAGGCCGGTCAGTTGAACAATTGTTATAATTCAATACATTGTAACTTTTTATTTGTAAATAACTAATTATTAAGCAAAAAACACCTTTATTAACATTAATATACCCAATTAAAAATATGAATATTTGGAATTTCCTGTTGTAGTGTAAGCGGCCATGACACCTCTTCATGTGACGTCACATGGACGGATCATGTTAGTTGAATAAATAGTCTATCTGACTCTTCCCAACATCGTGCCCTTTTGGTTATGTTTTAATATCAGATCAACTGCAATGCAATGTTTACAATTGTATACCGTTCTAATTTTTTTTCTTAATATTCCCATCCCATTGTTACATTTTCATAAAACAAATGAGTTTATTTGTAGTTGGGAGGTGGTATCTATAACGTATAATTTCATCTTTTTACGTAAATATCCGTAGGTTAAATAACTGTCAGTTTTAACTCGTTTTATGCGTACACATGTTTTTGTCTTTTTTTGTCGCCAATGCTGTCGTACTTTCCCGTGTTTTTCGTGGTCACTGGTCGATGTGTTGACAAGGATAGTCCTCACCGGTAATTACAAAAAAAAATTCTTCTCACACTTTCCCTTTTCGTTAGTGCAATAAAATGCTTGACATGAAGTCATAATGATATTGTAAATATCAAAAGATAAATATACGACGTTTTTTTACGATTTACATAATTTTTAATGATAAAATTGCAACTGATCAATGCTGATATATTATACCATACCGATTGCACGACGTCACGGGCAGGATAAATCCGAGAATGGAATATGCCTTTTGTCTCCTCCACATTGAAGTAAGTAAGTAAGTAAGTAAATTTTATTTAAAGTCGGCAAAAGTATATACAAATCAACATGACAAACATGAGCTCTGAGGAGCTCTTTGATCGACTGATATTTTAAAACAAAACAGCAAAAGTATAACAAAACAATCATATACAGATACAGACATGGTAAAAGACATGTTTAAGAAGGATATAATGGACAAAGATAACTACATGTGAAGTTGTTTAATAAATTGTAAATATCGTATAGATACTTATATTATCCAAACAGAAAATTAGATACAGTGTGGACGTGTAGATCCCATGCACGTTTGGCCATACAAGGTAAATGCATCCAAACTGTCCCACACACCCAGAAAAATTAATTTTGGTTAACTTCACATGGAGCGTAAAACACACAATACACAAAGCATATTTGGAAATAGCACATGCAGCATAAGACATAAGAAGAGTTTTGAAAAATGGCGACCCCTATTATTTGGTACTACAGGCAACTTCAATGACCAAATTCTACCTTACGGTATACTACTTTTAACATTCATTAAAACAAATGTCTTTTATTTACTGTCATTTAAATTTTCAGGCTAACTTGTTAAGACCATGGCCTTTTCCTTTAATAGCAATGCAATCTGTTTGATCTAATGTTAATTACGCAATCAATTTCATTCTTGTTTCAAATTTCCAGAGGCCTTGGAATAATGAAATAAACATCTGTTGATACAAGTCCTGAAGGTAGAAACATCTAAAGAGGTTATGTAAAGGGTTTTATATACATATATATAATTTAGCTTGGACAACGAAACCACAATAAAAAGTTTAAGGAGAAGACTGAAAATATCAAAGGGGTAATCAGAAGTTGTACATGGAAGAAGGAGAAGACAATGCAATGGCCTAAAGAAACAGAACTAAAGAACAAACAATGACTTACAAAACACTATACCGAAAACCAAAGATCGAGCAACACGAACCCCATTATTTGTAGTTCTACAGTCCTTGAAATCAACATTTGACTTTACTGGTACAAATCAAATTCTTGAATTTTTTTGTATATATAGTTCTAAAAAAAACTTTAAAATTTACTGGTCCGACAAAGTTTTGCTGGTTTTGGGACGGGACCGGTGCCCATCGTGAGGACTGGTTCTAATTAAATAATCTTACCGTTATAATTGCTGTAGTTGGATTTTTACACTTGTTGTATTCAGCCTCTAATAATGGGTGTGGAATAACTTGATCTTTTGATGTTTTTTCTACTAAATTAAAGTAAGTTCCAAATGGTGTCACAACATACCTGTTTTAGATAAAACAAAATCATCGGTTGGTTTTATTTGCCTTGAAACTGAACTATTATTAAAGATTATTTTTAAACACACTAGGAAATAAACTTATGTTTTTTTCAAAACAAAAAATGTTCTGAAACACATGTCATTTCTCCAAAGAAATAAATGATAGTTATCTTATCGAATTAATAGTATTCGTCATTTGACGTTTTTGAGATATAAGTGTATTAAATTTAATATATAGTTTTAGTTGTGTTCAAAATTTTATCTTTATTTCCAAATCTTGGACCAAACGTCTATGGGTATAATTTGTTTATACTCACATCAAAAGTTAAGGTTTCATGAAACCTACCAATGGGTGGTGGTTTCACTTGTCATTCTAACTGTCCAGGTTTTCCTCCCCCATTAGGGCTGATAGTTCTTATATAGCTGATAAATTAATAAATAGGATAAACACCAATACAAATCATCAATATCCGGTGTAAGGGGATGCATGGTGATAACCTCCCACATTAGGGCTGGTACTCGTAATATGGGTCGCTGATAAATTACTAAATCCGATAAACCCCAATAACCATCAATATCCGGTGCACGGGGATACACGGTGATAACCTCTCACATTAGGGCTGGTACTCGTAATATAGCTGATAAATTACTAAGTATGATAAAAAGCAATAACCATCATCAACATCCGGTGTACAGGCATACACTGTGATAACATTATGGCTGGTAGTCGTAATATAGCTGATAAATTACTAAATTCGATAAAAACCAATAACCACCACCAATATCCGGTGTACGAAGAAACACGATGACAACACCGGAGTACGGGGATACATGCTGATAATCTCCCCCATTAGGACTGGTAGTCGTAATATAGCTAATAAATTACTAAATACGATAAAACATCAATAACCACCATCAATATCCGGTGTACGGTAATATACACGGTGATAACACAACAATAATTTTTATAGGATAAAAATTCAAGCCTGGTAGAGAAGACATACAAATGTAGTTCTTATTCATTATCTTCGAAAGTAAAATTTAACAAATGCATTTTAAGAAATATCTAAATTATTCAACAACTTACCTATCTAGAAGATACCTTAATATTACTAGAATCGTTGCTATGACAACAGACGGAATCACTATGTCGGAAAGTTTTGGAATATAACCATCATGAGGTAGTTTTTGCAGATCTTCCTGTCTGACGAAGTTCGGTTGAAAACTGTTAATTTTCTCATTCAGCCATTCTAACATTTTCACCAGTTTCTGCAAACATATGAATAAAAGCAACGCTTAATGAGAATGTTTACCTATAAATTCTACAGTATCTCGTCGTGAAATACTTGTATAAATGTTGTTAAGCAACCAACAAACACTAACATGCGCCGATGCAGGATTTTATATTAGAGGGAGCTAGTGGTGTTCCGATGATCGATTATAATCGATAATCAGTTGGTTGGTGGCATAAACCAATTCACATCGCTAGAGGGAGCGCACTATTAAGGCAAACCGGACCCAGGGCGAATGTGTAATTAGGGCGAACGGACTCGATACCTCTTGTACACGGTGAGTTCAAGGTCAGCACAGTCCTCGTGATGATTATCGGCCCTCCGGCCCAAGACAAGTTAAACTTTGTGCGGACCAGTAAATTATTCAGTTGATATATATATATACTAGTATATAAACGTCTAAAATGTTAGCACAACGATATCAAAAAAAGATGTTAAAATGTAACAAAAATAACTACAAAAAGACTATAATTATAATTAAATCGACGGATATTTCGCTTGACCGACAAGCTTCATCAGCGTATAAAATGAATTCTGGAATTTGATTCGGACCAGCAAATTCAAATTTTCATTTCGAGGACTGTCATGATCGGATCCATGGCAGCGCCTGTGGGGAGAAGGTAAATTCCTGTATACGCTCCTAGAAATTAATTTTTAGACAATATACATGGTTATAAAGAATATAGTACATGTATATTGTCTAATTTTACATCAAATGATGGCAGACGATTTTAGAGCGCTGAGTGCACTCCGTTTGAATCAACACATGTTTATCATCACCATTTTGACATTCCCCATTTTCATCCTTCATGTGAGCGAACTACTAAAAAGATATGTTTATACCACCAAGTATCTAAATTTTCAACTATTATGTCCAGTACGAATTTTGTTTTTTACTATACATAAATTATATAAATCGACTATATTCACTCTGTTTTGTCCTTGCATAGAGCGTCAGTATTCTTCTAAATACCGGGTGAATAAATTTTACAGTGTTTTTGCTTTGATAGAACGATATTCCAATCGTGATCTTTTGTACGCCACGCATACATGTACGTTGTCAATATGGCGAGGTGTACTCGATACAACATTGTGTGATAAAGTTTGTCAATGATTTGCAACAGGTCGGTGGTTTTCTCCGGGTACTCCGGTTTCCTCCACCAATAAAACTGACCACCACGATATAACTGAAATATTGTTGAAAGTGGCGTTAAACACCATAAACCAATCAATAAAACAAGCTTCTGCTAACAAATCATGGAAATAGATAAAAGCATCATAAAGATTACATATACCTACTAACTTCAAGGAAAAAATGCTATTCTCGAACCTTTGGTTAGCTAGCGAGCCGACATTCTTTTATTACACTTTAAATGATTTATTGTATTGCTATAAGTCGTTTATATCATAAACCATTACAAGTTACAAAAAGGTTAAATGTTTCAATGGTTTGTTTGTGTAACATATCTACAGTATTAATAACAAGTAATAGTAATCCTAATCTTTCGTTCTAGTTTTTGATTTGTACCAGTAATGAATGCCTTTTTACACCGTGTTTAATTCTTTTTGTACACGAATTTTCTTGTGTTGTGACTGAATATGTATGCTATAAATATTCTAAAAATACATTTAATACTATTATTATTTTTAAATCTTGATCAATAGATTTATTCATAGAGTAATGTGCCAATACATGACACCATTTCTGAACTTAAATATGATTGGCTGATTGTTGTTTAAGAAATAATTCATGGAAGCCATATGTATATATTGTTAATACCATGGGTGGGCCTTTATGTCACGAAGTTTTACCCCGAGCGTAAGCGAGGGGTAAAAAGCTGACATAAAGGCCTACCCGTGGTAAAAACAATATATACATATGGCTTCCATAAATTATTTCGATTCCAATATGTAAAAATTGGTAAAATATCGTTATAAATTGTCGATGACGTCATAAATTACAATGGTTGTAGGTATATATTATTTTTACCACGGGTTTGGACTCAAAGCGTTTGAAGGACGTCATATTAGAATAACGTATGATCAATATCATGAATATTTATGAATAGGAGGTTTACAAACAACTTGTTATGTAGTACAAGGATGTTATAATGTCTGTGCCAATAGCAGACATGCCAACCCTCATATAAGTGAAATTTTGGTCAATAAGTGGACAACCGAAAGTGTGCGTCTTAGGGGAGAGGGGTGTCATTTGGCCAAGAGGTTTCAGGGAAGAATATTTGTAGAAATCGATCAACAAGAAAACAAAATTGCCTATGGCGGCCATGTTTGTTAACGGATCGGGACGAAATGGGCAATCTTCCTAGAGGACCTTCCAAAGATGTTTCCTACCAAGTTTCGGTTCATTTGGCCAGGCGGTGTCAGGGAAGATTTTTAGAAATCGACCAATCAGAAACAAGAATTGCGTTTGGCGGTCATGTTTGTTAACGGATCGGGACGAAATGGGCATTCTTAGTAGTGAACCTTCAATAGATGCTTCCTGTCAAGTTTCGGTGCATTTTGGCTGAGCAGTTTCAGAGGAGAAGATTTTTAGAAATCGACCAACCAGAAACAATAATTGCCTATAAGAAGAGTTTGACGATACCAATAGTGTAATCAGATCCGTGAATCGAAGTGAGAGGTGGTAGTTTTATTGATATTGGAGGAATTGTTAACCATCAGTCATCACTGCTTAGCACCGCTTAAACTTGCTGTTCAGAATTTCACCAAAATTGCAATACTGTTTTTAATCTAAAGTCATCTTGAAAGCCACAATATCTGTAATCTTAAAAATTAATTTTAAAACCACAAATTATGTTACTTCTACTTCTACCAAATACTGACCGCCTTCAACAAGTTAAAGATTATGTCAGAGATTGTTCTACTTCTACCAAATACTGATCTCCTTCAACAAGTTAAAGATTATGTCAGAGATTGTTCTACTTCTACCAAATACTGACCACCTCCAACAAGTTAAAGATTATGTCAGAGGATGCACTACTTCTACCAAATACTGACCGCCTTCAACAAGTTAAAGATTATGCCAGAGGTTATTCTACTTCTACCAAATACTGACCGCCTTCAACAAGTCAAAGATTATGTCAGAGGTTGTTCTACTTCTACCAAATACTGACCACCTTCAACAAGTTAAAGATTATGCCAGAGGTTATTCTACTTCTACCAAATACTGACCGCCTTCAACAAGTTAAAGATTATGCCAGAGGTTATTCTACTTCTACCAAATACTGACCGCCTTCAACAAGTCAAAGATTATGTCAGAGGTTGTTCTACTTCTACCAAATACTGACCGCCTTCAACAAGTTAAAGATTATGCCAGAGGTTATTCTACTTCTACCAAATACTGACTGTCTTCAGCAAGTTGAACATTTAGTCAGAGGTTGTTCTACTTCTACTAAATGTTGACTGCCTTCAACAAGATAAAGATTATGCCAGAGGTTATTCTACTTCTACCAAATACTGACCGCCTTCAACAAGTTAAAGATTATGTCAGAGGTTGTTCTACTTCTACCAAATACTGACTGCCTTCAACAAGTTAAAGATTATATCAGAGGTTGTTCTACTTCTACCAAATACTGACCTCCTTCAACAAGTTAAAGATTATGTCAGAGGTTGTTCTATTTCTACCAAATACTGACCTCCTTCAACAAGTTAAAGATTATGCCAGAGGTTATTCTACTTCTATCAAATACTAACCGCCTTCAACAAGTTAAAGATTATGTCAGAGGTTATTCTACTTCTACCAAATACTGACCGCCTTCAACAAGTTAAAGATTATGCCAGAGGTTATTCTACTTCTACCAAATACTGACCACCTTCAACAAGTTAAAGATTATGTCAGAGGATGCACTACTTCTATCAAATACTGACCTCCTTCAACAAGTTAAAGATTATGTCAGAGGTTGTTCTACTTCAACCAAATACTGACCTCCTTCAACAAGTTAAATATTATGCCATAGGTTATTCTACTTCTACCAAATACTGACCTCCTTCAACAAGCTAAAGATTATGTCAGAGGTTGTTCTACTTCTACCAAATACTGACTGCCTTCAACAAGTTAAAGA
Organism: Bathymodiolus septemdierum; assembly: GCA_963383655.1. Taxonomy (NCBI): domain Eukaryota; kingdom Metazoa; phylum Mollusca; class Bivalvia; order Mytilida; family Modiolidae; genus Bathymodiolus; species Bathymodiolus septemdierum. The sequence continues at coordinate 57,041,302 of OY726528.1, forward strand.
TTATATCAGAGGTTGTTCTACTTCTAACAAATACTGACCACCTTCAACAAGTTAAAGATTATGTCAGAGGTTGTTCTACTTCTACCAAATATTGACCCCCTTCAACAAGTTAAAGATTATGCCAGAGGTTATTCTACTTCTACCAAACACTGACCGCCTTCAACAAGTTAAAGATTATGTCAGAAGATGCACTACTTCTACCAAATACTGACCGCCTTCAACAAGTTAAAGATTATGCCAGAGGTTGTTCTACTTCTACCAAATACTGACCGCCTTCATCAAGTTAAAGATTATGCCAGAGGTTGTTCTACTTCTACCAAATACTGACCGCCTTCAACAAGTTAAAGATTATGCCAGAGGTTGTTGTACTTCTACCAAATACTGACCCCCTTCAACAAGTTAAAGATTAGGTCAGAGGATGCACTACTTCTACCAAATACTGACCACCTTCAACAAGTTAAAGATTATGTCAGAGATTGTTCTACTTCTACCAAATACTGACCACCTCCAACAAGTTAAAGATTATGTCAGAGGATGCACTACTTCTACCAAATACTGACCGCCTTCAACAAGTTAAAGATTATGCCAGAGGTTATTCTACTTCTACCAAATACTGACCGCCTTCAACAAGTCAAAGATTATGTCAGAGGTTGTTCTACTTCTACCAAATACTGACCACCTTCAACAAGTTAAAGATTATGCCAGAGGTTATTCTACTTCTACCAAATACTGACCGCCTTCAACAAGTTAAAGATTATGCCAGAGGTTATTCTACTTCTACCAAATACTGACCGCCTTCAACAAGTCAAAGATTATGTCAGAGGTTGTTCTACTTCTACCAAATACTGACCGCCTTCAACAAGTTAAAGATTATGCCAGAGGTTATTCTACTTCTACCAAATACTGACTGTCTTCAGCAAGTTGAACATTTAGTCAGAGGTTGTTCTACTTCTACTAAATGTTGACTGCCTTCAACAAGATAAAGATTATGCCAGAGGTTATTCTACTTCTACCAAATACTGACCGCCTTCAACAAGTTAAAGATTATGTCAGAGGTTGTTCTACTTCTACCAAATACTGACTGCTTTCAACAAGTTAAAGATTATATCAGAGGTTGTTCTACTTCTACCAAATACTGACCTCCTTCAACAAGTTAAAGATTATGTCAGAGGTTGTTCTATTTCTACCAAATACTGACCTCCTTCAACAAGTTAAAGATTATGCCAGAGGTTATTCTACTTCTATCAAATACTAACCGCCTTCAACAAGTTAAAGATTATGTCAGAGGTTATTCTACTTCTACCAAATACTGACCGCCTTCAACAAGTTAAAGATTATGCCAGAGGTTATTCTACTTCTACCAAATACTGACCACCTTCAACAAGTTAAAGATTATGTCAGAGGATGCACTACTTCTATCAAATACTGACCTCCTTCAACAAGTTAAAGATTATGTCAGAGGTTGTTCTACTTCAACCAAATACTGACCTCCTTCAACAAGTTAAATATTATGCCATAGGTTATTCTACTTCTACCAAATACTGACCTCCTTCAACAAGCTAAAGATTATGTCAGAGGTTGTTCTACTTCTACCAAATACTGACTGCCTTCAACAAGTTAAAGATTATATCAGAGGTTGTTCTACTTCTAACAAATACTGACCACCTTCAACAAGTTAAAGATTATGTCAGAGGTTGTTCTACTTCTACCAAATATTGACCCCCTTCAACAAGTTAAAGATTATGCCAGCGGTTATTCTACTTCTACCAAACACTGACCGCCTTCAACAAGTTAAAGATTATGTCAGAGGTTGTTCTACTTCTACCAAATACTGACCGCCTTCATCAAGTTAAAGATTATGCCAGAGGTTGTTCTACTTCTACCAAATACTGACCGCCTTCAACAAGTTAAAGATTATGCCAGAGGTTGTTGTACTTCTACCAAATACTGACCCCCTTCAACAAGTTAAAGATTAGGTCAGAGGATGCACTACTTCTACCAAATACTGACCACCTTCAACAAGTTAAAGATTACGCCAGAGGATGCACTACTTCTACCAAATACTGACCACCTTCAACAAGTTAAAGATTATGCCAGAGGATGCACTACTTCTACCAAATACTGACCGCCTTCAACAAGTTAAAGATTATGCCAAAGGTTGTACTTTTACCAAATACTGACCGCCTTCAACAAGTTAAAGATTATGCCAGAGGTTGTACCTTTACCAAATACTGACCGCCTTCAACAAGTTAAAGATTATATCAGAGGATGCACTACTTCTACTAAATACTGACCTCCTTCAACAAGTTAAATATTATGCCAGAGGTTATTCTACTTCTACCAAACACTGACCGCCTTCAACAAGTTAAAGATTATGTCAGAAGATGCACTACTTCTACCAAATACTGACCGCCTTCAACAGGTTAAAGATTATGCCAGAGGTTGTTCTACTTCTACCAAATACTGACCGCCTTCATCAAGTTAAAGATTATGCCAGAGGTCGTTCTACTTCTACCAAATACTGACCTCCTTCAACAAGTTAAAGATTATGCCAGAGGTTGTTGTACTTCTACCAAATACTGACCCCTTCAACAAGTTAAAGATTAGGTCAGAGGATGCACTACTTCTACCAAATACTGACCACCTTCAACAAGTTAAAGATTACGCCAGAGGATGCACTACTTCTACCAAATACTGACCACCTTCAACAAGTTAAAGATTATGCCAGAGGATGCACTACTTCTACCAAATACTGACCGTCTTCAACAAGTTAAAGATTATGCCAGAGGTTATTCTACTTCTACCAAACACTGACCGCCTTCAACAAGTTAAAGATTATGTCAGAAGATGCACTACTTCTACCAAATACTGACCGCCTTCAACAAGTTAAAGATTATGCCAGAGGTTGTTCTACTTCTACCAAATACTGACCGCCTTCATCAAGTTAAAGATTATGCCAGAGGTTGTTCTACTTCTACCAAATACTGACCTCCTTCAACAAGTTAAAGATTATGCCAGAGGTTGTTGTACTTCTACCAAATACTAACCTCCTTCAACAAGCTAAAGATTATGTCAGAGGTTGTTCTACTTCTACCAAATACTGACTGCCTTCAACAAGTTAAAGATTATGTCAGAGGTTGTTCTACTTCTAACAAATACTGACCACCTTCAACAAGTTAAAGATTATGTCAGAGGTTGTTCTACTTCTACCAAATACTGACCTCCTTCAACAAGTTAAAGATTATGCCAGAGGTTGTTGTACTTCTACCAAATACTGACCCCTTCAACAAGTTAAAGATTATGCCAGAGGTTATTCTACTTCTACCAAACACTGACCGCCTTCAACAAGTTAAAGATTATGTCAGAAGATGCACTACTTCTACCAAATACTGACCGCCTTCAACAAGTTAAAGATTATGCCAGAGGTTGTTCTACTTCTACCAAATACTGACCGCCTTCATCAAGTTAAAGATTATTCCAGAGGTTGTTCTACTTCTACCAAATACTGATCGCCTTCAACAAGTTAAAGATTATGCCAGAGGTTGTTGTACTTCTACCAAATACTGACCCCCTTCAACAAGTTAAAGATTAGGTCAGAGGATGCACTACTTCTACCAAATACTGACCACCTTCAACAAGTTAAAGATTACGCCAGAGGATGCACTACTTCTACCAAATACTGACCACCTTCAACAAGTTAAAGATTATGCCAGAGGATGCACTACTTCTACCAAATACTGACCGCCTTCAACAAGTTAAAGATTATGCCAAAGGTTGTACTTTTACCAAATACTGACCGCCTTCAACAAGTTAAAGATTATGCCAGAGGTTGTACCTTTACCAAATACTGACCGCCTTCAACAAGTTAAAGATTATGTCAGAGGATGCACTACTTCTACTAAATACTGACCTCCTTCAACAAGTTAAATATTATGCCAGAGGTTATTCTACTTCTACCAAACACTGACCGCCTTCAACAAGTTAAAGATTATGTCAGAAGATGCACTACTTCTACCAAATACTGACCGCCTTCAACAGGTTAAAGATTATGCCAGAGGTTGTTCTACTTCTACCAAATACTGACCGCCTTCATCAAGTTAAAGATTATGCCAGAGGTCGTTCTACTTCTACCAAATACTGACCTCCTTCAACAAGTTAAAGATTATGCCAGAGGTTGTTGTACTTCTACCAAATACTGACCCCTTCAACAAGTTAAAGATTAGGTCAGAGGATGCACTACTTCTACCAAATACTGACCACCTTCAACAAGTTAAAGATTACGCCAGAGGATGCACTACTTCTACCAAATACTGACCACCTTCAACAAGTTAAAGATTATGCCAGAGGATGCACTACTTCTACCAAATACTGACCGCCTTCAACAAGTTAAAGATTATGCCAAAGGTTGTTGTACTTCTACCAAATACTAACCTCCTTCAACAAGTTAAAGATTATGTCAGAGGTTGTTCTACTTCTACCAAATACTGACCGCCTTCAACAAGTTAAAGATAATGCCAGAGGTTATTCTACTTCTACCAAACACTGACCGCCTTCAACAAGTTAAAGATTATGTCAGAAGATGCACTACTTCTACCAAATACTGACCGCCTTCAACAAGTTAAAGATGATGCCAGAGGTTGTTCTACTTCTACCAAATACTGACCGCCTTCATCAAGTTAAAGATTATGCCAGAGGTTGTTCTACTTCTACCAAATACTGACCTCCTTCAACAAGTTAAAGATTATGCCAGAGGTTGTTGTACTTCTACCAAATACTAACCTCCTTCAACAAGTTAAAGATTATGTCAGAGGTTGTTCTACTTCTACCAAATACTGACCTCCTTCAACAAGTTAAATATTATGCCAGAGGTTATTCTACTTCTACCAAACACTGACCGCCTTCAACAAGTTAAAGATTATGTCAGAAGATGCACTACTTCTACCAAATACTGACCGCCTTCAACAAGTTAAAGATTATGCCAGAGGTTGTTCTACTTCTACCAAATACTGACCGCCTTCATCAAGTTAAAGATTATGCCAGAGGTTGTTCTACTTCTACCAAATACTGACCGCCTTCAACAAGTTAAAGATTATGCCAGAGGTTGTTGTACTTCTACCAAATACTGACCCCCTTCAACAAGTTAAAGATTAGGTCAGAGGATGCACTACTTCTACCAAATACTGACCACCTTCAACAAGTTAAAGATTACGCCAGAGGATGCACTACTTCTACCAAATACTGACCACCTTCAACAAGTTAAAGATTATGCCAGAGGATACACTACTTCTACCAAATACTGACCGCCTTCAACAAGTTAAAGATTATGCCAATGGTTGTACTTTTACCAAATACTGACCGCCTTCAACAAGTTAAAGATTATGCCCGAGGTTGTACTTTTACCAAATACTGACCGCCTTCAACAAGTTAAAGATTATGTCAGAGGATGCACTACTTCTACTAAATACTGACCTCCTTCAACAAGTTAAATATTATGCCAGAGGTTATTCTACTTCTACCAAACACTGACCGCCTTCAACAAGTTAAAGATTATGTCAGAAGATGCACTACTTCTACCAAATACTGACCGCCTTCAACAAGTTAAAGATTATGCCAGAGGTTGTTCTACTTCTACCAAATACTGACCGCCTTCATCAAGTTAAAGATTATGCCAGAGGTTGTTCTACTTCTACCAAATACTGACCTCCTTCAACAAGTTAAAGATTATGCCAGAGGTTGTTGTACTTCTACCAAATACTGACCCCTTCAACAAGTTAAAGATTAGGTCAGAGGATGCACTACTTCTACCAAATACTGACCACCTTCAACAAGTTAAAGATTACGCCAGAGGATGCACTAATTCTACCAAATACTGACCACCTTCAACAAGTTAAAGATTATGCCAGAGGATGCACTACTTCTACCAAATACTGACCGCCTTCAACAAGTTAAAGATTATGCCAAAGGTTGTTGTAATTCTACCAAATACTAACCTCCTTCAACAAGTTAAAGATTATGTCAGAGGTTGTTCTACTTCTACCAAATACTGACCGCCTTCAACAAGTTAAAGATTATGCCAGAGGTTGTACTTCTACCAAATACTGACCGCCTTCAACAAGTTAAAGATTATGCCAGAGGTTGTTGTACTTCTACCAAATACTGACCCCCTTCAACAAGTTAAAGATTAGGTCAGAGGTTATTCTACTTCTACCAAATACTGACCACCTTCAACAAGTTAAAGATTACGCCAGAGGATGCACTACTTCTACCAAATACTGACCACCTACAACAAGTTAAAGATTATGCCAGAGGTTGCACATGACAATTGATAAAGGTTAAAACTGTTTACAGATTTCATAAATTAGTATTTGATAGAGATGACAACAGCCTTGAATGTCATTCTCTATCCAGAGTTGTCGTTCTTGCTACGCTACACTCCATGTTGTGTAGCGTAGCAGGAACGACAACTCTGGATAGAGAATGCCTTGAATGTCTCAACTGAGCGACTCCTAACTATGGACAGTGGCAGAGATTGCTATCAGATATCGCGCGAGGGGAAATAAACGAGTGTTGTCTTTGTTGAGTCTTACAAGGAAGGAATAATGAAAGACGATAAAGGTGTTTACAGTGAGTGTCTCAAGGTTGGCTCAGTCTAATTGTTGGGTTATGGTTAGGGCTATGAAGTTAAACGCCACTTTCAACAATATTTTAATCATATCGTGGCGGTCAGTTTTATTGGTGGAGGAAACTGGAGTACCCGGAGAAAACTAGAAAACCGACCTGCCGCGAGTCACTGACAATCTTTATCACATACTGTCGTATCGAGTACACCTCACCATCAGCGGGATTCAAACTCACAACTTTAGTAGTGATAGTCACTGATTGCGCAGGTAGTTGTAAATCCAACTACCATACGATCACGACCACGACGGGCCCCGGGTCTTACAAGTAGGGATAATGAAAGACGAGAAATGCATGTGCAGTGAGTGTCTTTCTTAGTTGACTATTTATCTGTACATATAAATAAATTAACTGTAAAATATGTGTCTCTTTGCAGCAAATTAGATGACCGCCATGATAAAGCAGTAATTGTGTAAGGTTTCTAAAATAAGGAGAGCTTGAATATACCAATAGGGTAATCGGAATCGAAGAAGGACAGACAACACAATGACCAAAAGAAAAAGAACGACAAGACAAACAACGATCTACAAAACATACATATAAAACTAAAGATCGAGTAGACGAACCACACTAAAAACCGGGGGTGAACTCAGGTGCCCCGGAAGGGTAAGCAGTTCCTGTTCCACTAGTGGTACCCGTCGTGTTAATCTAGTTACAACCCCGATGATAAGTAAAAAATGAGGAAAGAACCGAAAGTGTTTACGACAAGTGGAACATATCCATGGTCATTTGTGACACATATTCCATAACGGTCAACCAAGTCATGGTGGCGACCGTAAAACTTTCGAAGTGATGACTTCAACTGAAGCAACAGGAACCCTTGGTTCAGTAGCTTCCTTGTAAGCAGCAACCCTCTATCAAGAAAATCCTGATAGAAACCACAAGCTCTGGAATATCGTATCAACTGAAAGATATATACTCCATATGCAGGTGCTGCTGGAATTCAGCGTTGTGTCACTCCAAGTTCTAATGAAATTACAGACCAGTGGCCAGTGGGTCGACAGACTCAAAATCCGGACCTTAATAGTCAGTTAAATAAAAGAATATTGACTTAAATAGTTTTTCTTGTTTTTTAACGAATGCACACGCCCCCCTCCTTTTTTTTTGTCCGTACGGATGTGAATTAAAATTATATTTTGATATGCTTCCCTTTCACAGTATAGGTGGGGGGCGTGCTCTTCTGTAAACTGCATTACGGTTTCGGTGGAAATCGACTGCCCACGCTTTCAAAGCGGGTAAGTTTTTCGGAATTTATTATCGACAGATACGATGTATCTGTGTAAAAAAGTTACAGAATGTACATGATTCATTACTCTAACGGACGCTCAAGTTTCTTTGGATAAAATAACACAACAAATTCAGAATGGTGTATCAAACGTTTGTTGTTACTACCAGAGAAGGTAAAAATTCCATTTCTTTATGCCTAAATGGCTTCCAATTTAGACTGTATTTGAACGGATAGTTTTGGATGTGAGAAGCATTCTTTTTACAAAGAAGCGATGAAGAAAACATGATTTTTCCTACTAAAAAATTGGATTGAAAAAATGAGTGTGCTGTCGGCTGTTTACTGTAGCTGTGTAAGTCTGTTTGACGTCGCGTTTGAAAACGGTCTGTAACCTGTTTGACGTGCTAAATTTGTATTTATTAACAATCAATCAACTAACATTTATGCTTTATTACTCTTACATTTCAAACAAAACGGAAAACAGTGTACTAGGTGATGATGCCATATGCATATAAGATTGATTTTTAATGGCATATTTTGTCTTTTGTAGCAAAATGGAGAGCGGGTACCTATGTTATTATTGCAATGAAAAATTCGATTTATTCAAAGACATATTCAACCACCTCATTGAGAAACATAATGCAGAAACATTTAAAATTAAAAAATTAAAATTTTGCGAAAAGGAAGGTGTCTTAGGATATACAACAGTAAACTACAAATTAAAACCATTAGATGATATTCAGTGTCAAAGTGCTGTTCTGTATCAATTATACCAAACTTTATTGCTAGTATAAATTAACCCACTAGTTTCTCTCGTAAAAGAGCGCGGAAGGGTTGACAATAGAATTAGTAAAACTTAGGAGATAACAGTATTGTATTTGAAGATTCGCTGGCATTAATTGTAGGTTTGATAATCGCAAATTGAGTTTACTGGCTACGCTTAAGCTGAGCAAGTAAACGGGTATTTGCGACCATCAAATCAAAACTGATGCCGACAAAGCTTCAAAAACAATACTGTTATCTCCATTATTATGTATTCAGAAGAAGACGCAGTTAAAATGAGAAGTTTTAAATCTTTCAGTTTACGTCTGCGCTTGCGTCGTTTCTCCGATGGCATCAACCGTGGAATTGATGCCATGAAAATTTTGACGTCATCCAATCAAAATCGACGTTACAAACAACATTGCATTATAATGAGTAAAAGAGAAAGATCGCGTTTGCTTTAATTAAAAAAAAAGGTGAGCTGAAAATGGTTTAGGTTCCATTCTGTAGTAAAAATAGTCGTTGTATACATGGTTACTTTGGCTTTTAATAGTTCTTTTTTTTTACTACATGGGAAATAATTTCTCTTTATATGAGGCGCATGACTAATTACATCGACTTAAATTGGAAAACTGAAGAGAAATTTAATATCGGCAGTAAATATCGATCCTCAGTTTACCATAATGTAGACAACACTGGCTTTCCGTAAACTACCAAGACATAATTCTTTGAATACGGAAACTATAATTGATTTTTTTCAAATAAATATGATATCTTAATATTTGTGAAAATAAATACACATGATTTTATTCTAGCAAATTTCCTCAATCCGCGCTCATATTATGAATTGTATGAAAAAGGTTAAATTTCCTCTGCTTTGGCAGAAAAAAATAGTGGCGAACGAATTAAAAAGATAATGTGATCTCTCTAGATCTCCCAAGCTAACCCCCTTCCCCGAAATTCAAATGGTCTACTCATTACAGCTGCATTAGGTGGAAAATACATGAGATCAATTCAGGTAAGGAAATGAACTATTTTTAATCAAATTAATGAAAAGAAACGACTTCATTTTAAGCTTAAAGCAAGGCATTAACATTGAGCATACGCTCGAACCAATTTCAGTTTCAAGATGGCCTTTATAGCCGGTTTAGGCGGAATTTTTAGATTCATCAGGTATACTACGGCATAAGGAAGCAATGCCTGCCTTGAATGTGATATACTTGGTATTTGCAGTAAATGAAAATTAGCAGTTATAGGACATCTGAAACTGCTGTAGCATAATATATGTCATTGTCAGTGCTTTAAAGTTTGGATTTCTGCGTTTTAGCAAGATTACCCAAAGCCAACATGATCCAGCTATTTGACTTCCTTTGCAATTTACTGAGCATTTAATATATAATTCGATGCCAGGTAGCGTTACTTATATTTGACGATCTTAAAAGAATTGCTTGTAATTATAGTTCATTGCCTTCATTAGTGAATCATAAAAGTATGAATAAAGCACCAAATACTTCTAAACAGTACCTGTTGGCACGTCAAACAGTCTTCAGACGACACTGTAAACAGACTTACAGTTGTCAAATTGGACGACGTCAAACAGCTTACATTGAATATATTTTAAAATGTCTATTTATTTGGCGATGCTGAGGTATTCATATCGGTAATTTTGCATAAACTGTGTTCACATCTATTGGCATTACCAACACAAGTATTGAGAATATTATTCAACGATAAAAGGTCAAATGTGACAATCTTATTTTATCCTTGTTCAAAAGAACCTGCTAAGATGATAAATATGACGCTATAGGGCTAATACATTAACAAAATAAAGATGCAGTCCTTGCAGCATCAATCAATCTTACGCATTCTGTCAAGTTTTTGGACATACAGGTTATTAGAATTTAATGAAAACATAGAAAAACTTATCTGCCGTGAAAGCGTGAGATGTCGAATTCCACCGAAATCGTAATGCAGTTTACAGATGAGCACGTCAATAAGAGATTTCAGGCGCACAGGTTCCTTAATTGTGCCTTTTCTGATATGTCGTCGGTATGGACTAACTAGTATGCAGAACAGAAACAGAAAATGTGAAACAGATAAAAGGTTTAAAAATAATTTTAATTAGATTTTCAATAATTAAACAATGACATTGTTATGCTGATATTTTCAACCATTAAAATCCACCTGTGATGTAAATCTATTGTCTAAACTCTCCATTATTTTCAAGGAATGGAGAGTTATGAACAATGTGGACAGGGGCGGAGTTATTGTTCTCTTTGTACTTTAGATACTATACACAGACAATTTTTTGTTACAAGATTAATAATAAATAAAATTAATAAAGTACAATGGGTGGATTTTAAGTTGGAGAATGTCCTCGTATCTCTCCATTCCTTAAAAAACAATGGGCCTCGGTCCCTTCGGGGCCTCGGCTCCATTATCTTTAAGGAATGGAGAGTTACTTGGACATTCTCCTATACGTATTGGATTTTTTAAATACCCTAGAATCTGATAATTACTTAGGTAAACATAAACACAAAAACGTACGAGATATACTTATTCTATCAGTCACGATTTTATCAAGCTTTTGTGTTTATCACCATTTAATAGTCATGAATTGGATTATAGCATTCTTTTTCGGTTCCGCTGAATGATTTAGTTCACGGGTGTACGAGTTTAAAAGACAACCATAGCTCTAAAGGAAGTGGTTGTCTGCAGTATGTCAAATGATTTAATGATTCTATTAATAGGAAGGAATGTCGTTTCGTTTGGCCGTCAGTGAATCGTATACTCAAAAGATTCTATTAATAGAAAGGCATGTCGTTTCATTTGGGTAATCATGGCCGTCAGTGAATCGTGTACTCAAATGATTCTATTAATAGAAAGGCATGTCGTTTCATGGGTAATCATGGCCGTCAGTGAATCGTGTACTTAATATATATATTTTTTTTTAAACAATAATAAACTGTGAGAATAACATGCTTCCACATGAACAGTGTCGGATTTACCATTGTGCTTAGGTGTGCTTAATCACAGGGTCCCGTTGGCTAGGGGGGGGAGGGGTATCTTCCTTTCCAAACAAAAATCACGACGGAATTTTTGCTTATGTTCTGCAATTTTAAATTTCAAAATTTCCTGAGCATGTAGGCCTACTACCGGGGTCTACCTCCTTCAGGGCCCAAGTAAGGGGCCTCATAACTTAACTAGCACAGTGCCTCATTTGTCATAAATCCGGCACTGCACATGAACAGATATGTTAGTACGATTATACTCCATATTATTTATTATTTTAGAAAAAAGGTAATTTCAACAAATTTTAGATTTGGTTTGGTTATGGGTATTTTTTTTGTGTTTAACACCACTTTCAACAATATTTCTCTTATATCGTGGCGGTTTTGTTGATGGAGGAAACTGGAGTACCCGGAGAAAACCAAACTTTCAAATATTTGGTGAATGGTTAAATGAATAATAATTTCCGCATAGAATTGTAGCCTTGTAATACAATTCTAAAAAAAATATTTTTTTTAAATTTGCAAGAAAGATCGTGTTCACATATAGATCGATTGCGATCGGTTTAGGTTAGTTCGATTCAGCTTGAAACCGCTTTGTGTTCAGATTGGATCGATCTCGAACCGATTTCAATCGTTTCCGGTAATAACCACTGTTCACAAGGTTGCTCATCTGATTCGATCTCGAATCGATTCAATTTTCTGTTGTCTTCCGGGCACGTGCCATCAGCAGACTTTTGCTTGGATATAATCATGGTTGATCTTGCAAACAGAGTGTTGTTTATGCTTATTTGCATTTTAAATGCAATGATAGTTGACTTTATGACCAGAAGACTGCTTCAAAGTAGGATCTACAGACTTTTTATTCAACGCATGCCTAATGAACACGTTTTGAACCGATCTCGAATCGATTTAGTTGTTCTCATCTAACTGTGAAGCGCCCTGGTTTAGAGCGATCTAATTTAAACCACATATTTTATAGGTCTCAAATTAGAACATTGAAATCGATCTCGAAGCGATCGCGATCGATCTAAATACGCTTAGTGTGAACAGGGTCCAAGATCGCAATTAATTGGTCCAGCAAATATAACAGGAAAGGAAATTATCAAATTGATGTTCTGACACAATGTTGTTCAAATAGCTTCAGTACTTTTATTTGTTGTATATAAAATTAAAAAAAAATAGCACGACAAACGAAAATAAGGGGGAGGTGGTGGTTATGGCAGATTCTCGTTTTAAGCCACCCTTTAATGTGTGGATATAAAACAGCGTCAAACCTGATTTAAGATTTTTTTTTAAATAATATGTTGTTATGTTTCCCCATCTTCCAGTCAGATTCATCAATTAAACGAAAACCGGTTTTGTAAAAAAAAAAATCTTAACTTTGTAGCCTTCATAATTATACAATTTGTTTATTGTAAATAATTTATTATTACTGTTTTCTCTATACCAGACTGGTACTACCAGTATTTTGCATTGGCTGTTTGAGAAATAAAGAATTGAATTGTGTATTCAAATATATTTTTCTAAAAGAAATTGAAATTATAGATCTACAATTAATTTTTGTAAATTGTGGCAATTAAAAAATAGAAGTGACAATAGGCGTATTATTATATTGTATTACTATATTTTTTTTCTATTACGAGCGGTGAATTCCGCTCTCGTTTTTAATGCAATAAATTTCGAAATTAAAATTGTAAAATGATTATAGATTTAGTCCATATAAACTTACCTCGTGTTTTCTATTCCAATAATCGACCCAATTCCACAAATATTACACGTGGCACAGCAAGAAAAATACACCTATCTTGTTTCTAATGGCTTACCGTAATTCTCAGATAAATGTCAAAAATCTTTTGAAAACCAATCGGAAATATGAAAGGCAATCTGATCAGTGAAGCTACATATACATTTAAATCGAGAGAGCATTGAACGTTAAAATCAATGCATTTGTGTGATCGATAATCAGATTATTTGTAATAGGTAACGTGTCATAACAGGCACCATCTATCAGGAGGAAACGGTTATATTTAAATACCTCCTATATTTGCATCAATGGATTTCAAGGGTTGTGGTTGTGTACTTTTAGTGTTGTAAAAATGGTCAAAATTATTTATGTCAAACCTGTGTAGTTCATTAAATGAACGTCCATTTAACGTTTAGGAGGGGACTCGGTGCCGTCTTAAAGCAGGGACACCATGCTAATCTCTGTATATTGTGACTTGCTGTCAATAAAGAAATGAAATATTGTTGAAAGTGGCATTAAACACCATAAACCCATCCCCAAAACCCCTCAACAAATAAATAAATACTATACTAAACTATAAATATTTGTTATTGGAAAATGCATATTTAGCATGGGTCTTACTAAAGATAATAAACTAATTCTTATTATTAAAGGTTCAAAAATTCAATAGTAAAATCGCAGAATGATGCAAAATCGATACCCTTAACACACAAATGCATGACCGCTCATCACTTTCCTGGCTTGGTACAGGCACTTCAATAAAAAGTGGCAGTGTTAAGCTAGTATTATGGGCTGCCCAACTACCCCTTCCTTAGAAAAGGATACATTGACATGAAAGATACAAAAAATAATAATCTGATCCTGAAGTATTCAGCGAGAAATGTTGGTCTGATTTGAAAAAATACCGATTTTTCCTGCAAAAATATAGATCTAATTTGATTTTGTTCCACATGAAATATACAATATACGTACATTGTCGGTAAATATAAAACTGAGCTTTTGCAAACATTCCCATTCCATGACTTCAAAATATTCTTGAACTGATTAAAATTAGATATTAGAAGAAAGAGTAGCCTTTGTTTTATTTGCATTTAGAGTATCATAACATAATTAATTTGAGTAATAGTTATTCCTGTGATATAGTTTGAGATATTTATGATGTATTTAACATATCGCCCCCCTCCCAAATAGATCTCGAACCATATTTAAACTGACATCATGTGAACATATTCCAGTCTCAGCTTCTGGTTTTTTTTTACCATTTACAGTACACTTTAACAATAATATATTTCAGATTTACAGCACAGGTGACCAAGATCAAATAAGATTTTGTCTTTTTTATTTTGTCAGTATTTGCATTTATTATTTAAAACAGGTATCAAACCCTATAAACTGATTTCATGTTGTTTTAACATTTAAAACTTGTATGGTCTTGTGGTCAGATATTTAACCTGTAAAATTATATGGTCTTGTGGTCTGAAATTTGACTTGTTAGCTTAGGGATATTACAGTCTCTGCTTCTGATTTTTTACCATTGTTCACTGATCAATCATATATTTCAATTATTTCAGAATACAGTTCAGATGATTAAATAAAAGTATTTATGATTGTTTTATCTTATTTTGTTAATGTTGTTATTACCTATATTTGAACCCTTTAAACTGACTTCATGATGTTTTAACATTTAAAATTATATGGTTTTGTGGTCAAAAATTGGACATGTGAGGATATTCCAGTCTCAGCTTCTGATTTTGTACCTTCCAGATTGTTAATTGATCAATTATGTATTTCAATATTTCAGATTTACAGCACAGAAAATATAATGATTAAATAAAACTATTGATGATTTTTTTGTCTTTTTTTATTTTGTCAGTGTTGTGCTTGCCTGGATGTGCATTTAACAAGGCAAAGGGGTTTGAAAATGGCTATTATTGGTTCAGATGCTCCTGAATTTTACAAACTTGTGTGGATAATTTTAATATATCTGAAAATGCCTGTGTATGTAGGAAATGTGATTTAAAGTTGTATATAAATATATATGGTTTTTTTTTCTACTAAAAAATCCATGAAGTAAAAAAATGGACCAGCATTCAAATTATTTTTAAAGTACATCATCAAACAAATGCAGGCCCTTGGGTATAATTGTGAGCAGAATATATCCTCTAACTGATACATTCATTTAATTCAAAAAGTTTCAGATGGTCCTGAATTTTGTTTGCTTGTAAAAAGAAATTTAAAAAAATTTCTGAATTGTATTGTATTTGTAAGAAATGTGAAATTAAGTTCAAACTTTGTATTCTATGTCTACTGAAAATAATCTGCTTGAAAATGATGAGCCGTGCAGTTAATAAAAAGGCATTTTCTAATGGAAGTAAGAGTGTTGAAGTTGAAAAAAAATGTTTTTTAAACCATTTTAATTTAAGTAAAAAGAATGGAGATGACATTAGTATTTGATGTTTGGATAAATGACAAATTTTTAGACAAGGTCAGAGTTTTCAAGACACCTTGTGTCATAAACATTATAATATATTTAGTCATTCAGAAAAGAACTTTTTGATTGTGTAATTTGTGAAACTTCATCTGAAACTGAAAGTCAAAAGGTTTATTTCAATTTCAATTGAAAACCAGGACTTGTTAAAGTTGTTCTTAAATATTTCAAGAATGAATTAAATTTCTGTAAAGAATTTGGCTCAGAAGATAAATTATATTGTGGTACATATTGTTATAACAGTTGTAACACATTTTCTAGGTCAGAAAGTGGAGCTGAAACAAGATCTCAAACTTTTCAATTTCTTTTAGATATTTTGAACCAGAACCAAGTTGTTGAACAAGTTTCTACAGACATTTAGACCTGTATACACATTGTTGAATTTGTTATTCATGCTTTTTTTTTTAGATGAAAAGGTACTCCTGTTGCCTGTTGTTTATGAAAAATATAATTATCTTTTATTATCTATGAATTTTAATGCTGAATTTTATAAATTTTATTCTACAGAAAAGAATTTTTCAAAATTTGCCCTTTTATTAACTTTTTTCCAGTCATTGGATCAAATAAAATAGTTTTTTAACTTCAATTTTAAACAATATTTACCAATACTTGCTTATTTTGCCAACAGAAAACATATTCATTCTAGTCATTTTATTTACTTAGTGAAATTTGGAAATCTGGTTTGTCATTTCATGTGAATGCAAGTCCTTCTGTATGTGTCTTAAAATTATGTGAATGGTAGTCATTCAATATGTGTCTTATGTGAATGCTAGTCAGTTTGTGTGTGTCTTTTATGTGAATGTCATGAGGGGAAAAATATTGCAACCTATAAGTACCCATATTTGTAAATGCTGGTAATTTTGTGAATGTACTGGAAAAAGAATTATTGCAAACTAAGTATCCATATTTGTAAATGCTGGTCATTTTGTGAATATCCTGGAGAAAGAATTATTGCAACCTATGTACTCAGTCATAGTTGTAAATGCTGGTCATTTCATCTTGTGAAGTCATGGGGAAATAATTATTGCAACCTAAGTACCCATATTTGTAAATGCTGGTCATTTTGTGAATGTCAAGGGGAAAGAATTATTACAACTTAACCACCCCTATATGTTATAGAAGCTAGTTTGTAGTTGTGTCAAACACATGAATATTCCAAATACATTGATATTTACATTGTCAGATAAACATGAAACTTGGTAGCTTTCAGTCAGATAATAAAATTTCCTAATTTCAAGAAAACTATTTGCTTACACTGAATTTTTTTTAATTTGCCTTGATATAATATGAAGGGTTAAGATATCTGAATACAAATTCTTATGCCCCTTTTTGTCTCAAGGTTTCATTTTTTTTAGATTTTTAAAAATTTATTAATTGTTTTACTGGCATGTTTTTTTTATAATAATTTCATATTTTTTCAATTCACTTAATTTTTGTTTACATGCTTTTATTTTTTCCACACATTTGTTTCTTTCTATTTATCTTGTACCTGTTGTATTGAAATTAAATTAAATTGAAATTATTAATTGTTGTAAATCTCCCTGTGCAAATGATAAATAGTAATTCCCCAGTCTAAATTACAAAATGCACAATGTCTAAAACAATATTGCAATAAAATAAACTGAATATTTAATAAAATGTGGTAATAATTATTAATTATGTTTGCAGTATTTCTTACAAGGTATTTTGCTTTTTGAATTTTCTACATATGATTTGTGCAAGTTCTCAAATTAAACTGAAATACAAATTTAATACAGTAATTTCTTGGCAATAATACATTATATGTGTAAAATGCTATATGAAGCATTTCGTCAAGTGAGGTAATCATGTCTCAAATGATATTAGAATATGATGAGTTTTGCATGTTTTTGTTAAATATTGAAGTTTTTAATATTATGACCCCAGACTTTCCTTACACTTCTGAAAATGAAACAAAATGCACCATATTATATGTTTGCATGTTTTATTTTTATTTATTCAATGTCTTATTAAAAAAAAGTGAAAAATGTGGACATTTTTCATGAAATTGACAAAAAAGGGTACATGTCAGGGTGTCTTTCTAAACCCCTAACTTTTTTTTTTGCTTGGAAACATATCTTTATTTTTTAATGATATGTAGCATGGATATAAGTAATGTGATATATCTTTTTAAAAAAAAATTCATTGACACAATTTTTTTCTATTACACTTTAAAATCAAATTTTTGGGGATTTCACCAAAGCCAGTTACAGGCTATATTGCCAAAAAAAAGGGTAGCCATTTTGAAAAAAAAAATGAAAAAATTATAAAAATTTATGTCTTGGATATTCCAAAATATTCTTTTATCATATTATACTCAGATAATTAAAAATAAATTATATGCTATTTTTTTTTGGTACCTTAATGACACAGAGCAGTGAAAAAAATGACATTTTTTTGGACTTCAGAGGGGAGTAACTCTTTTGGAGAGTATTTTTAAAATAAGCCTGGAAACCTATTCTCAAATTTTGATATTTTGTTATGTACATCCCAAAGAACAATATATATGAAATTCGAAAAAAATTATTGACTAGTTTTTTTTGGCCCATAGTGTCCTTCTCTACCTTAATACAAGAAAATTAAAAAAAGACATAAAAATAGACACCCTTTTCCCAAATGAAATAGCCTCTTTCGGATGTATGCTTAGGTGTCGTTTATTGTTGATGTTAAGAAACACCACCGATGTGTTCCGAAAGACAATGAATTTCGATGTTTGGCAAATGGTCGATCGATCAAGGTGGGTGTAGAACTAAGTGACACAATTGCATCACACAAGACATTGACACTAGTTGTCGGTTTGACAATGAACCTAGATGATTTCCTCAGGCAATGGATGTTACAGAAAGCCATCATATTGTTTTAATTAAATTTTCTGACTTAAATAGAACCACTTCGACATTTGTTTTGAAATTGAGTCCACTTCAGGTAGCAGCATTCGATGTTTGTGCACTATATAAATAAAAACTGAAGTGATGCAATAAATTTCTATTTATTCATAGACATATTCCGTCTATTTTAATTGATTTCAAGCGTACGTATTTATTGTAAACCGACGTATTTTAACCGAAAGGTTGAACGTCATTTTTCATCAAAAATGACGCGAAAGTCACGTGACTGTTTTTAGATGGAACTCACCTGCGTCACTTGGCTTCCCGACTGAGTCTGTTAACATTTAACAAAAAAGTTTTGGATATTTATATAAAAAAATCTAAATTTATAAGATACGAATAATTCTTGTAAAAAAATAAATGATTGTTAACTGGAAAAAATATGGAAATATTAAGCTTTGTAAAAAATTAAATATAGAATAATAATTCTGTTAAATTAACCAAAAAAGTTTTGTAAAATTTATATATAAAATAATAAGTCTGTTAAAATTAAACAAAAATCTGTAAATAAAAAAGACGAAAATCTAAAATTTTGGAATAATTTAAATAAACAATCTTTTAAAAGTCTTAATTTTAAAATATTATATGATACTTATGTAATTAAATAATTTTCTCAAAATCCAAATTTTAGAACAATATTTATTTATAAATTTAGAATTATCAGAGTATTTTTTAATTGCTCACTCCAAGCTTTTTAATCATTAGATCAGTCATTTTCACATTGATGTAATTTTAGATAATATTTGATTATATAACAGTAATTAATGAAAAATTATCACTACTTTAAGGAGTTGACCAAGCTAACAAAGGGTATATATGGGAACCCAGTAAGAGTCCAGTGGGAGTCATTACCTAAGTTACAATAATGTCCTGATTTATTTTCATAAAGTTTGATATTAAAATATATGTGTTTATAATGTCAGGTTTATTTTCATAAAGTTTGATAATAAAATACATGTGCTCATTATCTCCTGATTTATTTTCATAAAGATTGGTATTCATATATATTGTATATGTGCTGATATACTGATTAATTTTGTTATTCATTCTACATTTAATAAAAGTTCATGAGTACATTGATATCTCCCCCCGATTTTACACTAATTAAACATGACCCAGCCATGTTTACTTAACAATTAACCTATTCAACCTATGCCAACATTTTTTCTTACCTTTTTATACCTATTTTTCAAAATGTTGGCATAGGTTGAATGAACCGACCTGAGTCATGACACATCTATTCAAAAATAAATTAGTTGCCCTTGAATAAAATTATATAATTTCGTTTAAAGCACTCATTGATTTTCCATGTAGTTTGTTTAATAATGACATACAGTCAAACCTGTATATAATACAGTCAAACCTGTCTATAATACAGTCAAACCTGTATATAATAGTCAAACCTGTATATAATACAGTCAAACCTGTATATAATACAGTCAAACCTGTATATAATACAGTCAAACCTGTATATAATACAGTTAAACCTGTATATAATACAGTCGAACCTGTATATAATAGAGTCAAACCTGTATATAATACAGTGACCTGTATATAATACAGTTACACCTGCATATAATACAGTCACACCTGTATATAATACAGTCAAACCTGTATATAATATACAGTCAAACCTGTATATAATACATTATATAATACAGTCAAACCTGTATATAATACATTATATAATACAGTCAAACCTCTATATAAATATACAGTCAAACCTGTATATAATAGAGTCAAACCTCTATATAAATATACAGTCAAACCTGTATATAATACAGTCAAACCTGTATATAATACAGTCAAACCTGTATATAAATATACTGTCAAACCTGTATATAAAACAGTCAAACCTGTATACAATACAGTCAAACCTGTATACAATACAGTCAAACCTGTATATAATACAGTCAAACCTGTATACAATACAGTCAAACCTGTATACAATACAGTCAAACCTGTATATAATACAGTCAAACCTGTATATAATACAGTCAAACCTGTATATAATACAGTCAAACCTGTATATAATACAGTCAAACCTGTATATAATACAGTCAAACATGTATATAATACAGTCAAACCTGTATATAAATATACAGTCAAACCTGTATATAATACAGTCAAACCTGTATATAATACAGTCAAACCTGTATATAATACAGTCAAACCAGTATATAATACAGTCAAACCTGTATATGATACAGTCAAACCTGTATATAATACAGTCAAACCTGTCTATAATACAGTCAAACCTGTCTATAATACAGTCAAACCTGTATATAATACAGTCAAACCTGTATATAAATATACAGTCAAACCTGTATATAATACATTATATAATACAGTCACACCTGTATATAATACAGTCAAACCTGTATATAATACAGTCAAACCTGTATACAATACAGTCAAACCTGTATATAATACAGTCAAACCTGTATATAATACAGTCACACCTGTATATAATACAGTCAAACCTGTATATAATACAGTCACACCTGTATATAATACAGTCAAACCTGTATATAAATACACTGTCAAACCTGTATATAAAACAGTCAAACCTGTATACAATACAGTCAAACCTGTATATAATACAGTCAAACCAGTATATAATACAGTCAAACCTGTATATAATAAAGTCAAACCTGTATATAATACAGTCAAATCTGTATATAATACAGTCAAACCAGTATATAATACAGTCAAACCAGTATATAATACAGTCAAACCTGTATATAATACAGTCAAATCTGTATATAATACAGTCAAACCTGTATATAATACAGTCAAACCTGTATATAATACAGTCAAACCTGTATATAATACAGTCAAATCTGTATATAATACAGTCAAACCTGTATATAATACAGTCAAATCTGTATATAATACAGTCAAACCTGTCTATAATACAGTCAAACCTGTCTATAATACAGTCAAACCTGTCTATAATACAGTCAAACCTGTCTATAATACAGTCAAACCTGTCTATAATACAGTCAAACCTGTCTATAATATAGTCAAACCTGTATATAATACAGTCAAACCTGTATATAATACAGTCAAACCAGTATATAATACAGTCACACCTGTATATAATACAGTCACACCTGTATATAATACAGTCACACCTGTATATAATACAGTCACACCTGTATATAATACAGTCAAACCTGTATATAATACAGTCAAACCTGTATATAATACAGTCAAACCTGTATATAATACAGTCAAACCTGTATATAATACAGTCAAACCTGCATATAATAGTCAAACCTGTATATAATACAGTCAAACCTGTCTAATACAGTCAAACCTGTCTATAATACAGTCAAACCTGTCTATAATACAGTCAAACCTGTCTATAATACAGTCAAACCTGTCTATAATACAGTCAAACCTGTCTATAATACAGTCAAACCTGTATATAATACAGTCAAACCTGTATATAATACAGTCAAACCTGTCTATAATACAGTCAAACCTGTCTATAATACAGTCAAACCTGTATATAATAGTCAAACCTGTATATAATACAGTCAAACCTGTATATAATACATTCAAACCTGTATATAATACAGTCAAACCTGTATATAATACAGTTAAACCTGTATATAATACAGTCGAACCTGTATATAATAGAGTCAAACCTGTATATAATACAGTGACCTGTATATAATACAGTTACACCTGCATATAATACAGTCACACCTGTATATAATACAGTCAAACCTGTATATAAATATACAGTCAAACCTGTATATAATACATTATATAATACAGTCAAACCTCTATATAAATATACAGTCAAACCTGTATATAATAGAGTCAAACCTCTATATAAATATACAGTCAAACCTGTATATAATACAGTCAAACCTGTATATAATACAGTCAAACCTGTATATAATACAGTCAAACCTGTATATAAATATACTGTCAAACCTGTATATAATACAGTCAAACCTGTATATAATACAGTCAAACCTGTATACAATACAGTCAAACCTGTATATAATACAGTCAAACCTGTATACAATACAGTCAAACCAGTATATAATACAGTCAAACCTGTATATAATACAGTCAAACCTGTATATAATAACGTCAAACCAGTATATAATACAGTCAAACCTGTATATAATACAGTCAAACCTGTATATAAATATACTGTCAAACCTGTATATAAAACAGTCAAACCTGTATACAATAGTCAAACCTGTATATAATACAGTCAAACCTGTATATAATACAGTCAAACCTGTATATAATACAGTCAAATCTGTATATAATACAGTCAAACCTGTATATAATACAGTCAAACCTGTATATAATACAGTCAAATCTGTATATAATACAGTCAAACCTGTCTATAATACAGTCAAACCTGTCTATAATACAGTCAAACCTGTCTATAATACAGTCAAACCTGTCTATAATACAGTCAAACCTGTCTATAATACAGTCAAACCTGTCTATAATATAGTCAAACCTGTATATAATACAGTCAAACCTGTATATAATACAGTCAAACCAGTATATAATACAGTCACACCTGTATATAATACAGTCACACCTGTATATAATACAGTCACACCTGTATATAATACAGTCAAACCTGTATATAATACAGTCAAACCTGTATATAATACAGTCAAACCTGTATATAATACAGTCAAACCTGTATATAATACAGTCAAACCTGTATATAATACAGTCAAACCTGCATATAATAGTCAAACCTGTCTATAATACAGTCAAACCTGTATATAATACAGTCAAACCTGTCTATAATACAGTCAAACCTGTCTATAATACAGTCAAACCTGTCTATAATACAGTCAAACCTGTCTATAATACAGTCAAACCTGTCTATAATACAGTCAAACCTGTCTATAATACAGTCAAACCTGTATATAATACAGTCAAACCTGTATATAATACAGTCAAACCTGTCTATAATACAGTCAAACCTGTATATAATAGTCAAACCTGTATATAATACAGTCAAACCTGTATATAATACAGTCAAACCTGTATATAATACAGTCAAACCTGTATATAATACAGTTAAACCTGTATATAATACAGTCGAACCTGTATATAATAGAGTCAAACCTGTATATAATACAGTGACCTGTATATAATACAGTTACACCTGCATATAATACAGTCACACCTGTATATAATACAGTCAAACCTGTATATAAATATACAGTCAAACCTGTATATAATACATTATATAATACAGTCAAACCTGTATATAATACATTATATAATACAGTCAAACCTCTATATAAATATACAGTCAAACCTGTATATAATAGAGTCAAACCTCTATATAAATATACAGTCAAACCTGTATATAATACAGTCAAACCTGTATATAAATATACTGTCAAACCTGTATATAAAACAGTCAAACCTGTATACAATACAGTCAAACCTGTATACAATACAGTCAAACCTGTATATAATACAGTCAAACCTGTATACAATACAGTCAAACCTGTATACAATACAGTCAAACCTGTATATAATACAGTCAAACCTGTATATAATACAGTCAAACCTGTATATAATACAGTCAAACCTGTATATAATACAGTCAAACATGTATATAATACAGTCAAACCTGTATATAATACAGTCAAACCTGTATATAAATATACTGTCAAACCTGTATATAATACAGTCAAACCTGTATATAATACAGTCAAACCTGTATACAATACAGTCAAACCTGTATATAATACAGTCAAACCTGTATACAATACAGTCAAACCAGTATATAATACAGTCAAACCTGTATATAATACAGTCAAACCTGTATATAATAACGTCAAACCAGTATATAATACAGTCAAACCTGTATATAATACAGTCAAACCTGTATATAAATATACTGTCAAACCTGTATATAAAACAGTCAAACCTGTATACAATAGTCAAACCTGTATATAATACAGTCAAACCTGTATATAATACAGTCAAACCTGTATATAAATATACTGTCAAACCTATATATAAAACAGTCAAACCTGTATACAATAGTCAAACCTGTATATAATAGTCAAACCTGTATACAATACAGTCAAACCGGTATATAATACAGTCAAACCTGTATACAATACAGTCAAACCTGTATATAATACAGTCAAACCTGTATACAATACAGTCAAACCTGTATACAATACAGTCAAACCTGTATATAATACAGTCAAACCTGTATACAATACAGTCAAACCTGTATATAATACAGTCAAACCTGTATATAATACAGTCAAACCTGTATATAAATATACTGTCAAACCTGTATATAAAACAGTCAAACCTGTATACAATACAGTCAAACCTGTATATAATACAGTCAAACCTGTATACAATACAGTCAAACCTGTATATAATACAGTCAAACCTGTATATAATACAGTCACACCTGTATATAATACAGTCAAACCTGTATATAATACAGTCACACCTGTATATAATACAGTCACACCTGTATATAATACAGTCACACCTGTATATAATACAGTCAAACCTGTATATAAATATACAGTCAAACCTGTATATAATACAGTCAAACCTGTATATAATACAGTCAAACCTGTATATAATACAGTCAAACCAGTATATAATACAGTCAAACCTGTATATGATACAGTCAAACCTGTATATAATACAGTCAAACCTGTCTATAATACAGTCAAACCTGTCTATAATACAGTCAAACCTGTATATAATACAGTCAAACCTGTATATAAATATACAGTCAAACCTGTATATAATACATTATATAATACAGTCACACCTGTATATAATACAGTCAAACCTGTATATAATACAGTCAAACCTGTATACAATACAGTCAAACCTGTATATAATACAGTCAAACCTGTATATAATACAGTCACACCTGTATATAATACAGTCAAACCTGTATATAATACAGTCACACCTGTATATAATACAGTCAAACCTGTATATAAATACACTGTCAAACCTGTATATAAAACAGTCAAACCTGTATACAATACAGTCAAACCTGTATATAATACAGTCAAATCTGTATATAATACAGTCAAACCTGTATATAATACAGTCAAGCCTGTATATAATAGTCAAATCTGTATATAATACAGTCAAACCTGTCTATAATACAGTCAAACCTGTCTATAATACAGTCAAACCTGTCTATAATACAGTCAAACCTGTCTATAATACAGTCAAACCTGTCTATAATACAGTCAAACCTGTCTATAATACAGTCAAACCTGTCTATAATACAGTCAAACCTGTCTATAATACAGTCAAACCTGTATATAATACAGTCAAACCTGTATATAATACAGTCAAACCAGTATATAATACAGACACACCTGTATATAATACAGTCACACCTGTATATAATACAGTCACACCTGTATATAATACAGTCAAACCTGTATATAATACAGTCAAACCTGTATATAATACAGTCAAACCTGTATATAATACAGTCAAACCTGTATATAATACAGTCAAACCTGTATATAATACAGTCAAACCTGCATATAATAGTCAAACCTGTATATAATACAGTCAAACCTGTATATAATACAGTCAAACCTGTCTATAATACAGTCAAACCTGTCTATAATACAGTCAAACCTGTCTATAATACAGTCAAACCTGTATAATACAGTCAAACCTGTCTATAATACAGTCAAACCTGTCTATAATACAGTCAAACCTGTATATAATACAGTCAAACCTGTCTATAATACAGTCAAACCTGTCTATAATACAGTCAAACCTGTCTATAATACAGTCAAACCTTTCTATAATACAGTCAAACCTGTCTATAATACAGTCAAACCTGTATATAATACAGTCAAACCTGTCTATAATACAGTCAAACCTGTATATAATACAGTCAAACCTGTCTATAATACAGTCACACCTGTCTATAATACAGTCATACCAGTATACAATACAGTCAAACCTGTATACAATACAGTCAAACCTGTATACAATACAGTCAAACCTGTATACAATACAGTCAAACCTGTATATAATACAGTCAAACCTGTATATAATACAGTCAAATCTGTATATAATACATTCAAATCTGTCTATAATACAGTCAAACCTGTATATAATACAGTCAAACCTGTATATAATACAGTCAAACCTGTATATAATACAGTCAAACCAGTATATAATACAGTCAAACCTGTCTATGATACAGTCAAACCTGTATATAATACAGTCAAACCTGTATATAATACAGTCACACCTGTATATAATACAGTCAAACCTGTATATAATACAGTCAAACCTGTATATAATACAGTCAAACCTGTATATAATACAGTCAAACCTGTATATAATACAGTCACACCTGTCTATGATACAGTCAAACCTGTATATAATACAATCACACCTGTATATAATACAGTCAAACCTGTATACAATACAGTCAAACCTGTCTATAATACAGTCAAACCTGTCTATAATACAGTCAAACCTTTCTATAATACAGTCAAACCTGCATATAATACAGTCAAACCTGTCTATAATACAGTCAAACCTGTATATAATACAGTCAAACCTGTCTATAATACAGTCAAACCTGTATATAATACAGTCAAACCTGTCTATAATACAGTCACACCTGTCTATAATACAGTCATACCAGTATACAATACAGTCAAACCTGTATACAATACAGTCAAACCTGTATACAATACAGTCAAACCTGTATACAATACAGTCAAACCTGTATATAATACAGTCAAACCTGTATATAATACAGTCAAACCTGTCTATGATACAGTCAAACCTGTATATAATACAGTCAAATCTGTATATAATACAGTCAAACCTGTATATAATACAGACAAATCTGTATATAATACAGTCACACCTGTATATAATACAGTCAAATCTGTATATAATACAGTCACACCTGTATATAATACAGTCAAACCTGTATATAATACAGTCACACCTGTCTATGATACAGTCAAACCTGTATATAATACAGTCACACCTGTATATAATACAGTCAAACCTGTATATAATACAGTCAAACCTGTCTATGATACAGTCAAACCTGTATATAATACAGTCAAATCTGTATATAATAGTCAAACCTGTATATAATACAGTCAAACCTGTATATAATACAGTCAAACCTGTATATAATACAGTCAAACCTGTATATAACAGTCAAATCTGTATATAATACAGTCAAACCTGTATATAATACAGTCAAATCTGTATATAATACAGTCAAACCAGTCTATAGTACAGTCAAACCTGTATATAATACAGTCAAACCTGTATATAAAACAGTCAAACCTGTATATAATACAGTCAAACCTGTATATAATACAGTCAAACCTGTATATAATACAGTCAAACCTGTATATAATACAGTCAAACCTGTATATAATACAGTCAAACCTGTATATAATACAGTCAAACCTGTATATAAAACAGTCAAACCTGTATATAATACAGTCAAACCTGTATATAATACAGTCAAACCTGTATATAATACAGTCAAACCAGTATATAATACAGTCAAACCTGTATATAATACAGTCAAACCTGTATATAATACAGTCAAACCTGTATATAATACAGTCAAACCAGTCTATAATACAGTCACACCTGTATATAATACAGTCAAACCTGTATATAATACAGTCAAACCTGTCTATGATACAGTCAAACCTGTATATAATAC
Source organism: Bathymodiolus septemdierum (assembly GCA_963383655.1). Classification (NCBI taxonomy): domain Eukaryota; kingdom Metazoa; phylum Mollusca; class Bivalvia; order Mytilida; family Modiolidae; genus Bathymodiolus; species Bathymodiolus septemdierum. The sequence goes on from OY726528.1 coordinate 57,069,861, forward strand.
AGTCAAACCTGTATATAATACAGTCAAACCTGTATATAATACAGTCAAACCTGTATATAAAACAGTCAAACCTGTATATAATACAGTCAAACCTGTATATAATACAGTCAAACCTGTATATAATACAGTCAAACCAGTATATAATACAGTCAAACCTGTATATAATACAGTCAAACCTGTATATAATACAGTCAAACCTGTATATAATAGTCACACCTGTATATAATACAGTCAAACCTGTATATAATACAGTCAAACCTGTATATAATACAGTCAAACCAGTATATAATACAGTCAAACCTGTATATAATACAGTCAAACCTGTCTATGATACATTCAAACCTGTATATAATACAGTCAAACCTGTATATAATACAGTCAAACCTGTATATAATACAGTCAAACCATTATATAATACAGTCAAACCTGTATATAATAGTCAAATCTGTATATAATACAGTCAAACCTGTATATAATACAGTCAAACCTGTATATAATACAGTCAAACCTGTATATAATACAGTCAAACCTGTATATAATACAGTCAAACCTGTATATAATACAGTCAAACCTGTATATAATACAGTCAAACCTGTATATAATACAGTCAAACCTGTATATAATACAGTCAAACCTGTATATAATACAGTCAAACCTGTCTATAATACAGTCAAACCTGTCTATAATACAGTCAAACCTGTCTATAATACAGTCAAACCTGTATATAATACAGTCAAACCTGTATATAATACAGTCAAACCTGTCTATGATACAGTCAAACCTGTCTGATACAGTCAAACCTGTATATAATACAGTCAAACCTGTATATAATACAGTCAAACCTGTATATAATACAGTCAAACCATTATATAATACAGTCAAACCTGTATATAATAGTCAAATCTGTATATAATACAGTCAAACCTGTATATAATACAGTCAAACCTGTATATAATACAGTCAAACCTGTATATAATACAGTCAAACCTGTATATAATACAGTCAAACCTGTATATGATACAGTCAAACCTGTATATAATACGGTCAAACCTGTATATAATACAGTCAAACCTGTATATAATACAGTCAAACCTGTATATAATACAGTCAAACCTGTCTATAATACAGTCAAACCTGTCTATAATACAGTCAAACCTGTCTATAATACAGTCAAACCTTTCTATAATACAGTCAAACCTGTCTATAATACAGTCAAACCTGTCTATAATACAGTCAAACCTGTCTATAATACAGTCAAACCTGTCTATAATACAGTCAAACTTGTATATAATACAGTCAAACCTGTATATAATACAGTCAAACCTGTATATAATACAGTCAAACCTGTCTATAATACAGTCAAACCTGTCTAATACACTCAAACCTGTATATAATACAGTCAAACCTGTCTATAATACAGTCAAACTTGTATATAATACAGTCAAACCTGTCTATAATACAGTCAAACCTGTCTATAATACAGTCAAACCTGTATATAATACAGTCAAACCTGTCTATAATACAGTCACACCTGTATATAATACAGTCAAACCAGTATACAATACAGTCAAACCTGTATACAATACAGTCAAACCAGTATATAATACAGTCAAACCTGTATACAATACAGTCAAACCTGTATATAATACAGTCAAACTTGTATATAATACAGTCAAATCTGTATATAATACATTCAAATCTGTCTATAATACAGTCAAACCTGTATATAATACAGTCAAACCTGTATATAATACAGTCAAACCTGTATATAATACAGTCAAACCTGTATATAATACAGTCAAACCAGTATATAATACAGTCAAACCTGTATGATATAGTCAAACCTGTATATAATACAGTCAAATCTGTATATAATACAGTCAAACCTGTATATAATACAGTCACACCTGTATATAATACAGTCAAACCTGTATATAATACAGTCAAACCTGTATATAATACAGTCAAACCTGTATATAATACAGTCAAACCTGTATATAATACAGTCACACCTGTCTATGATACAGTCAAACCTGTATATAATACAATCACACCTGTATATAATACAGTCAAACCTGTATATAATACAGTCAAACCTGTCTATGATACAGTCAAACCTGTATATAATACAGTCAAACCAGTATATAATACAGTCAAACCTGTATGATATAGTCAAACCTGTATATAATACAGTGAAATCTGTATATAATACAGTCAAACCTGTATATAATACAGTCACACCTGTATATAATACAGTCAAACCTGTATATAATACAGTCAAACCTGTATATAATACATTCAAACCTGTATATAATACAGTCAAACCTGTATATAATACAGTCACACCTGTCTATGATACAGTCAAACCTGTATATAATACAATCACACCTGTATATAATACAGTCAAACCTGTATATAATACAGTCAAACCTGTCTATGATACAGTCAAACCTGTATATAATACAGTCAAATCTGTATATAATACAGACAAATCTGTATATAATACAGTCACACCTGTATATAATACAGTCAAATCTGTATATAATACAGTCACACCTGTATATAATACAGTCAAACCTGTATATAATACAGTCACACCTGTCTATGATACAGTCAAACCTGTATATAATACAGTCACACCTGTATATAATACAGTCAAACCTGTATATAATACAGTCAAACCTGTCTATGATACAGTCAAACCTGTATATAATACAGTCAAATCTGTATAATACAGTCAAACCTGTATATAATACAGTCAAACCTGTATATAATACAGTCAAACCTATATATAATACAGTCAAACCTGTATATAACAGTCAAATCTGTATATAATACAGTCAAACCTGTATATAATACAGTCAAATCTGTATATAATACAGTCACACCTGTATATAATACAGTCAAATCTGTATATAATACAGTCAAACCAGTCTATAATACAGTCAAACCTGTATATAATACAGTCAAACCTGTATATAAAACAGTCAAACCTGTATATAATACAGTCAAACCTGTATATAATACAGTCAATCTTGTATATAATACAGTCAAACCTGTATATAATACAGTCAAACCTGTATATAATACAGTCAAACCTGTATATAAAACAGTCAAACCTGTATATAATAGTCAAACCTGTATATAATACAGTCAAACCTGTATATAATACAGTCAAACCAGTATATAATACAGTCAAACCTGTATATAATACAGTCAAACCTGTATATAATACAGTCAAACCTGTATATAATACCGTCAAATCTGTATATAATACAGTCAAACCAGTCTATAATACAGTCAAACCTGTATATAATACAGTCAAACCTGTATATAATACAGTCAAACCTGTATATAATACAGTCAAACCTGTATATAATACAGTCAAACCTGTATATAATACAGTCAAACATGTATATAATACAGTCAAACCTGTCTATGATACAGTCAAACCTGTCTATGATACAGTCAAACCTGTCTATGATAGTCAAACCTGTATATAATACAGTCAAACCTGTATATAATACAGTCAAACCTGTATATAATACAGTCAAACCTGTATATAATAGTCACACCTGTATATAATACAGTCAAACCTGTATATAATACAGTCAAACCTGTATATAATACAGTCAAACCAGTATATAATACAGTCAAACCTGTATATAATACAGTCAAACCTGTCTATGATACAGTCAAACCTGTATATAATACAGTCAAACCTGTATATAATACAGTCAAACCTGTATATAATACAGTCAAACCATTATATAATACAGTCAAACCTGTATATAATAGTCAAATCTGTATATAATACAGTCAAACCTGTATATAATACAATCAAACCTGTATATAATACAGTCAAACCTGTATATAATAGTCACACCTGTATATAATACAGTCAAACCTGTATATAATACAGTCAAACCTGTATATAATACAGTCAAACCAGTATATAATACAGTCAAACCTGTATATAATACAGTCAAACCTGTCTATGATACATTCAAACCTGTATATAATACAGTCAAACCTGTATATAATACAGTCAAACCTGTATATAATACAGTCAAACCATTATATAATACAGTCAAACCTGTATATAATAGTCAAATCTGTATATAATACAGTCAAACCTGTATATAATACAGTCAAACCTGTATATAATAGTCACACCTGTATATAATACAGTCAAACCTGTATATAATACAGTCAAACCTGTATATAATACAGTCAAACCTGTATATAATACAGTCAAACCTGTATATAATACAGTCAAACCAGTATATAATACAGTCAAACCTGTATATAATACAGTCAAACCTGTCTATGATACAGTCAAACCTGTATATAATACAGTCAAACCTGTATATAATACAGTCAAACCTGTATATAATACAGTCAAACCATTATATAATACAGTCAAACCTGTATATAATAGTCAAATCTGTATATAATACAGTCAAACCTGTATATAATACAGTCAAACCTGTATATAATACAGTCAAACCTGTATATAATACAGTCAAACCTGTATATTAAGGCCACTGAAGGGAATCTGTAAATTGCGTTGCCCTTTATATAATAATAACTTTATTGCAAAACAGGAAACCCTGACGCGCTGTACAAATTACAACAAATAATGACAAGTTGACAACAACATAAGACATACAACATACAGTAAGAACTCAAATCAAGTTTAAATTTATCTATATATATATACAGATAATTGACCAATGTGGACCCTATTTTCGCAACTCCATAAATTGCTTGATATAATCGACAACGTTGGACAAGATATCTTGACTGGGATTTTAAAATAAACTTTAGCGATTGAGTCAAGCTGATTGAAATCAGGATAATAGTTTTCAATTTCTTGAATCAAACTGTTTCGAATAATATAATTAATATGACAATACTTTGCAAGCTTTGCAAATTCTTTGTTCTCTTGGAACTTTCTTATACCGACCAATTTCTATTTCTAACTTGTGGTCGCTTATACGGAACTTAGTTAAGATTTTACGACTATTAATTTTTTTTTAGTGTGGACAAGTAATCCTCTAGCTTAATTTCAGTTTTAAGTTTATTGTAAAGAAAAAGCTTTGAATTTTCATCTAAGTTTGAAAGTTTTTCAAGTATAATTTGATCATATTTTTAGTTGAATTCTTAATCGGATTTTTAATAAGTATATACATGTTAGAATTATATGCACTATTTATTAATGGGAAAATGAGACTTCCCTTTATAGACAGTGATTTGCTATATTAAGGTTCATTATAACACTTGTCAAAGTCAAAGGGTGTACTCGATATGCTAATTTGTTTTCATCAAAATTTCGAAAACAAGAAGAGTAACTTGATATTTATTTAAAGTAATATGAAAGGCAAATATCGTGGAATTTTTGGATTAAATATTTTCACTTAATATGTCACTTAATTTTAACTAAAATCAACTGCATAACATTAAAAATCTGCTCAAAAGCAGATTTTAAGAGCAAATCGCAAAATATTTGACAGCAGATAATTCTGTTTTCCCGTACAGTAATGCAAAGGATAAGCGCGTGACCCAAGATTTGAACTCTTTCGGGGAGATTATCGCTCATGCGCAATGTTCTGTTGATGGAATATATATATATATATATATATATATATATATATATATATATATATATATATATTTTTCGTGTGTACCACATAAGAATAATTGCAACAACAAAAATTGGTTCACACGACATGAAAACAGACAGATTCCTCAATAATCATTGTCAGGAATGTGTGTGTGCTTACCTCAGCATCCATGATTGTTTATCTTTTCTTCACGAAGTCATGATCGGCAATCATCGGACCAAAACTTTTCTTCACGAGGTCATGATCGGCAATCATCGGAACAGAACAACCGAAAGTTAATCAGTCTCCACAACAATGGCGAGGACGATAAACATGCACACACGGATTTGCAGATTTCTAGTTGTTGGGAACATATTTCGACTTGAAACATGCATGAATAGCTTAGTAAAGGTACCGCCGTATTCCAAATTGAATTTTCAGGGGGAAATTGTCTTCACCCAAAACTGCATTCTCTATCCAGAGTTGTCGTTCCTGCTACGCTAGACTCTATCTCTGTCAACGCCCATTTTACAAGATTCTTGTAAAAGTTAGAAACAGTAAAAAAATGTACTTAAAATTGTTTTATTTATTGTAAATATCAATAAAAATGAAAATAAATCACTCATTTCAAATCAATTCTCTCTTAAAAATGATTCCCCCCCCCCCCTCCCCACACTTCTTGGAGAACTATTTTGCGGAGGTAAAAATTAAAAAGTTAAAAACGATCACAAATCATCTTTAAGAGAGAATTGATTTGAAACGGTGAGGTTTTGTCTAAATTGACCCTTCATTTCAGATGAATAGGTGATATAGCCTTAAGAAAGGAAAGAAGTATTGAGGGCCATTTATTTGCATTAAATGGAATATGTCCAATTTAGGGGGAAAAAAGTTAACTTTTGTTGTATTCTTAGACGTTTGGTTAAGTATTGGGAATTCTTTGGGGGAAAATGTAAGCCATGGACATGACGGGTGCCACTAGTGGTCCAGGGACTGCTAATCCTTCCGGGGAGCCCGAGTTTACTCCAGTATTTAGTGGGTTTGTGTTGCTCAATCTTTAGTTTTCTGTGTAATGATTTGTGGTTCATTGTGTTTGTTCTATTGTAATCTTTCTTTGACCATTGTATTGTCAGGCTTTCTTCGAATTACGGCTTCTGCTTAACCATGTCGTATCTTCAATTTTTCCTATTTAGTGACTTCGACGTGAATTCTATGGTAACGTTGAAAATAAAGTTATCTTCAAAGCCAGCGAGTGGGCATGATTCGACCAAGATTATGGGGGTAAAACAAGGTTTTGTTTTCCCTACTGATGAAAGATTTATCAGACATGCTTGCAAACAGTATTCTGGGTTATCTTGCGGTCCTCAGACATTACATGGCCGTCTCAAGCAGACTATGTCGCTTTTCTTCTTTTTTTTTTTTTTTGGCAGAAACGCAATCAGATTTGCATAATAAAAATGTTTAACACTTCTCATGCTTTTGCATGTAAATGGAATTTAAAGCTTAGGGTTAGTGTTATTGTGTTTAATGCCATTTTCAACAATAATTCAGTTATATCGTGGCGGTCAAAATATATTGGTGGTGGAAACCGGAGTACCTGGAGAAAACCATCGACCTGTCGCAAGTTACTGACAAACGTTATCACATAATGTTGTATCGAGTACACTTCGCCTGAACAGGATTTGAACTCACACCGTTAGTGGTGATAGGTACAGATTGCATAGGAAGTTGTAAATCCAACTACCATACGATCACGACCACGACGGCCCCCAATTTAATGTTAAATAGCAATCACTCACTCAAATATGTAGTATAATGTAATAGCTCGCTTTTGAGTTCCAACACAACCACTCACAGGAATAAAAATATAATTGTCGATAATATTAAACATCTATATTTATTGTGTTGGTACTCTTACAAAGTCAGTGTTTAAACATTAGAAACATGTCGTACACAACATACATAGATTAACATGAGGTCCCTATCTTCGTAGGGCCCCCGAGCAACTGCCCAGTGTGCCCATGCGTTAAGACGACACTGCCTACCGGAGCTCGAGCCCACAGCCTTACCTTACCCGAGACGGGCACGCTAACCATTACACCACCAACGAGGTGTACCATGGCTATTTGAAAGGAAACATTGACACCAAATAGAATAAGAATTTTAAGCCAGAACGTAAATTCAATCGGATAAACTATCGGAAAATTCTACGCAATGGAATTCCGTTTAACGCTCCACTATTGGACTTCTTTTTCTTCTTCTTCTTTGGTTACGGAAAACCATCAACGCATGCCTGGTAAAATGTTTGGATGTTCCACATGGATCCCATCCGCAGATCCACAACTCATATTTCAATCTTAGCTGATTTTGGTTATCCTGTTTAGTCCCTTTGATTTTATTGCTCCCAAACATTTTAAAATTATTTGACTTTCCAATCTAGTCTCGATTTTTGAGTGAACCTGATGAATGTTATTCCAGAAACACACTTCGTGCGCACCTAAATTTGATATCTACGTTTTTATTACAATATCGGATGGAATATAATTCTGCGAACAAAAATGGAGTTCCGACCAGTGCTTTGCTAATGGAATTAAGATGTGAAACTATCCATGACTATCTTGAAAGGCAAAGAGTATAATATGATATCATATTTTGCAATTATATTTTCAGATTTGACCCAACAAACGATTTTTTTGTGTAAGCAAATATTTAGCGAACAAATATATAAAAATATAATACAATGATCTTTCTGAACATGTAGCCACACAACACCAGTAATTCAAAATGTCGATTTAGACCACTTTTTACAATAATTGTGACAACAGAACCTTTAATAAGTATTTTGTTCAAATGAATAGAGTGAAACAGTTTAAAATAATCTCCTCTATAACAAAGTTAAGGATATTGCAACAATTATGTCTCCCAGGGCGATCCAAAAATGCATTGATAAGTAATTAAAACTATTATGAAAGCTCAATGTTAAAGTAAAAATGTAAAAAATGTAAAAAAAAACCGGAAGCTCTTCCATGGCTGGTCCGCAAACAGTCCTATTATCTTTTTTTAGTTTTATTGTTTCCTGTTTATGAAAACTTGTGTGACAAAACAAAAGTAACATCACAGAACAACTTTGGGTCATTAAGAAGTTATTTCTTATAAAAAATTAAAAAAAAAGATTAAATAACATTGTTCAATAATTACTGTGATCACGATTTTCTCCCAAATCAAATATTTGACAAGTACTTTAACGTTAAATTCAATGTGATAAAATGTAAATTTTTAAGATTTTATTGGCTGAACTTCTTAGCGATCCATTAACTGTATATATATAGGGTATTGAATACAACCGCATTGGTTTTTTACCTTTTATCCGAAATTTTTAATTATTCGATACTGTGGGTGTAAATAAGGTGCATATGTAACAATTTATTTGTTCCTACCTAAAATTATATCCCCCCAGATAAAATATCAATGAAATTATATCCATGACTGGCATGAGGATAAAATATTCTAAAACATATTATCTCACATTAATAAATATTATCCCTCTGTAGGATAATATTTTTTTTCAATACGGATAATATTTGTTAAGAAATGCTATCCTATGGGATATAATTTCATTAATATTTTATCTGGGGGGATAAAAAAAAATCCTATGATGACATCATTTTCATAAAAAAACCCATTAAACAGCCATGATAATTTAATGAACTACGAGTATGACATTACATATAATGTTTGTATGTTTATTTACAAAAATTACAATTTTACAAAATTAACTCGCAAATTGCGAGTATTTTGGTCGCCTTGTAGAGCCCTGCTATAGGATATAATTATAATTTCGATGATATTTTATCTGTATAGATGCTATGTTTAAATATCAAATTACAATATTGATTATGTAATCAGTATCATACATAGTTCTTAATTCAAATATATCTTTGATGATTTTTTTTATTCAATTTACGATACTGATTTTTATAAATACATGTACAAAATATGTTTTCAAATTACTCACCTCCTTTAATTTTGTAATATATCTTTTGATTCTATATAATAAAATGTTCTGCTCTCTAAATTTTTATATTCAAATCCATCCATTTTGATTGACCTTGAATGTATTCAAATGAAAGAAAACCTTAAGAAATCAATCAATATATGTATATAATAAAACTCTTATTTGATCAAGAATAAAAGATACTATTTCGTAGAAATTTTATCCTATGAGATAATATTTCATGGACATTTTCTATTTTTATGGATAAAATATTTTGAACTTTTTTTATCCACAATGGCAGATATTTTTTTTAATATGGGATAAAATATCACCCACATTTGATCCATAATTTCACAAAATTTAATCCTATGGGATAATTTTAGGGCTCAATTTTATCCCATGGGATAATATTTTTGGAGGATATAATTTATGTTTACACATATAGTGCAACTCTAAAATTAATACAAGTTTATACTTGGTGGTCCAAACCTGGACGTCAATACAGAAGAAAGAAGAAGAGGTGTCCTAGCTGGAATTTTAGGATTAAGCCAACCATTATTATAAAATGTGGTGTTTGATACATCTAGTAAATAATGTACTATGTATTTCAATTTTAAAGTTGAAAGGAAATTTGGTCAAACTACATGGCATGGCCTGGCCTCAGACCTGTTCAAATTTCTGATTTGTCAAATGTTGTATACAAAAAAAAAAATCTTCTCTGAAACTACTTAACGAATTGTATGCACATTTTTCAGGAACATTATTTGAAATGTTCTATAGAAAAATGCCTAATTTCTGTCTAATCAGTCAAACAAGGATCTATAGAGACAATTCAAATTTCTGAATTATCTCTGAAACTTTTTGGCCATTAGTGGAAGCAAAAAAAGTTCCATTTTGTTCTGATCTGTCAGACAACATATTGCCAGAGGCTATTAAAGTTTCTGATTATTCAAATACAAAAAATCTATGAAACAGCAAGTTCAAATGATTTGTAAGATTTTACAAATTTCTTTTAGGCTATGTGGTCCTCTCTGTCTGTAGAGATTCCTCATTTTGGTCTGTCAAAAAAAAATGGCTGCCATGTGCAATTCTTGTAGCTGAACGGCTGAATCATCTAACTGATTTGTAGCTTAATACAAATAATGTTTTTAAGGTCCTCTACAAAGATTCCTCCATTTATGATTATGAGTTTAAATGATTTTTAATTTAGAACTAATGAGGTAATCTCAGGTATGCAAGCCTTTCAATATAAGGGGTGTGATACCAGGTACTTTACCCGCCTAAAATGGTCTTTGGTACTTCCTGATTTTAACGAGTGTTGTATAAGATATTCATGAAAACTGTTCAAATTTTAATAAAAAGTACCGCCTGTAAATAGTGACGTACTGGTACACTTGAAAAATGTTGAAAGCCCTGTGTATGCAAGGGTCAGGTCCTGATAATTCCTCATGTGGTCATGATCCCCCGAAACTACATACAGGTCCAGATAATTTTTAAATTGGTACAAATGATGTGAACTCCATCTACAAAATTTTTTAATTTAATTTTGTTTCTGTGCGAAACTCGGCAATAGGCAGTTTTTGTCTCGAAAACTGTAATCTTGCTTGAACCCCTCAAGCGATACCTGAATAATCAATTGCAATTGTTTCTGCGGGAGTCTCCCGTAATATGAGACCATTACACATACTCCCTCCTGTGTGATTGGAAATTTCTGTGTAAAACACTTTCAATCAATTTCAATAATTCATCCATGATTTTTTTAATAAGTGTATTCATAGACAGATTAATAACTCTGACAGTAAACACTTCATTAGGTTAATCATAGTATTCCTATATGGACAGTTGACACTATAAGTTATCTACGTGTCTACCCGTGGGCATTGAGATTGTACCACCCTTCAGCACCACTGTATAACCTTGCTGTTTTATTAATATTATTACATACACCTGTATACATATAAGGTGAAACTTGCCCATGCAGTCACCTGTATTAAAATTTCCCCTTTTTCTTTTCCCATCATAGAAAATTTTGTGTGGATTAAGACTGTTTTAAGAGTTCGTCTTAAAGGACCATTTTTTTCTTGTCCCAAAGGTGACCTCTTAATACATTTTTGACTGTATACACCTTTCAACATGTGGTCATCTGTGATAATGTCTACATTGGATTCTTTCTATCTGTAATCAGTGTTTATTACTGTTACCATGGATTTTGATGACAAATCGTTCATCCATAATCCTAAATCGTTCATCCATAATCCTAAGTTAATCCTAATAACAAAACAAACAAACAAGACTTTCAAAACTAACTTTTTTTGTTTTTATTTGTAGCATCATAATGTGACATCACACTGACATATGATTTTCTGAATCAATTTGTTGATACTGACAATATCAGTCTAAGAGTTCAAAGGTCAAAAGGGTCAAATTACTGGTAAGTGATATCATAGAATACGTGAAGAAAAGAATAGAGAAAGAAAAAAAGAAATATGTGTTTCTCTACCAATTTTGTTAAGGGAAATATGTTACTTGTGTCTCTCATTAAATGTATACAATTTTTTTTTTAGAGAAATGAAGAAGGAAAAAGGAATGGCTAATGAGACACGGGGGAAGAAAGAAAGGAAAAGAAAAGGTAATATATTGTAAATTGATGAATTGGTTTCAAATGTACTAGAATCTATTAAATGACATACTCGTATTTTATCAGACCGCATCAGTGGCGTAATGGTTTACATGCTCGCCTCGCGTGTGGTAGATCGTGGGTTTGAGCCCCGGTCGGGTCAAACCAAAGATTATAAAAATTGGTATTTGTTGCTTCTCCGCTAAACACGTAGCATTCAGGAGAAAGTAAAGACTGGTTGGCTCGGAATCAGAATAATGTGTACGAGTGGAGCGACACGTCTACCCACAGACTATTGTTTCAGTGAACTAGCACTATAAAAATCCAACTCAGTGTGTTGGTCTAGAACAAAGCGGACATCATCATTGTCTCATTGAAAATTAACTTGTTTTCACCATAATATAGCTGTAAAAAATGCCGAATTGGCGTTGAACAACAATCACTCACTCGTATTTGATCAGCGATATCATATGTACATTGTCAGATAATATGAAATGTATTTGTACCAGCTTTAGAAACAGGGAGTAAAAGCAGGATTCTGGGTAATTTTTCTGGCCTGTTTCACAGCTAGTGCAAATGAAGTTTGTTTATATGGACAATGCACCTACACATATTTTGTGTTTAATCTTGTAGTGTCGAAAATAACTTCCAAATTTGACAGAAAATTTACTTGACATTTCAGCCCAACCAAAGAAAACAACAGATGTTAAAGATCTGATGGTTGAATTACAAGTAGAATCATTTCCAGTTACAGCTAGGTATGATAGAATACCATTTATTTTGATTATTTGTTCTTTTCTTAGAAGTTAATTTATACCATCTTAAGGATGTAGAGTAAGATTCTGTAGTCTACAGATCTTAAGTGAAAATAAATAGGGCGGGTCAGGGGTTAGGGTTATGATGTATTGTGACACTTTCAACAATATTTCAGTTATATCATGGCGGTCAGATTTATTGGTGAAGGAAACCAGAGTGCCCGCATATTGTTGTATAGAGTACACCTCGCCTGAGTGGGATTCAAACTCATCGGTAGTGAACCCACATCCTACCACGCTCAGGATGAGCTTGCTAACCATTACACCACTGACTAGGTTTACTCACAAAGTTTGTGGTGATAGGCAGTGATTACACAGGTAGTTGTAAATCCAACTACTATACAATCACGACCACGATGGCCCCTAAATAAAATAAAGTTTCTCACAATCTAAAATTGATTGAACACAAATTCTGCATGCATAACCAGGGTTTGCCGCTAGTCTAGTTTCTTTAATGAGATCTTTACATTTGTTTTTGAAAACACAAAGTAGCAGTACGTTATCCCTGTCTCATTAATGTTTCTTATTCAATTATGAAAAGAAAGTTTAAACAGTGATGGTCAATAATTCCACCAGTATTAACAAAACAAACAATCAGCTATAACAGGCTCTCTCTTCTACCTAAGGATATAGGAACTGTAGTAGGTTCATAGCTACCTCCGCTAACTCCATTTGTGGAGATCTCCATTAGCTCAGTTGATAGAGCAGTGGCTTACAATACGAGAAGTCTTGGGATTTAATCCCATTGCAGACATTTTATTAGATGAAATATGCTCTACTGGTACACAACTCTCACCTTAACTCTCTGAACAAAAAAACCCCCACAATATATGACGATGGAAATCAAGGTCCTAGCTTGAAGCAGACGCAAAAATGTATATTTTGTTAGCATGAGTTAGTAGATGTACACATTACTAGTACAGTCAAACCTGTATTAAGAGGTCACCTTTTGGGCAAACAAAAAATGATCTTTTAAATCAGGTGACGTCTTAAAAGAGGTTCAATTCATATGATATTTTCTATGACAGGACAAGAAAAGAGTGACCTTTTCATACAGGTGACTGCTTAATAGAGGTTTGACTGTATATATCAATTAAAGAATTGAATACAATCTTTTGTAGTTATAATGATGTATAAAAACTTTGAAGGAAGTACATCTTGTATGAAGAATGGTGGAGTTTCATATAAAAAATGTACTGCTATCAATCTTTTACATCCCTATTAAACTGCAAACAATTGCATTCAATACTTATAATTACATTTTTATATTATTAAATAGTAGGTGTGGTTGAATGGTTGTGTGCTTCATTGACTGATGAAGTTTGACTTCTGAAGTCACATGTCAGCCTTTTGACCAATAACATGGGGCTATCTAAATGAAATGAACACAATGTAATTCTGATAGGATGCATTTGCAGTACAATTACGAAACTCATACTCAAAAGTTTTATGTCCATGAGGCCAGTATATCGACCTTAGGAATAGATCTCTGATGACTGATGGAAAAACAACAATTATTGACATTTCAGCGTGAAATAAAGGTTTTTTACCAATAATAGGAATTCATCCTCAGACTGAAGGTTAAATCGAAACAAATCATAGAATATACCGTAATTATTGTTTTGATATTTACAGCCAATCTGTCAATCAAGATGAGAAGATTGTGCCAAACTTTGGCAAGAAACGGAAATTAGCAACTGATATAAAAGAATCGTAAGTAACTGATAAGTGTGTTGTGATCTTAAATGGCAGTCCTCGAAATAAAAATTTGAATTTACTGGTTTGAATCAAATTCTTGAATTTTTTTATACATATACAGTGAAGCCTAGCTAAACCAAACCCTGGATAAACTGAAATCCTTATAAACCGTACTTTAAATAAAGTCCCAAAGTAGGAAATCTTTGTTAATTTAACCTGTATAAACCAAACATTTGTATATTCTGAATACAATAGTTGGTCCCAAGGTGATTCGATTTAGACAGATTTCACTGTATCTTAAAAAAAAAAAAAGGAAATATTGACTGGTCCGAATAAAGTTTTACTCATCTTAGGCTGAAGGACCAGTGCTCATCGTAAGGACTGAAATGGTTGCCTATTAATGGTTGTTCTTTATAGCATGGCAAACATGTATGGGTTACTTTGTAATGTTTTAAATTTCATAAGCTTTACAGAGATATTTTAAAATATAGACTTAATGTTATTAGATCGGCATTGGTGGTATAATAGTTAGCGTTCTCAACTCGAGTGCGGTAGATCGTGGGTTCGAGCACCGGTCAAGTTAAACCAAACTTTCCAAAGACTATAAAATGAGTATGTTGCTTCCCCACTAAACATGCAGCATTAAGGAGAAGAAACAGAAACTGGTTGGTTCATAATCTGGATAATATTATTGACAGTGGTGTTTAAAATGCAAGATCAATCTTAACAGGGGCCATATTTTTGTTCTTAAAATATATGTACACAAATGTAGTGCAATTGGCCAAAGGGAGACAATTCTGATGTTTCTCTTTTAATAAAATTATCCACCACAATTTATCTGAAATATTGGTGAAAATTGTGTTATGCATCCATACACCATAATCTACATAGACAAGCTCTTAACTCTACAGGATCCATATTTCTTTTCTTAAAATAGATCTTTTTAAGGCTATTGCAAAATATAGTGTAATAGACCAAGGGGAGACAATTTTTATGTTTCTCTTCTAATAAAACTTACCTCCAGAATATAGATAGTATTGTTGAAAATTGTGTTCTACATCCATACACCATAATCTATTTAGCTCTACAGGAGCTATACTTCTTTTATTAAAATAAATCTGTTCAAGGCTACGACAAAATATAGTGCAATAATCCAAGGGGAGACAATTTTTATGTTTCTCTTCTAATAAAACTTACCACCAGAATATGGTTTTATACACCCATACACAATAATCCAATCAAATCTACAGGAGTCATATTTCTTTTCAGAGCTGTAGCACAGTGTAGGGTAATGAACCAACAAGGGGAGACAAATCTTGTATCAACAACATCAGAAGAAAATTGTGATAAAGAAAATACAGAGTTGACAGATATAAAAGTTTGTAGTGTTCCTTCTCTACAAGTAACTCTAAAGTGTGAGGAGGATGAAGGAGATACAAGGTCAACATCTTCAAAATGTTTTGAAAATAATGGGCCAGATGTTCTTTCTGAAACTGCAAAAGACAACTGTGAAATAACTGAAAATTCTGAAAATAAGAATATGGCAGATACTTCTGTGATTTCAAGGGAAGTTCAGAAGACTAAGAATGAACAGTGTCCAGAATTGTCTGTTAAAATTGATACATCTAATGAACAGATTACATCATTAAATAGAAACACGGCTGAAAATATTACTACATCATTAAATAGAAACACGGCTGAAAATGAAACTCTCAATAAACAGAATAACAGTATTGAAAAGTCAATTTCTGATTGTGAAATCGATGGGCAGATTAAAGACTTTGACAATGTAAATGTTGTTTCTAACTCTGATCAGATTTCTATTGAACAGATTGAAAAATTAAATGATGCTGATGAAACGTTAGATGATGTTGCCATTTCTTATTCTCCACTGAACAATTATTCTCCTGTATCAACGGACAACGTTGAAATTGATGCAGACAAATCGGCAGGTAGTCATAATATTGATCAACGTGAGGATCTTCCGTTGAGACAAGAAAGAACCGGTGAAATGAATCGCAAGGATCTTACGTTGAAGCAAGAAAGGACCAATGTAATGGATGAAAATTTGAATGTAAAAACGAGAGTATCATCTGATGCTTTAAATATAACAGGAAGAAAAGTGCACATACCTACTAATACACATATAGGGTCAGAGGTCATCAAACATGAAACGTTGACAGATGATGTGACAGGTATAGAAATCTGTGAAATTGGTGCTGAATGTGTTATTCCCCCTGATACGAACTCTTCACCAAAATTTGACAATGGAGTTGGCCATTTTGATCAGACTCAAAGTTTTTTGCCATCAGAAGTCAAAAGTTTAGATCCACATGTACAAGATGGTGTCCAGTTAATCAGAGAGGAAAACAATTTATTTGGTAATAAAATAATTAACATTCAGTGAAAGGTCATAACCCTTAGGCTTACTGTTCCAATAGACTATTTGTTCATTTCCTACTTTAATTCTAAAATTATATGTTTCACATGAGTTATTCCCCTTCAAGGCAAAGTTCAATGAAAATAACATATATATATTTTATCATTTTAATGTTGAAACAATTTGTGAATTATCTGTTTGCTAGAAAATTATCATCTGAATTTTTACTTTAGTTCAAATATCTACAAATTATGAAAACAATATTCTCCTATTCATTGTCTTTCCCATAGCTCTTGCTAGACCGGGTACCATTTTTCCTGTTGTAAGCGAAATAACTTGTATAAAAAGGGTCTAAAAACTGATAATTTTAGAATCAAATCCGGGAATGTGCAAACAGTCAATTAATTTGTATGTATGTGGGATTTTTTTTTTAAATGTTTATCTATCGATTTATAGATAGAACTACATGTGTGAAAGATCTTTCTCACAAATATTCCTCATTCACAAAATCCATGCAAATTCGAACCCTAATTTAAGCAATTCTTATATATCATTGGTGACAAAATAATTATGTAAACCCTTTATTCAAATTCCTTATTTTTTGCCAATATTTTTAGGAAATATTTTATTCTGATTGGCTGAAATTTATTCTCTGGACTTACTTTCCCAAATGAATTGTTGTGTAGTTCCTTTGTTAAAATTCCTTAAAAGGAAACTTCGCGATTTTTTACATGTTAGCTAAATATGTTCCTGGTGATATAAAATACATATTCACAAAGTTTTATCGACATATTTCCACAAATAACGGAGCAAATCGCAAATTTGTAATTTTAATTTCTAATTTGTTCATGGGTTGTGACGTTTTAACCCGATAATTGCATTGTGGGATTGAAATTTAAAGTCTGGGTCACTGATGTTAAATTCGCTTCATTTAAAGTGCTCAGAGGACTGTAATTTAAATCTAATAACCATTGGAAAATTAAATACTGAAGTGAACAGCTACGTACCTTTTTGATAAAAAACTATTTTAAATGAACAAAATGTTTCATTTCATTAATATTTACAATGGAAAGAGTGTTTTACAACAGTCACCTATATTCACTATATGTAGGATCCCTTTTACAATTATGTTCATTTTGTTTTACTGCTAATGTGCTGAAAAATATAATGGATAATTTTGACAACTCGTAACTTGTGTATTGATCGGATTAATAAAATGGGAATTTGAATACACACTATTTGCTTTCCAAGACGAGTTGGTAGATCGTTTATTATTTATTAAAGATAAAATATTTTTAAAACATTAGAATAAATATAATGTTGAAATAACAGGAACAATTATAATTGTAATTATGTTTTAGATGATAAAAAAAAGTATACACCATCCTTGAAATTATAAGTTTTCATTATTAGAGGTGCCAAATTGGCCTAACTATATATAGCTGTCTCATAATTAATATGTATTCACAATTTTAACGATCGATGTTTATAAAAAATGTTTTAATTTTAATTAAAGAACTAAAAATGAAAGGTTAGGAGATCGAGTGGCAACTGAGTTTACAAAGTTAGTGTTTAAAGAAAAAAAACACTCTTTGCTCAGTGACCCCCAGAAGGCACAAAACCTAAATATATGATTTGTTTCAGCTCGGAACCCTGTAAGCAAACTTGACCTATAATTTTGATATCCTCTGATATTCATTCAGACAAAGTTCGGAAGAGATCATGATCATGAGCAGTATAAACAGATGAAGAGCAGTCAAAATATACAGAGATTAGGCCACACCAAATTTACTTCTTGATTTTGTGCTAAAAACATTGGAGCGAGCAAGTGATTTAAAAATGTTAATTTCTTTTCCTTTTTTTTTTGTTTGTCATTTTTGATGAGCGAAACGTAAAATATTATGTGGAAAATATATTTCTTATATTTTTCATGTATTTTCAGAAGCGAGAGACCATATTTTAATTTTAAATATTTTATTCTTCAATAAATTAATGCAAATAATTCCTGAAATAAGAAGTGAAAGGCGGGATTTACTTCTTTTTATTTTCATTCTGAAAACGACAGGTACATTCACACCGGTTCACTCAGCAGGGTACCTAATATTGCGTAATGAGTTTAGGTCCACACAGGAAGTCGCCAGACAGAATATACAAGTGTCATTTTACATCCGGTCGACGGGACTCTGACCGAATACTTGAATACATGTGTCACAATCTTTGGCAATAATCAGAAACGCAATACACATTTTGTGACCCGTGACTAGAATAGGAGATGCAATACACATTTTAAAGGTTCTAATAGGTGATCAAAATACACGACCCTGATCAAGTGTACATGAGGAATGGGTGCATATTAATGCACACTGGCGGATCAAGGGGGTGTTCGACAATTTAGTAAATTTCGTGTATAAATTGGGTAAAAATTCGCAAACAAGAGCCTGGGACCCCGTTTTCAAAACTGCTGGATCCGCGCCTGATGCAGCATTGATTCTGGGGCCATTTTCACAAAATAATCTTAAGATTAACATTGATCGTAAGTTATATTGAATTGTTCATTTTTATCTTTATTTTTTTTGTGCCTCATCAGAATGATATAGCAACAACCAAAATTATGAAGTAAAGCAGGGTGAACAGGGCAGTGTAGAAAATTCTTCTTGCAAACCCTAAAAAGCAAAATAGACAAAAACCATTTGTATGCAATTTTTCCTTATAAAAACAACAACCATATTTTTTATGACTATTCTGAGATTAATCAGAAGGGTCCGCCAGTTCGAAAGACGTGATTAAAATAAACAAAAAATGTTTTCTTTACGCAGAGACATATTATATGTTACCCTTTGTTCAAATCAGAAATAACCGTTATGAAAACAGATTAATCTTTTTACTGTTGGCGAATAAGAATATTGTATTTCCATAAACAAATTATTATATTACGTAAGAGATATACCCTTTATGAAAACAGATTAATCTTTTTACTGTTGGCGAATAAGAATATTGTATTTCCATAAACAAATTATTATATTACACAAGCGATGTACCCTGCAGTTTTGTATAATAAACTTTAAAAGTATTTATAATACTCATCGTCTGTAATTGTCAAATGAAAACTATTACAAATTATATGTTTACATAATCCTCTCAATGTTATGGTTTCCTACCTTGTAACATTCTGTGCTTTTAGCTAAGAAGCAGAGCCTATGTGTAGCTTTATTGTAGTACATGAATGATCGATTACAAAGTGCGATCTTATAAATAATATCATTAAAACAATTTTGTCCGGTAGTATAGGCCTATTTTAATTTTTTTACGAATTCATGGCATTGTTCCGATGTTCGTTGTTTTTTTTTCAAATAATTTCGCAGTTCTTCAATTTTCAAAAAAAATCTTTTGTAAATGTGTCTCATTAAAGACGGACCGTTTTCTCCGATTCATTTGTTTTGCCATAAGTATATAGAAACAAAACGTAAATCTGCAAAAAGTGATTGTGTAATAAATTCATATATTTAGAATAATAAGAAAAATAAAAAGAATTACGCCCGACAAGCCATATCGACACTGAATGAGGACCCTGGTTTGTCACGCTTGTTTTGGGGCATGGTGGTATTTAGACATCACTTGATAATTGGTATCGAGATGCTATCAAAATGACGACATCCACCTATCGTTGACCGAATTTTAAAATCGATTTCATTCCCTTATCCAACATAATAAAATGCTAATATACATATAAACATCCATATTTATACATCAGGAAAAACATATAAAAAATTTATTTTTTTTGCAAAATTTCTCTTTAATTTGTGCTGATTTGGCAACAAATATGGCTGCTTTAGAAAATATTTTTTATTCCGATTGGCTAAAATTTATTCTCTGAAATTTACTTTCGCAAATGAATCATAGACTGAAGTATAGGAGGTCCAAAGGTCAAAAGTTTCCTCATTCTGTGCTGATTAGGCGACTGACACAACGGTCAAGAACAGCTTGTGGTTTGTTCAAGATTGAGAAATTTTCTTCTTTTAAACGCATGACTCGGCATGATTTCCATGTGCTACTTTGTATTAATAATCAATGGAATGACCCTTTGCATGCTGATATCAGGCATGTATCAGGAATTTTACCCGTGGGGGTGGGGGAGTCATTGACACCGGATCCATTGAGCTTCTTTTTCAAATTTTTTAATTTGGTGATTAGGTTTTTGTTAATGAATGAGGAAATTCTGTTAGTAAACATAAATATTTTATGCCAAACACTCATTTAAAAAAAAATATTTTTGTAGAAAACACCAAAGACACAGATGAGATATCAGATTCACAGTTATGTTCTATAGAATGGGTTGATGAAGTTACACTGCCAGTAAAATGTGATAGGTACGTCTTCAAAATTTACATTACATGTAAAATATGACAGGTACGGTACGTCTTAAAAAGTGCCAAAGATAGACATATATATACGTCTGAAAATTAAACCAAATAGTTTTAGAATTAGATTTTAGAGCTGTCAAATTTTTGTTCTTCCCTCGACGGGATTTGAACCCACACCATTGATACACTGCAGCACCATTCGCTTAGCCTTACGTCCAGTGCCCTAGACCACTCGACCACATCCACTCGAAAATCACATCAGTGATGTAATTGTTAGCGTGCTTGCCTCGAGTGTGGTATTGGTATTCACTACTTCTCCGTTAACACTCAGTGTCAAGGAGAAAGAGCAAAGATTAGTTGGCTCAAAATCAGGATAAAGTGTCCAAGTGGGGCGACTTGTTCAGTGAGGTAGAACAAATCTAACTAAGCGTGTTGATTAAGTACAAAGTGGATATCATGTTCATTGAATGTTCTCGTCATGATATAGATGAAAAGTGGTTTATTTGGTGTTAAACAACAATCACTCACTCTTTCACTAATCTGTGAGTTGAGAAAAATCTGTGGGGATCAACATAGGCAGGTGAGATATTAGTTATCTAATGTATGTAAATTCATTATTGTTATCTTACAGAAAACTGTTGCCTAGGCAACAAGATGGAACGACTATAATCCAAGGACTCGTCAAAGAATTGTCACAACTCAAGTTAGTATTAACAGTCTACAAATCTCCCTAGCTTACGGAGGCCGTCGTGGTCATGATCGTATGGTAGGTCGATTTACAACTACCTGTGCAATCAATCACCACTAGAGTTGTGAGTTCGAATCCCGTTCATGGCGAGGTGTACTCAGTACAACATTATGTGATTATGTTTGTCAGTGACTTGCGACAGGTCAGTGGTTTTCTCCGGGTACTCTGGTTTCCTTCACCAATAAAACTGACCGCCACAATATAAGTGAAATATTGTTGAAAGTGGCATTAAACACCGTAAAAGAAACCAACCAACCAACCCCTAGCTTACATCTTAAAGAGAGAATAAACAGTGATGGTCAACAATTCCACTAATATCAACAAAACAAACAATCACCTCTCACCTCAAATCATTGAACATAAAAAAAGGTCCACTATATACGACACTGGAAATCCAGGTCTTGGCTTGTGACAGGCACAAACATGTGGAGGGGTTAAACCTCTTAATGAGATCACAACCCTCCCCCGTCTGACAATTGGATTTCTAATGACAATAGATATAAAAAAAAGCAATAATAAAAAAAAACCTGCGCAGATTCACTTCCGCCCCAAAAACATTGACAGTACAATAGCAGGGTCAGTGAATGTTCGTAGTTAACTGACTACTAGCTTAAAATGTAGAATCTGTAGGTTAAAGACCATTTCATGTTAAAAATAATTCTCTGGGAAATTTTGTTCCAATCCTTTTTTTTATTATTTTTTTTATTTTTTTCATTTTTACAGCACAATGATACTACGAACAAAACGTGAGTTTGAGACAGCAAGAAGACAATTCCGTCAGTGCCAGGCTACTGATCAGCAGAGTAGACAAAACCAGTCATCCATGTTCAAAAATAACTGGAATAATCAGCAGAACAGGAAACCAGTCAACAGGACTTTTAATAGACTTTAAAATGAGAAATTCTCTATTTAAAGAAGACGATATAACTGAAATATTGTTGTAATTGGCATTAAACCAAACCTAAACCAACCTCATTTTCAGAAGAAGAATAATTGTTTATGCAATTGTTTCCCCTGTGAAGAATTGCAGGCTCCTCCGAGCGTTTTATCGTTCTTTATTGAGAATTTACAAAAGTTGTTTTTTTATAGTTAAGTATTGATTGTTGATTTCTGTTATTGATTTTTACTGTTAAACTGTTAAATAAATGTTACCGCTAATTTATTGTTGTAGCCTGTATTGTATTGTACTGGCTGCCATTGAGATCATTGCCTACATTCCCCCCACACACTAATTTATTGTTGTAGCCTGTATTGTATTGTACTGGCTGCCATTGAGATCATTGCCTACATTCCCCCCACACACTAATTTATTGTTGTAGCCTGTATTGTATTGTACTGGCTGCCATTGAGATCATTGCCTACATTCCCCCCACACACTAATTTATTGTTGTAGCCTGTATTGTATTGTACTGGCTGCCATTGAGATCATTGCCTACATTCCCCCCACACACTAATTTATTGTTGTAGCCTGTATTGTATTGTACTGGCTGCCATTGAGATCATTGCCTACATTCCCCCCACACACTAATTTATTGTTGTAGCCTGTATTGTATTGTACTGGCTGCCATTGAGATCATTGCCTACATTCCCCCCACACACTAATTTATTGTTGTAGCCTGTATTGTATTGTACTGGCTGCCATTGAGATCATTGCCTACATTCCCCCCACACACTAATTTATTGTTGTAGCCTGTATTGTATTGTATTGGCTGCCATTGAGATCATTGCCTACATTCCCCCCACACACTAATTTATTGTTGTAGCCTGTATTGTATTGTATTGGCTGCCATTGAGATCATTGCCTACATTCCCCCCACACACTAATTTATTGTTGTAGCCTGTATTGTATTGTATTGGCTGCCATTGAGATCATTGCCTACATTCCCCCCACACACTAATTTATTGTTGTAGCCTGTATTGTATTGTACTGGCTGCCATTGAGATCATTGCCTACATTCCCCCCACACACTAATTTATTGTTGTAGCTTGTATTGTATTGTACTGGCTGCCATTGAGATCATTGCCTACATTCCCCCCACACACTAATTTATTGTTGTAGCCTGTATTGTATTGTACTGGCTGCCATTGAGATCATTGCCTACATTCCCCCCACACACTAATTTATTGTTGTAGCCTGTATTGTATTGTACTGGCTGCCATTGAGATCATTGCCTACATTCCCCCCACACACTAATTTATTGTTGTAGCCTGTATTGTATTGTACTGGCTGCCATTGAGATCATTGCCTACATTCCCCCCACACACTAATTTATTGTTGTAGCCTGTATTGTATTGTACTGGCTGCCATTGAGATCATTGCCTACATTCCCCCCACACACTAATTTATTGTTGTAGCCTGTATTGTATTGTATTGGCTGCCATTGAGATCATTGCCTACATTCCCCCCACACACTAATTTATTGTTGTAGCCTGTATTGTATTGTACTGGCTGCCATTGAGATCATTGCCTACATTCCCCCCACACACTAATTTATTGTTGTAGCCTGTATTGTATTGTACTGGCTGCCATTGAGATCATTGCCTACATTCCCCCCACACACTAATTTATTGTTGTAGCCTGTATTGTATTGTATTGGCTGCCATTGAGATCATTGCCTACATTCCCCCCACACACTAATTTATTGTTGTAGCCTGTATTGTATTGTACTGGCTGCCATTGAGATCATTGCCTACATTCCCCCCACACACTAATTTATTGTTGTAGCCTGTATTGTATTGTACTGGCTGCCATTGCCTACATTCCCCCCACACACTAATTTATTGTTGTAGCCTGTATTGTATTGTACTGGCTGCCATTGAGATCATTGCCTACATTCCCCCCACACACTAATTTATTGTTGTAGCCTGTATTGTATTGTACTGGCTGCCATTGAGATCATTGCCTACATTCCCCCCACACACTAATTTATTGTTGTAGCCTGTATTGTATTGTACTGGCTGCCATTGAGATCATTGCCTACATTCCCCCCACACACTAATTTATTGTTGTAGCCTGTATTGTATTGTACTGGCTGCCATTGAGATCATTGCCTACATTCCCCCCACACACTAATTTATTGTTGTAGCCTGTATTGTATTGTACTGGCTGCCATTGAGATCATTGCCTACATTCCCCCCACACACTAATTTATTGTTGTAGCCTGTATTGTATTGTACTGGCTGCCATTGAGATCATTGCCTACATTCCCCCCACACACTAATTTATTGTTGTAGCCTGTATTGTATTGTACTGGCTGCCATTGAGATCATTGCCTACATTCCCCCCACACACTAATTTATTGTTGTAGCCTGTATTGTATTGTACTGGCTGCCATTGAGATCATTGCCTACATTCCCCCCACACACTAATTTATTGTTGTAGCCTGTATTGTATTGTACTGGCTGCCATTGAGATCATTGCCTACATTCCCCCCACACACTAATTTATTGTTGTAGCCTGTATTGTATTGTACTGGCTGCCATTGAGATCATTGCCTACATTCCCCCCACACACTAATTTATTGTTGTAGCCTGTATTGTATTGTACTGGCTGCCATTGAGATCATTGCCTACATTCCCCCCACACACTAATTTATTGTTGTAGCCTGTATTGTATTGTATTGGCTGCCATTGAGATCATTGCCTACATTCCCCCCACACACTAATTTATTGTTGTAGCCTGTATTGTATTGTACTGGCTGCCATTGAGATCATTGCCTACATTCCCCCCACACACTAATTTATTGTTGTAGCCTGTATTGTATTGTATTGGCTGCCATTGAGATCATTGCCTACATTCCCCCCACACACTAATTTATTGTTGTAGCCTGTATTGTATTGTACTGGCTGCCATTGAGATCATTGCCTACATTCCCCCCACACACTAATTTATTGTTGTAGCCTGTATTGTATTGTACTGGCTGCCATTGAGATCATTGCCTACATTCCCCCCACACACTAATTTATTGTTGTAGCTTGTATTGTATTGTACTGGCTGCCATTGAGATCATTGCCTACATTCCCCCCACACACTAATTTATTGTTGTAGCCTGTATTGTATTGTACTGGCTGCCATTGAGATCATTGCCTACATTCCCCCCACACACTAATTTATTGTTGTAGCCTGTATTGTATTGTACTGGCTGCCATTGAGATCATTGCCTACATTCCCCCCACACACTAATTTATTGTTGTAGCTTGTATTGTATTGTACTGGCTGCCATTGAGATCATTGCCTACATTCCCCCCACACACTAATTTATTGTTGTAGCCTGTATTGTATTGTACTGGCTGCCATTGAGATCATTGCCTACATTCCCCCCACACACTAATTTATTGTTGTAGCCTGTATTGTATTGTACTGGCTGCCATTGAGATCATTGCCTACATTCCCCCCACACACTAATTTATTGTTGTAGCCTGTATTGTATTGTACTGGCTGCCATTGAGATCATTGCCTACATTCCCCCCACACACTAATTTATTGTTGTAGCCTGTATTGTATTGTACTGGCTGCCATTGAGATCATTGCCTACATTCCCCCCACACACTAATTTATTGTTGTAGCCTGTATTGTATTGTACTGGCTGCCATTGAGATCATTGCCTACATTCCCCCCACACACTAATTTATTGTTGTAGCCTGTATTGTATTGTACTGGCTGCCATTGAGATCATTGCCTACATTCCCCCCACACACTAATTTATTGTTGTAGCCTGTATTGTATTGTACTGGCTGCCATTGAGATCATTGCCTACATTCCCCCCACACACTAATTTATTGTTGTAGCCTGTATTGTATTGTATTGGCTGCCATTGAGATCATTGCCTACATTCCCCCCACACACTAATTTATTGTTGTAGCCTGTATTGTATTGTACTGGCTGCCATTGAGATCATTGCCTACATTCCCCCCACACACTAATTTATTGTTGTAGCCTGTATTGTATTGTACTGGCTGCCATTGAGATCATTGCCTACATTCCCCCCACACACTAATTTATTGTTGTAGCCTGTATTGTATTGTACTGGCTGCCATTGAGATCATTGCCTACATTCCCCCCACACACTAATTTATTGTTGTAGCCTGTATTGTATTGTACTGGCTGCCATTGAGATCATTGCCTACATTCCCCCCACACACTAATTTATTGTTGTAGCCTGTATTGTATTGTACTGGCTGCCATTGAGATCATTGCCTACATTCCCCCCACACACTAATTTATTGTTGTAGCCTGTATTGTATTGTACTGGCTGCCATTGAGATCATTGCCTACATTCCCCCCACACACTAATTTATTGTTGTAGCTTGTATTGTATTGTACTGGCTGCCATTGAGATCATTGCCTACATTCCCCCCACACACTAATTTATTGTTGTAGCCTGTATTGTATTGTACTGGCTGCCATTGAGATCATTGCCTACATTCCCCCCACACACGAATGCAGATTCGCTTTATTACTCCCAGGGTAGATTTATAAATAAATAATAAAATGAAGGCTCTCCTCCCTCAGACATAGGTGACATTAGCTAATTTTCACCATCCTGTTTAGACCCTTTAGTTTTATTGCTCCCAAAACTTTTACATTATTTGGTTTTTCAATATTTAGATTTTGAGCGTCACCTGATGAAGGTTATTCCTGAAACGCATCGTGAACACTGAATTTGATATCTATGTTTTTATAATCCCTCTAGTTACTCATAGCGACACTATCTACAGTTAAACAACTATCAGAGAAATCCTTGTAGTCATTTTAAAACATTTTGATTGGTTCTGTCGGCTTAAACCAAAGATTATAAAATTCGTATTTGCTGCCTCTCAGCTAAGATAACAGCATTAAGGAGTAAGAGCAAACACTGGTTGTCATGGAATCAGGATAATGTGTCCGAGTGTCCATGTATGCTCGAGGAATGTTGTTTCAGTTGGCTACCACTATAAAAACCCAACGAAGTCGATTTTTCTAGTATCAAAATGTAACTTGTTCTCGCCATGAATAAGCGGAAAAATTGCTCACCATAAGGCCATGTAAAATTAATTATCTGGTTCTCAGATACCGCCGCATCAGCAAAAAATTGGCCGCTGGCTTGTATTTATCACCCAACAAAAATAAATACAATGGTAAAAAAGTCTGCGTTCAAATATTCGCACCTTTTAACTTGAATTGATCAAAGAGAGACAACTCCAATTTCACGTTGAAGGAATTTGGAACACTCTTGTGTTTTCCTCTGATTGTACGAAGTCGTTACTTCCGGTAATTCCGAATGGTAAGAATCGATAAAATGGAACCTAAAGATTGGACCAATATGCATATAAATACAAAAATTAAATACCCTCCCTCCCTCATCATTTTTTTGAAAGTCAGTGTCTGAGAAACAGATAATTAATTTTACATGGCCTAACATTACACAACACTCACTAAATCAGATATGAGGTTATGGTAACGAACTCATTAATATGTTTGACTTGACCACTATGACATCATAAATCTTCCAGTGGCCATGAGGACTTTTTGGACACAGTTGAGCATGCATATATGGGTGTTGGAAAATAAGACAATATCAATTTTAATAAATTCAATAAAACAATTTTTATTATTAATTATTCCAAAAAAATCAATGGACATTTCAAGTTCATATGTTGAATGATGTGATTTCTGAAGATAAAATTTTGAAATATTTCGGACAACAAGAAATTATCATGTATCCACCAATTATTGGATGTCATATAAAAAACAAAAATTCCATAGAATAAATTTTGCAGTTTTGTACCAATGGTTAAGTTGTTTCTATGATTATTTAATTTCATACAACAGACAGATGAAATATACAGATACATGTACCAAGTGATGATAACAGTTTACATTGGTTGGTAGCATAAAAACATATTAAAATTGTCTTGATTTTCTTTCCCGTAACTAGAAAATAGTGTTATTTATCCATTTATTTTCTGGTTTGCTGTGCCTTATGAAAGGCTTGGTAGATCATACTGTCCTGTTGTTTTTGTCACCAGGGTTATCCTGTCTGTACAGCTCTTTATTGTCCAAAGGACTTCTGGAGTAACAATCTCTGTATACTGTACTATAGTATAGTTGCGATGTTGTTATTGGAATGCACTTTTCTAACTCATGAGGTCAAAATCGTCTCTCTGTAAATAAAAATAGAATGGGATCTATGTAGCTAAAAATAGAATGGGTAAAATATGTAGGTAAGTTTCTACTTTTTCTACCATATACTGACCACCTTGGAGAAGTTGAAGATTATGTCAGAGGTTTCACATGACAATTGAAAAAGGTTAATACTTTTTCTACCAAATACTGACCACCTTGGAGAAGTTGAAGATTATGTCAGAGGTTTCACATGACAATTGACAAAGGTTAAAACTATTTACAAGGTTTCATGAATTAGTATTTGATAGAGAAGATTATTATTATTATACAATATTTATATAACGCATTATATAACAATTACTCTAAGCACTTCACATTATAAAACCATAAAAATTATACAAGACACCAATTGATATGAAGTAAAAGTTAAAACAAAACAAAAATATATATATATATATATATATAAGCAGGCACAGATATACAAGACAGTATGAAAAAAAAAAAAAATATCATAAAATCAAAATTAAGCTTTAGAAAAGAGCACTATCGGTTAAAAATATTAAATATCCTTGAAAGAAACTAAAAAGGAATTTCAAAATCATATGCTTTAGAAAAGAGATTACAGCATCGACAAAGTGACTATTAACTATATTGCTGTGGCAGCCGGTTCTAGTTAAGCATCTGTTGCATCTTACAAGGATGGATACTGAAAGACGAGGGTTGCATGATTCCTGATTGTTTTATTGGGGACTTGAGTCTTTCATTTTTATTAATAGCTACTTTTTCATTTGCTATTTTATATATCATGACAAGTAGAGCATATTTACTACGGTCTTCAAGACTGCACCAACTCAAGTGTTATAGCATGTAACCAACACTAGATGTGTATCACTGTCTGTTGGTGACGATCCTGGCAGTCCCAAGTTGGATCATTTCAATTTCAAATTTTGCCTTTATTGTAGGGGTCCCAGGAAGAACAAGTATACTAATGTGATGGTCTAACTAAAGATTTATAGACTTGTTCCAATATGGAGGTTGTACTTCAAATAAAACCTATCCAATTAAAGAATACATCTACAATAAAGGATCAAGCCTACGATAACTCGAGCTTAAATTTGACAAAATTATTGCACAGCATTAATGATGATAAAAGTATGGTACCTTTCAATTTTGATGATTTTCACTTTTGCAGAGTTATGGGACTTGGTTAAAAATCACCATTTTTTTTTTTAAATCTCCAATTCACTATATTCCAAAACTTGTTTTCTAAAAAGCTCATAGACTGAAATAAGATCTTACCAATTCATTGTATTCCAGGACATGTTTTCTGATGGCCGATGTATCTGTCCATGTTATAAAGTCTTCCATATTTCTATAAATAAAATGAACAAAATTTTAATTAATTGTCTTTAATAGAAAGAAGTCCAAAATATATGGCAATAGTGACATGCATGTCCCAAGCCAATACCTGGATTACCAACATTATATGCTGTGGTCTTTTATGTTCAATGAGTGAAGGAGAGAGGTGATTGTTTGTCTTGTTGATATTAGTGGAACTGTTCACAATCACTTTTTGAACTTTCAAAATATCCTCAAAAGTATCATGAAGTTAATATTATTCGTCGTCAAGTTATCAGTTGCATGGATATTGTAAATCATTCCAGCCACGAATTGTCAACCACCTCACCACCCTGCACATGTTAGCCCACAACCGTACCATTACAAATAAACTAACCAAATTTCTCCAGGAATCCCTGCAATCATCAAATTTGGGTCTGTCCCACACCAGGATCTCAATTTCCAATGGCTTATGGTCCCTTTTTTGCATTCAAAGAGCTAACATGAGAGATGATTGTTCGCTTTGTTGATATTGTTGGAATTTTTGGCCATCACTGTTTAAACTTTTTATCATAAGAGGAATTGGATTAGTGGAATTAGACAGTAATCCATTTAAAGTCTACAAGAGGAGGTAAATATCAGATACATTATTACGTTACCTTGTAACTAAGTATGCTGGGTCTCCTACAAAGGGAGGTAAATATGTGATACATTATTACGTTACCTTGTAACTAAGTATGCTGGGTCTCCTACAAAGGGAGGTAAATATATGCGATACATTATTACGTTACCTTGTAACTAATACAAAGGTAGGGGCCGTCGTGATCGTATGGTAGTTGGATTTACAACTACCCGTACCTATGCAATCAGTGCCTATCACCACTGATGTTGAGAGTTCGAATTGCGATCAGGGCGAGGTGTACATCATTATGTGATCAAGTTTGTCAGTGACTTGCGACAGGTCAGTGGTTTTCTCCGGGAATTCCTGTTTCCTCCACCAATAAAACTAATCTCCATGATATAACTGAAATATTGTTGAAAGTGGCATTAAACACCATCAAACAAACAAACAAACTATAACAAAGGGAGGTTATGTTACATTATGATGTTACCTTGTTACTAAGTAACAAACAAACAAACTATTACAAAGGGAGGTTATGTTACATTATGATGTTACCTTGTTACTAAGTATGCTGGATCTGTAACTACTTCTGGTCCTACCCTTACATCTGTTGTTTGTCAAGAAAAATTTGATAAGTACAAGTTAAAGGCTGTCCAAAAAAAAGATTTTGATTTGCTGTGACCCCAAAAAAATACCCCTACCTCAAACCATTTTACAATTGTTTCAGTAATGTTTTAATTTTCTTTTTTCAGTAATGTTTTTTGTTTTTTTTTGCATCAGTAATGTTTTTGCTTTTTACTTAATTTTTTAATTTTTTTTCACTAATGTTTTGTTTTTTTTCTTTCATTAATGTATTTTTGTTTTTGTTTGATGTTTTTTTTTCGGCATTAAAGTTTTTTTTTTTTTTCTTCAGATGATTGAGAGAAAAATAATAATTTACCTAACAAAACTACCCATTGATTCAGAAAAAAACTTTCAACTGGATAGACACATTAAAAAAAACATCTTAATGTTTAAGTAGATTTAACTTACAGATCCCAATCCCACCAATAATTAAAATTAATATCTAATAAGTCAATACTACAAGTAGGATACGTCCTTGTTCTATAAATGTTGTTGCTGTCTTTAGGTTTTCAGACATATGATTCCTCACCATGACCACAGGTAATCTCCGTCTGAAATAAGAATAAGATAATATATAAATAACAAAAACATGTTGTTGCTGTTTTTAGGTTTTCAGACATATGATTCCTCATCATGACAACAGGTAATCTCCGTCTGAAATAAGAATAAGATAATATATAAATAACAAAAACATGTTGTTGCTGTTTTTAGGTTTTCAGACATATGATTCCTCACCATGACAACAGGTAATCTCCGTCTGAAATAAGAATAAGATGATATGACAAAGGCAGCTTACGTTGCTTTAATTGTATAGTAGGTCTAAATCTTCATAATTCTTGTAACTACTCTACTCTGGACAAATTTTTCAGTGTGTGCCCGTACTCGGTACTTTTAAATGTCATTCTTTATGCAAACATACAAAATAATGCATTTAATTATTAATTAGCAGTACATTGTCATTATTTGTATGAATGTAGAATGCTCTGAATGAAATGATTTTCAGATGTTGAGAATAATACAAGTCTTCAGAACCCCTTTTGAAATTATATGTTTGTTTTAACTTTAGAAAAATACCGCCTTGTGTTGTTGATAGATATAGAATAATGTCAGTTTTGAAGGTCGAGACAGACATTATTACTAGTATAGCAGTGAGTCCGACAGGACAAAATGTGATACTATTGATTATGTATGTCGAGACCTTCAAAACTGACTTTAATGTTTTTATCAGTAACATCACACTGACAGATAATTTTATCAGTAACATCACACTGACAGATAATTTTATCAGTAACATCACACTGACAGATAATTTTATCAGTAACATCACACTGACAGATAATTTTATCAGTAACATCACACTGACAGATAATTTTCAGTATTAGAGTCATTTCATTAAAACTGATAATATCATACAGTGAGATCAAGAAAGATTGATTGCCAACTTTAGCAGTATTTTAGATCAAGAAGGGATGACCAAATTAACAATAAATATCTAACACAGTCAATATTTTCATTCTGGTCACTAGATTTGAAAATTAATTCATTAAAAGTATAAAGTAAAGATTGATAAATAGCAAATTTACTTGGAAGTGATGATTAAGTAAGAATAAACACTACAATCTGTAGATAAAATATAATACACTTGCATCTAACAGGTGGCCATGCTTGTTGGTTACGCTGCATCGGTGGTGTAATACTTAGCATGCTCGCCTCGAGTGTGGTAGATCATGGGTTTGATCCACAGTCTGGTCGAACCAAAGACTATAAAATTGATATTTGCTGCTTCTCTGCTAAGCACACAGTATTAATGAGTAAGTACAAAGACTGGCTGGTTCAGGATAATGTGTTTGAGTGAAACAACATGTCTACCAGCGGACTGTTGTTTCAGTGAGCTAGCAAAATAAAAATACAACTAAGCATGTTGGTCTAGTACAAAGTGGACCTTATCATCATCTCATTGAAAATTAACTTGTTCTCGCCATGATATAGCTGAAAAATTGCTGAATTGGCATTAAACAACAATGACTCACTCACTAACAGGTGACCATGGTTGTGGATGTTTATCAAAACAATTTAAATCAGATCTTTAATAATAGCTCCCCCATTTCTTATATGTTGTGCACAAAAAGGGGAGGGCTAATAGAAATCTATATGTTTTATTAGATTAATAATAGTATTATTATTTACAAATTATATATCTAAATTCCATATTACATTAAAAAAAAATTTCCCCATCAAAATTACTAGAAATTAAATCCCTACCAAAAAAGAAAATAAACACAATAAAACCCTCAAAATCCTAAAAACTCAAATAGAAAATTTAAATAAATAGTCAAACCTGTACATGTGGTCACCTCTATTAAGCTGCCACCTGCATTTAAAGGTCACCCTTTGCTTTTCCGGTCATAGAACATTTCATATGAATTGAGCCTCTTTTAAGAGGTCACCTGTCTTATAAGTTCACTTTGTCTTTGTCCCAAAGGTGACCTCTTAATACAGGTTTGACTAAATACATTTCTCAATATACACACTTAAGGTTTTTAACTTGTAAGAAAAATCTATTTAGAGTTGTCTCCCTTATGCCATATTACAACACTTAAATTCTTACCTGCAGAATGAAGTAGCATTGACCTCATCAGCTAGTGACAGACTTCTCTTTGTTGGAACTAGTCCCATAGTTTGTCTGAAGCATAACAAAGTAATAATATTTATAAATCTTGTAAGAATAGTTATTCAAGTTAAAAAAAACCAATACTATTTATTTCACTACATGATCATCATCATAATAATTTATTCATGTCAACAACCACAGACCAGAGTACTGGTAGGGCCTGTGTGGCTCATGAGTTAGGTAGTTGGATTACCTAACAACTTATACAAGCCTATCACCAATATGGCGTGGGTTTGCATCCGGCTTTGTAAATTACAAAAAGGATGCACTCAACTCGCAGCCGCAAGTGATACCAGTTGCTTGCCCATGGTCAGTGGTTCTCTCCGGGTACTCCGGCTTCTTCAACCACTAAAACTGGTCGCCATGATATAGCTGAAATATTGCTGAAAGTGGCGTCAAACACCAAAAATCAAATCAAAATCAATCAAGAGTACTGGTGAAAGTTACTTAGGGCTCAACACATGGAGCTGCCCAGCGCCTTTCATGGTGGCAGATAGTGGGTGTGCTCTGAATGGGAGGTCGCTAAGCATTGTGATTTATCATCAAATGCAGCTATATTATATACATAAACTGGTCTCTAAATTAAAATTAGATTTTTGTTGTATCTTTTTTTTTTCTATAGCGATACACAAACATCTAACAACATCCTGTTTGGGGTCATGTCATGTAACCTTTCATTCATCTTTGACCATCCAATCAAATTCAAGACAGTTAAATATATTATTCAATCAGAAATCAGCTCTTGGTGTGTATTCTGATTTTATACCTAAAGATTTAGTAGACTCATTGCTGATTAGTCAGTTGAGAATATGAACCTTGACGTGACCCCATAGAGGATGATGTTAGATGGTTACCGTATCAACAAAGAAAAGAAAAAACAGATACAACATCTAATTTTAATTAGCTTGAAAATTATACTTCTAGTAATGTGTTTTCTAATAACATCCAGACTGTATTTGAAAATATTAGTTAAATATTATCTTTACTGATGAAATGATGTCAGATTTTTGAACGTGTGACTCCTTCCATACACAAACTACCACTTAATCTATCTTTTGATTTTTGTATATTTTATTGTTCAAAAATATTTTTTTCATTGCTTCAAATTGCAAAAATAATGTAATTATAAGATTTAATGGTTACTTGTGTCTTTTATGTGGTATGAAATACAGTGATTTAGTACATTTTCATATGTATAAAACATTCAGTTCTGTTACCAAGATACCATGGTAAATCAATTTGTATTAATTTTACATCCTTTTATGTAAGAAGTTTTATTACCCTCAGTAGCCCAAAACTATTAAATTTTGGTCTTGGCCCCTGAAAATTTCCAGGCAGTAGCCAAGATGGCCACTGATATTTTGAACATTTCATGTGCTCCATAAAATTTGAAGAAGAAAAAATTACAGATTTATCATATACAAAAACAACATCTGATTTTGCTTGGTGTGAACAAATTTCTGACTAGGTTGGAAAAACATAGCCCCAAAGTTAAATGATCTGTCCATAACATACATTTACAATGTGTTTGCCTTCAAAACCACTTACATGACATATCATGTATTTCTATGCTATTATTTATAGAAAAAAAACCCATGTCATGTACATATCTATCAATATAATTCATTAGGTATATTAAAAATAATGACCTTATATATATATACAGGTGTTCTCATTACCTGGAACTTTGGGTTTTTTCTTAGTGACTATTTCACGTTTATAGGGATTAGGCTATGTTTATTTCTGCCAATCCAGAATATTTCTAATACGAAACAAAAACCAGATTTTTTTTTTGTTTTTTGTCAAATTTTACCAAAATGTCACCTTGAAAACTGGAGGGTCAGATTTTTATTTATTTTATGCAACTTTCATGTCAATTTATTTTTTGATATAAAATATATAAAGGTTAAACTTACACTGTTACTCGCTTTGATAATTTAGTTATCTAATAATCTTATTAATTCAAGAAGTAATCAGCTTTTTTCACCCCTCCCCCTCTTTTAATTCAAAGTCAAATTGCTTTTAAGGGGATTGTTCACAGGCACTTATGGATAGATGTAGATAGTAAATAAATATATATATAAAACAAGTGCCTGTGAGATTGTTATGAAGAAAGGGACTTGTAGCAAGCAAGGTCTATTTATAGAAGGTCTATTTATAGTTATCTATACTGTGAAATTATTATTAATCGTGGGGTTCTAATTTTTGTGGATTTCATGATTAACTTAAGCCACGAAAATAAAAATTCAACGAAATACAATTCTCCCATTGACTGTTGCCTGTAATGTTTGAAACCACGATTTCAAGAATCCAAGGATCAATGCACCTTGTAGAAACCATGAAAATAGGTGCCAATGAATAAAAGTACTTTCACAATATTGTATTTAAAATAATTTTTTTTAAGGCAAACCAATACATAAATCTCTGTAATTTATCTATGTTCAACAGTCAGATAAAAAGAGGTTTTTTTTTTTTTGTGTTGTATAATATATTATTGCACCACATGTCAGCCCACTCAGTTCTCACCTCACAAAATAAACAGATAACAATCATAGCATGCTACACCATATGATTTAGAGAACATCACAAAGGAACAATAAATAACAAAAAATTGTGTGTATTAGGGGGGATGTTCTTTTTTTTTTGTCTTTTTAACTCTTAAAAACAATATCTATTAAAAAAAAAAAAAAAAAAAAAATTATATATTAAGATTGTTACTATCAAATAGAAGCACAATATACACAAATCAATCAATCAATCAAATACATTTCATTAAATCAGATTGATTGATTGTTTGCTGCTCATTATTTGAATAAACGTTAGAGAAAACCGAAGGGGCAATCAAGATGAACAATCCAGAGAAACTGGCAACATTGGGTACACAAGACACAGGACGAAGACAAAGAAAACTAACAGCACAACAAAGAAAACTAAAAAGATGAGCAACACAGATCCCACCAAAAACACAACACAGAAAACTAAAAAGATGAGCAACACAGATCCCACCAAAAACACAACACAGAAAACTAAAAAGATGAGCAACACAGATCCCACCAAAAACACAACACAGAAAACTAAAAAGATGAGCAACACAGATCCCACCAAAAACACAACACAGAAAAATAAAAAGATGAGCAACACAGATCCCACCAAAAACACAACACAGAAAACTAAAAAGATGAGCAACACAGATCCCACCAAAAACACAACACAGAAAACTAAAAAGATGAGCAACACAGATCCCACCAAAAACACAACACAGAAAAATAAAAAGATGAGCAACACAGATCCCACCAAAAACACAACACAGAAAACTAAAAAGATGAGCAACACAGATCCCACCAAAAACACAACACAGAAAACTAAAAAGATGAACAACACGGATCCAGGTAACCACAAAGGGCAGAGCAACACGGATCCAGGTAAACACAAAGGGCAAACAGTTAGTGTATCACACAATTTTAGCACCATGCTTCCTCTTTCTAGCAAAATGCTGCCTTCACAATGGAAGTGTCTATGCCCTTGTCCAATTTGAAAAAAAATTACAACATTTTTTCACCTTTAAAGTGCTTCAATTATTATTGTTGTAGTAAAATACAGTATTAGAACCATTGATAATACTTAACATTCAATAAAAATGAATGATTGATCTTTATTTATGTTGTATACCTCTGAATTCATACAATGACGTATAATTACACAAATACCATGCCTTGCTGGAATTATGGGAAAAACACTAGCCTAATTAAATGCATAGTTGACATGCTGAAAATTCTCTCTGTAAGAATCAAAACATTGTAGTAGGAGAATTCTTGGCACTATGCATGAAAGTATGAAAAACGAGTCAAAATACCGAAATGATGAATAAACGTATCAATGATAGTGAGTTACTCATCAAAACAAGAAGCTAATTTAGACATCCTTAGCTGTTGAGAGTCGATTTCCTCTATAAAACAGATAATTAGGAAAACTATCAAAGTCATTGTTTCGTTAATTACATATAGATTAGCATCTATTTTAGCTCATTACCGACTGAGGGTCAAAACTGGGATATAGTTTAAACAATATATTATATTAAATATATCAAAACAGTTGGTTAGCAACCTATTTTAGCTCATTACCGACTGAGGGTCAAAACTGGGGTATAGTTTAAACAATACATTATAGTAAATATATCAAAACAGTTGGTTAGCGATCTATTTTAGCTCATTACCGACTGAGTGTCAAAACTGGGGTATAGTTTAAACAATACATTATATTAAATATATCAAAACAGTTGGTTAGCGATCTATTTTAGCTCATTACCGACTGAGGGTCAAAACTGGGGTATAGTTTAAACAATACATTATAGTAAATATATCAAAACAGTTGGATGCTGAAGTTTGCCATTAAAATTAGATGTTTATTGTATATTTTTTATTTCTTTTCTTTAGCGATGCACTAACAATAACATCACGTTTGGGGTCATGCCATGTAACCTTTCGTTTTCATATTTGACAGTTCAATCACATTTTAATATATTGACCAAACAGACAACAGCTCTTGGCATTTACTCGGTTCTGATACCTACAGATTTAGTAGGCTCATTGCTGCTTGGTCGGTTCAAAAATATGAACTCTGACATGACCCCATACAGATGTAGTCAGATGTTACTATATCAACAAAGAAAAAATACTATAGAATGTGATTAATGTAAATACTCCAAAAAATAAATATAAAAAAATGCAAATGAGAAAAAGGAAATAGCAATAAAACATTAAAATTGCATGTTAAATAGGATTTGTAAGAAACCTTTTGATGCCCTCCTCCCCCCCCCCTCCCAAAAAAAATACAGCAAGCAAAAGGTAGAAAACCCATACCATAATATCAAAATAAAAGTTTTATTATTATTAATACTAAGGTTCTCCTCCCTCAGACATAGGTGACAGTAGCTGTTTTAGGCTATCCTGTTTAGTCCCTCTGATTTTCTTGTCCCCACAACTTTTTAATTATTTGGCTTTCCAATCTTTTGACATGATGAAGGTTATTCCAGAAACGTGTCGTGCGCACTAAATTTGCAGTGTGCGAAATTAGCAGTAGACCTATAGACAATGTTTATGTAAAATCAAGTTGGTCTGAGTCAGATTTTCAAAATTTTGTATATAATGTACAATGAGGTCTATGTAAAATAAAGATTGGTCTATGATACCGCAAAATTTTGTTTCACACACTGAATTTGATATCTACGTTTTTTTATTGCAGTCTTTTACAAATAACCTTTTATCGAACGTGACTTTTAAGAATTTGAAGACAAAATTAAATTTTATTAAATTTTTATATTTTATACATTTTAAGATTTAAATCATCAACTTTAATTATTTACCGTTTGTTAGATACCTTTGCATGAACTTTTACAAATGCTTTATATAATTTTACCATAAAAATTACAATAAGTACCGCTGACATAAAATTTAACAAAAAACAGCAGAAAAGTGGTCTATAGTACAAACACAACAGCGGTTTTACTCACATTAGTGCAATAGGGTTAACTTAGTGCAAAATATTATTATTGATATCTATTTATTGTTTGCTTGTTTGATGTTGTTTAACACCACTTTCAACAATATTTCAGTTATATCAGTTTTATTGGTGGAAGAAGCCAGAGTACCCAGTGAAAACCACCCACCTGTCGCTAGTCACTGACAAACTTTATCACATAATGTTGTACACCTCGCCCTGATCGAGATTCGAACTCACAACATCAGTGGTGATAGGCAGATTGCATAGGTAGTTGTAAATCCAACAATCATACGATCACGGCCACAACCCCCCATTCTAAAGTTATAAGAACCATAGCAGGTTCATAACTACATCCGCTAACCACATTATTTGAGATCTCTTTTAACTCAGTTGTTAGATCTTTGGCTTACAATGCGAGAGGTCTCTGATTCGAATCCAATCAAGGAGATAAAATATGTTGTACTGTAACAACTGTGCTACCTATAAAGTCCATAATAGTGCAAGAATATACTGATAGTAATTTTAGCTAAAGCAAATCTGTTCAGGTTTTCTGTGTTTTTAAAAAGGGAGAGGGCAGGGATCCCAAAACATATTTTGTGCCTGTTCCACGTTGGAACCAAAACTTTGTGGTCGCCTCTACATGTTTGATGAATTATGATACTTTCGTCTCCCTTTTATAAGGCATTCCTTTCTGTAATGAAAAAAATGGCCTCATAAAAGAGGTAGCTTCTCTTTAGGGAGAAAATTTACTAAAGTAGTTTATTACTATTTCATTGCATCTAATATCTGGCCAAATAAGATGAGTGGCCTTTCAGGCTTTGGTGAGAGGGGCCTTAAAAAGCAGAACTCCTGTAGTTTTGATCAAATGAAAAAGTGGTCTTACAAGATACTTTATACTTTGTGTACTGTTTATTTGTTGAATGTTTATGTTTGTACTTTTGATGCTTGCCAACATTTGGTTTTCATCAATAAACTATTTGAATTTGAATTTATAAGAAGGGTGGCTTGTCTGAAGGAGGACAATTAATTAGTGTATTACTATCTCAATGCATCAAATATCTGGCCTGATAAGGTTAAGATGGATCTTAAAAGAAGGGAGACTACTGCAGTTTTATTCAAATGAATTATCTCCCTTCACTGTTATATTTTATTTTTTACACACACACTATCAGCAGCCATTAACTTTATGTGGCCACTTCAGTTTATTCTCATTAAATCATCTTTATTCAAAGCAAATGCTATTTTACTTTACATTACAAAACCATCAAGCTCCTCCATAATAAAATTATTTTTTTACCACTTTACAATTATTGGTGTTTATATATTTCATCACTATTACTATAACAACAAGGAAAGAAATTACCGATTTTAAAATTATTTTATCTATTTTATGTTAAATGCAGAAATCAACATATTTAAACAAAGAAAATGGTCGTAAAAATAAAAATTATTGTTAATTTCTTTTTTTACGACCATTTTCTATGTTTACATGTTAATTTCTATTTTTATGACCATTTTCTTTGCTTACATGTTAATTTCTATTTTTATGACCATTTTCTTTGCTTACATGTTAATTCTATTTTTACAGACCTTTTCTTTGTTTACATGTTAATTCTATTTTTAGACCATTTCTTTGTTTACATGTTATTTTTTTTTAGATCTTTTCTTTGTTTACATGTTAATTTTTTTAGACCTTTTCTTTGTTTACATGTTAATTTCTTTTTACGGCCATTTTCTTTGTTTACATGTTAATTTCTTTTTTTACTGCCATTTTCTTTGTTTACATGTAATTTTTTTACTTTTTCTTTGTTTACATGTTAATTTCTTTTTTTATGGCCATTTCCCTTGTTTACATGTTAATTCTATTTTTACGGCCATTTCCCTTGTTTATATGTTAATTCTATTTTTAGGGGCATTTCCCTTGTTTATATGTTAATTCTATTTTTAGGGGCATTTCCCTTGTTTACATGTTAATTTTTGTAAGAAATTCCCATGCAAACAAAGAAAATGGCCGTAAAAAAAAATCAACAATTGAATGGTTGCTATAGATTTGATCATATAATCAATGCTGTATGCTATAATTAAGGGAATGAAAACTTATACGAATTTGATGCGCTCGATGTTCTCACATACATACTCATGCCGAAGGAATTTTATGTGAATTCATCTTCTTAATTCTAAACTTGGCTTCTATATAATTACAATAAAGTTCATGTATATTAACAAGTATAAAAAGAAACAGACATGCTTTAATCATCATTACTGGTAAATATTTTTCTAAAACAAAGTATAAGTGATGAAAACAAAAATTAGACAAATTCTTAAATATAAATAAACTCATTTTTTTTTTCATTCTGTAAAAAGGAAAAAAGAATTTACATGAAAAATCAGTCATTCTTTTTTTTTCTTCAAATTTTACCACAGTTTCATGTTGAAAACTGCATTGAGAACATTTTTTACTCATTTTTTTTCATCTTTCAGGTCAATTTATATTTTTCTATAAAATTTGGCAACATAATTTTTTTTTAAACAAAACAGCACACCCCCTCTTTTTAAAAGTTAATTTAACATTCCCTGCTGCAAGTTGTTCTTTACATGCAAGTAACGTGATATTGATTCTCAATGCACAATGTAAACATTCACACCCTCTCCTAGTGGTCAGCAGTGTATTTGATTTGTCCTTCACAATTAGTTGACGTCCCTTTTGGAGGGGTATGTACCCTGCAGCAGACAAATATTATTCTATTTCTTTACTATAGGGT
This sequence comes from Bathymodiolus septemdierum, assembly GCA_963383655.1. Classification (NCBI taxonomy): domain Eukaryota; kingdom Metazoa; phylum Mollusca; class Bivalvia; order Mytilida; family Modiolidae; genus Bathymodiolus; species Bathymodiolus septemdierum. The sequence continues at coordinate 57,112,698 of OY726528.1, forward strand.
TACCCCAGGGGATGGAGGGTATTCTTTAAAATGTGAAATGCACATTTCCGATTTTATTCTAAAAAAAAATCCTTTTTTATACCAGTTATTTCCCTTATGACGGACAAAATGGTAACCAGTGTAGCAAGTGCAATGGATATGACAATGAATTTTAGTATAGTTTGATTAGTTTCTCATAATTTGTAGATATTTGAACCTTGTAAATAATCAGAGGATAAGTTATGGCAAATAGAAAATTCACACGTTGTTACAACATAAAAAATTTGAAAAGATTATGGGAAAAATTATTAATATTTTCATTGAACTTTGTCTGCCTAAAAGGGAAATAACTCCTGAATTTTTTTTTTTTAGAATCAAAGTTGGAAATGAGCTTGAAGTCTTTTACGGCAACTATTCCAAGTACAGATGAACTCAAGGATAAATGACTGTTAGATCAGCGTTACAGATTGAAGTTTGACATTGATAAAGTCTCTCAGTGAGATGAAAATTTAGTCATTTTAAAGACAGTAACTATTTGTTACTGATGTTGTGCAAACTTTTTAGACATTTATATATATACACTTTTATTTTTCAAACGTCTTAAGGCCGGTACACACGATAAGATTTGTATCATAAGACTTGTATTATAATACATAATCTTATAGTGTGTACAGTCTAAATACAGTGTATTATAAGATTTTTTAAATCTTATGAGACTATTAAAGATAAAGCAATGTTCTATCCTTAATACAAGTCTTAGCTGACCTTTCATTTTTATCCAATCAAAATTATCAATTTGGGGGTTACACATCTGCATCAGTACCATAATAAATACATGTGTAACTTAAAGCACATGGTTCTTGCAAAACGTGGCCGACTTCTCAAATATTGATGTGGAAAAGCTTGTTGTTGCATCAGAAGAAGAAGAAGATTTATGTAATGTATCGGGGGGAAATTACCACAAAAAAGATACAAGACACAGCATTGTTTTTAAGATTTTATAGCTATTTGGATCTTCCCTTCTCATCTCTTTTAGTAAGGCAAGGTGTGCTCCAAAAACATTTCTTCGTTTTATCCAAGGTCTTGTCCAGCAGTTCCTCTTAACTTTCCTCTTTTTCAATAATTTCATAGCGGCACATAGCAAAATAATGGATACAGTTGCAATTACTTCATCTTCAATTATTGACACCATTTGGCAGGGAAAAAACACGAGTTTTTTTTATCCTTTGTTTATAATCTGATAAGATTAATCTTAGTGTGTGTACAAGACTCTTATAATACAAAAATCTTATTATTCAAGTCTTATGATACAAATCTTATCGTGTGTACCAGCCTTTAGTGTATCTGATCACTGTGAGTGTCCACAACAAAAAACTACTGGTACATGATATATCTCACAATCCGGTTCACGGCTACGTTTTTTTTTCAGGCGTTCAGCATAAATGTCCACTATGGTCTACATATGTTATCAAAGATCAGAAATGATCTAGTACCTTGTTAATAAGTTCTTATTGTTACTAAAGTACAATGGGTATTGATTGGAGCTTGATTTTATCTGAGGATTATGGGTAATTTATTGTAATTTAATAATACTTCCCATCTGATCTAGGCCAAATTTTGAAGTACAACTTCTATTCAAAAACATACATTTGTATTATTTGGAAATAAAAATTTTTGATTTTTTAAAATTGAGCCTCTAATACAATGTACTGTGAAGCTGCAGTACAAAAATTACAAATCTGAAGTACAACTGGTATCTAAAACATATTATTCGGTGGGGGGGGGGGGGGGGAAATAAAAAATAGTTTTTTTTAATTATTGTAAATTTTGTCCCTCATCGGTTGATGATGAAAAACGTTTTATATTACATTGCCCTAAATACCAGAATATCAGAAACAGTTACAATACATTGTTTCAAAGTATTAGAACTGACGATGATCTTATCAGAGAGATTCTTGACCCTAAGGATCTATTCAAAACAAAACAAATTTGCAAATTTTTAGAAGAAGCAAACAATATACGTAATGCATAGTTCACAGGAGTTCGGTGTTTGGGTTCGGTGGGGGTACCACTATCAATGGGAAGAACGAGGTTCTTTCCGTTGGTAGTGGTGCTTGCCATTGACCCTAGACGTCGGGTTCCTGTGAATAATTTAATATACTTTATATCATTATTATATGCATATCTTTTACTTATCCATATTTATGTAATGTATTATAATTATATTGTATTGTCTTGATGCATGCCAATGTATGGTTTACTATCAACAAATTATTTGAATTTGAATTAAACATCTCAATTCTGTGAAACAGCAATGCAAAATATGCCTTAAAACTTAAATCAACATATCCTAATTTTACATCGAAAATTTAAACATTTTTAAATTTTAATTTTAATCGTTTACTATAAATAAATGATAATAGGTGTAATGCTAATTATGGAGATATTTTCTATAAATTACAACTGTCTGGTTTTTTTTCTCACCATATTTTCAGAATATATAAATAATTATCCGAAATTTAAATTTTTATTTAGTAGCCTTTATTGAAACAGGTACAATGTGAGTATGGTCGTCCTTGATATTATGCAAATTATTTGTTTAAAATTACCCTTTCTTTATACAAAAAAAAAAGGAAAAATGAAAATTTGGATGTAAATGATAATGGAACAAAATACATTAAAGACGACAATATCTAATTTAAAGTGCCAGATGTGTTTTCCTATATGTATATCTTCCTCTTGTGGTGCTTGACCTTATAAAGTTGGAAAATCAAATTTAAAGAAAAGGATGTGACTTTGTCACTCTTCATTCAAGGTCGTGTACCCTGATACATACAACTGTACTCCATTTTCTGTTGTTAATCCATATTTAAGCAACAAAGACGAAAGTATCATAAACAGATAAACCCCACTCTACTCTCCACCGAGCCCTAATGCATTCAAAAAGAATAAGTGGGTGATTCTTGTTAATGGTAAATGAGCAATTATTGTTCAGCAATTTTATGACGAGAACACATTACATTTATATTACATTGAGATGATGATGATATACGCTTTGTACTAGACCAACACACTGAGTTGGATTTTTATAGTGGTAGCTCACTGAAACAACAGTCCGCGTTCAGACACATTATTTTCATTCCGAGTCAAAAAGCCTTTGCTCTTACACCTTAGTGCTTTGTGTTTAATGGAGAAGCAACAAATACCAATTTTATATTCTTTGGTTTGACCCAAGGCAGTCCAGTCTTTGAAATTAGACTTTCGAATTTACTGGCCAGAAAACTTCAAAATTAGAATATTTATATAGATTCTATTGAAAAAATTTGGCAAAAGTCACTGGTCCGAATCAATTTTCACTGGCCGTGGGCCACTGGACCACTGCTAAAGTCGATGACTGAGACACACTCAAGGCAAGCACACTAACACATTACACCACTGATGCAATTAATCGAAACTTGAAACCAACCAAATTTTATTCAAGTTATCAAAAGCAAAGTTCTTTATATGCTTAAAACAAACATACAATATATTTGTTTTCTAACTGACTAATCAAATTTAAAAATTGTCTGTCAGAATTTTGTTAAGTCATACTGTCGGTAGGTAAGAAATAACAAGATCTAGATTATTATACAGACCGTTTGTAATAGCGTCCTATATCATATTTCATATTTAATAAGCAAATAATACAATATCATATTTAGTTGTATTTTAATTAATCATGTCATGTGTACTTTTGTTAAATCCTTTATAAAAAAGACATTTAATGATATAGAATAGACATCATTGCACGATTTCCAATTTAACCAGTCTTTTGCTCTTTCATGCTCTAATCATTGTAAGAAGAGATTGATGATACCAAATGAGTAATCATAATCCGTAAATCGAAGAATGACAGACAACACAATGGGCAAAAGAACAAACAACAATATACAAAACACTACACAGTAAACTAAAGATCGAGCAATATGAACCCCACAAAAAAACAGGGGTGAACTCAGGTCCTCCGAAAGGGTAAGCAGTAAGGCGAAGATCTAGAAAAAGTCATGACAACACATCTATTTTTATCCATAAGCTGGATTCCATACATTAGTTAGGACAGATCATACGTGTCCTGTTGAAATGCAAATGTTCCTATCCCATTGATTATCTCCCCTTTTTACATGTCACAATTAAAATATGAAGTCCATAAATCTTACTATCCCATGCTTGTTTTCTATTTCCTCTTCTGATAAAAACGTCTATGAAAACATTGGGGGAATGTATCATAAATTAACCATCAATTAATAAATGGGAAGCTTTTGCAAGCTGGGTGTTCTTTTTGTAAGAAATGTGGCAGACTACTGACAGAGAAACCAGTAGCCATTTTTATGTACAGATGCTGAGAAGTGACAACTGACAAATCTTCATATAATGTAAACTTTGAGTTAATATACAATGTGTAATAAAACAAAACATACTGCTGACCCTGATTTTAAAAGAAACAGATGATCTGGGTAGTGGTGATGTTTTTGTTTAAACAGAGAATGATTTATGTTCAACATATGCTAACAAATTAAAAGATAAAACACTCCATATTTCAGGTTTATACAATATTGCAATTTACTGACAAATAAATTGTCACCTGATACAATGGTTAACATATTTCTTTAGGAGCCATCATTGTGAGGACCATAGGTTTAGATTTAAATTTACTTCTAACTACAGTCAAACCTGTCCATGCAGTCACCTCTATTAAGAAGTCACCTGTACTAAAAGGTCACCTTTTTCTTGCCCTGTCATAGAAAATTTCCCAAAGGTGACCTCTTAATACAGGTTTGACTGTACATGTATCAGCCATCAATCCCTATCCCACAAAAGTTGGGAGATTGATTCCCACCATGATATGACTTGAGTATTGTTGAAAGTGGTGTTAAACAACCAGAACCCATAATCTAAGCCTTAGAGTTTTTCCACACTACATGCAATCCACTTGAGACCAAAAAAACTGTCATAGTGGTGTTAAATGGTCAGCGTTTTGAAGATTTCCAGTTTGACTTTGTTGCAAACTCTGGCTAATAAAAGACAGTTATGAAAAAAAAACCTATCAAATATGATCCTGCCTGATAATTACTATAGGAAAAGACCAGCTGATCAAGCTATTTTATTCCATTCCATACACAAACACATTGGTTTCTGGAAGACATTCATAACCTCATTTAAGGGGAAACAACTCATGACGTGTCATTCACCACAGTGATAAATTATACAGAATTCCATTTTTTTTAGAAGATACAAATAAAATAAAATAGAATTTGATTTAAGCCCCAGTATATTTATGTTTTAAGATAAACATCTGCAGATGAGGTGTCAGCCACGATACCCCGCTACCATTTTTATTGGATCCATATGTCTTTCAGCTATCTCAAATTTATATCTTAAAAAAACATTGCGATGGACAACTTTTCAACCTCTTGACATCGGCTGAACAAAGTAGCACTAGATGATTAACTTAGATGTAATTATCATAAAGCGTGCCAAGACATGCAGACCTCCTTATAACTATATATAAAAAAAGAACGAAAAACAGAGACTTGGCTTGTCATCTGTTAGAAATATCAAAGCAATTTACAAGAATATTTGTCTGTTAAAAATTGAAACATAAGATTGACCTACCAACTGTATGAAACTTGACTACATTTTTACTTGAAAGTCTTAACAATTTAAATTAGGGTTAAAATAACAAACAAGAGTGGATTCAACAAACGGGCACACCTGGTACTTCATAACTTTTTTTCAATTGAAACATTCGGGTATAGATTAAGAGCCTAGTTTCAATGCTGCTGGGTTACAACACACACACACATCTGCTTGTTGTGTAGGACCAGTAAAATACACAACTCGCTTTAAGGACAGAACATAAAGTTAGTACTGCATTAAGTATGGCCATTGTAAAATACCATGCTATTCTTACATCAGACAACATGTCATGAATTACTATACATATGCACAATGTTAAAGAAGGGGAGGGGGGGGGGGGGGGGGGGGGGGGGGGGGGGGGGGGGGGGGTATAATGATTGTTTGCTTTAAAAAAATGAAATTCATAATAGTTACTTTCTTTTCCTCATTAAAAGATGAATTTGGGTTCACTTGTACTTAATTGTTCCTTTCTTATTTTTAGTAACTATTAGTTACCAAGAATGTGAAAGCAGTGGTGGATGCAGAAAATTTTGACAAGGAGGGGGTCTGGGGCTAACACCTAGGAAAAAGGGTGGGTTCCAGCCTTATTTTCGCCAATTTAATGTGATTTTTTTTTTAAATTCCAAAGAAAGGGAGGGTTGGTGTGACCCAAAAACACTCCCTCCCCCTTGATGTGCCACTGGTATTGGAACCCTCATTCAAACTGAATTAATTATAATGATAGTTACATATTAAATATGTTAATGTCTTTACTGTTAGAGGTATCGAGTTAGCCTCTTTCTACAATTTTTCTTTAAAGAGGCATTAGCTACGATTTTGACCAAAAAAATTATATGTTTTGGAAATTGGTAAATAGCTTTAAAATGATGAAATAAAGGTAAATATTTCACATTAAACAGCTTATCGTACCACTTTTCACCTTTTGAGAACGAAAATTACCATCGATTTATTATTTCCTTGCAAGCAAATAATTTGACCTCGCTTTCTCCGTATGCAACTGACCTTACTAGTGACAGGTAAAAACGAATAATTTGTATTTTGTCGCTTATTAACTGCAAACTTGCATGGTTCTTTGTCCGTAATTAACGCCGACTAAAAGCAGATTCACAGAAAATAAGAAATAAGTGCATTGTTGTACTGATTTAATGACGATTCGGCAAACTCCGTAAACAATGCCGATAATTAATAAGATGGCGTTCATTTCTTGATCGTTCTCAAAACACGAGCAGTTGCACTTGTTTCCCCCCCCCCCCGATGCACGTACATTTCATAACATTTATAAGTTACAGAAACACGTTTTATTAAGCAATCAATCATATCTGATAGTTTTTATGGGTAACAAAAATTTACGATTTTGGCAGATAATGCCCCTTTAAGATTTTGGAACTGTTCCGACAATGTGGCATATCAAATATCAATATCAATAATGTATTAACCAATCACGGGTTCTCCAGGGGCAACAAGCTAAACTACAAATACACATATAAAGGGGAAAGAGTTGTTTGATTGATAGATAGACATAACAATACAATAGTAAAGTAATATGTATGAACATACACAAATATATCAAATGTATATTAAAATATTAAGACATGGTAAAAGAAAGAAAAAATATTAAATTGGTTAACAGTAATTTAAGGCATGTTTTCATATAGGAACCTGCCAACAAATTGTAGGATTTCTTGATCTTCGCAAGTTAGGATATAATATAATTTCTGATTATTAGATAATTTGGTGAAATTTTTCACTTTTGATGAAATAAGTTTGAACAACTCCTCTGTCTTGTTATTGAGTTTTTCACATTTGATTAAAAAGTGTGCCTCGTCCTCTATCTCATTAGCTGAGCAATTTTTGCACAACCTTTCATTTCTAGGTATGTTTGTATACCGACCTGTTTCAATATAAAGTCTATGTGCTGATACACGAAATCTACATATTGATTTCCTGTAATTGAAATTATTTATTAGTGTGAGATATTTCTCTAATACGAAATTAGTTTTCAGGAATAACTCGAGGTACTGCTGGATGCAGGAGTCCCGCATTGATACATAAATGGAATAACTTAACTGTCCGCTACGCGGGACTAATACCCCCCGCATCCCCATCATCTTAATTGAGCCAAAACATATTTGGAACACAACATTTAGACTCATAACAGGGGTAAAGCTCAATGGACCGGGATATCCTACTAATGTGCACATCTTCATATTAGGATCTTGCGATGTACAAAGTTTCATGAACTTCTGATTAATCATGTAGGAGAATTTGCGATGACAAAGTCCATACTGAATTGTCTCAAAATTTCTAAGTTCAAAGAAGCATAACAGGGGTAAAACTCAATGAACAATAAAATCCTGTATACTGCAAAGTTCACACATAATGATCTTAAATTCCACAAAGTTTGGTGGAAATCGGACAAAAGATGTGGAAGTTGGTCCGGACAGACAGACAGACAGATTCCTATATACCCCCCCAAACAATGTTTGCGGGGGGTATAAATATATGACGAGTTTGTCGTCCTTTAACATATCATTTGAGTGCTGCCAATCAAGTAAATATTATTTTACAAGAGACTGTCGTAGTGATTGACCAAATTTACTCTTAATTAAGTGCATAGTATCTTGAATATTAAAAATCTTAAGCAACTTTGTGACTGAGGAGTACCATGATGTTTGTTCATAGAGTGTAGTTTACTTGTTAAGCAACTTTGTAACTGAGGAGTACCATGATGTTTTGTTCATAGAGTGTAGTTTACTTGTTAAGCAACTTTGTGACTGAGGAGTACCATGATGTTTGTTCATAGAGTGTAGTTTACTTGTTAAGCAACTTTGTAACTGAGGAGTACCATGATGTTTGTTCATAGAGTGTAGTTTACTTGTTAAGCAACTTTGTGACTGAAGAGTACCATGATGTTTTGTTCATAGAGTGTAGTTTACTTGTTAAGCAACTTTGTAACTGAGGAGTACCATGATGTTTTGTTCATAGAGTGTAGTTTACTTGTTAAGCAACTTTGTGACTGAGGAGTACCATGATGTTTGTTCATAGAGTGTAGTTTACTTGTTAAGCAACTTTGTGAGGAGTACCATGATGTTTTGTTCATAGAGTGTAGTTTACTTGTTAAGCAACTTTGTGACTGAGGAGTACCATGATGTTTGTTCATAGAGTGTAGTTTACTTGTTAAGCAACTTTGTGACTGAAGAGTACCATGATGTTTTGTTCATAGAGTGTAGTTTACTTGTTAAGCAACTTTGTGACTGAGGAGTACCATGATGTTTTGTTCATAGAGTGTAGTTTACTTGTTAAGCAACTTTGTGACTGAAGAGTACCATGATGTTTTGTTCATAGAGTGTAGTTTACTTGTTAAGCAACTTTGTGACTGAAGAGTACCATGATGTTTTGTTCATAGAGTGTAGTTTACTTGTTAAGCAACTTTGTGACTGAGGAGTACCATGATGTTTGTTCATAGAGTGTAGTTTACTTGTTAAGCAACTTTGTGACTGAGGAGTACCATGATGTTTTGTTCATAGAGTGTAGTTTACTTGTTAAGCAACTTTGTGACTGAGGAGTACCATGATGTTTGTTCATAGAGTGTAGTTTACTTGTTAAGCAACTTTGTGACTGAAGAGTACCATGATGTTTTGTTCATAGAGTGTAGTTTACTTGTTAAGCAACTTTGTGACTGAGGAGTACCATGATGTTTGTTCATAGAGTGTAGTTTACTTGTTAAGCAACTTTGTGACTGAAGAGTACCATGATGTTTTGTTCATAGAGTGTAGTTTACTTGTTAAGCAACTTTGTGACTGAGGAGTACCATGATGTTTTGTTCATAGAGTGTAGTTTACTTGTTAAGCAACTTTGTGACTGAGGAGTACCATGATGTTTGTTCATAGAGTGTAGTTTACTTGTTAAGCAACTTTGTGACTGAGGAGTACCATGATGTTTTGTTCATAGAGTGTAGTTTACTTGTTAAGCAACTTTGTGACTGAGGAGTACCATGATGTTTGTTCATAGAGTGTAGTTTACTTGTTAAGCAACTTTGTGACTGAGGAGTACCATGATGTTTTGTTCATAGAGTGTAGTTTACTTGTTAAGCAACTTTGTGACTGAGGAGTACCATGATGTTTTGTTCATAGAGTGTAGTTTACTTGTTAAGCAACTTTGTGACTGAGGAGTACCATGATGTTTTGTTCATAGAGTGTAGTTTACTTGTTAAGCAACTCTGTGACTGAAGAGTACCATGATGTTTGTTCATAGAGTGTAGTTTACTTGTTAAGCAACTTTGTGACTGAGGAGTACCATGATGTTTGTTCATAGAGTGTAGTTTACTTGTTAAGCAACTTTGTGACTGAGGAGTACCATGATGTTTTGTTCATAGAGTGTAGTTTACTTGTTAAGCAACTTTGTGACTGAGGAGTACCATGATGTTTTGTTCATAGAGTGTAGTTTACTTGTTAAGCAACTTTGTGACTGAGGAGTACCATGATGTTTGTTCATAGTGTAGTTTACTTGTTAAGCAACTTTGTGACTGAGGAGTACCATGATGTTTTGTTCATAGAGTGTAGTTTACTTGTTAAGCAACTTTGTGACTGAAGGAGTACCATGATGTTTTGTTCATAGAGTGTAGTTTACTTGTTAAGCAACTTTGTGACTGAGGAGTACCATGATGTTTGTTCATAGAGTGTAGTTTACTTGTTAAGCAACTTTGTGACTGAGGAGTACCATGATGTTTTGTTCATAGAGTGTAGTTTACTTGTTAAGCAACTTTGTGACTGAGGAGTACCATGATGTTTTGTTCATAGAGTGTAGTTTACTTGTTAAGCAACTTTGTGACTGAGGAGTACCATGATGTTTTGTTCATAGAGTGTAGTTTACTTGTTAAGCAACTTTGGTGACTGAGGAGTACCATGATGTTTTGTTCATAGAGTGTAGTTTACTTGTTAAGCAACTTTGTGACTGAGGAGTACCATGATGTTTTGTTCATAGAGTGTAGTTTACTTGTTAAGCAACTTTGTGACTGAGGAGTACCATGATGTTTTGTTCATAGAGTGTAGTTTACTTGTTAAGCAACTTTGTGACTGAGGAGTACCATGATGTTTGTTCATAGAGTGTAGTTTACTTGTTAAGCAACTTTGTGACTGAGGAGTACCATGATGTTTTGTTCATAGAGTGTAGTTTACTTGTTAAGCAACTTTGTGACTGAGGAGTACCATGATGTTTTGTTCATAGAGTGTAGTTTACTTGTTAAGCAACTTTGTGACTGAGGAGTACCATGATGTTTTGTTCATAGAGTGTAGTTTACTTGTTAAGCAACTTTGTGACTGAGGAGTACCATGATGTTTGTTCATAGAGTGTAGTTTACTTGTTAAGCAACTTTGTGACTGAGGAGTACCATGATGTTTGTTCATAGAGTGTAGTTTACTTGTTAAGCAACTTTGTGACTGAGGAGTACCATGATGTTTTGTTCATAGAGTGTAGTTTACTTGTTAAGCAACTTTGTGACTGAGGAGTACCATGATGTTTTGTTCATAGAGTGTAGTTTACTTGTTAAGCAACTTTGTGACTGAGGAGTACCATGATGTTTGTTCATAGAGTGTAGTTTACTTGTTAAGCAACTTTGTGACTGAGGAGTACCATGATGTTTTGTTCATAGAGTGTAGTTTACTTGTTAAGCAACTTTGTGACTGAGGAGTACCATGATGTTTTGTTCATAGAGTGTAGTTTACTTGTTAAGCAACTTTGTGACTGAGGAGTACCATGATGTTTGTTCATAGAGTGTAGTTTACTTGTTAAGCAACTTTGTGACTGAGGAGTACCATGATGTTTTGTTCATAGAGTGTAGTTTACTTGTTAAGCAACTTTGTGACTGAGGAGTACCATGATGTTTTGTTCATAGAGTGTAGTTTACTTGTTAAGCAACTTTGTGACTGAGGAGTACCATGATGTTTTGTTCATAGAGTGTAGTTTACTTGTTAAGCAACTTGGTGACTGAGGAGTACCATGATGTTTTGTTCATAGAGTGTAGTTTACTTGTTAAGCAACTTTGTGACTGAGGAGTACCATGATGTTTTGTTCATAGAGTGTAGTTTCTTGTTAAGCAACTTTGTGACTGAGGAGTACCATGATGTTTTGTTCATAGAGTGTAGTTTACTTGTTAAGCAACTTTGTAACTGAGGAGTACCATGATGTTTGTTCATAGAGTGTAGTTTACTTGTTAAGCAACTTTGTGACTGAGGAGTACCATGATGTTTGTTCATAGAGTGTAGTTTACTTGTTAAACAACTTTGTGACTGAGGAGTACCATGATGTTTTGTTCATAGAGTGTAGTTTACTTGTTAAGCAACTTTGTGACTGAGGAGTACCATGATGTTTGTTCATAGAGTGTAGTTTACTTGTTAAGCAACTTTGTGACTGAAGAGTACCATGATGTTTTGTTCATAGAGTGTAGTTTACTTGTTAAGCAACTTTGTGACTGAGGAGTACCATGATGTTTTGTTCATAGAGTGTAGTTTACTTGTTAAGCAACTTTGTGACTGAAGAGTACCATGATGTTTGTTCATAGAGTGTAGTTTACTTGTTAAGCAACTTTGTGACTGAGGAGTACCATGATGTTTTGTTCATAGAGTGTAGTTTACTTGTTAAGCAACTTTGTGACTGAGGAGTACTATGATGTTTTGTTCAGAGTGTAGTTTACTTGTTAAGCAACTTTGTGACTGAGGAGTACCATGATGTTTTGTTCATAGAGTGTAGTTTACTTGTTAAGCAACTTTGTGACTGAGGAGTACCATGATGTTTGTTCATAGAGTGTAGTTTACTTGTTAAGCAACTTTGTGACTGAAGAGTACCATGATGTTTTGTTCATAGAGTCTAGTTTACTTGTTAAGCAACTTTGTGACTGAGGAGTACCATGATGTTTTGTTCATAGAGTGTAGTTTACTTGTTAAGCAACTTTGTGACTGAAGAGTACCATGATGTTTGTTCATAGAGTGTAGTTTACTTGTTAAGCAACTTTGTGACTGAGGAGTACCATGATGTTTGTTCATAGAGTGTAGTTTACTTGTTAAGCAACTTTGTGACTGAAGAGTACCATGATGTTTGTTCATAGAGTGTAGTTTACTTGTTAAGCAACTTTGTGACTGAGGAGTACCATGATGTTTTGTTCATAGAGTGTAGTTTACTTGTTAAGCAACTTTGTGACTGAGGAGTACCATGATGTTTGTTCATAGAGTGTAGTTTACTTGTTAAGCAACTTTGTGACTGAAGAGTACCATGATGTTTTGTTCATAGAGTGTAGTTTACTTGTTAAGCAACTTTGTGACTGAGGAGTACCATGATGTTTTGTTCATAGAGTGTAGTTTACTTGTTAAGCAACTTTGTGACTGAGGAGTACCATGATGTTTTGTTCATAGAGTGTAGTTTACTTGTTAAGCAACTCTGTGACTGAAGAGTACCATGATGTTTGTTCATAGAGTGTAGTTTACTTGTTAAGCAACTTTGTGACTGAGGAGTACCATGATGTTTGTTCATAGAGTGTAGTTTACTTGTTAAGCAACTTTGTGACTGAGGAGTACCATGATGTTTTGTTCATAGAGTGTAGTTTACTTGTTAAGCAACTTTGTGACTGAGGAGTACCATGATGTTTTGTTCATAGAGTGTAGTTTACTTGTTAAGCAACTTTGTGACTGAGGAGTACCATGATGTTTGTTCATAGTGTAGTTTACTTGTTAAGCAACTTTGTGACTGAGGAGTACCATGATGTTTTGTTCATAGAGTGTAGTTTACTTGTTAAGCAACTTTGTGACTGAAGAGTACCATGATGTTTTGTTCATAGAGTGTAGTTTACTTGTTAAGCAACTTTGTGACTGAGGAGTACCATGATGTTTGTTCATAGAGTGTAGTTTACTTGTTAAGCAACTTTGTGACTGAGGAGTACCATGATGTTTTGTTCATAGAGTGTAGTTTACTTGTTAAGCAACTTTGTGACTGAGGAGTACCATGATGTTTTGTTCATAGAGTGTAGTTTACTTGTTAAGCAACTTTGTGACTGAGGAGTACCATGATGTTTTGTTCATAGAGTGTAGTTTACTTGTTAAGCAACTTGGTGACTGAGGAGTACCATGATGTTTTGTTCATAGAGTGTAGTTTACTTGTTAAGCAACTTTGTGACTGAGGAGTACCATGATGTTTTGTTCATAGAGTGTAGTTTCTTGTTAAGCAACTTTGTGACTGAGGAGTACCATGATGTTTTGTTCATAGAGTGTAGTTTACTTGTTAAGCAACTTTGTAACTGAGGAGTACCATGATGTTTGTTCATAGAGTGTAGTTTACTTGTTAAGCAACTTTGTGACTGAGGAGTACCATGATGTTTGTTCATAGAGTGTAGTTTACTTGTTAAACAACTTTGTGACTGAGGAGTACCATGATGTTTTGTTCATAGAGTGTAGTTTACTTGTTAAGCAACTTTGTGACTGAGGAGTACCATGATGTTTGTTCATAGAGTGTAGTTTACTTGTTAAGCAACTTTGTGACTGAAGAGTACCATGATGTTTTGTTCATAGAGTGTAGTTTACTTGTTAAGCAACTTTGTGACTGAGGAGTACCATGATGTTTTGTTCATAGAGTGTAGTTTACTTGTTAAGCAACTTTGTGACTGAAGAGTACCATGATGTTTGTTCATAGAGTGTAGTTTACTTGTTAAGCAACTTTGTGACTGAGGAGTACCATGATGTTTTGTTCATAGAGTGTAGTTTACTTGTTAAGCAACTTTGTGACTGAGGAGTACTATGATGTTTTGTTCAGAGTGTAGTTTACTTGTTAAGCAACTTTGTGACTGAGGAGTACCATGATGTTTTGTTCATAGAGTGTAGTTTACTTGTTAAGCAACTTTGTGACTGAGGAGTACCATGATGTTTTGTTCATAGAGTGTAGTTTACTTGTTAAGCAACTTTGTGACTGAAGAGTACCATGATGTTTTGTTCATAGATTGTAGTTTACTTGTTAAACAACTTTGTGACTGAGGAGTACCATGATGTTTTGTTCATAGAGTGTAGTTTACTTGTTAAGCAACTTTGTGACTGAGGAGTACCATGATGTTTTGTTCATAGAGTGTAGTTTACTTGTTAAGCAACTTTGTGACTGAGGAGTACCATGATGTTTTGTTCATAGAGTGTAGTTTACTTGTTAAGCAACTTTGTAACTGAGGAGTACCATGATGTTTTGTTCATAGAGTGTAGTTTACTTGTTAAGCAACTTTGTGACTGAAGAGTACCATGATGTTTTGTTCATAGAGTGTAGTTTACTTGTTAAGCAACTTTGTGACTGAAGAGTACCATGATGTTTTGTTCATAGAGTGTAGTTTACTTGTTAAGCAACTTGGTGACTGAGGAGTACCATGATGTTTTGTTCATAGAGTGTAGTTTACTTGTTAAGCAACTTTGTGACTGAAGAGTACCATGATGTTTTGTTCATAGAGTGTAGTTTACTTGTTAAGCAACTTTGTGACTGAAGAGTACCATGATGTTTTGTTCATAGAGTGTAGTTTACTTGTTAAGCAACTTTGTGACTGAAGAGTACCATGATGTTTTGTTCATAGAGTGTAGTTTACTTGCTGCATAAAAAAGCATCTTGCAATAAAGGGAACTCTGTTGATAAATTTTCTAATCTATAGCAATATTTCAATATAGTTTTAACAATATCATAATGCAATGGATATCTACCAAGTTCAGAAAGAGAAGCATGGTTAACACTTTTCCTGTTCAAGCCTAAAATTTAAGGTGCAAAGTCTCACCTTGAAAATATTTGTAGTAATCATTTAAATGGATATCATCAGTCCTACTAAGTTTAGCACTGGTGACATTAAATATTCCCCAAACCTCAGACCCATATAATAAAATTGGTTTAATAGTATGATCAAAGTATCGATGCATGTTTTTATCCCTTTTCTCTTTTAATTTTATTATTGCCCTCATCGTTTAATAGAAACATAAATAGAAACATAAATATCGACTGTTACAGTACACCACAAGTTGAAGTTATCAAATTCCTACAAAATATTTTGATCGTATCATTATCCTCATGTGATCCTGTACCTCATCATAGTCACAAGGTAATATACAAAACATATGTTGTCTCAACCAGATGTGTGTGTGAAAATTATGATTAGCCAATCAGGTTCTTTGGTACAAACAAAAAAATATGATAATTAACCAATCATTCACTTTCTTTCATTAAAAAAAAAAATTTTTAACTTTTTTTTTCTTAATGTGAAGAAGAAAACAACTATGTAGATGATTTTAAAAAATGCTTTGTGGAAAATAAGGTTGAAATAATGAAAATCAAACTACAAAATCGTGAACTTTTTTATTTTATTTTTAGAACACATTTTCAATGCCAGCATTATATAAGCATCTATTCTTAGACTTGGCACTATTTCAGGAAACTTTACTACGATTTACTACAAGCCACAAAACAAGTAGTTCCTGACATATTTTTTTGTAACACACATTTTGAGATATTTGGCAGCACACAGCTGTGAATAAAAGATTACATATTATTACAACAAACAAGTAAAATTTCTGACCATTTCATAAGACGCAAATTGCAAATTGCGTAATTATAACACAATTGTGATAAGTGAAAAACTCAATGCTAGATCCAGAGAAGGGGAAAACAACAAGTGCCGGAACGTTAAAATAATCCAATATTCTTAATGTGTAACAGTTGACAGAAGGGTTAGGGTTATGGTGTTTAACATCACTTTCCACAACATTTCAGTAATATCGTGGCGGTCAGTTTTTTGTTGGAGGAAACCGGAATACCTGGAGAAAACCACCCGACCTGCCGCATGTCACGCTGACAGGACATTCCTGAAGAAGATGAAACATATCATCACTTAATCCATTATATTATTTTTCTCTAGCAATTTGTTCGGCTCCAATTATTTCATAAAAGTAATAATTTTCTTATGAATCTTATTGAAAATTTTACAGATCAAATATACAATAGTTAAAAAGTGCCAGTATGGGACATTGGTGGCAAATATTAGTACAGTGTAACCTGTCTAAACCGAACCCTGCCTAAACCAGACAGACTTTACAGTCCTATATACTGAACCCTGGGTAAACCTGCTTAAACCAGACAGACTTTACAGTCCTATATACTGAACCCTGGGTAAACCTGCCTAAACCAGACAGACTTTACAGTCCTATATACTGAACCCTGGGTAAACCTGCCTAAACCAGACAAACTTTACAGTCCTATATACTGAACCCTGGGTAAACCTGCCTAAACCAGACAAACTTTACAGTCCTATATACTGAACCCTGGGTAAACCTACCTAAACCAGACAGACTTTACAGTCCTATAAACTGAACCCTGGGTAAACCTGCCTAAACCAGACAGACTTTACAGTCCTATATACTGAACCCTGTGTAAACCTGCCTAAACCACAGATTTTACAGTCCTATATACTGAACCCTGGGTAAACCTGCCTAAACCAGACAGACTTTACAGTCCTATATACTGAACCCTGGGTAAACCTGCCTAAACCAGACAAACTTTACAGTCCTATATACTGAACCCTGGGTAAACCTACCTAAACCAGACAGACTTTACAGTCCTATAAACTGAACCCTGGGTAAACCTGCCTAAACCAGACAGACTTTACAGTCCTATATACTGAACCCTGTGTAAACCTGCCTAAACCACAGATTTTACAGTCCTATATACTGAACCCTGGGTAAACCTGCCTAAACCAGACAGACTTTACAGTCCTATATACTGAACCCTGGGTAAACCTGCCTAAACCAGACAGACTTTACAGTCCTATATACTGAACCCTGGGTAAACATGCCTAAACCAGACAGACTTTACAGTCCTATATACTGAACCCTGGGTAAACATGCCTAAACCAGACAGACTTTACAGTCTTATATACTGAACCCTGGGTAAACCTGCCTAAACCAGACAGACTTTACAGTCCCATCTACTAACTGTCTCTGTAATTTGAACCTGTGTAAACCAAACACCTGTCTAAACTGAACAAATTCTTCAGTTCCAAATGTGTTTGGTTTAGACAGGATTTACTGCACATTAAAATTGTTGATTTCTTATCACACCCCTAACATCACAGACTTAATAAAAACATAGATATCTAATTTAGTGCACACGACACGTTTCCTTCATCAGATATGCTCAATGTTAAATGAATGGAAAGCCAAATAATTCAAAATCTTTGGGAGCAAAAAACTGTGGGCCTAAACAGGATAACCAAAATCGGCTAAAAAGGTCACCTATATGTATGCCTGAGGGAGAAGAACCTTAGTTTTAATTATAATTACATTATTTAGAAACTATAAATTTCAATAACAAATATATCTTATAAAAAAAACTATGGTAGTGTAGTAAGTATGTGTTAAGGTATCTAGACACCTACAAATGGCTGAGGGTTTCATCGATCAATTTGCTATTACACAACTGTTGAGGATTTTCTCTGCCATTAAGTCTAGCAGTCAAAATATCGCTGAAAAATTTCTGAAAGTGACAATAACACCAATAACTATTAACCTAGAGAGCCGTGTTATTTATTAATAGTGACAATAACACCAATAACTATTAACCTAGAGAGCCATGTTATCTATTAATAGTGACAATAACACAAATAACTATTAACCTAGAGAGCCATGTTATCTATTAATAGTGACAATAACACCAATAACTATTAACCTAGAGAGCCATGTTATCTATTAATAGTGACAATAACACCAATAACTATTAACCTAGAGAGCCATGTTATCTATTAATAGTGACAATAACACCAATAACTATTAACCTAGAGAGCCATGTTATCTATAACTAGGGTAAGGGCAATGGTGTTTAATGCCACTTTCAACAATATTTCAGTTATATCATGGCAGTCAGTTTTATTGGTGGAGGAAACTGGAGTACTTGGAGAAAACCATCGACCTTCCGTAAGTCACTGACAAACTATTTATTAATATCCAATAAAAACTTTTACATTGTGTTATATATTACATATAATAATGTCCCAGATTTATTCACGACGATTACAACACAATAAACTATTTTTTTTCATTTTCAAGTTACGACTTCCACAATATACCAGCTGAATTCAAATTATAAAATATACATGTAAACAAATGTTTACCTGTACATTATATATTTGTAAGTGGTTAATATAGGTTGCTAGGTGAAAAAATATAAATATACCTATACAGTAAAACCTACCTAAACCAAACCTCCTTGGAACCAACTGTTCACAATACACAGGTTTGGTTTATGGTGTTTAATGCCACTTTCAACAATATTTCAGTTATATTGGTGGAAAAAACCACCAACCTGTCACAAGTCACTGACAAACTTTATCACATAATGTTGCATCGAGTACACCTCGCCATGAACAGGGTTCAAACTCACAACTTTATTTCACAATAGACAGGTGTTAAGTTTATACATGTTAAATTAACAAAAAAAAATCCTAATTATCTCAGGGTACTCCACTTTCCTCCATCAATAAAACTGACCACCATGATAACTGAAATAGTGTTGAAGGTGGCATTAAACACCAAAACCATAACTATCAAGCATTATTTTGAATTTCATTTAATTTCAGCTATCTATTTAAAGAAATTCCTATTTTAAGCAGTACTGGTCCTGCAACTTGAATAGAGTTGTGGAATAAAATTTAGAAAAGGTGCCACACCCTTGTCAAGTTTAGTCTTATTTGGTTTGGTGGTGTCACAGATTTTAAAACAAGCTTTTGTCAAAATACCCCGTAGTTCTGATTTGCATAATCATTTAAAAATAGGCAAAGTTGATATTACATGTTTAACCTGGTATAGGTGTAAGGAACAGACAATTTTATCTCGAAATATCAGGGTTAAATTCCATAAAAAGCTACTATACACAGTTTTATTTGGAGTTACCATGGAAACAACTTGTCCCAACTCAAGATAACAAGATTCAACCGTATTTCACACAAAAAAAATGGA
Organism: Bathymodiolus septemdierum; assembly: GCA_963383655.1. Classification (NCBI taxonomy): domain Eukaryota; kingdom Metazoa; phylum Mollusca; class Bivalvia; order Mytilida; family Modiolidae; genus Bathymodiolus; species Bathymodiolus septemdierum. The sequence goes on from OY726528.1 coordinate 57,132,359, forward strand.
ATGTTCAATTTATCATAGAAATATTTTTGAAATTCATTTGATTTCAGCTTAAATAAAGGTAGAAATTGTGGCATGATTTGAATAAATTAAGTTCTAGTCAACAATTTCATCAATATAAACAAAATGAAAAACCACCTCTAACCTCAGATCAATGAACACAATAAAAGAATATGACATATGATGTTGGAAGTACAGATCCTGGCTTGGGACAGGCACAAAAATGTGGCAGGATTAAATCAGTAAAGGATCCCAACCCCCTTGATAATGAGATCTTCAAAGGCAAATACAGATTATTTAGTAAGAGATATCTTACATAGGTACTGTCAAACAATGTTGAATGTAAACCACCCATAGGACCATGCCAGCCAAATTTGGTATAAAAAACAGGACATATGGTTTTGGAAAAGAAGTTGTATTGTGAAATGTTAACAACACAAAGGCAAAACTCCACATGACGACAACAGTACAGACACTATATTGTCCACTGCCGTTTGAACTAAAATGCAGGGTTCAACACACTTGCAAAAAACAGGGAACATGAGGGAGAAGTGAAGGCATGATAGGGAAACTTCCAATAGATTCATAGACTTGTTTCGGCAAAAATGTGTTGTTTCTTCGCATCATTTAAAAAAAAATTGCATTTGAAGTGTGCCTTTACTAATATCTTGTTACGTGAGCAGACATGTTTCAAATTTCAATGTGATATGTTATTTCAACATTAGTAAGAAAAAGATATAAATGAACATGAGAGACTATTCAACATTTCACTTTGAACAAATAAAAGTAAAGGAACAAGACTTTTATTGTTGTTCTACATTTCACAAGTCACTGTAGGGTCTTCAATAATGAGTAAAACTCCTACTCTAAAATGACGGGGATATAAGGCACCTGACCTGCAGTTGAGAGGTACTCTTTACTTCTGCCGATAAACACTACATCTGTTTGGTTTATGGTGTTTAACGCCATTTTCAACAATATTTCTGTTTTATCATGGCGGTCAGTTTTATTGGTGGAGGAAACCGGAGTACTTGGAAGAAAACCACTGACCTGTGGCAAGTCACTGACAAACTTTATCACATAATGTTGTATCGAGTACACATGAACAGGGTTCGAACTCACAATTTTAGTGGCGATGGGCACTGATTGCACATGTAGTTGTCAATTCAATTACCATACAATCATGGCCACGACGGCCCCTCGCTACATCTGTAAGTTAATATGTAAGCCTGCATCAATCCTACTGAAGACTTACTAAGTTGAAAATAACGAAATAAAAATCGAGCTGACAAATGTATCTACAAGATATCTGCTCTTATTAAACACGGTAAACCTTTACAATCTTTTTTTTTCACCATTTCTATACAAATATTTAACTATAAAGCATTTCTCCCTTGAGCTCTATTATCAGCGAACAACCACTTATAATATACTTCAAGGTATATTTCAACTTTGTATAGGTCGTAGGTTGTAATTCATCATCGTCTTTTTAAATTTGATGTAAGTGAAATGGTAAGTAAAAACTTGTCAAAAAACCAGCCAGGCATTACCATGATTTGACGATTTTATTCACGCCACGTGTCTGCCCGTCTGTTTAATATCTAAATATGTGCAAGGAATGTGTCATTCGTACGCAAAAACCACATCGTAAATATTTATGCTAAATTTAATGAAAAGGTTATGAAAAGACGATTTCTAAATTTATTCAAAGATATAATTAACGTTTTTTTTTCCTTTTTCATATTGACTTTAGGGTATGTAAATAAAACATGTTATAATTATGTTTTTATATAAAAACCGCTTGCCAAAATAATATTTAAAATCTAATTAAGGTACAAAAGGTTTTATTTATAGTGATTTTAATGAAATTTCCACCCCAATTTAAATGAGGCACAAGTTTGCCAAGCATTTTTCATAAAGAGACTATATATTATTACTATTCATTACGAATGACTTTATGAATCAAGTTATTAAAATACATTTAGTTTTAGTGCTAAAGTTCTGTAACAAAATATTTGGTTTTTGGTTTATGGTATTAAACGTCTTTCAATAATATTTCAGCGATGGTCAGTTTTTTTTGTTTTTTTTTTCTCTCAACTGCAAAATACATCAATACAGAATAGAGTACAATAATATAATAACATATAAAACATCATACAATCTATATAGTAAAGTACAATTAAATCTTCTTACAATCTTTTCCAATATATAATCATATGTATATTGCAGTGAAGGTTTTTTTTTTTTAAGAATATAAAAGATGAGAAAAGAGGTATTTTGCAGAGTTTAAAATTGTTTACTATTGATATATGTGATAAATATTTTTTTTGTATAATTAGGAAAAAAAGTAGATAAGAATTTTAGTGTATTTTTAAAAAGAAAAAAAAAAGACATTGAGAAGATGAGATTGTACTTTATCTTGGCATTTATATGTAAAACTTTTATGGTCTGGCCTGGTGCAAACAATCAATTGGACTATAACACTGTACCAGATATACAAAAGTATTATTTGGATGGATCAAACATTCATATTGTTTTAATTATCCCGTAATGAGTATACTATAAAGTATACTATAGTATAGTAAATATAAACAAGAAAAGTATATTTAGATAGACTATATCAGTTAGTATTTAGTGGAATCTCTATGGAAAGGGAATTTACATAAGAGTAAAAACTATGTCAACAATCTTCAAACAGTTTTTCAAAAGTAATCCAATGTAATTGAAATTCTGCAATTCTTTGATTTCGGACAGCAATCTTTTTTTCAGTTTTATATAAATTTATCAAACAGGCTTTAAGAGAATGAATGGATAATTTTTTCTTCAGACATCTGTTTGTATATATATAGTATTTTATGTTTAGTAAAATGGCATTGTATACATCATCTTTATATACTTTATCAACATCCCCAAAAATTAGAGTCTTCTTTAAAAATGTTTGGTTTATGTCTTTGTCACCGAACCAAGAATTTACTTGCCCTAGAAGATTTTGTACATTTTCACAACCCCAAAAAATGTGTTCAATGGTTTCATTTTCCTTTGGGCAAAAATTACAATTTGCATCATCAATAATTTTAATTTTTTTCAGGAAATAATTAGTAGCCAGAATATTGTGGTTTATTCTAAATTGAAACCAATGTAATTTTGTACATGCTGTAGCTTTAAATGGGAGTATATAAATTTGCTTCCACTCATTTGAATTAATATCGAAAACTGTATTCCATTTTCTTTGAGCTGTAGGAAAACTACTGTTTTTATTTAGAATTGTGTACATATCTTTTGAACCTTTAGAACTTCGAAAAATATTTTGTAGAGATGATGGGACAAAAGGAGTCTGTAAATTAGATGATTTGTCTCCATATGGATATAATTTTAGCATTTGTCGTAAAGAACTAATAACCCCATTATATTGCAAAAAATTTACACAAAATCCAAATTTGTTTGAAAACTGATCTAAAGTCAGAAAAGAACCATCATCATTGACAAAATTGCTAACAAACTTTACACCCCTGTTGAACCACTCTGGATAAAAGATGGTTCTTTTGTCAATTTTTACCTGTTTATTCAACCAAACTGTATTGGCAAGAAAGTTTGTCCAATCTTTGTTTTCGTCTTTTTCAATAACAGATTTCCAAGCATATAATACATCCTTCCAAAATTGATTTTTTACACTTTCTATTACTTGTTCTATATATCCACTACCGCCACATGATAGTTTATTTATATCAATTGATGACATAAAAATATTCTGCCATTTACAATTGTTGAAAAAGAGTCTCCTGATCCATGTGGACTTCAAAGCCAAAATAAAAGAATGTATATTAATCATCTTAAGTCCCCCCACTTGATACTCCTTTTGCATGATATCCTTTTTCACTCTATTAACAGATGATTTCCAAATAAATGTATATAACATATCTTCAATATCTTTAATAATTTCTATACTAGGGTTTGGAAGTGCAATAAAAAGATGGTTAAGTACTGGCAGAATTAGTGATTTAACCACAGTAATCTTACCTATAGGAGTTAAATTTCTTTTGTTCCACTGTTTAAAGAGTCCTTTCATTTTTTTGTGTGGAGGAAACCAGAGTGACCAGAGAAAACTACCGACCTGTCGCAAGTCACTGACAAACTTTATCACATAATGTTGTATCAAGTACACCTCACCTTAGCAGGGTTCGAACTCACAACGTTAGTGGTGATAGACACTGATTGAATAGGTAGTTGTAAATCCAACTACCATATGACCACGACCACGACCCTGCTTTGATATCAAGGAAGTTTACAAGAGACCATGGGCTAGAGCTGCTGTTATGCTCAACTGAGCAATATCGACAATTTACTAAAATGCCTTTAGTTTAAAATGTTGCAATACTGTATAAAAAAAAAAAAAAAAATTTAAAAATAAAAATTACCGGTTGGACAGATTGGATCTTTAATACAATACAGTCCCCCTCTTAAAAGGACACCTCTTCTTCAGCAGTCCTTGAAATGAAAATTCAAATTTACTGGTACGAATCAAATTCTTGAATTTATTTTTATATAGTTCTTAATAAAAACAGAAAAATTTACTGGTCCGAACAAAGTTTTACTGGTCTTGGACCAGAGGACCATTGCTCATCTTGAATACTGTTCAAAATCTTCTCATAACCCTGTATTCCCAGCAAAATGTGGAAACATAATCTACCCTCAAATTTTTTCTCCCGGAAACAGTCTAAGCTCAACCCTGTCCTCCCAGCAAACATATCTTCTCACAACCCTGTCCTCCCAGCAAACATATCTTCTCACAACCCTGTCCTCTCAGCAAACAATATCTTCTCACAACCCTGTCTTCTCAGCAAACAATATTTTCTCACAACCCTGTCATCTCTGGAAACAAAATCTCCCCTCAACAACCCTGTCCTCTCAGGAAACAATATCTCCTCACAACTCTGTCCTCTCAGGAAACAATATCTTCTCACAACCCTGTCCTCCCAGCAATCAATATCTCCTCACAAAATCTACTCTCAAACTTGTCCTTCCAGGAGACAATATCTCATCTCAACACTACCCTCCCAGGAAACTCGACCATATTTCTGATCAAATACAAAAATGTATTCTTAATACCAGTAACATGAAATCTTTCTATAAACTAGCAATCACATGATGCATCATTATTCATTCAAATAATGTAAATAAAGAACCGTTGATTATACTTTATACCAGCCATTGACCGATGGTCTGACCCAACCCCTTTTATTAAAGGGTGACAATTCTACTACAATCTATTGTCAAAGGTGACGACACAGCTAATCTTACAAATTGAAACCTTTCAAATTTAGGCTTCATAAGATCGGCACACAAATGATTACGGCCATCAAAAGGTGTCATCAAAAGGTGTCGTAATGTCCATAATGTCTCACGAAGATCAAAGGGGAACAGGGTTAATAAGGTCATTAAATAGGACAACTGACCGATGCACAGGTCACAGGATAAAGAAGCCATTTTTAATAATTAGCATGTGAAATTAGATTACCGTGATTGGTGGAGTTAAATGAATAATTTAATGCCGCAACAGATAATAATTATAGATGATTTAAAGTTGCAACATATAATTACTATTGTTAAATATCATAGACATTTTTCAAAGATAACGTAAAATTAATTTTTTTAAAGTCATTGACGTGAATCAAGTTCCTAAATACCGGTACCGTAAACATTTTTCTAGTTAACGTAAAACTAATTCTTTTAAAAGTCATTGACGTGAATCAAGTTGTAAAATACCGCTACCGTAGACATTTTTCTAGTTAACGTAAAACTAATTCTTTTTAAAGTCATTGACGTGAATCAAGTTGTTAAATACCGGTACCATAGACATTTTTCTAGTTAACGTAAAACAAATTTTCAAAAACCCATTGGGCGAGTGATAAAAACTACAGTCCTCGAAATGAAAATTTGAATTTACTGGTCCAAATCAAATTCTTGAATTTATTTTATATATACATTGTATATCTAAATTAGAGGCTCAGTGGGCTGAGCCTGTGTTGCTCACCTTTCATTCTGCTTTGAGGAAATTTAATACAGAACCTTCCATAGGTGCTTCCCACCAAATTTCGGTTCATTTTGGCAAAGCAGTTTCAGAGAAGAAGATTTTTAGAAATCGACCAATCTAAAACAAGAATTGCCTGTGACAGTCATGTTTGTTAATTGATCAAAACTTAATGAGCAATCTCTATAGAGGACCTTCCATAGATGCTTCCTACCACGTTTCGGTCCATTTGGCCAAGCTGTTTCAGAGTAGAAGATTTTTAGAAATCGACCAATCAGAAACAAGAATTGCCTGTGGCGACCATGTTTGTTAAAGGATCGGGACAAAATGAGCAATCTTTATAGAGAACCTTGCATAGATGTTTCCTACTTTGACAGACATCTTTTTCGAATCAAGGTCTATGTAAACAAAAGCACATGAGTTTGAAACTTTGATGTGTAAATGGGATAACTTTGACAAAGTTTTCTTTGAGCAAATTTTCCATCAAAAACTTTTTGACGAAAACTTTGATCATGTAAACGGGCTGTTATAAGATCTATTCATTATTGAAATTTACTGTTTCTATATATTATACTTATTTTAAAAACTAATCTTCATCTCCCTCAGTCATTAATGACCTAAGATATTTTGGCTATCCTGTGTTATGCCATTTACTTTGCTTGCTCTTAAAGACTTTCCAATCTTTTTACTTTACGAGTATCATATCTATCTGATGAAGGTTAATCCAGAAATGTGTCATGCACAATAAATTAGATATTTACATATTAATTTGAACACCAATGCAACATTTTGTTATGTCTTACATTAAAAAGGTACAGAATTTAAAAAAACACAAGCCAGTCTTCATGGAGATCTCAAAAGGTACAGATACACATATGTTGACGCCCTAAATTAGTCTTCAAATAAAGATAACATGTTTAAAACCAAGCCATGTCTCTTCATACCATAAACGACAAGATTATTTAATTAAAAATCATAGACAAAGATGTAATCCTGCATTTTATCACATTTAGTCAATAAAAAAAACAATGCATAGGCATGATTTAATACTAAAATTTCTACTTTAAACAAACAACAAAGTCTAATAACAGAAGAGACACCAGTTAGACAGAGTCATGTCTGATACACATTATTACATAGAAATAAATACCCAAAAAAAACAATGCATAGGCATGATTTAATATTAAAGTTTCTACTTTAAACAAACAAAAAAATATAATAACAAAAGAGACACCAGTTAGACAGAGTCATGTCTGATACACATTATAACATAGAAATAAATATCTACATCAAACCCAAGTTATTAAAAAGATACAAATTGATTTTCATTAAGGAATCAGAGTTGAGGAACACAGCCCAAATTCCTAAGACATTTAGTCACTACAGAATAAATTAATACAGGTATCATATTAACATACCGAAATAATGAGCTACAAAATTTACACGATCTGTTATATAGTTACTGTTACGTTGGAGAATTTTAAATAACTATAGAAACGAAAAAATTGTTGCTTTTGGAGGGGGTTGTCATATTCTTTTACTTCTACCAAATACTGACCCCTCTCAACATGTTGAAGATTATGTCAGAGGTTGCATCACACAATTGACAAAGGTTAAAACTATTTACAGGTTTCATAACCTAATGTTTGATAGAGGAGACAGAAGCTTTGAATGTTTCAAATAAGCCACTCAAAAACTATGGGCTGTGACAGCCGAAAATTTCACAATTTATCCAGCTTTCCACAAAAGACCATCCTTAGCAAAATGTTAGTTCCCCCCAACCTGACCCATGAGTGTTGGACATGGATAGGAAGATAGAGATTTTTTTTAATGTGTTAGAATTTGAAAAAGGATACATTAATATTATGGAACTTGAATAAAAAAAAAATAGATTGGTTTTTTAAACTAGAGGCTCAGTGGGCTGAGCCTGTGTCGCTCACCTTTCATTCTGCTTTGAGGAAACTTAATACAGAACCTTCCATACATGTAGATGTTTCCTACCAAGTTTCGGTTCATATGGCTAAGCAGTTTCATAGAAGAAGATATTTTTAGAAATCGACCAATCAGAAACAAGAATTGCATGTGGTGGCCATACTGGTTAACCGATCGGGACGAAATGAGCAGTCTTCATAGAGGACATTTCATAGATGCTTCCTACCAAGTTTCGGTTCATTTGGCTAAGCGGTTTCAGAGAAGAAGATCTTTAAAAATCAGCCAATCAGAAACAAGAATTGCCTGTGGCGGCCATGTTTGGTAATGGATCATAACAAAATGTGCACTCTTTAGAGAGGACCTTCCATAGATGCTTCCTACCAAGTTTCAGTTCATTTGGCTGAGGGTTTTCAGAGGAGAAGATTAATATGTGAAAAGTAAATGGATGACAGATGACAGATGACAGACACCAAGTGATGGCAAAAGCTCATATTGCCTTTGGCAAGGTTTGCTAAAAAGAATATTATAATGTGAATACTTACTTGTAATGTAAAGAATAAACATGTTACACTATATCAGCATTAGTTAATTTCTAAGGGAGATAATGGCAAGAGTTATCTTTCTTTTAACAGAGGAGAAGATTTTTTAGAAATCAACCAATCAGAAACAAGAATTGCCTATGGTGGCCATCTCTGTTAACCGATCAGGACAAAATGAGCAATCTTTATAGAGGACCTTCCATAGATGCTGCCTACCAAGTTTGGGTTCATATGGCCAAGTGGTTTCAGAGGAGAAGACTTTAAAATCAGCCAATCAGAAACAAGAATTGCCTGTGGCAGCCATATTTGTTAATAGATCGGGACAAAATGAGCAATCTTTATAGAGGACCTTCCATAGATGCTTCCTACCAAGTTTCAGTTCATTTGGCTGAGGGGGTTTCAGAGGAGAAGATTAAAATGTGAAAAGTTAACGGACGACGGAGGACAGACGACGGACAAAGCTCAAGGTGAGCTAAAGAAAGAAAAAAGAATTTGAGTAGACATCTTTTTTTCTGGAAGGTCGTTTGAGGACAAACAAACAAAACTATTAATAATGGCTCACAGAAAAGACAGAATTGTTGTTCATATATATTTTCTACAAAAACATAATTAAAAACTCTCGCTGAATGTGTTTATCCAATTTCAGAATATTAATTTGCCTCACGGTTGAACAAATCCTTTTCTTCAAAAATCAAAATGACAGCAGAATACATATAAAAATTTGTTTCGTTTTGGGTGGTTTAATAAATGTACCTCACGTAGGTATTTTGTTCAGGTGACAATATAGCAACATATAAATGCTTGTGCAGAGTAAGATGAGATTCAATCACTATACCCAAGTGAGACAGGTTTACTTACACACAATCATATTTATTACTTCTATAATACATAGGGCTAGGGTTATGGTGCTTAATGCCACTGTCAACAATATTTCAGTTATATTGTGGCGGTCACTTTTATTGGTGGAGGAAACAGGAGTATGTGGAGAAAACCATTGACCTGCCGTAAGTCACTGACAAACTTTATCACATAATGTTGTATCAAAGACACCTCGTCTGATTCAAATTCACAACATTAGTATATAATACATAGTAATATGTGCACACAAAAGTAATATCTTTTGAACAAATGGTATAGCAAGTACCATTCCTATACAGGGACAGAAATTAACTTTTATAGGCAGTAGCCATCTGGGTCCCTAAATTTAAAAATCTGGTAGCTTAGGTGTAAATGTAGGGGCCCAGGTATTACCGATGTTGACCGCTTTGCGGTCCGAACATGCTAGGGGGGTTTAATCAAAAAAAATATACTGTTGGTAGGGTAAGCAGAAACATTGGTCCTTTTTTTACTTTTTAGCACAATATAATGTAAATTGATGATCAAGTTTTGATAAGTCGAAATCAATAAAGGTCGAAGGTTAAATGAATACAGTATAAAATCTAATATAGGAGAAAGGTTTTTGAGAGATTATCGGAGACGTTCGGTTTTCTGTTTTCTTTATTAATTAATAGACATGTGTTTTATCAAAATTGTTCAGGACGTCTGTAAATCTTGATTAGATATAAAAGATTCAATTTTACACTGCTAAAATGAATATTATCAACTTATGTTAAATATATAAGTTAGATCATGTTTTTCTATGCATTGGTACTTTTTTTCACTTCTTAGCACAAAAAACTATTTTGAGTAATAAGGGGTAAATTAATCCAGCAAATAATATATTACAAATGGATGGAAATATTTATTTTGAGTTATTGTAGGAAATGTCAAGTGTTTAATTGTTCTTGGACACGTCCTGGTACAATCTTTATTAGTCAGGGTCAGGACAGTAAAGGTTAGAGGTCAACAAGGACAAATAGTAAGAATCCATCAAACATGACGAAAAATCAACAAACCCAGAAACATCACAATCTGTTCATCATATAAACCTACAACGGGGAATGAACAACAAATTCTAATGCAAATACAGTAGAAATTGAACTGTAAAACATGGGCGAAATTTTGCTTAATTTGGGTACCACAAAAATAACCTCCACATGAAAAGTTTTCAATACTATGTTTTAAACTGGAAATGATAGAAAATTTTCACATAATGCAAAGTTATCCCCTCCGAAATTAACCAGTACAATGTTTATTTTCAAAATAGAGATATCTTTAAAACTAGATGGAAAAAAAATTGTATCTACCGCTCCGGATAACATACTACGGTAATATCCCCTAACCCATGCTAAAACTTACACAACAGTACTAGTATGGCTTCTATGAATTATTTCTTAACTGATGGATAGGATAAGAATGTTTTCAAAGAAAAGTCAATCATTTCAAAATAGAAATAAATGATTATTTCCCTTTATTACAAAATAATCATTTCATGAAAAAAAAATAAGGTGGCCTATGTCGAGTGACTGACAGGATTTAAGAATATTTCCAAAGAAAAATATTTTAAAAATCAATCATTTCAAAATAAAAATAAATGATTATCTCCCTTTATGACAAAAGAAATCATTAATAAAAAAAATGATAAATTAAAGATCATGTAAAAGTTACTGATTAAGAATCATAAATTAAATTTGGCACCCCTGACGAGGAAATTTAACTAATTACGTGTGAAGATGTGCATCCCTCATGTGACTTTGCAACTGCTACAAACTTGATTAGAAATGAACGGAATGTAAAAATCAGAACATTATATTTACATGAACATCATGTCTTTTGTTCTAATTTATTTTTGAAGCACACTGGGGATGATGAAAACATGCGTAGTTCTGCATAATACAGATTAAAAAGGCTATTATGTTTGTAGAGTAAAAGTTTAATGTCTTTTCTACAGTTTAACAGAAAAATAGTTATCAATGTTAAAGGCTAAAATGGGTCTGTGGCTAATCATAACATTTCTATATTGCTTTTATGATCTACATTTCAGAGACAAATTTATGTATATTTAAAAGTTGTCAATTTTTTTTATTTAAGCTATAAATAGATTTTGTTAGTCCAATTGTTCATATTTTTTGTTTTCTTCTTGTTTTAATCTAAAAACCAATAAATAAATAAATAAATAAATAAATATAAAGAGATTTCTCTCTATAGTTTCAAATCACAACCTTGGTGGGGGGTTTTTTCAAAGAATTCTCATTATCTGACTTAGAATTTTTTAATGGAAATTTTCTACAGAAATTAATCTCAAGAAACAATTCTTTTCCCGCATGTTATCTAGAGAATTTTTTTTTTTACCAATTTCTTGCTATTAGAAACTTTTGAATAAAAAACAGACATTTCATCTTTAAACTGACTGAGCCTAGATAGAAGGAATAATATTCTAATATCCAGTGTTTTACAGCTAGACTTTGAAATCTTCACGACAATTGCCAGTTTTATCAAAATTCCTTCAGGACATTCTTTTTTTTTATAAAGTTCTTCAGGACAGTTTGAGAAAAAGGGGGACAAATGTCCTGAGACCGTTGCCTAGCTGAATCACTGGTATCATTACAACTGACATTTCATGGAGAAAAAAAAATTGCTTATTATAATTGTAATGATTCTTTTCAAACACCTTGCAGATACAATGTAGGCATATCGTAGTAAAAATGGAAGCCACAAAATTTGCATACACATAAAAAACAGTGATTTTTCAACAATATCTTTTAATAAAATATCAGATTTAACTAAACTTAGGCCAGGTGAATCCATTAGTTATCTCGATATAACAAACCGAAAAAAAACCAAACAAATATGAAAAAACCGGGATAAATGTTTTTTTGCAAGATGATTATGAGATTGATCTCAATACAAATACATCTATTTGTATAGTACCGCAAAATGACAACAAACAATTTATTGACTGTCATATGATGAATGTTTCTGTTCTCTTAAAATTATTGCCGTTTTTTTATACTTTACAAGCCATTGTATGTGCCGAACTTACAAAACACAAAAGACGCAGCAGGAAAAGATTGGATTAATGCGACAGTTAAAAGGGGGTCAAACCTTGTGTAAATTGATCATCAAGTTATGATAGGTCGAAATCAATAAAGGTCGAAGGTTAAATGAATACAGTATAAAATCTAATATAGGAGAAAGGTTTTTGAGAGATTATCAGAGACGTTCAGTGCTTTTTATTAATAGACATGTGTTTTATCAAAATCATAAAAGACGTCTGTCAATCTTCATTAAATAAGAACAATTCAATTCTATACTGTTGAAATGAATATTATCGATTTATGTTATATAAGAAAATAAGTTAGATAGTGGGTTTTTTTCTATGCAAACCAGAGGCTACCAAGAGACCTTTAACAGTCCTCGAAATGAAAATTTGAATTTACTGGTCCGAATAAAATTCTTGATTTTATTTTTATATAGTCCTAAATAAAAACTGCAATATTCATTGGTCCCAACAAAGTTTTATTAGTCTTGGGCAGGAATACCGGTGCTCATGTATTGTGAGGACTGCTTTAAAGAATCACTAATAATATTTCCCTATACCAAGTAAATGCATTGGTATAACTGTTAACCTCGATTTTGTTTTTGAAAGATCCATCCAATAAAAGATCGGTGATGTTTCCTTTGTTCAGAGAATGATATCTCTTTTAACGCATTATGATGTATTTATATTTGAAATTTCAACTCATTCTATATATACATTGCTCATTTCAAGAAATTTCCCATTTTAATTAATGGTAGCCATCTTGGATGAATAACATTTTGAAAAGCTAAAAAAATAGATTTAATCATGTTTAAATGTACATGTCCAATATAATTTATAAGATACCTTGGTAGTTAAAGAAATTTATTTAAAAAAATTACATTTTTTTACTCATATTTTGATGTCTCTTCAGTTTTTATTTAAGATAATTTCATTTCACAATAATTGTTTACAAACAATTTACTTGTCTGATAACATAAATAACCTTTAAACTTTTTACAAGCTATAAAAAAAATTAATATGTTTTGGAGAGCTAAGATAAATCTACCTGTATAATTGCATGTTTTGTCACAGAGGACTGTTGGAGAATATCATCAATGGGAATTAAATTATCAAAATACAGTCGAACCTGCCTTATGTGACCTTCTAAGGGAACAGTGAAATATGGTCACATAAGACAGATTGTATTAATACAGGTTTAATTGATATGAAATAAAAACGAAGGTCACATAATTCAAGTTATTGCTTAATAGAGGTCACTAAAGCAGGTTTGACTTTAATTTCACTTAATTGCCCAAAATGTTTTCCATACTCATAAAGTAAAGACACTGTTATTATTAAAAAAAAACGCCAATGATTTCAGCTCAGTGCAGGAGAATCTTAAAGAAAATCTGCAGTCAGACCAGACAATAATATTATGTTACATTACTTCTCACAGTACAAAATACGACACCATCTGTGACAGTTCAAGAAATAGCACTTTGAAACATTATTACATAAATTTGTTATTAATTATTATTTTTACCAGCTCTAATCTTTTACAACCATAATTTCATTTGGAAACGCCAACGACAGACAAATCATCACGTTTTTACGTGAGTGATAAAGACGTGGCAGGCGCTAGGTTGGGATATCCGTAACCCTAATAGAAGAAAAATTACTGTTAATATTCTAACCATATAAATATTGATATCTGTCTTTATAAGATTTATTCTGATGTCAAATCTTCAATGCTGTTCTTTATTCAGCAATTTGTCACATAAATACTGTGAAAATCATTATTAATCGTAGGATTCTCATTTACGTGGATTTCGTGGTTCACTTAAACCACGAAAATTAAAATCCAACGAAATACAATTTTCCCAGAGATTGTTGCCTGTAGTGTTTGAAACCACGAATTCAAGAACCCATGGATCACTGCATTTTGTAGAAACCACGAAAATTGGCACCATGAATAAAAGTACTTTCACAGTAATGTTATTATCATACTGAGCTCAAAATCAAATATTATATGTTACATGTTCATCTACTGTCACTTCGATCTATTCCCAAAAAATGTTATTGTGATACACAAAAAAATATACCGTAATAATATTTTTTGTTGTTTTTTGTTTCAATTCCAAAATGCTGTCCTATATGAACCACTATTGTGTCAGACTTCCTGAACTTGAAACCAACAATTATTTAATTAATGCCTGTGGTTGGTGGGGGTGGGATGGATATTTTCCATTAACATTTCAGTGGTGTATGAAACGCGTGCGAGTAGATGTCATCAAAAGCATTGACTATCGTTCACTAACTTAAAAAAACATTCTCTAGTCTTACCTGTCTTTAGCTATGTTGGTTTTTCCTTTTTAATAACAAGAGATTTTAGAATTTCTAATTTTTAACTGTACATTATTTGAGAACTTTTACAATGGATTTTAAAATTTCAGAGACAAATAAAGGGAAAAAGTTTGATGCATGATGGATATATAAACAGGTGATAATATTTTGAAAGACGAATTTAAATCCTGGAGATGTTGGAATAAAAATTACAAAGGCAGGGTTACGACAAACACTCAAATGATCATTATCATCCCAGTAAGAATAGAACAATGGCATGAAAACAGCGAGAAGAAAAGTGGAGATATTGCCAGAACTTACTATATCGATTCGTTAGGTTACTGCTTTAGACCAAAACAAATTAATTGTTAGCTTCTTAGGTACCGCCGCATGTGTGTTTTTACTGCTGCATTGATCGTTTTTACATTGGGAAAAAAAAATTGTGTCCGTTTCCGGTCATTTCCGGGTCCGCTCCGTAGTTTGTTGATCGCGATCATTGTCAGTAAAGCGTTTATGTCAAAGGCATGCATGGTTGTTTCCGATATAAGCTGCCACTGCATTTGAACCAACACTGATTATTACACACACAAAAAAAAGGTGCCTCCCTTTTTGGAAATTGGCCTGAGAAGTTAATAATTTTTTTTGCTTGGCCTTATGGCAAGAACAAATATGTAACTTTACATTATAGGTGCTTCATCTAGATTACTGTTTACTCAGAGCTTTTTACATGTACAGGTACATGTGTTTTTAAAGATTACATACTTGTAGTGTTATTATTCACACTAATAAAAAAACTTCCTGCTCACAATCTTACCTCCACCTCCTGATGGTGAGCAGAGGGAAAGAAACAGCAAAATCTGGGTATAAACGGAAAAATTGTGAAGGGGACATTATACGTGAATCGCATTTAAACAAAATATTTTGACATTTTTGGGATATCCGTCTGTAATCTGGGGTTAGGGTTATGGTGTTTAAAACCACTTTCAACAATATTTCAGCTATATCGTGGCAGTCAGTTTTATTGGTGAAGGAAACCAAAGCACCCGGAGAAAATCACTGACCTGTCACAAGTCACTGACAAACTTTATCACATAATGTTGCATCGAGTACACCTGACAATGAGAGGGATTCAAACTCACAATTTTAGTGGTGATAAGCACTGATTGCATGGGTAGTTGTAAATCCATCCAACTACCATACGATCACGACCACGATGGCCCCGTCTGTAATCTACCATTTCGTAAACCTTTTTCAAGAATATATTAAAGAAAGATTGGAGTAAAGTCAATGCTATTTACTCTGTAAAAGAATACTATCAAGTCAATGTATTAAAACATAAAATCAACACTTTAATGTATATAAAAAACTAATTATATCAGACTTACAATTTCTCTAAGAGCTGTGCAGTAGCTTCTGTTCTAAATGGGTCCTTTACATCAATCTCTTTGATTTTTCTTGTTAGCTCTCTGATGTGTCTTGATAATTTATTGTATCTGAAATACAAGTTTATTTCTCTGTTGCATTCAATCATATTACATTCTATTTTCGTTTATTTACTAAATATTTTGAGCTATGATAAAAGAACAAACAAATTCTGACAAGCTTAGGTCATATGTAGATCATGATGGGAAGCAACATATTGTCTTAGGGTAATGAACCCACATGCCAAATATCATGAGCCTAGGAGAAAAGAAAACATCTTACTTACTGTACTCAAGCTTATTTGACAAAAAAAATTAATAAATTAAGGTCAGAGGTCAAGGTAATTAGTAGAGCATGATGGGAAGCAACCAATGAGCTAGGAGAAAAGAAAAAAATCTGACCTACTGTACTGCTTAATTGGCAAAAAAAATTAAACATTGAGGTCAGAGGTCAAGGTCATAGGAAGGGATGATACTCCATGACATATTGTCTTAAGATGAAGCACCCACACGCTTGATATCATGAGATTAGGCGAAAAGATATAAAACACTCCGTCAAAAACCATTAGCCCTAAGCCCCAGTTTAGTAAAAATTGATTCAGGCAAGTAAAACATTCCGTAATATTTGCTCATTAAAGTAGAAAAAAATCTTCTAAAATGCCATTCTGGCTCGTTTGTCAAAATTTTCTTAGACTGATAAAAGTTCTATCAGGACAAGTTTGTATGAGAACAACAAGGCTAACCAGTCTGAATTGCTCAAATGGTTATTCCAATCATGCACTATTTTGGTTTCAAACAAGTATGTAGTTTCTGAGACAAGAATGTCCCTCATCCTCATGTTCTTCACTTGAACAAAATTAAATTTAGACTTTTAATTAGACCTAATATACATCAATTTGATCTGTAAAAAATCTTTTAAATCTTTAGTTTTTGAGTTCTAAGATATATTTCAATGTCCTAAGCTGGGATTGAATCCTGTATATTTAGCACTGAAGGCAATTGATCTACCAACTGAGTTAAAGGCAGGGCTCTACATTGCGACCAAAACACTCGCATTTGCGAGTTACTTTTGTAAAATGCGGGTAAAAATTCTGTATTGATAGCCAGACGGCGAGTTGATATTTCTGGAAATTTTTCGTTCCGTCACCGATCATATTTTTCAATTTAAATTCCGACTTTGATTATCCGGTTTTTTAAATCACACAATTGACTCACATACGAAAGTTTTAAATCACCTACGTTTAACGCTTGAAAGTTACCACAATGTGTAAAAACAATTCTTCCATTTTTCTCTCGCTAAGAATAACCCGGTTGAATCAACTGATCGTGAAGCTGGCCTGTCTGATGTAACATCGTCGGAAGTATCAAGCCAAAATACTAATGAAGGTTCGGGTTCTAAAGCTGAAAAGCGTAAATTCCAAGATGTCTGGAAGTCAGAGTTTTTGTGGCTCATTATTGTGATGTTTGCCGAATGGCAGGACCAGATATTGCTGGCAAAACCGAATTTGTTACTGGAAAGAAAAAGTTTAAAGTCTTACTTGTTTATCATAATAAAAGTCAGAAACATGAAAAATGTTTCAATATATGGTACCATTCCTTAACTTATACTAGTACATTTTTAGCTCCAGTAAACCATCTTCAAGTTTAATACTTTAGCTTTTTGAAAAACAGTCAGAAAAAAAAATGAAATTGGGACTTATAATAAAATTGCCTTTGTTGTTGCCAAAGAAATCCATACATATTAGAGCTATATAGTACGAATTAGTATCTTTATTAATCTGGCTAGTAACATACTTATGTTGGAGAGTAAAAAATATTTCCTTATTGGGAGCTGGTATGAATCGTAGAGCCCTGAAAGGAGATCTCCTATAGTTCAACAAGCAGAGGGTATTTCAATCTATGATACCTTAATGAACAGACTACTAACCCAGGCCTTTACAGGGATTTAGCCAGGATTTTGAGACCATTAGTCACTTTTGCGGAACAGATTTTTTTTTAAATTATGAATAAACAAGAATATAATGAGCTTAATCTTATAATTAGTTTTGTTGCCTTATTGGTTAGTAATGGAGATTGAAAGCCTCCTAGGATGGGAACATATTCTGTAAATTAACAACCAACTGATAAAACATAACATTGCCACTACAATGTATTTTGATCTCAATACCACACAAATTGTAATAACCCCCCTCCCCCCCCCCCCCCATTTTGAAATATTACTGTGCTTTGGTCTAATACCACACAAATTGTAAATACCCCCTCCCCCACCCTTTTTGAAATGTTACTGTGCTTTGGTCTAATACCACAACAATTGTAGTAACTCATATTTGTGTAGTCTTCAGCAGAAAAAAAATGTCTACCAGTTTGACCAATGGCAATGGTCCAACTTCTATCTAGATTCTTTGTAGAAAATCAGTATAGAATACACTTCAAAAACTGAAGCAAGTTGTAAAATAAATATTATTTCTCAGACCTCATAATAAAATTGCAACAATTGAAATAAAAATACTGAAGTTATTTTTTTTAATTACCGACACGTGTCTGTGTGTAAATAGTTCTATAAATAGAACGCAATTGTTACCCGGATGTTGATCAATATATAAAAACTTATATGCGTCCTCGTGCAGTACATTTCAACGAATTGAATGGCCATCCTTTGCATATATAAATGAAATATAAAATATGAGAACTAAGATTTCATTTCACAGAAATGAGAATAAATACACCAAAAGTTTGTTTGGTTAAAAGTAGCTTCAGCAGATTGCGAACTCCTGTTGATCGTGCCATTTTTATTTTTTATTAGTTCTTCTTCATCTTCTTCCCATCAGGAGAATACTCTATATTGAGTGTTTCTTCAAAGGACGTGTATACACGTCCTTGGTTTCTTTAATCATAGTTATGACTTTTCGAGAAAATCACTTTCAAAATACTTAATGGATACAATAGATTTCAATAAACATGATATCGACATTTTCATAAATTTGGCAAAAATAGTTCGTTATGGCAGACATTGAGACAAATCGTGCAATGAATGACGATTACTATTAATTATATATTTTGAAGGCAACTTTCCCTATGTGAAATTGCACCCATACGACGATTACAAAAATATGTCCACTTTAAATACACTGGCATTTTGAGTACATGTCATAACTATAAAAAAATTATTATCATTGACTGAATTCTTTGTCCAGTTGAGATTAAAGATTACGCAATCAAAACACAAATTCTATTATCCGTTGATTGGTTTGTAACATGTAATAAAATTGTCATTGTAGTGACTAATTAGTTTTAATCAGCAAATGAAGAAGAATGGATTGTTACAAATAATTTTTTACGATTTTTTGAAAATTCAAGTGACGAATTGGGTACGGAAAATACTCGTCACTTTCAAAAATCAATCGTCAATGACGAAAGTGACGAGCGCTTAGCTAGCTAATACACTGCTTTAATTAAGGGGCGGTACTAGGTACTTTCACCACCTAGATTGGTAATTGGTACCTCCAGATTTTAAAGAGCGTTGTATATGATATTCATCAGAGCTCCAGATAAGCTGCGTATTTGCATTTTTTATGCTATGAAAACGAGTAAAAATGCATGTATTATCAGATCAGAGTGTACATTTACACATACATATTGCTGTGTAAGCAAACTTTCCAAATTCGGAGCGTACTTGTACGTTGTTGACGATAATACATCGTGTACATAAACAATACATTTTTGACTTTGAGAAATTCTCTTTAATTACTTCTCTTTATACTTTTCGAAAGAGAAAGTGTATACATCCGAGGGGTACCGAATGTTTGCCTTTCTAAGCATCGATGTCAAAAGAGATCTGATTGGATGTTTAGGATAAATCATCCAATCGCGGTCAATATTACAAATAAATGCGGTTTAGTTAAGAACTAAAACGAAAGTGAATTTGGGAACACATTGTTCGTTGAAAATGAGCAAGAACATGAATAAGCGCGCTACGGAAAATTATATACTTTTTTAAAAGTTCCTGACAGTTTCATCTGTGTCTAGTGACAGCATAGTTAAAGGAATCATTGATGACATTATCAACACGGCTGTGAAAACTGCCGAAGTCGACGAGCAAAAAACAAAATATTTACAACATTTTATTAATAAACATGACACAATCGTGTCAAATTAAACAGAGATATACATTTCACTTGCATCCTGTGTTTATTGAATAACACTTGTGTCTAACATAATTTTAAAAGTGTACATGTAAGCAATCTTTTCTGAAGTAGAGAGTACAACAGTGCAAAGGAAATATGCAAATACGCATCATTTTCAAAAGTAGGGGGTAATTACCCTTTGGACTTGAAAATTATCTGGAGCTCTGTTCATGAAAATTGTTCAAATTTTAATAAAAAGTACCGCCTATTTATAGTGAAGTACTGATACACTTGAAAAGTATTGAAAGCCCAACTAACCCAATTATTTTTTAACTACACTATTTTTTGGCCTTAAAATGTCAGATAATACAGACATTGCAATTTAACATTGTCATGGCATAAATGTATAATAAAAAAAAAGTTAATCACCAAATAAATTGTCATCAGATATGATCAGGTTTCTTTAGGTCCTGCGTGGGTCATAACCTGCTTTTTGACTGCCCAAAGTAGACATGTATACATTGAAGAACTACAAATGTATACATTAATAGTTGGCGTTATCAATTTTGTAATACACCCCCCCCCTCAGTTTACCTACATATATAGTACTTTTGAGACTGAAATTGAAGATAACTGAAAACTGACAGAAAACAAACATTTTTACATTTACTTCAGGAAACATAATTTATCTAATGACAAACTTGGGGTTCCTGTACTATACACAGACATATAATTATTGTATGATTTCTACAACAACACTGTGAGCCTGACAGCTTTTTATCATGATAAGGCCAAAAAAAAATATGTGTGTTTACGGTCACCCGACCGACCCTAATTTTTGCTAGCGACCCTATCAATTTTTACACAGAATTCGGATAACCATTTTTGTTGTTTAATCAGCAGCAATGTTTTATTTATTCAACCGCTAGCTTTTTGTCGAAATTGAGAGCAAAGAAGGTAGAAAAACTGCGTAACTCGTCATAAAAAGCTTCAAAACAAATGATGGCTTACCGAAAATTTCGAAAATGAAATACCGGAATCGGATTCAGGAACGACTATTTCCGGTTTTGCCGTGTGACAGTAAACACACATATATTTTTTTTGGCCTAAGAAAGTGCAAACAGTGATGGTCAACAATTCAATCAACATCAATAATCACCACTCATCTCAAACCATTGAATAGAAAAAAGACAACAACATACGATGATGGAAATCGAGGTCCTGGCTTGGGACAGGCACAAAAATGTGACGAGGTTAAACCGGTTAATAGGATCACAACCCTTCCATCTTGAGTGAATGGTTGTTTCTTAATGCCAAATGAGCAATTTGTCAGCTATATCATCTCCCCTTTTCGATAACTGGATCTCCAATGGCAACACATATATATAAAGACAAACAATAAAAATCTGTAGAGATTTTCTTCCACTTAAAAAGACAACATAATATCACAAAAACGAAAGACAACAAAAACATCAACAATATTGTAACGTCACACATTTACAACGGTCACCTCTTTTCGACTGTTTTTTCATACATGATAAATCTTAATATTATTTTGATCGATTCATAGGTCTGATGAATGATACTGAAATAATGTAACGATCTCAAAACATTCGAGCTTGAAATGTTATCTTGAAATGTAGGAACTGCAATATCTATTATTTCAGGTTGATAAACACACTTTTTAACATGACCTTGGATAACTGGTGACCTAGTACACATGGTTTATGAATAAGCATGTGGTTTT
Source organism: Bathymodiolus septemdierum (assembly GCA_963383655.1). Taxonomy (NCBI): domain Eukaryota; kingdom Metazoa; phylum Mollusca; class Bivalvia; order Mytilida; family Modiolidae; genus Bathymodiolus; species Bathymodiolus septemdierum. The sequence goes on from OY726528.1 coordinate 57,154,391, forward strand.
TTTCATGCAAATGAAAGAAGATACTTGGTTCTTAATTTAGCAAATCAAAACACAAATGACAAATTTTTTATTTTTTATATGAGCTTCGATTCTAGTTTCTCTTTTGAGATATTAATATTTGTGAATTAGACCGATAATTACAGGATACATTGCTATAAGTAATGTCATTCCTGCAGTCCTCTACAATAACTTTTTTTCAAACTTGTCCCTTTGAGCAAGTAACTTTCTAGATTGACTTGTCCGAATTAAAACATCACTTGTCCAAAAATTTTGACCCAAAAAATGAACGAGTTTGTTATTTGGTAGAAACAAGACATAGGCTTTTCATGAAATTCTTGATAATGTTCTAAAAGTACTCCGAACTTTGGTTTTTTCATAAATATGAATAAAAAAACTATAAAATAATTAGTACCCTGGTATTTGAAACAAAATTTGAAAGCATCTATAGATCCAGTGACCACCCAGGATTGAGGTATTCCAGAATTTACTCATTAAGCAATGTATATGTTATTAATAAAGATCAGTTATTTCATATTAATAAAGATACATGTATATACTGAACATCAGCAATTAGTTTTTATTAGATAGGCTTTCCTAGTCTGGCAAAACATGACTTTTGGCAGTTTCGGTGTTGATTCATCTATCATTCTATGTTCCCCTCCTCATCAAGTGGTACTGCATGCCTGACACCTGGGAACTCGTCTGCCCAAGTTTCCTGGAAGTGTCTCTCCCTCTTTGTTTCATATTGTTTTTTTCTTTTCATCGTCGTGATCGTCAGTCTTTTTTTTCTTAGACGTCATAAATCCAAACTTCGTAAGATCCATGTTTGTGTAAATGTATAGCGAGAAGGTTCCGTTTCTCCAAGAGTTTTCTTGATCAGGAATCAGATTTGTACTGGTCCCGTCACAGTCAACCTATGTCTACCATACGTAGTATCAAGGAAATATAACCAGTAATACAAACATGTACCTAATTTGCATACACGTTATCGGCAATGAAAAAAACATATTTTGGAACTATTTAATATGAAATTAAGTAAAACTATTGACCAAACTCGCTTCTGCAAGAAAAATTACGATGATCCTTTAGGGTATTTCTGCATGGGCTTATTTTTTTACTTGTCCCAACGGACAAGTGACCAACAAATTTCACTTGTCCAACGGACGCTTCCACTTGTCCCGGACAATCGGACAAACGTTATTGTCGAGGTCTGTCCTGTCATACCACCAGTTAGATTCTCCCGGAACATGCACTCACTCCCATACCAAATTACCACCCACACACTGTGAAGAGTGGCTCTAGTGAGTCATTCAAATCAGCTGTGTCAGTCATTAACCATTAGTTCATCAATAACTTGTGTAATGATGATGTATATAGTTTTATCTTAAAATCAAAAGTTAAAAAAAAAACTTATTCAAATTCATTTTCTAAAGTAAAATTGTTAATTATAGCACCTGAAGCCTAATTGGTGGAATATTCAGTTAGTTGAAGGCGGCCTCTTAAATAGTAGAAAGATAGAAATAGAGAAAAAAATGATAAATGAATGTTAAGACAAGTTCACTTACTTTGTGTAATCTTCTCTCTTTTGAATATGATATTTTTTCATAACCTTGACCTCATGAAGATTGTTGTCAACTTCCCAAGAAATAAAATCTACTTTCTTCAGTAACTTCTTTTCGTGGTATTTTAGTTTTCTAACCATTTTATCGTTTGTGATTCTTTTTTCACAACGTGCGAATGTTTACCGGAAGTTGTAATAGGTGGTTAGTAAAAGTGGTAACCCGGGCCCGGGTCCGGTTCCAAATTCGTATTTTCTTTATTACATCTTTATTAAGGCATTAATTTTAATAAAATTTGAACATAATGCATAAAATTATGTATTTTATCACATTTTTTAAACAAATATAAAAAAAAAAGTTGTAACCCGGACCAAGGCAAAATTTTCAATTATTCGATGATTACACCTTTATTTCTCGTTAAAACTTCACAATATTCAGAATGAACATTTTTCAGTATTAAAGAAATGTAAGAAATATTTTAAATTCAATGGTAATGTTCTCTTTTGTCATTATGGGAGCATTTTAGATTCTGATAAAAGTTGGAAGTGATGCATTGTTTTGAGGGTTACACTAATGACTTGAAAATTGACCTGAAAAGATATGATCGTCTATATCTTTTTTACTACTCAATATAATCGATTCAAATTTTGGTCAGCTTGAGATATCAGTATATACTTTACAAAAAATACCTGTACACCCACGTGACCAGTCTTTGTTTACAAATCTTAATATATTAATATCGCATCGTGGAAAAAAAAGAAAACTTTTTTATTTAAATTGATAAAATATATTTGTTGTTGTTGTATTGAAGTATGTCTTTACAAATTTCAAGAATTTTAAAGAAGTAATAAAGGTGCAATAATTGATTAACTGAAAATTTCGTCTTGGCCCGGGTTACAACTTTTACTAACTTGGAAAACTTATATTGCCGATATTTCGTATAAAAACTATTTTTTTTTATATTTGTTTAAAAAATGTGATAAAATACATAATTTTATGCATTATGTTCAAATTTTATTAAAATTAATGCCTTAACAAAGATGTAATAAAGAAAATACGAATTTGGAACCGGACCCGGGCCCGGGTTACCACTTTTACTAACTACCGTTGTAATACATGTAGTAACATATAAAACGTACAAAATTACAGAACAGCCTTGATATTTTTCCGTCTGCATTTTGTTGATGACAAATTTGTAGTATTATTTTCTATCACTGTTTAAGCTTCCTCTTTATATGTTTTCAATATAAAGAAGTTATTGTATTTGAAAGATATACATGTTTTTAATTTTTGCTTCAGGGGCGTAGGAGCAGAGTTGGAGGCGGAATATGCCCCTCACTTTCAACACTGTTTTTGCCCCCCCCCCCTTTTTTTGGTGCAAAAATTTAGAAAAAGCTGAATTTGTAGCATGGAAGCAATACATTTTCAAAATATCAAGAGGTAAAAGGATGTGTTTGATGCCAAATGACATATTTTGCTTGTCAGTTTAGAAAGCTTGCCCCTCCACTTTTCCCTCCTCTCCTGAAATTTGCCCCCCCCCCCCCCCCCCTCCTCTTTTCCAGTCCATTTCAATGTTTGCGCCCTTTCATTTTCCAGCTTTCCAGTCCACAAACACCCCCCCCCCCCCCCCCCTCCACTTTCAGGTCCCCAAAAAAAGCTTGTCCCACCTCGCTTTCCGATCCTTCTTCTTCTTCTTCTTCTTCTTCTTCCGTATACTGCCCACATTCAACATACTGAATATTCTGGCAGGTGTGCGCAAGGTTAAAAACTGGATAAAACCATATGTACAGTGTCTATTCAAAGAGTTTTGCCACTTGAGCTTTGAACGACTCAAGTGACTTGGTAGCTGCAATATCCGATGGTATGTTGTTCCAGTCTTTGACGGTGTTGATGAAGAATTACCATTTCCTGAAGTCTTTGGTTGCAGATGGAATTGCATATGAGTGGTTTTGAACATGTCTTGATTTTCTCGTTGGATTGGTGAAGTGGTTTTCGCTGTTTATCGCTACCATGTTGTTTATAATTTTGTACATCATTATCAGTCTGGCTTCCTGATCCGCTCCTGTTTCTCTGTGTTTGCTTGTGGCAAACTTATATTAAAGACAGTATATATTTGAGTTTGAGCTTTGAGATTTTATACTTCACCGGGTATATTTCAATCAAAGTTAACCTAAACTAAAACATATTTAATGTGTCTACACAGATGATGCAATTTTGATGAGTCCCAATCAAACTGCAATGACCTACACTTGTGCATTCTTTGTTTTTTGTTGTTGTTTTTTCATAAAGCGTTGAGTCTCATACACAGGTGACGAGTTCATGACTCACCTAGAGCGAGTTGCATGTATCCCTCTGTTTCAAGCAAATACTCCATTTCAAAATTGCACAAACTAACAATTAAAAATCGAGAGATCGAACTACAATGATAGAACAAAGATTACATTGGCTGGGCCTGGGGCATACCACAGAGGTAAAAATATTGATATAGTTCGTGTCAGTGCCAGATTTAGGACAAATGAGGCCCTGTGCTAGTTAAGTTATGAGGCCCCTTACTTGGGCCCTGAAGGAGGTAGACCCGGTATGCCTACACAGGCAGTCGGGCATACATGCTCAGGAAATTTAGGAATAGTTAAAATATTACAAATCGTAAAAAAAAACAATTTTGGCAGGAAGATGGGCCCCCTGGTCAACGGGGACCTGTGCTTAAGCACACCTAAGCACAATGGTTAAATCCGGCACTGGTTCGTGTGTTGGAGCATTGACGCTTGGCTCAGTAGTAAATATTTTTGACTGGGAGTATTTGATGATGGCTATTCCAGAAACCTGCAGGGTACTAAATTGGCATCTACGTTTTCAATGCTGAACAATACAAGGTGCACAAACTGCTACAGTTAGTAGACATCTGAAAACCATCTAAAAATAACAATGTGTAAACCACAGGCGCTCGTGGTACGGAATTACCACTCCAAATTTTTATAGTGTCGACACATGTAAGTTTTTGTTAACATAAGATTGTATGAATATGAACATGAACCAGTTAAATTAGGAAAACGAGATGAAATAATAAAGAAATTTTTATTTAAAAAAAAATATGTAACCAGAAAGTTAAGAAGGGAGCACTTGTGGCGTAAACAGAATAATTCATATGTCCAGAGTTTGTACATGAATTCCAGACCAAAGATGTTCATAGATCTGTTGACATACATTGTACATTTATGCAGCTGTTCAATTTTTCATGTCATGTTCATGAATATGAAACGACATAAGACCCCTGTCTCGGTATAATTGAAGGTCAGTGTACAAACCTGGCATGTGACCAAGTTTGGGGTGTTTTACAAATTTTAAAAAGTTGGTATTTAAGTTTCTGGTTTTGATATTGCTATTTGTTAAGTCTATCGCTCAACTTTATACACAGAGTATATACCCTTGTCAAACTTACTCGATGCTTCACTTTCTTATGGTACCTCACATAAGCAGTGCAAACTGCTTATTTATAGTGCTATCCATATACCAGAACGAAATTATTTTCAAGCACGTGTTTGAATATATAAAGAGGTCAGAAAGGTTTCTTGTTGTCTAGTAGTTCACCAAAAGAACAATCGCACACATCATCAACACTAACCCTCCCTCTCATTCCTTTCTTCATTCTCTGTTTTTGTTCAATCTACACATATCAATGCAAGAAATATTTATATACATGCATGCTCTATCAAATAATGTTGTAATTTATTGTATGTAGGAGAAGACTTCACAAGTTTGTTTAACTTGTGTCTTATCCTTTTTGCACATTTGAGCAAATAAAATATGTTTAAACTAAACTACCTTTTTCTAAAAGTGGTGATAAGCAACGAACACCCATTCATAAGCAACGAACACCCATTCATAAGCAACGAACACTCATTCATAAGCAACGAACACCCATTCATAAGCAACGAACACTCATTCATAAGCAACGAACACCCATTCATAAGCAACGAACACTCATTCATAAGCAACGAACACTCATTCATAAGCAACGAACACTCATTCATAAGCAACGAACACCCATTCATAAGCAACGAACACCCATTCATAAGCAACGAACACTCATTCATAAGCAACGAACACCCATTCATAAGCAACGAACACCCATTTATAAGCAACGAACACCCATTCAAGACACATTGCACTTCTTTGTGTGATTGAAAATTTTTCGATGGAGATTTTTTATTTAATTTACAAATTATATTGACGTATTTCTTAAATAATAATGAAAAGAAAGTTTAAACAGTGATGGTCAACAATTCCACCAACAGTCAACAAAACGTACAATCACCTCTCACCTTAACGCACTGAACACAAAAAGGGGACCACTACTTATGACGTTGGAAATCCAGGTCAGGGCATGGAACAGGCATAAAATTGCGGTTTATATTTTAAGCTTCGATCTGGTTCCACACCAGTCATTCCACCGTGCATAGATATATCATAGAATGTGTCTTGTATTCGACCTATGATTGAGTTTTGTTAAAAGAAAATGTTCTTGATATCAAAAGGGGTAATCAAAATCCGTAAATAGAAATACAGACAATACAATTGTCAAAGGTCAGAGGTCAAAAGGATAGACGATGATATACAAAACACTACACAGATAAATTAATATTGAACAACAGGGACCACACTAAAAACCGGGTGTTTGGTTCAAAACCTGCCGGCCTATGATATCTAGGGTCAATATCTGAACTGGTTGGAAAGTTATATGTCTGATAGAAAACAATCAGTATCTCTTTAAATACCTATACTCTTCAGCTTGGTGTATTAAATGACCGATCAACGAATATATTATCACCGGAATATGTAGATGAACAACGCGATGGAAGCCAGTGCTTGGGCAGGAAGTTGTCGGTTTTATTGGGGTACGTTCGTATTGATCAATCTTTAGTAGTATTTTATTGGGGTACGTTCGTATTGATCAATCTTTAGTAGTGTTTTATTGGGGTACGTTCGTATTGATCAATCTTTAGTAGTGTTTTATTGGGGTACGTTCGTATTGATCAATCTTTAGTAGTGTTTTATAGACCATTGTTTGGCATTGCGTCTTTTTTCCCTTAAACCATTGAATTGCAGATTTACATCTTTAGATTGGTATATTCAAACTTTTTGTCAAAACTTTCTTAAAGCCGGTGTGCACCAAGAGTCTGTCTTGACCCACTCTTGCTTTTAATATACATTAATGATTCAACATAGAGTTCTTTTCGCTGATGACACTTCATTATTATGTAGCTCCGATTCTCAACAAATTTCTAAAAATACTTTTAAATCAGGTTTGAGTGAAAACTTAATCATACTAGATGTGAGTAATAAAGTCCAACACCCAACAAACCCACCTTTTATTATTGTTTACTTTATCTAGTGAAGATATACATACATTTATATGTTGCTTCCAATTAATATTCTTTAAAGGGAAACTTCGCAAAAAAAAATTTTTTTTATGTTTTTCCTGATGTATAAATATGGATGTTTATATGTATATTAGCATTTTATTATGTTGAATAAGGGAATGAAATCGATTTTAAAATTCGGTCAACGATAGATGGATGTCGCCATTTTGATAGCATCTCGATACCAATTATCACGTGATGTCTAAATACCACCACGCCCCAAAACAAGCGTGACAAACCCGGGTCTTCATTCAGTGTCGATATGGCTTGTCAGGCGTAATTCTTTTTATTTTTCTTATTATTCTAAATATATGAATTTATTACACAATCACATTTTGCAGATTTACGTTTTGCTTCTATATACTTATGGCAAAACAAACGAATCGGAGAAAACGATCCGTCTTTAATGAGACACATTTACAAAAGATTTTTTTCGAAAATTGAAGAACTACGAAATTATGTGAAAAAAAAAGAACGGACATCAGAACAATGCCATGAATTCGTAAAAAAATAAAAATAGGCCTATTCTACGGGGCAAAATTATTTTAATGATATTATTTATAAGATCGCACTTTGTAATCGATCGTTCATGCACTACAATAAAGCTACACATAAGCTCTGCTTCTTAGTTGAAAGCACAGAAAGTTACAGGGTAGGAAGCCATAAAATTGAGAGGATTGTGTAAACATATAATTTGTAATAGTTTTCATTTGACAATTACAGACGATGAATATTATAAATACTTTTAAAGTTTATTATACAAAACTTCAGGGTGCATCTCTTACGTAATATAATAGTTTGTTTATGGAAATACAATATTCTGATTCGCCAACAGTAAAAAGATTAATCTGTTTTCATAACGGTTATTTCTGATTTGAACAAAGCGTAACATATAATATATCTCTGCGTAAAGAAAAATTTTTTTGTTTATTTTAATCACGTCTTTCGAACTGGCGGACCCTTCTGATTAATCTCAGAATAGTCTTAAAAATATGGTTGTTGTTTCTATAAGGAAAAATTGCATACGAATGGTTTTTGTCTATTTTGCTTTTTGGGGTTTGCAAGAAGAATTTTTTACCCTGTCCTGTTCACCCTGTTCACCCTGCTTAACTTCATAATTTTGGTTGTTGCTATATCATTCTGATGTGGCACAAACAAAATCAAGATAAAAATGAACAATTCAATATAACTTACAATCAATGTTAATCTTAAGATTTTTTTGTGAAAATAGCCCCAGAATCATTGCTGCATCAGGCGCGGATCCAGCAGTTTCGAAAACGGGGTTCCAGGCTCTTGTTTGCCAATTTTTACCCGAATTTTTACACGAATTTTATTAAATTTTATTAAATTGTCGAACACCCCCTTGATCCGCCAGTGTGCATTAATATGCACCCATTCCTAATTTATACTTGATCAGGGTCGTGTATTTTGATCATCTATTAGAACCTTTAAAATGTGTATTGCATCCCCTATTCTAGTCACGGATAGCGCTAACGGGTCACAAAATGTGTATTGCGTTTCTGATTATTGCCAAAGATTGTGACACATGTATTCAAGTATTCGGTCAGAGTCCCGTCGACCGGATGTAAAATGTGTGGACTCATTACGCAATATTAGGTACCATGCTGAGTGTGTGAATGTACCTGTCGTTTTCAGAATGAAAATAAAAATAAGTAAATCCCGCCTTTCACTTCTTATTTCAGGAATTATTTGCCTTAATTTATTGAAGAATAAAATATTTAAGATTAAAATATGGTCTCTCGCTTATGAAAATACATGAAAAATATAAGAAATATATTTTCCGCATAATATTTTACGTTTCGATCATCAAAAATGACAAACAAACAAAAAAAAAGGAAAAGAAATTAACATTTTTAAATCACTTGCTCGCTGCAACGTTTTTAGCACAAAATCCGAAGAACTAGAAGTAAATTTGGTGTGGCCTAATCTCTGTATATTTTGACTGCTCTTCATCTGTTTATACCGCTCATGATCATGATCTCTTCCGAACTTTGTCCGAATGAATATCAGTGGATATCAAAATTATAGGTCAAGTTTGCTTACGGGGTTCCGAGCTGAAAAAAATCATATATTTAGGCTTTGTGCCTTCTGGGGGTCACTGAGCAAAGAGGGTTTTTTTTTCTTTAAACACTAATTTTGTAAACTCAATTGCCACCCGATCTCCTAACCTTTAATTTTTAGTTCCTTAATTAAAATTAAAACTTCTTTTATGAACATCGATCGTTAAAATTGTGAATACATATTAATTATGATGAGACAGCTATACATGTATATAGTTAGGCCAATTTGGCGCCTCTAATAATGAAAACTTATAATTTAAAGGATGGTGTATACTTTTTTATCATCTAAAACATAATTACAATTATAATTGTTCCTGTTATTTCAACATTATATTTATTCTAATGTTTTAAAAATATTTTATCTTTAATAAATAATAAACGATCTACCAACTCGTCTTGGAAAGCAAATAGTGTGTATTCAAATTCCCATTTTATTTATCCGATTAATACACAAGTTACGCGTTGTCAAAATTATCCATTATATTTTCCAGCACATTAGCAGTAAAACAAAATGAACATAATTGTAAAAGGGATCCTACATATAGTGAATATAGGTGACTGTTGTAAAACACTCTTTCCGTTGTAAATATAAAGGAAATGAAACATTTTGTTCATTTAAAATAGTTGTTTGTCAAAAAGGTACGTAGCTGTTCACTTCAGTATTTAATTTCCAACGGTTATTATATTTAAATTACAGTCCTCTGAGCGCTTTAAATGAAGCGAATTTAACATCAGCGACCCAGACTTTAAATTTCAATCCCACAATGCAATTATGGGGTTAAAACCAATCGTAACTACTTGGCCATTCTCGCTTCCCTGCAAATAACCTCGTATGCATTAGGCGTATAAATCGCACTACTTTTCACATGTCAGTTACATGAAAGTTTGATAGTTTTATTTTAAACAATTTTCTATATTTCAATTAAAGTTTTAATTAGTTTTGCATGATTAGATTTTACTTAGTATGTCTTCCATATTGGATTTTCGTGGACTATATTTTTGTGCGGCTTAGCTTAACTTAACTTCCGGCAAACAATTTAAGAAGAATTTCTACTATGTACGTACGAGGTTATTTGCAGGGTAGCGAGAATGGCCGAGTAGTTACGATTGAGGTTAAAACGTCACAACCCATGAAAAAAATAGAAATTAAAAATTACAAATTTGCGATTTGCTTCGTTATTTGTGGAAATATGTCGATAAAACTTTGTGAATATGTATTTTATATCACCAGGAACATATTTAGCTAACCTTGTAGTTAACATATTTTCAACGTCTGATAGCAATACTGATAATATTTGCTCGAGTGTGTCCAAACAGATATGTTTTTTTTATGCAAGCTCAAATTTACAATAGACTGAAATGCTCTAAATAAGTTATATACATGAAATTCTTTTATATTAAATTGTAATTGAATATGGTTTTGACCATCTTCGCTAGTCAAGGGTTACAATTCGGGTCCCTCTTCTCTCCACCCTTGGCGGATCTAGAATACATTTTGAGGATTCGCGCTTTAATATTTCATTGGTTACGGCTACCAGTACACGTATCCAATCAGAAAACGCTTTACACGGAGCACATGTTATCGACGAAATGTAAGCAAAGATGCCACTTCCCGTTTTTGGTTCCAATGAAAACATCTTTCCCGTCTGCCAAAGCTTTGAAACTTTTCACTTGGTTGACAGTAACTGCTTCCAAATTAAATTTATCACAAATAAGTTTTTCTTCACTGGGCGCTACCATTTTTAACTCTCCAACATACGTATAACAAAACGATTCTGATTGGCTGGCGATGACGACTATCTAAGGGACGCAACTTCGATCAACCACCAGGTGGCATTGCGCGCGAATTTCAAAATGTATTCTAGATCCGCCAAGGGTGGAGAGAAGGGGGACCCGAATCGTAACCCTTGGCTAGCGAGGATGGGTTTTGACTTGAGTGGTGAAATAGTTGCAATGTTGAACTCAGAGCTACAACTTGTGATAGCTATTTGAACGGTTGGATTTCCAGGGGCGGATCCAGATTTTTCACACGAAATACCCCAAAAATTTTCGCGCCTCTCTCCGCAATTGGAAAGAATATGATTTTTTGGCGTAAAATCGTGTTTTTTTCACACGAAATACCAAAAAAAAAATTCGCGCCTCCCATCCTCAACTTTATTTTTGCAATTAACATGACTGGGAAAACAAACGATCAGCCAAAGACAAACGGTACTAGAAAAAAAAGTGAAATCAGATTAGAGTGACGACACAAACGAAGAAATGTATGATATGCGTGAGAATTAAGCATATTTTCAATCAAGGAGAGAGTATTGGACAATGATCGGCCACAGGTTATACCGACGATGCCCAGCGATTTAACTGTGGAACTTGTCACTCTGAACATGTTCATATCAAACGTTTGCTGTCGACAAATGATAACACGGGTAAAGCAAATCAATCTGATTAACATCACATCTCTCAATTGTTCCCCTTTATTGATATGGCGCGGCATGGGAGCCATTTGTTTATGTATATATATTTCTTCTTGTAGCACATTTTTTGTGTCTGAGGGCATATGATAAAGAATTGTCTTGTCAAGAAGTAAAAGAGAACAAGTGAGAGAGATGTGATCTTAATCAGTTTAAGAGCCAATCTAATTAAAAACTACAAAGTAGATGTTTGTTGTATTTTTTCGTTCCTATATTCTTCTTAGGCGAGGTGTACTCGATACAACAATATGTGATAAAGTTTGTCAGTGACTTGCAGCAGGTCGATGGTTTTTTCCGGGTTCCTCCACCAGTAAAACTGAAATATTGTTGAAAGTGACGTTAAACACCATAACCATAACGCTAATCCCTTGGACGATACACTATCGATAAAGATTAAAATGTAAAAAAAAAAAAAAAAAAAAAAAAAGACAACAAACATCTGATTTCGATTAGATTGTGATAATATAAAGCTTATGTCAATGTTCATACTTAGAAGATGTATTTGACAAAATAGGAATAGAAAGCGTCCGAAATAATATTGTGGTTGCACTCTCTAATTTGTTACGGGGGTGTATGAGTGGGCAGAATGTGGGGACAAGCTTTAGCTTCCATGCTAAAAATTCAGCTTTTCTTCATTTTTGTCAAATAAAGTGGGATATTATCCTAGGTATATCCCCACACACTTTTCAAAATGGAAGACAATGTTCCCGCGGCTCATACACCTCTGTTAGAGTGAGTGAGTGATTGTTGTTTAACGCCAATTCAGCAATTGTTCAGCTATATCAGGGCGAGAACAAGTCAATTTTCAATGAAATGAGGACGAGGTCCTTTTTTGTACTAGACATGTCACCCCTACTCGGACACATTATCCTGATTCCGAACCAACCAGCCTTTGTTATTTCTACTTAATGCTGCGTGCTAAACGGAGAAGCCACAAATATCAATTTTATAGTCTTTGGTTTGACCCGATTGGGGCTCGAAACCACGATCTACTGCATTCGAGGTGAGCACGCTAACCATTACACCACAGATGTGGTTAAAAACCAACAAGTACATACGCGCATGATCAAAGGAGATGTTCAGACTTCAATAAAAAAAAGAAGAGTAGACACACGTAAGAACATGATGATAAACATAAAAAAAACTTCGCGTCATTTATATACAATAGATGACCTTGACTTCACCAATAAATTATATTTGTATAAAACCGACATAATTAATTTATTTTATGACGTTTTTTTACTTTGTCTCTGAACAAAGTAACAGTCTGTTTGTATTAAAAACCTTAATTAATAAATATGTACATAAGAATAAAAGGAAATTATTTGTATATATGTTTTGTAGATCTCCAGAAAGCTTTTGATTCTGTTTGGAGAAATGGATTATTATTCAAATTAGTCAAAATTGGTGTTGGTAAACAGTTATGTATTATGTATATCATGGATCTTACGAATTAACTTATTTAAACCAACGAATACGAAGGATGAGTTGGTTTAAATAAGTTCATGAGTAAGATCCATGGTATATATGGTTTGTAACAGAAATGACATGATTGACAGATCTATGACGTCAAAATCATGGAATAACAGATCCTATGACGTCAAAATCATGGAATAACAGACCTATGACGTCAAAATCATGGAATAACATCAAGATCTTCCTGTTAGACCACAGGAAAAATGCGTATTTATGTTACAAACAATATTGTAAAACAGCAACTTTCTAAAACAGAAACAGCTTTTAAATTTGAAAATTCTCATGGTAATTTTTTCAAATTCATAGGGGGGCAAGACAATGGGAATTCCCTAAGCCTCACTCTTTTTGATATTTATATAAATGAAATGGAGGCTAATTTTAACTCAGTTGAGTCAGAACCTCCTAAACTTGCTAATTCTAACATTGGATCATTATTATTTGCCGATGATCTTCTTGTTATATCGGAGAGTAAAGAGGGCCTACAAAACAGTATTAACAAACTTAGTGATTTTTGTGACAACTGGCAACTAACTGTAAATGTTAAAAAAAACAAAAACTATGGTCCTACAACAACGTAACATTAATAGCAATACATCATTCATTAACTTCAAAGGAAATATCATCCAAAATGGGAGATATATCGAGGAACTATATCATGGAACTCGCTCTCCGTGAATAGATATAAGCGACTAAGGTTAAAGATTCACATATTTTTTCTGAAACTTCCGATATTAAAACGTTCTTGTCGATTTATTATCCACTTATAATACTCAAAACTTGGCATAAACCTAGTACGTTAATAGCAAAGACGATGTGTCAATATATTTCTGTTGTTAATATCGCTGACGGTCGCTGAGGATAAAAATAGCATACTCACCCGAAAACGTTGTTGTCACTTGTCTGACCCGATTCTTAGTGTTCGACCCGGTTACAAGTGTCCGAATACCCGGCGTGAAAAAGACATCCTCAAATATTGGAGTAAGAGCAGAGCTGGGAAGGTTACTCATGGAGTATTTCATAATGACAGTCAATTTTATATCTAGCTCGGCTCCACACTGATAATGTAAAACCTTTGTTAAAAGAAGCTTTAATATTATCAAAATCTCTTGATTCACAGGGCACTTATTCATGGTTTACATTTGTCAAAAATATAACTTCGGACCAAAACATTTTTGATAAAACTTCTAACTGTAAAAATTTGAAGGAAGTGAAGTCACTAAAACCATTTATTAAAAGGGAATTAAAAAACAAATATAAACAAATGTGCGAAAATAAAATCAAAAGTTTTAATGAAAATAGTAAAATGTTCTTGTATAAAAAACTCAAATTAAATTTGGAAAGAGAATTTTATTTATCATGTAATAATTCTGATATCAGAAGAGGCTTTACTAAAATTAGAATTAGGGACTATAATCTTGAAATAGAGGAAGGACGATATTGCAAATTACCTAGAATACTCAGACTTTGTAAAACTTGTAATAAAATTGAGGATGAAGAGCACTTTATATTGGAATGTACTATAAACAGTAAATTGAGAACTGATCTATTTGCAATTCTTGCAAATGAAAACCCAAATTTTATGCAATTTTCCAGTGAGCAAAAACTAATTTACACGTATCTACTTAATCCTACAACTACAGTTCATGTCAAAATTATAGGCTTCTACATAATAAAGTCATTAGAACTGAGGACAGAAGTCTCATAATTTGTTCATGATAAATTGAGATATCTTGTTTACACTGTTTTTTTTTGCTTTTTTTTTGTTTTTTCTGGTCACAAACATGTATGGATGTTTATTTGACAATAAAATTATTATTATAATAAAATTATTTAAATCAAGAGTTCTACAAGAGGCATACAAGTTCCTGATTATGCTTATCTTAACCTCCCTTTTCCGATCACCAACATCACCACCATATATACCAACACAGATAACCAATATTTATAAAGTCATATCAGACTGAATCATAATCAGTGACCACTATCTTCAAACAGATATTAAAGAATATGTAAAAATCCAAGACTGTCAAACAGGGTCAAGCTAAATATATTTCTTTATACTGTTGTCCATACTCATAATAATCACGTTTTTCGAAATAAACAAAAGACACAGAATGACATTTTTATTTCTATTTACTGCGGACGTAATAAACACACATGTTTGTTATATTTCTGTTTTGTATCACCCTCTCTTCAGGTGTTTGGCCAATATTATTGTTCAAGAAGGGGATCGATAGACTCAAAATCCTGAACTTAAAATAAGTCTTTATAGTCATAGTTCAGGCGAAATCACGATTTGAATAGTCATAATTAAACCAAATTCTCTACTTTAGTTTTGATAGTCCTTGCGATTTTCAAAGGGATGGAATTCTCTGTCTACTGGTGTGTCCTGGTCAAGTAACAGAGAGGTTTTCAGGGGCGGATCCAGGATTTCAAGTTAGGAGGGGTGCGCACTTAAGAAAATTGCGCCGAGCGGAGGGAGGCGCGAAAATTTTTGGGGTGTTTCGTGTGAAAAATCACGATTTTACGCCAAAAAATTTAAATTTTTCCAATTTTATGGGGGGGGGGGGGGGGGGGGGGTGCGTCTGGTGAGCCCCTGCCCCACTGGATCCACCCCTGGTTTTAAACTGAGGACCGTGGGGACTGTATTTTTTGTATTTGTAGCTGAAACATGACATTGTTATATATATCTGGGTCCTATGGTGGTAGTTAATTTTTTTTTAATAACGACGAAAATTGATTGAAATAACACAATGACATGAATACACAGTTATCATAGAACCCGCATCACCATAGGGTCAGACTATATGTGTTTCTGGATTGTACTTGTATTTGTCATTGTTTTCGTCATAACTTCATTTTCTGAATTTATGCACATAAGTTTATGATGAGGGAAGTGATCGGCAAAATAATATAATTATTAAATATCCCATTTAGATATAATATTTTGAATTTTATAAAAAACCATCTCTCAAACATCTTTTAGACTTTAGTGTGAGCGGAATATTATTAAATAACGCATAGAATAGATATAATTTTAAACTTTAAAAACCATCTTTCAAATATCTTTTATGTAAATTTAATAATTTGACTGTAAATATTCCCGAGGCTAAAACGTATGTAAAATTCCGATAGTCGTACACCGAGTCGTGTGCCAGTTACCTATGGATCATTCGACCGTATCATAGCGGTGTCTCCGTCTGACTCCCGCGAACTGCACTTCAAAAGTCAACAACACAGATTTACTATATAATTTGATACGCGTAGTAAAATAGTTCCTCACAGTAACAATCAGATCCTCTTGAAATCAACTCAAAGCATGATATTAGTTATAAAAAATAGAAAGACGAAAGTGTTTATTTTTTAAAAGATATAGTTTGTCCAATTAATATATGCATAAATAGTTTTTATCGCGTCATACCTTTTGATAATTACGCGTAGTGACATTACAGTAAGGTGCTCGTTTGTAAATCAACACGAGTTGTAAAAGTTTTGTGTATTCAATGGAGGGGGTTTAATATTTCACGAAAACATTTGGATTTACTACGAGTTGCGTTTGTCTTGATTTATTATTATTAATTAATTATGTCTGGAGATTTAAGTGTAACTATTAATTGGATTATATTATGATTTTGGAGTTATGTGGCACCTTGCAAGGTTTTTGACAGCGGTGTTGTTTGTTCATCAAGTTACTAATACCCAAGGTAAAGTCCCCCACATGATAAAAAAAATACCCTTACAATTCATAAACTATGTCATATTTAATTTCATTTATCACTTAAAAATGATATCTTGTGTTTTTATAACCTATTTAGAATATATATAAATAGTATATATCTAACTTTTATTTTTTAAATTTTTTATTTATTTTAGTTTTCAAACTTTTGTATTAAATATGAGTTTTTAGTTACATGTATAAAATTATATCTTGTCTTATTTTATAGCGTGATTTATAAAAGGTAGAAATAGATCAAACTGTATTTTCTATTTTACTTTTCAAAGTTCTGTTAAAAGTTTTAATTAATTTGTAAACATGAGTTTTATGTTACAAGGACATGTGGAATACACATCTTCTGTAAAGCTGTGCCTTCTTTGTTTTCATGCAATATGATGTCATAACGAGTTTAAATATTTTTGGCAATACACAAACATTATCTAGGTCATCTTATCTCTTTCTTTTTTTTGTTCTTCTCAAGATTTTTGTTTTTGTAAACTATTATCTTTCATGTTGAAATAGTTTTGCTTCAATTCAATTGAGATATATATGTTTAACTAAAAGAGATTGGGTTTTTAAGAAAGATCTGGACTTTTAAAATGTATTTAGATCTACTTAATTAAGTCTTTTACTCGACTATTAAAGTTAGAAACTATTTATTTATTTTTGAATTAGGGACGGACCATTTAACTTTTAGGTGCTGGGGGCTAGTTTTTTTTTTCACAAGAAATTTAAATAAGGTTATTATTTTTGTGGACCTGAAAAATCAGTAAATTTTCTTGAAATTTTATTAATTGTCTTGTTGAAAGTATTTGATTTTTCTTTGCATCTGTCCGGTAAAGATTTTTTTCTATAAAATTTGGGGATAGAAAAAAAAATAGTCCTCCCCCCCCCCTAAATGTTACATGGTGGTTGCCGTTTAGTTCGTATGGAAAAAACATAATTGTTAAATGAAATATATTGTATTTCTGTTAATTGCAAACTTGACATATCTTCTGATTCTGGTATGCATTGTATAATGGCTGTTGTATATTTAGAAATTATTAAGATCCAAGTATTTCTGTTGTCAATCAGTCGTTTTACTGTTGCAAATTCAGATTAATGTTTGTGTGACAGAAAACATTTGCAGATTTTGATACTTGAGCCACTACAGTTTGGTATCATAATTTATTGCAATGTTTCAACTACCAAAATGGTGACAAAAAAGGGACATTAATATAATTCCCTTGGTCAGTTTGACAACTGATGAGTCAATCTTCCAATATAAAATCTATGAAGACTTCAAATTACAAGTTTGGAACAATAAAGAATGAAAGTTATACTCACTATTTTCTTCGGTTGACTTGCTGACAGAAACTGTGTATATATACAAAATACATACTGGTACTTAGGCCAAAAAAAATAATATGTGTGTTTACTGTCACATGTCAAAAAATCTAGGGTCGGTCGGTCGGCAAAACCGTAAATAGTTGTTCCCGGTTCCTGAATCTGATTCTGGTATTTCATTTTCAAAATGTCCGGTAAGCCGTCATTTGTTTTGAAGCTGTTTTATGACGAGTTAAGCAGTTTTTCTACCTTCTTTGCTCTCAATTTCGACAAAAAGCTAGCGGTTGAATAAATAAAAATTACTGCTGATTAAACAAAAAAAATGGTTATCCGAATTCTGTGTAAAAATTGATAGTGTCGGTCGGGTGACCGTAAACACACATATATTTTTTTTTGGCCTTACTGTATAAAGGGGCAATTTCATTTTTGACTACTCACAAAAAATCGTCTTTAAAAATGCAGTCGTATAATTAAAAATAAAATGTAACAAGTATTTTTAAATCTGTTTTCAAAACACATAAATTTTATAATTGTACAGTTTTATTTGGAATAAAAGTGGGAAATGGAGTGTATTTGAAAAATCTTCGAAGTCAAATGATATCATGAAATCAAGAAGAAATATTTTTCTCTTTTTTTTCCAGCAATACAATCTTGCTATCCTGATCCTTGTGAGAACGGCGCCACTTGTGTTACTGCTAGTAATGGAGAAAGTTATTGTTTGTAAGTATAAAATCTGAAAAATAAATAAACCACTATAATGTAAATAAAGTGTACTTAGCTTAAAAAGACACGAAAATCAAAAACTTAGATTTTAGAAATTTTAGAATTGTGGTTTTTGTGTTATTTACAATTATGAAATTAATGTACATACACATGTATCCAATGACCATGGGCAAGGGGGTTGGGTTAGGGGAGTTGTACTACGAACTATTGAAAACCAAGAAGGACTATACATGTATATATATTTAAGTCAAGATTTTCATTAAACTACCTTTTGTAGGACTATTAAAATCTGGATTTCTGGTTGATCTGTGACTATTAAAAGTCCAGATTTTGAGTTTATCGAAACCCGCTTGAACCATCTTGACTATGGACCTGATGGACAATTACAATTATAGAAATTTGTGTAGTTTTCTCTTGTAAAAATTTACCACTTAAAAAAAATAATATTGCAAATAATTATTTTTCCCGAGAAATGTACTACAATAATTTCACTTTCCCCCTTTCAAAAACTAAAAAGTTAATAAGAAAACTTTTGTACAGTACTTGTTCTTAATAAATAGTATCGTAAAGTTTAGGTTTAGCAGGCCAGGGATGGATTTTTTTTCAGTCGCATGTGTCAAATTCCTAAGACTTTAAACTTAAGACAATTGTCAATATATACATAAGCTCCCCGCTATAAACGGGTTGTTAAACTTTACAATGGAAAAATCAGATAAGTTTAGACCGTGTTGACTGTTCGAGTGATTCTCGTCTTTGATTGTTTGCATGTTTACCGGTAGTAAAAGATCTTTAAACTAATATGATACAATGATGAGTCGGAGATAAGCATCTAAATCACTGTGGCGATTGTTTTAATGCATTCAATAATTAGTCTGCATTAAAAGAATATTTAAAGCCTCATTGTGATAATGTTGCCATTAAATGACACCTTAGGAAGGCAACACAATGATCTTTATATACATTGTAGCAGCATTTTATGGCGTTTAATAGTTGTTTTTTTTGACGATTTTGAATTGTATCATTTACGTTTTTTGTTTAGATCTGTTGGCTCTTTAAAAATACATGTACAACAAGTTTCAGTGTGTAAACTGTTTTAACTTGAAGTTGAGAAATAGTGTTTGTTGATATTGTAAATCTTTATATGTGTTTTCATGTACATACATATATATGTTAACTTGAAACCATTTTAATTTAATTGTTAGATTCTCATCCTTGTCTGCCGCTATCGAAATGTTGAAGCCTCAATTGTTTTTGTAGATATTTTTATTTTGTAAAGTTTTGAGTTCATTTTCAACTGCTTCAGTGGTCACTGGTCTGGTGTAGTTGAGCATACTCATCTTGAGTGCAGTAGATCGTGGGTTTGAGCCCCGGTCAGGTCAAACCAAGGACTATGAAAGTTGCTATTGGCTACTTCTCAGATGAGCAGTATTAAAATAAAGAGCAAAGACTGGTTGGCTAGGAATCACAATGTGTCCGAGTGAAGTGGAAGTATCAATTCCGAATAATAACCTGATTAACACGACGGGTACCACTAGTGGTGCAGGAACTGCTCACCCTTTCGGAGCACCTGAGTTCTCTCCGATTTTTAGTGGGGTTCGTGTTATTCGATCTTTAGTTTTATGTGCATGTTTTGTAGATCATTGTTTGTCCAAATGTCCTTTTTCTTTTGGCCATTGTGTTGTCTTCTTCTTCGATTTACGGATTCTGATTACCCCTTAGGTATTTTCAAACTCTTCTAATAGTAAAGAATTTGGAGTTACAAAATGTAGAATGATGACATGGAACTGTACATGATGTTATAGAAAACAAATGAAAAATGTATCAGAAAAAAATCAGTGAAAAGTAATCTGTGAAGAATTTTTCAAACTTTTTTTTTCAATAATTTTTCATTTTAAAGGAAGATCTTAGCTTTGTGTCATGGCATGTATTGAATATGCATACATTTGTGTGTGTCATGGAATTTAAAGGCAGCTGTCCCGAGTTGACATTATAAAACCAGGTGCCCGTATAAATGTCACGGTGCTTGAACATTGATTGAATTGTAATAGAAAATTAAATTGGTCTTTCACCTGGCTTCACAAGGCTTATAATGCCTTGTGGGGAAAGTTTTCATTTATTTGACATCAATATTAAGTCTCAATGGTTGCATGTATAAGCTAAAGAGTTTTTTACCCAAGGACTGACGCTTTTCCGTATTTGAATTATTTTTCGTAGAATTTTTGCTATTTTTGGGTGATGAAGCCAATTAGATTGAACATTGAAAGAAATAGAACACAGTAGTCTCCCCTTCTTATAAAGCCACTGACCTTCAGCAACGAAATGTGGCCTTATACAGTCCTCGAAATGAAATTGTGAAATTAATGGTCCGAATCAAATCTTGAATTAATTTTTATATACATTTGTACATGTAGCTCTAAATAAAAACTGAAAAATTTACTGGTCTGCATAAAGTTTTACTGGTCTTGGGGGAGAACTGTGTGTGTTGTTTTTTTGTTTTTTTTCGGTGATTGTTTTGTAACACTTCCTGTTTGTTAAAGAACAGGAAATTATAATGTTACAGGTAAATCGCAAGGTAAATTCAGAGTTTGAATTGAAATATATGCAAGAAAATTTAATACATGTGCTTTAACATCTAGATACTTGCAAATCGTCTAGGTGACTCCTGGACTCCCTACTTTTGTTTGGGACTCACCAAGTAGTACATACAAAGAATGCACTAGTGAGACTCACTCATGACTTTTAAGTTAGAACTCTTAAAATTTTATCCTACAAGGATGTCAGCACTTACTAACCTTTTATCCTACAAGGATGTCAGCGCTTACTAACCTATATCACTACTGTAATGGTGTTTTTGATTCTGTCAGCAATACAACTAGGTCAACATACTGTACATGTGGCATACTTGTACATGTACATGTATAGCTTGACTTAAAATGGCAAAACCTTTGTATACATGTGTCCATCAAAGTACATTGTATATACAAATGTATTTATAGATTAGAAAAAATTCTGAATGATTCTGTCAGACTTAACTGTGTTTAAAAAATCATGTTTAACACTTCAAAATTTAGAGGGAAAATGATGCTTTAGATCAATGAATACAAATTTATCAACTGTTGTCCTAAATCCATTGAATATCTAATCATTTATTTGATTAAACTTAAATGATATCTCTAAATCTTGAGATGTACCCAAATAAATTTTAATCTGACCATCTGCCGTGTTTTGTGACCATGAAGACTGCGGACATTACTATGGTCAGTTTAGTATTAGCAGGTGCTCTTTTCTACCTGTTGACAGTGCATGCACATTGCAATGCAGTGGCATGGGTCCATTATTGTAATATTGATTTAATGCTTCTGGACCTGACAATCCTTTTGTT
The DNA here is from genome assembly GCA_963383655.1 of Bathymodiolus septemdierum. NCBI lineage: Eukaryota > Metazoa > Mollusca > Bivalvia > Mytilida > Modiolidae > Bathymodiolus > Bathymodiolus septemdierum. Next base: position 57,176,541 of record OY726528.1, read on the forward strand.
TGTTTTTCTGGGTTTTTTTCTTTAAATTTGTTAAATTGCCTATTAATAATATCCAGGTTTTCACGTTAGATTAATTGGGGATTATTTATTCAGTGCTAGAAATTGGCAGGCATCCGGTCATCTCGGATGCCGGACAGTTGTAACAGGCTTATGGACACTAGATATGATTTTGTCTAAAATATGACCAGGGCAACCAAATTCTGTATGATCTTCTAGTTTTATATTCTTCAACAATAACTTCTAGTTTTATTTTCTTCAACAATAGCTTCTAATTTATTTACTTCAACAAAAACTTCTAATTTATTTACTTCAACAAAAACTTCTAATTTTATTTACTTCAACTTCTAGTTTTATTTATTTCAACAAAAACTTGTTATTTTTATTAAATCTAGGCAACATATTTTTTTTTCTAAATTTCAAGCACTATTGATGCATGTACAGCTGTACAGCATACATATTCATGTGCAATATTTTCATTGGGTATTCTTAATAACACCTTCACAGGAAATACATAGTTACACATGAGTGCAGCTGATTGTATATGTGACTATCTTTTTTAATGAAGAAGTTTCCCTGTCAAAGAAGTTATATGAAAGGGTGTGGGAAAAATGGGGGTGGGAGTTGAACTTCAAATCAATACAAAAATAAAGAATAAATAGAAATAGTTAATGTTTCAGTTATAACAAATGAAACTAAGAACAAACATTTGATAGAACTATACATTATTTTTAATTTGTCATCTAAAAAAAAATTATAAAGAAAAAAGAAAATCACAATTGTTGTTTGGAAAATTTCCTACCCACCACGCACACTTCTCCAGACAGATTTTTTCACAAAAACAGTGGACACTTTATTGATAATCTTCTAAAGCAACAGAATCCCAGTATTGCAATTGTATAATAAACAAATTTAGTGTTTTGTGCAATAAACTGGCTTAACCACCTGTAATTTAAATACTGCACCTGTCACCAACGACAACAGGTAACAGCTGGTGTAATAGATGTCACAATTAAATTTGTCAAGGTAACCAACATTCCATTACATTTCATGTTTAAAAGGGGAAAAAGAAAAAAAAACGCATCTGATTTTAATATCTCTTGTTTGTTTTTGATATCAACTGTTTACTTTTTGTTAAGAACAATATATTTGACACAATCTTAAGTTTCACATATTGGTAATCTATATTTTTATATGACCGCAAAAATTTAGTGGTTGTATTACTTGTATGTTGTTTATCTGCTATCATCATGGTGATTGTTATTGTCGTCCATCTGTCTATAGCGGTCTTCGCGCTAACCCACTTGCACGAATCCCGGGACAAGTCAATCTTGATTCGGATAAATGAAAATTATGAAAGAATTTGTTTGAATAAATAGAAAAACTTTTCTAAATTTTGCTTTTCATGATAGAACTTATTTTCTAGTTGACTGAACTTTCTGAATTTTGACACCTATCTCTACATGTACCTGTTTCTATACAAGAGGCCTAAAGATGCTAAAAGTGTGGAGTGTTTATTGTTCATCTGATCTTGATGAGGGTTTCTTTAAAGAATTCCTTAGGAAAATCCTTTTCAGAAAAATGCATTGGGTTATTAATGTTTTGTCATGAGAGGGACCAAAACTAAAGGAAATTAAAATTTTAATGTTTTTTATTTTTCATCCAATTTTAAAGCAGCTTTTTTTTTTGTAAGATCATCTTTATTAGTTATTTATCAGACATTAAAAAGAAATTAGCTCTTTTATTTTTAACAGGGATCTTAAATTTTGCATATTAGGAAGGTATATACATTTGTAAAATTTTTATTTTTCATCCAATTTTGGTGCATATTTTTTTTTTTGAATTGATTGTACTGATCACGCGAGCTTCCAGTGGTACTTTGTATGTGAACAGATTTCCTCTATCTCTTATGGTTTGCAAGATAACCTCCACTGAAAGTGGTGCTAAATTCGAAATATTGTACTTTATAATTTTTCTTCCAATTTGAATGTTTTTTGTTTTTTTATACCCCCCGCAACGAAGTTGTAGGGGGGTATACTGGTTTCACCATGTCTGTTCGTCTGTAGACAAATCCTATGTCGTACGATAACTTGAGTTGTGTTACTTAGAATCTTTTAAAATTTAATCAGCTAATTACTGGTGAAGAGAGGAGGATCCCTTTCTTTTTTGACGATTTTCACTTTTGCTGTTCCAGAACTATTGGACTTGATATGACGGAAAATAGGATTTTTACCCTATGTCGTATGATAACTTGAGTAGTGTTTCTCAGAATGTTTTGAAATTTTATCACCAGCTTAGCGGTGAAGAGAGGAGGATCCCTTTCTTTTTTGACGATTTTCACTTTTGCCGTTCTAGAGTTATTGGACTTGATATGATGGAAAATAGGATTTTTACCCTATGTCGTATGATAACTTGAGTAGTGTTTCTCAGAATGTTTTGAAATTTTATCACCAGCTTAACGGTGAAGAGAGGAGGGTCCTTTTCATTTTTGGTCGGAACAATCAGTAATGTTTTGGTTATGGAAATAGGTTAGACATGTGGGGAGCGGGGGGTATATCTTAGTGAGCTGTGCTCACAGTAATACTAGTTTTTAGCAAAAATGTTCATCTTTTCCAGTTGACTTTTGAGTCAATGCAAAAAATTATCTGTTAGCAGATTTATTCTATTACCATGATCAGTTATGGTTTTAAAGTTAATCTTGATTGCAGTAAAACTGGTGCAGGAGGAAACCTTTGTCGACAAATGTTTGAATTTATTTTTATATAGTTCTACCTGTATATAAAAACTGAAAAATTTACTGGTCCGAACTAAATTTTACTGGTCTTGGGCCGGAGGACCGGTTCTCATCGTGATGACTGTTTTGTACATGTAGTTTCTTTTAACATGACCTTGTAAATTGCTTGTAATATTGTATTAAAATTGGTTTCATTGTCCATGCCCAAATAAGCAAGATATCCATATTCACAGTTGCGTTGGTTTAAATTTGTATTACCATGAGATACATTTTTCATGAATAAAATAATCATTTTTGAATTCTATGAAGTATCTAATGAAATTTGAGTAGAGAAAAAAATCATTTATTAAAGTATGTCTGTCTAAAGAAAACAAAACATTTTTTTAATTCTGGCCAAATTTCACTAAATTTCATATCCTCAAGCAATTTTTTCCATTGTTGTGTTAATTTGTTCATTCCAAATAATACTAACTAGTCAGGCTAATACGGACTGGTAGAAGGAGTATTAAAATGTTCCGACAGACAAACTAGAGACCACTTGATTTGATTAGACAATATTAATAGACAGACAGGTGTTAATCAAATAAAGAAAGGTGTACCAATTAAATTAGAATACCTGTGTAAAGGTAAATATGTACCTGTAATCTGTATTGATATAGGAATAAGTAGAAACTGGTAATTAGGAAGATGAAAGGGTACCTTTCTGATAGTAGATTTATCTCCCAAACAAACCACGTTTTATCTTGTATCCGGTTTTTAACAGCGATTTACTGTTAAAAGCTGTAAATTTATTTTAAAATGACCATCTGCTGTATGCATTGAGATTTACATACCTGTACTTGAAAAGGGGTTTTTTTTCTAAAGGAAATTTAAATTCTTGTATGGAATTGTATTTAATTTTTAAAATACAAAAAGAAGTTTAATGATCGACAATAACCAACCGATGAAAGCATGAACCGCTTCTAGTAAAAATCTAAATTCCTATGCACATGAGAAAGTTCAGAATCCAATGACTTGGAAAAGACACGAAAATGTGGATGGTCTAAAACCGATTGTTAATAGGAATTCAGCGTGTCCCTCTTGAAAACTGATCTCCAGCGTCCATACACACAAGGAAAAATGTTAGCCATATTAGTATGGGAAGTTTCTTTAAACAGTTGATGAAGTTTTAGCAACCATAGAAACAGATGGTATTCCTAGACAAACAATCCCCCATCCCTTATAGTTGTAGAAGTATTTGTACAGATTACACCCCTATTAATTGGGATGTTTTGTCTTGTTTTGTTTTGAATGTCTCCGAATCTTGATTTATACAATGAACAGCATTTTAGATTCAGGTTGAAATTATTGATTTAGTGTGTATTTCTGGGCACCCAGTTGACGGGCACAATTTTAATTGGTCTTCATTTAGTCTGGTTAAAATGTGACATCCAAACTTTCCTCTATTTGTGCGTTTTAATATGCTATCATTTTTCCTGTTTTTTATCAGTAAATTGTTTTTGACTAACTTATGTTCCAAAATGAATAGATACTTCGAAATTTGTATTATGCATAAAAAACTTTTGAAATGAAATTCTGAAAATAAATATTCTTTAGGACAAAAAAAATACCTGTGTTTCCAGTAACCCTATCAACCCTTGAGTAGAGGGAGACAGACCTTTCAATAAGGGGCGGTGCCAGATACTTTTACCCACCTAAAATGGTCTTTGGTACCTCTTGATTTTAAAGAGTGTTGTATATATAAGATATTCATGAAAAATATTGAAAACCCTGCCCCGTGTTTATGAATTATTAGGTCCTAATTCTAAGATATGAGTTGGATTACTAATAGTTATATTGTGCTGTATAATTCTGCCGTGATATAATAAACTGTATGAAGTGGTGGGAAAATCTCTGCTGTGTATATAACTGTATATAATGAGTATACCATTCAGGCTGTAGAAGTGTTTATTTTGTACAAAGATGATTCTGTAGTGGTTTGTATTTAAATCAAGTATCTGTTTATATACTAATATACACAACAAATGTATACAACAAATGTATACAACAGTTATAAAAGGATAATCAGCAGCCAGATACTTGTACAATGTGAGGAAGGAGTTATCAGGAGCCGTAAACCGTAAATCGAAGGACAGACAAGACAATATTTAATGGCTTACTGTACTACAAACCTGCTTCTACAATACTATATCTGCATTTATATAATAATGTATACTACAAATGTATATAATGTGCAAGAAAAAAATACATTGAAACAAAGGGGTAATCAGAAACCTGTCGTTTAAATTTGAAGATACAATGTAACAAAAGGGGTAATCAGAGGCTGTAAAGTTGTAAATCGTAAATCGCAGGACAGACTTGTAAGGCAATATTTAATTGTTACTATATCATATACAGTTAAACCTGCCCATGCTGTCACCTCTATTAAGCAGTCACCTGTATTAAAAGGTCACTTTTTCTTGCCCTGTCATAGAAAATTTCATATGAAGTGAACTTCTTTTATGAGGTCACCTGTCTTACAAGACCATTTTTTCTTTGTCCCAAAGGTGACCTCTTATTACAGGTTTGACTGTATCTGTGTTTATGTACCAATGTACAGTATGATGCCTTTTGTGACCCTCCAATCCAAGGGAACATTGAAAAGGGGTCATAAAACAGGTGATTGAATGAAATTCACTGCATGTCAAAGTCATTAAAGTCTCACAATGCACGTTATTGCTTAAAGTAATATTACACCAGTTTTGGGTGAAGAGAATTTTCCCCTGAAAATTCAATTTGGAATACGGTGGTACCTTTACTAAGCTATTCATGCATGTTTCAAGTCGAAATATGTTCCCAACAACTAGAAATCTGCAAATCTGTGTGCATGTTTATCGTCCTCGCCATTATTGTGGAGACTGATTAACTTTCGGTTGTTTTGTTCCGATGATTGCTGATCATAACCTCATGAAGAAAAGTTTTGGTCCGATGATTGCTGATCATGACCTCGTGAAGAAAAGATAAGCAATCATGGATGCTGAGGTAAGTACGCACACATTCCTGACAATGATTATTGAGGAATCTGTCTGTTTCATGTCGTGTGAACCAATTTTTTTTGTGCAATTATTCTTATGTGGTACACACGGAATATTATATATATTTTTTTTTCATCAACTGAACATTGCGCATGAGCAATAATCTCCCCGAAAGAGTTCAAATCTTGTGTCACGCGCATATCATTTGCATTTCTGTACTGGAAAACAGAATTATCTGCTGACAAATATTTTGCAATTTGCTCTTAAAATCTGCTTTTGAGTGGATTTTTAATGTTATGCAGTTGATTTTAGTTAAAATTAAGTGAAAATATTTAATCCAAAAATTCCACGATACTTGCCTTTCATATTACTTTAATAGAGGTAGTCACTTCAGGAATACTTGTAGCAATTTGTTTTGATGAGTCCAGAAGACATTTCAGAATATTTTGGCGAGTCCCACAATTGTAAAATTCTAAAATTGTAAAAATGGTGAGTCCAGGACTTCTAGGTGTGTTGTAAGGAATTCTGACGCTTAATAGAAAATGTGAAGTCATCTCACATTATATGACGGATTATTATAAACTCATGGTTTCTAGGGTACAAGAATGGGCCCGGGTGTCTCAATGAGTTAGGTTGATGGAATACCTAACAACTCATACAAGCCTATCACCAAAACGGCATGGGTTCGCGCCCGGCTTTGTAAATTACAAAAAAGGGTGCACTCGACTCGCAGCCGCAAGTGATAAAGTTTACCAGTTGCTTGCCTATGGTCGGTGGTTCTCTCCGAGTACTCCGGCTTCTTCCACTAAAACTGGTTGCCATGATATAGCTGAAATATTGCTGAAAGTGGCGTTAAACACCAAGAATCAATCAATCAGTCATGGTTTCTAGGGTACAAGATCAGCTGATTTCACACCTCTTGTCCTTAGCCATGCTTACATACATGTAGTTTTACATGTGAGAAAAAGTACTTCAACACAACTGTACTAACAAAATTAAATTGATAACAATTGTATTTTTTTTTTGACTGGTTATCAAAACAGCACACATCCTGATTTCCTCTATCTAAAACTTTGTATTTCTTGATAACTTGGAAGTGAAATGGCAGTTACAAGAGGAAAGGGTTAGAACCTCATTACCCGATTTAAAGCTGCCACATTGCTGTGCCTATCCCAAGCCAGGACCTGGATTTTTAATGGTATTTTTTTATCTAATAATCAATACATTATACAGTTTACTTCCTCTAAAACGTTGTACTTCTTGATATTTTGTAAGTGAAATGACAATTAATTACAAGAGGGGAGGGGGGGTTGGGATCCCATTAGCAGGTTTAACTCTGCCATATTTTTGTGCCTGTCCCTAACCAGGATCTAGATTTTCAACATCATACATTTATGTCATGGTCTTTGTCATGTTGAATAAAGTTAGATGAGAGGTGATTGTTCTTTTTGATGGAATTGTTGACCATCACTGTTTAAGCGTTCTTTTCACATAGATATCATATATATAACAGTTTATAGAACTTTTTTTATTTACCGATATCTAAGATAGAAAGCTAAAACACATGATCATTTCAATTTTTGTATTTTTTCATTAAACTATGCCAGGACCTGGATTTTGAAGGTCTTATTATGTTGATGTGAGAGGTGATTGTTTGTTTTGTTGATATTGGTGGAATTGTTGACCATCACTGTTTAAACATTCTTTTCATACACAGTTTACAGATAACTATTTTATTTATGCACACAACAATTTGAAAACGAGGAGCTAGCAATGGGTTATTTATAAACTTTCCTCTTTATACCAATGTTTTATGTAGATATAATATATAATCACTTCCATATGTCAGAGATGGAAAGAAAATTCATACTTTGTTACTAAAATGTTTACTTACACTGGATGCCTTTCTTTTGATCTTGGTCAGTATGACGGTAGAAGTATAATACCTCCATGGTATGACTATCAGGCTTTTCAATAAGGGGTGGTACCAGGTACTTTTACCCGGTAGAAGTATAATACCTCCATGGTATGACTATCAGGCTTTTCAATAAGGGGCTGTACCAGGTACTTTTACCCACCTAAAAATGATCTTTGATACCTCCTCATTTGAAAATTGTTCAAATTTTAATAAAAAGTACTGCCTGTAAATAGTGAAGTACTGGTAGAATTGAAAAATAAAGAAAGCCCTGACTACAGTCAAACCTGCTCAGGCCACCATTAAAAATATTTCAGTTTGCCCAAACCAGACCCACAGGTGTTAGGTAGGTAATTTTTTTTTTCTGAATAAAGTTTGTAAAACATATGTTGTTATCTTCTAGAAAAGACACCTTATCAGGTTCAAAATTTATTCAACAGATATGAATAGAAACAATTATGCAACATCAAGTTCATGTTGTGTCAGTTTTTGATAGGATTTCGTTGAAGTATTAGCTTTTTGTCCCTCAGACAGGCTTGACACAAAGGCAGGACAACTCAGTACTTCTTCATCAGGTCATTGTCCTGTTGAATTCCTTCTGCAGCACAATAACAACACAAATATGACTTTCCAATGCTTGAACCTTGAAGCATAGTAGGCCCACTCAATTGGTGACTGACAGTTGATTTGTACTTTAATAAAAACCTTTCCTTGAACAGAAGGGTGTGACCTGAAATAACAAAATAATTATCAGATCTGGAAGTGAAAAGGCAGTTGAAATTCCAAGGCAAGAATAAGCAGTCCAAAGAATATTAATTGCATCTTGTACATCATGTTCATACCTCACTAGAAGATATAGTTGACTAAAACTGACACTGCAGCAATTTTTTTTTTTTATTAAGAATTGTTTCATCTTCCTGATATCATAATATTGTGAGTGTGTGATGAAGAATTTCAATTAAAGTGATTATTGTTTTTACCACATTTATATATCTTCTAGGGGTGGTCTTGATCATATGGTAGTTGGATTTACAACTATCTGTGCAATCAGTACCTATCACCACTAACATTGTGAGTTCGAACCTCGTTCATGGCTCCGACAGCACAAAAGTGGTCATTTATGTATAATTCTTATAGAATTGTTTTCTTAACATGACCATTTCCCAGAAAGGTGCGGATAAGGTGTGCGTGAGTGCAGATAAGGTGTGCGTGAGTGCATCAGCTCCTTGTTAACATGCATGAACTCCCGAAAAGCGTTTAATCCTATATTGTTTTATTGTGAAATAGTGTGACAGCACTTTCCCTTGTAAAAACATGACAAAAATACGAGTGTTTAAGCAGACTGGTGTCAAATGCACCATACATATAGAAATATAGAGCCATAGAATATTGAATGGTGTCTAACATGGTGGACTATATGATGTGCCTTATTGTTTACAATTTTAAAATTTGTTCCAAGAAAAAAAAAATTGGGCAGCACTTCTAGTAAACACATGTGTAGTCTGCCATTTCAGGGACATCTGAATAATGACTAGATAACCACAGAGAGAATCACTAAACCGTTTGAAAGTGTTACAGGTTTACTATTCAAACATCGGTATGATATAGAATTTTAAAAACAAATTTACCGTAGGGAACCGGAAAATTTCTGACCGACCGGAAGTACAAAAAAAAAGGTACGATTTTTTTGGCAAAAAAAATATTGGGTCTGGCTTGTTTTTTCGGATTGGCCGCGTTCGGGAAAACAAACATATTTTTAATTATGGCCCCATGTGGTCACCTTTATTAAACAGTCACCTGTATTAAAAGGTCACCTTTTTCTTGTCCGATTATGGGTATTAAAAATTAAAAATATGGCAAAATAAATTTAAAATTTGTTTAAATAAAAATATAATAAAATTATTAATTGTTGGTTTCTGTATATATGTGGTGAATTTTGGTGGCATGTCAGTTGTATGTTATTATAGAAGCAATAATATACAAGTGTAGAAAAATCTACATGTTTTTACAGGGGTAATGCTCTTTTTGTTCTTAAAGATATGTTTTTCAATTAATTTCTGGTGCTTGAGAAAAAGATAAAAACATCTTTTGAAAATTTTATGTGTAGAATTTTCTCCTGTTGGTAGAGATGGAGTTCATTTCCAATACAGAAATTTTTGTTGCCTGAATATTAATGCTTGTATATATCTGCTAACACTGCTTCCTTACCATTCCTATTGATGCAACCTTTGCAATAAGCACCGGTTCTCCGGCCCAAGACCAGTAAAACTTTGTTTGGACCAGTAAATTTATTCAGTTTTTATTTAGAATTATTTAAAAATATGAAAATTTGAATTTTATGGTCCGAATCAAATTCTTGCATTTATTAGCTCACCTTGCCAAAGGCAATGTGAGCTTTTGCCATCACTTGGCATCCGTCATCTGTCCGTTAACTTTTCACATTTTAATCTTCTCCTCTGAAACCCCTCAGCCAAATGAACTGAAACTTGGTAGGAAGCATCTATAGAAGGTCCTCTCTAAATTATGCACATTTTGTCCCGATCAGTTAGCAAACATGGCCACCACAGGCAATTCTTGTTTCTGATTGGTTGATTTCTAAAAAATCTTCTCTTCTGTTAAAGGAAAGATAACTCTTGCCATTATCTCCCTTAGAAATTAACTAATGCTTATATAGTGTAACATGTTTATTATATACATTACAAGTAGGTATTCACATTCTTTTTTAGCAAACCTTGCCAAAGGCAATATGAGCTTCTGCCATCACTTAGTGTCCGTCGTCTGTCGTCTTGTCATCCGTTTACTTTTCACATTTTAATCTTCTCCTCTGAAAACCCTCAGCCAAATGAACTGATACTTGTTAAGAAGCATCAATGGAAGATCCTCTCTAAAGAGTGCACATTTTGTTATGATCCATTACCAAACATGACCACCACAGGCAATTCTTGTTTCCGATTGGCCGATTTTTAAAAATCTTCTCCTCTGAAACCGCTGGGCCAAATGAATCGAAACTTGGTAGGAAGCATCTATGGAATGTCCTCTATGAAGATTGCTCATTTCGTCCCGATCGGTTAACAAACATGGCTACCACCGAAACTTGGTAGGAAGCATCTATGGAATGTCCTCTATGAAGATTGCTTATTTCGTCCCGATCGGTTAGCAAACATGACTACCACATGCAATTCTTGTTTCTGATTGGTCAAGTTCTGAAAAATCTTCTCCTTTGAAACTGCTTAGCCATATGAACCAAAACTTAGTAGGAAACATCTACATGTATGGTTTTGTATTAAGTTTCCTCAAAGCAGAATGAAAGGTGAGCAACACAGGCCCACTGAGCCTCTAGTTTTATATAGTTCTACATGTAAATAAAAACTGAAAAACAATACATTTTTGTCTTTGAGAAATTCCCCGTAATTACTTCCCTTTATACTTTTCGAAGGAGAGAGCGTATACATCTGAGGGGTACTGAATGCTTGCCTTTCTAAGCATCGATGTCAAAAGAGATCTGATTGGATGTTTACGATAAATCATCCAATCGCGGTCAATATTCCAAATTAATGCGGTTTACGTAATAAGTAAGAACTAAAATGAAAGTAAATTTGGGAACACGTTGTTCATTGAAAATGAGCAAGAACATGAATAGCGTACTACTAAGCGCAAGAGTGCTACGGAAAATTCTATACTTAAGTTCCTGACAGTTTCATCTGTATCTAGTGACAGTATGATTAAAGGAATCATTGATGACATTATCAACACGGCTGTGAAAACTGCCGAAGTCGACGAGCAAAAAAGCAAAATATTTACAACATTTTATTAATAAACATGACACAATCGTGTCAAATTAAACAGAGATATACATTTCACTTGCATCCTGTGTTTATTGAATAACACTTGTGTCAAACATAATTTTAAAAGTGTACATGTAAGCAATCTTTTCTGAAGTAGAGAGTACAACAGTGCAAAGGAAATATGCAAATACCCATCATTTTCAAAAGTAGGGGGTAATTACCCTTTGGACTTGAAAATTATCTGTAGCTCTGTTCTTCAGGACAATTTGAGAAATAGGTGGGCAAATGTCCAGAGACTGGTGATTAACTGAATCACTGCTATCCTATTTTTTCCCTCAGAATGTTAGACAAAACGCAGGTATGTATAGGTTATTCAATACCTGGTCATAGTATATGAAAAAGAATGCCTTGAGGCAAAGCCGAGATGCATTCTTTTTCATATACTAATGGCCAGGTATTGTATAATCAATTTAGCCCATACTTTCTTTGTCGAGTGTCATGATTACCAATTATTACTAATTTAGGCAGTCTAAGCCAGATTAGGTTGAATGAGTATCAGCTCAAAAGCATTTCCTTCAATTACAACATATGTGGTATATGAAAAATATTCAATAACACAAGACAAAGAAAGTATGGGCTAATAATAATTAATTTTCTTTGGCCTTAATATGAATACTACATGTACACTATTGCTATTTCATTGTTTACTGAAAGTAGTACCTAAATATGAATATAACAATATTAACATGTGTATAAAGCCATTTACTGGGTCATAATTATAGTAATAAGTTTGACAGTTAGTAGGGGGAGATAATCAACATGTCATTAAACAGCTGATTGTTTATTACAGGGTGTTTGTGTTGTACATGTGTTTATTACGCATCAGTAAGATCTTAACATTTACTTGTTTATTACACAAGTGACAATCATCTAGTTATATGGCCAATTAAGTGATATACAACAGGTACTAAACTGTAAAAAAAAATTGCAGTGCCACTCTAGGATCAATATTAAGATTGATTGTCCTTTTTCTTAAAAAAAAAAACCTTTGTTTTTTTTGTTTTTTTTTTGGCAATATTAAGTGCTATTTTTGTACATAAATAAAATCAGGTGGTCATTTTACTATCGCATAAGGACTGAAAAAATATGTCTACCTGATGATGTGTTTCAATTTTTTTCCAACTTGATACATACAGAGATGAAAGATTTCCTCTTTTTTGAGCGAAATAATTCATAAGAAAATCTGTCAAATTTTGTCCAAACAGCTAGAAAATGAAGGTTTAGGGTCAATGAAATAGGGGTTTTCTTTTTTATTCATTAGTGAGAGCTTTCATCTATGCTGCATATCTAAATATGCAGCAAAACGTGCATAGACAGTGGACAACTGCACAGAGCACTAAAATAGACAATAATAATAGTAATACTAACAGACAAATTTATTATAGAAAAGTCATAGAAATAGACGGAAATAATTATCATGCAGACATTTTATCAAAACTGATCTAAGACAGGGTTTTCAATAAGGACTGGCACCCGGCGATTTGTCACCAGGTTGTTCTAACAAAATCGCAGTTCAAATTTTGTTTCACAAAAAAAAATTAAGAACAGAAAAAATAAAAATATCGGACTAAAAAGTTATTCTGGCTAAAGTAACAGCTACGAAATCGTAACTAATGCTTTGTTTGGGTGTCTTCTTCGAAGGCCGTGTTATATTGATCGTTTTTTTCATATCGAATAAAGAAAAAAAAAGAGACGTCCGAATAGAAATGTTTGCGAAATCAATGAAGCGTTTTAATTTACATACCCCTGTAACAAATGTACAAGCACAAATATTACATAGAAGAAGAAAACGTGCAACATGAACACAAAAAAATCAATATGTGATTATTTTACAGGCCCTAAGAAAAGAAAAATAAGTAACAGCACTTTCCTGAAGGAAAACCCAAAGTTCGTTTATCGTAGATTGTTGTGAGTCAAGCTATCTGCCAAGACTAAATCATTAAATATAGACTGTTTAAAGCAAAGTTTTGAAATAATTTGTCTGACGTTTACTACATGATTTAAATTTGATAACTATTTTTCTATCTTTTTGGACCTTTTATAGATTACTTTTCTGTATTGGTCTTTGCCTATTGTAACAGACTGTATAGTAACATACAGATATTTTTTTTGTCTTCCATTTATGATCACATTTGTACTTGCTGCCAGCTATTATGATTAATATAAAATAGGAGAGCATGTCATAAAAAATCTCCTTCAAATAGCCTAATAAATACTCTCAGAAATCACCAGAATGCAGGATTTTGACTCTAGAATTCCAAAAAAAAAATCGCACCTTTGGCACTCAATTACTTTCTCCTGTTCAAAATAGCAATTCACCTGTTCAGTAAAAAGTTATTGATAGCCCTATAAGAAATATGTTTTAGAACAGAAAATTTGATATGATGAATGACAGAAGTGCAATGGAAAATCTGTCCAGGTTTAAAAATTATATGTGTTTTTGGAGGTCTAATTAATATCTCAGATAGATATATTTCATGTACATGTATCTCAGTTGTACATTTCCGTATTACATTTTTACAATGATGCTGCATCCCCCACCCAAACAGTTTGAAGACCAAATGTTAAAAATAAGATATTTGATGCATAGTTCTATGTAGGAGTGTTGCTTTAAAAAATAGAGAGATTTAAGGTGTCAAGAAACTTTCACATAAATATATTTATCAATGCTTTGTACATTTTGTTCATGTATACTATAAATACAATTTTATATTTTTAGGTGTGGACAGAACTACATAGGGAAATACTGTCAGTTTGATAATCCTTGTCGACCAGAAACAGACTTTTGTGAGAATAATGGAACATGTATTGTAAATCAAGATGTAGAAATAAAATCTACATGTCATTGTCAGCTGGGTTAGTATTAGGGTTAGGTTTATGGTGTTAAACACCACTTTTCATTTAGTATTAAATTAAATAATAAAATGGAAAACAAAACATACATGTACCACTCTTGTCAGAACAATAGCAAAATAGACAAATCATAGAGAGAGGAAAAATCGTTATCCCTAACACACATTAGATGACCGCCCACTTTTCTGGCTTGGTACGTACTGGCACTTCAATAAAAAGTGATGTGGGTTAAGCTAGTTTTATAAGCCCAAACCTCTCCTCTTAATAAAAAACAGATATTAGACATGATATGTAAAGTAGGAGGAAGGAGACTTGATGTTTCTAAGCATTAAGAATTTCTGAAAGTTTGTTTTTATATCTCCTTAATTTCCTATGTAACAATTGCAGATTGTAAGATAAAATAAAAATGCATGCACTGTTCTAGGGGAGATAACTCTATTTTTTCTTTATTTTTAAGAATTTTTTTTGGTTAGATTCTTTTACCTTTAATGTTTATTATTTGTTGTATATGTAAACTTGGGAATTGATATTTTGTGTGTTACATTAAATTTTGGTTGATGGCCACCCTTAAAAATATGTTCGTTTCCCGCACCCGACCCTCCTTTTCTCCAATGGGTTGGTAGGTAGGGGGATTCATGCCCTATATTTACAGCTGCAAAGCTTCAATGCTGTGTTCATATGACACAAATCTGTTCCTGCCCAGGTCGAGCAATAAATATTGATCATATAAAACAGTGTAATTCAGTTCTAAATGTAAATTCTGGAACAGTGTCGGAAACTTCCGCTCATGATTTTCGGTAACCAAAATATAAAATAAAGACGTCTTTAAATCAGCCAAAAATATATCCCGTCACAATGTTTTCTAGTGATCTGTTAGGTGCGGGAAACAAGTAAATTTCCGTCAGTCGGTCGTGTAAGGGGAAACAAACTTAATTTTAATTTTGGCCCAATGGGCTAATTAGAAGTCATAAATCAAAGATATGAAAGGGGTAACCCCCTCCCCTGGTAATCAGAAGCCATGAATCAAAGATACGAAAGGGGTAACCCCTTCCCCTGGTAATCAGAAGTCATGAATCAAAGATACGAAAGGGGTAACCCCCTCCCCTGGTAATCAGAAGCCATGAATCAAAGATAGGAAAGGGGTAACCCCTTCCCCTGGTAATCAGAAGTCATGAATCAAAGATACGAAAAGGGTAACCCCCTCCCCTGGTAATCAGAAGCCATGAATCAAAGATACGAAAGGGGTAACCCCCTCCCCTGGTAATCAGAAGCCATGAATCAAAGGATAGACAATAAATACAATGACGAAAAGACCAACCATAGTCCACAACACACTACACAGGAAACTGAAGATTAGACAAAATGAACCCAACTAAATAAAAACTCAGATTCTCCAGAAAGGTAAGAAATTCCTGCTCCACTAAGATCAGCTAAGGTCATCTATTCCTGAGGGAGGAGAATCTTAGGCTAAGGTCATCTATTCCTGAGGGAGGAGAACCTTAGGCTAAGGTCATCTATTCCTGAAGGAGGAGAACCTTAGGCTAAGGTCATCTATTCCTGAGGGAGGAGAACCTTAGGCTAAGGTCATCTATTCCTGAGGGAGGAGAACCTTAGGCTAAGGTCATCTATTCCTGAGGGAGGAGAACCTTAGGCTAAGGTCATCTATTCCTGAGGGAGGAGAACCTTAGGCTAAGGTCATCTATTCCTGAGGGAGGAGAACCTTAGGCTAAGGTCATCTATTCCTGAGGGAGGAGAACCTTAGGCTAAGGTCATCTATTCCTGAGGGAGGAGAACCTTAGGCTAAGGTCATCTATTCCTGAGGGAGGAGAACCTTAGGCTAAGGTCATCTATTCCTGAGGGAGGAGAACCTTAGGCTAAGGTCATCTATTCCTGAGGGAGGAGAACCTTAGGCTAAGGTCATCTATTCCTGATGGAGGAGAACCTTAGGCTAAGGTCATCTATTCCTGAGGGAGGAGAACCTTAGTTTTAATAACAATTACATTATTTAAGAACTGTAAATTTCAATAATGAATATACATGTATCTAATAATGAATATACATGTATCTAATAAATCTTGTCAATGCCGAAACACTGACTACTGGGAGGATGATACCATCGGGGAATAATAGTCCACCAACAGAGGTATTAGACTCTGAAAACTTTTATAATAAACATTATTTTTATCTTCACAGGATTTACTGGTACCTTGTGTGAACTTCTAGATCCTAACAGTGTTTGCTACAACAATCCATGTCAAAATCAGGGAACCTGTCGTAATACTGTATCTCTAAGGGATTATATGTGTACTTGTAAGAATGGATATACTGGTAAGAAAATACATTGTATTTTGAGAAAATGAAAAAAATGTTGACTTAGAAAAGTGTACCATAGATCTTAGAATCATTATCAATAATTGCTAACTCTAAAAAATTGTTTCGTTTTTGTGGTTTGGTGTTCAACGCCACTTTTGACAATATTTCAGTTGTATTGTGGCGGTCAGTTTTATTTTTGGAGGAAACCATTGACCTGCCGTAAATCTGTGACAAACTTTATCACATAATGTTTTATTGAGTACACCTTGCCTGAGCGGAGTTCGAACTCACAACTTTAGTGGTGATCGGCATTGATTGGATAGGTAGTTATAAATTTTTGTGAAAACAAAACAAAAATAAACAAAATTTTAGAAAAAAAATTGCCATACATGTGGTAATGGATAGGTAACTGTTTGTTTGGAATGAAGATGAAGGATACAAATGCTTTATTTCCATAAATTAAAAAGATGGGATCTGTTGAGGAATAGTTCGTCTGGTTTGGTTAGCCCTGCCACAGTATCATACTATCTTTGCCAAGACATGATGCTCTGTCATATCAGTAGTATGTTTTTAAAAATACAACATATATCACATTTATGTGGATTTGAGTGTGAAAACTGTTATCACTTTTTTATAGAATGTCCTTTATATGATAATATTAGAAGAAATTTATTTGTATTTCTAAGAATTTTTGGTGAAATAGATTTGAATGTCATTTTATATGGAAATACAGAACTTTTAATAGATCAGAACAAGGATATTACTTTTAATAGATCAAAACAAGGATATTACTTTTAATAGATCAAAACAAGGATATTACTTTTAATAGATCAAAACAAGGATATTACTTTTAATAGATCAAAACAAGGATATTACTTTTAATAGATCAAAACAAGGATATTACTTTTAATAGATCAAAACAAGGATATTACTTTTAATAGATCAAAACAAGGATATTACTTTTAATAGATCAAAACAAGGATATTACTTTTAATAAATCAAAACAAGGATATTACTTTTAATAGATCAAAACAAGGATATTTTTCACACTGTTCAAGTCTTTCTAAAAATATAACAATAGATTTGGTTAATCATGCAGGTCTCAACTCTTTTCCCCCTTTATTTTTTGTAAACATTTCTAATTTCTTTTATTAATAAGTACCATGTCTCTTTCTTTGATTCTTTCTCCAATTTTGCTTGTTTGTTTATACATCTTTATGTAAATTATAATATTTCACTGTATGGTTGCTGTCATGCATATAATTTGTTGTAAATTGTAGGGAACTGGTTTTAAATAATTGTTGTCATAACTTGTGCCCAATTCCATTTGCTCATATTTTGAGCAAATAAAATATGTTTAATTCAATCACATTTATAGATGCATTTGATGTATACATGTAAGGTTATTACTCAAGTATAAAGTATATAAATTGATACAAAATCATTGAGTTATCCTTCTTTGGTTATAAATTTTCCATTGGTTAAAGGGAGGTAATGCAGCTTGTTTTGTTTTAATTTCTTCTAATTTCTATTGGAGTTGTTTCCCTTTACGTGATATTTTATTTTTATAAAATCATTAGTTTCTTTTTTTTCCCCAGCTTATGTTGTGGAGGTTTTACATTTCTTCAGCTTTAAAGTATTTTATTGTAGATCCAGTGTTTTCACTACAAATTTTGATAGGGGAAGATTTTAGAATTATAGACGGAGAGAAAATTCAGCCGAGAGTCAGAAGGCCCCCAGTGGGTTCAGTGTAAAGCCCTGGTAGGGGGTGGAGGTGGAAGCACCCAAGCCATTTTTTGATTTGGTGAATTTTTACTTGCTTTTGAGGGGGTTTCCTAGCTTTGAAATTATTTCTTTTTGCTTCAATTTACACTGACTAACTTTGAGAAAAAGAAAAACGTAATAAACCTTTTTTTTCAGACAGGTATACAGGATTTTCAGGATCTTCTTGACCATTGAACAATTTTTCATTGAGAATGATTTCTCAAGATTAACAACCATCAGTCATTTTCCATTGTTATTTCTGAGAAAGATGTCACATGGTTCTGCAATTTTTCAGGTCAAAGATAAATGTACAAGTTTGGTAGGCAGTTAGTAGAAATAAACTTGATCATTCAGAAAAGAAATATGGACTTCCCCTATGATTATGTATCATTGAAAATAAAGATTTGATAATATTGGTGTTTTTTTCATTTCCTTGACATAGTATGAAGTTATATCAACATTCAGATTCTTTGCAGTTTATGAATAATTAAAATAGCATCATAGCTTATATTATTATATTAAATGCATATTTAAAGAATGTTAATTTACTAGCCTTTTACTGTAATTTCTCTCTTAAGATTTTGAAATAAAGTGTGCATTTAACTTTTTTTAATAACAGAAAAGAACTTTCAAATGTAAGTAATATTCAAGAATCTGATTGTTAATTATGTAATCAATACAAAATGAAGAATAAAAGTTGTCCAAGACTGTAAATTTCAATAAACTTTTATTTTGTTGAAAATATACAATCACAAATGACCAAACCCCCATAAAATATTTTAAGGGAGAACTCTGAAGCATGTGCTTCAGAAGGAGATCGACAGTTCCTTATATTCATAGTCATAAGACATCTGCATATAGCCTGTAGTTTGACAGACTAGATACTTTTTCATATTAATGCATATACATGAATATCACATGTCCTCAAACAGAAAATCAAAATAATTTTAGACAGGGGACTCTTGAAAATGACTAGGGACATCGAATATTTGCAATATCATTCGCGATATTCGAGTCAGAACTTTAAAAGAAATGTGGCATCTTCACCGAAATGAACATTTGAATTTACTAGTCCGAATCAAATTCCTGCGATTTATTTTATATAGTTCTAAATAAAAACTGAAAATATTTAGTGGTCTGAACAATTAAACTAAGTTTTACTGATCTTGGGCAGGAGAACCGGTGTTCATCGTATTCGATAGTACCCATCCCCCCTTTTCTCCATTTCTCCATACTGATATCAGATCAGACCCTGCTTACTTTAATAGAAAAACAAAAGTGGGTTATATTCCCTTCACTCTTTCAATCGTCTAATTCAAATTATTTTAATCATCTTTTTGCTTTTTTGAACAAAAGTCCAAAATTGACTTCTACCGCTTCGTCAATGTTATCAATGTCATTCGGACCAAAGCTAGTCGGCTTCAAATCTTCCGTTGGAATGGTTAAATTTGTATTTATTATTCCTACTGTGAATCGTAATGTTTTAACATAAAGAAATAATTAATTCTTCAATTCTTCAGCCTTTGGTCATTGCATATATTTATCCTCTGAAGTAAACGAAATTAGATAAAAACCGGAAGTAATTGAAATATTATAAATGGGACGAGAATTTGAGGCCGAAAGAAAAAATTGGCCATCAACTCGTTTCTTTGTCACAGCAGCGCTTTTTTATACACGAAATTAAGGTCAAATCGTAACCAAACTAAAATATTTAAGATTTGTTTTCAATCCCCGAATTATCATGATTATATAATCCCATATTCACTACGAGAGTACATGCCGGCAAATGACAAACTTACAGAATTAAAATCTAGAAAAGACAACTCGATTTATTTTTTAACATTTAACCCATGCTTGGAAAATTCATAGCCGGGGATTTTATAGCAATAGCCAGTGAAATGCGCCGGTTCCCGGCATCAAATGAAAACACTGAGATCAATCTTTTCTGTCTTAATCATGTTTTCTTAAATGACAAGTGAACAATTAAATTCATTCTTTTTTTATTAGATTTTATAAAACAAAATAAATTTACTTAATGTTCTTGTCTGGGAATTATTCAACATTGTATAATATCGGAGGAAATGCAGAGGAACTGAGAGGTCTTTAGATTTATATGGTATTTTGTTTGGAATCACCTCAAAAGTGCTCCTAACATTATAGAATGCTATGCAATTTTATTCAATCTTATTCCACATCAAGTTCTTGATTGTGTAAGCATTACTTCATCATTTGAGTGTGTTAACAATAAAAACAACATCATCTGAGTGCTTTAACAGTAAAAACTTCATCATCTGAGTGCTTTAACAGTAAAAACTTCATCATCTGAGTGCTTTGACAGTAAAATCTTCATCATCTGAGTGCTTTGAAAAACTGGTTATTATTTGCATGGTAATAATTTTTACAATTCTGTTGTACCCCCCTACATTCTTCTAGAAAATAATAATATTATCCTTCACCTTTGGTAGAGATTGGTAAAAAAAAATCTTTTTTTCCAGGGAAAAATTGTCAATTTATTGACTATTGTTCTACACAACCATGCCGAAACAGTGGGGAATGTCTCTCATTAGAAGATGGCTTCATGTGTACTTGTAAACCGGGCTATACTGGTGATAGATGTATGTCTGATGTGGATGAATGCACCGAGAACCCAAATCTTTGTCAAAATGGTGGAATATGTGATAATAGGATCGGATCTTACATGTAAGTAATACTGACTTTATACAGTGAATCCTGTATAAACCAAATTCTGAATACAACAGAATCCTGTATAAACAGAATCCTGAATGAAACAGAATCCTGTATAAACTGAATTCTGAATAAAACTGAATCCTGAATAAAACAGAATCCTGAATAAAACAGGATCCTGTATAAACTGAATTCTGAATAAAACTGAATCCTGAATAAACTGAATTCTGAATAAAACTGAATCCTGAATAAACTGAATTCTGAATAAAACAGAATCCTGTATAAACTGAATTCTGAATAAAACAGAATCCTGTATAAACTGAATTCTGAATAAAACAGAATCCTGTATAAACTATATTCTGAATAAAATGGAATGCTGTCTAAATCAAACTATAAATAAAGTCCCAATGAAGATTTTGTTGTGTTAATTTAAGCTGTATATACCAAACACCTGTCTATTCTGAACACAAAACTTTGTCTCAAGGAGGTTCGGTTTAGACAGGTTTCACTTGATAACAATATAAAGTTAAATCTTTGATCTCAATCATTTTTATACCTCCCACAACAAAGTTGTAGGGGGGTATACTGGTTTCACCATGTTCGTCCGTCCGTCAATACCCCCCCACAACAAAGTTGTAGGGGGGTATACTGGTTTCACCATGTCCGTCCGTCCGTCCGTCTGTAGACAAATCCTATGTCGTACGATAACTTGAGTTGTGTTTCTTAGAATCTTTTTAAATTTTATCAGCTGTTTACTGGTGAAGAGAGGAGGATCCGTTTCTTTTTTGACGATTTTCACTTTTGCTGTTCCAGAGTTATTGGACTTGATATGACGGAAAATAGGAATTTTACCCTATGTCTTATGATAACTTGAGTAGTGTTTCTCAGAATGTTTTGAAATTTTATCACCAGCTTACCGGTGAAGAGAGGAGGATCCCTTTCATTTTTGACGATTTTCACTTATGCCGTTCCAGAGTTATTGGACTTGATATGATGGAAAATAGGATTTTTACCCTATGTCGTATGATAACTTGAGTAGTGTTTCTCAGAATGTTTTGAAATTTTATCAGCAGCTTACTGGTGAAGAGAGGAGGATCGTTTTCATTTTTGACGATTTTCACTTTTGCCGTTCTAGAGTTATTGGACTTGATATGACGGAAAATAGAATTTATACCCTATGTCGTATGATAACTTGAGTAGTGTTTCTCAGAATGTTTTGAAATTTTATCAGCAGCTTACCGGTGAAGAGAGGAGGGCCCCTTTAATTTTTGGTCGGAACAATCAGTAATGTTTTGGCTATGGAAATAGGTTGGACAGATGTGGGGAGTGGAGGGTATATCTTAGTGAGCTGTGCTCACAGTAATACTAGTTGATTTTGATGGAAAAATAAGAGAAAATCATTGAACTGTCACTAGTCACTGAAAACCTTTATCCCTTGTATTGAATGGACATCGCGAGAGGTGAGAATGAAACTCACAGCTTTTTTGGTGAAGGCACTGATTACATAATTAGTTGTAAATCCAACTATCATACGATCACAACCATGAAGGCTCCGTGAGAATGGAAATCCCAGCTTTATTGGTAATAGGCTCTGATTACACAGTTAGATAGCTGTAAATCAAAATACCATATCATATTTAGCTCACCTTGCCAAAGGCAATGTGAGCTTTTGCCATCACTTGGCATCCGTCGTCTGTTATCCGTTTACTTTTCACATTTTAATCTTCTCCTCTGAAACCCCCTCAGCCAAATGAAGTGAAACTTGGTAGGAAGCATCTATAGAAGGTCCTCTCTAAATATTGCTCATTTTATCCCGATCCATTAACAAATATGGCCGTCATAGGCAATTCTTGTTTCTGATTGGCCGATTTTTTTGAATCTTCTCTGAAACCGCTTGGACAAATGAACCGAAACTTAGTAGGCAACATCTATGGCAGGTCCTCTATAAAGATTGCTCATTTCGTCCCGATCGGTTAACAAAGATGGCAGCCACAGGCAATTCTTGTTTCTGATTGGTTGATTTCTAAAAAATCTTCTCCTCTGAAACCGATTGGCCAAATGAATCGAAACTTGGTAAGAAGCATCCTTGGAAGGTCCTCTATAAAGATTGCTCATTTAGTTCCGATCCGTTAACAAACATTGCCGCCATAGGCAATTCTTGTTTCTGATTGGCCGATTTTTTAAAAATCTTCTCCTCTGAAACCGCTTTGCCAAATGAACCGAAACTTGGTGGGAAGCAACCAATGAAAGGTTCTGTATTAAGTTTCCTCAAAGCAGAATGAAAGGTGAGCTACACAGGCTCAGCCCACTGAGCCTCTAGTTAAAAATAGCATATATCGAAAAATAAAATGATCAATCGCTAACAAAAGTAGCATGATTGTTAATTTGAAGAATAAATTGGCCTTTTGAAGCTTTACTGAATAGAAGTATAAAGTTGAATGTCAAACAAAAGAAAACAATTATATTTTTGAAGTTTTCCAAAAAAGAGAAAAAAAGACAATGTATTTGATGATGACACTTATTGTGTAAATGGCTAAAACTCCATATAAAGAAACTTTATTTTGTAAAAAGCCTTTTTAAATACCATAATTGATTTGTGAAATAAAATATGATCGATATATCAAATGGGGAAATAACCGTTTGTTGACACCACAATGTCACAAGGCATGGTTCTCAAGATTGTCACAATTTTAAAGCCTTTATGCTTTACAAGGTTAGGTGGAAATATAATATTTTAATTTTTGACGAAATTGGGTCCAACCACTATACAACTATCTACCATCTGTGATTCTCATCTTAGACAGTCCTCAAAATATATCAATTTACTGGTCTGAATCAAATTCTTGAATTTATTATGTAAATATATCTAAATACAAACTGGAAAATTTACTGGTCTGAACAAAGTTTTACTGGTCTTGGGCCGGAGAACCGATGCTCATGAGAACTGCATTTATTTATTGTCTTTAAACCAATACAAGTAACAAGCAAACAATTTATTTATTGTCTTTAAACCAATACAAGTAACAAGCAAACAATTTATTTATTGTCTTTAAACCAATACAAGTAACAAGCAAACAATTTATTTATTGTCTTTAAACCAATACAAGTAACAAGCAAACAATTTATTTATTGTCTTTAAACCAATACAAGTAACAAACAAACAAAAATAATAATAATGATAATAATAATATGGGGAGTATATATATAATGAATGAAATATTACATTGTTTATATTACAAGTAAGAAATAGTCAAGAGTCCTCTGTCCTCAGTTCTAATGACTGTTTTATAAGCATGACAAAACAGTCCTCTGTCCTCAGTTCTAATGACTGTTTTATAAGCATGACAAATTAATTATTAAGATTTTTTATTATCAAACATATTCCACTCTTGCAAGAATAAAAATGAAATATCCAATCAGTGAAAATCTGACATGTTATTTATTTTTTATTTGGTTTGTAATTACATAATGAATAATTAATGTACTGTTAGAATCTTTTTCTGGACAGCATATAAAAGTAATATTAATTAAATACCCTTGTTTTGACCTGAGGGGACATATTGTCACATGTCTTTTAAAGATTTATTTTTCTATACCAGTATATTTTTTGTTCAAGATATGGCAGTCTTAATTGACAACACTATATCACTGCTTGAAATGTCCATTAGGTATGTCAACAACAACAAAATGATTCAATCTGCCAGACATTACCCCCAACACCATGGACAGGTGTTTTAATAATAATATGATTTTTCTTAAAAACCTGTCCTCAGCTTTGTTCATCAGGTATAAGAAAATTAGGGTAAAACATTTTGCCCACAAAACATATCTTATGAAAATTTTATGGATTTGAATAAAAAAAAAATATTAGCATATTTATTAGGCTATCCATGATATTTTTTCTTCGTATTGCTGTTGCTCAACTGACCCACAAAAAAAACCTACCAAATGCCCCTGCAAACAAACAAAAAGGTATAGGGTGTAAAAAAAAGTCTATTTTATTGTTTTGCATTGAAATTAGATTTTTTTAGATACAGTAATCTAATATGGCCCCTCCTACCAAAAACCATCCCTCTTATAAGGCTGCTCCTACCTAAAAGGCTACCCTTCTTATCAGGCCTTATACACTGAGATAGTAAAATACTACCAAAATGCTCACATCAAGAAAGGTCACCCCTCTTATAGGGCCACATTTGTTCAATGCAGAAGGTGTTGGCATTTTATTTGGGAGACTACTGTTGATTTGAAGAAAGAAATGGCTATTATATTATCTTTTAGCCTACCCATTTCAAAACTTGTATTTCTTGCTGTTACAACTAAAAATGTATTTTTTATTAAATCATTTAAAGGGGCATTATCTGCCAAAATTGTAAATTTTTGTTACCCATAAAAACTATCAGATATGATTGATGCCTTAATAATACGTGTTTCTGTAACTTATAAATGTTATGAAATGTATGTGCATCTGGGAAAAAAGGTGCAACTGCTCGTGTTTTGAGATCAATCAAGAAATGGATGCCATCTTATTAATTATCGGCATTGCTTACGGAGTTTGCCGAATCGTCATTAAATCAGTACAACAATGCACTTATTTCTTATTTTTTGTGAATCTGCTTTTAGTCGGCGTTAATTACGGACAAAGAACCATGCAAGTTTGTAGTTTATAATAAGCGATAAAATCATACCTGCCAACCTCTGAAACCTTCAATGAGGGAGATCTCCCCCTCAGCTATGACAGCTGAGGGGGAGATTTTGCGCGAACGACATTTTCAGCCTAAATATATGACCTGTACACTATATACATATACAAAACACCAATAAGAGTTATTAAAAATACTTTATTTCATTGTTATAATCTATTTAAAGCTGTTTTTGCCTTTTTCAATACCTCTGAGTCAGGACAATACTGATAACATTTCATATTTTGATTTTTTTTGGCACAAATAAGTGAGCATATAGTGTCATTTGCCAATTCTGACCTATGTTCAGTTTGAATTTTTTTTAGCATCGAGAAGATACGTTCACTATCTCCATTACTATTTGGCAGAACAACACATGCCAGGGCTAACTTAGACAAATTGGGATATCTAGGTTGTTTTGAAAATAACTCCTTTATATCACACTTTTCCCCCAAAAAAGTTTGAACATGTTACATCCGAAAAGTTGACTGAACATAATGTGCAAAATGAAGATTCATTGCCGAGTGAATTTGGTGGTAAAAATTGAAAATCCTTCATCCAATCTGCTTGAAATTTGCAGTTATATTTCGTCTTTTTTACACTGCCGCTTGGTCCAGACAAAGACCTCTTTCTTGTTGGAGTTGACATGGCAGAAATGATTTTCGATTACTTATAAATCGAACATGAAAACTATTCGCCAAAGTTTTCAAATGATCACCCATTGTTTGTTTACTTCTATTGACAGTAATGAAAAATCCCGATAAATACGAATGCGGTTCATTGCGGGTTAAAATATCCGAAAGATTCTATACTCTCGTGCGGAAGCGGACCGGCAAGTGGAAGATTTCCGGAATTTCGTCGTTTGTGCGTGAGAGTCCCGCTCAAAACGGGAGGGTTGGCAGATATGCAAAATACAAATTATTCGTTTTTACCTGTCACTAGTAAGGTCAGTTGCATACGGAGAATGCGAGGTCAAATTATTTGCTTGCAAGGAAATAATAAATCGATGGTAATTTTCGTTCTCAAAAGGCGAAAAGTGGTACGATAAGCTGTTTAATGTGAAATATTTACCTTTATTTCATTATTTTAAAGCTATTTACCAATTTCCAAAACACATAATTTTTTTGGTCAAAATCGTAGTTCTTTAAGATACAAATTGTATATTCAAGGTACAAATTTGGACTGTTGTTGAGAACATTTACTCTATTTCATTCCATCTTTTACAATAACAAAGATAGACTAGATTGAAAATAAATGTTTTTTATATTTTGGATGAAACCAAATTTTTTATAGCAGCAAAAAAATACACATTAAATGTATAGATCTCAGAATAATTTTACTTTCAAGATCTACACTCTAAATAAGGTATATTTATCTTAAAAATCAGGTTGATCTGTTAGTGTGCCAAAAACCACTAGTCCTAAGCCCCAGTCTAGTAAAAATTGGTTTTGGCTAGTAAAAATTGCATAAAATTTGCTTAATCAAATAGAAAAAATTCTTCTAAAATGCTGTTCAGGCTAGTTTGTCAAAATGTTTTTGGCACAGACTTGATCTTTTTTGTTTCTTTTTTCTCTTTCGATAACTCAAAAGTGCAATTATCATCATTTGTTATCATTTTTACCCCCATTACACCAAATACCCATTAACTTGAAGTAAAATTTCTTGATTCCTTTATAAAATACCTGTAACAGGTAAATTTCTTTTCTTTCCGATAACTCAAAAGTGCAATTATGAGCCTTTGTTCAGCAGGTAAAGGTTGATTTTTACCCCCATTACACCAAATACCCATTAAGTTGAAATAAAACTACTTGTTCCTTTATAATTAACCTGTAACAGGTAACAACTAAAAAAATCTTTGTTTATGACCCCCAACGGACCCCCAGCAGACTAATGGATGATTAATGTAGCTTTATCACAGATCAGTAACTTTAATACCTTTGTAAGGTAGAACAATCAACTAAAGGTATGACTTAGTGTCGTGTAATTCTACTTTTACTGCTCCGTGGGCCATTAATAGACAATATCTCTGTGTCTTGTACATGGACCTTCTATTGTCAGGTGTATAATTGGGAGAGGAGGGGTTTCCAGTCTTGACGAAAAATATTACAAAATGTTACCATCTTGACGATTTATTTTGAAAATAAAATTGAATTTTTTTTATTTTTGTATTCGCATGGAACTTTTATGGTCTAATGATAATTCACAAGAATTTTTTTTTATCATGCTGACTGAACGTCATTAAAAAAATGTTTTTTGTTGCTCATTCTGACTGAACACAGCTAACCTATCAGTCCTTGATTCACGTGATGTGGTCGTCATACCATGTAACATTAAGGAAGACATTTCCAATCTTAGTATGTGGTTGTTGACATTTTACAATGTGTTTAATGGAAAGAAAGATGGAATTGGTTGATTTCAAATTTTAAGATTATTGATAAGTTTTTCTGGAAACAAACGATATCGCACAACTGTGTTTTAAAACAGAAACTTTCAACGGTATTTCAGTTATTTCGTGGCGGTCAGTTTTATTGGTGGTGGAAACTAGAGAAAACCACAGACCCATTGCGAGTCACTGACAAACTTTATCAGATAATGTTGTATCAAGTACACTTCGCCATTAGTGGTATTCGAGCTCAAAACTTTAGTGGTGATAGGCTCTGATTGCTCATGTAGTTGTAAATCCAACTGCTGTGCGATCACGACCTGATGACCGCCCCTTAAGCAGAAAGAGTTCTATAAGAAGTGATACTTGACCAGAAAGTGTTCTCCCACTAGCATTTTACCTAAATTTCTTATTGAAACAGCAGGGTCAGATTATTATTTTTTTTTAGCATTTTCCAGGTAAATAAAAAAAAAAAATTGTTGTTTTTTTTTGTTTTTTTTTTTATAAAATTTGGTGACAGAAATTAAAAAAAACCCAACATATTACCTAAACCCTTAACCCCTCCCTTGTGTTTCAACTAGACTTTGAAATCTTCAGTCCTATTGCCAGTTTTATCAAAATTTCTGCAGGATATTCTTTAAACCCTTGATGACGAAAACCATTTCTTTTTAAATTGTAAGTTAAATGAACATTTAAGAAAAGCTTTTCTCAGTGACTTTGACAATATTAATAATACAAATATACTTGAAATTATTTTAGATCCAACTAACATCGACCAGGTGAAATCTTTAGGCTCTTTCATTAAACAGTCATTGAAACTGATGACAGGAGGCACATGATTCCATTTGTTCTATTGTGTTTTGAATTTCTTTATATGTTGTACATTGTATGTTTATGTATTGTTGACTATTCAATGTAGCCATTGACCCTGATTAGGGTGGAAATTGTGCTTAATAAAGTTATTGAAATTTAATACTTAAAACTAATTTTTATAAATGTCTTCAGGACAATTTGAGAAATAGGTGGGGAAAATATGGGTTTGATCATATTTCATTTACAATGAACAGGAATAAAGGGAGGGAGGTTTGTAAAAGCGCTTACTAGTATTTTAATGTCAGGAATTTGTTAAGTACATGTATAAATGTACTTCCTGTAATTTGAAACCACATCATATGCACGAAGACATTATTTCTGTATTTAGACTTGCTATATACATTGTTATGTAATTTTGCTGTACCAGATTTTAATACAATTATTAAATTATATGCTGTACGTTATTTCATTTAGACTTTAAATAAACAAATTACGACCTACTTTTTAGACATTATCAAATTTAGATATAGGGTTATGGTGTTTAACGCCACTTTCAACAATATTTCAACTACCATACGATCACGACCATGACAGCCCCAAAATTAGAAATATATAAAAAATATTATATATATACAGTCAAACCTGTTTAAGCAGTCACCTGTATTAAAAGGTCACCTTTTTCTTGTCTTTTCAATGAAATTTTCATATGAATTGAACCTCTTTTAAGAGGTCATCTGTCTTAAAAGGCCACTTTTTCTTTGACCCAAATGGTGACCTCTTATGGTTTATGGTATTTAATGCCACTTTCAACAACAAAAACATCACAAACCATAAGAGGTCACCATTGGGTCAAAGCTAAAGTGGCCTTAGAAGACCTCTTTATGACCTCTTAAAAGAGTTTCAATTCTTGTGAAATTTGTGACCTCTGAATACAGGTTTGACTGTATATATATATATATATCTTTAGACCACTTGACAATTTATAGAATTACATTTGATTAAATGGCAATTAGTGGTTATTTCAATGTTCAAATGACGATACCGTTTCCTCTATTTGTATATTAATTGATATTTCCTAGGTCAAGTTTCCTTTCTGATTCATTTATTATTAGAGTATCAGTTATCAGTTTTTGTATTAGATCTGATTTCAGAAATCACTATTCTTTTTGAACATGAGAAAATTAGAATAGCGGGATGAATTTGGCTTTCATAAAATGTGCCCATGTTTATCTAGAAAATGAAAACTAAATATGGGAGTGCAGTACACATGTACGGGTATTCACCGATACATGTAATTATGAAAATGAAGTTTAAAAATTCAATTAATATTTGTCACCATATAAAATGTGCTCATTATAGCAGAGGACCCACGAATTTATGTATCCATGAAAACACAATTTTCCCAAAAACCATGAGAAATTGGCATTCACGAATTTAAATGAATTCACGATTAATTTCCAATTACGTATCCTGATAAATATGAATTAATGAAAATATATTTTTACTTTTTTTTTCTATTCATAATTTGTAAAGTCAAATGAACTGCATCAGTGGTGTAATGGTGGATCGTTTTCACCCTGAGTGCGGTAGATCGTGGATTCAAGACCCAATTAGAGACTATCAAATTGGTATTTGTTGCTTCTCCGCTAAGGACACAGCATTAAGGAGAAAGAGCAAAGACTGGTTGGCATGGAAACAGGATAATGTGTCAGAGTGGGGCAACATGTGTATTCTCGGGCTGTTGTTTCAGTGAGCTAGCACTATAAAAATCCAACTAAGCGTGTTGGTATAGTACAAAGCGGACCTCATTATTATCTCATTGAAAACTAACTTGTTTTAACCATGATATACTAGATGAAAAATGATTGAGTTGACTTTAAACACCAATCATCCACTGACTCTATTTATAATTTGTAAACTGAAATGTAATATGATGATTATCTCCCCTTTAAAGAAGATAATAAAATTTTGTAATTATTTTTTGTAGGTGTTCGTGTCCTCTGAAGTATATTGGAAAAAATTGTGAACAGCTGTATTTTCCATGTTCCCCAAGTCCATGTTTGAATAGTGGAACCTGTGTCACTTCAGGGGAGGTCACTTATCAGTGTATATGCAAATCAGGTAGGTTGTCTCCCTTGTGAACAGATTATCTCCCCCTGACAACAATGTAAAACAATTGTTATACTGTGTTCTCCAAATCCATGGTGGAATGGTGGAACTTGTATCACATCAGAGGTGGTCACTATGGTAACCAATGTCTATTGTCTATGTAAACCTGGTTATCTCCCCTTCACATCAGAGGTGGTCACTAACCAATGTCTATTGTCTATGTGAACCTGGTTATCTCCCCTTCACATCAGAGGTGGTCACTAACAAATGTCTATTGTTTATGTAAACCTGGTTATCTCCCCTTCACATCAGAGGTGGTCACTAACCAATGTCTTGTCTATGTAAACCTGGTTATCTCCCCTTCACATCAGAGGTGGTCACTAACCAATGTCAATTGTTTATGTAAAACTGGTTATCTCCTCTTCACATCAGAGGTAGTCACTAACCAATGTCTATTGTCTGTAAACCTGGTTATCTCCCCTTCATATCAGAGGTGGTCACTAACCAATGTCTATTGTCTATGTAAACCTGGTTATCTCCCCTTCACATCAGAGGTGGTCACTAACCAATGTCTATTGTCTATGTAAACCTGGTTATCTCCCCTTTACATCAGAGGTGGTCACTAACCAATGTCTTGTCTATGTAGACCTGGTTATCTCCCCTTCACATCAGAGGTGGTCACTAACCAATGTCTATTGTCTATGTAAACCTGGTGATCTCCCCTTCACATCAGAGGTAGTCACTAACCAATGTCTATTGTCTATGTAAACCTGGTTATCTCCCCTTCATATCAGAGGTGGTCACTAACCAATGTCTATTGTCTATGTAAACCTGGTTATCTCCCCTTCACATCAGAGATGGTCACTAACCAATGTCTATTGTCTATATAAACCTGGTTATCTCCCCTTCATATCAGAGGTGGTCACTAACCAATGTCTATTGTCTAGGTAAACCTGGTTATCTCCCCTTCACATCAGAGATGGTCACTAACCAATGTCTATTGTCTATGTAAACCTGGTTATCTCCCCTTCATATCAGAGGTGGTCACTAACCAATGTCTATTGTCTATGTAAACCTGGTTATCTCCCCTTCACATCAGAGATGGTCACTAACCAATGTCTATTGTCTATGTAAACCTGGTTATCTCCCCTTCATATCAGAGGTGGTCACTAACCAATGTCTATTGTCTATGTAAACCTGGTTATCTCCCCTTCACATCAGAGATGGTCACTAACCAATGTCTATTGTCTATGTAAACCTGGTTATCTCCCCTTCACATCAGAGATGGTCACTAATCAATGTCTATTGTCTATGTAAACCTGGTTATCTCCCCTTCACATTAGAGGTGGTCACTAACCAATGTCTATTGTCTATGCGAACCTGGTTATCTCCCCTTCACATCAGAGGTGGTCACTAACCAATGTCTATTGTCTATGTGAACCTGGTTATCTCCCCTTCACATCAGAGGTGGTCACTAACCAATGTCTATGTAAACCTGGTTATCTCCCCTTCACATCAGAGGTGGTCACTAACCAATGTCTATTGTCTATGTGAACCTGGTTATCTCCCTTTAAACGAATAGAACACGGGAAGTTATAGCATGAATGTACGCCAATATATCTGCTATAACCGGTAGCCATGTTGAAGGTCACTAACATGTATTTTGGTTTCAAGAACTTGGTTATTCATTTGTATTATGCTGTAGGTCACCTCTGATTTTCTGATACACTTTGTTTGAAAGTTTTACAATTTTGGTGTTTAAACTATGAATGCATTTTTTTGGCGAGGGTATATTTTTTTATACCATAATATAATTAAGAAATAATTCATGGAAGCCATATTACTGTTTTGTGAGTTTTAACATGGGTTGGCAGATATTAGTATTTTATCCTATTACATATACAGTATTAATTGCTTTTTCAAGATTGATAATTTTGTTTAAATATGAATTGTTCTTTGTGTTTATAAAATATGCAAATATTTTATTTATTATTAATATTAAATAAAACACATTGAAGGTAGGGGAAGCTTCAAAATAAAATGGAACAAAAGGACACTTATTTAAAATGAATTGGTCCACAAATTGACGACAACGTGATAATATTAACACAAGGAGACATTACAAAAATCTGTAAAGATTTATTAAGTAAAAAATCTTTATACGAAGGTGCAACAATGGTTTATTTACCTCATTTTTACCTGTCATTTAATCAGACTATTTATTTAAATCGTTTACAATATAGTACAATGTAGGTAGCAGCCTTTTAGGGTTTTATTTTGCTACAGCTTACAAAAGGGGCATTGAAATGTATTATAATTTCTCTTAAATTGTGTTTGTAATGGATTTGTATAGAGCCTTCTTCTTGATCATAGTTTTAACTTGCACAATCAAAATGTATTTTAAATACTAATTTATAACAAAAGGAAAAATTCTTACTTTGTTTGGTTTTTGTTGAAAGGATTTTTTGTGATATATTTAAACAACATTATTGAATATATGAAAATTTTAATGAAAGGTGAATTTTAATTCTTTAGAGGCTTGATTTCTGACACTAGGTATATTATTGTATAAATATTACGAGATAAAGACCTTTAATCAAAGGCGTTCTTTAATTTTGCCCCGTATGAAATGAAAAATGCAAATAATCGTGAATTTTTATTCATCAGCATAAACGTGCCGGCGTGATTGTCTAGCACTTAAATCGTGAGGAAACTAAATAAAAATGTTAAGAAGTTCGCACTTGTTAAAATTTGCTAGGATTTTGTTGGTGAAGATGTCAACAGTTGGTTACATCTTTAATTTCAAGTGGTTTTAACGACACGTTGACAAAAGTGTATGATTCTCATTATAATAGACAATTTTAATTTGCAATTGATCATGACATAATTTTTTTTTTAAGGGGGGGGGGGAATACAAAAGACAATATTAATTTGCTATTTATCGT
The DNA here is from genome assembly GCA_963383655.1 of Bathymodiolus septemdierum. Lineage (NCBI taxonomy): Eukaryota > Metazoa > Mollusca > Bivalvia > Mytilida > Modiolidae > Bathymodiolus > Bathymodiolus septemdierum. The sequence continues at coordinate 57,210,590 of OY726528.1, forward strand.
GACATAATTCTCTTCTTTTTTTTTGTAGGGGGGGGGGGAGGCGGGGGGGAGGAAACAAAAGACAATTTGAAATTTTCATCAAATATCCTTTCTTTGAATAGTACTATGGGCACAATGTATGTATACAACTAGATTTCAACATCACAATTGATTTATTCGGCTTACCAATCTTTCGATTTTGAGCGAACCTGATGAAGGTTATTCCAGAAATGCGTTGTCACACTAAATTTGATATCTACAGGTTTTGTTTAATTCAAAGAGTTGTTATCTTTAGAAAGAAAAAAAAATGTTTTGTTTTTGTTTTCAATTTCCTAATATGTAATTGGAAGAAAATCCATGCTGTAAAACCATTTTATAAATTTGTAGTAAATCCCCTGTAGGAGCCTGCAGAAGTTTTACCTGAAATATTTTCATTTCTTTAATAAAGAAAGGTATGAAATGCTTTCATCAAAAGATTTCAAATAAATGACGCAGATAGGCAGCAAAGCAATCAAACCTGTATTTGGTGTTAATTCACAATCATCTCACCATGCTAAACTTACAATAACTGTTCAATTGGCCTTCTCTCTCCCGCATATGAACCTTTTTTTATGAAATAAATTTGAATTAGGTAATAAGTTGCCATAGAAACGGTATTAATGTGAATTGTTAATGCATGCTTCATTACTCCGTTGTTGTATTCTGTAACAAGTCAATGCTGCCCACTTCGGTGAAATAACATTTATAACATTTCTTTTCTGGGTTTTAGTCGGCTAATGTATTGGTGAATATTGCCAGAGTAATTAAAATACCTGTTGAAAACAACATTAATTCAACACTTTTATATCACTATTCTAAAGTTTGTCAGTGACTTGCGACAGGTCAGTGGTTTTTTCCGGGTACTCCGGTTTCCTCCACCAATAAAACTGACCGCCACGATATAACTGAAATATTGTTAAAAGTGGCATTAAACACCATAACTCTAACCACCCTCTTAACATTTTTAGCAGATTTACAATAAAGTATAACTCAGCTTTTCTTTGGCAAAAATTGGCACAGCAATTGGTTGTTCTTTATATTGTATGTTCACAAAACTAATTTATGTGATACCCCTATGGGAAGGGAAGTATAATATTGATTTTGGGGTCAGTAGGTTGTTGCTAGGGTTATTGTGTTTAACGCCACTTTCAACAATATTTCAGTTATATCTTGGCATCAGTTTTATTGGTGGAGGATATCAGAGTACCTGGAGAAAACCACCGATATTGTTTTTAGTTTCATAATAAAATATTGGTTCAATAATCAGAGATACACGTTTTCATTCTTGAATTTTTTTTATTTCTTTGGATTCATGCATTGTTTTCAGTTTAATAATAAAACTGTTCTTCAATAATCATATTTTCCAAGATTTATGGCTGATTGTACTACTTCGTAATCCTGTAAAATGTATCCTTTCTAGTCATGATTCCAGACTGTTTATTATCTTCATAATCATGCAGCGAGATGAAAAGAACACCTAAATTTGTCCTTTTTAAGGTTGGCTTCCGTTTAGTCAAAGACTTGTTTGTAAGAGAAATGTCATGACAATGTATTAATTATATTATATATTAAATTTATAAGAAGTAATAAAAAAAAGGTTTTTGATGTCTTAAAAAGTGATTTCTTCAAACTTTGATATGTGAGGTGATTTATTATGGTGAACCTGATGATTAATTATGGTAAATCTTTGTTAATTATTACTTGTTGGTGACTGATCTGTAATTACTCCTGTAACCTGTATATAAAGGGCAGTCCAAAAAGCAAGAAAAAGTGTCCTTTAAGGACAGTTGTCTTTTATATTAAGGTTCAAACTATACGTCTTATTCACACAAGGTTGGAAATGAGAGTATCCTCCATAGGCAGGGATTTGTTTTTATAAATGTGTCCTTCAATATATTACCAATAACAATAAAAATAGACAAGATTTTCACCTGCTCGTGCAGAACACTCGCCTCTAGGCAACAGTAGCCAAAGATTAATAAGAATAAAAAGGTACAATATTCAACTGATTACAGTACAGTGTATTCACGTTAAAGGCAAAACCTCTTTGTTAGAGAAAAAATATGCAATTCTGAATTTCAGTACAACTGAATTAGACATATATACAGTAGCCCCTCTCTTATAAGGTTATCAATCTACAGTGAGTGGAAAAGTGTCCTTGTAAGAGGAGTGGCCTCTCTTGAGGGGGACAGTTTAGTAGTATTGCACTATCTAAATGCATCTCAAATCTGACCTCATAAGAGAGGAGTGCTTTTGATGGGAGGGGTCTAATGAGAAGGAGACTTCTGTAATTGTCAATAATCAACTTGGGAGTGTTTTATATACAGTGGAACCTGTCAAATCCGACACACCAAGGGACCAGGAAAATGTGTCGTATCGTACAGGGTGTCGGAAAACTCAGGTTTTCTTTTTAGTTAACAGAAATTTGCACAAATTGAACAAGAGAAGAAATTGTGTATGTTTGATTATGTAGGATGGTTTAAATAATTGGAACTACAATGTAGATGAAAATACATTTAATATTTAATTTATACAAAATTACTATATTTAGAACAATTTTATAATCTGATCAAATAATTGTTTGTTGTAGCCATGCCCTTTATACAGATAGTGGAAACAGTTATCTTTATTATATTCTTTATAAACTTACTTTAACCCTTATTAATCAGTCAATAAATTCAAATCATAATTTATTTGTGTACACAAGCCTAGAATAATTTCATAATATATCAGATAATGGTTGTGGACATGTCATTTACAAAGAAAGTACAAATGTTCAGTTAACTGTAAGATTTTACTTATTACATTCTTTGTAAACTTACGTTTAACCCTTATTAATGAGCCTCTAATTACCTGCCAATCAATTAGTTAAAATCACAATTTATTTGTGGGTTAAGCCTATCAATTTATTTAATGATACCATGGAATGATGGTAATTTATTAATGAGCAGATCAAAGGGTCGGATAAGACAGGATTAATTAAGTATAATTGATAACACTGAAACCGTAAAACAGTGTCGGATGTCGGAAGTGACAGGTTGCGGAATACTCAAGGTTTTTTAACAAAGAATGTTAAAAGAAATATTTTGGGACCTGAAATTCTTGTCGGAAGTCACAGGATGTCGGAAAACTCAGGTGTCGGATCGCACAGGTTCCACTGTATATAGATGCTACCAGTGGATTACGATATTTCTCAACTCGAGATAGTTACATTTTAAAATTTTAAAGCTCGAGCTTTAATTAAAGTTTTAAATTTGAAAATTTAACTATTGAGTGAGCATATTATACAGTAATAGAAGGAGAATCTGTTCCTCCTACGACCAAGAAGACATTCACAGGTAATTGGCCTGAATTCTCAGAAATGGTGATTAAAAATAAAAATAACAAAACTTGTTAAACATGCTTAGAATAGGACAAATTCTGATAATTCTGTGTATGAATATCTTGTTTCTCAACAATGGGGGAGGGAGGGGAAGGGATTTATTTGTTCATTTACCTTAGTACTTATTTGATCTTTTGTACAATATACTGTCAAATATTTGTAAGTTTTTGTTACAGAAAATTGAACCACCAGCTTTAGTCAACATTAGTATATTTGTTTTCTGTCAGGTTTTATTGAAAATTTCTATTTGCACTTTGATTGTGTATGTTGAATTTGGGATAAACACCAAAATAAAAAAAAAATAAAAAAATCCTACCATCTGTTATTTAGACTATTATTTGAATTATTATTTGACCATGTAGGACACTTGACATTGTAATAAGTACTGATTCTATAAATAGATTTGGCTTGGCTGCTTCACTTAAGAGGTGACTCACTGTAATAGACATCCATCGTCTACTATAAATATATATATTCTATGGCATAACACAACAAAAAGACATCTTCTGCAATCTTCAACTTTATTCACACTCAAACTAATACGTCACAATCTAAGACGTGGGAAAAAGGGAAGTAACTAACATTTACAAAAACAAATACGGCCATACAACATGGAAATACATAACATCCCGCCCCACAAAAATGGTTTATTGGTTTTTTGAAAATAGATGAAAACTTTTAAGATACAATAAACTATAACTTTTCATAAAAATGATAACTGAACATTCTCCAAAATAAAAATCTAGCATCCATCGGCAACTACAATCCAGTACCGCTATGCAGAAAAACGGAGAGTCTGGCATCGAAAAGTCTCCCACTTAGTTCTTCATGCACACATTACTCTCGCACAAAATTTAAGTCTGGCACCAGGTATCCACCACAGGATTTGCAATGCACGCATTACTTCCATGCAGAGACAAACATACAATATAACGATACAAAAAAAACAATGCATAACCAGACACTTTACCCAACATCCTCAGGAAAATTGTCATACATGTAGTTGAATAAAATATTGATATAGTCATCGGAGACCTTAAACTCTTTAAAAATGGTATGATATATAACTCCTGTGAAAATATTATAAGTTTCAGATCAATTAAAAAAATATCGTCCAGAACTCGTACAACTCGCTCACAGTGTAACAAAAAATATAAAATGGAACATATAAAATCTCCAGAAAAGAAAATATCAACCAAGGTTTTATTTATGACATACTATCACACTGCTACAGACAATTTACAATCAATTCAGCATTAAATTTAAATGTTAAAATTGACAATGACATAAACATATTTAACCCAAAATAGAAGTATCCAAAGAACTTTAATTAAAATTCACAATTTAAAGTTGTCATGGCGATGCAATCATCACCAATAAAGAGTTAAAACTGTGTCAATCGTCAAATCTGTCAAGGCTCCACACAGCATCAACATCAGAAAAATTATTTTAATGGCATGGCGATGCAATCATCACCAATACACAATAGAAGGTCACAATCTTCTTAATTTCGAACAGTGAAAAAAATCTTCGGGCGTTGGTAATGGAGTTATCACCACAAATATCTTCAAACAATCGTGGCAATACACAAAGTTGAAATCGGGTCTTCTATAGAATTGGAGGCGGGGCATCGACACAACACGTGCAAAGTACACAAAACGAGACACATTGAAAACGGCAATACACATACACATAGTTCATCTCTTAGTTATCAGAATAATTCGATGAAATAAAAATAAATTGAACTGATTGAATTTAAACAAAAATCCATGAAAATATTGTCAGTTAATGCACTTAGGCCGAAAAAAAAATATGTGTGTTTACTGTCACATGTTAAAAAAATCTAGGGTCGGTCAGTCGGCATTATTTTTTTTTTTTAACTATCGGCAAAACTGGAAATAGTCGTTCCTGAATCCGATTCTGATATTTCATTTTCGAAATTTCCGGTAAGCCGTCATTTGTCTTGAAGCTGCTTTATGACGAGTTACGCAGTTTTTCTACCTTCTTTGCTCTCAATTTCGACAAAAAGCTAGCGGTTGAATAAATAAATCATTGCTGCTGATTAAACAACAAAAATGGTTATCCGAATTCTGTGTAAAAATTGATAGGGTTGCTAGAAAAAATTAGGGTCGGTCGGGTGGCCGTAAACTCACATATTTATTTTTTTTGGCCTTACCACTGGTATACACGTACGAATAAAATCAACAGGTCAAGTATCGAATGTAAAAATCCAATCAAATGAAATAACTTAATGTAAATTCCACCAATGTAAAGTCAAAAAATTGAATGAAGTTCCATAAAAATCAGGTTCCATGGAGAGCATGTGGTCGATCGGTAATTTCATAATGTTCAAAATATCTGGGTTTCTCCACCATGTAATGGACATCCATCGTCTACTATAAATATATATATTCTATGGCATAACACAACAAAAAGACATCTTCTGCCATCTTCAACTTTATTCACACTCAAACTAATACGTCACAATCTAAAACGCGGGGAAAAGGGAAGTAACTAACATTTACAAAAACAAATACAGCCATACAACATGCCAATACATAACACCACATACATGTATATGATATTCAAATTTGGCTTATATCTCAAGGGTCTCTTGTAGTTATGGAAATAAATTTATATATTTGGTTCATGCCACAATATGGCTGAAATACTGCAGAAGTTGGTGTTAAACACCAATCAATTGACCAACCTATTTGCGATATTGAAATTCTTTGTAATGGCTGATGATCTTCAGCTTTGCTTCTTTATTATTATGAGCCAGTGTCTCTCCAAAACTGCTGTTGGTAATAGATGTACGATGTACCAAGTATATTCATGAAGTATTTGGACAAAGGATGTAAAGTGGAAGTTGTGGAAGGGACCTACTATTTTTACTGATTTCCCCTTTTTTATATAATGTATTATAGGATTATTGTGTGAATATTGTTGAATATTGTCCCAAGCAGAATATTATAGTGCACAAGCTTGTGAGTGCAATTGGCATTCTTTGAGGGACAATATTAGTGATATTGCACTAGTGCAAATTTAAGGGAATATTGCCCACTAACTTTTGGTTATATTCTTCTTTAAATATCATACTGTTAATGCCAAAAATGTCAATACTGATCTGATTTGTGGTCCAGTTTTAATTACGAGTGTATTACCAGAGTAGATACTACTGGTACAGTCAAACCTGTATTAAGAGATCATCTTTGGGGCAAAGAAAAAGTGGTCTTTTAATACAGGCAACCTCTTAAGAGAGGTTCCATTCATGTGAAATTTTCTATGACAGGACAAGAAAAAGGTGACCTTTTAATACAGGTGACTGCTTAATAGAGGTGGCCGCTTGACCAGGTTTGAAGATATTATTTGGTTTCTATGATCTGTCACTAGTTTCATAATTTTTGATAGTAAAGAAAGGGTAGAAAGTGAGAAAAGTCATTATAAACCAGTTACAATTAAATTCTCAGCGATTTAAAGTCATTTCTTTTTCCCATGCTTCTAATTGTAAGCTGTGAAGCTCATCGATGCTTGCAATATGAAACTTATTGATGCTCACAATATATCTGTAAAATAAAAGCCGTTTTCTTTTCATCATCCTTGAGTACGTACGCTAGCGAGCAATTTAAAATCCTTCAATTTCAAAATAAAATACTTTCTACCTGTAAATATTGCGTTTTGTTTGATGACTATTTAGAAAACTAATTTGTTTAACTGATGCGATAATTATCTTTTTTATTGGATAACACTTGAAAATCAATGCTTGCGTTTGGTGTGCAATGGGCAAACAGAATTTTCTGCAGTTACTTGATGTTGAATAGAGCAATGGTATCGCATGCAAACGTGATAATTTTTACAAAAGGCTAATAGTTAATTACGGCACCATTCATAGGGCATTGATTCCTAGCTCGATACCGTCGATTTAATCTGAACAGGCTTTTATCGTTGACAATAGTGCCAAGGAATCAAAGAGAGGCTACGATTTATAAATCTAGAAGATAATGTTTCTTTAAAAAATTAAATTAGCATTGCATGTAAATTTATAGGACCAATCTGAATCTGATATTGAAATTTTATATCAATGTTTTCTCAACATTAGATCAATATTTGAAGCTTTTTGTTTAATACCCATTTATGTCGGGGAGTTTTAAAATATTTTAAATTCATTGTAGGTTTTCTGCATTGGGCCAATGTATGTTTGAAGTATTTTATTGTAAAAAAAATACATTAGAATTGGATCACAAGGACCAACTGTTACCTGATATTACATAATTCCTGATATTATAATGATCAAATTTTTTTTATTTAGTTCTTTCAATTATCGGAATGATTCAACAGAAAATGGAAACGTGGTGCATATAGAAAGTTCAGAGTTTGTCATCTAAGGACAAATTCTATTGAATGCTACCGTATAGCTAAAATATTGCTAAAGTTGGCCTTAAACAGGAATCAATCAATCAACAATTTCTATAAATAAAAGATCACATGTGTCCATATTAGAAATAACACTTTTGTATCTATGTATAAACAAAAATATTTTGTCAGCACCAAAATGTTATAGCAATTATTATACCCCCCCCCCGCAACGAAGTTGTAGGGGAGTATACTGGTTTCACCATGTCCGTCCGTCTGTCCGTCCGTCTGTAGACAAATCCTATTTCGTACGATAACTTGTGTTGTGTTTCTTAGAATCTTTTAAAATTTTATCAGCTGTTTACTGGTGAAGAGAGGAGGATCCCTTTCTTTTTTGACGATTTTCACTTTTGTCGTTCCAGAGTTATTGGACTTGATATGACGGAAAATAGGATTTTTACCCTATGTTGTATGATAACTTGAGTAGTGTTTTTCAGAATGTTTTGAAATTTTATCAGCAGCTTACCAGTGAAGAGAGGAGGATCCCTTTCATTTTTGACAATTTTCACTTTTGCCGTTCCAGAGTTATTGGACTTGATATGACAGAAAATAGGATTTTTACCCTATGTTGTATGATAACTTAGGTAGTGTTTCTCAAAATGTTTTGAAATTTTATCAGCAGCTTACCGGTGAAGAGAGGAGGATCCCTTTCATTTTTGACAATTTTCACTTTTGCCGTTCCAGAGTTATTGGACTTGATATGATGGAAAATAGGATTTTTACCCTATGTCGTATGATAACTTGAGTAGTGTTTCTCAGAATGTTTTGAAATTTTATCAACAGCTTACTGGTGAAGAGAGGAGGGCCCCTTTCATTTTTGGTCGGAACAATCAGTAATATTTTGGTTATGGAAATAGGTTGGACAGATGTGGGGAGCGGGGGGTATATCTTAGTGAGCTGTGCTCACAGTAATACTAGTTTTCTTTTATGCCCCCTCCCCTTTTTGCTGCTTGGTGAGTGTGAGGGGGGGTAAGTTCTCTACATGTTTGTGTGTACATTCTGCATTTGGTTTCTGCTCAGTAATTAAGAAAATCATTTGAAATTTATATACAAAGTCTGGTACCTTAAAAGGAAGGCCAAGTTTGATTTTGGACTACTTTTTCTGTTCTGGAGTTATGCCCCTTTTTACTTTAGCTGGAAGCGGGGACATCTGTGCAATAAGATTGATTGATTGGTGTTTAGTGCCATCTTTAGTATTATTTCAGCTATATGGTGATGTTGCAATACAAATTGTAAAATACTATTAAATTGATCGCTCAAGAGAGATCACCCCTTTTATAAGGCCACTTTTTCATTGCAGAAGGGTTAGATATACCATTTTGCAGAAAGAAAACAAATTACTAACAATTTCATACATGTATATGGTTTACCAGTTGTATCTTTTAAGGCAGGGACTAAGCTTAGCATTTTCACTGCAGTTGTAAGTTAGGCTCCCTAAATAACAACATTATTAGCCCTGCTAAAATTCATGAGGCCCAACAACCTACTTTGCACTTGAAATATTCAAAATTTCAGTAGCCAAGTAGGACTGCTGAATGGAAATGTTAAAAGGCCTAGATTAAATTAAAATTGAGTGGTCTTGGGCTACTGGACCCCTGTTAAGTTTTATCCCTGTAAGCAGTCCTGGACCCCTGTTAAGTTTTATCCCTGTAAGCAGTCCTGGACCCCTGTTAAGTTTTATCCCTGTAAGCAGTCCTCGATATGAAAATTTGAATTTACTGGCTCCGAATCAAATTCTTGAATTAATTTTTATAATGTATAGTTCTAAATAAAAACTGAATAATTTCCTGGTCCAAACAATGTTTTACTGGTTTTGGGTCGTAGGACCGGTGCTGATCGTGAAGACTTTGTAAGGTGGAATTTTCCTCTTCATTTTGGTTAAGCTAAAATGACAAAATCAAAAAAATTTAAAGAACAGTAGGTGTATTAAAACTCATTTCTGGCAACTGATCGTCACTCTAAATCTGGCAGCGGATCGTTGGGTTGACACATAGGTCAATTGTACTATGAGCTTTAGTCATTGTTTACCACGAAGTGATTTATCATTAAAATACCCCCCAAATTATTTTTTATTTCTTTTTAGGTTAAGTGATTTAATTATTGAAAATCGACAATGATAATAATACTGAGTCTTGTCCCTAAATCCTACGTGAACGGTGATTTGATGTATAGGGGGTATTTATGCAGACACAATATGTATCAATTGTATATAAATGAAGTAGATGTGATTAGGGAAGGTGAGAATTTATACCTGGTGTGTTACCTGTAGTTTTTACCTGGATCATCATTAATTAAGATCAGGTATGACAACCCAGCCATCATACCTGTCAGTTTGTTTAGGAAGTTATTATTTTGTATATCTGTCCTTTTCAATTACTGAAATATCTAACAGTAAATAAGAAAAAATGACAGGCTATAAATATAACTCCAAGGTATATAAATTCATGAATTTTATTAATGTTTTTTGGGAATTTTTTTTCGGTTTCTGTATTTTATTTGTGACCACACAAAACAGAAATGTCTGAGATATATAAGTCCAAGAAATGTACAACTTCTTTTAATTGATGCATTTCATAAGAATATAAGAAATTTGTATATTTTTGGTTATATGATTAAAACTTTTTTTTTTTGCAAAATCTAAATAAAGTGGTGTTAAACACTATAAACTAATCTGGATGTAATTAAATTTTCAGGTAGCAAGCATAATAGTAAATAAAATAAAGATCTGCTCAGCTTTTTTAATAGTTAGTATTTTACTTGAAATTGTGAAATGAAAAAAATAATAATAACAAAGGCACTATAAAGATATAAAATAGAGACATTTAAAATTTAATTTTCATACTTGTTATGATTCAGAAGGAGAAAAAAAAACTGTTTGAAAAAAAAATCAAAATAAAATAATTATCATTTAAAAAAAAATCTTGAAATAAAATGTAGAATGTATTTAAATTATAATGTTGTTTTTTGTGAGACATTCTTTTCAATCAGGTGTTGGTTATATCTAACCTAGATATCATTATGGGTAGTCTTACAAAACTTTCTCATGCCTGACTGACTGGTATTAAACTAACCTATCAATAGCTCTGCTTACAGACCATGTGACACATGTCTAATAACTTTAGGTACATGGACAGGAGAACAACAAAACTATTTTTGAGTTATATTATATACTATTTTCAAGTAAATTGTATCGTTAACTAATTAATTGTTAAGACGAAAATTAGTGATTTTTTTTTTTGGATATTTTACCTTGTTGGGATTTAAGAGTAAAGATTTGGGAGTTCATTGATTGTTTGTGCACTTGAAAAGATTTGATGTTTAAAGAGTATGACAGAGATTTTGTAAACCCAAGTGGATTATTATTGTGATTTAAGTATAGTGATACATGTTACTGATAGTGCTGGGATAGATATTTATAACAGGAAAAAGAAGGAGGAAAAAGAAAAGAAACAAACGCTTTAATGTTAGGAATGTATTACAGAAATTGACAATGGAAAAATGTGATTTCCAGATTCTTAGGGGATTTATAATTTTCTGTTCTATTTTAGTTGGTAAGTATGAGTAAATTTACGAAAAAAAACTTTTGTATTTTTGACAGGGTAAAAGGAGTTCACATTTTGTTGTTTTTCTCTCTCAAAATGTTGACCAGTCATGACTGCTACCAGTTGATTTTTTTTAAGATAAATTTTCTGTCATGTCATTTTGTGACAAAATAATTTGTAATTGTTGCGATTATAAAAGAATTTGTTTGTTTTCCAAAATATTTGAGTAGTTTTAACTTGATTCAACAATTTCCTTATTTTTAATATATGTATATTCAACAATTTCCTTATTTTTAATATATGTATATATAGAAGTATAATTTTTTAACTATAGATAGAGATTTTTTTTTTTTAAAGGGGTATTACAAAAAAGTCACAAAATTTAATGTGTGTGTCAATATCTCATCTGTTGTCAATTTCCAGAAATGACAAAATGTTGTTTACCATTGAAATTGGTAGCTATCAAGGTTAAATACATTTATTTACATTTTTATTGCATTTTAATTCAGTTATATAATATACAAAGGAAGAAAAGGTCATTTTTTACACAAAATAGATGACACTTCAGTTGTTTATATAAAAATGAGGATTATGAAAAACAAACACAAAAGAATAGAATTGAATCAAAAGAATAATTGTACAAGGTGACAAATTGCCATTTTCAAATTTGTTATTTTTTAATTAATTTTCACAGATCATCAAGTGGTGTCACTTACCTGAGTGTTAATTAATTTATCTCACCTGGTTTAATCTAATTAACCTGGTACCCTAAGTCTCTGGAGACTAATAATTGTAGACTGGGTTTATACAGCTAATTAAGGATAACATTAATCTTATTGAAGTAATTACATTGTAGTTCTTTATAATACATTGTAACTCTTTTGATCTGCTAATCTGTTTTATTGTCAAACAGGATTTTCACCAGGCAGTGAGAATTGGATAAGCTTTTTATTCTCCTGTGAATTGTTGGTCTTTTCCCAGGATTAGAACACATGAAATATTACCCAAGCTTAAGAAGACTTTATTTATGACTTATCAGGGTTTTATTCTGAAAGGTGAAAATTGTCATAAAAAGATCTTGCAAATTGGTTTTTATCTTGAAAAATATAGTTTCCATTTGAAGTTCTTTGTAAGATTAATTGTTCAAAGAGCAGATATCTTTAATAGATCTCTTTAACAATTAACATACTTTTAAACTGAGAAATTTCTTATTTTGTTCCTGTCCTTCTTCAGACTTCCATAAATAACTATGGACTATATACATTGTATATATTCAATAAATGTGATTGAAAAGAAATTATAAATCATGACCACCTTTACCAGCCAACCCTCCTTCTTGAATTTTTCTTAAAGGGGCATTATCTGCCAAAATCGTAAATTTTTGTTACCCATAAAAACTATCAGATATGATTGATGCCTTAATAAAACTTGTTTCTGTAACTTATAAATGTTATGAAATGTACACGCATTGGGGGGAAAAGGTGCAACTGCTCGTGTTTTGAAATCAATCAAGAAATGGACGCCATCTTATTAATTATCGGCATTGTTTACGGAGTTTGCCGAATCGTCATTAAATCAGTACAACAATGCACTTATTTCTTATTTTCTGTGAATCTGCTTTTAGTCGGCGTTAATTACGGACAAAGAACTATGCAAGTTTGCAGTTATTAAGTGACAAAATACAAATTATTCGTTTTTACCTGTCACTAGTAAGGTCAGTTGCATACGGAGAAAGCGAGGTCAAATTATTTGCTTGCAAGGAAATAATAAATCGATGGTAATTTTCGTTCTCAAAAGGCGAAAAGTGGTACGATAAGCTGTTTAATGTGAAATGTTTACCTTTATTTCATCATTTTAAAGCTATTTACCAATTTCCAAAACATATAATTTTTTTGGTCAAAATCGTAGCTAATGCGTCTGTAATATTGAGTTTTCTAGGTAGTATTTTGTAGACCATTATTTGTTCCTTTTGATTTGGTCATTGTATTGTCTGTCATTCTTAGAATTACAATTTCTGATTAACCCATTGGTATTTGACCATCATGATATAACACATATTGTTGAAAGTGGCATTAAACACCATAAATCAACCATCAAATCATCTTCAAACTTTTCTTTAGTGGGTGGGATATGATATATAATTGTCTAATAAAAAATAAATAAAAAAATAAATAAATAAAGATATCCCTCTTGGTAGCTAGCAATATAGGATTGCTACAGTTTTCTGGAGGGAATATCCTCTAATGTTCATTGTAAGTATTTATGTTAGATACTATTAGAGAAATTAGAGAAATAAACAGGTCAAAGAATGTATAAATAATTTGTATTTATTAAATGATATATGGATTGAGAGATAAATGAGTTAACGGAACTGAAAATATTTGATAAATAGTATCAAAAGTAATATGAGAAGAGAAACTGACTTTTAGTCCACTTGTACAAACAATCTTAGTTGATTTAAAGAAGACATAAGATATTAGACAAGTTACATGTGATCTATGGGACTTTCTCAGCCTATCATATATCACATTCACCACAGGGGCACCTGCTAAAACTTATGTTCTTAATTATAAACATATCTGATGATAAAAGTGGCTGCTCTTTTAGCTTCAGACACTAAGAGTGCACTTTTTTTTGGAGGGAAAACTCAGATGACGACACTGATTAGTCAGTCCAAAAAAAAAGCATGTTTGAATTTTTTTTTATTTTTCAAAATTAAGATCTCTAGAAAGAACCAAAGTTTGTAAAGTTTTGAAAATTTGACTATTTTGGATTCAAGAAACCATGTACCCTCAAAGACAAATACGGATAGGGTTTAATATAGGTTCTAGCAACTTGTTTCCCAATCCTATTAATTACTTTCTATTATGTATCATCATATATAGTTGAATATTGTAATGTTATGGTGAATTAATTAATCAAATATGCTTAAATTAAAGACAAATTTTGTAAAAATTATTTTTTCAGCTTGTGCCTATTGTGTGTGCAAAATGAGACATTGCTGTTAAAAAACTTTTTTTCTGTGCATCAAATTTTTAAATAATCCAGTCGTGAAGTAAAAGTTAAAAATAATTCAAATAGTTAAGCTATGATTTATATACAAGGTATGTATTTCAACAAAAGTGTTACTTTTAGACAAACATGTCAAGGATTTAAATTTTCAAGTAGAGGGTGCCTTAGTATGATTTGAAATAATCAAACAATGTTGTCTATTGATATTGTACAGAGATGTGATTTCTTTCTAAACTTTTGATTGGAAAATTCGATAAGAGAAAGTTTGACAGCAAAATCAAAAATTAAATCACCAACGATCATAATGTTAGATATAACACTTTTTTTTGTATCTACCTGCATATAAATTTACCTTAAATAATAGTGTTAAAAATTTTGGACAAATAACGAAAAACCGCAAGTAACCATGGGAAAAGATTTGACAAAGATTGACCAGTGGGTTTTAAAAGAGTTACGAAGCATGACATAAAAAAAATATATTGAAAAAGTAAATAAAAGTGTAAAGTGTTAGGGGCTTTCATAAGTTACCATGGGAACTAAGATCTGTCATTGATTTGATTTTATTGCGATTAAAATGACTTTTATATTATTTTGAATGAAGTGAAAAACATATAAAGGGGAAATTACACCAATATGGATTTTTTTCTTTTGACATGAACAGCACTTGAACTACGGTAACTCTGAACAACTTCTTTCAAATTCAGATGGATATAATAGTTACTAACCGTCGATGAGAATTGAATGGTCGACGGTTATGGTACTTTTGAAAAGATGTGTGCCAACCCCTGGAGTTGAGACTTCTTTGTCAGTCACACGGTTTACAGTTTGTAAGCATCACATTTTGAACACCTGAATATAGTAGTCCCCATCTTATGAGGCCTCTATTACCAATAGGCCACCCCTCTTGTCAGGACAGATTTCAGATGGTCTGAGATAAGCAAAAAATACTGATAGATTGTTCCCCTCAAGAGAGACAACCCCTAGAATAAGACCACTGGTCTTATTGCAGAAGGAATGGTCTTATAAATGAATGATTGTTGTTATAGTGATAGCTCACAGAAACAGTCTGCAGGTAGACATGTTGCTCCACTTGTGCACATTAACCTGATTCTGACCCAACTAGTATTTGCTCTTCTTCCTTAATACTGCATTCTTTGTGGAGAAGCAGCAAAAACCGATTTTATAGTCTTCTGTTTGACCCAACCAGGACTCCAAACCCACACACTACCACATTCTAGGCTACTAGCACACTAATCATTACACCATCAATGCCATTTATAATCTTGAACTTTCTATTTTCAAATGTACTCTTAATTCTCTAAAAATGTTTTTATTTAAAATAATCAAGGATCCCTGGCAGTTATCTACTCTAAATCTAGTGCATATCATTGAATCATTACAACAAATTATAGGATGGGATATTAAGGTCATCTTATTGACTTGGCATACCTTGTTTTTGATAAGAAATTTATTAATTTAAACTCCAGGGAGATTTAATTTTATGCCCAATTACAAGGTTGTTAGGATTTGGGTGAAAGGTGGAAAAAATTGGATCTGTTTTAAGCTTGCTTTACTAGATAAGGGAAAGTTGTATGGGGGTACATACAGGGAGAAATTAATGGGGTTAGTTACAATCCTTGTGCGATGAGTCTGAAAAGGGGAAAACTGTAAAAGTAAAAAATATTCTAATCTGTATGAGATTGTTTTAAAACAGAAAAAATTGGGGGAGGGGGGCAGTCCTCGAAATGAATTATGGATATGTTTGATGAGTCTGTGAGGGGAAGACCTTAAAAGTAAAAATAATCATAATGCATAATAGATTTTTTGAAAACAGAAAAAAATGGTGGAATTTGTACTAAAACTGGCAAAATGTTTATCCTAAAACATTTGTTAGTGACTTATGACAGGTTGATGGTTTTCTCCAGGTACTCTGGTTTCCGCCACAATATAACTGAAATATTGTTGAAAGTGGCATTAAATACCATAGCTCCTAACCCCTCAAAAAGTGTTCTGCAATTTTATTTTTTGAAGAAGTTTTTGGATTTATAAAATCAATAATATGTGGACCATAAGTGCTCTTAGATTATTCATGGAATACTTAGAACCTTAAATTTAAGTTGAAAATCGGTATGTTGAATTAAAGCACACCACTCGGTCGACAACTATCATTTTATTAAAAGGATTTATGGACGGGTCAGCTAGAGGTCCATGGATCATTTAAAATGTCAAATTTACTTTGAAGAAAAAATATTTAAAAATTAAATATGTTAAAAATAAGAATTAAGGAATTCTGTTTTTGACAAGTGATATTGGAGCTATTTATTAAAAACTTTACCTGGGGTCGGTTGTGGCCGTGATCGTATGGTAGGCGGATTTACAACTACCTGTGCAATCAGTCTCTATCACCAGTATACTTGTGAGTTCGATCCCCGTTCTTGGTGAGGTGAACTCTATACAATATTATGTGATAGAAGTTTGTCAGTGACCTGCAACAGGTCGGTGGTTTTCTCTGGGTACTCCGGTTTCCTCCAACAATAAAGGTGACTGCCACGATATAACTGAAATATTGTTGAAAGTGGTGTTAAACACTAGAAACCTAAAAACTTCACCTTTATTCTTAATTTCAGAAAAAAAAGGACCCAACTATTATTATATTTTGATCAGTATCATCAATCTGTATTCCAATTATTCTCTTTGAAACTTTTGACTCTGGGAGCTACATATGTACTTTTGTTTTTTTCACCTCCCACAAGAAAAAGTGGCAGGGTTAAACTTATTTTACAGGCACAAATTAGTAAAATGATGTGGTCACACAAGTGTTTACCACATGTGGGTCATACCAACTGTCACATTATTGGTATACCCCCCCTATTTTCAGGGCTATCGTGGTAATGATCGTATGGTAGTTGGATTTACAACTACCTATGCAATCAGTGCCTATCGCCACTGAAGTTGTGAGTTCAAATCCTGCCCAAGCGAGATATATTCGATACAACATTATGTGATAAAGTTTGTCAGTGACTTGCGACAGGTCGGTGGTTTTGTCCAGGTTTCCTCCACCAATAAAACTGACTCAACTGACTCATTATATAACTGAAATATTGTTGAAAGTGGCACTAAACACCATACCCTCCCTATTTTCAGAAAAAAGAAGCTGTTTAATAAATATTTTGGATGTTTTTTCATAAAGTGAAAACTATGTTAAGTACTTAGAAGAAAGAGGTGTGACGAATGATTGGAGTTTCCTTAAATAACAAAATATCTCCTTGATCAAGTGGAATACATGTACTTTCAAATTATAAATTTTATGGAGTGTAAACTTTATGACACATAATTTATTGAAACAGTACAAGGTCCAGAACAATTGAAACCTAATACTAAACGAAAATGTCAAACAAAATCACTGTGGTAATGACATGTTTATAACTAGAAATTTATAGTTATATGTCAAACATACAGTACAATAAAACAATATACAAAAGTTGAAAAAAAACC
This sequence comes from Bathymodiolus septemdierum, assembly GCA_963383655.1. Classification (NCBI taxonomy): domain Eukaryota; kingdom Metazoa; phylum Mollusca; class Bivalvia; order Mytilida; family Modiolidae; genus Bathymodiolus; species Bathymodiolus septemdierum. The sequence goes on from OY726528.1 coordinate 57,228,452, forward strand.
AACATTATATAGAGCAGATTGTGGTTCTTCATCTAATGGTAAATTAAAAAAAACCAACATTAGGCCAAAAAAAATAATATGTGTGTTTACGGTCACCCGACCTACCCTAATTTTTGCTAGCGACCCTATGCATTTTTACACAGAATTCGGATAACCATTTTTGTTGTTAACCAGCAGCAATGTTTTATTTATTCAACTGCTAGCTTTTTGTCGAAATTGAGAGCAAAGAAGGTAGAAAAACTGCATAATTCGTCATTTTACCGGAATTTTTGAAAATTAAATACCGGAATCGGATTCCGGAAACGACTATTTCCGGTTTTGTCGATAATAAAAAAAAAAAAAATTTAATCCCGACCGACCCTAGATTTTTTTGACATGTGACAGTAAACACACATATATTTTTTTTTTGGCCTTATATAGAGCAGATTGTGGTTCTTCATCTAATGGTAAATTTAAAAAACTAACATTATATAGATCAGGTGGCTGTTCTTCATCTAATGGTAAATTAAAAAAACTAACATTATATAGATCAGGTGGCTGTTCTTCATCTAATGGTAAATTAAAAAAACTAACATTATATAGATCAGGTGGCTGTTCTTCATCTAATGGTAAATTAAAAAAACTAACATTATATAGATCAGGTGGCTGTTCTTCATCTAATGGTAAATTAAAAAAACTAACATTATATAGATCAGGTGGCTGTTCTTCATCTAATGGTAAATTAAAAAAACTAACATTATATAGATCAGGTGGCTGTTCTTCATCTAATGGTAAATTAAAAAAACTAACATCATATAGAGCAGGTGGCTGTTCTTCATCTAATGGTGACTGTTATTTGATGTGTTGAGTGGCGCTTGCTCTGTGTATTCTCTGCGCTTGATAGACAAATCATAAAATAATGTACTGAATTTCTGTTTTATGAAATAAATTTTAAAAAGGTGAATTGATCATTTTTTTTGCAATCTGTTTGTTGCATATTTTTATTTTTTGGTTTTTTTTTGTGATATACAAACATCTAATGACATCATGTATGGGGTCATGTCAGGGTTCATATTAACAACTGACCAATCAGCATTGAGCCTACCAATATTTAAACCGAGCACACGCTCAGAGCTATTGTTCAATTGGTCGATATTTTTAACAGTCTGAATGATTGGATGCTTGATAGATGATATTAGATGTTAGTGTATCCCCCCTTTCCCCCCCAATTTTTTTTTTTTAAAAGAAATATAGCAAACTTCTAATTTGATTGGTGGACTGTTTTATCAATTTTTGTGAGGTGAAGATTTATGATTTTTATTTTCATAGATAGGCGATTTATTTCTCCGATCGTTCAGTAGGATCTTGGTGAATACAATAGATCGTGGAGATCTATGTCATTCATATGGTTTAAGTTATAAATATGACGTGACTGGTCTACAAATCTAAAAAACAAGGAAACACTATACATTCTACAAATTTTATCAGAAACAGTGTCCAGTAATCAAAAACAATGTTGCGATTTACTAATGGTAAAATAAGAAATCTTTTGAAATCTAGCTACTAGAGGCTTAAAATTCTTAACCCATTTGATCATGACACCATTGTCTTAGGTAACACAATAGCTTAAGATACAAGACATCCAATACATAAGTATGTACGGTATTAGTCATAGAACTTTAAAAAATAACAAGTGGCCTTAAGGATATATATATATATACACCCCTGACATGGAATTACGATAATGAACAGATATTATATGGCTCAGGTGTACATACAAATCGTTAATATGACCTCAAGATCGTTTGGTCTTTGAAGGATAAGCTTATAGAAAGAGTAACTCTAACAATGGCAATTTCTTTTTAAAAACTTAACGGACATTTCAAACTTTTAAGAAGATCATAGTTATTTAATTAGTAACATGTGGTTTATAAATCGTAAAAAGGAAAAGCTCTTTGCAGTACTTTACTTGAATGTTCTTTTAAATATTTAGCCGTGATTATGCCCAGTGAAATACACAGTTTATAATCTGTCGAAAAAATATATTGTCTGGGAACAGAATAATGACACCATATAAAGTATATTAAAGCAGTTTAATAAAATCAGTCTTGTAATTTGTAAGGTCTGTCATGTACCCAAAAACAAATTTATAAACAGGATAATACAGTCAAACCTGTTTTAAGTGACCACCTCTATTAAGCAATAACTTGTATTATGTAATCTTATTTTAATTTCCCCTTTACAGTGAATTTCATATTAAATGAACCTGTATTTTGTGACCACCTTTCTTATGTGACCCTTTTCAATGTTTCATTGGAAGGTCGTATAATTAAGACAGGTTTGACTGTATCGGTCAACAATTAAGTGATCCTGTTTTAACTTTTAGATCTTGTTCTAAATATGCACCAATTTAGTGGCGGGCCCATCGTGATTGTATGGTTGTTAGATTTATAACTACCTTTGCTGTCTGTGCCACTAAAATTGTGAGTTCGACTTTTGCTCATGGTGACGTGTGCTTGGCACAACATTATGTGATAAAGTATGTCAGTCACTTGCGACAGGTCTGTGGTTTTCTCTGGTTACTCCGGCTTCCTCCACCAATAAAACTGACTGCCAAGATATAGCTGAAGTATTATCAAAAGTGGTGTTCAACACCATTAAACCAAACCAAGCCAATTTATTAGTCCTATTCTACCTTGCTTTAGATAAAGCACCAATTTAGTGATCCTGTTCTTACTTTTAGACCTTGTTCTAGATGGACCATCAGTGTGGTGGGCCTGTTCTTACTTAAATCAATGACTATTTTGTTCTAGATCTTTGTTATCCTAAGACAAGAGGTATTATGACACATATGTTTACATATTTAGATCCATATAAACCCCTGTCTTTAATGTCCATGATATCTTGGAGTTTACCTTAAATTGAATGAAAATTTTTGTTTTGAGAAGCAAGAGAAATATATCCCTTGTAAATATTGAGTTAGTAGATTCCATGTTGACAAATCATTTATCTTGATTCGGAGATATTTTGAAATCTTCAAAGTATGGAATTTTGAAAATTATCAAAGGTAGATAACTGCAAATTGTTTTCATGTAAATTTCGTTTATTTTGATATTCATTATCTCACACATTTTTAATGCTTGACCCAGTTTGTACCTAGTAACTTACGATCGGTGGGTCTGCATACATACTTTTTGTCAAAATCTAATAGTTACGTTTTTTTTTACTACAACTGATGAATTGTCGTAAAACTTTCCAATGGGAACTCGATGAAGCTTTAAAGGGTAATGTGTAACTTTATCGTGTATACTTTTATTGATGAATGAAAGTCGATGAGATTTTATTATTCAGATGTAAATTAAAACATATGAACTTGGTTGATCATTTTAAATCGGGGAGAAATATGAAACTGCCAAGCGATTATCAGATGTAATAAATGTGCTTTTTATTACATTCGACAAAAAACTTTTTATGTTTTGATTGTTTTCATAAAAGTGAAATTGAATTTAATGGCTATTGTGCATTAGTGGTTTAAAGATTAAAAACCCAGCGGTAGAATATTAATAGATGCTGTTGATTTCTTTGTTACATACACATTGTAGTTACTTATAAAAGTGTCAATGAATATTGTTAATTCGTTAAAAAGATTCGGCCGAATCAAAACAAACATCACTTGTTGTTCAGACAATGCAGGTTTTTTTAATTACAAAGATTATCCTTTGAACCAAATGGTATTGTTCAGATTAAGTGAGTGAGTGTTGTTTACTATATCATGGCGAGTACAAGCTACAATCGATAAGACGATGATGCTAGATGAATAAAAATCCAACTAAGCATGTTGGTGTAGTACAAAGACATCATCATCATCTCATTGAATGTGTAACTGGTTCTCACCATGAAAAATTGCACACTTGGCAGTAGATATAAATAACTTATTTTGCTCCTCTTGTGTGTAATACTCTAATCGTGCTAAGTAGGATTGGGATAGCATCATCCTGTTTTACCCTGCCACATGTTCATGTCTGTTACAAGGCAGGACCTGGATTTCCAACATCGTAGCGGTATGTCATGTTCAATGATTTCAGGTACTTTTGTTGATATTGGTGGAATTATTGACCACCACACTTTCTTTTCATAACTAGCACTCAGATCAAAATATTCCCAGAACATGTGATAAAAGTTTTTTCAGTGACTTGCGGCAGGTCAGTGGTTTTCTCTAGGTTCTGGTTTCCTCCACCAATAAAACTGACCTCCACAATATAACTGAGATATTGTTTAAAATGGTGTTACACGCCATAAACCATATAACCATTCCTACAACAAAAAATTAACATACATGTATGTTAATTATTATATCAACAATTCAGTTTACATTTAATTTGATGGTATTTGGTTGTTTTGTTCTAGTACTAATTGGTTTAAGCAGTAAATTTGGACGCTTTGTCAGATTATACAGGTACGGTGAAACCTGTCTAAACCGAACCCTGAGTAAACCGAAAACCAGACAGACTTTACAGTCCAATCTAATACAGTCTATGTAATTTGAACCTGTGTAAACCAAACACCTGTCTAAACCAAACACCTGTCTAAAGTGAACAAATTCTTCAGTCTCAAAGGGGTTCGGTAAAGACAGGCTTTACTGTATAACAAGAAATGACTATTTTTCCCAAGCACTAAAATGTCCTTGATGTTTTTCTATATCTAATTATATATACATGTGGTCTCCTCACACTTAAAACATATATATATATATATATATATATTGTCAGGGTTGTATTAGCTATACAAGGAAGAATTTCATCCATGACAAAAGAGTACACTTTATTTTATTGTGAATATCCCTATTTATTATAATTGATAGTTGACAATCTGCTGGCAGTAATTCTACAATTTTTAGGTTTTAGTCTCTTTATGCTCAGTTTTACAATTATGGGTTAAAAGTCAAGCTCAGTTTTACAATTATGGGTTAAAGTCAAGCTCAGTTTTACAATTATGGGTTATAGTCAAGCTCAGTTTTACAATTATCGGTTATAGTCAAGCTCAGTTTTACAATTTTGGGTTAAAGTCAAGCTCAGTTTTACAATTATGGGTTATAGTCAAGCTCAGTTTTTCAGTTTTAAGTTTTTTGAATCACAGTTACATTAATTTGTAATTTAAATCATTGATGAAAATTTACTTTGTGTCAAACAAAAAAAATTCTTGAAAATGAAAATGTTTGGGGGAATGATTTCAACATATTGACGTCACAGACGTTACTTTGACAAATTCTCAACAAACATACCATCGTTGATAAGTTTTGCTGGAAATTGACTTCTCATTGCATCTCATACATGTATTTCTGGCTTAAGCTTCAGCTTAGATGTGATATTGCTCTTAGAAATCTATTCTCGCAAAACAAATCAACGATGATATATATTTATGGCTTAGGCTAGGCTACGCTTATGGTGTTTAACACCACTTTCAACACTCTTTCAGTTATATTGTGGCGGTCAGTTTTATTTTGGAGGAAACAGGAGGACTCAGAGAATACCATCGACCTGTTGCAAGTCACTGACAAACTTTATCACATAAAGTTGTATCGAGTATACCTCACCATCAGTGGGGTTCGAACTCACAACTTTTGTGGTCATAGACACTGATTGCACAGGTAGTTGTAAATCCAACTACCATATTATCACGACCACGACTGCCCCACTTTCCATACTAACTGTATAAGTCACAGAGTACTCTTTATTTCATGGTTTGATGGGTAATTGTTGTACCCAGAATTATTGATATTGATGTCTGACTAAGTTCAATAAATTCAAAGTAATATATTTTTATTGATACTCCTAACTTTAGTACAGACTTTTAATTACCTATGAATCAATTTATAGAGGTTGTTAAAATTATGATTTAAGGTTTAAATTCCATTTTATAATTAAGATATATTTTGTTTGGTTTAAAATACAAAATGTATCATCAAAAGGGTTGAAAAAAGAATCAGATTGAACCTGAATTTGATTACCTGTAATTATCATACATGTACTTGCAATAAAAAGGTAGATATCTAATTTAATTTGCAATACATGTTTCTGGAATAACCATCATTAGGCAGTGTTCGCGCTAACCCACTTGGCCAAAACCTGGAACAAGAAAAACTGGATTCAGACAAGTGAAAATTATGAAAGAAATTGTTTGAATAAATAGAGAATTTTTCTAAATTTGGTTTTCAGACAAGTACCCCCCCCCCCGCCCCCCATAGCTATAGGTGACAAACATTAAGGCAAAGACTGATTAGGTACTCTCAAAAAGCAAAATAGTTTACAAGTTTTTGAGAGAAAGTAAACCAAAGGACCTAAACTGGATAGCCAAAAATCTGCTATTTGTTCCCTAAGACATTTCCCTACATAGCACCCCTGTTCCAGTGAATAGATGTGAAATGGTTTTAGCATCAAAACATAAAATTTATTTGTGCTTGTAGAGCTGACAGTTATGCAAAGTTGCATGAAATTTCCCCCTGAGAATTGGATAAAAGAAAGAGTAAATGTTTTAACAATCTGGGACATTATAGAACTTTGTGTCAAATCTAGATAAATACAGCTGTTGCTGGTGATGATTATTAAATTGACACTTTAACATCATCATTTTAGTAGCCACTTTGTAATGACATTTGCGAGTTGCTGTTTAAGTAATTTTATTTGAATATTAAAATTTGAAAATTAAGATCATATGATATCTGTTTGATTCATATATGTACAGAAACTATAGAGCTTATTGATCAATTCTACAAAGAATGCATTATGAGGGAAACAGAGTTTTGATTGCTGTCTTGATTTATAATCCATATTGGGAGTTTTCACGCTAACCCACTTGCCTGAAGCTCGGGACAAGTAAAACTGGATTCGGACAAGTGAAAATTATGAAAGAATTTTGTTTTGGCTTTTGGGCAGGTAGCTGAAAAAAATGAAGGCAAAGACTGTATTAGAGTGATTGATTGTTGTTTAATGACAAAGGAGGGATTCTTCAGTTAACCAGGGCTCACCATACCAGGCGAAGTGGGCGACTTCTTCGCCTTGGTTTCAATGAAGTCGCCCAAATTCTGTCAAAAAGCGAAGTTTTAGTCAGTCTTTTTTTTTCACCAATAATCATGCTTTTTCTTCAATATTCACATAAAAGGAGGGATCTCCTGTACTTGACGATCGCAATACTGGTATACTAGTATTGTGCACAATACTGGTATAAAAAATTGTTCCAGTATTGTGATTTTTTTTCAAATTTTTTTACAATACTGGTATACCAGTAATGTAATTAAGATATTGGATTTTTTGTAGTGTATTGGATTGCTTCATATTAGGTGGTTCATGTCATCAACTGTTGAAAAACATACTAAAAGTACAAGTTCATTGTGTATCATTTTATTGGCATTTATAACATGGTATCAGTAATACATCACAATACACAACAATCATCATGATAATTCAATAAGATAACAAAAAGTGATAATAACATTAATATTGTCCTATTATGAAATGTCTTAAACTACAAATGTAGGTTTTGTTCTGCTATGTGCTCCAGAATGTTGCCGAAAGCTTGTTTACCACAGTTGCCCCAACGATCACGCCACATTCTTTCGTCTAGGTAGCTGGGTAGTAGGTGTGATGATACACCTTTCATTTCTTTAAATCGGTATTTTGATTTTACTACATCTTGGCTGCCTAGGTGTATGGGTGTGTTGAGTAACTTAGTGGTGCAGACATCACAGAGGTACTGGTACATCTGGATCACCGTCTTCTCTCCAATCTCTACCTGCTTTACAGTTGTACTGACTTTGGTTTAGTGACTCCATACGTAGATGATATACATTTGTACAACCATTTCCCTAGTGCTTTCATTGAAATAGTGCTCGATTTTCACATGTTATACCTGTACAAAATAAATATATCATACAACACTTTATGCAGTCTTTCATGTCAAAGTCAACATACAATGTAGCTACCCTACATACATAAAAATCCTTGTAGAATCGGGTATTGACAATACTAGTAGTAACATTTCTACAATACCTATTACAATACTTACTACAATACTATACACAAGTAAAATATATATTTTTTTAAATCACAATACTGGTACAATACTGGTATACAATACTGGAACAAATTTTTATACCAGTATTGTGCACAATACTAGTATACCAGTATTGCGATCACCAAGTACAGGAGATCCAAAAGGAGCTCCCATGTTCTTGAAATGTGACCCATACAGGGTTTGATGTTCAATATTTTATTCCAAACATCCTTTTTAAGATCATACTCATAGTGCAGCACGTTCGTTTTTTTGAAAGGTAGGGGAACAGGCGGTAGTGGGGAAAGAAACGTTAAAATTTGGATCGATTTTCGGAAGTCTCCCAGATTTTCGCTCACTTCACCCTTAAGTCAAGAGAGAGAGAAGTCAAGTCGCCCTGTTTTTACTATGTGTGGTGAGCCCTGGTTAACACAAGTTACATTTCAGTGAAATGATGTCCACTTTGTACTAGACCAACTCATATAGTGCTAGCTCACTGAAACAACAATCTACAGATTGACATATCGCTTCACTTGGACACATTATCCTAATTCCAAGCCATCCAGTCTCTGTTCTTACTTCTTAATGCTGCGTAGTTAGTGGAGAAGCAACTAATATCTATTTGATAGATTTCAGTTTGACCTGAATGGGAGCTCGAACCCATGATATGTGACTTTCAAGGTGAACCATTCGTTGCGGTTCACCTTATTATAAAAAAAACCTTATCTTTTCAATAACGTGTAAAGAAAGTTTGAATTTACCGATCCGAATCAAATTCTTCAATTTATTTTTAAATAATTCTAAATAAAAATTGAAAAAAATTGAATGGTCTTAGGCCAGAGGACCGGTGCTCATTGTCAGGACTACTGTACTTATATTTTATAATGGTCTTAGGCCAGAGGACCGGTGCTCATTGTCAGGACTACTGTACTTATATTTTATAATGGTCTTAGGCCAGAGGACCGGTGCTCATTGTCAGGACTACTGTACTTATATTTTATAATGGTCTTAGGCCAGAGGACCGGTGCTCATTGTCAGGACTACTGTACTTATATTTTAATACAGAAAAATCTTATCATTAGAAAAACATTTTATGACAGGAAAAACCAGAAATTGTGTTGAAAAACAAATTATTAGCATATGGCTATAGATTATTCACAACTCAGAGTTATGACATTTGGATGTGAATTGAACAGCGGTAACAATAAAACAGACATTTAATTCTTGAATTAGAATCAGATTTATTGTTTAATTGGGGTTCGTTTCATTATAATTCTTCCTTATAATGTGCTATTATTGAAATTAGCTCAATAAAGTTGACAAAGACTTGGTTAGACAGTAGGGGATGGTGATATATTTAATTGTTAAATATCAGTGGAGAAGGGACCCGGTTAGAACTGGGAACGAAACACGAATACAGTGTTGTGGGAATAGTGTTAAATATCGGTGGAGAGGGCCTGGCTAGAAGTGTGAACTAAACATAAATACAACTTTTGTGGGAATACACAGGCTAAATTTTTCTCACATGCCGCATGGCTTTATGGAGAGAGAAATAAAATATGTCACCATTTTATAATTTCTGTGGATTGCAGTTAACATTTGTAATTTGTTAAATTATTGTTGATTCAAAAATAAGACAATTCTCATTGTTTTGTGGGAATTATTTCTAATCCTGATAAATCTAGTAAATTATGTACAGTATCTGAAAATTTTCAATCGTATAGGAAAAGTGAAGAAAATTCACAACTTACATTGGAAAATGTTAATAATTAATATTGTGAAATGATCACTTTTTTTTTTAATTAAATGACAAGAAATGTAGAAAGTTTGGTACCAAAATTGTTCTAAATATTTTTGTGTGCCTTTATTATTTGTCTTGACCCTTTAATTTTAACAAGTAGAAAATATGGGTAATGTGACCCTGAGACATAATATTTACTAATATACTAATGTTGAAATTTGATCATACTTGTTACACATTTTTTGCTCTTTTAGGTTCACACTTTAAATGTCTTTCCTTACTATTCTTTGTTCATTTTGTTTGAAAAAAAAACCAATTTTTTATGATCTTAAAAATATGTTGTTGCCCTCCCCCCCTTATTTGTGTTCAGTGAGTTAGGGTGAGAGATGATTGTTCATTTAAGAAATAATTCATGGAAGCCATAGTTTGTATCCAGTTTTAACATGGGTAGCGATATTTTTGTAAAATTTTTATCCCGAGCGATAGCAAAGGATAAAACGCAATGAAAATAATGTTAGTTTTAACTAACGAAATTAATGTAGTTTTGAAGGTCTTGTTTTTCTATATTTAAAATATTTTAAATTTTTTCGCAGGATTTAGTGGTGTGAATTGTGAATCAAACATCGACGACTGTGTCAATAACAGCTGTAGTAATGGTTCCACGTGTATTGACGGAGATAATTCTTACACGTGTGCATGTCCTCTGACCCATACTGGTAAGTATTGATATATTTACGATCATATATTTGAAGATAATGCCAACCAGCGAAACTTAGAAATGTGACAGGTACTGGTTACTGAAAAGCTGATTGGGTTCACATATTTTGTGTATTTTTATGAAATACACAGTTACTTCCTTTTACCGCATTGTATTCGATACAACATTATGTGATAAAGTTTGTCGGTGAATTGCGTCAAATTGATAGTTTTCTTCAGGTACTCTGATTTCCTCCACCAATAAAATTGACTGCCACAATACAGAGTTCGCGAAATGTGTCAGTCCTGTCAGACATGACCAGCAAAATTTGGGCAGATTTTGCTAAGGACTGACACAAGATTGGTATTTTGCAATAGAAAATTAATGAGGACTGACATTTTTTTCACTAGGACCACCAAACCCATATGCAATTTTGCGAACTCTGACAATATCGCTGAAATATTGTTGAAAGTGGTGTTAAACACCATAACCCCCCCTTTTAAAGCATTTTATGCTGACAGTATGATAAAAGTAAATATGTTGTACCTGAATATGCATCATACATGTACACGATAAAATGACAAGAGTATAAAGATTTTTTTTTTATGTGGATGCAGTCATTTTCAGTCTCCTAAATAAAAATTGATGAACAGCACATTTGTATGTCACCCATTGTTGATCATTGTTGACAAGACAATAAAGCCACCTTCTGTACTTATGAAAAAGTTATATGGCCTTTGAAAGGATGTGCTTAACTGCTAAAAATAAACTAACTCTGAATAGAGGTCTCTTATTGCACCAAAAAGAAAGTTTCAACACTGAATATAATGATGATAATGCAGAGATGTTTTTTGTCAGTTATTTATTTAACTGCTTTCAGTTATGTTCCTATGAAACAAAAGTTCCAAAAGTTACAAGACATGGTCAGAACAGGTCAAATATTGATCTTTTTAAAGGGGGTATAGATGGGTTCAGCTGTTTTTCATTGATTTTATTTCTTAACCAGAATTATCCCTGATAATGGACTGGTACCCAACATGTAATTTATTAATGATAAGTACCAGTTTATTACCTGTCAGTTAATTAAGGTATCAAGTTCTACCAAATTAATGAGAAAAAAGTGCAAAGCAGTACATTTTGATTTAGATTACGTTTTTGACATGTAATATCAGTAATTTTTTGGTCATTTTTATTAACCAAATTTGATCACTTAAAACTAGGATGAAATTACATTTCTGTTTGTATCTTTCATGTCCGTTTATTTTTTCTATGACATTTGGCAACAGAAAAAGTTTTTCAGAAAAAAAACCTATACCCCCTAAAAGTTAAGCAGTTGTTCCCTAAAATGTGAGTTTGTCAGTGATATTGCGACAGGTCGGTGGTTTTCTCCGGTTTCCTCCACCAATAAAACTGACCCCCACGATATAACTGAAATATTGTTGAAAGTGGCATTACTCTCCATACCATAACCCTAACATGCAAAGAATGTTTATAAATTGATACCAGTTTACCTGGCAGTTCAAGGTACAATGTGTATTGAGTTCTACCAAAATGAGGAGGAGGAAAGTGCAAGGAAGTGCATTTAGATTTATTTTTAAAGATCAAAGAAAGTTATTGAGTGCATCAGATACCTGACAGGTTAACATGCCATTTTTAATAAGGTGGACATTTCTTCCTCCAGGTAGCCATATTTGTTGATCTTTATCATCCAGATTAGTCAAGCCTTAATGGTCAAAACACCCTTGAATAAACATTTCATTGATGTCAACTAAGGATGAATGGCCATGAGCCTAATGAAGCAAGCTTTAGATGGGACAATAATTCCAAAGAAAAATAAGTGAAATTGTTTTAGAGTTGTTTATTTTATTAAATCAAATTGAGAGCTATAAGAATTGATATATTTAGAAGTTAAATGAGGCACAAGTGCCAAACCTAATATATCACATTTTACATATAATACAGTAATGATTGGCAGATGGCTAAAACAACAAAATTGGATTAAAGTGATATCATTATGTATGTGTATATATATTAAATTTGTGGGAAAATACTGATAGTATTACCAGGTGCAGAATCAGAGCAAAGAGATGTAGCATCCCTTGTCCTTTAAATGTGAACAAGATTTTTTAATTTATCTTAAAAATTTGGACAACCCCCTAAGAATGTATTTACTATGGTAATTTGCCCCTCACCTCACAAATAAAGTCCAATTAGATTTTTTTTAAATGCATTCCTCTATCTATCAACTGTTATGTGAAGATTCTGTCTTTTATTGAATTGGTTCTCAGGATCAGCATTTTTTTTTACCCTAAAGGTTAAATTGTTGGTCCCTAAAATTGAAATATTGTTAAAAATGTTATGCATCCATAATTGATCATCCATCCACAAACCAGATTGTTATATATATATTTTTTTTGGGGGGAGGGTAAATAATATCATTGTTATTTGGCTGTTTTATTAAGGCATTATTGCAATGATATCATCTTCAAGGACAAATTTTCTTAAACATGTATTAAGTTAGTCAAGGATTTTTTTTTTTAAATGATGCACTGAAATTTAGCAAAAGAAAAGAACTTGAAAGCTGGGCCATTTATCTTTGGATTTACTGTGTTAAATATGATATTGAAATTTTACCCAACAATATGATTTTCTGTATTTAAATTTTGAATGCAGTATTTACATTAATTTCTGTATTTAAATTCAAAATTGAGAAGGATAAGAAGCATCAAAGATTTAAAATTTTTATTATTTTTACCGAAAAAAAATTGATGTGAAAATGTTGTCAAAATTTTATTTGAAGCATTGAAAACCATTTATAAAGATTTGGGAGCATGTTTTAGTTTAATCCCTTTAGAAATATATGATACAAATAAAGCTTTCTAAACTCTTCACCTTAGAAGGGGTTGTTAGACCACAGACAGACAAGTAACTGGACTGTCATTAATACAGACATGGAGGGTTGACCTGCAAATAAAATGTCAACAATAATCGTCACGGAGACAGAAAAACTAAAATTTAACACATGATTTGATATTTTGTTGGGCTGTCCTGTTTGAATAGGTCACATAAAAAGATGAAATATTTTCATTCAATGACCCTGGGGATGAAATGATTTAAATGTGGCTTAAATTATGATGAACTGTGTGTGATATGCTTAAAGCCTGTGGGAAAAAAAATACTAGATTTCTTGAACATGTAGAAAATAGAGGTAGATACAAATCTTGATGAAAGTCAGGAAGACTGGTGTGAAGTGTAGGCAAATATAAAAAGACTTTATAATTAAGAACCATCTTAAATTTACTTTTAATTGACAGTGAAAACAGTGTGTGACATTAGAAATTAGTAGTAGACCTATAGACAATGTCTATGTAAAATCAAGCTGGTCTATGTCAAATTTTCAAGATTTTGTGTATAATGTACCATCTTAAATTTACTTTTGATTGACAGTGAAAATAAGAAGTGATCTATTGATAAAAATATGATATTTAGAATAATTAGCTTATTATATTCCTTGCATTCAAATTGCCTGTTTTTTCTTTCTTATTTGTACTTACAGTGTGCAATTAGTGGTAGACCTGTAGACAATGTCTAAATCAAGCTGGTCTATATTTATGTCAAATTTTCAAAATTTTGTATATAATGTACAGTGAGGTCTATGTAAAATAGAGATTGGTCTGTGATACCACAAAATTTAGTTTCACACACTGAAAATAAGAAGTGATCTATTGATAAAAATATGATATTTAAAATAATTAACTTATTCCTTCAATTCATGATTCAAATTGACTGTTTTTTTCTTTCTCATTTGTAATTGTGACTTCCATTATTGTTCTTCATGCTGTGTCCGTCCCTGTAGTTAGCAGGGGTCGTATGTTATCTCTAATCTCTGTACCGCCACAATATAACTGAAATATTGTTGTAAGTGGAGTTAAGCAGCATAACCCTGTAACCACTACATTTTTGTTCTCGTTTGTTGTAATTGTGATTTCCAGTATTGTTCTTCATGCTGTGTTCCATCCCTGCACATTAGCAAGGGTGATATGTTATCTCTAACGGGCTGTACACTATGACTGTGTTTGTCCCTGCAATTAGCAGGGGTGATATGTTATCTCTAACAGGCTGTACACTATGACTGTCAAAGTGGACATGATAATACAATGACCAGACCCATGATATTAAAACCACCAAGAACATGGGAAATTTGTCCTAACATCATGTCTTTATCTCAAGACATCATGTATTCCCTTAATTAAACATTATTTATCAGAAATAATTTGATTGACATATAGATCTTGATTTAAACAATCAATGTAATAAATTGTCATAAAATGTTGTAAATTGTCATAAAATTGTAATAAATTGTTCTTTTATGTTGTACAGTGTAATTGAATGGGAAAATGTTGTTCTTATAATACAGTACAGAATGTGTTTGATGTGTAATTGATGTAAGACAACACCTCCAACTTTTTCTTTGATTTCAAGGAGTTGCCATATGTTTCATGTTGTCAATGTGGATATCTTGAGACAAAAATTAGGATGTCAAATTAATGATGTTTAATACTTTTAATTGAAGTTGTCTCCCCTTTAATCTATCTATTATTACTTTGGTTCAATGGGAGTAGGTTCAATGGGAGTACATTTTTTTTATTGCTGTATAAAAGTCTATAAATCAAAGAGTTTTAGATGACATACAAAGTAGGGGTGGGAGTGGGATATGATCTTGGACAGAAAGGTTCCATCTCAGTGAACATGTCAATTGGTAGAAATTACAACTACCTATGCAATCAGTACCTAAAACCACTAAAGTTGTGAGTTTGAATCCCACTCAGGCGAGGTACTCGATACAACATTATGTGATAAAGTTTGTCAGTGACTTGCAGCAGGTTGGTGGTTTTCTATGGGTACTCCGGTTTCCTCCACCAATAAAACTGACTGCCACGATATAACTGAAATATTGTTGAAAGTGGTGTTAAACACTCAATGAGTAGAGAATGTGCATAGAGGCTATGTATTATATTCCTATACAAGCAATAACAACACTGTCTTGTAGTTAATCAATCTAACTCCCCATAACCAAAGATTATGTCTACAGTATAAAGTAGTGGAAGATGACGAACATTATTTACTATTATGTAAAAATAATGAATCTCAAAGAAATATTCTTTTCAAAGATTTAGCAAAAGAAAACCCCGATTTTATAGCTTAATCTTGAAAAACTAGTGAACTTTTCTCCTCTGTTTTGTTTTTCTTCATGTTTATAATTGTTGTAAATGTTCTTGTCACAAACTAATTCAGTTTATATGACCATAAAGTTTATTATTATTTATCAATCTAACAAGTTTGTCAGTGACTTGCGACAGGTCGGTGGTTTTCTCCGAGTACTCCGGTTTCCTCCACCATTAAAACTGACTGCCACGATATAGCTGAAACATTGTTGAAAGTGGTGTTAAACATCAAAATCCAAACCCTATCAATCTAACAAGAAAGTGTAGAATACATAAGAAAGAAAAAAAGAAAAATTTAAGAAAGTGTAGAATTTTTTTTTTTTTTTAATTTAAGAAAGTTTTTTTTTAAGATTTTGAGTCATATTTTTATTTGTGTTTTTAGGTTTCTATTGTAATGAGTCAGATATTTATTTGTGTTTTCAGGTTTCTATTGTAATGTAGACGTAGACGAGTGTAAGACACAACCAGGGATATGTAAGAACGGTGCTACATGTATGAACACACCAGTCGGTAGTTATACCTGTATTTGTGTTAATGGTTGGACTGGGAAAAATTGTACGACGAATATCGATGATTGCGCAGACCACCCGTGTTACAACGGCGGCACATGCCATGATAAAGTCGGTTACTACTTTTGTGAATGTCCCAGCGGTAAAACTGGTAAGTTTAAAATAGGCATATACTATTATTTAATTGTTTACTTTTGCAGAGTTTGTCTCTCATTTAAAATTTCCAGAAATTTCTCACACCAAAAAAATGATTCATGTATCCCAAAAAAGTCTGGAATTCTTGAGTCTTAAAATACAGTCAAACCATGTCATCTTGAACTCAGTGTCAGATAAGTCGAAGTAAAAATATGGTCCGTCCATAGTAATTGTTTATCTAATTTAAGTTGCACTGATAACTCTGTTTCTTAGGTTGGTCTAGTACAAAGTGGACCTCATCAACATTTCATTGAAAATTAACTTGTTCTCGCCATGATATAGCTGAAAAATTGCTGAGTTGGCGTTAAACAACAATCACTCACTCACTCTCAGTTTATTCAAGCTAAAATTATAGGTGCCATCGACTTTGATACGAGGTTTGACTAGAAATGTATGTATATTCTGGAAATTCAAGGTCTAAAAATATAATGTTTTAGATAATTTCTGGAATAATTGTTCTCTTAGAAAGTTACCATCAAGACATTGTACATG
Organism: Bathymodiolus septemdierum; assembly: GCA_963383655.1. Lineage (NCBI taxonomy): Eukaryota > Metazoa > Mollusca > Bivalvia > Mytilida > Modiolidae > Bathymodiolus > Bathymodiolus septemdierum. Next base: position 57,245,336 of record OY726528.1, read on the forward strand.
ATCAGTAATCCACAGCTGATCATACTTTGATCTTTCTCTACTGATACTGATTAGTGTATAGTAATCAGGGCATGATCGGCTGTCGGTTACCAATGATAAACATGTTATGGATTTGAACATTTAGTATTTAACTGTATGTTTTCAGATAAATTTCTTCAGTCAAATTCTGTTGAGGGTAATTATTGTTATAGGAAAGAATTTTTTTTAACTAACATGAAATTTAAAAGAAAAATAATTCTACTGTCACCATAACACCTGTTGATTCTAGTTTCTATCGATTTCATTATCTTGTGTGAACTTTTTTAAATTAAGACTAATTTCTGAAACAGGCGAAAATTGTGTGAAACTGCAAAAAAATAGTGGGATTAAAATTAAAGTCACAATAAAAAGTAAACACTCTTATTGTCTTAACTTGTCAGCATGTTATTACTTGAATACTGCATTTCTTCATAAATATCAAAGTTAATCTCTTTTTGACGATTTATGATCATGATTTTCCTTATTAAAAGACTTGTGTAGATTTTAGCGGACTTTGAAAATCAACAAACTAAAAACTAGATTTTTTTTGTGTTGTAAATTTGACAACCATCACTTCATTCTGGATAATCTTCAGCTTAATTTAGGCCAAAGAACAAAATACCTGTTTTTCTGCTAACTTTCTTGAAAAGTAATAGTGGGTAAGTAGGTAGGCTAAGCTTCTTATTTATTGGATTATTTTTATCAAGGTTATACAGGACAAGGACTGCCACGATATAACTGAAATATTGTTGAAGGTGGCATTAAACACCATAACCTTCCCCCTACAGAGCAAGGATCTGACTTTATAACAGAGCTTGTCCAAAAATGACAATAAAAACTTTAAGTTACTTAAAACTAGGGTTGGTATGGTTAGCGGAAACACATGTGTCTTTTTGCACTATTCTGTAAATATATGGATTAATGAAATAAAAATAAAAATATAGATATCAAATTTAGTGCACACGAGAGGTTTCTTGAAGCAAGAAAACCAACGGGCCTAAAACAGAAGCCAAAATATCTTCAGGGTTTTTTTTTGCCTTAGTCTATCTATGCAGACAATTTCTTCTGTTTATCTGACTATTTTTGGTAGACGACCGACGCATATTTTTTTTTGCATGAATCTATCGCATGTGAATGTTTCTTCTTCTTTGCTTTGAAGGTCTTCGATGCCATTTAGAAGATGCATGTATAAGTGCTCCTTGTCACTCGGGTGCTATCTGTGACACGTCTCCGATCAACGGGGATCCTAGATGTACGTGTAGGACAGGATGGACGGGGACCGATTGCTCGGTAGATGTTGACGAGTGCTCAGAAGGTAAGAAAGGCTGTGTTTGCTTCTGTTATTCTGATGTATGTGACTTCAAACTAGCTTCTAATTCTTCAGCAATCCAAACTATTAAGACTTATACCAACATACCAACTTAGACATGTTGATTTTTACAATAACTCCATATGTATTTTTCTCCAATAAAATTAGATGTTACCAATTTTAGTGGTAATTATTGTATTTGAACTGTCCAGGTGTAAATTGTGCTTCCGTTAAGTGTTGTTAGTTGTAACTGATCTCAATAAATAACGATTTATTGGTGGTGTTTAGATTTAGCTCTTTTGGTAAAATACACCCAATATCGCCAAAATAAATCCATGTCCGATATAGACTAGACACTATACAGTAATCAAATCGTTAATAATAGTTTCTACGATTGCACCAAATTATTTTTTTCTCGAGTTTTACAAAGAAACAACTTGTTTGAGATAACAAATAAAAACACAGATATCAAATTCAGTGCATTTTTGGAATAACCTTCATCAGGTACTCTCAAAATCAAAAGATTGGAAAGCCAAATAATTTAAAGTTTTGGGGGCAATAAAACCAAAGGGGAGGGGGGCTAAACAGGATAGCCAAAATCATTTAATTCAAATTTCATATCGTGTCACTCTTTTTTTAAGATGTTGCATCGCCATGTGAACATAACGGACAATGTGTGAACATTCCTGGTAGTTTTAAATGTGATTGTGCTTCTGGATTTACTGGACCGCGCTGTGAAACCAACATCAACGAGTGTCAATCCAATCCATGTCAGAATCAAGGAACTTGTCTAGATGATACTGCAGCTTTCAGATGTATTTGTATGCCAGGTAAATTAAAACGTTTTATTGATGCTTAGATATTGAGATGACAGGGCAATTCCACAATGTGAAATTCAGGATATTTGAGAATTTTTCTATTTTTATATGAAATTTAGTATCTTTAAATTTGAAAAATGTGCATAATTTTGATCTAGGGTATTGCAGCCTTATATGGTGTTCCTTTTATTCTCATGAAAATAGGGGGGCTGTCGTTGTCATGATTGTATGGTAGTTGGATTTATAACTACCTATGCAACCAGTGACAATCACCACGGAAATTGTGAGTTCGAATCCCGCTCATGGCGAGGTGTACTCGATACAACATTATGTGATAAAGTTTGTCAGTGAGATGCAACAGATCGGTGGTTTTCTCCGATTTTCCTCCACCAATAAAACTGACCGCCACAATATAACTGAAATATTGTGGAAAGTGACATTAAACACCATAACCCTCATGAACAAATAAGTGTTGGGCTACATCATAATTATGCTACATACGACTAAAAAATTTTGAACAGTATTTAATTTGTACAAATCAGAAGATTAATATCTCCACCACTCTTATCACTAATAAAATGTACATTCCAGTGCTTTCTTGAAGATATCATGATATTATATATCAAATTTTAATTTAAACTTGTGAAATATAGATTTTCAATATTGCATATTAAAAAAAGATAATGTTTAATACGTAAGATGGTCAGTATGTTTAAAAATGGAAAATAAGGATCACAGTTAAGGTACAATTTCATTTCATTCACCGGTACCTTGCATCAATATAATAAATCAAATATGAGTAATTTAGATAAATACCAGAGTGTTTACCCTGTCTTTATAGAGGAATTCAAGATTTAAAGATTGTTGTTATAAATTTTATTGTGTTATTTTAAATCTTATTTTGTTTATTTAAAATGAAAAAAATATATGTATGGATTCTTTCAAGATATATTGGTATACCATTACTTCTGGGATAAAATAATAATAGAAATATATTTATATAGATAGTTTATAACACAGTTATTTGGAGTTTAACAAAATGTTGAAATAAATTACTCTCTTTAACAAAATCTGTCTTATTTGAACTTTTGGATGATACTAGCTTTTCATATTAACTTTTGAACAAAAAAAAATTTTTAACCACGGTTTTTATACAAAAAATCCCCGGAAAATCGTACTCCAGTTTTGTGGAGATACAATAGGTCCCTGTTGCCACCTCTCATATCAGGCCAGATTTCAGATGCACTGAGTAAATTAATAATCAATTATTAACTCTCAAGAGAAGCCACCCTCTTGGTCTTTTTTCAGAAGATACGGCCTTATATGTTGCTTACTGGAAAAATATATTTCGCTTTAGATATGGAAACTGCCCGGTATCATGACATAACCCCTCCCCTCCCCTGATCAGGTAAAAAGGAGCTTGTTATAAATCTACAGTTAATTATTTAATTTACCAAACAGTCAAACCTGTATTAAGAGGTCATCTTTGGATCAAAGAAAAAGTGGCCTCATAAGAAAGGTGACCTGTTAAAGGAGAGTCAATTCATGCGAAATTTTCTATGACAGGATAAGAAAGGGTGACCTTTTATTTGATAGATTTGACCACATGTGCAGGTTTGACTGAAAATATGAAAAACATTGTCACATGTCATTTATAATGTACTTTTAAAGTGTTTCTAAAAATGTTAAATTTTAATACAGTATGGGGGACTCCTCGTAACACAATACAAGTTTGATCAGCCCATACTCTTAAATAATAGTAAGAAATTCAAGACACACAATCAATCATATAATATCTCACCTTTTTGTGTTGAAGGAAACAAGAAATAAACAACTTTTCTTTGTTGAAAATTTCAATTTAAATATACCTATATTTGATCAAAAAGAAATTTATTAATCTTTTTTTTTAGATTTTTTTTTTCGTTGTATAAGTTTTGTTTATCATTGGTTCTAAAGATTTATGGTAATACTAGTTTTTTTTCCTGCATCTGTTTACATAAGGTCACATAGGCTGTACTACTGAAGTGTGGGAAAATAAGAAAATGTGAAATGTGGGGCTCCAAGCAGGGATGAAAAAAAGAAAGTTGTTTAAAAATTGATTTTTTTTATTTAGAAAGTAATTCATTTTTTGTTGTTGAAAGGTTTGTCTGCTTTTAATTAAAAAGTATTTATATATAAAGAGTGTCAGAAATTACACAGACATTGATGTAAATAAAAACTGTATTTTATGTTTTCACTAGTATAGATGTCAAATTAAGATATATTAAAATCAACATAGGGACTGACCATTTAACTATTAGGGTGTGGGGTGGCAATCCCCCTAAAAAAACTATAAACAAAAATTCACATGAAAAAAAAATTGTTGAAATTTACAGGTTCATATTATTTATTTTTTTGCATCTTTCAGGTCAATTGATATTTGTATATATACAATTTGGCATTAGAAAATATTTTTAAAGAAATACCCAGCCCACCCACCCCCCTTTTCAAAGGCTAATTGGTTGGTCATCCCCTAAGCATTTAAAACACTGACAAAAGTTAACAACAAAAATCAGCAACTTTGTTAGAGAATGAAGAAAGATTACTATGTTTAGAATATTTATTTGAAACAAGACCAGAGTTGAAGAAATTGTTTTGTCATTGAATATTTGAATTTGGGGAAGAATACAAAAGAAAATGTTTTATCTTTTTGAGTCGCGTTGTAATGGATACATCTAAGATCTACAATTAAATTCATGAGTTACAAAACACACCAAGACAATAGCTGTTGATCATTGTATCTTTGCATGATCTGGGCTAATTTTTTTTTTCAAACACAAAAAGTTTTTTTTAACAGTTTTTGTCCTATAAAAGATACTGTTTGAAATTGTTAACAATGTGTTGTGGTCTAGATCATCTTTGTTTTTTTATGTATTGGTTAAATGAATGGCTACAAGCTTTTATAAATGGATGCTATTTACATATTTAATTTTATGACATTGTTATTTAAACTTTAACATTTCAGAAAGACTGCCACGATTTTACTGAAGTTTTATTGAAAGTGGCATTAAACACCATAACCCCTAACCCAAATTCCTGTGCAGTAACAAGCTCTAGCACACCCCCCCCCCCCCCCCCCCCCCCCCCCCTATTTCAGAAAGTGGTATACATGTAGAAATGAGGAAAATAAATCAAAATCCACCTTCTGTTCAATATACAGTCAAACATGTCCATGCGGTCACCTGTATTAAGAGATCACATTTTTCTTATCCTGTAAATATAGAAAATTTCATATGTATAATGAATTAAGTGGTCTTTTTTTTTGAGATTTTTGCCTGAAAAATTAACCTCAGTAATTTAGGAAAAATAATTTTTGTTGACATCTTTCTCTCTGAAATAATACCAGATCTATACCTATAGTTAAGTAATTTCCTCGATTTTGACAAGTATCAATTTTTTTGTAAATTGTCCCATTTAAATTTGTTGCATACAATTTTCTCACCATCGAGGTGACGCTATATGTTAAAGTCATATGGTTAAGTTTTTAACAGTCATCAGTTTCTTCCCACGACCTACAAAATCGTTAAATTGTTGCTTAAGTTTCCGTCAGATAACATCTATAGTCTAAATAATTACATATACGTTACACACACACAGAAAAAAATGCTTTTTTTAATCAGAAAAATATATGCTCCGATAATAGACGTTTTCTCATAATTATATATGTAAGAATATCTTTTAAAAACTTACTGCTATTATTGTAATGTAAATACATCAAAAAAATAAAATTCATTAAATAAATATTTTTATTTCTTTCAATAAATTAGTAACATTAAATTCTATGAATTGTGAAATTCTTTGACGAATATAGTTTTACCCTCCCCAATGGAAATAAAATCAAAGAAAGAATTTTTATATAAGATATACTATCTTATTTAACAATAAAGTTAGAATTTGTTTCTGATCATTTTTAATGTGCCTCCTTAGTTCAGGAAGGCTTATTATTTTCGTCAATTTGTTTCAGTTTATGAGACCAATTATTGAACATATATCTCTTAAATCATTTATAGTTTTACAAGACATAAATTATTTCATTTATGGCTCTGAATTGGGTATCCAGTAAAATTTATTTCAGTTCTCACGATCTCCTTTAAAATACATCTCTGTAAAAAATATCTTAAATTCATGTATTATTGATTGGGAAGTTTTCAGATCCACTTAAATGTGAATTTATGATCTGTTAGTTATTAACTTTATCATATGTTACATTTTTATATTGCTGCTATTAATCCGACATTTTAATGTCACAAATCAATTTTTTTCTGGAAGAAGGGAGGCCTGTTAAAGAGCATTTTGTAACAGTTAAATATAAGATTGATGAAGGAAAATATTCAAATCCGATTGCTGTTGTTAATCTGACATTTTAATGTCACAAAACAATTTTTTTTCTGGCATAGGGAGTCTAGTTAAAAGGATATTTTGCAACAGTAAAATATAAGATTGATGAAGGAAATATTAAAATCCAACAACATCCAGTCCATATAGAGTCATGTCGGCTAATCTTTCATTCACCTTTGACCCATCCAACAGCTTTCAGCGTGTGCTCGATTTTAATACCTCAAGATTTGGTAGGCTCATCACTGATTGGACGGTTGAAAATATAAACCCTGTCGTGACCCTGTATGTGATAATAATAAAACAACAAACATTTAATTTTAATTAGATTGGGTTTTATCCAACATTTTGGAAAATAATTTTTGAGTACTCTGGCTTCGTCTATAACCAAACAATATTTAGAATTCCTCAATTATAAAAAAAAAAAAAAAAAAAACTCTTCAAAATTAAAATTCTACATATCTTCTCAAATTTGTCAGATTTGCAAATTCTTTTGTCCAATAAAAACATCAAAATGATATGCATGTTTTTATATTTAAAATTCAAATACTTAATAACTGTCTTTGTCTACCCCAGACTTGCTTGAACATTAAAGAAATTCAACTCTTCATCTTATATAATTTTTATCATGAGTGTTTTTGTCTAATTTCTATCAGACCATGAACAGTATGATTGTCCTTAAACACATTGAATGCTTTTTGAAAAAATATTGCAAAGTATATTAAGGAAGTATCATTTCAAGAACTATTCAATTTGAAACAAAAATGTTAGCGCGATCATGTGCATCGTAATCACTTTAAAATTAAATGATACAGAAAGAATTTGTCTATTTTAGAGTTAAATATGGTAACAAAATAATACTAGATTCTACAAACTGTACTTTTTCATGACAGGATTTGTACAGCCCAAAAAAATCAAGGTCATAAACATTGATACTTTAAATAAAATTAAACGATACACAAAGAATTGTCTATTTTAGAGGTTAATATGGTAGCACAATAATTCTAGGATCTATGTATTGTACTTTTTCATGAAAGCATTTACGCAGCCAAAAATGCAGTAAATGTGAATATGATCAAATAACAGGAAGTTTTGAAGACGTGTCACGTAGAATGGTTTGGAAAAACATATATCACACTTATAATATTGGCATTGTATGTATCTGTCCACATCCAGTATTGTTGAAAGTGGCGTTAAACATCATAAACCTACCCCTAACCCTGTCCATATTCACGTTGGGGTGTAATCTTATGATTATTTTTGTTTTAGGCCATAACAGTTCTTAAGTGTCATAGATGCTGGCTAGCATAAAAAGTCTTGAATAGATCATAGTATTTCCTTGTGCAACATTAGGGGAAGGTGGGGAGGGGTGTCAGGTTATAAAACAGAAAACCTGACCATGAAACATAGTGTGGATAACGTGTTTGGGAAGTGCCACACTTCCTGCATGTTAAAGACCTCATGGTGATTTGTAAAAATGAATAGGCACATTGTGGCTGCTACAAAATGCTAATTTTTTTCATCCCTATTTAAATCCCCATAGTTTTCTAATGGTAGTCAAGAGTTGCTGCCCCTGTTGTCCCATCTTTTATATATTGTTGAACATGCATGAAATATTTTGTGCTGGACATTCATTAATCAATAAACAATCAATCAATTAATCTATTTCTTTTGCAGGATATTTTGGGGTGTTGTGTGAAAATGAAATAGATGAGTGTGCGACTTATCCTTGTAAAAACCATGGCATCTGCGAAGATAGAATTAACAACTTCCGGTGTACTTGTCTGTCAGGTAAGAAAAATCAACTACTTCCTGTGTACTTTTCTGTCAGATAAGAGAATACCTATACTACCTCACGTATGGAGAGTTCAAGGTAGAAAAAAAAAAATTGTGTATTTGTTTGTAAGATGAGAAAATACCTTTTCAAGTTAAATGAAATATTGTGTTTATTTATTGCTGTCAAACTCTGTATAAAGGGAGATAACTTTTGACAAGAAGACTGGTTCTGTAAGGGAGATATCTCTTGATAACAAAATCCAATGATGAACATATTTTATTGTAGGGTATACTGGTGTGACCTGTGAAGAAGATATCAATGAATGTGAAAGTTGTCCATGTGTTAATGGCGCCACCTGTCAAGACCAAATAAATGGATATGTTTGTCAATGTAGAAATGGTAATTTTTTTTGCTTCTAATTTTTGTAAAGAGTTTTATATCCTATTAAATGTTCATTATTTGGAAAATTTCTTGTGTTCAAATTTTTTTTTTTTTTTACACTTATAATTTGTTATTGAAATGTAAGGATAAATTCAAATATCATATTTTGAATTAAAGGTACAGTGAAACTGTCTTTAGATCAAAGTCTTCAAAATGTTTCAGTGTTTCATTCTGTTTCTCAGACCAAACAAAATGTTTTAAGTTTTCAATCTGTGTGTTCGACAAGCTTCTTTGGAGAGACCACTTGTCAAGTAGAACCAGAAATTCAAGATCTCTCAAGACGGGTTTCACTTTGAAGACAGTTTTAGTTGTGTAGGTTGTAAAACAGCAAACTAATGTTTTTAATTTGACTTCATATCTATTTTAATTTTAAACAATATTTTAGGATATGCAGGAATTAACTGTCAGGAGAACATCAATGAATGTCATAATGTCAACTGTACGCATGGTGGAACATGTGTTGATGGACTGGGTTCCTATACTTGTTCTTGTTTACAAGGTTATACTGGTTCCCACTGTGAGGTAGTCATTGATGTATGTGATTCCCAGCCCTGTCAACATGGAGGAAGCTGTTTTAATTTTAGTACCAATTTGGGTATTAGATATGAATGCCGATGTCTGAAAGGAACTTCAGGTTTGTGCTTAAATTTACATTTTTTGTCTTTTCTGTTGTGGAATCTTGAACTGGGATTGGTCTTTTTGTTCTTGTTTTTCTTAAAATTGAAATTGTAATTTGGTTGAAAGGATATAATTCAAAGGTCGAATAGAGAAAGTTCTCAGACGAACACTTCTACAGTGTAAAAGTGACCTTATATGAGAGGTGACCTCAATTGAGAGGGAACAATGTTGTACTATTTTACTATCTCAGTGTATCTGCAATCTGACCTAATAAGAGAGACGACCTTTGGTTGGACTGGCCTTTATAGAAGGGAAATACTGTACCTTCAACACTGTGCTGTCCATGTTGAGTGATGTCTTTAAATTTGAATCTTTATAGAGAACACCTGCATTGGATGTCTTCAAGACAATTAATTATTACTGTTAAAAAATGAAAAGGGTGATGGCCACAAAACAAGTTTTGTCCATCCCATACAAAGTAATAGTAATACTGAATTATACGGAAGATAAATTTTACATTACCGTGGAACGATAGCCTTTAATTTGATTGTAGATCATTGTTATCCACGAGACCGTAAAGTTTTCATTTAAAAGGACGATTTTGTTATTTTGTTTGAATTTACTCCTCGGTCCTAGCTTTAAACTGGTAAATGATTTATATCTAAATAAATTATATTCATTCGTAATTGGCAACGATCAAGTAATCTCCTAGCAAGATAATTATATGTAAGTATCAATACATACAAATCTGCTGCAGGCAATTTAAAACATTTTTTATTGTCTGTTTTCAACCACATCTGCAATTTAGATAGATTAAAGGTGAGAACGAGTTTCCAGTTTCTCGGTATGGTAGATTTTACTGGTACGTCGTCGTTGTAAACAACTGGATTCCAACTTTAGGTAGAAATTAAAGGCTTGCTGTGGGGTACATGTCCTGACAGACTTAAAATGTCTCTCTACACTTTGTGTACGTCTACTGATGTACCGGTTTTTTTTAGCAAAATAAAATAGAATCTTGTTTATCTAATACATGTACTAGCAGGTGTCCCTTTCAAAAGCATTGGTACCCTTTTCACACTCCTTTTAGGGTGTGAGTTATGCCCATTGTTGAAGACTGTATCGTGACTGTAAAATGTAGAACGGCAATAAAATCAGTTTAATTTATGTGTAAGGCCAAAAAAAATATATGTTTGTTTACGGTTACATCGTCCAAAAAAAAATAGGGTAGGTAGGTCGGATTTCCATTTTATTTTATTTTTTCATTTTATTTCACATACGGAAATTCCGGATTGCGGACGTATTCGTATCCGGAAAAGGTACCGGACTTTAGAATATATTTGATTGCTCTCCGGTGTGACGGTGTTATAATACCTCAAAAAAATTGTTGCAGTCGTATAATAAAAAAATTGATGCCTATTATTTTTCAGGATGTAACCGGAAACAGTTTTTTTAGGCCAAAGATTTCTGATGTGTCCACTTTCACTTTTGATTTACCGATAAAATGAACTAGGGTTGCCGCTGAAAATAGGGTCGGTCGGGTAACTGTAAACAGACATATATTTTTTTTTGGCCTAAGTGTAAAGTTAGATAGTCTCTTATGTTTATTTACGTCCATATCGTTTCTTATTAATTGCTAATGGTCATTCTTTCTGTACAGGAAAGTGTTCAGTAGCCTCTATCCCCTAATAAGCAATGATATTTGAATGTGGTCATTAGTCAACATTTTCTAACCCATATATTATCTCAAAGATTTCATTTTGAAAATCAAAATGTGCACCGAAAGACCCATTTCAGTTCTACCTTTTATACCTGTGTGATAATTAATTATTTTTATTTAAACATGTTCTTGTTATTAATAAGGCTCAAATTTTGTTGATTTGTTGATAAATAGTAGCCAGTAAATGGAGCAAATACCGTTCAAAATTTTGAGAAATATTTTTATGACTGTGAACGATCATATAAGCAGGTGTAAGTTTACATAAAAAAGGGACAAAGTTTTCCCGTTATATTACTGTATATGACACTTGAAGGTCGTGTGAACAGATGGCTAGGTAAGGTTAATCTAGAGGTAAAATTTTTGTCATCTATTACACTTTTCACTTAGCAACTTGACATGAAAAAAAGGGGCACCTGCTCACATCTTAAAATCTGATTGGATAATATTATAAGAAGAATTACCGTTAATGAACACTTAATTTATGCACATTAGAATATTTTATGTTGAGAAAATAGAAAATGGTTCAGAATGAATAATATTTATGTTAGAGTTCTAAAATGTGTGATTTAAAGTTTTTAATAACATAGGTGAAATTACAGGTAAACGATATGCATGAGTGGTCATTATTAAATGAAGATTTAAGGTGAATTGATCTCACAAATAACTTATTTATTTCTTTTTAAGTGTCTACATCTTAAATATCAATACATTATTCTCTTTAAAGACAAATTTATTTTTCAATAATAAAAGGTATCAAATTTACAATTGGAAATCTTGTAAGTCAAAGGGAGATAACTTATACCTACATCTTAAATGTCAATAAAAAGACAAATTCATTTATCAAATTAAAAATTGAAGTCTTGTAGTTAAAGGGAGATAACTCAATTAGTTACTTGTTTGAAATATGGAGATAATTTATTTAGTTAATTCTTTGAAAAAGGGAAGCAAATAGGTTGTACATTAACATACAGTTTTTTTTTTGTCTACAATGAAAAAATTTCTTAATTGTTAGATACAGGTATAAAGTTTGCAAAACTGCATGGTAATTTGTGTGTGCAACTTTGATTTGCCAGCCAGCAGTGCAAATTGATCAAACCTCTCTTATCTTATTTGGTCTGCTCTGTTAAGGATAATATTATTTACTCCGCAATTATGTCATAAACAAAAACTATTTCATTTCGTTGAACAACATAATAATATCATTATTTCTTTCTATGAATTATTTCTTGTGCATTAAATTTCAGGAAAGAACTGTGAACAGAACATGAACGACTGTATTAACAATCCTTGTTTAAACGGAGCCACATGTATTGATGATATCAATAACTATACCTGTGACTGTAAACCTGGTTATACAGGTAAGTAATAGTTAGCCACATGTATTGATGGTATCAATATATACCTGTGACTGTAAACCTGGTTATACAGGTAAGTAATAGTTAGCCACTTGTATTGATGGTATCAATAACTATACCTGTGACTGTAAACCTGGTTATACAGGTAAGTAATAGTTAGCCACTTGTATTGATGGTATCAATAACTATACCTGTGACTGTAAACCTGGTTATACAGGTAAGTAATAGTTAGCCACTTGTATTGATGGTATCAATAACTATACCTGTGACTGTAAACCTGGTTATATAGGTAAGTAATAGTTAGCCACATGTATTGATGATATCAATAACTATACCTGTGACTGTAAACCTGGTTATACAGGTAAGTAATAGTTAGCCACTTGTATTGATGGTATCAATAACTATACCTGTGACTGTAAACCTGGTTATACAGGTAAGTAATAGTTACACCTGGTTATACAGGTAAGTAATAGTTAGCCACTTGTATTGATGGTATCAATAACTATACCTGTGACTGTAAACCTGGTTATACAGGTAAGTAATAGTTACACCTGGTTATACAGGTAAGTAATAGTTAGCCACTTGTATTGATGGTATCAATAACTATACCTGTGACTGTAAACCTGGTTATACAGGTAAGTAATAGTTAGCACCATCATGCACAAATGTGGAAAAGGAGAAGTGCGATAATGTTATGAAAGACAGTTTTTAAAAAAGTTTTAAACATTTATGTATACATTGCATTTTTTTAAACTTTGACATAGTATCTTATTATAAGCTTTTAAGTTGTCAGTAAAGTTTGTCAATAATTTAAAGAAAACAATTGTGATAATTTAAAAAAAAATCTTCCACAATTAAAACAGCAACAAAGTAGAAATGAAACCTGTCTAAATGAACCTTCTGGGTAGGAACTTTTCTGATCCAAATCAACAGGTATTTGCTTTATACAGGCTAAATTAACAAAGATTACCTACATTGGGACTTTCTTTTAAGATCAGTTTATACAGGATTCTGGTTTATTCTGGGTTCTGTGTAGACAGAGTTTTACAGTGTACACTTAAATTAAACATGTAATTAATGTTTCACTGTGTACACTTAAATTAAACATGTAATTTATGTTTCACTGTGTACACTTAAAATAAACATGTAATTAATGTTTCACTGTGTACACTTAAATTAAACATGTAATTAATGTTTTACTGTGTACACTTAAATTAAACATGTAATTAATGTTTCACTGTGTACACTTAAATTAAACATGTAATTAAACATGTAATTAATGTTTTACTGTGTACACTTAAATTAAACATGTAATTTATGTTTCAATGTGTACACTTAAATTAAACATGTAATTTATGTTTCACTGTGTACATTTAGTTTAAAGATGTAATTTCTTCTTTTTAATTTCAGATCGCCATTGTGAAACAAACATAGATGAATGTGCATCTAGTCCATGCCACAATGGAGGTCAATGTATTGACCTAGTTAATGAATATAGGTGTGACTGTCCGCCAGGATATCACGATGCTCGGTGTCTATCTACCATCAACGAATGTATTAGTAGCCCATGTATGAACAACGGAGTTTGTAAAGACGGACTCAATAGGTAAGTCAACAGTCTTTGCGCTAACCTACTTGCCTGATTGGATTCGGACAAATGAAGATTATGGAAGAATTTGTTTGAATTAAATAGAAAAATTTTCTAAATTTGGCTTTCGGGCAAGTAGGTGAAATAAATTCAGGCAAAGACTGGTCAAAAGTTTTATGTGAAAAATTTACAATGCGAAAAATAATGAGGATATGTATTGTGCCGATTTCCTTGAATCTTGTTATTGTGAGGTGCTCCGCTAAAAAATTCTATAGGTAGACTGGGAAAACTTAATGATGTTAGAAGGTGTTGATGTTTGTTGAAGAAAACTGTATATATTTGATTGATGGTGGTCATTTAAATTTATGGCACATTGTATTGTTTCCAATTTAAGTCGTGCCATAATCGCTGCATGAAGAATGCAACATGCACAAAAAAAAACATGATCCAACCTTAGATTTAAATGATTTATGTCTAATATATTTATTTTCAGATTTGAGGTCGTAAGTGTGCCGTAGAGTTTTCAGCAAATTTTGACGAATATCAAACTTATGTCTGATATTTTATTATTTTCAGATTTGACTGTGACTGTGCTGTGGGTTATACAGGAAATCGATGCGAGACCCTGACTGATGAATGCCAATCCAACCCTTGTCAACATGGAGCCTTTTGTAAAAATCTGGTCGGAAAATATGAATGTGAATGTCTACCAGGGTTTACAGGTAAGAGTCAACATTATTATACAGTCAAAACCTCATTAACTTGGACTCAAATGAAACCTCATTAACTCAGATTCAAATAAAACCTCATTAACTTGGACTCAAATAAAACCTCGTTAACTCGGACTCGAATAAAACCTCATTAACTCAGACTCAAATAAAACCTCATTAACTTGGACTCAAATGAAACCTCATTAACCTGGACTCAAATAAAACCTCATTAACTTGGACTCAAATAAAACCTCATTAACTCAGACTCAAATAAAACCTCATTAACTCAGACTCAAATAAAACCTCATTAACTCGGACTCAAATAAAACCTCATTAACTCAGACTCAAATGAAACCTCATTAACTTGGACTCAAATGAAACCTCATTAACCTGGACTCAAATAAAACCTCATTAACTTGGACTCAAATGAAACCTCATTAACCTGGACTCAAATAAAACCTCATTAACTTGGACTCAAATAAAACCTCATTAACTTGGACTCAAATGAAACCTCATTAACTCGGACTCAAATGAAACCTCATTAACTCAGACTCAAATAAAACCTCATTAACTCAGACTCAAATGAAACCTCATTAACTTGGACTCAAATGAAACCTCATTAACCTGGACTCAAATAAAACCTCATTAACTTGGACTCAAATGAAACCTCATTAACTTGGACACAAATGAAACCTCATTAACTCAGACTCAAATGAAACCTCATTAACTTGGACTCAAATGAAACCTCATTAACTTGGACTCAAATGAAACCTCATTAACTCGGACTCAAATGAAACCTCATTAACTTGGACTCAAATGAAACCTCATTAACTCGGACTCAAATGAAACCTCATTAACTCAGACTCAAATGAAACCTCATTAACTCAGACTCAAATAAAACCTCATTAACTTGGACTCAAATGAAACCTCATTAACTTGGATTCAAATAAAACCTCATTAACTCGGACTCAAGTAAAACCTCATTAACTCAGACTCAAATAAAACCTCATTAACTTGGACTCAAATGAAACCTCATTAACTCGGACTCAAATAAAACCTCATTAACTCAGACTCAAATAAAACCTCATTAACTCAGACTCAAATAAAACCTCATTAACTTGGACTCAAATGAAACCTCATTAACTTGGACTCAAATAAAACCTCATTAACTTGGATTCAAATAAAACCTCATTAACTCAGACTCAAATAAAACCTCATTAACTCAGACTCAAATAAAACCTCATTAACTTGGACTCAAATGAAACCTCATTAACTTGGATTCAAATAAAACCTCATTAACTCGGACTCAAATAAAACCTCATTAACTCAGACTCAAATAAAACCTCATTAACTCGGACTCAAATGAAACCTCATTAACTCGGACTCAAATAAAACCTCATTAACTCAGACTCAAATAAAACCTCATTAACTCAGACTCAAATAAAACCTCATTAACTTGGACTCAAATGAAACCTCATTAACTTGGACTCAAATAAAACCTCATTAACTCGGACTCAAATGAAACCTCATTAACTCAGACTCAAATGAAACCTCATTAACTCAGACTCAAATAAAACCTCATTAACTTGGACTCAAATGAAACCTCATTAACTCGGACTCAAATAAAACCTCATTAACTTGGACTCAAATAAAACCTCATTAACTCAGACTCAAATAAAACCTCATTAACTTGGACTCAAATGAAACCTCATTAACTCGGACTCAAATAAAACCTCATTAACTCAGACTCAAATAAAACCTCATTAACTCAGACTCAAATGAAACCTCATTAACTCGGATTCAAATGAAACCTCATTAACTTGGACTCAAATAAAACCTCATTAACTCGGACTCAAATAAAACCTCATTAACTTGGATTCAAATAAAACCTCATTAACTCGGACTCAAATAAAACCTCATTAACTTGGACTCAAATGAAACCTCATTAACTCGGACTCAAATGAAACCTCATTAACTGGGACTCAAATAAAACCTCATTAACTCAGACTCAAATAAAACCTCATTAACTTGGACTCAAATGAAACCTCATTAACTCGGACTCAAATGAAACCTCATTAACTCGGACTCAAATGAAACCTCATTAACTTGGACTCAAATGAAACCTCATTAACTCGGACTCAAATGAAACCTCATTAACTCAGACTCAAATGAAACCTCATTAACTCAGACTCAAATAAAACCTCATTAACTTGGACTCAAATGAAACCTCATTAACTCGGACTCAAATGAAACCTCATTAACTTGGACTCAAATAAAACCTCATTAACTCGGACTCAAATAAAACCTCATTAACTTGGATTCAAATAAAACCTCATTAACTCAGACTCAAATGAAACCTCATTAACTCAGACTCAAGTAAAACCTCATTAACTTGGACTCAAATGAAACCTCATTAACTTGGACTCAAATGAAACCTCATTAACTTGGACTCAAATAAAACCTCATTAACTCGGACTCAAATAAAACCTCATTAACTCAGACTCAAATAAAACCTCATTAACTTGGACTCAAATGAAACCTCATTAACTCAGACTCAAATGAAACCTCATTAACTTGGACTCAAATGAAACCTCATTAACTCGGACTCAAATGAAACCTCATTAACTTGGACTCAAATAAAACCTCATTAACCTGGACTCAAATAAAACCTCATTAACTCAGACTCAAATAAAACCTCATTAACTTGGACTCAAATGAAACCTCATTAACTCAGACTCGAATAAAACCTCATTAACTTGGACTCAAATAAAACCTCATTAACTTGGACTCAAATGAAACCTCATTAACTCAGACTCAAATGAAACCTCATTAACTTGGACTCAAATAAAACCTCATTAACTTGGACTCAAATAAAACCTCATTAACTTGGACTCAAATGAAACCTCATTAACTCGGACTCAAATGAAACCTCATTAACTTGGACTCAAATAAAACCTCATTAACTCAGACTCAAATAAAACCTCATTAACTTGGATTCAAATAAAACCTCATTAACTCAGACTCAAATGAAACCTCATTAACTCAGACTCAAGTAAAACCTCATTAACTTGGACTCAAATGAAACCTCATTAACTTGGACTCAAATGAAACCTCATTAACTTGGACTCAAATAAAACCTCATTAACTCGGACTCAAATAAAACCTCATTAACTCAGACTCAAATAAAACCTCATTAACTTGGACTCAAATGAAACCTCATTAACTCAGACTCAAATGAAACCTCATTAACTTGGACTCAAATGAAACCTCATTAACTCGGACTCAAATGAAACCTCATTAACTTGGACTCAAATAAAACCTCATTAACCTGGACTCAAATAAAACCTCATTAACTCAGACTCAAATAAAACCTCATTAACTTGGACTCAAATGAAACCTCATTAACTCAGACTCGAATAAAACCTCATTAACTTGGACTCAAATAAAACCTCATTAACTTGGACTCAAATGAAACCTCATTAACTCAGACTCAAATGAAACCTCATTAACTTGGACTCAAATAAAACCTCATTAACTTGGACTCAAATGAAACCTCATTAACTCAGACTCGAATAAAACCTCATTAACTTGGACTCAAATAAAACCTCATTAATCTGGACTCAAATAAAACCTCATTAACTCAGACTCAAATAAAACCTCATTAACTTGGACTCAACTAAGTGATCTACTTAGATAGCTCAAGCTAAGAGTATGGATCCTTCATTGTAACAATGAGCTATATTTGCCCTTTATAGCTTGAATACTCCGGTAAATTTTTATGTAAGTTAAAAAGAAATAATACCAAATAGTGCTACGAAATATGGGAAAGATCTGCTAAGGAGAGTTTGAAGATACCAAAAGGGTAATCAGAATCCGTAAATCGAAGGACAGACAGCACAATGGGAAAAAGAAAAAGGACAAACAATGATCTACAAAACATACATATAACACTAAAGATCGAGTAACACGAACCCTGCTAAAAACGGGGATGAACTCTGGTGCTCTGAATGAGTAAACAGTTCCTGCTCAACTAGTGGCACCCGTCGTGTTAATCTAGTTACTAACTTGATTTTAATGTTTAATGATGTAATTTACATATATTTTCAGGTATTAACTGTCAAATCAACATAGACGAGTGTGCAAGTAATCCCTGCGTCCACGGTACATGTGCTGATATGCCTAACGGATACACATGTTACTGTGACGCGCCATGGAGCGGAACTAATTGTGATGTTGAGATGAATCCGTGTTCACCAAATCCATGTGGTAATGGAGCTCAGTGTGAATCGACAAGTAATTTTCAAGATTATTATTGTCATTGCCAGACAGGGTTTACAGGTAAGATACAATAGAAAAATTTTACATTCGTGACTTGATATTAGGGTTTTATTAAAAGGAAGACAATATTTATTGTGGAAAACACAAATAAGGATTTTTTTACCAATGCATAAGCATCATTTATATTTCTTTAACTGGTTATCTCCCTTTTAAAGGTTATTGTTAATGTTGAATGATCCTAGATTTTTAACATGGCTATTGACTGCATATTTTCTATGAAGCATAAAAAGTGAAGGTGAGTGGGCGTATGATGTTTAACACCACTTTCAACGATATTTCAGTAATATCATTGTGGTCCGTTTTATTAGTGGAGGAAAATAAAAAGTGAAGGTATATATAGTATCCTTGTACAATTTTCAGGGTCGCCATGATATGACTGAAAAATTGCTCATTTGTCGTTAAACAATAATCACTGACTCACTCACTTACTCACTGGCTCACTCTATTTCAGGGAGACATTGTTATGATGATCATAATGAATGTACACAGCCAATCTGTCATCACGGAGGCACCTGTCACAATCTCTACGGGTCGTTTAACTGTACCTGTCCACCAGGTTACGAGGGACAATATTGTGAAATCAACCACAACGACTGTCTCCCTAACCCATGTAAAAACGGGGGCACCTGTTACGACCAGGTTAACAACTACACATGTATATGTGTTGGAGGTTTTGGTGGTATTCACTGTCAGAATGATATCAACGAGTGTGCAAGTAACCCATGTCAAAATGGAGCGGTTTGTACGGACTACGTCAACTCGTATACGTGTACATGTAGACCTGGATATAGTGGCAAAGATTGTCAGAACGATGATAATGATTGCACAGCTACGTAAGTATTGATAGTGTATACAAATTTGATTAAAATTTAAAATTTAAATTTATGTAATAACAATCTCATCAAATTTACAATTTTAATTTATTTTAATTTATTTAAATTAAAGGCCCAGGTTCTTCACATGATCAAAGCAAATATTATACAGATTTCTATGATCAGCAATAATGTAATAAAAATAATTATCTTCCATATTAGCATAGGAACCTCTTAAGATTACACAAATAAAGAAACAAATTTAAACCTAGTCTTGGAATTAAGAAGCATGATGGAAAATTTTCAGAAATTAATGAAATAAAAAGTGAAGAAACAAGCAAAAAAGTTTTCAAATGTGTTTCAAATTCACAATATTCAAAATTGAATCCTTGATTCAATAGTATTTTACTTTCTCACAGTATCTAGTATCTCACTTCATAAGGGGAGTAGTCTTTTAATGGGAGGTGCCTTGTAAGAAGGGGTACTATTGTATTTATTTTTGTGATTGTGTTTATATAAATAGTTTAATTCATATTGATAGTGATATTTTTAGACCTATTTCTATTTAAAGATTTAATTTATATTTAGTAATGTTATATTTAAGTCTCCCAAACAACGTTTGGAGACTTTTGGAGACTTATTGTTTTTGCTCCGTTTCTTATTATTATTATTATTATTCTTGTTCTTGTTCTTGTTCTTGTTATTCTCCTTTCTTTCCGTGCACCATGAACTTGTCCACGGCAGATCTCAGGAACTACAGGACAAAATTTCATGAAACTTGGTGGAGTTATAGATATATGTTTCTAGTTGATCCTAAAGTTTTCAGATTTGTGGTAAAGGGCATCAAAACCATATTTTTGGGGGTTCAAAGGGGGTGGGGGTTACTATAGAATCCTATGGGAAACTTGAAATTTCGTACATTAATGTTGATAACTTCTAACTGGATAATGATAGAGACATAAATTTTGACATAGTGATAGGTCACCATTAGAGGAGCAATTCTGCGTTTTCAAAACTTTCAAAATGGCTGCCAAAACACGGCATAAAAATGGGGGGTAAAAATTCAACATTGTCCGATATCATCAAAATTTGATATGTGAGTAGATAGTGTCAGTGGCCGGTTTGGGAGACTTCATAATCGTTAGATTATAATCATATCTTGTTATACCTATTTCTATTTATAGATTTAATTTATATTTAGTAGTGATATTTTTATACCTGTTTCTATTTATAGATCCTGTTTAAATGGAGGTACCTGTATAGACAAGGAGAATTATTACAAATGTATCTGTCCTACAGGATATACGGGAACCAATTGTCAGACAAAGATTAACCCATGTGACTCTAATCCTTGTATGAATGGTGCTACCTGTAGTAATAAAGAATCGTCATGGCAATGTGTCTGTCCTTATGGTTTCACTGGACCGCGTTGTGAGGTAATTATCATCATTTTGCAGCATGTTGTATATAATTTCAGATTATTATGTTTGATTGGTATTTAACACTGATTTTGGCAGTGTCTGGGACATATTGGGACAACTAAGGTTAATTTCTTAAATGCTTCATCCATATTGTGACATGTCTTGGTCATATTGTGACACGAACCAGGTTAAATGGAAGTCCTGTCTCACTGCCGTATTTTGACAAGAACTAAGTTTTATATTGCTGCAATGTCTAAGCAATATTGTGACAAGAACTAAGTGTAATTGCTGCAATGTCTCAGCCATATTGTGACAAGAACTAAGTTTAATTGCTGCAATGTCTCAGCCATATTGTGACAAGAACTAAGTTTAATTGCCGCAATGTCTCAGCCATATTGTGACAAGAACTAAGTTTAATTGCCAGTTTTAATGCTGTAACTTAAACATAACAGGATCAAGATGCTTATTTATTTAAGAACAAATAGTAATTAGATAATTGTTTGTTTCTTTCCTTCAATATGATCATTATTATGAGGTATTATTAAAAAATTTTAAATATTTTCCAGGTATTTGTAGAATGGTGTGATACAGATCCTTGTAAAAATAGAGGAACTTGTATACAGGAAGCAAATCTTTTTCACTGTACATGTGCCCTCGGATGGGCCGGCCATACATGTGACATCCGGAAAATGTCGTGTGTTGCTGCAGCCTCTACTGAAAATGTACCGGTAAACCAATTGTGTAAAAATGGAGGAGTTTGCCGTGATACTAGCGATCACCACATCTGTGATTGTAAACCTGGTTTTGAAGGCAGTTACTGCGAAATTGTAATTAATGAATGTGCGTCTGCTCCCTGTCAGAATGGTGCGGTGTGCAATGATTATGATGGATATTACGAGTGTGTTTGCAAGTCTGGGTTCCAAGGTAGAAATTGTAACATCAATGTAGACGATTGTCAAAACCAGATATGCCTCAATGGGGGAACGTGCATTGACCTAATAGACAATTTCACATGCTTATGTCCACCTGGGACACATGGATATTTATGTAAAGAAAACGAGCAGGATTGTTATAGCGGCGCTTGTCATCATGGGGGAATATGTATTGATAAAGTCGGAGGATTTGAATGTCAATGCAAGCCGGGTTTCGTTGGAGATCAGTGTGAAGGGGATATTAACGAGTGTGTTATTTATCAGCCGTGTAATCCCGTCGGTACGAGAACATGCATACAGTTGGTCAACTCATACAAGTGTGAATGTAATCCAGGATGGGTTGGTCAGAATTGTAGCATGGCCGTCAGTTATTGTCAAACCAATCCTTGTTTAAACGGTGGAACATGCTCCAACGGAGAAAAATCTCACATTTGTCATTGCAAACCTGGATTCAGGGGAGATAATTGTGAAATAATTTCTGACCTTTGTAGTCAAAATCCTTGTAAAAATAATGCTCGATGTGAAAACTTCGGACAAGGCTTCCAATGTATCTGTGTTCCCGGAACCGAGGGTGATCTATGTCAGAGCGATGTCTTCAATGAATGTTCATCATCTCCTTGTAGATATGGAGGTACCTGCTTTGATAAACCAGGTAATTATATTTTGTCAACTGAATTGCTGTTCTGATTTTTGCATTGTCACTTCGGCACTGGTATGATTTTTATTAGATAAATTTATTGAAATTCACAGTTCCTAATTCATGTAGCTATTATTAAAACTAAGGTTTTCCTTCTTCATACACAAGGTAACGTTAGCCGATTTTGACTATCCTGTTTAGGGATCTTGGTTTTCTTTAAAATTATTTGACTTTGAAATTTTTCAATTTCAAGCGTACCTGATGAAGGTTATTTCAAGAACGTGTCGTGCACACTAAATTAGGTATCTTAGTTTTTGAATACTCGGTTATAAGATATAAATGTGTCACATTTACAAGAAAATTTGATTCTTAAAATGCAACAACAATTTTGTTTTAATGTAGAAATATGTCTGCACAGAACCTTGAAAAAAAAAATTGAAAAAAAACTCAGACAAATGTATTTCTCTCAAAAGAAATCCACTGCTTTGATCCATATACATTTGTATTTCAAAAATAACAAATGCAAATGAGGGTGCATTTTCAAGCGAATTTTTACAGAAATACTGGATTATAGCAGCGATCATCTTTTAAATATTAAAATTTTATTCACAGGAAAGTATGAATGTTGGTGTCCTCGTCATTCCACAGGAGTAAACTGTGAGATATATGACCTGAATGTCACACCAGGCATTGGTAAACCTACGGTAGTACCTCCCGTCATTGACCCACAACAGGTGCAGTGTGTTACTCAAGGATGCTCGACAAAAGCCAAAGATGGAAAATGTGATGTAGGTTTATTAAAATTTAAAAGTTACATGATACAAAAATACAGGAATATGACAAACTTATTGTTCATATTTAATGTTTTCTGTATTTCCAATTTTGAAATATTGCAAATTTAATTTACATCAAATCTTTCAATTTCTAATTAACTCCATCATTAATTGTTTATTCATGTATTATAAAGTTTGACATGAGATTATATTAATTTTATATTTCATCTTGTCATATGATGCCAATATTTTTACTCCGCTAAGCACGCAGCATTAAGGAGAAAGAGCACAGACTGGTTGGCTCGGAATTAGGATACATGTGTCCGAGTGTGACGACATGTCTACCCGTAGACAGTTGTTTCAGTGATCTAGCACTATTAAAATCCAGCTAAGCGTGTTGGACTAGTACAAAGCGGACCTCATCATTATCTCATTGAAAATTAACTTGTTCTCGCCATGATATAGCTGAAAAGTGGCTGAGTTGGCGTTGAACAACAATCACTCATTCACTTGCCTATATTTTCAAGAGTGCAAGCAACATTTCTTTAGATTTTTAATTGGTAATGCTTTCAAATAAGAGACGATCGAAAACATTTTTATCTTGATTTACAATCTTATTTTTTCAGGAGGAATGCAACTACATGGCGTGTAAATACGACGGTGGAGATTGCTCACTAGGTGTCACTGACCTGTGGAAAGATTGTCTGGCACCTATCAATGGTGTCTACTGTTCTGATGTGTTTAGAGACGGAGTGTGTAACAGTGGATGTAACAACGAGAAGTGCCTGTTTGACGGTAACGATTGCCGAAACCAATTGACGTGTAATCCACACTTCAAAGATTACTGCAAGTTAAATTATGACAACGGCCATTGCGATCAAGGTTGTAACAATGCCGCATGCAACTGGGACGGGAACGATTGCACGAATTACGTCCCGATGAATAACCTTAAAGGAACCATGATTATTTTCGTCATTTCGACCGAAGAGCAATTTTTGAAGGATTCCAAAGATTTTCTTCGTAATATGGGCCTATTGCTGGGAGTTATTGTCAAGATCAAAAAGGATTCTGGAGGAAATTATTTAATAAAACCGTGGTCAGCGAATAGTGAAAATAGGTCAAAGAGGTCGATACATCAAATATGGAGATTACTCGTTCGTAGACTGAAGCGCGAAACAGAACAAGCTGATGGGTTAGTATAATGTATAAATCATAATCTACTGCAATTAGAATTACGTCTGTTTACAGGTTAATGATTATCTTTGATATGAATGGGCACGAGTTATAACAACATTATAAACTCCTTTTCTGGATCCGACCCCTTTAAGTTTAAACCAATTCATAATACTGTCAAATTGCAGTATAAAAAAGATACAGATATTGCGTCTAAATACAAGATTTATTTGTATTCTGTTTGATACAGGAGGAACAATACAACTTTATGTGATTAAGTTTGTCAGTGACTTGCGACAGGTCAGTGGTTTTCTCCAGGTACTCTGGTTTCCTCCACCAATAAAAGTGACCACCAGGATATAGCTGAAATATTGTTGAAAGTGGCGTTAAACACCATAAAACAAAACAAAACCAAACCTACAGGAGGAAATGGTCAGTGATCCATTTATCAACCCTGTACCTATATTTTCAGTAAATTGCATCAGGTCAGTCCCTTTCTCCAGGTGCTCCAGTTACCTCCACCAATAAAACTGACTGCTACCTCATAACAACGATATTTTTGAAAGTGGCATTTTAAACACCAATAACCTTTATATTGTTAAATTAAATACATTTTAGATTGGAAGTACATCTTGAGTATATATTTTTTTAAGTGGCATTAAACATCAATAACCTCTATATTGTTTTAATTATATACATTTCAGATTGGAAGTACATCTTGAGTTAGATACAAGTCAGTGTAAAGTGGATAAAACATTAAAGTGTATAACATCAGTAAATACAGCTATACAAATAATAGCAGCCACTAAGAACCAGTCTGTATGGTCCAATAATGGTGTCACTATTAGTAGAGTTCAAGGTATGTATCATCTAAAATCTTATATGGATGAACAAAATGGAGATATATAATTTAGTGTGTACGACGTATTTCTGGAATAATCTTCATTGGGTACGCTCAAAGTTAAAAGATTGTAAAGCCAAATCATTGAAGTCTTTGGGAGCAAAAAAGACAGTGTATTTCAGGAATAACTGGCATCAGGTACACTCAACATAAACAATTAGAAAGTCTAATAGTTTAAGTCTATGGGAGCTAAAAAACCAAAGAGTCAGAATAACCTAATTTTGCTACTATTTTTAGCTGATAATACTGATAGTATGTCATACATGTGAACTTTCCGGCGGGAGCATTTTTCTCCAGATTTTGAGGGTCCCTCCCGTCAACTTTCAAAATCTTCTGCCCGTGAAAAAAATCAAGTACAATAAAATCTTGACCTACATTTTGCGATCAATATTTCTGGAAATTCCCCATTTGGAACTCCAGCGCTGACGAAAAACGCCGAGAGATACAAATGGTAAAGGTGAATGTCATATTTAATGATATCCGGTTATTGATCTGTTTGACACCTTTACAGGTAAATTGGGTCATGGTGATTAATTAAGGTGTTGATGATTATACAACAATTATCCACTGAATGATAGTTAATTGGGGATAAGGAAGTGGGTTTGTGGCACACGCTTAGATGATTAGAAGTGTGATAGCGGCAATTAAAAATAGTTATAAACTGTTGTGCAAACAGGAGTCGGACAACCTTTGATGCCGAGGAAAACTTCTTATTTCGATCAAATGTGCAATGAATTCATCTCGGATTGAGTTGTTATGGCTTGTTTGGGACCAAAGCCGATCAAAATATTATTTAAGGACTAAGTTCCAGGATGGAATTGATAAACCACAAAAATGCCGAAATGTATGTTATCACCCAACGCACCAGCAGCAAAGTGACTTTTTAATTTTAGTGCTCTATGACTTTATTGTTCAGAACATTCTGTCTTCATTGTTATTGCTTTGTTATAACCTTATGATTATGAATAAATTATAAATAAAGTTTTTATCCTTCATTCATCATATGAAACACTACTAATAAGACAGAAATGTAAACAATATATATTGAAATGGGATGCAGTTGGTTCAATACTGAAACAAACAAAAGGAAAACATCAATAAACAATAAAAACACACATCAAATACGTCGATAAAAAATCTCCAGTTATGAGACCAAATCTCCAGCCAAAAATTTGCAAATCTCCAGTTGTAGCATAGAAACTCTATCACATGTATAGTATGTTACTATTTTTAGCTGATAATACTGATAGTTTGTTGCTATTTTTAGGTGATAAAACTGATATTTTGTTGCTATTTTTAGCTGACTTCCAGTTGTGTTGATATTGGTATTTTGTTGCTATTTTTAACTAATGGTATTTTTTATTTATTGCTATTTTTAGCTGACTTCCAGTAGTGTTGATATTGGTATTTTGTTACTATTTTTAACTATTGGAATTTTTTTGTTACTATTTTTAGCTGATAATACTGATGGTGGTCTTGATGGAACTACACCCGCATCACTCAGTACTACTTACATCATAGTCGCTGTCGCTGGTATACTTCTCCTCGTTGTAGTAGTCGTTCTTGTGTTGTCAAGGAAGAGGGTTGCTAGGGGGATCACCTGGTTCCCTGAAGGTTTCTTTTCTAGCAGTAATGCATCAAAATCACCAGGACCAAGATCATCCAAGAGAAGGGTACCAGATGGGGAAGAAAAGTAAGTGTTTGTTTAAAAGCAGAATTAATGGTGATTAAAGAAAATTGTGTAAAGTTTATGGTACTTATGAATTTTGTTCGAAATATTTTCTTGTGATTAAATGTGCCCAATTTGTTTTGACCTTCACCTTCTGTTCTTGACTAAAACCGCATCGGTGGTGTAATGGTTAACTCTTGAATGTGGTAGGTTGTGATTTTGAAGCTTGGTGGGGTCAAACCAAAGGCTATAAAATTGGTATTTGCTGCTTGTCCACTAAGCATGCAGCAGTGAAGTGACATGTCTACCCGCTGACTGTCAGTGTGTGAATATTTTTTTTCAAAATACCCAATGCAATAAATTAAGACAGATGCAAGAGAAATTATATTGCTTTAAACAAAAACAAGAATAACAACAATAATATAAAGATTATACTTCAGTGAATCATTTTTAGTTAATATTAATAGAAAACATGACAGATGTAAAGATAAAAATCACATGACATGTATTAAGATCACATGACACCAATAAATAGAATATGACATTAATTGTGTTTGTTTACAGGAAAGGAAATCAGATACCACAGTTTGATGGTTTAACAACGGCAAGTACACCACCGTGGGATGATGACGAGAACGAATCAAAAGCCAAGAGAATCAAGGTTAGAATGTGTTTCTTTTTCTGTAGTAAAATCAGTATAATGTTAGAAGAACAAATAAAAACCCTTTTAACATGTGTGATTGGTTGGAAATATTTTAGCATAAGTAACTGATTATTTTTTTTGGAAAACTTGGAGACAAATAAGTAATTGATCTCCCCTTGTTTACACAGAGAGAAAAAAATACAAAGACCACTAATCCCTGCTTTTACATTTTTCACAAGGAGAACAAAATATATACAAAGTCCTAAGCATCCTTGTACCTTTTTCACAGAGAGAAAATACATGTACATGTTTATACAAAGTCCAAAATACTCTTTTAAATAAACTAAGTAAACACATGTTTCCCAATAACTTACAACACTTTTTGTAAATATTTTGGTCACATTTGAAGGTACTTGTATTTTTGTGTTCTTTAATTCAAAAGACAGATTCTCAACACAGATTTCTTTTTGCAGATGGAAAGAGATTGTGAAGTTTTGGAACAGAAATTGGACGGGGACAAAGATCAAAGACAGTGGACACAGCAGCACCTTACGGCAGCTAACATCTCTAATGATTCAATGCTAGCCCTGACGCCTCCAGACGATTGTGATCAGACACGGATACGAGATATAGATGTCCGAGGACCAGATGGATACACTCCCCTTATGTTAGCTTCTTTTAGAGGCGGTGGATATGATGTTGGAGATAACGAATCGAGTGGATCTGGGTCAGGATCAGCCGAAAGTGGAGATTCTGAAGAAAGAAGTGCCGATTATATACAAGCGTTATTGTCCCAAGGAGCCACGATAAATCTAGCAACGGACAGGACCGAGGAAACAGCGTTACACCTTGCAGCGAGATATGCCAGGTCAGATGCAGCCAAGGTTCTCCTGGATGCTGGAGCCGATCCAAACCAAGCCGATATTAATGGAAGAACTCCACTTCATGCCGCTGTGGCTGCAGATGCGCTGGGTGTATTCCAGGTATAATGAATGTCATTGTTTCCTTTTTTGAATTGTAATTATTTCTTGCAGACAATAAACACAAATTTATGTTTTTTTGAGATATATCCATTACCAGGATTTTATTGCCTTTATTAGCCAAAAATTGTGTGATCATTTTGTACGTCATTATATGAATTGTATAAATTATTTCTTGATTTTATGTGATTTACAAATTTGTCAGCACAATTTTGACAAATATGTTGCAAAAATAGTTTTATTATTTTGTTTATGCCAAATTTAAATTCTCAAATTATTAAGAATAATTTTGTTATTTTCCAGTATCGTACTTTCGTCTAAATTCAAGGATAATATAAAAATGATTTCAAAATGTAAAAATATTTAAATTTCATTTGTTGTTATTGGATTATTTCAGATCTTGTTGAGAAATCGTAGCACTAATCTAAATGCCAGAATGCAAGACGGTGCCACGCCCCTGGTTATGGCAGCCAGATTAGCTGTGGAGGGAATGGTCGAGGATCTCATCAACGCTGATGCAGACATAAATTTATGTGACGAATATGGTAGGATTAAATGAGATCTTGAATATAATATTTTGACGGAGAGAAAAGGGGGGGGGGGGGTTTCTATTTACAAATGATTATATTTGTTGGAGACTCGCTTAAATTAAGATCAAATTTAAAAAAAAAAAAAATTGGTTTGGTAAATTATGAAAAGAAGATTTAAACAGTGATTGTCAACAATTTCACCGATATCAACAAAGCGAACAACCACTTCTAACCGTAACTTATTTAACATGTACACACACACACACAATTTAAAAATATAATCAACAAATGGATTTATTAGCAAAATGCCAATGTAAATCTGAGTAATTTGGAACAATTGAGTATGCTTTACATTTTAGATATTGATTATTTTTATTCTACTTGTTAGGTAAGACAGCGTTACATTGTAAATTAATATTTATATTATTGTTATTAGGTAAGACAGCCTTACATTGGGCAGCAGCTGTTAATAACTACACTGCAGCTCAAGTCTTGTTACAGCACGGAGCCAATAGAGACGCTCAGGACCATAAGGTAAAGTTCGTTGTCATAGTAACCATGCATACAACCTGTAAATATAAAGGTCAAGTTCATTTATGTAGGGAGATTTCTATTGGTCAAAATGGAGAATTTTGAATTTATGTATGTTGAGGCCATACAAAATAATTTATGGCTGTTTATTTATTTCTTTTTAAAGCACATACAGTCAAACCTGTATTAAGTGGTCACACTTGGGACAAAGAAAAAGTGTCCTTATAAGACAGGTGACCTCTTAAAAGAGGTTAAATTCATATGAAATTTTCTAAGACAGGACAAGAAAAAGGTGACCTTTTAATACAGGTGATTGCTTAATAGAGGTGGCCACATGGGCAGGTTTGACTATATCGTTGTGATACTTTCTTATTTATTTAATTGTTTCTTTAACAGAATTCTATTATTTTTTTCGTTCTTTCATTTGAAGCTGTACTTATTATTTGATACTTTTGTTTTTTTAATACTACTGACAGACCATGTGTAGTATGAAGATTTTTACTTAAATAATGCACACTGCATCCTTAGGGTAATGGTAGGGATGTAACGATACACTTTTTCCACAAGCGATACGTATAGCGATATTTGATATGTATTACGATACGTATCGCGATACGTTTTATAGGAATATGTAACTATTCCTTGAAGTCCATGCTGGTCGCCATGTTTTTTTTTATATGAGATCGCTTATGTACTAGCGGAAATTATAAATATTTGATTAATTAATTTTAAAAGCATAAATTAATTGATTCACTTTTCTCAAAATATTAATTAAATGATCACCAAAAGAAGAAAACGGAAGTTCAACACTACTTTTTTTTCAAAAAATGAGCATCATATCGTTTGTATCGTAAGCGGCCTCCACGTATCGTGAACTGAACCGTCCCCAAAATAATCATGATTTCGGTACATACGGTGAATCGTTTCCCCCCTTAGGTAATGGTTAACATGCTTGCCTCAAGTGTGGTAGATGCTGAGCTCAAGCCCCGGTTGGGTCAAACCAAAGACTATAAACTTGATATTTGTTGCTTCTCTGCTAAGCACACAGTATTAATGAGAAAGAGCACAGACAATCAGGCAAAGAATCGGGATAATGTGTCCGAATGGAGCAACTTATCTACCAGCAAGCTGTTGTTTCAGTGAGCTAGCACTATTAACAGTGGAGCAACTTGTCTACCAGCAAACTGTTGTTTCAGTGAGCTAGCACTATTAACAATGGAGCAACTTGTCTACCAGCAAACTGTTGTTTCAGTGAGCTAGCACTATTAACAATGGAGCAACTTATCTACCAGCAAACTGTTGTTTCAGTGAGCTAGCACTATTAACAATGGAGCAACTTGTCTACCAGCAAACTGTTGTTTCAGTGAGCTAGCACTATTAACAATGGAGCAACTTGTCTACCAGCAAACTGTTGTTTCAGTGAGCTAGCACTATTAACAGTGGAGCAACTTGTCTACCAGCAAACTGTTGTTTCAGTGAGCTAGCACTATTAACAATGGAGCAACTTGTCTACCAGCAAACTGTTGTTTCAGTGAGCTAGCACTATTAACAGTGGAGCAACTTGTCTACCAGCAAACTGTTGTTTCAGTGAGCTAGCACTATTAACAGTGGAGCAACTTATCTACCAGCAAACTGTTGTTTCAGTGAGCTAGCACTATTAACAATGGAGCAACTTGTCTACCAGCAAACTGTTGTTTCAGTGAGCTAGCACTATTAACAGTGGAGCAACTTATCTACCAGCAAACTGTTGTTTCAGTGAGCTAGCACTATTAACAGTGGAGCAACTTGTCTACCAGCAAACTGTTGTTTCAGTGAGCTAGCACTATTAACAATGGAGCAACTTGTCTACCAGCAAACTGTTGTTTCAGTGAGCTAGCACTATTAACAGTGGAGCAACTTGTCTACCAGCAAACTGTTGTTTCAGTGAGCTAGCACTATTAACAATGGAGCAACTTGTCTACCAGCAAACTGTTGTTTCAGTGAGCTAGCACTATTAACAGTGGAGCAACTTGTCTACCAGCAAACTGTTGTTTCAGTGAGCTAGCACTATTAACAATGGAGCAACTTGTCTACCAGCAAACTGTTGTTTCAGTGAGCTAGCACTATTAACAATGGAGCAACTTGTCTACCAGCAAACTGTTGTTTCCGTGAGCTAGCACTATTAACAATGGAGCAACTTATCTACCAGCAAACTGTTGTTTCAGTGAGCTAGCACTATTAACAGTGGAGCAACTTGTCTACCAGCAAACTGTTGTTTCAGTGAGCTAGCACTATTAACAATGGAGCAACTTGTCTACCAGCAAACTGTTGTTTCAGTGAGCTAGCACTATTAACAATGGAGCAACTTGTCTACCAGCAAACTGTTGTTTCAGTGAGCTAGCACTATTAACAGTGGAGCAACTTGTCTACCAGCAAACTGTTGTTTCAGTGAGCTAGCACTATTAACAATGGAGCAACTTGTCTACCAGCAAACTGTTGTTTCAGTGAGCTAGCACTATTAACAATTCAACTAAGCGTGTTCATCTAGTACAAAGCGGATATCATTATCATCTCATCAAAAAAACTTGTTCTCGCTGTGACATAGCTGGAAAATTGCTCATTTGGTATTAAGCAACAATCACTCACTGCTAACTCTAGATTGAGTTAAAGTAGAGTTTATAATATTTTATTCATAAGAGACACGCCACGATATAGCTGAATTACTGCTAAAGTTGGCGTTAACACCAATCAATATTCATTAGAGAATTCTTGTGATTTATATATTTAGATTATTTATTTTTATTTCAGGATGAAACGCCATTATTTTTGGCAGCAAGGGAGGGAAGTTTTGAAACTGCCAAAATACTTCTGGAGCATTATTCTAATCGAGAAATTACCGACCACATGGATAGATTACCGAGAGATATTGCCTCGGAACGAATGCATCATGACATTGTACAATTATTGGACGAATATTGTATAAGTAGTCCAATGTCGTTGCCGACATCTCCGAACGGCTTGCATTTTATGCATGCGAAACATTCAAAACAATTAAAACAAAAGAAGACCAAGCATGGTCATGGCCCAGGAACACCAGTGTCGCATAATGGTGTTGTTATGAATGGTGTTCACACAAAAAGGGCGAGAAGTAAGAAAAAGTCTCCCAAGGGAAATGTAAATTCTCAGAACAGTGAAGGATCAATAGGAACTGTCTCTCCGGGGAACTCTATTGAGTCGCCACTCGGTTACGAGCGGACGCCTCCTCCATACGACAGCATGTATGGCAACGGACAAAGATATTTACAACAACAGACTTTACAGCAGTCCATTGAAGAACTGCAAAAAAATTGTGCAATCAATCAAGTGCTAGACGTTCAGAATCATTACGATAATAATTCTAGAGACCTACGGAATTGTTACGATAAGACTCTTATGGAGCAGGAATATAGTTTGTGGCACCAAGGACATCAAAATACACAAATAAATCCCCAACATTCTCAACCATCAAATATTCCAACACCGCCACAGAGCATCCAATCTAATCCTAGTCCGATTGGTCAAATAACACCATCGAAACCACCGAAAAATTTGCCGACATCACCAACTCATATTCAGGCAATGCAGCAACGTGCGCGACAAGAACGTGCAAACGGAAGCCCACCAAACAGACAGACAGATTTATCATGTTCATTTCAAAGTAAAAATCATAGCGAAACCATACCATTCTCGACGTTTGGGAGAGTACAAAAACTCCCACCGACACCACAGACAATGTACAGAGAACAATTTCCGACTCCTCCTTCCCAACATAGCATGGGGTCGCCACCACAAATTATACATCATCCAGTGCCTCCAGACCATTATCTTACACCATCACCAGATTCACCGGGACAATGGTCAAGTTCATCACCTCATTCAGCTCATTCTGATTGGTCAGAAGGAATTTCAAGTCCTGATCAAAACATACGGACGACTACCCAACATCCCGTCTTTTTGTAACATTCTTTTTTGTTTACATGTACTTTATATTATTATTTACTTCTTTTTGAAAGAGGAAATTTGCATTTATTTCTTTCATTTCATTGCATTATGTTAAAAAAAAAACCACTAAAGTGTGAAAATTGTGAACAACTTTAAATAATTTGTGAACAAATTTAAAGAAGTTATGAACAAATTTAAATAGTTTGTAGACAAGTTTAAAATAATATGACCAAATTTAAAGAATTTATGAACAAATTTAAATAATTATGTGAACAAATTTAAATAATTATGTGAGCAAATTTAAAAACAATTATTGACACAGAAGGGCAGAAATATTAAGCCTTTTGGTGAACAAAGTATTAAATGATTTAATAGTGTACAAACAAAACAGGAAGTTGATAAAAACTTTAACAAAGAAAACATGTTAAAGTTTGTATGATGTTTTTATTTTGTATTCTGCATTTAGTGAAAATGAATGAACTGTTTAAGAGGAAGAGAGTTATCAAGTCTGATTTTCACATTTTTTAAATGGAGATTTTATTTTTTGTTCATGATTATCTTTTTATTGTTGAGACTGCCATTTTGTTTTTTATACATATATATATGTTCGTCATTTTGTCATTGCACAAAAAAGTGCCATCATTTTTGTATTTTTATTTCATAATCTGTACATAAAATGATTAAATTTTATAGAAATTTCTTTTGGGTTATGATACTAATAATTTTATGCTTTGTAAAGGAAAAACTGCTGGAAGATTAAAAAAATATATAAATAAATAAAACATGTGTTTTATCAGGTTAACCAGAACTCCTGTTTGTTAAATACAATCTTGATAAATTTTTAAAATAGCCAAATTGGTACATCTATTTAAAGTACAATATTATTGCTTGCAAATACAATGACAGAGATGCTGATTTCCTTTTTTTGGGACAAAATATTTTGGACTAAACTGTGTCAAACTTCGTCCAAACGCCCAGCTTTATAAATTACAAAAAAGGGTGCAATCGACTCGCAGCCGCAAGTGATAAAGTTTACCAGTTGCTTGTCCATGGTCGGTGGTTCTCTACAGGTACTCCGGCTTCTTCCACCACTAAAACTGGTCGCATGATATTGCTGAAAGTGGCGTTAAACACCAAAAATCAATCAATCATGAAGGTATTCTGGCAATGTATAGGGGAGAGGGATCCTCTTTTTCATCTCTGCAACGCTTTAAAATAGTTTGCATTTCTAAGGAAACATTTTATAATTTGTTCATGTTTAACACTTTCTTATCAATACATATTGAGAAAAAGACAGATTTCTACAGAAAACAAGACAATATGTTTAATATTACATTGTAAGATTTTAAGTTGTCATTTTTATCGTGGGCTACATGTTATAGGAGGCCAGTATTTTACAAGAAATACATGTATATGACAGTGCTTTTAAATATAGAGGTAATATAATGTTTTTTTTAAATCATAGAATTCCATTATCATAATACATAGAGAGATTTATAGTATGCAGCAAATTTGGTTTCCATGGAAACTGTACTTGTATTGCTTTTTTTTTCTTACCAGAGTAAAATCTGGTATAATCGTGTTTACATAAAAATTGCAGTATTGAAAATGTGTAAATAGTGCTATATTTTGACTGTAAACAGGATCAAACAAAGTATGATTTCATTTAGGAGATAACTGTCTTGTAATTGAAGATTTGTCATCGTCAATCATTGATTTGATGGCTGCAAATTATGTTTCTTGGCTATGCATTGATTAAGCCATTTAATGTATATTTTTGACCATCAAATCTGTGTTTGATTATTATTTTAGCAGTTATTTATAGTGCATTCAGTTCATTCAAGTAAATAGATGAGAAAAAATCTGGTGTAATGTTTTGGGTAAAAAAAGCATAGATATATGGTTGTCATGGAAAATAAATTTGCTGCATGAAAAGACACAAACTTTGCAAATGTATAAAATTTGGTGCATTTATAGTTTATTGTATTGTGTGTAAATAAGAGATTTTGTTTTTACACATTTTATTGTGAGATATTGATTTTTATCAAGTTTGTCAAGATACGTCAAATCAGACTGCATTTTATGCAATTCTTTATATAATGAAACCCACTCGATACCATAAAGTATTTACTACAATAAATATCCCACCTTTTTTTTTTTTTTTCACAGAAATATCGTAATGTACAAAAATCACAGCAATTCATCCAAAGGACTATTATCTGTTGTAAACAAAATCAATATATTTGTATTATAAAAAAAAAGTTTATATTTTACATTTAATTTTTTTTTTCTGTTTTGACTGCCAAATAATTATAATACAGTGTACCCTCGTTATATTGCCCCCGCCCCTCTTTAATCTGCCATCTTCACTTAGCGCCATCAAATTTCAAAGTCCAAATTTCCCAAAATCATGTATAGTTTTTATGTAAATTTCTCTCTCGATACTTTGCCAAAATACAAACCAGTGACTTGCGACAGGTTGGTGGTTTCCTTCACCAATAAAATTAACAGCCACGATAAGACTGAAATATTGTTGAAAGTGATGTTCAACACCATAACCCTAACCCAAATCAGTGACTTGCGACAGGTCAGTGGTTTTCTCCATGTACTCCAGTTTCCTCCACCAATAAAACTGACTGCCGCGATATAGCTGAAATATTGTTGAAAGTGGCGTTAAACACCATAAATTTATACCAAAAGGCAGTAATATAACGAGAGTGTACTGTGGAAGAATTATTAACAATCTGGAGATATTTCTAGTGTTTGTAGGAATATTTTTTCTTAAGATATTCTACAACAGTATTTATTTCACCCACCGTATCATGTGTTTTCCTAATACTTTTAAACAAAATTGAAAACTATTTTTTCTTAAGATATTGTACAACAGTATTTTTTTAAGTAGCACAATTCACCCACCTTATCATATGTTTTCTGTAGACCTACAAAAAATTGAAAGCTATTTTTTCTTTAAGATATTGTACAACAATATTTTTTTAAGTAACACAATTCACCCACCGTGTCATGTTTTCCTAATACTTCAAAAAAAAAATTGAGAACAATATAATAATCATTGAAATTCATCCTCAGTATGATCTCAGCTAAAATGTGGACCAAAAAATGCTTATTAATAAAGTGTGTTTGACAAAGGCAGTTTAGCTGCAAATTATTTCTTTATTAACCTTTTTGTATTGCTTTGTTAGGGACAGAAACTTTCTTGTGAATATAGTGTATTTTTTAATGTACGATTTATTTTTACAAATACTATGGTAGATATCAAGAAATGTTTAGATCCCCTGCCCTATTAAGAAACATATTTTTGTTTTATTTTCTGAAAAACTGTTGTCCGTTTTCTGTGAAATCACAAAATATATTGTTTCGTTTTAATTTCACATTAAACGCTGCAATGTTAAAAATGAGTATAGCTAAACCTTGAATATTTTCTGTTAAACAGTAGACCAATTTTGCATAAATCAGAATTTCTGTGCACCCTGATGATGCATTTACAAAATTCCTGTTATGTCACGAGGTGTAATATTTCGTGCTATTTTTACATCATATTTATCACATGACTCTATAATCTTATCAGCTCATAAGATAATATTGGGGTATATTTTTTTTTCACCAAACCACATTTTAACATAAATGTTTTTTTCTTTAAAAAAGATGTGATTTTACGTTAAGTGATGAAACGGGTAACTTAACTTGTCTCCTACCTGACCATTTTAACCTTTAACCTATACAAAGCAAAATAAATTTCATTTTGTACTGCAGTGATTAAAAGGGTAACTTATCGCCAATTTCGACCTTTAACCTTTACCAAAGCATTCATTTTTTTCTGCTGTGGTGCTCCCTGATCTCCAGAATTATACGCATTTAAATGAATCATTCCATTAAAGTATAACATCAGTTTGTTAGAAGCTTTTTTTTTTACTTTTGTTAATCTTGTTATTTTTCTAAGGAGTTCCATTTTTTAAAGATATTTTTTGTTTATAAAAGACGGTAGTATGGTAATTATTTTGATTATTTTGCTCGAGTTAAAGTGATAGGTTGTTGTTAAAAAAACAAATTTGTTGTTTTAAATTAAGATTTTTTTCAAAATTTGCTGAAATAATGGATTTTTACTGAAAGTTAATTGATCCAAAAAAAAAAGAAGAAAGGAATTTAAAAAAATGGTACATAGAATCTTATTGGACAATTCAAATTAAAAAAAAATGATAATAAGAATCTTATTGGACAATTCAAATTTAAAAAAAAATGATGTTTAAATCTATTAATTCAGTTTTCTATTTCAACAGAAGCTACAAATACAGTTTAGTATAATTTGAGGGGAAAGGTTAATAACTAAACTCAGAACTGAAATTGGAAAAAAAATTAATATAGATTTAAGTTACGTTGCTACCGATATTTTTAGGGGCAGGTCATTTTTGTTTATAGGTAGGAATGTATTTCCTCAGCATTTTATTTTAAAGACGATGTTTTTCTTTTGCTAATATTTTTAGACAACTTCAGTTTTGTAAATACATGTGTAATTCAACATTGAGTTTCTTTTTTTTTTCTTAGGGCATGTATTTTTATGTTTATGTACATTAAGTTATTTTGTAGAGGAATCACACAAAACATCGCGTTATTTGTAGAACAAGGTCACATGAATACATAAAACAATTCAAAATAAAAAAAGATATATTTAGTAATGGTCATTTTATTTGTTTGTGGGGTAACTCACTATACTACTAGTCACTTTCAGTCTGTTCTCTTCTTTTTACATACATATTGAACTAATCCCATTTTCCATTGGGTTTTTTTATGGTGTTTAACACCACTTTAAACAATATTCCACATATATCATGGCGGTCAGTTTTGTTGATGGAGGAAACTGGAGTGGCCGGAGAAAACCACTGTCCTGCCGCAAGCCACTGACAAGCTTTATCACATAATGTTGTACACCTCGCTATGAGCGGATTTGAACTCACAACATCAGTGGTGATAGGCAATGATTGTAAATCCAACTAGCATACGATCACGACCATTTTCCAGTGCTATATCAAAAGTAAGTGAGTGGTTGTTGTTTAACTCCCAATGATGAGATGCTGTCTGAATTGTACTATCCCAACATGCTTAGTTGTAATTTTGTAGTGTTAGCTCACTGAAAACAGTTGTGGGTAGACATTTCACTTCACTCAGACACATTATCCTAATTCCAAGCTCTTGCTCTTTAATGCTGCATGCTTAATGCAGAAGCAGCAAATATTAATATTATAGTCTTTGGTTTGATCCGACTGTGATATGAACCCATGAGCTGTCACACTCGAGGCAAACAAACTAACCATTATACACCACTGATTTGGTCACTATATCAAGATAATTATTGTAAGATCAGTTGACAGGGTAGAACAACATGATTTTAATCTGCCTACCCTTCCGGAGCACCTGAGTTCACCCCCGACTTGATCTTTAGTTTTATGTGTATGTTTTGTAGATGGTTGTTTGTCCTTTTTCTTTTGGCCATTGTGTTGTATGTTCTTCTTGAATTCTCATTAGCTCTTTGGTATCTTCAAACTCTTCTTACTGCAAGCACAAATTTATAAAATGTAAAACCATAAAACTAGATATTGGACATTCTAAGTGCAATATTAGAATGATTAAGATTGATTTATTGTTGTTTAATGTTAAGTTATCAACGTTTCATCATGACAAGAACAAGTTACATTTAGTTATATCATGACAAGAACAAGTTACATTTAGTTATATCATGACAAGAACAAGTTACATTTAGTTATATCATGACAAGAACAAGTTACATTTAGTTATATCATGACAAGAACAAGTTACATTTAGTTATATCATGACAAGAACAAGTTACATTTAGTTATATCATGACAAGAACAAGTTACATTTAGTTATATCATGACAAGAACAAGTTACATTTAGTTATATCATGACAAGAACAAGTTACATTTAGTTATATCATGACAAGAACAAGTTACATTTAGTTATATCATGACAAGAACAAGTTACATTTAGTTATATCATGACAAGAACAAGTTACATTTAGTTATATCATGACAAGAACAAGTTACATTTAGTTATATCATGACAAGAACAAGTTACATTTAGTTATATCATGACAAGAACAAGTTACATTTAGTTATATCATGACAAGAACAAGTTACATTTAGTTATATCATGACAAGAACAAGTTACATTTAGTTATATCATGACAAGAACAAGTTACATTTAGTTATATCATGACAAGAACAAGTTACATTTAGTTATATCATGACAAGAACAAGTTACATTTAGTTATATCATGACAAGAACAAGTTACATTTAGTTATATCATGACAAGAACAAGTTACATTTAGTTATATCATGACAAGAACAAGTTACATTTAGTTATATCATGACAAGAACAAGTTACATTTAGTTATATCATGACAAGAACAAGTTACATTTAGTTATATCATGACAAGAACAAGTTACATTTAGCTATATCATGACAAGAACAAGTTACATATTCCAGGAAATGATGTCTGATGTTTTGTACTATTCCAACACACTTAGTTGGATTTCTAAAGTGCTATTCCCCTGAAACAACGGTCAGCAGGTAGACATGTGACTCCATTAGTATTCGAGCACACTATCTCCTGATTCTCACTCTTTGCTCTTGCTCCATAATGTTGCATGCTTAAACAGAGAAGCAGCAAATACGAATGCTATAGTCTTTAGTTTGACCAGACGTCGGCTTGAACCCATGATTTACCGGTGACGGTCAGAAAGTCTGAAACCCAAATACAAAATTTAATTTGACTATTGGATCTTCGGACTATCAGACGTTCGGGCTATCGGGCCGACACCGTTGTGTGTATATAATAAAAATCGGCCACGACAGACACGCTATGCAAAACACGGTAGCAAGCACTCCAACTAGTTAAGCTGTATTGTAATACAGCGATTGGTAATGCAGTGTATTAAAATCTAGAGTATCAAAGACGTGAATTCGACGCCCATCGTTCGATGGCTGTAGAAAACTGAGTTTTACTTTCAGACGTATATTTGTGTGTGTGGACCGCATCGTTGGTGTAACCTTGATATTTGCTGTTTACAGCAATATGGAGTAAGAGCATATACTTGTTGGTTCGAATCAGGATAATGTGTCCGAGTTGAGAGACATGTCTACCTATGGCCACTGACTGCTGTTTCAGTGAGCCAGCACTATAAAAATCCGAATTAGCGTGGTGGTCTAGCACACAGCTGACGCTATCATTTCATCGAATATAGCCTGTTTTCGACATTGGTTCGATATAATGTTGTATCGAGTACACCTCGCATGAGTGAGTTCGAACTCACAACTTTAGTGGTGATAGACATTGATTGCACAAGTAGTTGTTAATCCAACTATCATACGATCACGACCACGGCGGCCCCAGTCACACTATAGCTGGAATAGGAGCTATATTGATTATACAGGATATACAACTACAACCTGATTTACAGTAAGATTTTGTATTAAATGATAAGTTCCTCTGATGACCATATCATAATTCATTGGTCAATTGGCTAGATTGATTAATTGTGCTTAACGCCACTTTCAGCTATATCATGGCGACCAGTTTTAGTGGTGGAGTACCCGGAGAGAACCACCGACCATGGGCAAGCAAATGGTAAACTTTATCACGTGTGGCTGCGAGTCGAGTGCACCCTTTTTGTAATTTACAAAGCCGGAGGCGAACCCACGCCGTATTGAGCCACCCGGGACCCCGGGTTGGTGTTATCTACCACCGTAGCTCGTGTGGTCTTTTTTGCCACAACATAGCTCAAACATATTCAATTGAAGCTGAGCGAAGGCTAAATGTTCCCAATGTACTGTTAAGCAGTGCAAACATCTAGTTGTTTGTTTGTTTGTTTGATGGTGTTTAACGTCACTTTCAACAATATTTCAGCTATATCGTGGCGGTCAGTTTTATTGGTGGAGGTAACCGGAGGACCCGGAGAAGACCACCGACCTGTCGCAAGTCACTGACAAACTGACATCACTGGCTCGCCCTGATCAAGATACGAACTCACAACATCAGTGGTGATAGGTAGTTGTAAATTGAACTATCATACGATCACGGCCACGACGGCCCCTAGCTGAACAAAGGATAACTGTCCCCAATATACTGTAAAGCAGTGCAAGCACATAGTTTACACCCAGTGCCGGATTTACCATTGTGCTTATGTGTGCTTAAGCACAGGGCCCCGTCAACATTTTTTTACATGGATTTATGCTTATGTGGTGCAATTTTTAACTATTCCTAAATTTCCTGAGCATGTATGCCTGACTGCCTGTGTAGGCCTACCGGGTCTACTACCTTCGACGCCCAAGTAAGGGGCCTCATAACTTAACTAGTACAGGGCCTCATTTGTCCTATATATCCGGCATTGTTTACACATCGTACAATAAGTCATTGGTTGTTCAAGACCATGTGCGATGTTATAGTTATAAATAAACGTTAGAGAATACTGAAGGGACAATCCAGAGAAACAAGACGAAGAAAAAAAAACAACACAATATCCGTTGAACACCGCTATGCGCAAACATACACAAATAACGCCAAAAGACATGAGTTTTCCTACAAACAACTGGAGGCAAAGACGAACCGAACATCGTTTTGGGGGAGTTTTCTATCAATTATTGATTATCTGAAAATGCCGTATGTCAATGTTATTATTTTGTTTTGTTTAATTAATAAGGTTACGTTGGTGTTGCGTAGGAAGTGTCAGATGTTATGTGTTTGGTTTATAGACGTAGGTTCCTTCATTATAAATCTAGTGAAAAGAAATTATAGACAATATATCACACTTGTTTTGTTCTACGCTGACGCCATACACTTATTATAAACTGTTTTCCAAAGTCGATAACACTATTTTTTTCCAGCTGCAACAGTACACACTTGCAGTTTTACACTCATAACGACATTAAGAAACTGCTTGTAAAATACTCCGTTACATCACGAGGTAAGTATTTTTTAATACTAAATAATTTTTGTTTGTGTGCTTGCCTGATGGTTTTTAACGCCACTTTCAACAATATTTCAGCTATTTCGTGGCGGTTAGTTTTATTGGTGGAGGAAATTGGAGGACCCGGAGAAAACCACCTAGCTGTCGCAGAATTACAGTCATTTCGTACCATAACCATTTCGTACCTGCCATTTCGTACCATAGTGAAAATCATTTTCGTACCATAACCATTTCGTACCATTGCCATTTCGTACCATATGCAGATCGACACATTATGACCATATATACATATTATTAATTTTATTAAATGTTCAGTGATTTCAACATTATTTATCATTTAATTTAATAAAGATAATTATTTCGTTACAACTTGTAGAACCTTTGAAGTAATAAAGCTTTGTCTGCATTTAATTTATTATTTGCGTAACAGTTAATCAAAGATGGTAATTAAAAAATAAAAGAACTAATCATTGTCCATTTGCTTTTATTGCTATTAGATCAAAAGTAGTGTTTAGGAAATGAAATGAAAAGAAGTCCAAGCTCATATCGTTTGAGGAGAAATTCAAACAAAAGTTACCCAAGCTCTAATTTTCTAAAGAGAAAGCCATGCACTTTTTTTTGTTTTTACAAATATTTCCTACTGGTTTATCCGATCAAATTACTTGAATTTTTTTTATTAACATGAAAAATCTTAAAAGTGATTTTTTTATGAATATAATTCATATGCAAAAATGACGGGTAACGAGTGTCTACGTTGCAATTCCACGGTTAGACCAAGACAATAAGCTGAAAATCACTGTATTGTGTAATATAAACCTTTATTCATAACAACAAACATTTTGTTTATTGAGTTCTTAAAAGTATTGAGTATAAAAGTTACTTGTCTCTATTTTGGTAAACCGGAAGTAAATCGCGCCGATCTTTCTTGTATATTTTCACTCCGTGATAACTAAAACATCAATAAAATTAACTTATAAATATCATTTAAGTCATTTAATATCATCTACAAAGTAATGCAATACTTTTACATGTTTATTTTGCGTTATTTCAGTAGTAGACCCTAGTAGACTCTAATCGACTCTGTTGAGTATCACCGGGTATGAATTGGTCATAGTGTATCTACTTCCATATCACATATGGTACGAAATGGTCATAGTGTAATTCTATTTCCGGATCTCCTGTACTTGGCGATCACAATACTGGTATACTAGTATTGTGCACAATACTGGTATACAAATTCGTTCCAGTATTGTATACCAGTATTGTACCAGTATTGTGATTTTAAAAAAAATATATTTTACTTGTGTATAGTATTGTAGTAAGTATTGCAATAGGTATTGTGGAAATGTTACTACTAGTATTGTCAATACCCGATTCTACAAGGATTTTTATGTGTGTAGGGTAGCTATGTTGACTTTGACAT
Source organism: Bathymodiolus septemdierum (assembly GCA_963383655.1). Classification (NCBI taxonomy): domain Eukaryota; kingdom Metazoa; phylum Mollusca; class Bivalvia; order Mytilida; family Modiolidae; genus Bathymodiolus; species Bathymodiolus septemdierum. The sequence goes on from OY726528.1 coordinate 57,289,784, forward strand.
GAAAGCCTGCATAAAGTGTTGTATGATATATTTATTTTGTACAGTTATAGCATGTGAAAATCGAGCACTATTTCAATGAAAGCACTCATTAAAGCACATTTTACAACAAATGAAAATATCATGATAAAATTACATATTAAGGTGGTGATACACAGGTACTGTCATGAGAGTGAATCTTAAGTCTTCAATGGTCTTTGTCTTTAGTGGACCGTGTTCTTGAAATAGTTAGACCAGGTCTTCCTCTTCTTTGATTTTTTCAAGTAGGTCTTTTTTCCCTTCATCTATAGCTTGGTTGCTCTCTTCATTAGTGCTGTTTGATGTAACTGCCTGTCTCTTTCTGTATTGGTATTCTGTTTCTGATGATTTTCTTTTCCTTCTGACAGTGTGACCTGGCTCTGTAGACGGTATATGAACTGCTCTATTGTTGTCATACCTGGGCGAGTGTTGACACCATAGTGTTGTTGCTGCATCTTTGACTCCTGTTGTACTCTTGAGTTGGCCATTAGTAATCTGGTTGTAGAATTTTTCAAGAGTTGGATGTCTTAAGTTCAGTTTTTGCAAACTTATTGCATGGATATTAATTGTGTTTCACTGTGGTCTTTTTTCAGTTGTTCTAGTTAAATGAAAATGCAAGTTCATATATATTTTTACTTTGTATGATTACACGAAGGCAAAAAATTTACAATTTAGATTTCAAAAGTTCTTGCATAGAAAATAATTTTTTACAAGAAATAAACATAATACCTTGGGTTGCTATTTGAATCATAAATTTTCTAATTAACTAATTAAATGATTACAATAAACAATTAGTCATTTTTTCAATTAATTAGTTACTAATATGTGATTATATTTAATGTTTGATGTTATTGGTGATTTAATTTAATTCAAATTAATCAATATAATTAACTGGTTATTTTGCTTGATTTCATAGTTCTTTTGATGCTGTGAGTATAATTTTGTAAACTGAGTAATTTAATTTGTTGATGATCAAAGTTCTTTTGATACTGTGAATATAATTTTGCACACTTTGATGTTTCGTTTTGATTAGTTGGAAAAGAAATACTTTTGATCACAACTATGTAAACACAAGCTTACATAAGACTTAAATACCTAATTTTGCTTATTATTATTATAATTATTTGCTGTATGCTACATGTTTTGTTTTAATGCCCCTTTGATAAACAGTCTGAGTGCTTAATAACATTACTGGTATACCAGTATTGTTCACAATTTTGAAAAAAATCACAATACTGGAACAAATTTGTATACCAGTATTGTGCACAATACTAGTATACCAGTATTGTGATCGCCAAGTACAGGAGATCCCTATTTCCAAATTGGCTACTGGGCAATATTACATATGGTACGAAATGGTTTCTGGTTATGGTACGAAATTGCAATTTTGTGGTACGAAATGGTAAATTATGGTACGAAATGGTTATGGTGCAAAATACATATGGTACGAAATTGCAATTTTGTGGTACGAAATGGTTATGGTGCAAAATTCATATGGTACGAAATGGTTTCTGGTTATGGTACGAAATTGCAATTTCGTGGTACGAAATGGTAAATTATGGTACGAAATGGTTATGGTACGAAATGGTTATGGTACGAAATGACAAACTGTATCACATAATGTTGTACACCTAGCCCTGATCGAGATTGGAACTCAGAACATCAGTGGTGATAGGCGCTGGTTGCATATGTAGTTGTAAATCCACATACCATACAATCACGACCACGACTCCTCTCTCTAAATAATGTAGATGTACGTAAAACACAACACTGATTTTCAACGTCTCAATTCGTGGTCTATTTTTATGTTCGATGGGTTGAGGCGATTGTTCGATTTGATGGAATTGTTGACCATCAACTGTATTTTCATAATAAAATAATTGAAACAACAAAGGTGTTGGAAATTTGGTAAACATCAGAATTTGCTGCTCTTCCGCTAAGCAGTCAATATTAAGGAGTAAAAGCAAATGCTAGCTGGTTTTGTATATAGATAATGTGCAAGTGGGATGACAGTTATAATCTATTGAGAAAGTTCGTAGTTTGAGCAAGAGAATTTAAAGCCATTCTCCATTTTTCTATTTTGTTTAGACATACCTGTAGTTGTACCTATAGCAATCAGTGCCCATCACCACTAACTTTATCACATAATGTTGTATCGAGTACACCTCGCAACGAGCGGGATTCGAACTCACACAGTGGTGATAGACACTGATTGTACAGGTGAAGATAGGGCGTTTCTCAAATGTGTTTTACGTTTGGTGATTGTGGAATACGTTTTATTGCACAGTTGAATCGTTTATAACAGAGCCTGGATCTGCACGAGTGTCTCGGGATTTGAAATAGTTTCCAGTTATCATTTTTTGTATTTCTTTTTCTTTTCTTTTTCTTGTTGAAAAAATGGACAATCTGTTGAGGAATCCATGTTGACCACAATGACAGCACTTTGGATTATTGCTACAATCGGTTCCTACGTGGTCTTCCTCTCAATTAGGTTTAGGGTTCTGGTGTTTAACGCCACTTTCAACAATATTACAGTTATATCGTGGCGGTCATTTTATTGGTGGAGGAAACTGGAGTATCAGGAGAAAATCACCGACCTGTCGAAAGTCACGTACAATCTTTATCTCCCCATTTGTGAGGAATATTCATTTATATAAGAAAATAAATAAATAAAAAAAAAGAATAAAATGTTCACGCGATCAGTTAATGGGCTTGTCCTGACCAGCTGATTGATCGAACCGGGTTCCATCTCCCGTCTAGATGAAGTAAAGGCTAAGATAATGCGTGGTGACAATTTCCACCACAGTGTCGTCCCACTTAGTCTATATGTATGAAGATGTTTTGGCCTATTCGTTGTACCCGGGCCCCACAGGTGAGGTGAACTTAAATAAATCCAGGTAAAAAAAAATTTGTTTATTTCATGATCGTATTTCTATCACAGATGCTCTATAAAATTTGGACTAGGGTGTGTTTATTACCACATTAAACAATATTTCATTTATATTCTGTTTGTCAGTATTAATGGGATAGGGGCGGGGACTTGAGTACCCGAAGAGAGAGAGAATAAACAAAAACACTATTTATATATATATGGTGACTACCAGACATGTTGGGAGAAGAAATCCCTGACAATTATATCAAACTCACCGTTTAAACAACCACTTGTTTAAATGTAACACTTTAGGTGGGGGCTTAGGGTTATGGTGTTGACCGTCACTTTCGACAATATGTCAGTTATATTGTGGTGGAACCGCATCGGTGGCATAACGGTTAGCGTGCAGTAGATCGTGGGTTCGAACCCCGGTCGGGTCAAACCAAAGACTATAAAATTGATATTTGTTTTCCTCCGCTAAGTACACAGCATTAAGGAGAAAGAACAAAGACTGGTTGGCTCGGAATCAGAATAATGTGTCCTAGTGGAGCGACATGTCTACCCGCGGACTGTTGTTTCAGTGAGCTGGCACTATAAAAATCCAACTCAGCGTGTTGGTTTAGAACAAAGCGGACCTCATCCTTATCGCATTGAAAATTAACTTGTTCTCGCCATATGATATGGCTGGAAAATTGCTGAATTGGCGTTAAACAACAATCACTCTCTATATTGTGGCGGTCTGTTTTAGTGGTGGAGGAAATCGGAGTACCCGGAGAAAACAACCGACCTGCCTCAAGTCACCGACAAACTTTATCACATAATGTTCACAGTATAGGAACCTGTCGCCTGAAATCTCTTATTGACGTGCTCATCTGTAAACTGCATTACGGTTTCGGTGGAATTCGACATCTCACGCCTTCACGGCAGGTAAGTTTGTCTATGTTTTCATTAAATTCTAATAACCTGTATGTCCAAAAACTTTACAGAATGCGTATTATTAACAGGCACTTGTTTCATTCAAAAAATATATGCCCCCTCCTCTTCCTAAGTAAGGAAGAGGAGGGAGCATATCATATGTTTCTTGAATGAAACAAGTGCCTGTGGTATTATTGATTGATGCAAGGACTGCATCTTTGTTTTTTTTTAATGTATTAGCCCTATAGCGCGGTCATATTTATCATTTTAACAGGTTCTTTTAAACAAGAATAAAATAAGATTGTCCCGTTTGACCCTTTATCCTTGAATAATATTCCCGATACTTGTGTTGGTAATGTCAATAGATATGAACACAGTTTATGCAAAATTACAGATATGAATATCTCAGCATTGTCAAATAAATAGACATTTTAAAATATATTCAATGTAAGCTGTTTGACGTCGTCCGATTTGACAACTGTAAGTCTGTTTACAGTGTCGTCTGAAGACTGTTTGACGTGCCAAAAGGTACTGTTTAGAAGTATTTGGTGCTTTATTCATACTTTTATGATGCACTAATGAAGGCAATGAACTATATAAGAGATTCTTTTAAGATCGTCGAATATAAGTAACGCTACCTGGCATCGAATTATATATTAAATACTCAGTAAATTGCAAAGGAAGTCAAATAGCTGGATCATGTTGGCTTTGGGTAATCTTGCTAAAAAGCAGAAATCCAAACTTTAAAGCATTAACAATGACATAGATTATGCTACAGCAGTTTCAGATGTCCTATAACTGCTAATTTTCATTTACTGCAAATACCAAGTATATCACATTCAAGGCAGCCATTGCTTCCTTGTGCTGTAGTATACCTGATGAATATAAGAATTCCGTCTAAACCGGCGATAAAGACCATCTTGAAACTGAAATTGGTTCGAGCGTATGCTTCATGTTAAAGCCTTGCTTTAAGCTTAAAATGAAGTCGTTTCTTTTCATTAATTTGATTAAAAATAGTTCATTTCCTTACCTGAATATATCTCATTTATTCTCCACCTAATGCAGCTGTAATGAGTAAACCATTTGAATTTCGGGGAAGGGGGTTAGCTTGGGAGATCTAGAGAGATCAAATTATATTTTTAACTCGTTCGCCACTATTTTTTTCCGCCAACGCCGAGGAAATTTAACCTTTATCATACAATTCATAATATGAGCGCGGATTGAGGAAATTTAAGGTTTTTATAGTGCTAGAATAAAATCATGTGTATTTATTTTCACAAATATTAAGATAATCATATTTAAAATCAACAGAACACCCCCCACCCCACCCCTTTCTTCCAAAAGATAAATATATCAATGATAGCAACCGTATCCAAAGAATTTTGCACGATGTTGCATTTGTTTGACGACCTATGATTGGATAAAATCATTCCTAAAAATAACGATAGAAGGCAGAGCCATATATGAAAATCTAGAGAATAAGATTAATATGCTTTACTGGCCAGTGGGAAATTCCATTCCTACAAATAACGATAGAAGGCAGAGCCATATATGGAAATCTAGAAAATAAGATTAATACGCTTTACTGTCCAGTGGAAAATTCCATATGCCAGGTGACTGCAGCATTGTGTAATCTATTATTGCATAATTTGACCTTGCAGTGACGCTGTCCGAAATAAAGAAATATTGTAATCGATAACTGAGGCGACGTATGCCAAGTGTACTTGGCCAGACAGAAGGTCAGTGCTTAAATTTGTCTAGTGACCATTACGTCTTTAGCCTTAGAACTTCCAAGAAAGTCCGTCAAACAGAGTTCGTTGAAAAAATGTAGTTACTGTTTCAAGTTATAGATCAGCAACATCGTACAAAAATGTTCTAAGCTCCCGTGACCGACTATGATTATTTAGACGGTCAGTAAATTGTTGAAGGGTGAGCGCTCTTAGAACTTATAATGTCTATGTAGTTTACGAAATGCCAGTATTGTCTACAATATGGTAAACTGAGGGTTGATATTTACTGCCGATATTAAATTTCAGTTTGCCAATTTAAATCGATGTACAGTCAAACCTGTGTATAAAGGGCACTCAAGGGAACCTGAAAATGTGGCCTTTATAAGCGGGTGCCCTTTATATACAGGTTAAAATTATAGACGCTATTCATCAATGGGAAATATGAGGCTGCCCTTTATAGACAGTGATTTGTTATATAGAGGTGCCCTTTAAGGCAGGTTTGACTGTAATTGGTCATGCGTCTCATATAAAGAGAAATTATTTCCCATGTAGTAAAAAAAAAGAACTATTAAAAGTCAAAGCAACCATGTATACAACGACTTTTTTTACTACAAGATCTATCCTAACGTTTCCACAGAATGGAACCTAAGCCATTGTTAGCTCACCTTTCTTTGAATTAAAGCAAACGCGAGCTTTCTCTGTTACTCATTATATATACATTGTATAATGCAATGTTGTTTGTAACGACGATTTTGATTGGATGACGTCTAAATTTTCATGGCATCAATCCCACGGTTGATGCCATCGGAGAAACTACGCAAGCGCAGAGGTAAACTGAAAGATTTAAAACTTCTCACTTTAACTGCGTTTTGTCTGAATACATTGTAATGAAGATAACAGTATTGTTTTTTAAGCTTTGCCGGCATCAGTTTTGATTTGATGGTCGCAAATACCCGTTTACTTGCTCTGACGTTACGCATCGCCAGTCAACTCCATTTGCGTTATCAAATCTACAATTAATACCGGCAAATCTTTAAATACAATACTGTTATCTCCTAAGTGTTACTAATTCCATTGTCAACCCTTCCGCGCTCTTTTACGAGAGAAACTAGTGGGTTCATTTATACTAGCAATAAAGTTTGGTATAGTTGATACAGAACAGCTCTTTGACACTGTATATGATAAACATAATATGACATGGCTCTTTCCGTATCACGTGTCGTATTTACCCTCTACCAATATCATCCCTTGAGCTAAAGGTTTCGAGATGGTATTTGTGTCTTGGATTGATACAGGATGTGATACGGGGAAAAAACAAAAAAAATAAACAAAACGTAATACCGGTATTATGTCAAACAGACTTACACAGCTACAGCAAACAGCCGACAGCACACTCATTTATTCAATCCAAATTTTTAGTAGGAAAAATTATGTTTTCTTTATCGCTTCTTTGTAAAAAGAATGCTTCTCACATCCAAAACTATCCGTGCAAATACAATCTAAATTGGAAGTCATTTAGGCATAAAGAAATGGAATTTTTACCTTTTCTGGTAGTAACAACAAACGTTTGATACTCAATTCTGAATTTGTTGTGTTATTTTATCCAAGGAAACTTTAACGTCCGTTAGAGTAATGAATCATGTACATTCTGTAACTTTTTTTTACACAGATACATCGTATATGTCGATAATAAATTCCGAAAAACTTACCAGCTTTGAAAGCGTGGGCAGTCGATTTCCACCGAAACCGTAATGCAGTTTACAGAAGAGCACGTCAATAAGAGATTTCAGGCGCACAGGTTCCTATACTGTGATGTTGTATCGGATATAACTCGTATAACTCGCCGTGAGCGGGATTCGAACTCACGACGTTAGTGGCGATAGGTAATTGAGGTGGGTACGGGATTCTAAGTGAAGACCTCAGTATGAAATCAGTAATGTAAAAAAATAATCTAGAACTCTCAAATTTCATTTATTTAATTTTTTTATTGTACATTTTTGTATATACAACTTATATCTTTTTAATTTCAGATGGGACTCTTCAGTTTGTCATTAATTGTAATATTGATAGTGGTTTTAAACATAGTTACTAGTGTTAGTGTAGATATTCCACTGGCATCCGATACATTTGTTATTGGCGAAGAAATTCAGCCATTTGGGAGAAATTATAGCAATTGTAAGTTCATATTTATTTATTTATTTTTATTTTGCTTAATTTAGTTTAAACAGATTTTATTGCTCATAACAACAAATGGATAAAACACAAGTTTTTTTTAGCTTAGGGTTAGGGTTAATGTGTTTAATGCCACTTCAACAATATTTCAGTTGTATCGTAGTGCTCAGTTTTATTTGTGGAGGAAACTGGAAGTACCCGGTGAAACCCACCGAGCTGTCGTAAGTCAGACAATCTTTATCACATAATGTTGTGTTATTTTAATAGTGCCAATTCACTGCTTTATTTGAGTATACCATTCTAATCTGGTTCCTGGCCTCCTGCAGTCAGTGATGAGTGATGGGGTCCAGAAATCAGAATGAATTTGAATTTTGATGTTTAACGCCACTTTCAGCTATATCATGGCGACCAGTTTTAGTGGTGGAGGAAGCCGGAGTACCCAGAGAGAACCACCGACCCTGGGCAAGCAACTGGTAAACTTTATCACTTGTGGCTGCGAGTCGAGTGCACCTTTTTTGTAATTTACAAAGCTGGGCGCGAACCCACGCCGTATTGGTGATAGGCTTGTATGAGCTGTTAGATCCAACGACCTAACTCATTGAGCCATCCGAGCCCCAGAAATCAGAATGCTTGCTTGCATAAACCTGGTTTTTATATGTATATGTCTATGTTTTGTAATATGCCTAAATGTCTTATTTTTATGTTTTATGTCTGGTTTCTGTATCTTTGACTTATTATATTAGCATTTGCATGCATGTTTGTTGTCAACAGTCACCATGACAACCATATGTCTTAACTTTGTGTTTTGTAGTAGTTATTAATGTCACTCTTAAAAGTGTTATTATGAAATATTTATTCATGTACCGACTATAAATAAAGATTTGAACCTTGAACCTTGAGAATACATCGATAGGGTTAGAGTTATGGGGTCCGTTGTTGAACTTGTGATTAAGCTAATCATATGATTAGCCATATTTACGTGATTCATTCCTAATCACATACTTAGCTAATGCAATGATTAAATTTTGTCGCTGAACTCTTTTTTAATCAATGTATTAACTAATCATATTTAATCATTGAATTAGCTAATTATGTGATTAGGAATGAATGATGTAATTATGGCTAATCATATGATTAGCTTAATCACAAGTTCAACAGCGGACCCCATGGTGTTTAACGCCACTTTCAGCGATATTTTAGTTATATTGTGGCGATCAGCTTTATTGGTGGAAGAAACAGGAAAACCCCGAGAAAACCACCGACCTGTCGAAGTCACTGACAAACTTTATCACATAATGTTGTAAGTATACATCACCGTGAGCGGGATTCGAACTCACAACTTTAGTGGTGATATACACTGACTGCATATGTAGTTGTAAATCCAATTACTATACGATCACGATTATGACAACCCTTTAGAACGTCTTCTCCATTAATTATTTCGGCTTTGTATCGTCCATAAGCACACAACATTGAAAGGGAAAGAGCAAAGATTTGTATAGAAATAATCTGTCGGAGTGGAGCAAAATGTCTATTTTGAGTACTGTTGCTTTGAAGCGAGCGAGCGAGCACTATAAAACCCCAACTCTGTGTTATGACTGTCTAGTACAAAACATGTATCATTACCATAGTAATAGTTTTAATGATTTTTTAGTGTTTCAATCAGAGAAGAGGAATAACGAAAGGTACAGACTATTAATTGCAGCCATGTATCCAAATATGTCAGACAGAATTAGTTTCATGCAGAGAAGACAACATATTAATGCACTCAGATTTGGCAAATAAAATTACAAGACTCAGAAACTCTTTCAATATGGCAATTATTTTGTGTATTTTTTGTTTAAATTGTACCGTAAATAAAAATATTGACTTATTATGCGAGACCAGATTTATTGCCCGAGTTAAGCAAATTTACAGTTCCTAAATAATGTAACTTATTAAAGCTAAGGTTCTCCTCCCTCAGACATAAGTAACCTTGGATGATTTTGGCTGTCCTGTTTAGGTCCATTGGTTTACTTGCTGCTAAATATTTTTAAATTATTCAGTTTTCTTTTAACTATGAATGACCCTCATGAATGCTAATCCAGACAGATATTGTGTATTTTCATTTTTATAACATAATAATGCTATGCAGGTTTCTGGAAGGGATTTCCCCAAGGATTTCAATAAAAAAAAACAAATGAACAATAAATTATTGAGACCCTTCATATGGAAATGCCCCATTTAACCACTTTATCCCTCTTTTTTCTAACTTCCATTAACAATCCCTCCCTTTAATTATGTCTAATATCACTGTATTAAACTTTCTAAAATTAAATGAACTATAGAAATAAAATGAATGAATGATTGTCGTTTAATGCCAAATGAACTTGAAATAAAAAAAAGTTAGAGAAAACCAGAGGAAATCAAGAATGGACAATTCAGACACTGACAACTTGGACAATTCAGACACTGACAACATTGGACAATTCATACACTGACAACATTGGACAATTCAGACACTGACAACATTGGACAATTCATACACTGACAACATTGGACAATTCAGACACTGACAACATTGGACAATTCAGACACTGACAACATTGGACAATTCAGACACCGACAACATTGGACAATTCAGACAGTCAACATTGGACAATTCAGACACTGACAACATTGGACAATTCAAACACTGACAACATTGGACTATTCAGACCCTGACAACATTAGACAATTCAGACACTGACAACATTGGACAATTCAGACACTGACAACATTGGACAATTCAGACACGGACAACATTGGACAATTCAGACAGTCAACATTGGACAATTCAGACCCTGACAACATTAGACAATTCAGACACTGACAACATTGGACAATTCAGACACTGACAACATTGGACAATTCAGACACTGACAACATTAGACAATTCAGACACTGACAACATTAGACAATTCAGACACTGACAACATTGGACACAGGACGAAGACAGACGAAAAACTACAAGTTTATCATCCAGAAATAAACTGTTTCCAGATATCATAATTAAGGCAACAGCAATAGGTTTTTAACCATTATATGATTGCAAAAATTTGTGCTTGTATGAAAAAAGTAGCTATTGGAATACGGTTGTTTCGAATGATTTCAATTCCGACCATGTTCCGTCTTTTTCTTGTCTTGACGTCTGAACAAATCGGCAGGCGACTTCCTGTGTTTACATTATTACTGTGACAACGTCAGCATATCATAGTCGTAGATTATAAGTAATTGTAATATGGAGAGGCCAAGGAAACCGCTGAATAAATACTGGTGTTCGGTACCCCACTATCTGTCTGATATCAGAAATATATACATAAAGGCAGATCGTTTTCCTTTGATAATGCCGACAGCCGCAAATAAAGAAAGAAAACAAATTTAATTTTAAAGAAGTATTTGTCTCTGCATTGAAGTCTTTGATACAAATAAAATAATTTAATTGATATGTCTTTTACAGAAAATGCTATGACTAACGATCGATCGTTAAAAACGGCACATATCGATTGGAGTTTTTGTTGTGTACATTGACACTGGAAGTTCAATGCCAGGAGTTCCATCGAAATCACGTGATCTGGCTGACGAAAATAACAAAATTTTCACGGAATGGAAATGATTCGAAACAACGGTATTGTCTTTATACTTACCTTCATTATAAAATATAGAGTGAAAAGAAATTCTAACAAAAGATCACACTTTCTTTGTCCTATCAGAGGTCACTCATTTGTTATATTATTGTGTTAAGAATATTGTTGTGTATAGTCTTTTACAATTATTTGTTTTCCACACAGCATTATGTGTACATGTAATTTTATATCGTGACGACGACAGCCCCACATCTTAATTATGTTTTTAACCATAATATAATTGTAAAAGTTTGTTGTACAAAGTCTTTTACAATTATTTAGTTAAAAACAGTTGCAATTTTATTTTACTATCAAGTTAACCCAGTAGAGTGAAATCTGTCTAATTCTGATCCTCTTTGTTTCAAGATATCCAAAGTAAATATAGCTTTTAAATTCAAAATTCAATCTATGGGGCCGTCATGATCGTATCATAGTTAGATTTACAACTACCTGTACAATAGGTGCCTAGCACCACCAAAGTAGTGAGTTTGAATCTGCTCATGGTGAGGTGTAATCGATACAACATTATGTGATAAAGTTTGTCAGTAATTTACAGCAAGACAGTGGTTTTCTCCAGGTTTTCCCATTTCCTCCACTAATAAATCTGATCGCCACGATATAATTGAAATAGTGTTGAATGGTGCATTGAACACCATAATCTTAACTCTACTACAATCCAGTCAGAGACATAGTGTGATAAATCACTCTGATAGACATATCACTCATTTTGGTCATATGGATATAGGTACTGTACTGTAGCTACAGACTTTGACATAAACAGGTTTGAGATACCCAGGTTTGGCTGAACATTCCATAGTATTTTAATGGTAGATTCTACCAGTAAAGTCAATACAAAATGTTATATATTACTGAACCCCTAACTACCAATATCTTGAACATATTTCTGCAAAACAATTATGTTGTTAAATTTTGGAAAACACAAGAAAGATCTAAATTTTTATTTTTCATAACATTTTGATAAATAACAAGGTAAACAACAAAATATTAGATAGCTGTAGCAAACAGAGTTATCTCTCCTTTTGTCCCTCAGATAAATTAATGACAGAAGGGGTTTTGCACTGAGTAATCTCCCTTTCTTCCTCCAGATATCTTGATGACATAAGGGACTGTACCTACTCTTCCTTGGTAGTGGATAATTTTTTAATTTGACAATCCGTAAGAAGATTAGATTGAAATTCAGGTTAGATTTCAGACATTAAACTTTTTCTTTCTTTCATAAAGATCTTGGGGTTCCAGTATTACTAGTTAATGGACTATATATGATACAGTGATCGCTTTCCTTGGTCGTCATAATTTAAAGATTTTCTGGTAGGATTTCCTGCTTTTTTATGTTCCAATTCTGCATCCATCTAATATCATTACTAGCTGTATCTATGAAGTGTCTTTTGTGTACGAATCATTATAAAATCCCTGTGAAACCCAGTCCTCAAAATGAAAATTTGAATTTACTGGTCCGAATAAAATTCTTGAATTTAATTTTGTATACATTGTAATTCTAAATAAAAACTGAAAAAATTTACTGGTCCGATCAAAGTTTTAAAGATCTTGGAGGACCGGTGCTCATCGTGAGGACTGGAAACCATCTCCTATATTAAGATGTCTGCTTTTTTTTAAATAAACCAAAGGAAAAAAAATACTTGCTTTTCAGTTAAAATTCTTGAAATTTTTTTTAGGGTCATCGGAAACTGAATTCATTTTTTGACCAAAACGAAAGTTGGTTTTAGAGATAAAAAATAATAAAACTAAACTATAATAAATCATCAATAATGCTTGTCGTTTTTTGTCTTCTCCTTTGTCAAAGCTCTACGTACACTATAAATATCTGATGGACTATCATATAATCCCAAGCTACACTGATGTATATAAAACTATGGAAAGTAATTCATTGTTCACTAGGTGACTGTCTGTTTTGATTTTTCCTTCTCTTCTTTTTTCTTTGATGCTTTCTCTTTGGCCTTAAATGAAATGAAGAAGCTAAATTTAACTTAGAATTACCATAGTTTTTTCAATGTGATGGTTAGGGTATGGCTATGGTGTTTAACACCACTTTCAACAATATTTCAGTTATATTGTGGCGGTCAGTTTTATTGCTGGAGAGAACCGGAGTACCCTGAGAAAACCACCGACCTGCCACAAGTAACTGACAAACTTTATCACACAATGTTGTATCGAGTACACCTCGCCATGAACTTTAGTGGCGATAGACACTGATTGCACAGGTAGTTGTATATCCAACTACCATATGATCACGACCACGACGGCCCCATTCATAGTTTTATCAAGGTGATGGTTTATTTACATACAGAAAATAAATTCCAATGTCTTTCACTATAGAGCAAACTTTAATCACCAATTCACAATGAGTGATTTTAGTTCAACAGCAAATGAGCAATTTTTCAGCTATATCTTGACGAGAACAAGTTACATATTGTACATTAGATGATAATGATGTCCGGTTTGTAACAGACCAACACACTTAATCAATGGGAATACATGCTGATCTACTCAGACACATTATTCTGGTTCTGAGCCAACCAGTCATTGCTCTTAATCCTAAAATGCTGCATGCTTAGCGGAGAAGCAGTAAATTCCAATTCTTTAGAGATCCTCACAAACGTCATTCCTGCAAAGTGTGGTGCCAATTGGCCCAGTAATTTCAGAGAAGATTTTTTAAAATTTCAGCCAATCAGAACCAATAATTGTCCATGGTAGTCAAGTGATGACAATACCTCACATGACCTAAAAATGTATAAAATAAATTGCAGTTTGAATTTTCACATTCATAATCAAAATTCCTTTCCAATGTGGTTTGGCTTCTAATTTTAACAGCTTTTATATCGTCTTATTTGAAAGATTCACAAAAAGATGCAAAAATTTGCACCAGCCAAAAAAAAAACAACAACCTGCTGAACGACAATGTTTATGTATTACCTACCTTTTCTACCAAGGGTAAAAGTTGCTTCTGTTCTGCTAGTATTTTTAACAATTCCATTATAAAAGGGAGATAATTATGTTTTCTTCTAATATTTTCTACCTGTAAAAAACAATTCACAATAAAAATTAAAAAAATAGTTGTATTTGATCCTACTAATCTGCATTATTAGAAAGTTCTTCAATAAATAAAGTTCTCTAATTTCGAATATATTTTTAATCAAATATATAGTGTTGAGGGTGGAGGCCATTGTGGCCATGATGGGTAGTTGGATTTATAACTGCTTATGCAATCATTGCCTATCATCACTAAGTTCATACAACATTATGTGATAAAGTTTGTCAGTTACTTACGACAGGTTGGTGGTTTACCCTGTTTCCTCCATCAATAAAACTGACCGCCACGATATAACTGAAATATTGTTGAAAGTGGCATTAAACACCATAAACCAACCAACCAACCTAATTTCGCTTATATTTTTAATGAAATATATAGTGTCGAGGGGATATGCCATACTGCATTCTGCTGTTAAAAACTATTGATTTTGTTGTCAATCATGTATTGATCACACGACTAGGCGGAGCTTCATTCGTATATCAATTATCTAGTAGGTGGGGTGTAATCATCTTCATCTTACACTGGAAGCAAACATATGACACCATGCCGAACTATTACATTTTAATTGCGATAATAATGACACAAAAATTTTAAATTTCTCTGAATTTTTCACCAGTTTAAAAAACTCAACAAAAATATTTCTTTTTGATTACATTAGAATTCCTTTCAGTACCCAGTTATTAAAAAAAGACATAAATTAAAGTAAAGGAACAGCTTATGAAAAGACGGTTTAGGTCTATGGTGTTTAACACCACTTTCAACAATATTTCAGTTATATCATGACTGTCAGTTTTAATGGTGGAGGAAACCGGAGTACCTGGTGAAAACCACCGACCTGTCGCAAGTCACTGACAAACTTGAGTACACCTCGCCATCAACGGGGTTCGAACTCACAACTGTAGAGGTGATACGCACTGATTGTACAGGTAGTTGTAAATCCAACTACCATACGATCACGACCATGACAGCCCCGCTTATAAAAAGAAATCTTAACAGTGATGGTCAATAATTCCACAGATATCAACAAAACAAGCTATCACATCTCACCTCAAGTCATTGAACATGAAAAAGATCACGACATATGACGTTGGAAATCAATGTCCAGTCTTGGGACAGGCACAAAAATGAAGCAGGGCTAAACCATTTCTACATTTCACAGTAGTGTCTTCAATAATAAGTAGTGATGAGAATCGGTCATATTTTCAAGATTATACAAACATCGACCGATGATCAAGCATCAGTGACAATTACCTACTAAATGTATTTACTGACTATAATTACTTAAATAGTCTTTAAATATTTCACGAGTATACTTGACAAAAGTAAAGATTTGAATAAAATCGTATTATATATTTACAAACTACGATTTTTCCATTTGCAAACATTAACTCAGAACAAAACAAAACATTGGTTTCCATATGTGTAACACCTGACTATTCCAGGCAGTAGATAAATAATAGACTAATCCAAATATGTGTATTGACCGAGTGTCAGAAGTATGCTGGGATAAAACTGCAAGATGTTTGTCAGTATGAGGACAACAAAAACCACCTGGGATAAAACTGTAAGATGTTTGTCAATATGAGGACAACAAAAACAGCTGGGATAAAACTGTAAGATGTTTGTCAATATGAGGACAACAAAAACAGCTGGGATAAAACTGTAAGATGTTTGTCAGTATGAGGATAACAAAACCAGCTGGGATAAAACTGTAAGATGTTTGTCAGTATGAGGACAACAAAAACAACTGGGATAAAACTGTAAGATGTTTGTCAGTATGAGGATAACAAAACCAGCTGGGATAAAACTGTAAGATGTTTGTCAGTATGAGGACAACAAAAACAGCTGGGATAAAACTGTAAGATGTTTGTCAGTATGAGGGCAACAAAAACAGCTGGGATAAAACTGTAAGATGTTTGTCAGTATGAAGACAACAAAAACAGCTGGGATAAAACTGTAAGATGTTTGTCAGTATGAGGACAACAAAAACAGCTGGGATAAAACTGTAAGATGTTTGTCAGTATGAGGATAACAAAACCAGCTGGGATAAAACTGTAAGATGTTTGTCAGTATGAGGACAACAAAAACAGCTGGGATAAAACTGTAAGATGTTTGTCAGTATGAGGATAACAAAACCAGCTGGGATAAAACTGTAAGATGTTTGTCAGTATGAGGATAACAAAACCAGCTGGGATAAAACTGTAAGATGTTTGTCAGTATGAGGACAACAAAAACAGCTGGGATAAAACTGTAAGATGTTTGTCAGTATGAGGGCAACAAAAACAGCTGGGATAAAACTGTAAGATGTTTGTCAGTATGAGGACAACGAAAACCACCTGGGATAAAACTGTAAGATGTTTGTCAGTATGAGGATAACAAAAACCAGCTGGGGTAAAACTGTAAGATGTTTGTCAGTATGAGGACAACAAAAACAGCTGGGATAAAACTGTAAGATGTTTGTCAGTATGAGGATAACAAAAACCAGCTGGGGTAAAACTGTAAGATGTTTGTCAGTATGAGGACAACAAAAACCAGCTGGGATAAAACTGTAAGATGTTTGTCAGTATGAGGATAACAAAAACAGCTGGGATAAAACTGTAAGATGTTTGTCAGTATGAGGACAACAAAAACAGCTGGGATAAAACTGTAAGATGTTTGTCAGTATGAGGACAACAAAAACAGCTGGGATAAAACTGTAAGATGTTTGTCAGTATGAGGACAACAAAAACAGCTGGGATAAAACTGTAAAATGTTTGTCAGTATGAGGACAACAAAAACAGCTGGGATAAAACTGTAAGATGTTTGTCAGTATGAGGATAACAAAAACAAAGAATAAAGTTAAACATACACATTTTTTCGACACTAGGAATCAGAATGGACCAAGTGTGAGAATCGAGCATCGGATCGTACGATGACTGATAAGTCGATGTTTCCAATGATCGGTGCACCACTAATAATAATCATAACTTACTCTGTATCTCTTCATCTTACTTTCCTCGTCTTGTATCAGATCATGTAGATGACTGATTTCTGTTTGTAGATTATCTGTTTCCATACCACTATCCTAAAATATACACAATCATTAATTAGAATTTGTTTAACTTTCAGATAAGTTGCTTTGGTTTGGTTGTATGGTGTTAACGCCACTTTCAACAATATTTCAGTTATATGGTGGCAGTCAGTTTTATTGGTGGAGGAAACCAGAGTACCTGGAGAAAACCACCGACCTGTCGCAAGTAACTGATAAACCTTATCACATAATGTTGTACATCTCACCCTGATCGGGACTCAAACTCTCAACATCAGTGGTGATAGGCACCGATAGCATAGATTTATGAGTGTTTAATGCCACTGTCAACGATATTTTTGCTTTAATGGAAAAAAGCATTATTGAAAGAACAATGTTTGTTACACAAGCTCGACCCCAAGGCTGAAAATTACTCAACATAATCAAAATGGCTTATTAACGCATGCAAGAACTTGGTTCAGTCTACAGCAACACCCTAGAGGGGCCGTCGTAGTCATGATCCTA
Source organism: Bathymodiolus septemdierum (assembly GCA_963383655.1). Taxonomy (NCBI): domain Eukaryota; kingdom Metazoa; phylum Mollusca; class Bivalvia; order Mytilida; family Modiolidae; genus Bathymodiolus; species Bathymodiolus septemdierum. The sequence goes on from OY726528.1 coordinate 57,307,734, forward strand.
TGGTAGTTGGATTAACAACTAACTGTGCAATCAATTTGTTTGATGATGTTTAACGACACTTTCAACAATATTTTAGTTACATCGTGGCGGTCAGTTTTATGTTTGTTTGATGGTTTATAACACCACATTCAACAATATTTCAGTTATATCGTGGTGGTCAGTTTTATTGGTGGAGGAAACCGGAGTACCCGGAAAAAACCACTGACCTGTCGCAAGTCACTGACAAACTTGATCGCATAATGTTGTATCGAGTACACCTCACCGTGAACGGGCTCGAACTCACAACTTTAGTGGTGATAGGCACTGATTGCATAGGTAGTTATAAATCAAACTACCATACGATCATGATGGCCCCTGTGTATATGTGCACAAATGTTCCAGTGCATAAATATCATTAGGCCAAAAAAAATATGTGTGTTTACTGTCACATGTCAAATTTTTTTAGGGTCGGTCGGTTGGGGTTAATTTTTTTTTTTTTTTATTATCGGCAAAACCGGAAATAGTCATTCCTGGTTCCGGAATCCGATTCTGGTATTTCATTTTCGAAATTTCTGGTAAAATGACGAAATATGCAGTTTTTCTACCTTCTTTGCTCTCAATTTCGACAAAAAGCTAGCAGTTGAATAAATAAAACATTGCTGCTGGTTAAACAACAAAAATGGTTATCTGAATTCTGTGTAAAAATTCATAGGGTCGCTAGTAAAAATTAGGGACGGTCGGGTGACCGTAAACACACATATTTTTTCTTTGGCCTTATCTTAATGAAATGTTGATAAATGTTAAACCATCTGTTTAATTAAATGTCAGGTCTGAAATAGGTCTTTTTACTAATCACCTCCATTAACGATGTTAATTCTAGGATCTTCTTTTCATACATAGTTTTTCTGTCGGAGACAACAGCCATCAGATTAAAGTGGATTTCATCAGTACTGTATCTGTAAATATATAATGTTCATACATTTTTTGTATATAAAATCTACTCAAGCAAGGGACTACCATACAATGTATCCGACGATATAACTGAAATATTGTTGAAAGTGGCGTTAAATACCATAACCCCCTTACAATGTATCTATCCCACTGTATCCAGAAACGATACTGAGTTATATTAAATATTTTTTTGCATAAACATCTGAACATTCAACCCAACAGTGCTACAGATAGAGTTTTAACTGACAGTTTTTTGTTTTTTTTCCCCTCCGCAGGAATCAAACCCACACCATTGGTACACTGCAGTTCTGATTCACTTAGCATAATCAGTGATCAGGAAAGAGGAAATGATTATGGGCCATTGCGGCCCCATCATCACAACAATCAATGGGCCATTTCAGTGTAGTCTTTGTAAAAACTAAAATATTCTATGGGCTTTTTAATTTTTGTATGGGGCATCTACACAGAATTACAAAACTGTATATATCAAACAGCCCATGGCCCCTGCCTTTCTCAATCACTGCATAATGATGAACCATTTAGCCTCCTCTGCCAATTCCACTAAAATGTCACAGTAAAACTACCGTTAGATTCTTAAGAATTTCTGTGGTCATACAAATGTACTATAAGCATATATAATTTTGTTTTGTTTTATGGTGTTTAACTCCACTTGCAACAAAATTTCAGTTATATCGTGGCGGTCAGTTTTATTGGTGGAGGAAACCAGAATACCCAGAGAAAACCACCAACCTGTTGCAAGTCACTGACAAGCTTGATCACATAATGTTGTATCGAGTATACCTCGCCATTAACAGGGTTCGAACTCACAACATTAGTGGTGATAGGTACTGATTGCACAGTTAGTTGTAAATTCAACTACCATATGATCATGACTACAACGGGCCCCGGTTGCCTTTGGTGGGATGCCTTATAGGGCACTACTGTATGACTAACTGAAGACTGACTTACTTTTGCATTCTTTTTTCCAGAATAGGCTGAACTAGTGCTAACCAATCAGTATCTGCTGGGATTGATCCTAAAATCATATACACATCTATGTTTATTACAAAGTTTTATATTAGAAAAGGCTCATTTCAAATGAAGATGAAAAAAACATTATGCAAAAAATCATCACATTTAAGTGGAAACATGGCTCAGTATATGGATAATATGTCAGAGTGGAGCGACATGTCTACCCGCGGACTGTTGTTTCAGTGGTAGTGTTACTATAAAATCCAACTCATTGTGTTGCTCTAGTACAAAGCTGACGTCATCGTCATCATCTTATCAAAATGTAAATTGTTCTCGCCATGATACAGCTGAAATATTACTTACTTTGCTTTAAACAGCAATCACTATACCACCTGTATATCATCGTTATAAACTGTCTAAATATCAGCAATCACTATACCACCTGTATATCATCGTTATAAACTGTCTAATTATCAGCAATCACTATACCACCTGTATATCATCGTTATAAACTGTCTAATTATCAGCAATCACTATACCACCTGTATATCATCGTTATAAACTGTCTAATTATCAGGATTATTGCATAATAAAAATCCAGACAGAAAACCATGAATTTACTAATATGCATAAGAATCATGTAGAACCAATTATGAAAATCAGTAATAAGGAATATTTTCGTCACTTTTTCCCCCCAATAGGTTCTATATTAAAATATACCAAACAATGACAGTCACCTAAAATGTATAATCCACAAGAGAAACAATAACTATGGACTTATCGACCATACATTGATCAAGTGTAACGGAAAAAAAAAAATTAAACTTTTACCATGTTCAACATGTACAGGAACAACTTTCATGCGACCATTTTGAAATTCATAAAGAAAAAATCTAAATGGGTTAGGGTATGGTGTTTAACGCCACTTTCAACAATATTTCAGTTATATCGTGGCCATCAAGTTTTATAAGTGGAGTACACCGGAGTACCCAGAGAAAACCACAGACCTGTTGCAAGACACTGACAAACTTTATCACATAATGTTGCATCGAGTACACCTCGCCTGGGCGGGATTTAACTCACAACGTTTGTGGTGATAGGCACTGATTGTACAAGCAGCTATAAATCCAACTTTCATACGATCATGACCACGACGGCCCCAAAATTTTTAAAAGAGTTAACATTTGCAATTCAAGAATGGTTTGTCATCGGATAATGGAATCTTCACTAATGTCACCTGACCTTTCTTTTCAAGGTTACAAACGGTCAATGTCAAGGTCACTGCTTTTCTTTATTTAAAAAAAAAGGAATATTACAGGTAATTGGCTTTCCATATGATTTTACATACATGTAACTTGAGACATTAAAAATGGGTTGAACATTTCTATTCATAAAATAGTTTGTTGAATTGTTTTAGGGTATACTACATCTTCTAGGTCACCCAATCCATACAAATGTACCTACTACTGAGAAGTAGTTTACAGAACTGGTCCACCTACCTAGGTCAACAGGACCATCTTTTAGACCATCCAATTCATACAGACGTCCCCCTATAGGGATGTAGCCCACAAAATGGAAGACATCGTCATCTTTTTTCGCCTGTTTTTCATCGAATTCAAACATTTGTTGTCTGAAAAAAAAAAAAAAAAAAAAAAAAAAAAAAAAAAAAAAAAAAAAAATGGAATTAAGAAGATAGCATAAGTAAATAAGTGTGAAAGCAGTGTATTGTTTGACTGATTGGTGTTTAACATCAACTTTTGTGGATATAGTGCATTGATTGATTGATTAGTGCTTTACATCAACTTTCTGAACATAGTCGCTTGATTGATTGATTGGTGTTTAACATCAGCTTTTGTGGATATAGTGCATTGATTGATTGATGTTTAACTTCAACTTTTGTGGACATAGTGGATTCATTGATTGATTGGTGTTTAACATCAACTTGTGTGGACAGTGTATATATTGATTGATTAGTGTTTAACATCACTTTTTGTGGACATAGTGGATTGATTGGTGTTTAACATCAACTTTTGTGGATATAGTGCATTGATTGATTGATGTTTAACATCAACATTTGTGGACATAATGTATTGAGTGATTGGTGCTTAACATCAGCTGTTGTTGACAGTGCATTGATTGATGTTTAATGTCACCTTTTGTGGATGCAGTAAATTGATCGATTGATTGGTGTTTAACTTGAACTTTTGTGGACATAGTGTATTGATTGATTGGTGTTTAACATCAACTTCTGTGGACATAGTATAATGTGTTTCCTCAACATTTTGATGAAACTGTTTGTGAATTGCAGAAACTAATGTTCCATGTATTTAGAAGTACAGTGGCGGCTTGGGCTAATAAGACTGGCTTAACACCACCGATCCAAGCCAGGAAAGTGAGTGATCATGTATTTGTATGTTAGGGGTATTGATTTTGCCTCTGTTTACAATTTTTCAAATTTTTGGATTTTGGAACTGTTCCCGACAGTGTGGTATTTTTCTATTAGATTTTGGAACTGTTCCCGACAGTGTGGTATTTTTCGATTAGATTTTGGAACTGTTCCCGACAGTGTGGTATTTTTCTATTAGATTTTGGAACTGTTCCCGACAGTGTGGTATTTTTCTATTAGATTTTGGAACTGTTCCCAACAGTGTGGTATTTTTCTATTAGATTTTGGAACTGTTCCCGACAGTGTGGTATTTTTCTATTAGATTTTGGAACTGTTCCCGACAGTGTGGTATTTTTCTATTAGATTTTGGAACTGTTCCCGACAGTGTGGTATTTTTCTATTAGATTTTGGAAATGTTCCCGACAATGTGGTATATTTCTATTAGATTTTGGAACTGTTCCCAACAGTGTGGTATTTTTCTATTAGATTTTGGAACTGTTCCCGACAGTGTGGTATTTTTCTATTAGATTTTGGAACTGTTCTCGACAATGTGGTATTTTTCTATTAGATTTTGGAACTGTTCCCGACAGTGTGGTATTTTTCTATTAGATTTTAGAACTGTTCCCGACAGTGTGGTATTTTTCTATTAGATTTTGGAACTGTTCCCGACAGTGTGGTATTTTTCTATTAGATTTTGGAACTGTTCCCGACAGTGTGGTATTTTTCTATTAGATTTTGGAACTGTTCCCGACAATGTGGTATTTTTCTATTAGATTTTAGAACTGTTCCCGACAGTGTGGTATTTTTCTATTAGATTTTGGAACTGTTCCCGACAGTGTGGTATTTTTCTATTAGATTTTGGAACTGTTCCCGACAGTGTGGTATTTTTCTATTAGATTTTGGAACTGTTCCCGACAGTGTGGTATTTTTCTATTAGATTTTGGAACTGTTCCCGACAATGTGGTATTTTTCTATTAGATTTTGGAACTGTTCCTGACAGTATGGTATTTTTCTATTAGATTTTGGAACTGTTCCCGACAGTGTGGTATTTTTCTATTAGAATTTGGAACTGTTCCCGACAGTGTGGTATTTTTTTGTTTTCCTTTTTATTAAATATGCTTGTTATCTATTGTTCAAACATTTACCTTGAAAAACTGTTGTGAACTTGTCTGATAACATCAGAATTACTAAGAGTCAGTCCTCGTAACTGAAAATAAAAATCATGCAGCTCAAAAGTATTATCATCACTGCAGAAACTAAGTAAGTGTAGATAGATCTATGTCTTCTCTGCAAATCATTTGCACGAAACAATTATTTTCCAGAAAATAAACTAAATCAATATACATGAAAAGGCACCCTTCATCACCAAAGTGTAGACCAAATATGGTGAACCTAGGTGGTAGAAACTGACATGTACCCCCCATGCTAAATGTGCGGACCAAATATAGTGAACCTAAATTTATGGTGGTGTAGAAACTGACCTATTGGTAATCATGAAAACTTGACCGACAATGTAATCATGAAACCTTATCGTAAATTTAACACTAGACTGTGAAAATGAGGTCAAGGTCAGAAGACACAATTCCTGGCTGAAATGTATGCTCCATGAAACAGATCAATGTGTTGACCAAATATAGTGAGCCTAGGTTGAATGGTAATGGAGAAATTAAAATAATCACAAAAACTTGACATTATTAATGCCGTCGCCAGAAAAGTAATACCCATGTCCAATGCCTGAAATGGACGGTCGCCCAGTCGCCAAATGCGACTAATATCTTATTCGGGCGACCAAAAGCTGCTCCAAATTAGGTAGTCACTGGCCCAACAAAATACGTCTGGGTGATTGCCTAAAAGACCGCTAAAAATTGTTGTTTTACCGAAACCAGACATAAACTGTAACTTCAAAGGTAGATAATTCTTCTGTTCTAGTCGAAAACGGCTTGTAATGAGCACAGCGATTGGTCCAAATACATTTTTGTAGCCAATGAATACACAGCTAATGTAATTTACTGTTCTCCCCAATTATTTATTTTTATCGAGCCAATCAATACACGTTTCCTACACGTTTTCATGTAATACACAAGTATTCACTAAATATTAGAAAAGAAACCTGTTTTTTTGTTTCTTTATGATTTAATTATCAAAATTGTTAACTTTCACGGACGAAGTGGAAAGTTGTGAGCAATAAAGAGAATTCTGTCAACTTATAATGTTCGCGATCTGGTATCTTCCACGGTGTGGAAATTTATTCATTCAATCTGCTGCAAAATGTACATGTAGTTAGTATGTACGAATTTCATTTTACAAAAATCAGAAACATTTTTGTGTCAATCCTTAGGTAATCATTGAAAAACTTTTCTCCAACAACGGAGAGAAAATCGTTGACAGTCATGTCAAACTACGAAAACGATCTGGCCTGTCACTTCTTTTAAACTTTTCATAGTTCATCTCTATACGTACACGGCTACATTTTAATGACAATTGGGAGTGTTTACAATTTTGGAACCAGAACTTTTGTTTACAAATTAAAAAATAACAGGAAAAGTTAAGAGTTGTTTATATAACAGAAAATGACAGCACCGTTTGCTATTTCAACAGAATGAAAGAATGAATTTTAATGTTATTGAAAAAAAAACCAATTAACCTGAAAACTGTTTATATATTGATATCTGATGTCTTTTTTTCATAAAAAAATGTCACAAAATTTATGGGCCACCATTATGCCATTTGCCATGTGACTAATATTTTACTGGCCCCAATTTTTTTTTTCGGGCACTGATGTCTCATCTTAAAGCTACCCAATTCTACTTACCCCTGGTTCAAAACTTTGTACAAATTCTTTAAAGCTTCCCAAAGTCTCTCCTAATTCTACTGCCTCTGATTCACAGTTTAATAATATACTTAGAATAGCTTGTGTAGCACAGGCATTATTTATAACCTGCAAAAAGGGAGACAATTCACAATATTGTTACATAATATTGAAAAGATGTGTACATGTATCAATAGGTGATAGTAACAAACATTAGATACACAAGGAACAAAGCCAAACATGCTTCTCATGTATTAGATACACAAAGAACAAAGCCAAACATGCTTCTCATGTATTAGATACACAAGGAACAAAGCCAAACATGCTTCTCATGTATTAGATACACAAGGAACAAAGTCAAACATGCTTCTCATGTATTAGATACACAAGGAACAAAGCCAAACATGCTTCTCATGTATTAGATACACAAAGAACAAAGCCAAACATGCTTCTCCTGTATTAGATACACAAGGAACAAAGCCAAACATGCTTCTCATGTATTAGATACACAAGGAACAAAGCCAAACATGCTTCTCATGTATTAGATACACAAGGAACAAAGCCTAACATGCTTCTCATGTATTAGATACACAAGGAACAAAGTCAAACATGCTTTTCATGTATTAGATACACAAGGAACAAAGCCAAACATGCTTCTCATTAATTAGATACACAAGGAACAAAGTCAAACATGCTTCTCATGTATTAGATACACAAGGAACAAAGCCAAACAGGCTTCTCATGTATTAGATACACAAGGAACAAAGGCAAACATGCTTCTCATTAATTAGATACACAAGGAACAAAGCCAAACATGCTTCTCATGTATTAGATACACAAGGAACAAAGCCAAACATGCTTCTCATGTATTAGATACACAAGGAACAAAGCCAAACATGCTTCTCATGTATTAGATACACAAGGAACAAAGCCAAACATGCTTCTCATGTATTAGATACACAAGGAACAAAGCCAAACATGCTTCTCATGTATTAGATACACAAGGAACAAAGGCAAACATGCTTCTCCTTAATTAGATACACAAGGAACAAAGTCAAACATGCTTCTCATGTATTAGATACACAAGGAACAAAGCCAAACATGCTTCTCATGTATTAGATACACAAGGAACAAAGGCAAACATGCTTCTCATTAATTAGATACACAAGGAACAAAGGCAAACATGCTTCTCGGGTATTAGATACACAAGGAACAAAGCCAAACATGCTTCTCATGTATTAGATACACAAGGAACAAAGGCAAACATGCTTCTCATTAATTAGATACACAAGGAACAAAGTCAAACATGCTTCTCATGTATTAGATACACAAGGAACAAAGCCAAACATGCTTCTCATGTATTAGATACACAAGGAACAAAGCCAAACATGCTTCTCATGTATTAGATACACAAGGAACAAAGCCAAACATGCTTCTCATTAATTAGATACACAAGGAACAAAGTCAAACATGCTTCTCATGTATTAGATACACAAGGAACAAAGCCAAACATGCTTCTCATGTATTAGATACACAAGGAACAAAGCCAAACATGCTTCTCATGTATTAGATACATAAGGAACAAAGCAAAACATGCTTCTCATGTATTAGATACACAAGGAACAAAGCCAAACATGCTTCTCATGTATTAGATACACAAGGAACAAAGCCAAACATGCTTCTCATGTATTAGATACACAAGGAACAAAGCCAAACATGCTTCTCATGTATTAGATACACAAGGAACAAAGCCAAACATGCTTCTCATGTATTAGATACACAAGGAACAAAGGCAAACATGCTTCTCCTTAATTAGATACACAAGGAACAAAGTCATACATGCTTCTCATGTATTAGATACACAAGGAACAAAGCCAAACATGCTTCTCATGTATTAGATACACAAGGAACAAAGCCAAACATGCTTCTCATGTATTAGATACACAAGGAACAAAGGCAAACATGCTTCTCATTAATTAGATACACAAGGAACAAAGGCAAACATGCTTCTCATGTATTAGATACACAAGGAACAAAGCCAAACATGCTTCTCATGTATTAGATACACAAGGAACAAAGGCAAACATGCTTCTCATTAATTAGATACACAAGGAACAAAGTCAAACATGCTTCTCATGTATTAGATACACAAGGAACAAAGCCAAACATGCTTCTCATGTATTAGATACACAAGGAACAAAGCCAAACATGCTTCTCATGTATTAGATACACAAGGAACAAAGCCAAACATGCTTCTCATTAATTAGATACACAAGGAACAAAGTCAAACATGCTTCTCATGTATTAGATACACAAGGAACAAAGCCAAACATGCTTCTCATGTATTAGATACACAAGGAACAAAGCCAAACATGCTTCTCATGTATTAGATACACAAGGAACAAAGCCAAACATGCTTCTCATGTATTAGATACACAAGGAACAAAGCCAAACATGCTTCTCATGTATTAGATACATAAGGAACAAAGCCAAACATGCTTCTTATGTATTAGATACACAAGGAACAAAGGCAAACATGCTACTCATGTATTAGATACACAAGGAACAAAGGCAAACATGCTTCTCCTGTATTAGATACACAAGGAACAAAGCCAAACATGCTTCTCATGTGTTAGATACACAAGGAACAAAGCCAAACATGCTTCTCATGTGTTAGATACACAAGGAACAAAGCCAAACATGCTTCTCATTAATTAGATACACAAGGAACAAAGCCAAACATGCTTCTTATGTATTAGATACACAAGGAACAAAGGCAAACATGCTACTCATGTATTAGATACACAAGGAACAAAGCCAAACATGCTTCTCATGTATTAGATACACAAGGAACAAAGCCAAACATGCTTCTCATGTATTAGATACACAAGGAACAAAGCCAAACATGCTTTTCATGTATTAGATACACAAGGAACAAAGCCAAACATGCTTCTCATGTATTTATCTTTTCATCTATACATTAATCATGTGGTACTGAATATATATATATATATACATCTGAAAATTAAACCAAACAGTGTTAGAATTAGATTTTAGAGCTGTCAAATTTTTGTTCTTCCCTCGACAGGATTTGAACCCATACCATTGATACACTGCAGCACCATTTGCTTAGACTTACGTCCAGCGCCCTAAACCACTCGACCACATCCACTCCCTTATATATATATGCATATATGAAGAAATGCATGTGCTATATATATATATATATATATAAAATAATTATGTAATTTCATGAAAAATCTGCCTTTTTTTCATATGATAATCTTATTATTTTTGTACTATATAAACACACATGAATTAGGTTTAACTCTGCCAAATTTTTGTGTTCCATGGTTTAAGGTGAGGGGTGGTTGTTCCATGGTTTAAGGTGAGGGGTGGTTGTTCCTTTTGTTGGTATTGGAGGAATTGTTTGCCATCACTATTTAAACTTTCTTGTCATAAACTTTCTCCCATTATTACGGCGCTTTAACCCTGCTGAACCAGTGGTGGAAAAATCTGTTATCCTCTAGAGGATTAAAATGTCTCCTGCCTTTCCCCGCATGTTGTCAAATCGGTAATTAAAAGGATTTTGAAATAAAGTTCGTGTTAAATAATGGGAGAAACAAATTCTCCTTCAGTTGCCCATGTGGGTTACAATATTTCTCCACTCTCGAGAGTTAAATTAAAAATTTTTTAATTTAACTCTCTTGAGTGGAGAAATATTGTAACCCACGGGCAACTGAAGGAGAATCTATTTATAATACATGAATGAGTGGTTCCAGTAATCGAAAGATATTTGACTTTAAATCTACCTATACAATCAGTGAATGTTATCCCTGCCTGTGTACTCAATATAACTTTATATAATATAAATTATATCATTTAAGTTTGTCAGTGACTCACAGTAGATCAGTTGTTTGTCAGTGACTCACAGTAGATCAGTTGTTTGTCTCCTCCCTCCATCAATAGAACTGAAGCAGGAAGAAGACTTCAGCAGATGGAAAACTTGTGTTCGATCCCAAATTGTTATATCTAACAAATACAATATGCTTAAACTAACAGGGAGAAGTGTAAGATAACAGAAGTGGGGAGGATATCCATATTGAGCAGTGAATATAGTGCCTAGTGATCAAAATCAAAGAAACCACCCTGTAAAACATGTTGGCCTGATAAAACTTTTTCAGACACCATAATCCTTCGAGTCTCCTAAAGTCTTTTGTATCTCATACAGCTTCTCACAACTTGCACAATGAAAAGGTACAAAGATAGTTGCTTAAAACATTAAAAAAAAAACAGGACCTTCCTAACAATGAGGTGGACCTTCAGGATTTAAAACTGAAAAGTTCAGGATCATACACTTTAAAAATATTTTATTCCAGACATATTACAAATGTCTACCTGTTTGGCAAAGAAGATCTTCTCTAATCTGCTATCTTGTACAATAGATCCTTGTGGTTCTGTTTCTGGCTGCCATTTAAACAGGAAAATCAGTCCATGGACTGGTCTATAATTACAACAATATATTCTCATCTGGTAACCTTTTTATAAAACACAACTGGTACCTTTACCTAATATTTTAATTGGAACAGACAGGCTATAATGTGGTAACTGCAGTCCTCACGATGAGCACCAGTCCCATGGCCCAAGATCAGTAAAACTTTGTTCGGACTAGTAAATTTTTCAATTTTTATTTAAAACAATGTAGTTCTAAATGAATTCAAGAATTTGATCTGGACCAGTAAATTCAAATTTTCATTTCGAAATGTAAATGATTCAGAATACATCTAGTGTTAAATATGAAACTGCTCGTTCCAAATGTCTATTTTTGAACAAATTATAATGTGTTCAGATCAAAGTTGCTAACATGTTTTTGAAACAAGATTTTTATAGTATAACTACTATTGCATTCCGAATATTCCAAATACAATGTAAATCATGAGTAACCGAACAACGTCGTAATTCATGAATGAGCATGAGCAAATTATCATCATTCGATTACGAGTGATGTATTTTTCATATTCAGAAAGCAAGAATGTGTACACTGTTTATTACATAGATTTTATACTTTTGTTTACAGGAATATGTGGTATAGTTTGACGATTCATGATATTATCGTTTGTAACGACATGATGATGAAATAAACATGTTTAATTCACTTAGAAATCTCAGTATTTCACAGGCACTTATGTAATAAATAAATTTATTCTGAATAAAACAGGCCTGGTGTCAATTACATTGCAAAGTAATACATTACATTGTAAAATTTCAATTACAATTACCATTACTTTTTTTTACCATGTAATGAATTACGTTACAATTATTTTGCCTCTGTACTCCTATGCATTACACATTACATTTATTTTCCAAAAGAAAATGACGAAAATACTTTAAACAAGGGCAACACAAAGCGTGGCATATCCCCTCGCCTAAAAATTTGATCCTGTGACCTTGACCTTTGACCTTGAAAATCAATAGGGTTCCAGATTCTCTTAAGGACTATGTATGTACCAAGTTTGGTCAAAATCCATTGAAAGATGTTGATTCTAGAGTGTTCACAAGGATGTTATGCGGTAAAAATTTGACCCCTTGACCTTTGACCTTGAAAATCAATAGGGCTTCAGACTCTCCTAAGGACTAAGTATGTACCAAGTTTGGTGAAAATCCATTGAATGATGTTGATTCTAGTGTTCACAAGGATGCCACACGGTAAAAATTTGACCCGGTGACCTTGACCTTTGACGTTGAAAATCAATAGGGTTCCAGATTCTCCTAAGGACTAAGTATGTACCAAGTTTGGTCAAAATCCATTGAAGGATGTTGATACTAGTGTTCACAAGGATGTCACATGGTAAAAATTTGACCCGGTTACGAAGGACGGACGGAAGGTAGCGTTACTATATTCCCTCGCAACTTTGTTGGCGAGGGGATAAAAAAAAACATGTAATATCTATATGTAACTCTGAAAGAACAAGTCATATAGGAAACTGAAAACTAAACAAACTTCCATAAAATCAAGAACTCAATTTGAAGATGATATGATATTTGCTCGTCTTAAAAATTACACAAAAACCATGACTCTGAATTGAATGTGTTTTATTATTGTTAATGGTTCCTGCTCTGAGCGAGTGAGTGATTGTTGTTTAATGCCAACTCAGCAATTTTTCAGCTATATCATGGCAAGAAAAAGTTAATTTTCAATGAAATGATGACGAGGTCCGCTTTGTACTAGATTAACATACATATTGGATTTTTATTGTGCTAGCTCACTGAAACAACAGTCTGCCGATTGACATGTCGCTCCACTCCGACACATTATCCTAATTCTGAGCCAACAAGTCTTTGCTCTTACTCCTTAATGCTACATGCTTAGCACAGAGGCAGCAAATACCAATTTTATAGTCTTTTGATTGACACGATCAGGGCTCGAACCCACGACCCACCACACTCCAGACGAGCATGCTTACCAGTTCTTTATTAATGATACTTTGTTTGAAAATCCCTTTTATATGTGATTTTAACTACAGTTAACTGTAAAAAGTAAGACGTTTATCATAGAATTAAAAACTTACTTTAAATTAGCAAAGCTGTCAGGATCAAGACTCCATATTTCTTCTACTTGAACTCCTTTACAACCTTGAAAACAAGCATTAGCAATTTATTGCTATATTCTGTTTACAGGTACATGTACTTATTACAGATTACAGTCATTCTTTTAACAAAATAAAAATAACTCACATCCATGGCTGTCCATAAATTTGAATGTATCAGGTTAAAATAAAAAAGTAGAAGACCGGGGGTGTCAAGTCTTTGAAGCCATAATTAATACTTAATATTTGTTGTACCTGTGATAGTTTTGATTGCAATTAAACATGGAATGATACATGTATCTTTTGATCATGTTGTGATTGCCACTTTTTTTTTCCGAGTTTTTAACAATTGAATTTCATAATATATTTCTTTATTTAGATGTCAATAAACTTTAATTTTTTCTACATGTAGTAAACCATTCTACATTATTTGCTTAATAAATTTCATGAAGAAAATTAATTTACATAAATGATACATTAAATATCTAAGGAGATATACATTTTGTATGTTTCAGTTAAGACAAAATAAGTCAAAATGATGAAAAGTAATCATGAATACAGGGTCAAAATGAATGTAATCGATTACATATAATCTAAAAATGTCCGATTACAGATTACATCTGATTACGATTACCCCATGTCTGCAAGGGTCTGGGGGCTGTTTAGGCCTGCAGTGGGGTACAGGGGCCCCTGTAGGGGGACCAGGGGGGCAAAGCCCTCCAGCCGAAATTGAATTTTAAGCATTTAGAAGGTGATTTAACCCCGTCTACTGACACTAATTTTAGATATTTTTTCTGTTTAAAAATAGTCAAAATTGACTTTGAATTGAAGTAATTAAATTTTTTTTATATATATATTCAAAATGTCCAATGATAGTGTTAGGAGAGGATGGTTGAACTAGCTTCTGAATCTTGCAAAAAACTTGTTTGCTTTGCCCACATTCTCACTATATACAAATGTTTTCTATTAAGTTTCAGAAAACAAAAAATAGGACCTTTACACTAATGACCTGAAAATTGACCTGAAAAGATATGATCATCTATATCTTTTTTACTACTCAATAGAATCGATTCAAATTTTGGTCAGCTTGAGATATGAGTATATACTTTACAAAAAAAAAAAATATTGTGTATCAGTGGAGATATCTTGACCTGAAGGACTACAAATCGTGCGATTGCATGACCTGAATAATGGAAAGAAGCACTATAGTTGGCAATATTTTTTTTATTACTGGACAGAATTGATTCAAATTTTGGTCAGTTTGAGTTTTACAAATATTTTTTTTTTAAATATTGTGTATTATTGTAGATATCTTGACCTGAAAGACTACGAATTATGCGATTGCATTACCTGAAAATGGAAATACAGACCTATAATCGGCTATATTTTTTTTTATTACTGAACAGAATTGAATCAAAGTTTGGTCAATTTGAGATATGAAAATATATTTTATAACTAATTTTTTTTTTTTAAATAATATGTATATGTGGAGATATCTTGACCTGAAGGACTCTGATTCGACTGGCCTTGTGGATTATTAGTATATATATGGGGTCGACACATGCAATTAGATGTTAACATAAGATTGTATAAATATTGACACGAACAAGTTAAAATAAGGAAAAAGAGATGAAATAATAAAGAAATAAAGAAATTTTATTGAAAATAAATTTGTAAACAGAAAGTTAGAAAAAGGGGGGTGGTAAGTCAGTGCCACGAGTGCCTGTGGCTCCATCAAGAACTTTACGTCCTTCACTTTTTCGCAGTTCTGTTTCTCTGTAGTGGGTGTTGAGTTTTCGTGTTTTAATTCATATGGAATATACAATTTATAAATATTCAAAACAAATCTCAAGGTAAGATAACAATTCCACTTTATTTCATATTTATGTCAGGCCATCGTATAAAAACGAAATTATACCTTTATTTTCTGAGATTTTCATCAAATAGGGATTACACCTGAATAATACAACTTTTCAATTGAATCTTATAAGATATAAACAAAAATCAAACACTATATTTACCATGTCAGTTTCAGGTCATTTGAATAGGAACTGTTCAGGTCAACGTATCTCTCTTAATACAGATTCACTTATTTTTTTATTTTATAAAGTTTAAATTCATACCTCAAGCATTCCAATACTTGGGTCAATTCTGTCCATTATAAAAAAAAAAAGACATAGCCTTATATATATCCTACCGTGACATCTGCTCGGTCATTTGTTTTGATTTACAATTCTCGCGCAGCACGAGACCAATGACGTCATTCTGTATATTCATAGCGTACACAAACACACAGGGAATACTTTTCAACGTCAAAATTACAAGATGAGATTAAAGCAGAGAAGTTTGAATTGAATAAATTCCATGCAAGTAAAAAAGATCCTTTTTACTAATGTCTTTTTTTCCTGATCATTATGCTTGTTAAATATGTTTCCATCGATGGTATTCCCCAAACATTTGTATTTTTCCGGTTTGTTGACATAATCGACATCACAGTTCATGACCGTTTCTGGAATGTAGGCCAAGCAAATTGTATTTTAAAATACTTTGAAAATATGATGATTGATCATTCAGATTCCACCATTTTCTAGAAAATGGCAGATTTTACCGGGAAAATACATGCAAGTGCTCTCCATTAGTCACAAAATGGCAGATTATTTTGCATTTCCACTGCTGCTTTAATAACAAATATACCCCTTACTTCTTGGGGTAATGAAATGAAATTCACAGAGAAGATAGAAAAAGAATTAATTTAACAGCAATAATCAAAATTTATAGCATAAATTGAACAGAGAATTAAATTAAACCAGACAGAAAAATGAGATTGTCTGGGTAAAAAAAACCTGTCATTATTACAAATAGCATCAACAAAACTGTATTGTTACCACTCTGTGATAATAAATGTGATTAAAATAAATTGAAATCAGTCATTAATTGTTTTACCAAAATATGTCGGTCTAATAGATTGTATTGACAAAAGCAAAAACACCAAATTTACTGGATTAAATACTTTTTATGTGGGTAAGCAAGTTTAATATTTGCATCAAATAATTAATTTTTAATACTTCAATTTCAAACTATTTAAAAAAAAACTCTTTTGAAATTTTTCAGACAAATCAATTTCACTGAAAAAGCTAAAATACTGTAATTTCTTAATCTGGTTTACTTTTTAAGTTTGGTTGGCCTATGACAAAATCATGTGCTTTATTGAACTTTGACCGACTTTATGTGACGTCATACGACGCCATTTGGAAAAAGGATGTTAAACAAATATGGGTCAGTATGTAATTATTATCGATCTTTTTTCCATGGAACTTTACACATGTGAGCAAGAATAGATGAGGAACATAATTAAAAAGAAAAAAATGTTTACTTTTCAAACATGAAAAAAATAATCAAACATTATCCAATGACTGACCGACTTATTGTCAGACGAGGATACATGTTCTTTTAATTTTCAGGTCACGCAATCGCACGATTCTGAGTCCTTCAGGTCAAGATATCTCCACTAATACATATCATTTTTCCAAAATTTCTAATTAGTTATAAAATATATATTTATATCCCAAACTGACCAAATTTGAATCAATTCTGTCCAGTAATAAAAAAAAATATCGCCAACTATAGTGTTTCTTTCCATTTTCAGGTCATGCAATCACGCGATTTGTAGTCCTTCAGGTCAAGATATCTCCACTAATACATAATATTTTTTTATTAATTATAAAGTATATAGTCATATCTCAAAGTGACCAAAATTTGAATCGATTCTATTGAGTAATAAAAAAGATATAGACGATCGTATCTTTTCAGGTCAATTTTCAGGTTATTAGTGTAACCCCTTTCAGTTTCACTTTTAAAAAAATAAGTTTAAACCCTTGTGGCTGTGTGATACAAGTTCTTTCATCGAAGTGTGTTTAATTTCGTTGTTGCCATTTTTGGCATAATAGTATAAAGGGTTTGTGGCATTTAGTGCGATGATAATATATTAATAAGTGTTACCATCCCCTGTACCTGTATGTGTAATTTGTATGTCAATTTAAAAAAGCTCTTTCGAGCTTATTTTTTTATTGTTATTTATATGTTTCTAATTAAAGCATATACCGACTTTAATTTTTTTTTACTTAACTTGATGCTTTTCAGTTTAACTTGTGCTCTATTTTAGTGCTTGGCTATTTCTGCATGAATATTTTTAAAATATTTTTTTTTTTAGAATATTTAAAAAAAAATATGTTTTAAAAGTACATGAATATTTTATGTGTTTTGAGTTAATTTGCTTCTTTGCTTAAATATAGACTGGTTATAATTTGCATGAATGTACTTGTATGTGTAATGGCTGCTAAATGTCGGCATTTTTTTTCTGTTTTGACCTCTGGTCCTGTGACAGTGGGTGCGCAGAGAGGCACTTGTGGGGGTCCAGAGGTCAAAACACAGAGATGTATGCATAGGTTTTTCTGGATGTGTATTGGTTTTGTATTGAATGACATGTTTTTTTTTAGTCCGAGATTCCTCTGTCGTCCGACGACATTATATATTATTGCTAGAGCCGTCGAACGTCAGAGCGCAATATATACGGAAAACAGCTGATTTGCCTCACTAGCTCTGGGTCAGCACATTTCCACGTTTCGTGGCTATCGGATTTTATTAACTATCAGAAACCCTTATATAAATCGCTTCACCAATCATTTTTCTATTCATTCATAACCATCTTACCCTCAGAAAGTGGTGTTACACTCCATTACAGCACGATTTTGCCTTAGATCCTATTATTCCACCATTTGACTTCCATTTTCGAATCTACACACGTGATCTTGCGATACTAACTGAATGATGACAGCAACGCATTGCATGATGGGAGCTAATTAATGCAGCGTGCCAAATTATTTGGAGCATTATTTGCATACGTAAACAACATTCAAATCACATGGAAGACGATACATTTAAGCGTATTCTGCAGGACAAACAGTCCATCTACAGATCAAAGCAGAGCAGAAGGAAATAATACAGAATGTGTTGGAAAGAAAAGATTCAATGGCAGAGTGTTACCAACGGGCTTCGGAAAGAGCATGTGTTACGTTCCCCCTTTTTGTTTTTGGACAAGGTACTACATTTTTTTTTCTTATGGTTATCTGTAATTCACTAAATTTGCTGTTAAAATCATTACCAATCAATATAATCAACTGTATTAAATTTTATGTTAATTGTTCTGCCTTAACAGGCACCTATGATTGGCAATAAAAATATTTGTTTGTTTGTTTATATGCAAATCATCTCCCATGATACATTGCGGTAATCGTAGTTTTCTCGTAGTCACGTGACAAATGTTTGAAAAATGGAAGACAAATGTCGAAATCATAGGATCTAATGCAAAATCGTGCTGTAATGGAGTGTAACACCACTTTCTGAGGGTAAGATGGTTATGAATGAATAGAAAAATGATTGGTGAAGCGATTTATATAAGGGTTTCTGATAGAAAATAAAATCCGATAGCCACGAAACGTGGAAATGTGCTGACCCAGAGTTGGAGAAGCAAATCTGCTGTTTTCCGTATATATTGCGCTCTGACGTTCGACGGCTCTAGCAATAATATATAATGTCGTCGGACGACAGAGGAATCTCGGACTAGTTTTTTTTGTGCTGTATTTAATTTATGTAATTTTGTTATGCATGTCGGTTTGAAAAGCTCTTGAGAGCTTATGTTGTATTGTTATAAAATGTACCGACTTTAAATAAAACTTTGATTGATTGATTGATTGTCGCGGGATGTGCCGGCGTCTCTTTTTCTTTTTTTTTTTTTTGCGACTGTGTATGTGGCCCGACAGACGAGACACGTCAAAGAAGCGATGTTTTTATTGTTTCCAAAATCATTAAGACAATCAATATGTCATAAGTGGTACCTACCAAACCCTCTTATCAATTCTGTAAACACGCCCGGGTCACTTTCAATGAGACACCAATCTCCTGCACTATGAGCCATTTGAAATTAAAACCGGAAGTAGCACATGTTGTGATGAATTATCGTAAAGTGTTCATTTTTGTGTGTGATTGTTTTCATAACTTTAGAAATATATTATGTATGTTCTTGTTTGATAATATACCTCCATCGATCTTTGAAATTATCCCATTTTCCATGAAGTGTGTCATTATAGTACAGTGAATAATATAAAAATTCCTTCAAAAAATGTGTCCTCCACCACAGAGCTCTATGTGAAGGGTGCTACGTAGTAGAGCGGAAATAGTCCGAGATTCCTTTGCCGTCCGACGGCTTTTATTTTTGCTAGAGCCGTGGGACCGTCAGACGGCAGAGGAATCTCGGACTAGAGCGGGAACTACTTCTTAACATATCAGCTAACACTCGAGTTCACTCCGATTTTTAGTAGGGTCGGTGATGTACAGTCTTTAGTTTCGCTAACACTCGAGTTCCCGCCGATTTTTAGTAGGGTCGGTGATGTACAGTCTTTAGTTTGTGTGGTCGGTGATGTACAGTCTTTAGTTTGTGTGGTCGGTGATGTATAGTCTTTAGTTTGTGTTTTGCCGATCATTGTTTGTCTTTTCTGTCCATATTCCTCAATTCGATTCATTATCTGATCTTCGATATAGACTTCTTATTAATACAGTTTCTGAAAAACTCCTTTGGAATCTTAAAGCTTTTTTTTCTATTTACATGCAGACCTACATGTAACTTCAATGAAATAGTAGTTAAAAAACTTATATATGAATAACGATTTGTTTTAATTATCAAATTAAGAGGGAAATGCAAAAAGGAACATTAAAAAAAAACCCAAAAAACCCCAATAAATCAAATTTAAGTAAATTTTTGTAACATCACCACCATGCCAAAAACATACTGTGTCACTTAGATTATTGGACCGCCAACTTTGATATGGAGAATAAACCTTTATAATTCAAACAAATTTCCTTTCAAATCATCCGTTATATCTATACTAATCCCAGTACTTTTTTTTGTCATGTATTCCTCTTTTAAATCACCCCTATACTTTATAAAAACCACATTGAACAATGACAACAAACCGTCCCGACGATGAGAATGAACAGTCTAAGCTATTATTCCCTGCCGTGGCAATGGTTGGTATTACATTTTGACATATTGATCAGAATCATAACAAAATAAATTACTAGTTACAAGCAATGATGATTACTAATGCATGGGCCCATAAAACTAGCTTAACCCCGCCACTTTTTATTGTTGTGCCTGTACCAAGCCAAGAAAGTGAGCGGTTATGTACATGTGTGTATGTATGTTATGTACATGTGTGTATGTATGTTATGTACATGTGTGTATGTATGTTATGTACATGTGTGTATGTATGTTATGTACATGTGTGTATTATGTACATGTATGTATTATGTACGTGTGTGTATTATGTACGTGTGTGCATGTATGTTATGTACATGTGTATGTATGTTATGTACGTGTGTGTATGTATGTTATGTACATGTGTGTATGTTATGTACGTGTGTGTATGCATGTTATGTACGTGTGTGTATGTATGTTATGTACATGTGTGTATGTATGTTATGTACATGTGTGTATGTATGTTATGTACTTACAAGCATATGTGTGTATGTATGTTATGTACGTGTGTGTTATGTACATGTGTGTATGTATGTTATGTACATGTGTGTATGTTATGTACGTGTGTGTATTATGTACGTGTGTGTATGTATGTTATGTACATGTGTGTATTATGTACATGTGTGTAAGGGGTATCAGCTTTGTCTCTGTTTCTACGATTTTTCAATTAGGTTTTGAAACTGCTCTTTTTTTGTTTTGCAAGGCATTTTATCAATTAGTTATTCAACTTATTGTAGTAAATTTACCTAACTAAGGCTTCTGCTTTTCAACTTCTGAAAGGGGGAGGTGGAGGCAGATTATAAGCATTCGTTATCGAAGATGAATTCAAACAAGATTTAGTCAATGTGCATGGAAATGTGTGATCGTATGTACTTTTACAGTCTTGTACGAAGACCATATAATTTCTTTGGATATGAATGAGATGTTTAATTTATAAGAAGTGTCATAAAATGTGATTTTGGGGTATTAATAGTCTAAAACCAGCAGATTCAGCCTTCTTATTCAATAGTTAACCATTGCAAATTCTCGTGCTAGGATCGAACCCATACCTTCTGCACCAAAGGCAACCGCTCTGTCAATTTAGCTAAAGGGGATCCCTATTAAAGTAAACTAAGTGGAGATTATTTAAATCTATGAGGGGTTCGTTGTTGAACTTATGATTAAGTTAATCATATGATTAGCTCTAATTACATTTTTAATTCCTAATCACATAATTAGCTAGTGCAATGATTAAATATGATTAGTTTACATTGATTAAAAACAGTTCAGCAACAGAAATTAATCATTGCATTAGCTAAGATGTGATTAGGAATTAAAAATGTAATTAGGGCTAATCATATGATTAGTTTAATCACAAGTTCAACAACGGACCTCAGACTATTAGCATAATATTGTTATATGATCCCTCATCCTTGACGTACTTGTTTTATTTCATACTTTTAATAAAAACGTACTTATCGAATTTAGTGCATGTGACGCGTTTCTGGAATAACTTTCATCTGGTATGCTCAAAGCCAAAATATTTGAAATCCAAATAATATTAATTTTAAAGTCTTAAATATGCACATTTTTAAACTACACTTGTATATAGTTGGTATCGATTTCTAAATGAATTTGACCTTTTACCTTTTTATCCAATTCAACCCTCACTCAGAGGCCTAATGGTTTTTAACACATGGGTGCTTGACCTGATGAATTGTCCAACATCATGAACTCGTCAAAATCCCTTCAGGTTCTGGCCAATACCACTGTCACCTTTGCAATGTCATGAACTAGGGTTGATCCCGCATCTTCTGCTCAGAAGAGAAATACCCTACCAACTGAGCTTAAGGAGACCTCCACTTAATCAATCAGCTGAGTGTATTTAATTATCTGATGTCTGAATTGGCAGACTATAAACATAATGTCGCTGCGCTATCAACATACACTAACCCTGCTATTGTAGTGTCCATGTAAAAGTTGTCTGTTGGTCAATTTTGTCATAGTATACTAGTGGCAATATTATCCAGGGCCACCAAGAAAATGTTTGGGCCCCAGGGCAAAAGGAAACTTGCTCCCCTCCCTCCTCCAATTCTCCGGGTAATGATACTCAAACTAAGTCCACGATGGTGTGTCATAAGCAAGGAATTAGTACAACAAAAATGAATTGATGAATTGTGATTTAGAAAACAGCTTTCTACTTGTTTATTTGTCTGGACCCTTAATTATAACTCATGGGCCCCCATCCCAGTCTCCAGTAAAACGTATAAGAAGGTTTATTTATACCGTTTATGGTGTTTAACGCTTCCGTTTTAAATATAGGTGGAAGAAACCGGAGTACCCAGGAAAAACCATCAACCTCGCTACACTGGTCCTTTTCATTCTTTCTTTATACTTGTTGGACTGCTAGAACTATAGCAAGTGGTAGTGTTAGAATCCAAATAGCATGCTTGTCTACCTGTTTAAAATCAGGACTTTCATCAGCTTATGTCGTTTTCATTTTGTATTTTTATGTTTTAAGTGACATCTGTCGTAGATTGTATTAAACACTAATCTTTCAACAAAGACATTTAACTGACTTAATCCAGCAGATGGTAATGCAGGGGAGCAAGCAATCACAGTTAATGTGGCCAAGGGTTAAGATGAGTTGGTCAGGGTTATGTTGTTTAACGCCACTTTCAACAATATTTCAGTTATACATGTATCGTGCCGATCAGTTTTATTGGTGGAGGAAACCGGAGTACCCACAGAAAACCACCGACCTGTCGCAAGTCACTGACAAACTTTATCACATAATGTTGTATCGAGTACACCTCGCCATTAGCGGGATTCGAACTCACAACTTTAGTGGTGATGGGCAATGATTGTACCGGTAGTTGTAAACCCAATTACCATAGGATCATGACCACGACAGCCCCAGCTAATGTGGCCAAGGATGAAGAGGGAAAGAGACGGATCATAACCATTACCTAGCCAAGATGGGTTTTCACAGAAAAGCTGAAAAACTGATGGAAGTCACCATAAATAACAATAACTTCCTCAATCTTTTACATGTTCAATAAATGATATCACATTTATCATTCTTGCATAATAAGAAAAGTTTGAAAATACCAAAACCCCAACTTTCAATCAATCAATCAATCAATCAATCAATCAATCAATCAATCAATCAATCAATCAATCAATCAATCAATCAAGGAGGTAATTAGAAGCGTAATCGAAGAAGAACAGACAACATAATGGCAAAACACTACACAATTGGGGTTGAACTCAGGTGCCCCGGAAGGGTACCGTAAGCATTCCTGCTCCACATGTAGCACCCGTCGTGTTACTCTTGTAAAAAACCCGGCGATAAGTTATGAATGAGGAAAGGACCAGATTGTGATGACGACAATGGGACATAATTATCCATGGTCATTTGCGACATATATCCCATAACAGTTAACCAGATCATGATGACGAACTTAATGATGTTTCCTTAAAGTTTATGCAATTGTTTTGTATTTAATTTTTATAGTATGGACCATGTACAGTTTCAAATCTAAAAGAGAGGGGAACCAAATATTGGTGTGCATGTGGTTTGAGTAAAAATCAACCTTGGTGTGACGGTAAGTTTAAACTTAAAAAATGTCCGTATACAAGATAATATAATAATATCAAGACGAACATTAAGTAAAACGAATTGTATAATGATGAGCACTGTATATTAAGTAAGGAACCGTCGTGCCCCGATAGGAAGTGAGTGATTGTTGTTTAACGCCAACTCAGCAATTTTTCAGCTATAATATGGTGACAACAAGTTAATGTTCAATGAAATGATGATGAGGTCCGCTTTGTACTAGATGAATTTGTATAGTGCTAGTTCACTGAAACAACAGTCTGCGGATAGACATGTTGCCTCACTCGGACACATTATCCTGATTCCGAGCCAACCAATCTGTGCTCTTTCTCCTTAATTCTGTGTGCTTAGCGGAGAAGCAACAAATAACAATTTTATAGTCTTTGGTTTGACCCGATCAGGGCTCGAACCCACGATCTACCACACTCGAGGTGAGCACCTAACCGTTACACCACCGATGTGGTTGTGCCCCGATGGTTATTACGTAAACACTCACAATCTCCGAAACAGCGGATACATATACTTCGGACAGTAATATAACATTTTAAGGTTTTAAAATGCAAAGCGCCCTGAGATTCACCATTCTTTGGCATGATCTGGAAAACTATCACACAAAAGACCTCATTATTTATGCAAACTTTTAACATGACTCTATGGCCTTATGGGTAAGGACCGTCTCTTATAAGCCGGATAATTCGGGTTCGAATCCCACGGAAGATTTTTTTTCAGTATACATCCAATTTTGAAATATATATTATAATACAATTCATGCATTTTCCCCTTATTTAGAATAATAAGCATTAATTAGCGTATTTTGTGTTGAGGGAAAACATCTGATGAAATAAACATACATGTATATTGGTGGCTGTAATTAGTAATGCTTAGTCGTACAGTAGCCATAATTCAGTTTAAGATTAGGCATAACCATGAATATTTATGTATAAGATCAAGGATTTATATACTATATAAATCCTTGATAAGATACATTACTATTGAAACAAAAGAAGTGGCTTGTAATGGATATAACGGGTTTCTTTTTCCACATGAGTACTCGGATGAAGGCCGAGCAAGGAAAAAGAAACCTGTTATATCCCATGCGGAAAACTTCTTTTGTTTCAATAGTAATGTATCCAACTTGTACAATAATGATGTTAAATACATCAAGGATTTGTATACTATACAAATTCTTGAATACATGTATATAAAATAAAAAGTAAAAAAGTGATGAATTTACCTAATTTTCCTATTACAACACAGGTCAAATAATTAAGCTGGTTCATAAAAAGAACTGCAAAAACATCGGCCTGTATCATCTGCCTCTAACAGCGGTCTGTATCATCTGCCTCTAACATCGGCATGTATCATCTGCCTCTAACAGCGGTCTGTATCATCTGCCTCTAACAGCGGTCTGTATCATCTGCCTCTAACAGCGGTCTGTATCATCTGCCTCTAACAGCGGTCTGTATCATCTGCCTCTAACATCGGCATGTATCATCTGCCTCTAACAGCGGTCTGTAACTGATATTTGAGGCCGCATTTACAATAGCATTGCTGGGGGTATTATTGTACAAACATCGATGGCTTAAATTAAAACAAATGTTATTTTGTATACTATTATTTTACAGGTTCACACAAGGGAACAGGTATACAACCTCTAAAATGGACAGTAAATAAAGCTCAGAGATTGTATCAGATATGTGCTTGTAAATATACTAAAGACCCTCCATATTGTGACGCTACACATACTAACTTACCTACTGAAGTTTTAGGAAGACAAAAACAATGTCAAAATAAAACAAACCATGATCCGGGTATTAAGTTATGTACCGGTTGCGGTTGGGTACCAGATTTTTGAGGGTGTGTGCAAATATCAAAATGTACAGGTCATTTTTTTTTATCTTATGACATGTAGACATGTAATCTTGTCATATTATGTATTCGACACATTTGGGTCCCTTTTTGGAAGTTTATGTGAGTAAATGTTGATTTTGGATTTTTTTTTATTATTATTTTTGTGTTTCACTACTCCAGTTTGTATTGACTGGGGGGCGTGGTGGTCATGATCGTATGGTAGTTGGATTTACGACTACATTTGTACATATGTAATCAGTGCCTATCACTCCTAATGTTGTGAGTTCGAATCCCGCTCATGGCTAAGGGTAATCGATACATTAGATGATAAAGATTGTCGGTGGTTTTCTCGGGGTACTTCGGTTCCCTCCACCAAAAAAACTGACTGCCGCAATATAACGGAAATATTGTTGAAAGTGGTGTTAAACACCGTGATCCTAGCTCTTGATTGACTGGATCGTAATTTCATGTATTATCCCATTATTTTGTTTGATGTTATTCTCTGTAACCCATGTCATGTACATGTACATGTATCTGTAATTGACCGCCACCCTTTTAATAAATCGCTCTGCATCATATGGACCGTCATATCCGCAATCATGTTGTAGTAGATTTATAACTATCTATATAATCCGTGTCTATCACTCATGAAAATAAAAGCGGGGTTGTCGACTTTTAGGATTGATTGATTGATTTTTGGTGAAAGTGGCGTTAAACACCAAACATCAATCAATCAATCCTAAAAGACGACAACCCCGCATAGCAAAGTTCACCCAATGCAATTTTTGTTTGGTAATATATGGCAGTTCGGTGGTTTTATACTGTAATCTGGTTTCCTCCACAAGCAAACCTTGCCCGTACCATATGGGAGAAATAATATTGAAAGTTGGTAAAAGCACCCATAACTCAACACAAACCTCTCTGTCGAATTCATTTCTACTCCGACCATTTTATTTTATTCTTGCTCATGTACATTTTTAAAACTTGCAAAATTACTCCATCACTCAGGGCGTATCTACGGAAAATAGCGCCTATGGCAAGCACTAAAATTGCCTTTTACATTTATTATTTATTAATAATTTCTCCAGGTATTCATGTCTATGTTTATTACATGGTTTTTGCAAAATGACTTCAAGAAAATTATTTAAAAAATCTTTTTTAGGACGTTCCCATATGGGAACATTAGGCGCTAAAACCTGTCAGTGGCGCCCCCTTCAAGTGGCGCCCAGGGCACGTGCCCTACTTGCCATACCCTAGATACGCCACTGCTATCACTTATAAGTTTAAATCGAGGACATTGGATATGTAATTAATAGGACCAAATGGAACCCAACTTGGCAGAAATGTTAATTTGGTTTGGTTTATGGTGTTTAACACCACTTTCCATGATATTTCAGTTATATCGTGGCAGTCCGTTTTATTGGTAGAGGAAACCGGAGGAAACCACCGATCTGTCACAAGTCACTGACAAACTTTATCACATAGTTTAAGTGGGGTTCAAGATGTTCAATCTTTAAGTTACTATGTAATGTTTTGTTAACCACTGTCTCTTCTTTAACCACCGACTTATTACTGGATTATTAACAAATGTATCACGACGGTGCCACTATTGGAGCAGGAACTGGTACTCTTTCGGAAGACCTGAGGTCGCCTTGAATTTAAGTGGGGTGCATGATGCTCAATCTATGATTCACTATAAAATTATAATATGTTGGTGACCATTGTCTCCTACTTTACATTGGTATCACGACGGTGCCACTATTGGAGCAGGAACTACATAGTACTCATTTGAAGAACCTGAGTTCATCCAGGTTTTAAATGGGGGTTATGATGCTCAATCTTTAATTCATTATGTAATTTTTAGTTGACCACTTTTTGTCTTCGTATTTTTTTTCCCCTATTGGTCATTATATTGCCTGTCCTTCTGATTACCACTTTGGTACTTTGGTATGTTCATACTTTAAAATGAACAGAAGACGTATTACATCATTTTTGTAAGTCATGTGATCTAATAAACAATAACATGAACAGGACAAAATATGTTTTTCTTTACATAATGTTTTTGATCAACTTTATTTGATGAATAACACCCGTTCTTGATTTAGTTAGTA
This sequence comes from Bathymodiolus septemdierum, assembly GCA_963383655.1. NCBI lineage: Eukaryota > Metazoa > Mollusca > Bivalvia > Mytilida > Modiolidae > Bathymodiolus > Bathymodiolus septemdierum. The sequence goes on from OY726528.1 coordinate 57,336,071, forward strand.
AATTGTTTTCTAAGACAACATTTGTGATTTAAAAATTACTTGTTACACTTAGTTATCAATTCAATTAATATCTGCAATGGTGGCTAGACCGGAAATAATTTTTAAACCTTTTTTCACAATCCCATTTAAAGAATCGCTGCACCATATGATCCCGTTTGTATCTTGGGTAACGTCTACCATTGCTCCAAAACCGTCCTCACAATTGGTCAAAGCTAACCTCTCCAGAATGGTTAAGAATGTGTAAACAACTACCGTCTGCTGTAGAAACAAAAAGGGGCCCACCAGGGCTGCAACAGATTCCCAGTGGACTAAAATTACAGAAAATTTCCAATTCTAAAATCGGTAATTGTAGAGGCATATGCTCAGTGTCTCCTTTATAACTTTTTAATAAAACACCATTTTCTTTCAAGACGATAACTGAATTATTTTTTTGGTCTAAGACTGCAATAATCTTATTAATTTTACAAGAAGCGATTCTAAGTGGAACCGGGCACATGTTTTCTTTTCCCCAATATGTTATCAAGTCTTCTAATGGGCTTTCCGTACGGAGAATATACATGCAAATGTCCTGTTGGTTTAACATATTCGTTTTCTCCAACTTCCTCTGGACCACACACAACAATGTCGCCATTTGATAGCTCAGCTATGCCTGTAGGATAACATTCTAAACATGACGAGAAATTAGACCAACCACCGTGTGCATATTTCAATATCAGCCGATTAATAGAGAATGTTCCCGTCTTCAACTTCAAGAATATTGACACACTGAAACGGCGTGTAAATTCTTTCCAATAAGTGTCCATTCCTATCAAATTTCAGCACACAAGGAACCCCATTTGCTACTAAATATATACCTCCTGATCTTGAAGGACATAATGAATAAATTACATGTCGATTTCCGTCGTCCTGTGGAATCTCGACTACAAACTGTGATTCAACTTTACAAATATATTTTGTTGGTACGTTTTGTAGAAAAAGCATGTGAAATGATAAATTTAAATTTTCGCTGTCACGTCGTCGTCAACATCATATGATTCAATGTTCCCCTTGATGTGGAGATGTGTTTTGAAACATATCATACAAAGATGTAAATGGCACACAGAGCAATAATCTGAAATGGCGGACATTTTGCAATTTACACATTTTACTTCCGGTTTCGAAACTGGTACAAAATAGTTTGTGATGAACTGTTCAATTCCTGCTTTAGGTATATTGTGTTTGGCGCGACAAAGTGGGCAGCGAATCGCATCCCCCTTTCCATAAAAAAAAAAAAGGTTCGAGACTCAATTATCCAATAAATACAATATGCCTTATCTATTGCAAATGCGACTTTGTGCTTTTGACACAACAAGAATAGTACTTTCAGCCACCTGCACTGTTTCTTTATAGCCCTTTTCGGAAACCGTTTCTGGAACTACGAGTTTGATTCTAATTTTATAATTTCATAAGAGTTATTTCCCTTATCAGTTCAATCTCCCATGCAAGGACCGACAACTCTGTATGGGAGATTGTTATCAGTTATCACGTGAATTGAATATAACAGAAAATGTCGGACACGACACGACATTAAGCCGGGTTTTCCACAAATGTCGAGCCCTTATATATAATTTGAGCAAGAAGTAGCACTATATTTTCACTCAATAGCATCTACGTGCTATTGTTGTCACTACCGGAACCAGTGGCGGATTCAAGGGGAGGGGGGCGCACCCGGCACCCCCAAATATGATAATTGCATAAAATCTTGATTTTTTCACACAAAATACCCCAAATATTTTCGCGGCTCGCTTCGCTCTTTTTCAATACAGCCCCTATATCCTGGATCCGCCCAGGAGAACACTAATCCACGATCCCCTACCAGACCCTCCCCCGCACCCCCTTTCCAGAAACCTGCAGACGGCCCTGGAATAGTTCGTTGTTCAGATGAGATTTCTTCGGAACATTGGAAGCAAAACGTATGTCCACACGGCAAGATCTTTGGAAATGTGAATGTGTCAAGACATATTGCACGTGTGTCACTGTCTTCCATCCTGTTGATACGCTCCCGAAGGGAGCGTTAATGGTAGAAGTATGCACAGGTACTATGGCACTTAAAAATGATCAACAATATGGCTGCCAAACCGGAAACAATTTAAAAGAAGAATCACGTGACCTAAACCGGAACTCTAGTCGATTTTTTTTCAAATAAAAATGAAACAATGTTCGGTAGTGGATACGAAAACTGTCCGGAGTTTGGAGTTTTAGGTGGTGTTATTTTTAAGCTTGATATTTTGTAAACAGGAAGATTACTGTTCTTCGGGAGCGTTTCTGGTTGCACCTGCCTCATATTATAAAATAATGATGTGTTTCAACAAAATATTTTTTTTTTTTCGTACGAAATCTTATCACATTTCATTTTATCTCTATCAAATTTTGCTCAATTTAGGTCAATTGTTTCTGAAATCCGGAAAACTTGCGGACTATGATAGACATAAATGATGGCAACCCCCAACATGGTCATTCGGTCAATATAAGAAATAAAGATAAAAAAAAGTAATGTGTAATATGGCTAATATACAAGTTGTATTGAAACACATTTTCCCTATTCATTCACATGGAATTTTCTTAAAGCTTTGTAAATGTATATACGCCCTGTAAATACATAAGAGCGAAGGAACTATTTCAACAGATTTATTGTCAGATTTTTGTTGTATAAAATTTGTATTGAATTTTAAGTGTGTCTTATAACAATATTATGTTATCCCAGATGAGTACCATTGGAAAAAAACAATTTTGAAAAAATAGATCTAAATGGCAGAGCTACGGCCTATATTTGGCCATTGTATCGTTTGGTTTTTTTTTATTTACGGATTCTGATTACCCTTTGGTATCTTCAAACTCTTCTTGTTAGCAAATTTATGCTAATTATACCCCCGCTCCCCGAAGGGGGAGGGGGGTATACTGTTTTACCTCAGTCCGTCTGTCCGTCCGTCCAAGATATTTTTCGTCGCATTCTTCTCAGTAACTGTTGATGGCAGAAATCTGATATTTGGTCACAAGCGTCATATAGGTATACCATATTGTGGGTAGCGTTTTTGGACCCATCAGATTCCTACTTCCTGTTTGCCGACTTTGTTGATTTTTATACACATTGAACATATATGCTCATTTTTCGTACCATTTTTCTCAGCAACTATTGATGGCAGAAATCTGATATTTGGTCACAAGCTTCATATAGGTACCCCATATCGTGGGAAGCGTTTTTGAACCCATCAGATTCCTACTTCCTGTTTGCCGATTTTGTTGATTTTTATACACATTTAACATACATTTGTATATGCACATTTTTCGTCACATTTTTCTAAGCAACTATTGATGACAGGAATCTGATATTTGGTCACAAGCTTCATGTAGGTATGACATATTGTGGGAAGCGTTTTTGGACCCGTCAGATTCCTACTTCCTGTTTGCCGACTTAGTTGGTTTTTATACACATTGAACATATATGCACATTTTTCGTCACATTTTTCTCAGCAACTATTGATGGCAGAGATCTGATATTTGGTCACAAGCTTCATATAGGTACCCCATATCGTGGGAAGCGTTTTTTGACCCATCAGATTCCTACTTCCTGTTTGCCGACTTTGTTGATTTTTATACACATTGAACATACATTTTGTATATGCCCATTTTTAGTCGCATTTTTCTCAGCAACTATTGATGGCAGAAATCTGATATTTGGTCACAAGCTTCATATAGGTACCCCATATCGTGGGAAGCATTTTTTGACCCGTCAGATTCCTACTTCCTGTTTGCCGAAGAGCGGGGGGATCATAAGTGAGCATTAGCTCACAGTTCATCCTGTTGAAAAACATTTTTGCTGTTATGCTGATTTTGAAAAACAATTTTGCCATAATATTCATTTTGAAAAACATTTTTGCTATTATACTTATTTGTTCTGTTAACACTGTTTGTCAAATTACCACTGTTGAAAGCAATGAAATTGTTTTCAACCCCAACAAGGAAAAAACAATATCCCGGAGCATATATCGATAAGAAGATCCTAAACATGACGTGGATGAACCAGACTTATGTTTATCGTGAACTGTACAGAATCAGAATGTAGAAAACAAGAGCTATCGGAAAATCAGCATTTCGGCCATGTACACTAACAAGTTGGTTGAAAACTTAGATGATGTCATGTAGCGATTGCAATTCTGCAAAATGTTACAAGATAAGATAAGATTGTATTGTCCAATCAAGGTCCCAGCAAGGGGCAAAGTCACTACAGTGATTCATTCATATTACAAACAAAAACCATTCTAATACATAAATGTAATAAACAGTATACAACATGAGGAACATGCTTGAAATATGCTAATATGTATCCATAGGGGCGGATCCGGGGGGCGCCCCCCCCCCCCCCCCTAAAATTGGAAACAAATATGATTTTTTGGCGTAAAATCGTGATTTTTCACACGAAATACCCAAAACTTTTCGCGCCTCCCTCCGCTCGGCTCAATTTTTTTAAATGCGCCCCTCCCCCTAACTTAATATCATGGATCCGCCCCTGATCCATGACAACATTTTGAATAAGCCATATGTTTGGTTCGAACATGTGCACAATTTATCAGAATACATAGCTTAAAGTGAATGGTGTACACGGATGTTGACCAATGATAGACAAAACCTGGTCTGCGGTAAAGTGATCTGAAAACTGACATAGACAAAAAGGGAGGTAATCAACTGTTTTTATACGCTTGTGTATGTGAGATCACTGTTGGTTGTGGAGTGGACCAATCTAATTAACAGTAGATCTCCACACTTTCTCCCTATTTAATATTAGTTGTTGACAAGTCACCGGGTGAGAGGGTGTAATGTTTTGTTGTTTGGCCATTGTGTTGTCTGTTCTTCGTCGATTTACGGATTCTGATTACTCCTTTGGTATCTTCAAACTCTTCTTCTAGTAAACAACAGATATAAAATAGGGAAAAAGTGTGGAGATATAATGTTAAATAGATTGTGGAGATGACCTGCATTTTGTACGACAGATAATGGACTCTGATCTAAAACACAATGATCCAATAAATCAGATACAACTCGATCTTCTTCTTCATATCCATTTTTGATCGACTGTACTTTATTCATTATACTCGTTCTTGACCTAAGTAGCAAATATTGCACTCGGTCAAAATTTGTGATTGAAAATGAACATGTAACACTATTGTTTTAATGATAAAAGCAATTACTTTCTACAACCAGACGGTTAGAATTTAAATCATTTTTAAATCTGACAATTTTTAAAGTTTTCACAATTCCATTTAAAGAATCGCTGCACCATATAGTCCTGTTTATATCTTGTGTCACGCCTACAAGTGTTCCAAAATCGTCCTCACAATTGGTCAAAGTTACCCCTTTGAATTCTCCAGAATGACTTAGAATGTGTAAGCAGCTACCGTCTGCTGACGAAACAATAAATGATCCACCAGAGCTGCAGCAGATTCCCATTGGATGAAAATTCATGAAATTTTCTAGTCCTAATATCGGTAATTGTAAAGGCATATGTTTGATGTCTCCTTTATATATTTTTAATAAATCACCATTTTCATGTAAAACTAAAACTGAATTCGTTCCACTATCCACTACTGCAACTGTTTGTTTATCTTTACATACAGCAATTTTACGTGGGACAGCGCATATATTTTCCTTTTCAAGGATTCTACCAATTCTTTTAATATGTTTTCCACAAGGGGAATATATGTGTAGATGTCCTGTTGATTTGTCACCAAAAGCTTCGAATTTGTCCGGACCACAAGCAACAATATGACCATTAGACAACTCGGCTAATCCCATTGGATAATATTCTAGACATAAAGAGAAATTAGACCAACCACCATATGCGTATTTTAATATCAATCGATTAATAGTGAACGTTCCCAGAAGGCTGCCATCTTTAACTTCAAGAATATCGATACACTGTGATGGCGTACGAATCCTATCCAATAAGCGCCCATCTTTGTCAAATTTCAGCACATAAGGAACCCCATATGCTGTTAAATATATACCTCCTGATCTTGAAGGACACAACGAATAAATTATATGTCGATTTTCGTCGTCCTGTGGAATCTCGACTACAAACTGTGATTCAACTTTACAAATATATTTTGTTGGTACGTTTTGCAGAAAGAGCATGCGTAATGATGGATTTAAATCTTCGGTGTCATTTTCGTTGTCAACATCGTATGATTCAATGTTCCCCTTGAGGTGGAGATGTATTTTGAAACATTTCATACACAGATGTGAATGGCACACAGAGCAATAATCTGAAATGGCAGCCATTTTGCATTTTACACATTGTACTTCCGGTTTCGAAACTGGCACAAAATAGTTCGTGATGAACTGCGGAAGCCCTTTTTTAGGAATTTTGTGCTTTGCGCGACAAAGTGGGCAGCGAATCGTTCGTTGATCAGTTGATATTTCGTCGGAACATTCAAAGCAAAACGTATGTCCACACGGTAATATCTTTGGAAATGTGAATGGGTCTAAACAAATTGAACATGTGTCACTTTCTTCCATCCTGTTGATATAAAATAATCATGTTTCATGAAATTAGTTTTTTTTTCTACATACAATCGTATTACATTGTATTATGGTTTTTTTTCACAAAGAAAAAGGTTTCTCCTGTGTTTAATTCGTTGTTAAAATAAATATAAAAAATGCTTTAGATACAGTTGTGAAAATTACAGACCGATTTCTCTTACCTGTATTGTTCTCAGTAGTATTATGACACATGTGGAGTGGATACACGTGATATCCTTTACCCTTTTCACCGTAGGTTTCATAAATTGAGATCATATAAAAGCCAACTGACGACGTCTCTACAAGCTAAGACAGTAAATATACAGACATCTTAATGAAGGACATTTCTAAGGCATATGATTATGGTTAGCCATTCTCTACTTCTATATTTCACAACTATGGGATCGGGGGTAAAGTGAATTCCTGTATTGATAGATGTTTAACAAACAGGACATACAAACTGTGAATGATTGAATATGGAGTTTCCCAACGGTCAGTCTTAGCTAGGTCCTATTCTTTTTCTGTATTATAACAATACAACCAGTCGATCTAATTCCCACCATGTGACTCTGGGCAGACGAAAACATTTGCATACATGTTTAGAAAATCCAATATCGATGCTAAACATTTACAAACTTAAATTTTGAATATGGGATGAAAATTGAAAATGTTTTTTCATCCCGACAAATGTATCGTCATATAACTCGAAAGAAAAATCCGATCAAATTTAACTACATGTATGTCCTTCATGATCATCCACTCGAGTCATTAGAAGAAGCCAAATATCTTAACATAACAATCAGACAAGATTCAAAATGGAAAGGCCGTCATTAACGTCTGCACGAACGTCAATGAAACGCTTGACCTCCTAATTCGAAACCTTAACATCAGTTTGGCCTCTGTAAAGGAAAAGGTCTATATATCTATCTAATTATACTATTTCTTGGGCAGGGTCGTCTTAACAGCATCATAGGCTCCCGGGCAAAGCAGTGCGCTGGGGCCCCTACCTACAAAGCCACTCACAGGAACAAGTATGTAAATTGTCGATAAAATTAAACATATATTTATTGTATTTGTATTTCCAACAAAATCAGTGTTTAAACATTACAAAAACATACATAGATTAATAGCATGGGGCCCCGGTGCAACTTCCCAGCGTGCCCATGCGCTAAGACGGCCCTGTTCTTGAGTATGCTTGTCCTGTCTGTGACCCCTGCAATAGAGGCGAAATTTCTCACCACGAAATGGTTCAAAGCAGCGCTGCAAGGTTCGTCATCAACAGACACCAAAATACATCTAGTGTTACAACACTTGAACTTGTGCAGTCTTGACGACAGTAGTAAATATGCTCGACTTGTCATGATGTTTAAAATAGGAAACGAAAAAAGTATCTATTACTAAAGAAGACAGACATTAGCCATCAATGAGACAATCACGACATGTACATATCTGGTCTTTCATTATCTCTCTTTATAATACTCAATAAAAACAAGAATCATTGTTCTCTCGTACGCGATATACAGCGCATAGTTTTGAGTTGAAACGTTCAAGTCTGCTGTCTCCTCTATGAATTAATAACTTATGAATTCTCGATATATACACAAAGAAAAAAGTTAAGCACCCCCTGATATATTAAAACATAATAAGTTACACTAAGTTTAGATTCTAATATTTATATTGATTATAGCAAGAACAATGTTCCATTAAAAAGATGTGCTCACACAGGTGTGACCATTATGTCTAATATCGACTAGTCATGCACGTGAACCATGCCTCTCACGCATTACTCAAAATTCAGTATGATCACGCTTCGAATTTGGGTATTTAAGTTCGGTGTTTTAAAAAATTATTCATTCTCAGTAAGCATGGTACGAAGGCGAATATCAGAAGCACAAAGATGGCAAATAATCGGCATGCATACAACAAGGATGTCCTTCAAAGCTATTGGACGTCAGATGGGCTACCACTATACTGTAGTTAGTTCTAATAATAAAACCCTAAATGCTCGCTTACTCGCAAGGGTTATAACGGGATGCCATTACACGTAATGGAGCAGCCGCCGAGATTTTTTGCGCTCGCTTACAGAGCTTCTGACGCCTGCATTTATCAATAATAAGACATAACCTTTCCTTTTGTCCATTATTATAACAAGTTTTTATCACCTACCAGTATTTTAGAATGTAATTCCCACAAAATAAAATCTTCTCTTTGAAAATTTTGAATTTCGTCATTTCCGGCCTCACTATTTGGATGTCGATACCATATTTGGCGATTTAGGCGTGAATGTTTACCAATCGTAACTACTCGGCCATTCTCGCTACCCTGCAAATAACAGGGTAGCGAGAATGGCCGAGTAGTTACGATTGGAATGTTTACATCAGGTTGTAATAAGAAATACCATATTTAGAAAAGCTCCGCCTTCCGTAGTTTCCGGTTATGGAAAACGATCGATAAATTTGAACAAGGTTGTTGCTAACTTTGAAAAGCATATATTTCTCAGCCAAACCGATTTAACAAGGACTGGGATCATCAGTAATTGTTATAATGAAATGTATGAAGCGTAAATAGTGAGTTTTTATGTTTCAACTGCACCTTTTTTATTGCTCCATTGTGACGAATGGGACCGCGTTGTAGCTCTGCCGAGACACAAGTTTGTCACAGGAACTACATTATTGCAGCTATACTGTAGTCGGCCGACTGGTGAGAAAACACACACAAACCAACAATGTGAAAGACTTGCCAAGATCTGGTGTCATAGAGTAAACCTTCCCCATAGTAGATTAACCCTCCGGAAGATTTACTATACTATATAGTAAATCTTCCCCCATGGTGGAACGTTTACTATATAGTATTTATTCTGCATAGTAAACCTTCCTACCTACTCAAATACTGCAAAATGACTCCGTACATTTTTTTTTATCTTTTAATCATAACCGGATATAATTAATGGTATATAGCAATTAAAATTAACACGATTAAGGTGCTAAATTCCGAATCAATAGTAATTATCCGGATTAAGGGGGAACATTTACTATATAGCAAAATATCCGGGGGGATGATCGGTTATGGATGGGGGAATGTTTGTTATATAGAAAATTTTACCCCGGGGGAATATTTACTATATAGTAAAGTATCCAGGGGGAAGGTTTACTATATAGCAAATATTCCGAGGGGGTATGTTTACTATATATAGTAAACATTCCGGGGGAAGGTTTGCTATGCGGAAGGTTTACTATACGACACCGGCACACCACAGGTAACATCTGATCGTGACGACAGGGCATTGCAGCGTTTGGTTAGACGGATGCCATTCGCAACCAATCCCGTACTCAAACAACACTGGCTGCCCAATAGACGTCTGTCAACAAGAACAGTTAGAAACTGTCTGAAATCAGCGGGACTTAAGTCAAGTAGAGTCATTAAACGTCCACTGTTGGTAGACCGACATCGACGATCACGTTTGGCATGGTGTTTAGCACGACGTGGTAGGAATTTAAGGACATGGCGCAAGATCCATTGGTCAGACGAGAGCCGGTTTCTGCTTCATGTAACCGACGGCCGGATGAGGGTTTGGAGATACAAAAATACAGCCTATATCCCAAGGAACATCCAGCCAACTGTCCCTTACGGTGGAGGCTCAGTAATGGTTTGGGGGTGTATCTCTCATGACTGCAAGCTGGATTTAGTAACCATACAAGGCAACATAACTGGTGATTAGTACATCAGAGACGTCTTGCAACCAGTTGTTGCCCTCCATTTCGACAACCACCCACTAGCTACAAGGCCTGTGTAACGGTATATGGATGACAACGCCAGGCATCATCGTTCAAGAGCAGTAACCGCCTACCTCCAAAGCGAATCCGTGACTTCTGTTCCTTGGCCAGCCATGAGCCCGGATTTGAATCCCATATAGCATATTTGGGACATGTTAGGCCGTCGTATACAGGCTCGGGAACCTCCTGTGCAAAACATTCGCCAGTTGGAAGCAGCATTGCATCGGGAATGGCAGCAGCTATCACAACAGGACATCCGACGTCTAACTGGAGGGATGAGACGCAGGGTTGAGGCCGTCATCCAAGCACGTGGGGGTTACACCCGGTGCTGAACTTTGAACAATAGATGTCGTCAAGTGATTCATAAGTGACGTTTTGAAAGTGAAATGACAATCGTATCGTGCTTTTTGAACTGTGAAGGTCAATACTTAAAATGGACATGTTTTACTGCAAAAACTGGCCTTGTGATGTTGTGATTAAATATTCATTAAATTAACATTTTTCTTGATTTTTTTGTGGTTTCTTACAGCCAATGTAATGTCCTAACAGGTCACCATTGTGTTCTTGAGATTATCTGGTCAGTAATCTCGTGATACTTGTCGTATCATTTGTCATTTCAAAAAAACATGGGGTGCTTAACTTTTTTCTTTGTGTATAGATATAGTTTTAGCCTGGTTCAGTGTCGGATTTAGGAGAAATGAGGCCCTGTACTAGTTACGTTATGAGGCCCTTTACTCTTGGCCCTGAAGGAGGTAGATCCACATAAGCAAAAATCCATCGTCAATTTTTTGGCAGGAAAATGGGGCCCTGTGCTTCAGCACACTTAAGCACAATGGTAAATCCGGCACTGATTACCTGTTTGTTGTATCCTGTTCTTAAATGGGGACATGGAAGTGGACTTGAAAGTGTGTTGTGTGGTTGGGGGGGGGGGGGGGGGGGGGGGGGCAATGAGTACAAGCTTCAGGAGAGGATGGGTAAGTGAAGGCAGGCTTTTAAGACTGGTAAGCAAAAAATGGTCTTTTTGCTTCAAAACTATCCTTTTACGTCTTAAATTTATTGATAATTTTTTCTTGTATACTAAAAATTCAGCTTTTTCCAAATTTGAAACAAAAACATAGTATTGTCCCCCACTCCCTCTCCCACTTTTATAAGTAGAGAAGGCATATGCCTCCCACTCTCCGGCTGTTACGCGCCTGTGTATTACGTTTGGTCACAACTTCGAAAATAACCGAAGATGATATCATTTTTCGTATCCACTCGAGTATGTGTCCCAATTGTGGACACGGAATCCAAAAATAGCCGGTTCATTTTTAACACATGTATATTTGAAATATATTTTGGGTGGTTTGATGCCATTCAAAAAAATTGGAGGTACAGAAAAAGGGGGAGGGTGTCCAGTATTTCTGTGCGTGTGGCCGTTCGCTTTAACTTATTATATTTTATTATCGAGACACAAAACGTACGTATCATTATACCTCCCAGCCTCCGAGAGGAAGTTGTATCTGCTTTACACGCAGCGCACCAAGGAGTTACCTCCATGATTTCTAGAGCAGAGTCATCAGTCTTTTGGCCAGGTATTACTCTTGCTATCACAGCACTAAGAGCCGGATGCAATCATTGTAATCCCGGATAGCACCTTCTAACCCAAGTGCTCCACCTACACCTCTGATATCACTGGACTACCCGTTTCAATGCGTCTGTTCTGACTTTTTTCAATACAAGGGGATAAATTACCTCGTTATAGTTGACCGATACTCAAACTGGCCAATTGTTAAAAGATCGTCAAATGCTGCAGCTGGGCTCATAACCTGCCTTCGACGCACATTTGTCACTTTTGGGATTCCTGATGAACTAGCATCTGACGGCGGCCCTGAATTCACTGCCACTGCTACGAGACAGTTTCTTCAAGACTGGGGTGTACACCATCGCCTATCTTCAGTGTCTTTCCCTCATAGCAATTGCAGAGCGGAAGTTGGAGTTAAAACTGTTAAACGCCTGATAGCTGATAACACTGGCCCTAACGGTGATCTAGACACGGATGCATTTCAACGGGCCTTATGCTCCAGTACAGAAATCCACCCGACAGAGACACAAAACTTTCATCTGCAATGTGCATCTTTGGTCATCCAATCAGGGATTTCATTCCAATTCCACCAGGCAGATACTCTTCCCACAATGCCTGGAAGGAAACTCTAGATGCCCGATAAGAGGTTTTAGGAAACCGCCACATCAAACAGGGAGAACGCTTATCAGAACACACCAAAAGACTACATCCACTGGCAATCGGTGATTATGTGCGTATACAGAACCAGATATGGCATTACCCACTAAAATGGGACAAAACTGGCGTCATCATCGAAGTCCGCCAATTTGATCAATATGCAGTAAAAGTTGATGGTTCGGGAAGAGTTACTTTACGCAACAGAAAGTTTCTCAGAAAGTATGTACCCGTCAAAAGCCTCAAAACAACAAAGATTATACAGGATCACCTTTGGTGTAAGAATGTACCTGCTACATCTTCTTCTACAGGTATTTTCCTCCGCTCTATTTCGGAGCACTCCATAATGGATATCAACCATTGACACCAAACAAGTTTCAAAACCAACTTCAGATACATTAATGGAAACCCCAAAAACATCTATATTACAACCGGAAACTCGTTATCCCGTAGTTCAGGCAACTTCTGACTCCAAAGGCAGTTCTACACCAGGATTGACCTATTCACCAAATGTGCCGAACGAGCGAAAAGTACACATTCCTGCAACCCCAAAGACCCGCCTTTCATCTGATAGTCCTAGAGTAGTTAACACACATCCTGAACACTGTCGTTTGGAATTCAGCAAAATACAGCATGAGGAACAAGGAAAACTGCCGACCACCAATATTCCTACGTTGATCACGCGTCCAGCAGAACCTCATTCACATGATATGTGTCGTACTCCACAACGTAAATCTAGCCGTGCCAGTCGCCCACCGAACTGGCATTCAGATTATAATATGGACTAACAATCATGACACTGACCTTTTAGATTTTGTTTTTCTATATCAACTACCAGAGATTAGTGTGGATGTTTTTGTTTTCTTCTTCAACATACCAGGATATAGACAAGTCTTTGTCACCTTTAATGAGACATTACAGGAGCCAACAACTTAGGGGGAGATAGAGGGTTATAATTGAATATGTACTTTAATGACTTATAACTATGGACTTGACTGTTTATTAATGCTTACAATGTTTTATGTTTCATTGCAGTTGACCGTGGTCATTGTTTAACATTAAAGACTTGTATGAATACATAGACATTGTTCTTATTTAGTTTCCTTGTTGATATATTTGATAAACACAGGTCTTATCCTTAAAAATAGAAAATATTATCTTACTTTGTAGTTAATCTTTCCTGTGTCTAAACCGAAAGTAAAATAACTGATATACATGGGAAATACCAATACAAAGAACGACAACTCAAAATGAAGAGGCAATATAAGGATATACAATGTGTTTTAAATGAACCATTCATTGACATTTACACAGTTCAATCTACCCTTTTTGCCTGCACTTCGTGGAATTAAGCTTATTCAATGCTGTTAAGTATTACATAGGTACATGTACAACAATGTATATTATATACTAACAATTATTGCATGATAATACATAATACTAGTATTGGATTTACAGCTTCCTATGCAATCAGTGCTCCATATACGTAAAGGCTAGTGGATAATATTGTGAGTGGAGACTTCCGCTCTTCTAACTTTGACAAACCCTCATGTAGATTTCGACAATTTTAGAGTATGTGCTTTTCAGCTGTTACATACTACTTTTTTTTGTTTGTCTCTGTCCAACTCGAGACCACCTTAATTTTCCTGTGGCAGCAAAAAGACTCAGTTGGCCTATGTATTCCCCTTTAATTTCTGTATAATTTTATAAATTGTTGAACTGGTTCTCGCTATAAATATGCATGTCATATTTGCCGCTTGCAATCGTAACTACTCGGCCATTCTCGCTACCCTACAAATAACCTCGTATGCATTAGGCGTATAAATCGCACTACTTTTCACATGTCAGTTACATGAAAGTTTGATAAAGTTATATTTTAAGCAATTTTCTATATTTCAATTAAAGTTTTAATTAGTTTTGCATGATTAGATTTTACTTTGTATGTCTTCCATATTGGACTATATTTTTGTGCGGCTTAACTTAACTTAACTTCCGGCAAACAATTTAAGAAGAATTTCTACTATGTACGTACGAGGTTATTTGCAGGGTAGCGAGAATGGCCGAGTAGTTACGATTGTTGCCGCTTGGTGTAATGCAACAAACAATATATGATAACTAGTCAAACCTGTCCATAATGTCACCTTTATTAAGCAGTCACCTGTATTAAAAGGTTACATTTTACCTGACCTGTCATAGAAAATTTCATAAAAAATGAGCCTCTCTTAAGAGGTCACCTATCTTATAAGACCACTTTTTGTTTGTCCCAAAGGTGACTTCTTATTACAGGTTTGACTGTATATAGAAATGAGGGAGCCACTTGAAAAGTATGTATAGAGATTGATAGGATTGAAAAAATTAGACTTTTGTAGCGGCTGCAATGGGCCTATCCTTTGTTGATATTTACAAGAGGTCTAGAAATGTGCAAGGAGTGTGGACCTCTCCAAACACATCACCCACTTTGGCCCACGGTCAGACCTTCCGTATTATAAGTTGACACCCCCAAATGACTTTCTCCTGAAAATCCGGTTTCCTCCACCAATAAAACTAACCGCCACGATATAACTGAAATATTGTTGAAAGTAGCGTTAAACACCATAAACTACCCTCCCCCCCCCCTCCATTTGGATCGCACCTCCTATCCGCCATCTGGGGATGCGCTAAGCCCTGTGAACCTTCGCCATTACCCAGTGGAATTGATTGGGAATAAAATATCATCATTAAAACAGCTGTGGAAAAATAATTTCATCTGACATGAAACATCCTTATGAAATAGAGATTAAATCTTGTAGACATGAGGGACCCAAAGTATCGAGTACATGGCAGTGGATTCCAGACTGTTTTAGTGTTTGTGAGTCTGTTAAAACATATGTAATGTTGATATGTTCTTAATATTTTATGATACATTTGTGGAAAAGTAATTGCATCTGACATGAAACATCCTTATGAAATAGAGATTAAACCTTGTAGACATGAGGGGCCCAAAGTATCGAGTACATGGCAGCGGATTCCAGACTGTTTTAGTGTTTGTGAGTCTGTTAAGAGTTAGACATATGTCCTGTTGATATGTTCTTAATATTTTATGATACATTTGAATATGGTATTGATCTGTTAAAACATTCTGTTAGTATATTGGTACGTTTGTTTGAGACCTATGAAAAGCAAAATCAATTGGTCGATTGATTGATTTTATTGTGTTCAGCAATATTTCAGCTATATCATGGCGACCAGTTTTAGTGATGGAAGAACCCGGAGTACCCGGAGAGAACCACCGACCATGGGCAAGCAACTGGTAAACTTTATCACTTGCGGCTGCGAGTCGAGTGCACCCTTTTTGTAATTTACAAAGCCGGGCACGAACCCACTCCATATTGGTGATAGGCTTGTGTGAGTTGTTAGGTAATCCAACTACCTAACTCATTGAGCCACCTGGGCCCTTCAAAATCAATTGGTAGTTCTATCTTCTGTCTAGTGCTAATGATGGTTAAAAATGTTTGAATATACCAAAGGGTCGTAATAAGAAGTTGTAAATCGAAGAAGGACAGACAGCACAAAGGCCAAACGAAAAGGGACGAAAGGACAAACATTACGCATAAAACTATTTTTTTTATTTTTTTTTTTACTTTAAACATATTTTATTGTCAAGCATTTATACAGACAATGGATCAGACAAAAGTAAATTCTAGTCTTGTAGTGTATAGTTGTATTAGTTATTGACTTTCTACTGAGTGTCATCATGTTACACTTTAATGGTTGGAATCACAATACCCGAGTAGTTGTCCCATTGTTAATTTATTTATGTCGTCTTGTAGAGTTTTGCAATAAACTGAATTGTTAATCTGTCTTTAACAGACACAATTATCTGCAAAGAGTCTGGTATTTGATAATTGCTTTTTCCGAAATGTCGTTAATATGAGCAAGAAATCCATGAAATAGTAAAGGATCTAGTAATGTGTCATGTGTAACTCCAGATTGAACTCTTGGAACCATTCACCGCTACACATTAAGAATGAGTCAATCCAGTATATGATGTTGTTAGGTATTCCATCTCGATGTGATTTAAATATCAAAAGTTCACGTCACAAGAGACTGTATATTGAAAGCGTTTTTCGAAATCGAAAATAAATATATCAACTTGTTTTCTTTTTTCTAGTGAAGTTGTTAAGTCGTGTATCATGTGGTGGATATTATTTGGGGTTAACAACTGTGTTGCCTTTCATTTAAGATGTTGTATTCTTAAAATAGTGTCATCATGTTGAAACAACTGACATGCTCTATCATCTTACAGCAGATAGGTGTTGGCGAGATGTGTGGTGTGTAGTTTTTTTTGTAAGGATCTGTTGTTTTCTCTTGAACGAGGACAAATGTCAGCTTTTTTCCAGTCATCCGTGATATTGCCAATGTTGATTGATTGTTGAAAAAAAATGAACAAGGATTACTGAACTGCCCCCTAACAATTCTTAAAGTACCATTGGATGTCTTTCGTTTTGTTCTCATCGCTTTTGGTTCTTGAAGAGTTTGTAGGGTTAATGTTAGAGTTGTGGTGTTTAGCGTGGCGGTCAGTTTTATTGGTGGATGAAACCGGAGTACCCGGAGAAAACCACCAACGTGTCGCAAGTCACTGACAAACCTTATCACATAATGTTGTATCGAGTACACCTCGCCTGCCCTAGAAGTGGGATTCGAACTCTCAACGTTGCACTGATTGCAAAGGTAGTTGTAAATCCAACTACTATACGATCACGACCACGACGGTCAGTAGAATTTCTACTATTTCTACTCCCGTCGTCTTAATTTCAATTTGTCTCGTTGTTGGTACCTTTGAATTGATATGTATGGTATGCTGTTGTGTTCAGATTTAGCCGAAATACCTTGAAATGGAAAATGTTCATTGATATATTTCAGGGGCGGATCCAGGGGGGGGAGGGGGGGGGGGGGGGGGGGGGCGCACTCCCTAAAATTGGAAAAAATATGATTTTTTTGTGCGTTATGGTTATTTGTTTCATTCAGAATTTTTTTTTCCGACAACTCGGGAGTTAGAAAAAAAAATTCTCCAGAATTCAACATTAGGTTATATGACAAAAACTCTGAATCAGATTATTTTTTTTTCCTCCACCAAAATCAGAATATTTTTTTCAGCAACATTGGGAATCAGAATATTTTTTTAGAACCCCCCCCCCCCCTTTTTCAAGTTAAATGGTCGTTCCCTTATTCTTATTCGATGTGATAATTTTGCTCATCTTGGGTCCGTTTATTGGCAAATAAAATGTTTGTATATAAACGTACAGAACCAGATGAATTATTCATGCATGTTGTGCGCACTAAATTAATTTGAATTTTGGTGTTTAACGCTACTTTCAGCAATATCATGGCGACCAGTTTTAGTGGTGGAGGAAGCCAGAGTACCCGGAGAGAACCACCGACCCTGGGCAAGCAACTGGTAAACTTTATCACTTGCGGCTGCGAGTCGAGTGCACTTTTTTTTGTAATTAACAAAGCTGGGCGCGAACCCACGCCGTATTGCCACTATTGGATATAGGCTTGTATGAGCTGTTAGATCCAACGACCAAACTCATTGAGCCAACCCGGGCCCCCGCACTAAATTAGATAGGTTCTCTACCTTTTATGCAAATTTAAGCTAGACTATATTCGAAACTTTTTTCAAATGTAGGCCTACATGTAAATAGTCTTCAGTCCCAAAACTGAAGAGTATTCCTCGTTATTGAAGCTTGTTTATCATGAATGGATTTTCCACCTAAAATGACCCTCAATCCACAAATGCGTCATTGGAATGCGCACTTGTCGATTTTTTACTATTTCGACCAATCAGAATACCTGTAGTAATTCATTGCAAATTACTCTTCCGCCATTTTTGTTGTATCGGGAGATGGATGCGGGAGGCCCTGGTCAATTTGACGCACAAAAAGCTGCTTTTGCTGACGCTGTTGCCCGTGCCCGACAGGTAATGACTGCATAATATTCTGTCTATCCTTGTTAATGTTATTTAAATTATTGGTTAAAATTGCACCATTTTCAACGCAAAAACAACCAAATCGTGTTGAACCGCGTGGTGCATTTTTCTTTGAATATCAGAAAACCGCGTGGCATTTTTAACTTCCTTGACAAAGAAAAGGTTTGTACATACACTATAATATATTAAACATAAATTAATTCTGTTATTAATTTATTAATAAAACATAATCTTGAAGTTGAACATGACCTTTCTTTGTATAGAAGATAAATATATCTTTTATCAATTTCTGGAAAATGTATTGACTTTGGAGGGTTTATTTTTGTCGTCACAGGTAGTATTGTTCTAGATACACTCCTTTTCAAGAAGCTTTCCCATTTTGATTTGTGTAATAGATACATTCTGATATATTTTTAATAACAATACATTTTTGAATTTCAAGAAACCTTTTTCAATATACAACATGCAGCCCGTAACAGGTGTTCTCTATCTTTATTGGTCAGTAGGCTATAGAGTTATTGCATTAAACATTGTTTACAAATTTAGTATGATTAGACGATTTCCACAACAGCAACATTTGCTCAGATTTTATTTCAATACCAAGTCACTTGCTACCAGCAAGTAATTTTATGTCATTTTCTAACAGAATTTATACTTGCAAATTTGTAGATCCGATTTCATTAAGGGACGAATAAAGCGCTTTCGAAAAGGGGAGTAACCAATAAAAACAAATTTAGTGTTCATGACATTTCTGGAATAACCTTCGTCGGGTACGCTTATTTATAAGTCGAAAGATCGGAAAGCGAAATAATTCAAAGATCTTTGGGAACAATAAGACAGTTTACAGGTTGATAACTGGACATGCATTTGCTCATATCTCATTTTAAGCTTCATTTATGGACTGATAAAGAAAAGAATGGTATCAGACTGTTGTGGTTGTCAGATTTTACTCTGTTAGGACCGACCTAATTCGATATATCTGCTCAGACTTGGGTCAATTACTTTGCAATTTTCATGATTACATCAATTATCAAATGTAATTGATTAAATTACAATTACTTTGTGAATGTAATCGATTACATTACTGATTACATTTAATATCATGACAACCAATATATTAGTGTTTTTATGTTATTTTGTCTCCTATGCATCTGTCCAATATCTCCTTTTTTAATGTATTTCTTACTCTGAACAATGAATTACAATTTAGTTTTAATGTGATCATTACATGCAATAAGATACAGTACATTGTAAATTATATTTTCCTTTTTTCATAAAATAAGTTGTGTCTTAATAACTTATTACTATGACCAATATTCATTCCATCTTATACTATTAGTAAATACTATAACATACATTTGTACATTTTAATAATTTCAAACATCCTGTCAAAAGTTTATTGTGGATAATAAACTAGCAGTTAACCTGTGCCACAGATGAAATTTTGAAACCCCAAAGAAATTGAAATATTATTTGTTTGGATATCAAGTCTTTGAAGCCATACTTGATATTTTTTGTACTTGTGATAGTTTTGATTGCAATTAAATATAGAAGAATATCTTTTGATCATGTTGTGATTGCCAATTTATTTTAATAGAGTTTTTTTTATGAATTTTTAACAATTGAATTTCATAACATTTTTTTATTTAGATGTCAATAAACTTTATATGTTTTCTAGTAAACCATTCTACATTATTCGTTACATAAATTCCATGAAGAAAATTCATTTACATTAAATATCTAAGGAGATATATGTTTCAGTCAAAATGATGAAAAGTAATCTAAATGTAATCAGAAAGTAATCATGATTACAGGGTCAAAATAAATGTAATTGATTACATGTAATCTAAAAAATGGATGATTACAGATTACATCCGATTACATGAAAAAATGTAATCAATTACAACTGATTACGATTACCCCATGTCTGTATCTGCTATTATTGGAACTATTTACAGCTCAATTTGTAGTATCCTGTGATCATTATCAACATGATAAGTCTTGTCTGCTTATGATTTGTGTCAGACCAATTTGTTCAAAATTATCAACCAGTATGCATGTAAAGGGAAATAATTAGCTCCTTTCAATACTTTCAATACATCAATAGTTATTCTTATATCTACATTAAGATAACGAGGGTGTACAGCATAGAATAAAATTCTATTATATAATGAAGGTATATTTGTCTAAATAGGTCCTAAATTCCTATAACACTATCCCCACCTCAAATGTTCAAGCCAAATTGATGTTTGTTACTTCTCTGCTAATCGTGCAGTAAATAAGGGTAATAACAAAATTTACCGAACAATCTTAACAAAAGGAAAGTAAAAATTCACAAGTATATAAACAGACAAAATCAGAAAATTGTGAACACCGTAATGACCCTGACTTGGTAACAAAGACTTGATGGTCAGATAATGTATTGGAATGGAGTGATATGTTCTTCTTTGGACTGTTTCAGTGTGCTAGCACTGTAAAAATAACCTGTCCTGGCCTAGTGAAAACAAATGGAAAAATGTTCACACCATTGTAAGAATCTCTAATTTGACAACTTGTGTGAGTTCTCACTGATAATGGCCAGGACTTGTCTAGGCTAGTTGCAAGGACCTTGGAGTATTGAACAACACTTTGTCACTCACTAAAACTGAAAATAATTCTAAATAAATGTGGATAGATATTTTATTTAACGACGTTTTTTCTCACAACATAATCTGTCTGTGATGGTTACCATGCACTCCTTGAATGAAGTAAATGGTGGGTTGCAGCACCTGTCTGTTCAAAGTAATAAAAACTGTAGAATTGGTATTTGTTGCTTCTCTGCTACCCATGCAGCATTGTGGAGAAAGAGTGGAGTGGTTGCATTTATCTCAAAATCAGGATAATTTGTCTGTTGAGCAACATGTCTACCCACAGACTTGTTTCAGCAAGGTAGCACTATTAATATCAAACTAGTTTACTACAAAGCGATTATCATCTCATCGAATGTGACTTGTTCTCTCCATTATTTAGCTGAAAAATTGATCATTTAGCATTAAACAGCAAGAACTTGCTCACTCACAACATGTTCAACAAAATATAGCATGGTTTTCTTGCCCAACTTGCATCATTTTATTGTCATGTTTAAGTTCACACACTTAGACTTTGTCATGTCACTGTATCTCCAGTGTCGTTTTATTACTTTGTTGTGAACTTTACCAAGGTTCAGCAGCATTCAGAATGTAGACATTGAATTAACAATTTTGATTTTGTAGATTGCTGCTAAAATAAACCAGCCGGGACAAGGAGGTGGAGACTCAACAGGGCCCCAAAAAAGACCATTTGAATCTGACGGGCAAGGTATCGATTTTGGTAAATGCTATTCTATTTAAGATAAATAACATCAACATTACTGTTAGTTGAAATTGTTAGGTCTTTATTATTTTGTCATTTAAAGGTACATTGTCTTAAACAATAATCGGGGATGAAATTTTTTTAAAAAACCTTTAAAAATCACAAAGCAAGAGGTATACTGTTATTTTTTTAGAGACCATAAGATAATTACACTAAAACTTGAAAATATTAAATGTACTATCCTGGGACTATATAATGCAAAACAAGTGGACAGTGTGCCTCTAAGTGAATTCACGTTGTTGGGGATACACATGTTGCCTTTGTTTTCGTTACAGGTGAACCTGATTTCAAGAAGAGTACTGCTGCAATTAATGATCGTATGTGTCATATTTGTAAAACACATCTTTCACTGCACATCCTGGTTCGGAACAAATGCCCATTGTTTTTCAATTAACATTTCTTTAAATTGTTTAGAAACTTTGCTATTTTTTGTGTTTTGGTTTATTATAACGGTTTTATACATCCTTTTATCTCATGACGAGTTTGTTATGTACCATCACTGCTTGTTTCATGAGTCCGCATACAGTAGATCTTGTAAACATGCAATTGTGCTGAACTCGGATGCAAGAATTTCATGTAACAAGTGAATGTTGTTCTTTGTGAAACGCTAGTTTTGGTCATATATCTTCCAAAGATGCATGTCATTTTTATCAGGTGGCATGTTTTTTTCTTCGTTTTTGACCATAGTCGTAGTAAAATTTTTGGTTTTGAATATTGTTATACCGTAATTCACTTGCTGCAGCCCGATACTGTTCCACTAGTCCTTTACCTCAAGACTACCAAGAATAGAGTAAGCATACATTATGATCAGTTCTTGTCGATTTTTAATTTGACTAATAATGGGACTGGTGGGTGATGGACGATGTAATAAAGGAAGCTCTGGCTCAATAGAAATCACAGGTTTGATTAAAGCTTTGTGGATAGTCCATTGAAATTCCACATTAAGCACCGATCATGTAATGGTCATACCAAATTGTTACAGTTGTACAATCTACCATGCAACTTGTTAACCAAGCTACATTTGTAGGAATACAAATTTAGGATTTGTTTTCAGAATTAAAATATAGTGATCTCTTTATTTCAATTTTCATTTTACATACACCCAATCCTGCATCAGGTCTAGGCTATTAGTTTTAAGCAATTCTTTCTGCCTGCAATAGTTCGATGAGAAGTATGTCTAGGCAATTGGTTTTAAACAATTCTTCCCTTCGGCACTGATTAGATGAGAAGCACATCTATGTTATTAGTTTTAAACAATTCTTCCTGCTGGCAATAGTTCGGTGAGAAGTAATTACGTGATTGCCTGATTCTGTTTGAGATAAAAGGGTGTAAAAAAGTTGTTTCTTCTATATTAAACAGCTTTGCATATATAATTATGAATTATTTTCCAATGTCATAAATTATTCCTCTTGCATGTACACTGTTAAAATGTTGGATCCCTCAGGTAAGTCATGTGATTTTATGTTAGAAATTTTAAACAAACTTTGTAATAACCTGCCAATGTACATGTACAAAGCTTGTACTTCCAGTGTTTGTAATACCTGTTAAAAGTATCATATTGTTCTGTCTGTATTTTTTTTAGGAAGGGGGGGCACTCTGAAACAGGATTACGATTGACGAGATAGAAACCTAAAATCTACGAATATTTGCGTATGGAACGTCTTAACGTTTTAAATGTGCTTAAAAGCAAAATAAGTTGACAAATGTTTTCTGAGAGTATTTTTTGGATTTGCCCTAAATTAGATTTGACTTTTTTGTTGATGATATGAATGTTACATGATTAGTGTAGTATCTTAAAATGTGGAATGTGTTTCACTTAGTTGGGAATCCCTGCACATTCGCCTTGTACCAATTTAATCTTGTATTAAAGCAGTCTTTGCGAAAAACCTTTCAGACGACGAGCCAAATGGGCCAGTAAACCATTAAAATTCACAAGCCCAAATTTTATTTTGCTGGCCCGAACAAATTTGAGGTTGGACTTGTTAGTTATTCTTCTTTTGTTTTTTTATTATGTTGTTTTTATACTTAAATTTAATGACCAAATTCTACATTACACTATACTATTTTTAACATTCATTAACACAAATGTCTTCATTACTGTCGTTTAAATTTTCACGTTAACTTGTAAAGACCATGGCGTTTTCCTTTAAATTAAACAAATAATTTTTTCAAACACAATTTAATAGTTAAATGTATCATTCTCTCATGTAGGACTCCAATAAAAAGTCAATGTGGTCCTCCTTCATAATCAAACGTTTCAAAGACCAAGTAAATCTTGCAGGACCTCTATCAGAGGGCTCTGGGACTTCCCTGTACAATTCAATAGCATATGTGGTTTCCAAAACATGGAGATAATTACGGCAGCAAATGAACACTACAGTTCTTCAAGAAGGCGTATTTGTTTATTTTTATTTTAAAAATAACTAAAACAGCAACAAAATTTTCAACGACTGAAACAAAAATGTTTACCATTTCTCGGACAAAAAATACACAAGCCAGACAGACTTCTGTTTTTTTTTTTTTTTTTACAAGTCTTAGATTGATTTTACGGGCATCAGATCACCTGCTAATTTCAAAGACTGTCGTATGGGCCAAAAAATGGACAATCATCGTATCTAAAAGTGGGGGTAGGGGACAAAGTCGGGTCCAGGGAATTTCAAAAACCTTTACAATTTCCCAGATGGGTGTTGAATAGACAGCTACAGATTGGGTGAAAGTAGATAAGGCTGAAGAAAAGACATATCAATAAGACTTTCAAGAATGACGTTTCTATCTGTCTGTGGCTTTTCTTGTACAGTTGTGAATTTACATTATACAGGTATATATCACTACGTTACCATACAGAGATGAAAGTTTTCCTCTGGTGTAGCGATTCATCTTTTTGAACAAATATTTAGAAATAGAATGTGTTAAACATGGTCCAATCCGCTAGAAAATGAAAGCATTCAGGCATTGTTATATTGGAGTTTACTCCCTTTTTTCACCAGTGAAATTTTCATATCTGACCATCAGTCTATATAGATAAGATTTTACCTCCACACAAGAGAGCTCTTAGATTTACAAATGTATGACAACATTTTTTTTACCCCCATACATGAGAACTCTTAGATATACAAATGTATGACAAATGTTGTTTGGCATGAGTTCTTGTAACTTTAGTATATAATATATTATTTATATGTCAGTCATTCCAAAGGTTTGTCGGACAGTGGCAAAAGTCCAACAAAAATTGTCTTGGACCGATAAAATAATCTTAATCGTTGAACCAATTGACCGGTTAACATATGCCAGGAAGTATTTTATTTTTGGTAAGTTTTCAAACAATTGTTAACTCAAAATATTTGATCATTGCTCTCATCGTAAGTTCAGCTTGAGTGCGGAAAATTCCATTTCTATTTTTAAAATATTGATATGGGGACTTCAGTAATTGTCAAAAGGGGATTTTAAATCCTTATCTTTACTACGCTTTAAATAACGAATCGCGCATGGCTAAATTTCAAGCAATAATTTGTCACCGATCTTTTGTTGAAATCAAAATGTTGGGGCTTCGATATGTAGCGGGGCTAATCCGCTATTCCTGGAAAGAGTGAAAAGGAAAACCACGGCAAGCGGGAGAAAACGAAGAGAAGTATGAGGAAAATAGAAAGGCACCTAAATTTAACGTGAGATGGTTGACCAATCGCGAATGGCTGGATTACAATGAGAGCAACGACATCATGACATGCAAAATATGGCAAAGATGATGATGACTTGTGAAGATTGGCGTGATGAAGTTGAAAACTGGGCTTGCATATATGAATATACAAGAGAATAAAATATTGCACTTAAATTGTGTTAATTTTTTTGGTCCAGTTAAAAGTGATTTGGTCCGGTAAAAGTTCTACCTTTACTGGACCAAATGTCCAGTGAAGTCCAAGGTACCTTTGGAATGACTGATATGTATCGTATTTCTTCAACTTTTTATATTTTGATGGTGACATTGGACAATAATACCCACAGTGGGCTACTCTTGGACATTATCTTGTATGCATGGTATTTAACCGTATCAGTCTTCACGCTAAGCCACAGACCCACCAATCCAAACTTGTAAAATTACGATTGAGCCTGTAAGAATTTCCCCTACAGCAGTGTTTCTCAAGGTAAATTGAAGTTGAATGGACATTCTGTCCAGTAAGGGAGTATGAATTACTGGATCAAGTTTATAAGACATTCACTTACTCCACAGAGGAGGTTCTCCGATCACTACTGGTCATTTGATCCAGTAATGAATAACCTTTTAATGGACCAAACCATATTTTACTGGACATTGCCACATGTCCGACATACCTTGGGAATGACTGCTACAGGCTAATAAAATCTGTATTAAAAAGTGTTTTTTTTTATTATGCTTGGGACTGTGGCTTCATAAGTGAATTATGAAGACTACCATATTTATATGGGAAATATAGTTATTTGTAAAGCAATCCCTGTAGATTTACCAAACTAACCATGTTTTGTGATTTAATCTTGCTAGCTTAGGCCATCCATAAGATATTTTGAGTTTGCTGTAACCCGATCAACTCACGAAATATGTCCATACCCAAAAATTCATTCTAAATTTTGATTAGCATTTTCAAGCCCATTAAAAACTGACGTTTGATTGAAAATGATAATTTACATATTAACTTGCCACTTCAGAAATTGTTTTGTCGGGATACAGAAGACAAGTAATATTTTTAAAGACGGTTGTATTATTTGTAGTTGTAACACAAGTCCATGCTGTTAGAGATGTGTACTAATTAACCCACTCCCTGTAATGTACAGAGGTGATTCTTTTCAGTTATTTAACTGATTTCTGCTATTTTCCAATGAAAATTGTTTCCAAAAGTTGCTGGACACGATCAGAACAGGTCAAAAATGTCCATTTTGAAAGGAGGTGTAGATGGTTAGCTATTTTTATTCATTTCAGTTATTTTATCTTCTGACTAGGATCATCCCTGAATGTAAGGTAATCTGCTCAGTCTGTGCCAAAAATCACTAACTCTATGCCCCCGTCTAGTATAAATTGGTTCGGGCTTGTAAAAATTACATAAAATTTGCTTAATCAAATAGAAAAAATTCTTCTAAAATGTGGTTTGGGCTAGTTTGTCAAAATGTTTTTGGCAGACTGTCTGCTATTGGAGGTATTGGAGGAAAATTTTCAAGTCTGAATTCAGAAATTGAAACTTTTTTTGTGGTAGCAGATTTCCTTACATTATTTAGAACTAAAATGTGTCAAACTTTGTCAAAACAGTTAGCTTTTCTATCGGCGGCTTACTCTTCTTTCATCAATCCGAATATGAATATTTGTATGTAGCAAGTTTCTTTCTTTTGACCTTTTGTATTTAAATTATAATTTTAGTGCAGCAGGTTTAAATGAACTTGTGTTACTATGGAAACATTGTCCTTGTGTTGAATATTAGTATATTTTTTATTATTTTTTTTCAAACTTATTTTAAGTAGAGAAAGCTGTGATACCTTATTCTTGGAAATGACATAACATATTGTGTACAAATGAAATAAAGAACTATCATCAATGAGGTTCATGGTCTTCTCTACAATCTTGTATGACAAATTATATTTGATAATACGAACAAGCAAACATGCAACATAAGTTTTAAATAGGACCAACCAGTGCCTATCACCACTAAAGTTGTGAGTTCGAAGCCCATTCAAGGTAAGGTGTACTTGATACAACAATATGTGATAGAAGTTTGTCGGTGGTTTTCTCTGGGTACTCCGGTTTCCTCCACCAATAAAACTGGCCACCACAATATAAATAAAATATTGTTGAAAGTGGCCTTCAACACCATAACCCAAATAGATGATGACATTTTTCCTCTACTCGTCTTCTTCTTTTTTTTTAACAAAATATTAGGAAATGAGTCAAATTTTAGTCTGTTAACAGCTGCTAAATGAAGGAATTGGTTCACAGTCTAGGAGTTTTTTGTTTGTATTGTTCAGTGAGCACTTTCATCTATGTAAAATTGAGAAAGCCTTTGCACAAAATGTTAATGTCTGCATGCTGGACATTTTATATGTTCTAAAGTGTTAGTAGAACTTTTTAACAAGCATCCTGTTATTATTGCATGGTCTATATGTGACTTTATTTTTGAAGACCAATCCTACACAAGATTGATGAAATGTAAGTGATGCTGATTTTTTCTCTCCACAGCATTAGGATCGCAGGTCAAGGCAACACAGGACCAACCAAGGTATGTTGTTGTACAGGCTAATATAATGTTCTTAATTATTCTGATGTAATTGCAAGATTTTAAGGATTTCTAGAAAATTGGGACGGATCGGGGGGTGAATTTGAGGAAGCAAGTTGTAGGTCACTGTTTAAGCTAGACTTTAAAATCTTCATGACAATTTGAGAAATAGGCAGGCAAATATAGTTGAATGGCGAGAACATGTTACTCAGAAGGTTCAACAATAATATCACATTTTTATGATGGTGCTAAAAATTAACATTTGATTTTATTAGATTTTTTGGTGTTTAACGCCACTTTCCATCAATATTTCAACTATATCATGGTGACCAGAAGTCAGAGAGGACCATGGACAAGCAACTAATAAACTTTACCACTTGTGGCTGTGAGTCGAGTGCACCCTTTTTGTAATTTACAAAGCCAGGCACGAACCCACGCCGTATTAGTGATAGGATTGTATGAGTTGTTGGGTAATCCAACTACCTAACTCATTGAGCCACCCGGATCCTTAACATTCGATAATCGAGCATTGTATATCGGATATCTTGTCAGAAAATTAGTCTAATCCAATTGAAGGTTAATTTGCTTGACTGTTGAATGAACTTTACTTCATGTCACACTTTTATGTTATGTGTACATAATGTTTTGCTTTTTTCACTGAAAAAAAAAGAACGTCGCAGATTGAGGTACATTTCTGATAGAATTGGAAAGTCATGTTTAAAAAAATCGATAAAATGAATATGCAATATCTTGTTATGTACAGAAGTTCAGCAGCTCAAGCTGCCATCGAAGCAGCCCAAAGAATCAACCAACAGCTTCGTAAAGGTGGACCAAAATCTCCCCCAGAAGTCAGCCCATCAATACAGAAACCAGGTCCACACGCAGGGTTAGGAATGGTTGTCACAGAAGAATTCAGAGTTCCAGACAAGATGGTTGGATTAAGTAAGTTTCGTTTAATAGTAAATGTTCATTGGCTTGTAAATTTTTATGATTTTTATGAATTTTGTTTTTCATTGAATAGCTACATTAATTTGTAAATGTTTACTAGATATAATATGTGACTTAGGCATTAAGTTAGCCAACTTTCTCCTTGTCAGATGTAATTCAAAATCAATATTTTTATTTTTGATAAAAAAAAATAATGCCATAACTTTTTTTTTTTTTTTTTTATGTTTTGTTTTATAGTTTTGCCCATGTCCATACATCCCCCACTTGTTTCTGCTCAATAACTTCAGTTCCCCATAAGCAGATCATTTGCAATTTATACACATGGTCACAGACCATAAAAGAAAGGACAAGTTCAATTTCAAACTTACCAATTTTTCTGGAGTTATGCCCCTGCTTTCTCAATCAGGAAATTGGGGGCATCCTTGTTTTATGGACATGTTCTTCCATTTGTATATTGCCACAAAAATTTCAATATAAATTCCTCCACATTTTCACCTCGAAAGAGGTTTTGAAACTATCAAATTTAAAAAAAAGGAGATTCAAGATTTTGGAAAAAACAATTTAAATTGAATTTCAGTCATTGGGAAAGGAGGAGAGCAAATAACAAGATTACAAGCAGAGACAGGTTGTAAGATCCAGATCGCTCCAGGTATGTTGTTATTACAGTGACTCCTGAGTAAACCGAACGCCTGCCTAAACCAGAGAGACTTTACAGTCCCATCTAATGTCTATGTAATTTGAACTCAGTCCTCACGATGTTAATAGAGTGCACCCTGAGTAGACCGAACACCTTCCTAAACCTGACAGACTTTACAGTCCCATAGGTGAAAGTTTTCAGTATTTTAACTGATTTCAATTTTTTTTTGGCAAAGGTCCAGACAGTTCTTGAGATTCCTGTAAATTTTATGAGTTTTTTTAAGGGGGTGAGGTATGCATTTTTGACAAAGAAATTAAATATTTTGAGAGGATCCTGATCTGTCTTAATAGTCGAAAATTTTCAATATTTGTCCCAAAAAAAAACACTCACCCATGCCGAGTCCCATCTATTAATTTGAACCTGTTTAAACCAAACGCCTGTCTAAACTCAGTCCTCACAATGAGCACTGGTCGTCCGCCCCAAGACCAGGAAAACTTTCTTTCTACCAGTTAATTTTTCAGTTTTTATTTAGAAATATATATTATAATAATAAATTCTAGAATTTGATTCAGACCAGTAAATTTATATTTTCATTTCGAGGACTGTAAGCTGAACAAATTCTTCAGTCCCAAAGGGGTTCGGTTTAAACAGACTTACTGTATCATGACTGTTATATAAGCAGAGATTCAGATTCTCTTGTCGCTAAATTTTTTTACCCTTGACTGAAAGAATTATCCATTTATTACTGTTCACAATTAAAAAGCAAGAATTATCAGAACATTTATTTTCTATATTTTGTATCCGAATTGGAAACAAGAAATATTTTCATGAAGCCATTAAAATAAAAAATAATTTATGCTCATATATATTATTGTGAAAGTCCATGATATTGATGCTTTGGAAGTGGTTCACTCTGTGTTAGCGCTAAAGGTCGCCACACTCGCCATGGGCTAATGAAAATTCAGTTGCGATTGCCACTTTGGTGAATGAAATATTTACGGTACTCGAAAAAATCTTTGTTCAATTTCAATCCAGTAGCGTGTTGTGTTAGCGGTAGACGATCGCCACGTCGCATTTTGCGAATATAACGGTAGTGTGGCAAGGATAATTTGTGTAGCAGTAGCCAGACTGGCGAACGAAAAACTTTTAAGAGCTTGCATCTGATAACGATCTTTTATTATGTAGAAAGTCTACTTCGAATAAAACTCATTGTAGACAATGATTTGATCGATGTATAATATCCAAAATGATTTTTAAAGGGAGGTCAAAATGATTATTTCTGGTAGTTTTTTCAGTTGAAATAACATTATCCGGGTCCCATTCCGGAAATAGTTTCGAATTTAGTCACCAACTGACTGGTTTCCTAAATTACGCTTTATTCTGTCTGTCCTGTATGCTTGAATCTAAAACCAGTAAATTATTTGACAACGAGAAGGTCGAGCATGGCCAAAGATCTATTTTATCCTTTTTTGGCCAACGGCACCACACGGCAAAAAACAACAAAAGCATGTTTTTCTAATGTTCAAAGTTTGTTGTTTATCATGATAATATATGAATTATTTTTGTTAATTAAATAATAAAGTTTTGAACTTTCAACTGTTTTATGCTCTTTGTTTATATTTAGTGTGACTAACTGAAATTGATTGTGGCTAAAAGAAATTATTACCCATTGGCCACAGTGGCTAATAACAAAAAAAAATGTCTACCGCTAACACAGACGTGTATTTGAAAAAATGTTCGGCTGGCAAGATGTAAATAAAAGTAATATTCAAAACCGAACATAAAGACGGGTCTTTTTAGTCATTTCCGGAAAATTATTTACGTTACAGTGTTTTCACTACAAATTGTGATAGGGGAGATTTTAGAATTGTAGACGGAGAGAAAATTCGGCTGAGAGTGAAGGCCCCCAGTGGGTTCAGTATAAAGCCCTGGTAGGGGGTGGAGGGTGGAAGCACCCCAGCCGATTTTTGATTTGGTGAATTTTGACTTGCTTTAGAGGGGATTTCCTAGCTTTAAAATTGTTTCTTTTTGCTTCTATTTTCACTGACTACTTTGAGAAAAAGAAAAACGTAATAAACCTTTTTTTCAGACAGGTATACAGGATTTTCAGGATCTTCTTGACCATGATTTCTCAAGAAACAACCATCAAGTCATTTTCCATTGTTATTTCTGAGAAAGATGTCACATGTTCTGCCATTTTTCAGGTCAAAGATAAATGTACAAGTTTGGTAGGCAGTTAGTAGAAATAAACTTGATCAGTCAGAAAAGAAATATGGACTTCCGCTATGATTATATTTCCTGACATAGTATGAAGTTATATCAACATTCAGATTCTTTGCAGTTTTTGAATAATTAAAATAGCATCATTATAGGAATTTCTTATCTTAAAGCTTATATTATCATACTAAATGCACATTTAAAGAATGTTAATTTGCTAGCCTTTATTATATTCTTACTGTAATTTCTCTCTTAAGATTTTGAAATAAAGTATGCATTTAACTTTTTTTAATAACAGAAAAGAACTTTCAAAGGTAAGTAATGTTCAAGAATCTGATTGTTAATTATGTAACCACAAGCCGGTATCAATACAAAATGAAGAATAAAAGTTGTCAAAGACTTGTACATTTCAATAAACTTTTATTTTGTTGAAAATATACAATACCAAACCCCATAAAATATTTTAAGGGAGAACTCAACCATGTGCTTCAGAAGGAATCTCGGACTATAGTTTGACAGACTAAATACTTTTTCATGTTAATGAATATCCCATGTCCTCAAACAGAAAATCAAAATAATTTCAGACAGGGGACTCTTGAAAATGACTAGGGACATCGAATATTTGCAATGTCATTCGCGATATTCGACTCGGAACTTTAAAAGAAGGCATGCCTTAAAAGAAACGTGGCATCTTACACCCCAACTGGCACAGTTCCCGAAATGAACATTTGAATTTACTAATCTGAATTCCTGCGATTTATTTTATATAGTTCTAAATAAAAACTGAAAATATTTAGTGGTCTGAACAATTAAACTAAGTTTTACTGGTCTTGGGCAGGAGAACCAGTGTTCATCGTATTTGGTAGTACCCATCTCCCCTTTTCTCCATACTGATGCAACTTTATAAGATCAGACCCTGCTTACTTTAGTAGAAAAACAAAAGTGGGTTATATTCCCTTCACTCTTTCAATCATCTACCGGTAATTCAAATTATTTTAATCATCTTTTCGCTTTTTTGGACAAAGTCCAAAATTGACTTCTACCGCTTCGTCGACATTATCAATGTCATTCAGACCAAAGCTAGTTGGCCTCAAATCTTCCGTTGAAATGATTAAATTTTTATTTATTATACCTACTGTGAATCGTAATGTTTTAACATAAAGAAATAATTAATTCTTCAATTCTTCAACCTTCGGTCATTGCATATATTTATCCACTGAAGTAAACGAAATTAGATAAAAACCGGAAGTAATTGAAATATTATAAATGGGACGAGAATTTGAGGCCGAATGAAAAAAATTGGCCATCGACTCGTTTCTTTTTCACAGCAGCGCTTTTTCATACACGAAATTAAGGTCAAATCGTCGCCAAGCTCAAACACTAAGATTTGTTTTCAATCCCCGAATTATCATGATTATATAATCCCATGTTCACTCCGAGAGTACATGCCGGCAAATGACAAACTTACAGAATTAAAATAGAAAAGACAACTATTTATTTTCGAACATCTAACTCGTGCTTGGAAAATTCATAATCGGGGATTTTATAGCAATAACCGGTGAAATGCTCCGGTTCCCGTCTTCAAATGAAAACACTGCGTTAAAAACATTTCAGTTCTGGATACAAAAATCTGTTTCCGATGGCGATTTTCTTTTTACTTTTATTGTTTACCATATGGCCTACAAGGACAAACCTGACCTTGTTATGGTCTCGAATGAATCGGAGACAGATTCTAATCCTAGAAAACGGCAAGGGACACTTGTCATTGTTTACAAAATAAATAAATAAATGGTTACATAATTTCAAATGAGTTTGTTCATCACGAACGACTTACATTGGGGGAAACACATAGAGGAAATATGTGACAAATCCTATTGAACCCTGGGATTATTAAAAAGGAACCTGTCATCATGCCCAATGGAAGTTAAGCTACAGGCATATAAAGGACTCATTTGACCTGTCTTAGAATATGCCAGCACAGCCTGGGACCCACATCAATCTTACCTACAAGAAAAAGTTCAGGAAAGAACTGCTAGATTTATTACATCAAACTACAACTATGAACCAGGCAGTATGACAGACTTCCCGAAAACCGTCGGTCCTGACCGACAGAAATGCAGTAGGACCGACGATTTCAAAATATATATCGGACCAAATGTCCGGTAAAACATAGATATTTGAAAGGACCGGCGATTGAAATTTATTCCCTCCCAGTTTCCACTGCCAATGGCATTAAATTCCGTTTTCAGTTTTATTAAAATGTCAGACAGAGACTTGAAATTTGTTTATTTATTCTGTCAGACCGACACATTCCTCGTAATCGAAACTCCTATACAAATGTACGTAAATGTAAACATCCTTTTAGTAGGAACCAGCACCTGCAAAATGTGGAACATTAAAACTGAAATATATTACTGAGCACGGAAATAAGTTGACTTCCACACTCCCCAAGTATCAAAGATTGTTTGTGTTTAATTAAATATGTTTTGAGATGCTTATATATTGAAGATGACAGCAGATTCATATTCTTAACTGAAATAAAAAATGTAGGTAAGCCGGAAACTGACATTGATGTATAATATTCGGAACGTGATCGGACCATTAGATACGGATTATTGGCTATATCTGCCTTATCTTTTTAGATAAAAATATGTATACAGAAAAACATTTAATTGAGTTGTTTAATGATCATGACTATAGGTAATCTTGCATTCAGTTCTGTATAAAAAAAACTAAATTTGACAGGTTATATACAATATTACAAAACAATGGTGGGACAGACACAAAGCCCATGGGTAAGAAAGAACCCCAGTTCCTGTCTGACTCAATGTCAGACAGAAAAAAAAGTTTTCGCCAACTCTGTAATACCGAATGTTTGGTATAATAGTTACCTCAGATTTTGTCCGAAAGGCATTGATCAGTGTTTAATTTTATTTTTAAATTACATAATTTTCATTGTTTTCACCCCTTTTATACATTTCCAGTTTCAATCAAACCCATTTGTGAAGACGATCACGACACGATTGGTTATTTGTATATATATTAGCCAATGACATGACGTCTTTCATACAACTATTGACCTATAGTACAAGGTTATCAAAACAACAAAACTCGAGACACACACTATAAAAGACATAACATATACAATTTTGAACAACACTGAAAACTGAAAATTGAATTACTTTAACCTCTATAAAAACCAGAGGTGAAATCAAATTGCTAATACTAGGGTAAATCACTCTAAAAAGGCCAAACTAAACATTATGCATGTGACAGTGAATTTTTTGGGACTTTTTTTTTCGGACCGGCAAAATATTTTTCGGACTGACAAGATTTTCATGTCTGTCAGTCCGAATGACTGACAACTTCTCAGCAAGTTTCGGGAAGTCTGGTATGACAACTATACTTAACTCATTCGCCCCTGCAGACGCATATGTGCGTTAGCTGATATTTTGCTTACTTCCCGGATGACGCATATTTGCGACATGATCCGCCATGTTGGATTTCCCGAGTGACGCAAATAAGTGTAATTTTGATAGGTAGTGGTTTTTATTAAACTAAGTTTGATGGGCTCTCGAAAATGAGGTGATGAATGAATCAAGGGATTCTCTAATGAATATTCATCAAACAAAAAAAATCCATGTGGCGTTTCATTCATAATTTTCAATGGAATTTACTAAGAATTATTGATCCAAAAAAATGTAAGCAAATGGCAGAATTTGATGATTTTAACTTCGATGCGAGTTCTGATGAGGGGGAATTTGAAGGATTTACACCTGATGATGTTATAAAAGTTATTGAGAAGGGGGCACAATTGAGACAAATAAACGACTGGGAACTTTTTGATATTAGTTGACGATGACGAGCAAATAAAAAAAATGGATTAAATAAGACAAAACACAATAAAGGTGAGAAAGAATTACTTTATTTTCTATACTTTTGCAAACTATGATATAACATGAAAATAATCATCACAACAACAAAATAATTACTGCTTGATAACTATTTTTAATTATTTTTTAAAAACACCCACTCTCTTATATGCTGCAGCAGCCATTTTCCTTCAGGGAAGAGAGTGCTGCAGTATAAATAATTATCAGGGAAGCTGTACAGTGATCTAAAAATAGCATCGGGGGAGAATGAGTTAAAATCAAAACCACTAAAAGAAAGAAGAAAACAGAACAGGTTAATATTATTTTGAAATGGCGTACATCATCTAGTCGAAATTCCAACTGATAACCTTTAACGCCCATTAAGAACAACTAAGAACATGCATAGTCAACATTATCTCAGACTTCCAGCCAAGACCGATATACTGAAATTCAGCTTTCTCCCGAACACAGTCAAAGTTTGGAATCTTTTACCGCAAGACATCATCAACAAGATTCAATCTCCGGAGGAACCAACTAAATCATTCGCTGATATAGTAAGGGGGGCTCAGTAATATGTAAACCTTGACGCACGTGCGATGTAATAATGTCTCCGGATGGTAACATCGTATCTAATCAAGATCAGTGTCAATTTCAGATGTGTGGCTAATCACATGCAAATGTGGCTAGGGAAAAAAAAAGGTGATTAGCCACTTTGGCTATTGATAATTGTTAATATGTCATGTCACAGGATTGAGAAAAAAATAAATCAAAAGTTTGTTTGGTTAAAAGTAGCTTCGATCAACATTTCCCGTAGCATAGTGTCTGATTGTGCCCCCCTTCTTGTGGTACCATTTTTATTTGATATTGAACGAAATTAGTTTCTTTAAACCGAAATGGATTACTTTTCAAGAAAGTCACTTTCAAAATACCTAACGAATACCATAGATTTCAATAAACACGATGTCAACATTTTCATAAATGGCACGTGGCAAAAATATGTGGGCAACATAGGGTGACTTCAAAATTACAAGGCTACTTGAACTTTGCTTTTGACCAACGAGAAATCGAAGTCAACTCTTCACAAAGCAACTTCTTTGTACTCTAACGTGGGCCCTGCTTCTCGTCCTTTTCTAAAACCTACATGATGATAAAAATATCAACCAATCAAATTGCCAAAAACAGACACACTTAAATCTATTTCGAACATTGGAAAATTTTAAAAGGACTTGCTTGCCTACCCATTTTTTGCACTGCCTCGGCAGCAACTGAAAACGGAAAATAATAAGCTAAATATCTACACACAATATCTTATGAAATCAACTTTTCAAACTACAGTGCTCCCTCGTTATACTGCCGCGAGAGAAATTTTTGGCAGTAAGAGAGGGTGGAGGTACAACGAGGGAACACAGTTATGCATGGACACGTGAACTAGCAATGAATCTTATGAATGGAAAAGATGATGGATATAAAGGAATGTTATTAAGAGAGGGTCAATATTGTTTCATAAAATGTATTGGTGATATCGATGTACACAACAGGATGTTGAATGTCTTCCGAGTTTTTTCTGCACTGTTGTCACGACATCAAACTCTTTCAAATTGATCATTACATGATATTTCTATCATGATTATGACTTCAAGGTTTAAATTAAGAAATCCAATTGTTTTCTTTACAAATGATAATTAATAGTTGTCAAAATAAATATCACCTGACGTGGTAAGCACCGGGGGCCATGCTGTTGACACCTGGACAGGTTTGTTAATTGGTTTAATTTTGACATAAAGAATGTTTTCTCTTTGGTGTTGACATGTTTACAACTAAAATTTTGACTGAACTGTTTAATTAATTACAAAATCTGTCCAGGTAAACTCTTAATCACCAGATTTACATCGTAGGACCAGGTGACAAATTAACACATAAAAACCAAGTACCATGACAATGTATTGATTAAGTTCGGACAACAATCGATTATGAATCTTTATAAAAGTAATCAAACAATTTGGCATAATTAACGAGGGAAAATATATTAATTTTGACACTTTTGTACTGAAAATTGTTTGGCGGATGACGATATGCGAGGTTGGCATTATAACGAGGGAATTATAACGTATATAAAACGGGACTTCAGAAAATCGTGGCGATAAGCGAGTTTGGCGTTATAGCGAGGGGCGATAAAACGAGGGAGCACTGTATATGACTTTTTTTTTTCACAGGCCCGTGTGGAACTACTCATTTTATACGCCCGTGTACAATTTTACACGCATCAGGCTTTGGACTACTGCTTAATTTCGAAGACTGGGACATTGATGATTATTATGTGAAATCCGTACATTTGAAACAATCGGATTAAACGAGTCCAGTGATAGTTTTATCTGTGAACTTCAACTTCTTCCACCAATCATGCTCACTAAAATAATGTTGAAAGTGGCATTAACTATTCATATCATCCACACCTATTGAAATTATTGTAATAATGATAATACTTTATTTTATGAGGGTTAGCTCAGTTAGTTACACCAATCATCCCTGAGATTATAGAGTTAGACTTGATTTCAGTATGATTTTTCTTGCTAATTCATCTGTGTTAATTTATCTCACACAGACAGTGGTGGCCTGCCAGATAGACCATGCCAGCTAACAGGAAGTGCAGCCTCTATTGCGTAAGTAATCCTATTTGTTAAAATTTTTGTGGTTCCAAGTCATCAAAGCACGATAGTTAAATAATAAAAAATGGTTGACATATAAAAATTCACATGGATGAAAGAGATAAGTTATACAGAAATACTTTTTATTTCAAATAGATGAACATTAGGAAATTGTATACTTTTAATCTATTTATTATATTTGGACAGGGTTGCTTCAGAATCGAGTCCAGAATTATCCCCACTTCTCCCTCTTAGCTCTTTGAAAGTAGTGAGAGCACTTGCAGGGCTTCCAAAATTTTTGAAGTGTACCAGTACTTCACAATTTACAGACGGTACTTTTTATTAAAATTTGAACATTTTTCATGAAGATCTTATGCAACACTCTTTTGAAATTAGGAGGTACCAATTGCCATATTAAGGGGGTAAAAGTATCTGGTACCGCCCCTTAATGGTATAAGTTTTAAGTTAATAATTTATCATATCTTGAGTAAATTAACAACTGTTGATCTTATATTTAGTGCCTGTAAGCAACAAATGCAGGATATAATCTCTAGAGGTCAGAGTGGAATGGGAGGTATGGATATGGGTGGA
Organism: Bathymodiolus septemdierum; assembly: GCA_963383655.1. Lineage (NCBI taxonomy): Eukaryota > Metazoa > Mollusca > Bivalvia > Mytilida > Modiolidae > Bathymodiolus > Bathymodiolus septemdierum. The sequence continues at coordinate 57,375,115 of OY726528.1, forward strand.
AGTGGTGGTGGAGGAGGAGGAGGAGGAGGGGGTGGTGGAGGTGGAATGTATGGAGATATGCAGACCGTGGTGGAAATGTTAATACCCGGTAACAAGGTCGGTCTGATCATTGGCAAAGGTGGAGAGACCATCAAAGTATTGCAGGTAAATATTGTTATGTAATGCCAAATCATACTTCACTGTGCAGTTTTTTTTACTTTGATGACCAGTTTCAAACTTCCGAAAGCAACAATTAGCAATAAATTAACTCTTTCCCACACAGGCATCTCCCCGTATTTCCGCAGAAACGCCTCTCGACTATGGACGCTTTGTTTACATTTCAACATAAGCGCCTCTAGATGAAATGAGGTTGTACCCTCGTTTTGGACAGGGAATCCCATCATGAAAGAAATATCATTTAACAATCCAGGAAAACCAAAATTACGTCAGAAATTGGAATGTTCTTCGTTTTATGAATGAAAAATACCGCTGGTTGATATTGGAAACAAACATAGCGGCATTGCCAACAAGCGATCAAATACTGGATAGATATTTTCAATCTGATGATGACGATAGTGATTTTGAAGGGTTTTCTGAAGTGGGATCAGATGTAGACATCCCTAATGCTCTGGATAGCAGTGAGGATGAACAAGGAGACGACAGCGAGTCGGAAAATGACGATGAAATCTGGACAGACTGATTTTGAGATGTGGAAGTTCATGACTTCACAGAACGTACAGGACCAGTGTTTCCAGACGGTTTTAATGTGGAAACTGCTTCTCCAAAGGATTACTTTGACTTAATGTTTAATCCAGACATGATTGGACACAAATAATTATGCACGTTGGAAAATGAACCAGAAAGGAGAGGAGGATCCATTATGGTATGAAATTAATGAGAAAGGAGACTGTTTATGGGTGCAAAACATGTGATGTTCACCTGTGCAAGGATGGATGCCACTTCACTTATCATAGGGAACAAAATAATTGACAACAAAGTACATAAATTGCAAAATATTTATTGTTAAAATACATTTTTTCATAATATCATCTGGAAATTTTATTATTTGGATGAGACTGGAGGAAATATAGCAAATATTTAATTGGAATTTTTTATACCATTTGAAAGATTTTATAACAAAAAAAAGTATTATATATGCCATGGATCTTACGAATTAACTTATTTAAACCAATGAATCCGAAGGATGAGTTGGTTTAAATAAGTTCATGAGTAAGATCCATGGTATATATGGTTTGTAACAGAAAAGACATGATTGATAGATCTATGACGTCAAAATCATGGAATAACAGATCCTATGACGTCAAAATCATGGAATAACAGACCTATGACGTCAAAATCATGGAATAACATTAAGATCTTCATGTTAGACCATGGTTTGTAAAAGTTCACTATTATTAACTTGATTACTGCATAAAAACATCAAAGGAAAAATGTGTATTTATGTTACAAATATATATACTTTATTATGGTTTTTTAAATTAATTAATCCACAAATTAAGATAATCTGAGTGTACAATTGCTTGATATCTATTTTGTTGAAATTCTCTGTGGAAATTATTCAGCTGTGGAGACTGATTATGTTATCAGTAATTCTACTGGGGCTAAAAATACACAATTATAGCAGTTGTTCTGTGGAGTAAAGAGTTAAATGAATCAGACAGTGAAAAAAAAAAAAAAAGCATTTACAACAGAAACATTTTGGAAAAGTTGCATCTGTGGTGTAATAGTTAGCATGCTAACCTTAGAGTATGGTAGATCATGGGTTTGAGTCCAGGTTGGGTCAAACCAAAGAATATAAAATTGGTATTTATTGCATTTCTGCTAAGCATATAGTATTGAGAAGTAAGAGGAAGACTGGTTGGCTCGGAAACAGAATAATGTATCCAAGTGGAGAGACATGTCTACCTAGTGACTTGTTTCAGTAAGCTAGCACTATAAAGATCCAGTTAAGCATGTACAGACATCATCTCATCAACTTGTAACTTGTTACTTACTTGGAGTAAAACAATAATCATTTTCTCACCTAATGTGAAAACAGTACTTAAATGTATATCGGTACTGGTCTATTCCCAATCATATTTATTGAAAGTCCATGTATTATAATGACAATCTTTTAATTACAGGAAAGAGCAAATGTCAAAATGGTTATGATTCAAGACAGTAATATCCAATCAGCTCATGAAAAACCTCTAAGAATAACAGGAGATACCCAGAATTGTCAGGTATAACAGTGTTGATACCCTACTGCTAATACAGTGAAACATGTCTAAACTGAAGCTCCTGGGACCAGCTAGTATGTTTGGATTAGACATGTGTTCAGTTTATGCAGGTTAAATTAACAAATAATTCCTGCATTTGAACTTCATTTAAAGTTTGGTTTATACAGTATTCCGCTTTATTCTTTGGTTTAGACTGATTTCACTCTATGTAGTCAGTTTTAACACTAAAAGGTGGTTTAACTTGATGTAAGGGTTTTGAAACGATATGTTTGGAGTTTCATCACCTGCCATTAACTTCACTTTAAAACCTTGTAACAGGGATAGAAATAATATAGTCAGTAAGTAGCCAGCAGGGCCCCTAAGTTTCTGAACATAGTAGCCCTCCACAACATCCAGTTGCTGTACGGCTGGATTAAATGGTGCAAAATCCTGCATTCTGGCACTCTCTTGAACTCTAATTTTACATCTTGAAAACACTATTTTATAAGGTATATTTTCAAAATTTTATTAAAGCAAAAAAAAAATCTTATTATCATGCAGACCTGTGTTGTTCGATCAAGACAATCGATCGCCTTAAAACCGTTAATTGTGATACTTGTCATTACCTTAAACTGTCACAGTTGGATTACTGGTTTGTATATTTTGTTTAATCTTGAGCATTGTGTTGTCTGGTTAACAAAATATGTGTCAATTCAGCTCTTAAATTTTCATCAGAATTTTGTATTTTTTTAGGTTCTGATTTAAGTAATTTTTCTGTTCTGTTGTTATAATATACACTACAATCCAGTTTTCTGATCATGACATCAATACTCCTTAGCTTAATTTGTTGCATCATTTTATTTTATTTTGAAATTATTGGCTGTTATGCAGTTTTGTACTTGTTATCACACTGAATGACTCCTTTTTAGCTCACCTGGCCTTTAGGCCATGTGAGCTATTGTCATTACTTTTCGTCCGTCCGTCAACATTTCACATTTTAATCTTCTCCTCAGAAACCACTGGGCCAATTGCAACCAAACTTTGGTGGAATGGTCCTTGGATGGCCCCCTTCCAAAATTGTGTCCGGTGATCCCGACTTCCAACCAAGATGGCTGCCAAGCTAAAAATAGAAAAAAGGGGGGATGAAATTTTAATTGTCCATTGCTGCTTTAGTACAAGTCAAAATGAGCTCAAATTGCAGCTACATGGCAATGAGTGGTTTAACATATATTCCGGGTTTTTCTGTGAAATTTTTCTTTCAGCCGATTTACAACGATTATGCAAATTAGGCATATTTTGATAAAAGATAACATTTAAATCTTCTTCTCTGAAACCGTTGAACCAAATTAAACCAAACCTGGCAGGGTGGGTCCCTTTCAAAATTGTGTCCGACAGCCCCGCCCTCCATCCAAGATGGCCACCATTACTAAAAATAGATATTGCTGCAAATGGCCAAAACTGCTTTTTTTAAGCCAGAATGTGCCCAAATTTGAACTGTATAAACATAATGATGAGCCTTTTAACATATATTATGGAATTTTTTATGAACTTTGGACTTTTGTCGATTTTGACCGATTATGCAAATTAGGCATAAATAAACAAATAATCATTTAAAAATCTTCTTGTTAGAAACTACTAGGCCAATTTCAACCAAACTTTGTCTGAATGATCCTTAGGTGGTCCCCTTTCAAAATTGTGTCCGTCAGCGCCGTCCTGTATCCAAGATGGCTGCCATTACTAAAAATAGAAATTTCTTCAAATGGCCAAAACTGCTCTATTTTAAGCCAGAATGTGCCCAAATTTTAACTGTTAAAGCATAATGATGAGCTTTTAAACATATATTACAGGATTTTTTATGAACTTTGAACTTTTGCCGATTATGCATATTAGAAAAAAGGGGGGATGAAATTAAAAAAAAAAATATTCTCCTCTGAAACTACAGAGCCAATCTCAACCAAACTTTGCTGAAATGATTCTTGGGTGGTCCTCTTCCAAAGCTGTGTCCGGCATTTCAGAACTTCGACCAATATGGCCGCCACAGCCGAACTTAGCTTAACATAGGACCCTATGGGAAATTCACATAAAAATCTTCTTGTCTGGAACCTTTGAGTTGCTCATTTGGAACCCAACTTTGATAAAATAGCCATTGGATGGTCCTCTTCCAAAATTGTGTCTGGTGGTCCCGCCCTCTGACCAAGATGGCTGCACAGCTGTACTTAGTTTAACATAGGACCCTATGGGAAATTCACATAAAAACCATCTTGTCTGGAACCAGTAGCTCAATTAGAACCAAACTTTGATGGAATAGTCATTGGATAGTCCTCTTCCAAAATTGTGTCCGGCAGTCGTTCTCTCCCACCAAGATGGCTGCCGCAGTGCAGTTGCGTTGTTATTGAAATCAGCTTTGATCTAGGTGAGCGATTACAGGCTCCTGGGAGCCTCTGGTTTAACATAATTTGTATATTAGGCCACACTAAATTGATGTCTTGTTCGACGGAATTGCCGCTCGGCTCTGATTTTTGCTGATTTTTTATTTTTTTATTTTTGTTAATTCCGGAAAAAATCATTTCCGGTTCGGTTTTTTTCTATGTGAAGCCTTGTAATAAAATGTTTACATCCCGATTTCTTTTGATATCCCCTATAATTTTAGACTGTTGGTATCTTGTAATAAATCAAAAGGATCATTCACAGGCAATAAAATGCTATTGCACTGATTGAACCTAAACTGTGCATCAATCATTGGAAGGTCCTTTACAAACTTTGTGTTTTTTATGTTGATCGTAATTCCAAGATGACTACCACTGCAGGACACAGTTTTTACATAGGACCAATTGGTTTTTTTTATTACCAGGTGAACGATACAGGCTCTTGAGAGCCTCTGGTATTGGATGATAAAATGAATTTAAGGCTAAAATAACAGGCAATTATAGGCAGAATTTCAGGAATTATTTTTTCCCCAGTTATTTAACTGATTGCAACTAATTTCCACTGATAAAAAGTTGTGAAAGTTGAAGGGCAAAGTCAGAACACATCAAAAGTGAACCTTTTTACAGGAGGTGTAGATGATTTCAGCTATTTCAGAAATTAAACCAGTGTGTTATCAATCGTTCAAAGAAAGTAAAGTATGGAGTCGTATTATAGATGCACATTTATAGGTTCCATGTGATTTCTGTTTGTGAGATCAGATGGGTGTCATTGTGTGCCACATAGACCGTATAAAGACAACTATTGATACCATAAGAATGCTTCAGCATTCAGTGAATGGATAGATAGTGATCTTTATTATATTAATATTATCATGTAGTATATTTTGTGTTATTTGTTTTATCAGTAAGGCTAGATTTATATTGTAAAAACATCCCAAGTTGTCGTACTTCATGACATATTTGTTATTAAGGTAATATAGTCAAGCCTGTATATAAGGGGCATTCAAGAGAACCTGAAAATGTGCTTATTGTGAGCAGTTGCCCTTTATATACAGGTTAAAATTTATATGTACTATTCATTAATGGGGAAAATGAGATTGCCCTTTATAGACAGTGATTTGTTATATGGAGGTCCCTTTTAGGCAGGTTTGGCTGTTTGTTTGTTTATGTGCTTTTATAAGTGTTTGCTGCTTGAACCTTCTTTGAGAACAAGATTACGTTAAATTAATTTTCAACAGATGAAATCACAAGTTTTGAAGTGCGTGTCGTGTAAAGTAACAAAATTGTGCAATATATGTATTAACTTCTAAGAAATATGCTTGCTTTGTTTATGCAATTGAAATCTGATATTTATGGTAAAATGAATTTCAGGCTAAAATAACGGGGAATTATTTTTCCCCCAGTTTTTAGCTCATGGGTAAGCGTCCGTCTGTCCGTTAGCTTTTCACATTTAACTCTTCTTCTCTGAAACCGCTGAACAGATTTCTACCAAACTTGCCATAACAAGAGTGTTATCAATCGTTCAAATAAAGTAAAGTATGGAGTCGTATTATGGCTGCACATTTATAGGTTCCATGTGATTTCTGTTTGTGAGATCAGATGGGTGTCATTGTGTGCCACATAGACCGTATAAAGACTCAACTATTGATACCATAAGAATGCTTCAGCATTCAGTGAATGGATAGATAGTGATCTTTATTATATTAATATTATCATGTAGTATATTTTGTGTTATTTGTTTATCAGTAAGGCTAGATTTATCAAAATTTAACAAAATTGTGTATTTATTGTGCAATATATGTATTAACTTTCAAGAATTATGCTTGCTTTGTTTATGCAAATGAAATCTGATATTTTTAACATCTTTACGTTTTTCTTCCAGAGAGCTAAAGAAATGGTAATGGATTTGTTAGCTGAGAAAGAAATGGAAGTAAGTTGCAGTGACATTACTGACATACTTCTACAATCCAGCCTTGGGGCTGTTGTGGCTGTGATTACATAGTAGTTGTATTAACATGTATCTATTTCATCAGTGCCTATTACCGATGAAGTCATTAATTTTGATTCCTGCACACTGCATGGGGTAGTGTCGATGAATCACCTTTCCTGGAAAAAGCACATAATTAGAGCTCATATGACTGTATTTTGTCAGATGGGTGTCGTCATGTGCAACATTAATGTAAGATTTCGCTAACACCATTAGGATGTTTATGCATTCAGTGAATGGGGTTTGATAGTAGACCTTACAACAGTGAATACTTTATATTGGGAGGATTTTCTCATCTATGTTAATGAGCCCTGCTGAAAATATAATTGTGTAAAAAAGATATTATTTTTACTTAGACAATTCTCCCAAAATAGTTCTATTCGATTTTTCGACTTGCAAGTACATTTTATTGTATATTTAAAATTATATATATATATATGGGTGCAAACTACAAAGTTAACTAGTTCATACATTGTACCAACAAATTGAAGTAATTTTACAGTAGCACTAGTCCTTAAAGGGGCCGTCGTGATCGTATAGTAGCTGGATTTACAACCACCGATGCAATCAGTACCTATCGCCACTAATGTTGCGAGTTCGAATCACGCTCAGGCGATACAACATTATGTGATAAAGTTTGTCAGTGACAGCAGGTCAGTGATTTCTCTGGGTACTCCGGTTTCCTCCATCAATAAAACTAGCAGCCATGATATAACTGAAATATTATTGAAAGTGGCTTTAAACACCATAAACCTAAACCATCTACTAGGAGCAGAAATATGACTATGAAATATGAATAAAAGTGGTTTGAAAATAAAAAGCACATAATTAGAGCCCATATGACTGTATTTTGTTGGATGGGTGTCGTCATGTGCAACATTAATGTAAGATTTCGCTAACACCATTAGGATGTTTATGCATTCAGTGAATGGGGTTTGATAGTAGACCTTACAACAGTGAATACTTTATACTGGGAGGGTTTTCTCATCTATGTTAATGAGCTCTGCTGAAAATATAATTGTGTAAAAAAGATATTATTTTTACTTAGACAATTCTCCCAAAATAGTTCTATTCGATTTTTCGACTTGCATGTACATTTTATTGTATATTTTAAAAAATATATATATATATATATATATGGGTGCAAGCTACAAAGTCAACTAGTTCATACATTGTACCAACAAGTTGAAGTAATTTTACAGTAGCACTAGTCCTTAAAGGGGCCGTCGTGATCGTATAGTAGCTGGATTTACAACCACCGATGCAATCAGTACCTATCGCCACTAATGTTGTGAGTTCGAATCACGCTCGGGCGATACAACATTATGTGATAAAATTTGTCAGTGACAGCAGGTCAGTGATTTCTCTGGGTACTCCGGTTTCCTCCATCAATAAAACTAGCAGCCATGATATAACTGAAATATTGTTGAAAGTGGCTTTAAACACCATAAACCTAAACCATCTACTAGGAGCAGAAATATGACTGAAATATGAATAAAAGTGGTTTGAAAATAAAAAGCACATAATTAGAGCCCATATGACTGTATTTTGTCAGATGGGTGTCGTCATGTGCAACATTAATGTAAGATTTCGCTAACACCATTAGGATGTTTATGCATTCAGTGAATGGGGTTTGATAGTAGACCTTACAACAGTGAATACTTTATACTGTGAGGGTTTTCTCATCTATGTTAATGAGCCCTGCTGAAAATATAATTGTGTAAAAAAGATATTATTTTTACTTAGACAATTCTCCCAAAATAGTTCTATTCGATTTTTCTACTTGCATGTACATTTTATTGTATATTTAAAAATATATATATATGGGTGCAAGCTACAAAGTCAACTAGTTCATACATTGTACCAACAAGTTGAAGTAATTTTACAGTAGCACTAGTCCTTAAAGGGGTCGTCGTGATCGTATAGTAGCTGGATTTACAACCACCGATGCAATCAGTACCTATCGCCACTAATGTTGTGAGTTCGAATCACGCTCAAGCGATACAACATTATGTGATTTAAAGTTTGTCAGTGACAGCAGGTCAGTGATTTCTCTGGGTACTCCGGTTTCCTTCATCAATAAAACTGGCAGCCATGATATAACTGAAATATTGTTGAAAGTGGCGTTAAGCACCATAAACCTAAACCATCTACTAGGAGCAGAAATGTGACTATGAAATATGAATAAAAGTGGTTTGAAAATAAAAAGCACATAATTAGAGCCCATATGACTATTTTGTCAGATGGGTGTCGTCATGTGCAACATTAATGTAAGATTTCGCTAACACCATTAGAATGTGTATACATTCAGTGAATGGAGTTTGATAGTAGACCTTGCAACAGTTGAAAAACTTTTCAGTTGCTTGTTTTAAGTGATTAAGAAATATTCTTGGTTATCTGTAATTTCTGCATTATTCCCTTTGATCTTGGGAAAGGATATAGTCTGTATCAAGAGAGACCTCTTGATAATTAATTTAATCTGTCAGTGTGATGTAAAACACATGAGGTTGCCGATTAAAACAATAATGTCAATTTTGAATGTCTCGACACACCAGACATATTGTGACATTTATAAAACCGATGTCAGTTTTGTAGGCCTCGACATACATTATCACAGTTCGTTCTATCGTACCCATTGTGATACTAACGATGTCATCTCGACCTTCATAACTACTGTTACTCTACATGTATATATTGTATTACATGTATTGTCTGGATAATCAGTCCTTGAAGTGAATTTTTTTTTCTCTTCGAAATGAAAATTTGAATTTACTGGTCTGGATCAAATTCTTGAATTTCTTTTATTTATATATATATATAAACTGAAAAATTTACTGCTCATCGTGAGGACTGGATAATGTTATTTTATTTCATTGTGGATACCTAAGAATTATATTGCTATTTCAGTCAATGGGAAGAGGTGGAGGTGGATTCAACGACTTTGGTCAGAATGGTGGTGGATCTGAGGTATATTTATTACTTTGCTTATTCATTTTACAATATTTGTTTGATATTTACGACTAATAGATCATTTTTTTAAACTTTGGTGATGTAATGTTTAGTGTGCCCACCTTGAGTGCGGTAGATTATGGATTCAAACCACGGTTCAATCTAATCATAAGCTAAAATTGGTATTTACTGCTTCTCCACTAAGTACACAGCATTAAGGAAAAAGAGCAAAGACTGGTTGGCTCATAATCGGGATAATGTGTCATTTGAGTGACAGGTCTACCCACAGACTGTTGTTTCAGTGAGCTAGCACTATGAAAAAATATAATTAAGCGTGTTGCTCTAGTACAAAGCTGACGGCATTGAATTTAGCTTGTTTTCGTCATGATATAGCTGAAAAATTACTCATTTGGTGTTGAACAACAATCGCCCACTCTCTCCTATAAATACATGTCAATTACTTGTTTGTGTAACTTGCAAATTTTTGTTTACAGAGAGGAGGTTTTGATGATTTTGGCATGAGAGGTGGAGCAGAAGTAATTATGAACTATTATTGTTGTTTCACAATAAACCTTGAACTCAGTCGAGCAACAAATTATACTTAAGAGTTATGTTTTGATAATGATGGGTCATCCACGACATTAAAATAAATGTGGATTTTCTAACAATTATTTGATTGCCACAGTCTTTGCCTTAATTTTTTTCGCCTACTTACTCGAAAGCCAAATTTAGAAAAAAATTATATTTATGCAAACAAATATTTTCATAATTTTCACTTGTCCCAGGCTTCGGGCAAGTGGGTTAGTGCGAAGACTGTTGCCTTTAAAAACTACAGTATTTTATTATTGCAAATGTGCTTCAACTTCATGACCTCCTTTGATTATGCAAAGAGAAATGCAGCACAATTCAATTGTATCATTTGCCAAATTTAGCATGTCTTGTCAATTAGGAGCAGCCATATGATTGTGATGGAGAGTTCAAAATTACTTCTTCTTGTCCACCAATCTTAATACATATTTTTGTTGTTGCAATTTTGGGAACAAGTTTTATTGTGGATCATATTGTTGTTGCACTCCCTCCCATTAAATTCTGTGTGTTGTGATATTGAAGATAAATTATCACAAGGAAAATTCTTGTTATTTAAATGATCATCTTGAAATGTTGCTAAGCAAAAAAAAAATCACCTTGTACTGCAGAAAAATTGTTATTTGTTTCTGTTTTGAGAACATAGACTTCAAAAAGAAAGGAGCTTAAAACATTATCCATATTTATTATTAGAAATCCTGTGCAAATGCTTAAGATACAATTTGAATAATTTGTAACTTTGAAGGCTAATTCATAACTTACAATGCCTTTTCCATACTAGTTACAGGACCAATTTGTAGATTGAAAAACTCTTAAATTGAGAAAGAAAATCTTGAGCGATTTCCCAAATTTACGTTCATTTATGATATGATTTAAATATTAAATGGTAGTTGGGTATAAGAGTTTTTTTTAGTTAACATGCCTTTCAATCAACAAAGCTGACAAAAACTTCAAATGTTAAATAAAATTTAAAAGAAATCACAATTAAGATATACGAAAATTTGTGGACATGTCTTGATGTAATTATTTGTTCTCTTTCTCTCCACAGATCCAGGTACCAAGAAGTGCTGTAGGAATAGTCATTGGTAAAGGAGGTGATATGATCAAGAAAATTCAGTCTGATACAGGAGCTAAGGTCCAATTCAAACCAGGTACAGGTGATTCCAACTTTTATAGAATTCTCAATTTCAAATTGACGAGGATATCAGGGATTGTGAACGTGAGGAAATAGTTTTAATGTAGGGGTGTACTGGAAAATATCCTTCAATTTACGTAGGGGTGTACTGGAAAATTTCCTTCAATTTACAGATTCTGATTACCCTTTTGGTATCTTCAAGCTCTTCTTTAAAGAACTTTTTCTGAGAAAAGGCTAGGCCGATGGAACTGAAACTGCATATGAACTTTTTAGTAGAATATCCTTTAAAAAAATTATGTGTCTGTTGATGAAGATGAAGGGAACCACTAGACATAGGTGGGCATTTCAATAAGGGGCTGTACCAGGTACTTTTACCCACCTAAAATGATCTTTGATACCTCCTGATTTTAAAGAGTGTTGTGCAAGATATTCATGAAAATTGTTCAAATTTTAATAAAAATTACCACCTGTAAATGGTAAAGTACTGGTACACTTGAAAATATTGAAAGTCCTGCGATAGTGATAACATTGAACAATAGGGGAAGAATGTTAAACCCTTTGGATTTTCTTCATATTTCTTCTCCATAAAAGTATGTGTTATTGAACTTGTTGAAAATTGGAGAATCAAATGCAGTTTTCAGAGGTTTTCTTAAAGATAATAAAGAAAAGAGCTTTTCCAGAAAATTGTATATATTAAATGGGGATTCAAAATGTAATTTGACAATGATTCTCATGTTTTTCTAACGAAGATAAATTTGTTTTGATAGATGATGGTAGAAGTGAAAACAGAATCTGTACAGTAAGTGGTCCTCCAGATAAAGTACAGAATGCCATAAACATGATCCAGAGACTGTTACCAGATGAGGTGAGTAGTTGACATCATATTGTCTGTGTGTCATTCATTACGTACAGTGATATATTATTCAAACCACCCAATTTATTATTAAAATGAACAAAAAAACATTTGGAGGTGAGTACATGGTTTTCCAATCGTTTTCTTGTCTCAATTTTATTATCGGGGATAATTTTTTTGATTATTTCAGCTATTTTCCTCTGAAACGAAAATTCTGAAAGTAGCAGGATACAGTCAGAACAGGTCAAAAATGACCTTTTTAAAAGGAGGTGTAGATGGCTTCAGTTATGTTATATTATAACCAGAATCATCCCTATATTATGAAAGCAGTAATAAAATCAGCACTTGACAGTTCCTCTTTTATTGATAAAAAATGTCATTAGTTTTCTTATAAAATGTGATGCCAAGTTGCAATGCCTGTAAAACACAGATCTGATGGCATTCAGTAGTTAATTATTACTAATTAAATACTCGTGGGAAAAAATGATGTACAAAAAAAATAACAGAAAACAAGCTGTACTCTTTAATTTAAAAAATAGAATTAATAACCATTGTACCTGAAAATGGACACATATTTTTTTGCAAATGGACTGAATACTTTATATTGGTAAATAAAAAAAATAAAAAAATGATGCTTTTAAAAATTGAACCTTTTCTGCATGTGAAGATTGATTAAGCCTTTGCATTTATATATCCAAGGCATTATTCATTCATATGCTAGATAAATTAGAGAGATCCCTGGTATCGTCTGTTTTAATTGGATGATGCTAATAATTGCCTCTAAACAAAATAATCGGCACATATTCACCATTAAACCCGATCTGATGTATAACGATTATTGTTTGAAAATGTTGTTAAATACTCATTAATCCGACACATTAAAAAAAAAATTACTATGCCAAATGAAACCATGTTGAAACACGCCATAAATCGGTACATGAAGTCTACTGGTAATAGAAATGTCTTCATAAAAACGTTACCTGCAGTTGAAACTTTCTTCTAAATCCTCGGGACCAACTTTTGTGTTCGGTTTAGCAAGTTAAATTTACAAAGATTTCCTACATTGTGACTTTATTTTGACATGTTACGCTGTAAAAATGATAAACTTGAGAAGTAAAAAGGTGTGGGACTTAGATGCTATAAACTATTTCAATAACGATTTTAATAGACACGTTTGTGTGTATGATAATGAAGCTGCACAGCAATAACTATTTATTTACAATTCCATCGCATTAGGTAAAGTATAATGATGTGGTTACATTCTGGAGATTTTAAGTAAGATTATCGAAATTTTTCAATATGGTGACTTTTTTCTCTTTTTTCAGAGAGATGGTCCAATGGGTCGTGGATTTGGTAGAGGACGGGGTGGTCCAGGAGGAGGTAGAGGGGGAAGAGATTTTGGACCTGGTGGTGGTGGTGGTGGTAGAGGAAGAGGGGGAGGATTTAATGACGAGAACTTCTTCCCAGTACCAGCAGACAAGTGTGGACTGGTTATTGGAAAAGGTAGCTAATCGTGATGTATTGTACAGAGGTGTTTACTGCTACGGAATTTCTGTATTTTACACGGATTTTCGGTTGAAAATACAGGCTACTGATTTTTTCCGGAAACTACGGTTTCTGCTCGAATCCGAATCTTAAAGCACTTCAGCTGTAGTAAAAACTGGTTTGACTAAAGAGCTCTAATGATTAAGAAATATTATGATTTCGGAACACCTCTAATTATTCGCCATTTCTTCCGAAAAGCACTTGTTTCAAAACATAAAAAAATGTCGGCCATGTGGTGCCCACTGCATGTAGCGATTTAGTTGATGATGCGGACAATGACCACCTCACTCCCTTGAGGAAGAATAGAAAATCACTACAGAAATGCAAGGATTCACATCACAATCAGTGGCCATGTATTCATTCATCTCAAAAAGTAGAATGCAGGATCCACTGCTCTGTATGCAAAACCGACTTTTCATGTAAATACTCTGGCAAAAATGTCTGTCAAAGACACATTGAGTCGAAAACGCACCAACAATTATTGAAAACTAGGAAATCAAACATGTCTATGACTTCGTTTGTTTGTTGCAAACTTGTCAACTGAAGTGGAGCAACAAAGATTGATCACCCGGGCTGAGGAAGTGAGGTTATGATGTGTGAAATAATTACCTGGCTTAACCTGCCTATAACAGAGGCCGACGTTCTTAATAAAGCTGTAAAAATATGTTTCTGGATTCAAATATTACTCGTAAAATCATATTTTAAGTATTAAAATTCTGTCATAGGCTCAAGATGGTGTATGGTTTCATATCTTATAAATGGAACCTGCTCCAGCACCACTTGTTTTCTCTCTAGTCTAAATCCTCTCTGTTTGGTTTGGGACATTGGTTGGGGGATGCTGCCCAATTTTTTTTCCAATTGTTCGACTTTGTTCATTTTTGTCATTGAAATATGATTTAAATATTTAATGCTGCATCATTTACAGGAGATTGTATCTATTTATTTATAATTTAATAAATACTACATGTCTACCAGTATACAAAATATGTGACGAATAACAATAATATATGCTACTGATCAAAAACTCTTTAAAACTACTGATAAAATGGCCCAGTGCTACTGATAGTCCTCGGATAGGGAAAGCCCCTCTGATTGTAGTCAAACAACATCTTAGGGTAGGGGTTAGGGTGTTTAATGCCACTTTAGCAATATTTCAGTTATATTGTGGCGGTCAGTTTTATTAGTGGAGGAAACTGGAGAAAACCAGTGACTTGTGGCAGGTCTGTGGTTTCCTCCGCTACCATATAACTGAAATATTGTTGAAAGTGGTGTTAAGCCCCTTAACCCTAACTGTATTGACAAAAAATAAAATAAAAACATGCAGTAACTGATTTAATGTAAGTTATATTTGGAAACAGATTAATATAAGACTTGTTTCTCCAATCCTTAATAATTATTTTGTGTACTTGCATTATACTTTGTATTATGTTACGTATATATATTATATCAGATTTTTGTCAAAATAATGAATAAAATATGTTTACACTCATTTTAATTAGATTTAGTAATAAAAAACGAAAGTTTTGTCAGTTCAAAGATAATTTTAACTCTGAATGTACTACGTCATGTACAGAAACTTTGTTGTCAATTGACTTGAGAAATGTTTTTTTTTATAGGTGGGGAGACAATTCGTCAAATCAATGGACAGTCGGGTGCACATGTAGAATTACAGAGGAATCCAGGTCCAAACGCAAATGAAAAGGTGTTTGTGGTACGGGGTAACCCACAACAAGTACAGCAGGCAATATCTATGATAGCAGAGAAGGCAGGAGTACCAGTGGTAAGTTTTTTATCCAATAAATGGGGGGGGGGGGGGGGGGGGGGTTAATATTAATCAGAGATGATTATTTTTTTTTCAGTTTATTTTACAGATCTTTGTTGTTTTCCTCAAAAAATAGTTTTCTGAAGGTTGCTAGAAACAGTCGGAAAGAGGTCAAAATTTACCATTTTGAAAAGGGGTGTAGATGGTTTCAGCTATTCTCCATTGATTTTCAGTTGTTTTATTTCTAACCAGAATCATCCTTGATTAATACAATTGACATAAAATAAATCTTCTTGACAAGTGAGGGACAGTGTGGGAAATGCCAACTCACCTAAGATCCACTTTATACTCGTCGGTCTGGCGAGTAGGAACTTGAAAACGCTCGCCACGATAACTGGTTACAGCTTTAAAATATCATGGCTCCCAAACAGTTAAATTTTCTGTTAACTGTGTCATTTATCCAACATTTTATTAATCATTGTACTCGATAAGAAAACATTCCGCCATGAGTCATGACACTTCATTTCTGTCAACAGAAAAATTAAGTATACAATCCCGACCCCACATAATTTTGCCACGGTCAATTTCACGATTAAATGAAATATTGTTTCATTACAAATAGATGTGATGACTTTTAAAATTAATGCAAATAAAATAATTTGGTTTTGAAATATTTCAAACGAATTTGTAGCGAAAACATAAAGTTAAAGATGTCTCGATACCGGGTTTGACATGCATGTTTTATACCGCGCATTAAAACTTAAAAGACGAAGACAACAAAATTGAGGAAGAAGAGAGTGTTTATCCTTCTTGACCAAGTTAATGACTTGTCAAAAGCTGCAAAATAAATTGTTGAATATTACTGTATTGTTTATTTGGTATTTGTTGGCGAGTTTAAAAAAAATGTCGCTGGCCATATTTCATCATGACGAGTACTTGTTTCAGTCCACTCGCCATTTTGGCGAGTGTGAAAAAAAAATGGTTTTCCACACTGGAGGGATAAAGTATTTTTTTCTAGTTTTATTTTGAAAACGTAGTCCTTGCTATTTTTGTGAATAAATTTTCAGTGCCATATGTTTGATCCTTGATTGTGTTAATCTAAAGACTGTATTTGGTATTAACTGCTTCTACACTAAGCATCCAATTGTTTCTTGTTGAACAATAAAATATGTTTAAAGTTGACTAAGCATGCAGAAATATAGAAGTGAGAGGGGAAAAAAAGACTTTCGACAGTTAGTTACATAGTGAGCCAGCACTAGATGTTACATATTAAGTGAGCCAGCACTAGATGTTACATATTTAAGTGAGCCAGCACTAGATGTTACATATTTAAGTGAGCCAGCACTAGATGTTACATATTAAGTGAGCCAGCACTAGATCTTACATATTTAAGTGAGCCAGCACTAGATCTTACATATTTAAGTGAGCCAGCACTAGATCTTACATATTTAAGTGAGCCAGCACTAGATCTTACATATTTAAGTGAGCCAGCACTAGATCTTGCATATTTAAGTGAGCCAGCACTAGATCTTGCATATTTAAGTGAACCAGCACTAGATCTTACATATTTAAGTGAGCCAGCACTAGATCTTGCATATTTAAGTGAGCCAGCACTAGATGTTACATATTTAAGTGAGCCAGCACTAGATGTTACATATTTAAGTGAGCCAGCACTAGATGTTACATATTAAGTGAGCCAGCACTAGATCTTACATATTTAAGTGAGCCAGCACAAGAAAAATCCAGATAAGCGTGTTGTTCTGTACAACATAGTTATCGTTATCATCATTGAAAAGTAGCTTGTTCACATCAGAAACTGGGAATTTTTTTCTTTAGTTATTTAACTAATTTCAGCTAGTTTCCACTGACAAAAATATTCCGAAATTTGCAGGACACGGTCAGAACAGGTTTAAAAGGGACCTTTTGAAAGGAGTGCAGATGGCTTCAGCTATTTTCATTGATATTCAGTTATTTTATTTTCGAATCGGGGAACCATCCTAGAGAAAAGAAAAACGCAAGGAAGTTTCTCAGGTTATACATGTACATATATGTCTCGTTCATTGTATTGTAATATATTGCATATAAATTTTATAGGGTCCTGGAGGTCCAGGTGGGCCAGGCCCAGGGGGACCAGGAGGTCCAGGTCCTCATGGTATGGGAGGACCAGGTGGTGGGCCAGGAGGCTATGGAGATCAGTTTGGTGGAAATGGTGGTCCAGGGCCTGGAGAACCAGGCCAGTTTGGTGGTCCTGGGTGAGTACAGATTTGTGGACTCTGTGATGAAATTTGTAGATATATATCTGTCTCTACACAAACTAATAGTAATATGTTACTACAAGTATTTTTATGGAGAAATCACAAGTGCTTTTGGTTCATTGATTTCAAGGGTACCAGTTTTTTTTTCAATTCTTTTTGTCATCATAAATAATTTTTTAATTTAAAGTTCAATTTAAAAATCAATTTTGTGTTGATCTTGATAAAATTTAATTTTTTTATTATTATTTTTTCAATCGTTTTCTTTAATTTAAAAAAAATGAATTGACAGACATATGTGTGTCAAATTTGTTCACAGAATTCTTTTCTGAAATATTAATTGTGATTTTATTGTCAATGATGATTGTATTTTGTTGTATGTCCCCATTTAAATATTTCTGAAATTTTACATAGGCCAGATGAAGGGAACTCGGGTTATGGGGACCAGTTTGGTCAACCAGGGTAAGTTATTGTTGATTCAGCACTGTTTCCTTTAGATGTTTTAGAACTAACATCAATAACTATTGGGGGGACGTCGTGACCGTGATCGTATGGTAGGATTTACAACTACCTGTGCAATCAGTGCCTATCACCACTAAAGTTGTGAGATCGAACCCGGTTCATGGTGAGGTGTACTCGATACAACATTGTGATCAAGTTTGTATGTGACTGGGACAGTCCTGTTGAATTGATCTTGATGGCTAATCAATTTGGAGGACAAGTATTTAATCATTGCAAGACATTTGTTACTTGTGTAAAAATCACCTTCTGTAAAAATATTTTCCAACATGACAATTAGAATCTGAGAATAAAGTGTTTAATATAAGTTGTCTTTACGAGTTACTTCAGTTTCAATAGCTGTGATCATGACGTGTGAAAAGTTCTTTATTCTCTCGGGGGTACTCCAGACTCTTCCCAATGAAACGTGTGTCTAATCTGATCATAAATGAATTTCGGGGTACTCCAGACTCTTCCCAATGAAACGCGTGTCTAATCTGATCATAAATGAATTTCGGGGTACTCCAGACTCTTCCCAATGAAACGCGTGTCTAATCTGATCATAAATGAATCTCGGGGTACTCCAGACTCTTCCCAATGAAACGTGTGTCTAATCTGATCATAAATGAATTTCGGGGTACTCCAGACTCTTCCCAATGAAACGTGTGTCTAATCTGATCATAAATGAATTTCGGGGTACTCCAGACTCTTCCCAATGAAACGCGTGTCTAATCTGATCATAAATGAATTTCGGGGTACTCCAGACTCTTCCCAATGAAACGCGTGTCTAATCTGATCATAAATGAATTCCGGGGTACTCCAGACTCTTCCCAATGAAACGCGTGTCTAATCTGATCATAAATGAATTTCGGGGTACTCCAGACTCTTCCCAATGAAACGCGTGTCTAATCTGATCATAAATGAATTTCGGGGTACTCCAGACTCTTCCCAATGAAACGTGTGTCTAATCTGATCATAAATGAATATCAACAACTTCTGTTGCCATTAGATCACAAATTTGTCGACAGTTTGTGGAATTTCGCAAACTAGATCAAATCTTTTGCTAGCTTGTTATTAAATATGCTTTCTCAGTCTTTGCCTTAATTTTTTTTACCTACTTGCACGAAATTCAAAATAAAAAAAAAATCTATTTATTCAAACAAATTCTTTCATAATTTTCACTTGTCCGAATCCAGTTTTACTTGTCCCCGGGCTTCGTGCAAGTGGGTTAGTGCAAAGACTGCTTTCTTTAAGAAAAAAGTGTTCTTTTACTAACATTTTATGTAAACTAGTACAGGTTGGGGTATTTGTGTGCTACTGTTTTACATTTTATTGTGGAAATAATTAATTTAGTAGGAACAAAACAAATTTTTGCATTTCCTCTTTGATTTTATACTTGCTGAATAAATAGGGGAAAATATTATTTGGCCAAGTAAAATATATGTCTTTGTTCCGGTGTTACAGCACCACAACTATATCTTTATTTGGCCTTAGTAAAAAAAATAAGTTAGACCATCCATAAAAGATATGGTTTACTGTTTTCTGACTAACCAAACCAACACTACCTATACCCCGAAAAATGTAATCCTGGGTTTCTATTTGTGTTTACTATTATTTTGCAAAGCATTTGCAATTTATACACAAGGCCAGGCACCACAAGAGGAAAACCTAACTCGATTTTAGACTTTGCCAGTTTTACGTTCTGGAGTTGTGTCCTGTTTACTTAAATCAGGACCGTGGGTATAAATAGCTGTGGGCGGAGCAAACATTCAGATAGTACATTATTTTGACCACGATTATCTCGAGAGGAAAAATCAGTGATACATAGATAGTTTCACAGTTACATTTGGAGCAAAACAGGTATAGTCACTACTGTTCCTCCCTACGAAACTTTTAGGCTTATTAAAAATAATATTCTTCATCTGTCTAAAAACTACAAAAATCTCTTTTTAAATTTCTGAGGTATATGACCTTTAGGTCACATTGATCATGTGACATACAGTTTCATAAATATGCTGTTCATATCAACTGGAATTTTTTATGATAAGCTCCACCCACAAGTTTTGTCAGTAGGCACTACCCCAAATTCCCCTTTAAGCTGGAAATGGGGTCATCAATGTCTTATAGAAGTTATATTACTGTGATCTGGTTCATTTCCAATAACCATACATTGGTAGTCTTACACTACTTTTGATTTACGCAAAAATTATAGAACAAATCATGTGACATGCTCTTTGCCTGTTTAAAGTCAATCATGCCCGAACAGGCAATAATCCTTGCTTTTCCACATTTGTAGAATGTATGTATAGGGAAAAAATGTCTTGTTTACTTCCACATTTCAAAGATTGGGAGGCAGGAAACTGAAAACCATTATTTTAAGGAGGTCTTGAATGTATTGCCAGTCTTCAATATACAGGGATGATTTTTTTTTTTCATTTATTTTAATTGATTTTCAGTTATTTCATTTTCTAACTAGAATCATCCCTGTATATAAATTGAAAATAAACTGAATAAGAATTTCCAATAGGAATGGATTTTGAAAAAAAATATATAGATATGAAAAAAATTGTGTCCAATTTTACTTTAATTGCTCTGTGTAAATGATTGTGTGTGGTGTGGTGCATTGAATTTACAACTGAGACTAAATATAAATTTGTAGCTGTACCTAGTAAGAAATACATGGAATTTTAAGAATTTCTGTCACATTGAATTTATTATTTGTCTAAAATCATGAAATATGGATTCAAATTAACAATGAAATTGAAATTAAAATTACTATGATATGAAGAAATAATTGGAAAAGGTATAAATTTACAGCAGGGAAATTATTTCATTGTTACTGTGGTATGTTTTTGTATAGGGGTCAGCCTCCACAACAGCAGTATGGTGGACCTCAAAGTGGCTGGGGAGGAGGAGGAGGAGGAGGTGCAGGATGGGGTGGTAACAATTATGGTGGTCCACAGGCAGGACCAGGATTCCAACAACCTCAACCTCAACAGTCTGGTGATCCCAATCAAAGTAAGTATTGGGGGCTGAGGAGAGGATGATGGTGTATCAGGTGTACTTGATACAACATTATGTTATATAAAGTTTTGTCAGTGACTTGCGACAGGTCGGTGGTTTTCTCCAGTTCTCCGGTTTCCTCTACCAATAAAACTGACAGCCACGATATTGCTGAAATATTGTTGAAAGTGGAGTTAAACACCATAACCCAAACCCTAACCCCCTAGTCCCCTAGTTAGTGTATCATTAGTATTCTTAAGATCAAAAAGAACAAATAGGTGTGCATTTATTGTTCCATAAAATAAAGGCATTTTTCCACATTTGAAATTTAACCAACATTTTTATTAAGCGGTCACATAAATAATTGGGTGTGTGGAGGTTTTTAAAAAAAAAAATTATTGGACAACTTTTGTATCCATTATTTTGCACAAATAACATCAGTCATCTGTGTTATGCTTCTAGGTAAACAGGCTCAAGATAATGCTGCAGCCTGGGCTGCATACTATGCCCAGTTTTACAACCAACAACCTTACGGTGCACAGTATGGAGGACAACAGCCACAGCAACAACAGCCGGTCCAACAACCCCAGCAACCAGCCCCTCAACAAGCTTGTAAGTATTTACTTGTCAAATCTCACTTGTTCCATCTAAAATCCTTGTCAACAAGCCCATTAAATAAGATTATTAGTATTTACTTGTCAAACTCTATTCCAAAATCCTTCTCACTTGGTTTGGTTTATGGTGTTTAACGCTACTTTCAACAATATTTCAGTTGTATCGAGGCAGTCCGTTTTATTGGTGGAGGAAACCAGAGAAAACCACAGACCTGTCGCAAGTCGCTGACAAACCCTCATTAAGCAGTAAGAGCATAGACTGGTTTTCGTGGGATTATGGATAATTTGTCTAAAGTTGAGCAACATGTCAATTGACGCAATGCTGCTTCTCTGCTAAATATATTACATAAAGGAGTAAGATCAAAGACTTGGCTTGAAATCAGGATAATGTGTTCGACTGAAGTGACATGTCTACTTGCAGACTGCTAGCACAAGAAATATCCAGCTGGTCGTGTTGGTCTAGTACAAAACGGACATCACCAGCTAGTCAAAAAGTAACTTGTTCTCGCAATCATATACATAGCTTAAAGAAATTGCTCAGTGTTAAAACAACCATCGCATACTCAGAAAACAAAAACTTGTATGTCCTTGACCATTATGTCAGATTGTTGGTTTTGTTGTTGGGGGCAAAACTTCATGGTTTTTTTAGGCAGTCGCCAGCTGGACTCCTTAAAACAATAATTTTTGTAACCCAGCAATATTTCTTGAGGCCCGGAAACTTGCATTGCTCATGAAATATTCAAAATTTCAGTAGCCAGTTGAACTGCTGTCTGCAAAATTTCACTGGTCCAGGCCAAATTGTATTTGTCTTGGGCGACATGGCTTCTATGAAGTTTTATTGCTGCTCATTGTTAAGTATGTAAGTGGGGGGGGGGGGGGGATAATGTGATGTGAATACATTGTAATAATATTGTTTAGAAAACTAAAATTTAATGTTTGAGATGTGATGTTTTCAGCAGCCATTAACCCTCAGACAGGCCAGCCAGACTACAGTCAGGCATGGGCAGAATACTACAGACAACAAGGAATGTTCACACAAGCTCAGATGGTGTTGCAGCAGGCTCAAGCTTTACAGACAGGAGCAGGAACCCAATCTACACAACCACCTCAGTAACTCGTTCACTGGGTCTCGTAACAGGTAATGCAGAGAAAGAAGTAGGAAATTTGTCGACAAACGATTAGGGAATTGTTTTTAACAAGCGCCGAGTGGCATGTTTATGCCACCAGCAACATTAACTATTTTCTTTAGCAAAAAAAGAGAGTTCTACATGTAATAAAAGGGATTATATTGAGTTCATTTATTTATCAAACTTTGTTCACACTTAAAATTGAAAGGAACGTTTTGGCTCGAATTTCCATTATGGTTTTTTTTTAAAGGTATTTGTGCTGGACACAAAGAAATTTGAAGCTAACACATTAATAAGAAATTGTCTAACAAGTCATAGTGAACGAAAACAACTAGATTTATTTTGGGATATGTTTGTTGTGTTTTTTAGCTCACCTTGCCATCACTTGGTGTCCGTCGTCCATTAACTTGTCACATTTTAATCTTCTCTTCTGAAACATCTCAGCCAAATGAACTGAAACTTGGTAGGAAGTATCTATGGAAGGTCCTTTATAAAGATTGCTCATTTTGTCCCAATCCATTAACAAACATGGCTGCCACTGGCAATTCTTGTTTCTGATTGGCCGATTTTTAAAAATCTTCTCGTTTGAAACCACTACCAAATGAACTGAAACTTGGTAGGAAGCATCTATGGAAGATCTTCTAAAGATTGCTCATTTCATCCCGATTCGTTAGCAAACATGGCTGCCACAGGCAATTCTTGTTTCTGGTTGGTTGATATCTAAAAAATCTTCTTCTCTGAAACTGCTTAGCCAAATGAACCGAAACTTGGTGGGAAGCACCTATGGAAGGTTCTGTATTAAGTTTCCTTCAAGCAGAATGAAAGGTGAGCGACACAGGCTCGGCCCACGGAGCCTCTAGTTTTTAAATAGAATTTATGGAGCAGGTGTGTGATATTTATTTTTATTTTAGGAATCGGATGGCAATATTTGGTGAAGAAAATTGTATAAGACTGTTGTGAAAGAATCATCATTTAAACTTCTAAAAACAGAATAATCGCAGACATCTTATTATAGGCCTATGTTAATAATTAAGTGCTCATATAAGTTTATATTGACATGTGAAATTTAAGATTTTTGTTTTGGGGTATTCTTTAATTTGTTGAAATTGTAAGTGCATTTTCTATAAAGATTGTTTCTGTTGATATAATATAATATGTTTATTGCCATGTCATGTGACTTGATATGTTTCATTATTTTAATGTATTGAAGAAGAGTATTTTATGCCCATTGATCATTTTAATCTTATGACTTTGTATTTGTGTATGATAAAAATAGATTATTCTAATGTCTAATGTACCTCAGTGCCAAATTTAAATTAAATTTAGAATACCCCAAAACAATTCTTACTTTCATGGTTGATTTATTATTTTGTCTACTATCACAGAACATAGTTGTAGAAAATAGTTTGTTTGTTTTTTTTTTACTTTTTAGACAATACATTCCAGATGGTAATTGCTTTTTTGTTTCTTGAAAATATTGCAATTTTTCACTTAATATTATTATAATTATTATTGTGTATTTCTTGACAAAATATTTTGCATTGCAATCAAAACTCTTTAATATGAGCGTGAAAGACTTTTTTTTTATTTTGTGTTTATAATAGTTGTAGTTGTTCGAGAAAGACATCCGTTTAAATTTTAATGAAAATGATTAATTATGTGCATTGAATTTATCGCTATTTAAAGATTTCATATAAATATCGTGTTTTATTTGAAAATGTTGAAAATATTTTAAAGAAAATAATGCCTTTGAATTTAGAGAGATATAGTACATTATTATGTTGAAATGTCTGAAATTTTTGAATTGTTTTTTTTTTTACATGATAAATTGCATTAATATAGATGAAACGTTTTCGTATTGATATATTTTTCCATTGCATATTGGTCATAATTATTATTATTTTAGTTTCACCTTTAAACAATGAATTTTTAAACTTTGAAATATTGATATATTTGCAATGTCTATTTGAAGTTCTTAATGTTTGTATTTCTAGTATTATAATATATGATGCATTGAAGAAAAAAACATGTCACAAGGGAGGTAATCTCCCTACACCTACAGTCACAGGCAGATTACCTCCCTTTAAATTATCTTTGCTTAAAATGATGATTGTATCCAACTCTATAATAATTGATGATAAAAATGTCCAACTTTGTTCAAATTAATGATGATGCCCATGTGTTGATAAGATTTTATTATGCATTGCGTTGTTCATATTATTGAGGTCGTCGATTCTTGTTGCCATAGCTGGTCCCCCAAAGCTCTGCCTGTCATCCTTGTACATAGTAACAGAGTGTCGTATAATCCCATACTTATTCAGGTTTTTACCTTTATTGGACCTTGTGCCCACATATTGTTATTTACGTTGTACGTTGGTGTTTATAATTAGTGTACCCTATCTTAGGTGATTTGACCATTATCTTGCATAGTTCTTAGTCATTTTTTCTTGATATTTTTTGCTTGGTATTAATGTTGTTTTTAATAATTTGTAATTGGTTCACGATAAACACAATCATCCATTGACCTCGTTGATGATCACACTTGTTTTTTTTTATATAGAGTACTGATAAACATTTTAACAAATGAATAACTATGTAAACCCAGTGATAACTATCTCACACATTTTCTTTTGTGCTGTGTATATGTAAACTTTGACCCTCAGAGGGAATTGTGTACCACATGTCTACCTGAGAACCGGGTAAGGTAATGTGATAATAAATATGTTTTAAAATGACTTGATGTTTTAATTGTTTGTATTGCATTTCACCTCTCTTAATCTTGTTATGAGTCTATATTGATAGATCAGAGAGAGATTTGGTGAAAAAGGCCGATCCCACCGCCGGAAGGAGAGAAATGGCAATCTTAGTAGAATGGCAGCAAGTCCCGACTGTCACTGTTGCACAGCTTTTGATTGGAGAAAAAAAAATGGACATAAAAATATTTTTGCATGAAATTGAATATTGATGGCATATTTGTTGCTTTGAAATTGTCCTGATCATTATAAATTATTATTTTTTTGTCATTTATTGAAATGTTTCACCAATTGATGCCATTTTAATATGTTTTATTCATGTTTTTGAATTTCAAAATGAACTTTAAAAAAATATTGATATTTCTTTTAACAATGATACTTTGCATTGATTTTAATTGCTTTTGTTTTGTTTTTAAATATTGAAATTTACTGCCGTATATTTAGAATATATTTTTTTTTATCTACGAATTGATGATCTTGATATCTGCATTGAATTGAATTGACAATTTTGTTTTTTAATGACCAAATCACTGCCATAATATAATATTTTGAATATTTTTATGAATTTTACATATTTGCCATTTTAAAATGCATTTCTGTGATCATTGACTTTATTTTTTTACAGAAACTTGATTTCATTCTACAAATTATTGATATGCCAGTTTGTCCACATAAATTTATTGCATAATCAAAATTTTAATTTTTTTATGCATGAATTTTTTTCCTTTCAAAAGGTCATAACCTTTAGCTGACTGTTCCGTCTAGTTGTGCAGTACTTGATTGGTTGTTTTGAGTGTACATACATTCGTATGGCCAAGTTCAAATATGGATTTACGTGCTACAGTTGTGTGACTTTCCACATTTCAGTCTTGACTTTCAGAACACTGGATAAACAGTCTATCAGAGTTCAAAATGTAAAAAATGACGAAAGACTAAATGTTGAAATGTGGTCTGAAAGTGATATTCAATTTCTAATGAAACGTGTGAGGAGTATAATTCAGAAACGTGCAACTACGAGTTGGATTACAGATTGTATAGCTTGTACACTTGTGTAGGGTTAAATGGATCTTGATATCTCACTTCCTCCCTACATGTCAGTGTTGTAGATCTGAAGTAATCCTACTACAGGTCGCATGCGAGTGACCTTACATACCATCCAATGAAAATGGTGATTGCGTGACTATGAAGTGTTACTGAACAGCTTTGCATGCTTCAAGCAATCTGATTGGACGAAAAAGGTCATAACTGTATTTATCATATCATTATATATTGATGACATAGATCACTCGCATGTTACTCATAATGGAGTCCCCTCATATCTCCCACGTTGCTACATATCAGTAAAGGGAAACATGTGAGAGATCTGATTTTAATTAGATAAATTAATATGGCATTACCCGTCATTTGGTTTTCAGAATCTGATTGTTGCCCTTCATATAGTTTCATGTTGT
Organism: Bathymodiolus septemdierum; assembly: GCA_963383655.1. Taxonomy (NCBI): domain Eukaryota; kingdom Metazoa; phylum Mollusca; class Bivalvia; order Mytilida; family Modiolidae; genus Bathymodiolus; species Bathymodiolus septemdierum. Next base: position 57,402,253 of record OY726528.1, read on the forward strand.
AAGTACATAACAGACACTTTATGGACGAGTCAGAATCTAATGGAACCACTCAAGTTGGTAAATTTGTTGTGCCTAAAAGAATAGTTTAGTCAACTAGACAAAATTTAAAGGTGTGTAGTTGATCATGGGTGGTTCAATTGATGGAAGTTGTGGTGTCGCCACTTCCAACAATATTTTGGTTATATTGTGGAAGTCAGTTTTATTGGTGGAGGAAATTGGAAAAAACCAGGATGGAAGTTGTGTTTAAAGGCCTTGAAGATAAGACTATCATTGTGATTTTCCAATCGGACGAGTTCCATAGGAATAACGACTCCTTTATGCTATTTTCCCTTCCCCAAGTCCATTCCATATTCCAGACCAAACCAATTATGTTATAGTTGTATCCTTTTCCATTTTGTAAAAGATGAATGTGTAAGCAAGTAGTCTATTATCTTTGGAGGAAACCTAGTTCATACTCTATGATGCCTTGGTTTATTAGCATGCACTTATTAATTTCCCAAAATGCACCAGTTCGGTTGCCATTGTGGTCCCTTATAGATTGACAAGCGAGCAATATTCATAACATAGGGTACAGTCATGTTTTAAATCGTAATCGGTCACTGAAGCAAAGCTAGAGGTTTCTTCTATGTGTGAATCTGTACATCCATCTATCACACAAGGATTAAGAGGTGTTCTCGCTCCAAATTTCTAAAATACAGTTATTTAACTGATTTCAGCTATTTTCCATTGGAAAAAAAATACAAAAATTGCAGGACAAGGTGAAAAACGGACCAATTTCAAAGGGGGTGTAGATGGTTTCAGCTAATTTTCATTGATTTCAGTTATTTTATTTGCTAACTGGAAACGTTCCCTGAAAATAGTACTGTATATCTACTTGTTACATTTTGTCATGTGCATGTATACCATGTGGCATATGCCACAAGAATTTTCAGTGGCAGCCCAGTTTTGATGAAGGTAGGTTCCAAATTCTATTTAATAAAAAAAAAGTTAACAATCAATTGTTTTTATGTAGATGACAAAAAATTTACAAAACTTGCAAAAACTTGAGCTGAAATGATGTATTGTTGTGGAATGTCCAGTGTCCACAATGGTCTTGTGAACTTGCTCGACGTTCCTTGTATCCTGTCGTGGGGTCAAACTAAGGTTGAAATTAGTATGCTGCTTTATTAGCTCACCTGGCCCAATGGTCTTGTGGACTTGCTCGACGTTCCTTGTATCCAGTCATGGGATCAAACTAAAGTTAAAATTAGTATCTGCTGCTTTATTAGCTCACCTGGCCATAGGCCATGTGAGCTTTTGTCATGGGTAAGCGTCCGTCCGTTAGCTTTTCACATTTAAATCGTCTTCTCTGAAACCGCTGAACAGATTTCAACCAAACTTGCCAGAAATGTTCATTGGATGGTCCTCTACCAGGGTCCATAATGTGTTCTCATTGGCTGAAATTTAAAAAATCTTCTCGTCAGAAACCATCAAGCCAATTGAATTGTGACTTTGCAGGAATGATCATTGGGTTGTCGTGTACTAAACTTGTCAATCGTTTGCCGATCGGAAATTCAAGATGGCCACCATGACTCGACTTAGTTTTAACATTGGACCCTATGGGAATTTCACATTTTCATCTTCTTTTCTGAAACCACAAAACAGATTTGAACCAAACTTGGCAGAAATGTTCATTGGATGGTCATATACAAGATTTTTGTTTTTGGCGCTGATCGGAAATCGAACATTGCTGCCAGGGCCCATAATGTGTTCTGATTGGTCAAAATTTTTAAAATCTTCTTGTTTGAAACCACTAAGCCAATTGAATTGTGACTTTGCAGGAATGATCATTGGGTGGTCCTGTACTAAACTTGTGAATCGTTTGCTGATCGGAAATTCAAGATGGCCACCATGACTCTACCTAATTTTAACATAGGACCATATGGGAAAAATGTTTAAAAAAAATTTCCTCTGAAACCAGTAAGCCAATTTAAAGCAAACGTGGCATGAATGGTCCTTAAATGATCAACTTTCAAAATTATATCCAGTGACCCAAACCTCCATCCAAGATGGCCACCGTCAGCGGACATAGTTTTAACATGTGACCCTATGGGAAATATGTTTAAACATCTTCTCCTCTGAAACCAGTAAGCCAATTTAAAGCAAACATGGCATGGATGGTCCTTAAGTGGTTAATTTTCAAAATTGTGTCCGGTGACCCTGACCTCCATCCAAGATGGCCGGCTTCAGCGGACATACTGTAGTTTTAACATGGAACCCTATGGGAAAAAATGTTTTAAAATCATCTCTGAAACCAGTAAACCAATATAGCAAACATGTCATCGATGGTCCTTGGGTGGTCAACTTCCAAAATTGTGTTCAGTGATCCCGATCTCTGTTCAAAATGGCCGCCGTCAGCCGATATCGTTTTAACATGGGACCCTATGGGAAAATTGTTTAAAAGTCTTCTCTTCTGAAACCAGTCGGACAATTTAAAGCAAACATGGCATGATGGTCCTTGGGTAGTATACTTTCAAAATTGTGTCCGGTGACCACAACCTCCATCCAAGATGGCTGCCATGAGCAGACATAGTTTTAACAGAACCCTATGGCAGTATGGGATTTGAATAGTAACTTGGATGTATTCGGCATGCAGACATTCTTAAGAGGACTTATTTATGTCGGGTGAGCGATACAGGCTCACTTGAGCCTCTAGTTAAGAAGTAGGAGTAATGACTGATTGGCTTGGAATCTGAATAATGTGGAGGGACATGTCTACCTATGGAATACTGTTTCAGTGAGGTAGCTCAATGAAAAATTCCAACAGTTGTTCTAGCTCGTCTCGGTGAAATATAACTTGTTCTCGCCATCATTCACCCACTCTTTACTGGTTTCTTGTGTTTGTCGGGGACTTCTGACAGATTGAAGCGTCAGTAAAAACTGGCAAACATAAACTTCTACTCCTAAGCTTTTCTGGTATGTTGTGCATTATATCATTTGAAATTAAGAAAAGAAAATTTAAGCATGGATTGTCGCCTCGTCCGTTGGATGGTGTTTAAAATCGTGCTTGCTGGTAAAATGTCCCTAGCTCGACCAATTCCACAGAACAATGCGCCAACCGTCAATCGTACTCCTTCAGCCAAACTGATGCTCTTAACTATTAGTATGTTCTCCAATCATAAATCCAGGTATATTGGCTTAGTGGTAACCCGACTAATCCAGTCGTATTACGCTTCCGCTGGTCGCTACATTATAGTGCCGATAGAGGGTGCAGTATTATTCATGTTGGCCTAGTGGAGAAGATTGATGTAAGCTATTTACGGACGTCTCGATCGGTTGAGCTAAAAAGGAAAAGTGGCAACGGATGCAAACATCATGGTTCGGCTAGAAATGAACGGTCGAGATATAAATAGAACAAGATTCAACATGGGACACGAGCACGTCAGTTCATTCTTGTGGTTCTTAGATCAAGAGTTATAAACGAATAATACAATTTCGTACCTTCCGTCTATAAATGCACATTGCGTTATCCTGCAATTTCAAAGTAAAAAACTGACATATTATCTGAAAAGAGTATATTCAAACATAGTTCCTATCAAATTAAAATTAAATCGCAGTAAATGCTACATATATTCAAAAGCAAAATGGGAGGCACTACACAATGAACTAACGAACATCAAAGAAATGTCAAAGGTACTACAGAATGTTGTCTGCCCTTGGAATAGTAGGTTGAGTTGATTTCGAGCTCCGAAATCTTTTTTACCAAAAATAGCTAATGTTGCCTTTCGATGCCGAAAATTTCCAATATATAATATAATCATTGATGGAATATTGCAACAAACCAACCAATGTGTGGGAAAACTTCTCCCGATAGTTTATTTTAGTGTTTTTTGTGTTTGTCAACATACGGTTGACAATTAACTATATACAAGTAAACACAGCTCACGTCCTATTCACAACATTCAAGGCAGAATGGAGAAAATAAACAGAAATTTATCGGTACATTTTAATAGTAAATTGTTTACGGGAATTAAACATGAGGATATTTTATCCGAATTGGAAAAAGAAATAAATTTAGAAGATATAAAGTCAATCCAGATGACAGAGAAATCCTGTATTGTAACGCTGAAAAGTGAACAGGCAAAATACAAGATCCTCAACTCGGAAATTTCATTGAAAAACAGGTCAGTTAACTTTTTTGAAATTGATAAAAATGTAACTAACGTGACAATTAAAGATGCGCCATGCGAAGTGAGTGATCAATTCATAGCCACACACATGTCGAAATATGGGCAAGTGATAAATGGTTCAATAAAAAAGGGTGTCATTAAAGGCACAAACATTGAAAATGGGACCAGATATGTTCAGATATTAAATTGTGCACCAATTCTTCCAGTTGGAACCAATTTTGGGCGATTCGAAATCCGACTGTATGCAGATAACAACAGGACGGAATGTTCATACTGCCAACAGACAAACCATCCCTACTACAGATGTCGTACTAAACCGACATCAATAAAAACTTGTTATAACTGCAATAAACAAGGACACATAGCCAAGTACTGTAAATATGATATCTTGTGCAAGCATTGTGGCGAGTGTGGCCATATACAACGTGACTGCCCTGCTCATAAAGAAGAAACAGCTAGGAAGGAATATGGTGATTATTTTCATGAAATCATAGAGGGTAGAAATACTCGAGACAACTCAAGCTTGAATGACGAAACAGAACATAAAGACGCATCAGGACAGGCTGACAGTAATCCCACTACAGACGACAACAATTCAGTAAATGTTTTACTAGGGGCTTCTAACTGTAAAGGTGCAACATTAGAAAATATAGATGAGACAATAAAACTAGCCAAATCTAAAGTGTTTGATAAAACTGTAGATAAAGTAGTAATATCCTTAGGTACAAACGACATTACAAAGTCTAAAGGTGATCATGACCAGGTTAATATTAATCTTACACGTGCAATACACCAAGTAAAATGTAATTTCCCGAATTCTGTTGTTGGTATATGTACTATTCTCCCTAGAAAAGGGAAAGGTCCAAACATAGCAAAATGTAATGACACAGTTTTAAATGTCAACATATTTTTGAAAAAGTTGTGTATTAGAGAACAAATTGAATGTGTAGATGCTTATGAATTGTTCACGAAAGAAGGAAATGTGTTAAAGTCATTATTTGATAATACTGACTCCTCAGGTGTCCATATTAGCGTTGAAGGTTGTACGAAAATTAGAGACGAAATTGTAACCTTTTTCGATTCAGATAAAGTAATAAGTGTAGAGTTGAAAACCCCACGTAAACGCACAAACAGTGCGCTTTCGTCGACACCAAATTCTGTAGAGAGACGAAACAAACAAACCCGAATTGTATCGCCACCAGTGTAGTAATTTAATATTTGTACTGCTTTATTATGATAGTATTCATGTTTTTATTTTGTATAAATTATTACATTTGTGTATGTACAAATATTACAAGAGACTGTATTGTTTTGCAACAATATGATGTTATGATTTATTGTCAAGAATACGGTATTGTTACCGGTTGTAAACAAATAGTAGAAGTTGTAAGATTGAGCAATCAAGCGATAATAAAACAAATTAAAATTTCTCGTTATCGCATGAGACCTTTAAACACAAAATTATACATATTCTCCCACTATATGATTTATTGTAAGATACATGTTATTGTTGTTTGTTCCATACAAATGAAAAATCGTAAAATCGTGGAATTAAGCGATATATATCTATATATATGTTATTTTTTTCTATCGCATGAGGCTTTAGATCATAATATTACACTTTATTTATTTATGTCATGTCAATTTCTATTGCAACTATAAATATAAATGGGCTGAGAGATGATAAACTAGAGGCTCCCAGGAGCCTGTATAGCTCACCTGGGTATAATAACAACATCAGTCAATAAAACTTGATAACTTCGGCAAAAAAAATTAACAAATGTAGCCTTCGTCATTGCAGACCCCTTCTACAAAAAAATGTGGGCAGGGGTTCCCCCTTTAATGTAAGTTATCAAAATTGCTGTAAAAGAACATATATGTCAATGATTCTCAAAATTTAGCTTTTCCTACTTCACATTTTGTAATAGAGTTGCTTCCCTTTGATTATTTGAGTAACCAAAAGCAGTGAGTCAACAAAAAAATGCATATTTTTAATTGTGGGAAATTTTTTGTAGATCTTGACATGCTGAACATTTTTGCAGTGTAAACTTTCCCTCTAACTCTAATAGTTTTTGAGATACAAGATGATAGTATTTAAATTGAGAACATTTTGATGAAAAAAGGGCAATAACTCCAAAATGGGTAATAGGATTTACTTCAAAATTGCAGGGTAGGAAGATCTTGACATGCTGCAAATGTTTGCAATTTAAACTTAACCTTTATCTCTTATAGTTTTTGAAATATAAGATGAAAAGTATTATTATTTTTTTATAAATTTGATGAAAAAAGGGCAAGAACTCCAAGATGGGTAATCAGATTTACTTCAAAATTGCAGATAAAAAAAAATTGATCGAAGGGCCGAACCGCCAGACACATTTTTGGAAGAGAACCATCCAATGACTATTTCATCAAAATTTTGTTCTTATTGAGCAAATGGTTTCAGACAAAAAGATTTTTATGGGAATTTCCCATAGGGTCCTATGTTAAATTAAGTTCGACTGTGGCGGCCATCTTGGTCGGTGTTCTGAAATGCCAGACACAATTTTGGAAGAGGACCACCCAAGGATCATTTCAGCAAAGTTTGGTTGAGATTGGCACAGTAGTTTCAGGGGAGAAGATTTTTTTTAAATTTCATCCCCCCTTTTTTCTAATTTGCATAATCGGTCAAAATAGGCAAAAGTTCAAAGTTCATAAAAAATCCCGTAATATATGTTAAAAAGCTCATCATTATGCTTATACAGTTCAAATTTGGGCACTTTCTGGCTTAAAGTAGAGCAGTTTTGGCCATTTGAAGAAATTTCTATTTTTAGTCATGGCGGCCATCTTGGATACAGGACGGCGGTGATGGACACAATTTTGAAAGGGGACCACCCAAGGATCATTTCAGCAAAGTTTGGTTGAGATTGGCACAGTAGTTTCAGAGGAGAAGATTTTTTTAAATTTCATCCCTCCTTTTTTCTAATTTGATAATATATGTTAAAAAGCTCATCATTATGCTTATACAGTTCAAATTTGGGCACTTTCTGGCTTAAAATAGAGCAGTTTTGGCCATTTGAAGAAATTTCTATTTTTAGTCATGGCGGCCATCTTGGATACAGGACAGCGCTGACGGACACAATTTTGAAAGGGGACCACCCAAGGATCATTTCAGCAAAGTTTGGTTGAGATTGGCACAGTAGTTTCAGAGGAGAATTTTTTTTTAATTTCATCCCCCCTTTTTTCTAATTTGCATAGTCGGTCAAAATAGGCAAAAGTTCAAAGTTCATTAAAAATCCCGTAATATATGTTAAAAAGCTCATCATTATGCGTATACAGTTCAAATTTGGGCACTTTCTGGCTTAAAATAGAGCAGTTTTGGCCATTTGAAGAAATTTCTATTTTTAGTCATGGCGGCCATCTTGGATACAGGACGGCGCTGACGGACAAAATTTTGAAAGGGGACCACCCAAGGATCATTTCAGTAAAGTTTGGTTGAGATTGGCGCAGTAGTTTAAGAGGAGAAGATTTTATTTTAATTTCATCCCCCCTTTTTTCTAATTTGCATAATCGGTCAAAATGGGCAAAAGTTCAAAGTTCATAAAAAATCCCGTAATATATGTTAAAAAGCTCATCATTATGCTTATACAGTTCAAATTTGGGCACTTTCTGGCTTAAAATAGAGCAGTTTTGGCCATTTGAAGAAATTTCTATTTTTAGTCATGGCGGCCATCTTGGATACAGGACGGCACTGACGGACACACTTTTGAAAGGGGACCACCCAAGGATCATTTCAGCAAAGTTCGGTTGAGATTGGCACAGTAGTTTCAGAGGAGAAGATTTTTTTTTAATTTCATCCCCCCTTTTTTCTAATTTGCATAATCGGTCAAAATGGGTAATGGGATTTACTTCAAAATTGCAGGGTAGGTAGATCTTGACATGCTGCACATTTTTGCAATTTAAACTTAACATCTATCTCTAAATAGTTTTTGAAATATAAGACGAAAAGTATTAAAATTAAAAAAAAAAATTGATGAAAAAAGGGCAATAACTCCAAGATCGGTAATCAAATTTACTTCAAAATTGCAGGGTAGGTAGATCTTGACATGCTGAACATGTTTGCGGTTTCAACTTACCACCTGTCTCTTATAGTTTTTGAAATAAAGGACGAAAAGTATTAAAATTTTGAAAATTTGATGAAAAAAGGGCAATAACTCCAAGATGGGCAATCAGACTTACTTCAAAATTGCAGGGTAGGTAGATCTTGATGTGCTGATCATTTTTATCCCATGTCAGATTTTTGATATTATTAACGGTTTTTGAGTTATTACCCAAAACCTGCAATTTTACCATATGTTCTATTTTTAGTAACAGCGGCCATGTTGGTTGGTGCACGGCATCACCGGACACAATTTTGAAACTAGACACCCTAGTGATGATTCAGACCAAGTTTGGTTTCCATTGGTTTAGTACTTTCAGAGGAGAAGATTTTTGAAAAAGTTTACGACGTACGACGGACGACGGACGACGACGACGGACGCCAAGTGATGGCAATAGTTCACATGACCCTTTGGGTCAGGTGAGCTAAAAACGTAGAACTTTTTTTGATTGGTTGATTAGTAAAAAAATCAATGTAATATGTGTTCAAGAGACGCACTGTACATTTTCTGAAATAGAATCATGGCAAAACTTGTGGAAAAGTTCTGGTGGATGCGAAAGTAGTTGGAATTGTGGAGTAAGGACATCGCGAGGGGTAGGGGTTTTATTATATGATATTGATGCTACTGTTAAAGAAATTAGTTCCGATGATTTTGGGCGTATATTGTCATGTGAACTAAAATACGAAAATAAAACTTATATAATAACAAACGTGTATTGTCCAAATGATAGTGGGGTTAGAAAAACTTTTATTAGAGATATTGATCCATATGTGACAGATGGGAGTCTTACTGAAAAAATGCATATACTCACTGGCGATTTTAATTGTGTTTTAGATAAGGAAATAGATCGTTATCCTTCTCTTAATTATGATGATACGGGGGGAAAAGAACTTAAGACTATTATGACGAAAAATAATCTAATCGATATTTGGAGAGAAAAAAATCCGTTAGTGAAAAAATACACGTTTAGAAGAGGTAATTCTAAATCACGTATAGACTTAATATTGATCAGTGAAGAACTTTCCTGTCATATCATTAACATTAAAATAATTCATTGTCCGTTCAGTGATCATGATATTAAAATTATGAAATTAAACGTATGCGATATCACTAGAGGATCTGGTACCTGGATAATGAATTTGCATACAATTAGATCTGATTATTTTCGACAAGTGTTTACAAATTGGTGGGTATATTGGAAATTAGAAAAGAAATCTTTTTCAAATTTGAGGGAATGGTGGGACATAGCCAAAATTAAGATTAAATCGATAACTATAGAAGCGTCTAAAAAGGTAAACACTACTGACGACAAGATAAAGGCTCTAGAAAATAAATTAGAGACATTAAAGGATATATCTGAACCATCCAGGCAACAATTAGAAGAGTTAGCAGACTTAGAAAACCAAATACACTCACATTATGAAAATAAAACTGACGCCGCAAGGTTAAGAGCTAAAGTTGACTGGTACGAGAAGGGGGAACAATCAACTAAATATTTTTTTAATCTAGAGAGAAAAAATGGGCAAAATAAATTATGGCAAAAAATCAGGGGTCTAGATGGTAATTTAAAATATGATATCGACGAGATACTAGATGAACAGATAAATTTTTACGCAAATCTATTTTCAACAGAAGGGTGGGATAAAAATGTAGCAGAGGAACTGGTTACTCATATGGATAGAAAATTAACATGCGACGAAAGTGAAGATTTAGAAAAAGACTTGACAATTAATGAAATTAAGAAAATAATTTTTTCGATGAAACAATACAAATCACCTGGATTAGACGGGATTATAAATGAATTTTATCAGATATATTGGGATACAATAAAGGAAGATTTATATGAAGTATTACTAGAAATTTTTGATAAATTTGAAATATGTGATTCCCAGTGTCGAGGAATGTTGACACTACTCCATAAAGGGGGGGGGGGGGGGGGGGGGGGGGGGATAGAGATAACATACGTAACTGGCGTCCAATAACATTATTAAATAGTGATTATAAAATCATATCAAAACTTTTAGCAAATCGCATGAAGCCAGTAATAAACAAAATTATTCATACGGATCAAAAAGGATTCGTAGCAGGGAGAAATATAAGCGAAAATAATCGTATGATTGATGATATTATAGAATTTGTAGATAATGAAGATGAGGAAAGTGTAATTATTTTTGTTGATCAGCAAAAATCATTTGATAGAATGGAATGGGGGTGGTTAAATTATGTTATGGAATGTTTTAATTTTGGACTGAAATTTCGTGAATGGGTTTATATGTTATTTAAAAAGGGAAAAACCTGTATAAAAACAAATGGTTTCATATCAAAATTTTTCGCAATATCGCGTTCAGCCAGACAAGGATGTCCTGCTGCACCGATTTTGTACATTATTCAGGCAGAGCCGATGGCTTGTGCTATCCGAAACACTCCGGAAATACATGGTATCAAACTACCCGACTGTGAGGGGCACCCCGTAAAGGAAGCAAAAATATGCATGTTTGCAGACGACACCCAACTCTTAAACAAAAACGAAGAATCTGTTGAACAATCCTTTTTAATTCTTTCGAAATTTGAAAAGGCATCCGGCTCTAAGATAAATTATGAAAAAACAAAAGGACTATTTATTGGTAGATTAAGGGGGAAACGACCCAGATTAACTAACATATCATGGATTTCAGACTTTAGGTGTTTTTCACGGGTACAATATAGACACTGATGACATTTGGAAAAAAATTATAAATAAAATGAAAAGCTGCACTCAGGTTTGGAAAACCAGAAATTTAACCTTTAAGGGAAAAACTTTAATCGTTAAAAAATTTCTGTTAGCTCAAATGGGATTTGAAACTGAAATGAGGGGGATACAAGAGAAATATAAAAAAGAGGTGAATGATTTGATTTGGAAATTTCTTTGGGACAATAAACCAAACCAAATAGAAAGAAACGTATGTTGCTTAAATATTAATGAAGGGGGGATTGGAATGATTAACATAGACAATTTTGTCAAAAGTAAACAGATAAAATTTATATACAAAATAATCAACAGTGAGATGGACTCATGGAATGCGATAGGTAAACACTGATTACAGAAATACGATAAAAAATTTGGAGTTGATTTTTTTCTTTGTAAATGCTCCGATATTAAAGGTTTAGATATTGCACCCATTCCAAAATACTATCAAGACGCTATACAAGCATGGAACAATTTTTTGGGGTCATGTTCTGCGGAGTTTAAAAATGACATTTTAGATAAAAACATATTTGGTAACTCTGAGATCAAATTTAATAGAAATCCACTTTTTTTTCAATCGTTTTTGAGAAATAATATATTTAAAATAAACGATATATGGGATAAAAACAATAATACCTTTGTTGATAATCAGACTATATTTAATAGACTGGATGATAAAAGGAACTGGATATCAGAATGGGCAAAAATAAAAAAATAAATACCAGAAAATTTTGTTAAGAAATTAAAATCCGATGATAACGAAAAGATAAAAAAATCATTAGGTTTAAAAATAGATAGTAATTTGAATATTAGAAATCATAATAATAAAATCATTGTTCCAAAAGAGCTGAAACTGAAGAATATCCAGAAAGAAATACGTAAACCAATTACGCCAAAATGTCAATTCAAATGGGATACAATTTATGAAAAGAAATTTAACTGGATATCAATTTGGTATATACTGAACAAGATTAAATGTAAACAAAGCATTATCCAGTTCCAATGGAAATGTTTGCATAACATTGTCTATTCAGAATATAGATTACAAAAAATGGGAAAATCAAATGGTCAATGTCATTTTTGTAAAAATGAAATAGAGTCCCTTATGCATTTGTTTTACAGGTGCCATAAAATTAAACATGTCTTAGATGAACTAAAACACATTTTTAATAGCATTTTTGAAAAAAATATAGTACTTGTTGAGGAAAACTTAATCATTGGGGTGTATGAAGGAGAAATAACTGAAAACCTACTTTTAATGAATTTAGTAATTTGTATATTAAAATGGGTAATTTGGAAAACAAGAAATTATATAAAATATAATAAAAGTACTTACAGGGAAGCAATAGTTATCACAAATCTCAAAAATGAACTCAGAAGTAATATACAAATGATGATTAAGAACCCAGAAGTTCGAAACTTATATAATATTAGGAAATTACAGCTATTATTGGATACATTATGAATTTAGTTGTATTAATAATTCCTTTCATTGTTTACTGTGTAAAAATGTATGTTTATAAATTGAATATGAGAGATAAAATATGATTTATTTGCTTATGGTATTGTATTCTTACTACAACTGTACCAGTATTTTATTTATTTAATTATATTGTTCATTGTAAATATTTGTAAACCTTTGAGGTTTCCTGGCACCCAGAGGTAAATTGTTCACAGGTGTAATATAGATATAATAAAAAAAAAAAAAAAAAAAAAAAAAGGTGCTACAGTACAAGACTTGTGGAACTCGTTCAAGAAAACTGCAAGATTGGACAAATGCATACCATCTAAACTTGTCCGCTCAAACACCAGTTTGCCATAGATTAACCACAAAATCAGGAAAATGTTTAAAATGAAAGCGAGGCTATATAAGGGACCGACCATTTAACTTGGAAGGGGGGGGGTTATGGTTTTTTGTTTCGTTCAGAATTTTTTTTTCGGACACCACGAGAGTTGGAATATTTTTTTTATGTCGCGTAAAGCGGGAATTTTTTTTCCAGAATTCAACATTACGTTATATGACAAAAACTCTGAATCAGAATATTTTTTTTTCCTCCACCAAAATCAGAATATTTTTTTCAGCACCACTGGGAATCAGAATATTTTTTTAGAAAAAAAAAAACCATAACCACCCCTTCAAGTTAAATGGTCGTTCCCTAAACAAGCAAAGAAAACAAAATGTATGGAAAAATTACAGGCACTTCCAAAGGGAATGCAAAAGACAAGTCAGGAAAGCCGAATGGGCCTACATCAACGATACAATAATGGAGGTACTAGAGAACAACAATCTGAAGCCGTTCTGGAAATATATTAAAGCCAGAAAACAAGACACCTCTGAAAACCAATGGGCAACTAGTAAATGACAGCAAAGCAATACTGATACATGTACGCCAATTCAAATCCGTATTTACCAGAGAACAAAATAAAACACTTCCAAAAACAACAACACACGTTGAGGACACACGTTGAGGACACAATACCAACAATTATTATAAGACCAGAAGGAGTAGAAAAGTTACTAAAACAGCTTAACCCATCAAAAGCATCTGGACCTGATGATATACCAAACAGAATCCTTAAGGAGTGCTCAAAACAACTTGCACCAGGACTAGTCTCGATATACCAAAAGTCCATTAATACAGGATCTTTGCCCAACAACTGGCTCAATGCGAACATCTCAAGCATATTCAAAAAAGGCGACAAACGTGCAGCTGAAAATTAGACCAGTGTCATTAACATAGGTACCATGTAAGCTACTGGAACACATGTTGAAACATCTAGAAAAGCATAGTGTTCTGACATCACTTAACCACGGATTTAGGTCCGACTAATCTTGTCAGACCCAACTATTAGCCACATTGCATGACTTCCTGAAATCACACGATGCAGCCATATAGCCAGACGTAGCAATCCTGGACTTTTCGAAAACTTTCGATACTGTGCCACATAATAAATTACTCAACAAACGGGAGGAATACGACGTAAGAGGCTCGCTCAGTCAACAACTGGCTAGCAAACTTCCTTACAAAAAGAAAAATGAAGTTTGTTATTGATGGAGAAGAATCCAAAGAAGCTACAGTCGACTGGAGTACCACAAGGAGCAGTATTCGGGGCCCCTTCTTTTGCTGTGTCACATCAACGACCCCCAGATGCCGTAAAATCAAGCGGTAGACTTTTCGCTGATGACTGCCTCCTTTACAGAAACATCAAAACTGAACGGGACCACACAATCTTGCAACAAGATCTTGCAAATCTTGAGATATGGGCCATAAACTGGGGTATGCGAAGAAATGCTACATTTTGAGCATCAGGAACAAAAGCCAGAGAATGTACACCCTGGACGGACAGATATTACAACAAGTCCAAAACAACCCATACCTAGGGCTACAGATATCAGAAGACCTAAAATGGACAACTCACATCACCAACGTAGCCAAGAAGGCAAACTCAACACTCGGTTTCCTTAGGATAAACCTACGATTCTGCCCAAAAGAATGCAAGAAAACCGCCTACATTTCGTTAGCAAGATCAACGATGGAATATGGGGCAATAGTATGGTATCAGGTCGATCCGGCCCCCAAGTCGTTCCGGCCGGAACGACCTGGGCCGAATCGACTCGGACCCGGAACGACCTGAAACCAATAGTATGGGATCCGTATACTACAAGCGACATCAACAAATTAAAAAGGATCCAACGAAGAGCAGCAAGATTTATAACCGGGGATTATAAGACGAGAAGAAGGTTCTGTCACCAAGATGCTCAACGACCTAAAGTGAGAGAACCTTCAACTGAGGAGAACAAGCCTAAGACTGGTATTCATGTACAAGGTGGTTGAGGGTTTGGCCCCAGCTATAAATCCTTCTGAATTTTTGGTGAAAAGTAAGCCGAAACGTAAAATCAAGCCAAAACGCTTTGATAACTTTGAAAGTGCCAATATAGTGAACAATTCCGTCAAAGTGCCAATATAGTGAACAATTCCGTCAAAGTGCCAATATAGTGAACAATTCCGTCAAAGTGTCAATATAGTGAACAATTCCGTCAAAGTGTCAATATAATGAACAATTCCGTCAAAGTGTCAATATAGTGAACAATTCCGTCAAAGTGTCAATATAGTGAACAATTCCGTCAAAGTGTCAATATAGTGAACAATTCCGTCAAAGTGTCAATATAGTGAACAATTCCGTCAAAGTGTCAATATAGTGAACAATTCCGTCAAAGTGTCAATATAGTGAACAATTCCGTCAAAGTGCCAATATAGTGAACAATTCCGTCAAAGTGTCAATATAGTGAACAATTCCGTCAAAGTGTCAATATAGTGAACAATTCCGTCAAAGTGTCAATATAGTGAACAATTCCGTCAAAGTGTCAATATAGTGAACAATTCCGTCAAAGTGCCAATATAGTGAACAATTCCGTCAAAGTGTCAATATAGTGAACAATTCCGTCAAAGTGTCAATATAGTGAACAATTCCGTCAAAGTGTCAATATAATGAACAATTCCGTCAAAGTGTCAATATAGTGAACAATTCCGTCAAAGTGTCAATATAGTGAACAATTCCGTCAAAGTGTCAATATAGTGAACAATTCCGTCAAAGTGTCAATATAGTGAACAATTCCGTCAAAGTGTCAATATAGTGAACAATTCCGTCAAAGTGTCAATATAGTGAACAATTCCGTCAAAGTGCCAATATAGTGAACAATTCCGTCAAAGTGTCAATATAGTGAACAATTCCGTCAAAGTGTCAATATAGTGAACAATTCCGTCAAAGTGTCAATATAGTGAACAATTCCGTCAAAGTGTCAATATAGTGAACAATTCCGTCAAAGTGCCAATATAGTGAACAATTCCGTCAAAGTGTCAATATAGTGAACAATTCCGTCAAAGTGTCAATATAGTGAACAATTCCGTCAAAGTGTCAATATAGTGAACAATTCCGTCAAAGTGTCAATATAGTGAACAATTCCGTCAAAGTGCCAATATAGTGAACAATTCCGTCAAAGTGTCAATATAGTGAACAATTCCGTCAAAGTGTCAATATAGTGAACAATTCCGTCAAAGTGTCAATATAGTGAACAATTCCGTCAAAGTGTCAATATAGTGAACAATTCCGTCAAAGTGTCAATATAGTGAACAATTCTGTTAAAGTGCCAATATAGTGAACAATTCTGTTAAAGTGCCAATATAGTGAACAATTCCGTCAAAGTGTCAATATAGTGAACAATTCCGTCAAAGTGTCAATATAGTGAACAATTCCGTCAAAGTGTCAATATAGTGAACAATTCCGTCAAAGTGTCAATATAGTGAACAATTCCGTCAAAGTGTCAATATAGTGAACAATTCTGTTAAAGTGCCAATATAGTGAACAATTCTGTTAAAGTGCCAATATAGTGAACAATTCCGTCAAAGTGTCAATATAGTGAACAATTCCGTCAAAGTGTCAATATAGTGAACAATTCCGTCAAAGTGCCAATATAGTGAACAATTCTGTCAAAGTGTCAATATAGTGAACAATTCCGTCAAAGTGCCAATATAGTGAACAATTCCGTCAAAGTGTCAATATAGTGAACAATTCCGTCAAAGTGCCAATATAGTGAACAATTCCGTCAAAGTGCCAATATAGTGAACAATTCCGTCAAAGTGTCAATATAGTGAACAATTCCGTCAAAGTGCCAATATAGTGAACAATTCCGTCAAAGTGTCAATATAGTGAACAATTCCGTCAAAGTGTCAATATAGTGAACAATTCTGTCAAAGTGTCAATATAGTGAACAATTCCGTCAAAGTGCCAATATAGTGAACAATTCCGTCAAAGTGTCAATATAGTGAACAATTCCGTCAAAGTGTCAATATAGTGAACAATTCCGTCAAAGTGTCAATATAGTGAACAATTCCGTCAAAGTGTCAATATAGTGAACAATTCCGTCAAAGTGCCAATATAGTGAACAATTCCGTCAAAGTGTCAATATAGTGAACAATTCCGTCAAAGTGTCAATATAGTGAACAATTCCGTCAAAGTGCCAATATAGTGAACAATTCCGTCAAAGTGTCAATATAGTGAACAATTCCGTCAAAGTGTCAATATAGTGAACAATTCCGTCAAAGTGTCAATATAGTGAACAATTCTGTTAAAGTGCCAATATAGTGAACAATTCTGTTAAAGTGCCAATATAGTGAACAATTCCGTCAAAGTGTCAATATAGTGAACAATTCCGTCAAAGTGTCAATATAGTGAACAATTCCGTCAAAGTGTCAATATAGTGAACAATTCCGTCAAAGTGTCAATATAGTGAACAATTCCGTCAAAGTGCCAATATAGTGAACAATTCTGTCAAAGTGTCAATATAGTGAACAATTCCGTCAAAGTGTCAATATAGTGAACAATTCCGTCAAAGTGTCAATATAGTGAACAATTCCGTCAAAGTGCCAATATAGTGAACAATTCTGTCAAAGTGTCAATATAGTGAACAATTCCGTCAAAGTGTCAATATAGTGAACAATTCCGTCAAAGTGTCAATATAGTGAACAATTCCGTCAAAGTGCCAATATAGTGAACAATTCCGTCAAAGTGTCAATATAGTGAACAATTCCGTCAAAGTGTCAATATAGTGAACAATTCCGTCAAAGTGCCAATATAGTGAACAATTCCGTCAAAGTGTCAATATAGTGAACAATTCCGTCAAAGTGTCAATATAGTGAACAATTCTGTCAAAGTGTCAATATAGTGAACAATTCCGTCAAAGTGCCAATATAGTGAACAATTCCGTCAAAGTGTCAATATAGTGAACAATTCCGTCAAAGTGTCAATATAGTGAACAATTCCGTCAAAGTGTCAATATAGTGAACAATTCCGTCAAAGTGTCAATATAGTGAACAATTCCGTCAAAGTGCCAATATAGTGAACAATTCCGTCAAAGTGTCAATATAGTGAACAATTCCGTCAAAGTGTCAATATAGTGAACAATTCCGTCAAAGTGTCAATATAGTGAACAATTCCGTCAAAGTGTCAATATAGTGAACAATTCCGTCAAAGTGTCAATATAGTGAACAATTCCGTCAAAGTGTCAATATAGTGAACAATTCCGTCAAAGTGTCAATATAGTGAACAATTCCGTCAAAGTGTCAATATAGTGAACAATTCCGTCAAAGTGTCAATATAGTGAACAATTCCGTCAAAGTGTCAATATAGTGAACAATTCCGTCAAAGTGTCAATATAGTGAACAATTCCGTCAAAGTGTCAATATAGTGAACAATTCCGTCAAAGTGTCAATATAGTGAACAATTCCGTCAAAGTGTCAATATAGTGAACAATTCCGTCAAAGTGTCAATATAGTGAACAATTCCGTCAAAGTGTCAATATAGTGAACAATTCCGTCAAAGTGCCAATATAGTGAACAATTCCGTCAAAGTGCCAATATAGTGAACAATTCTGTCAAAGTGTCAATATAGTGAACAATTCCGTCAAAGTGTCAATATAGTGAACAATTCCGTCAAAGTGCCAATATAGTGAACAATTCCGTCAAAGTGTCAATATAGTGAACAATTCCGTCAAAGTGTCAATATAGTGAACAATTCCGTCAAAGTGCCAATATAGTGAACAATTCCGTCAAAGTGTCAATATAGTGAACAATTCCGTCAAAGTGTCAATATAGTGAACAATTCTGTCAAAGTGTCAATATAGTGAACAATTCCGTCAAAGTGCCAATATAGTGAACAATTCCGTCAAAGTGTCAATATAGTGAACAATTCCGTCAAAGTGTCAATATAGTGAACAATTCCGTCAAAGTGTCAATATAGTGAACAATTCCGTCAAAGTGTCAATATAGTGAACAATTCCGTCAAAGTGTCAATATAGTGAACAATTCCGTCAAAGTGTCAATATAGTGAACAATTCCGTCAAAGTGTCAATATAGTGAACAATTCCGTCAAAGTGCCAATATAGTGAACAATTCCGTCAAAGTGTCAATATAGTGAACAATTCTGTCAAAGTGTCAATATAGTGAACAATTCTGTCAAAGTGTCAATATAGTGAACAATTCCGTCAAAGTGCCAATATAGTGAACAATTCCGTCAAAGTGTCAATATAGTGAACAATTCCGTCAAAGTGTCAATATAGTGAACAATTCCGTCAAAGTGTCAATATAGTGAACAATTCCGTCAAAGTGTCAATATAGTGAACAATTCCGTCAAAGTGTCAATATAGTGAACAATTCCGTCAAAGTGTCAATATAGTGAACAATTCCGTCAAAGTGTCAATATAGTGAACAATTCCGTCAAAGTGTCAATATAGTGAACAATTCCGTCAAAGTGTCAATATAGTGAACAATTCCGTCAAAGTGTCAATATAGTGAACAATTCCGTCAAAGTGTCAATATAGTGAACAATTCCGTCAAAGTGTCAATATAGTGAACAATTCCGTCAAAGTGCCAATATAGTGAACAATTCCGTCAAAGTGCCAATATAGTGAACAATTCCGTCAAAGTGTCAATATAGTGAACAATTCCGTCAAAGTGTCAATATAGTGAACAATTCCGTCAAAGTGTCAATATAGTGAACAATTCCGTCAAAGTGTCAATATAGTGAACAATTCCGTCAAAGTGTCAATATAGTGAACAATTCCGTCAAAGTGTCAATATAGTGAACAATTCCGTCAAAGTGTCAATATAGTGAACAATTCCGTCAAAGTGTCAATATAGTGAACAATTCCGTCAAAGTGTCAATATAGTGAACAATTCCGTCAAAGTGTCAATATAGTGAACAATTCCGTCAAAGTGTCAATATAGTGAACAATTCCGTCAAAGTGTCAATATAGTGAACAATTCCGTCAAAGTGTCAATATAGTGAACAATTCCGTCAAAGTGTCAATATAGTGAACAATTCCGTCAAAGTGTCAATATAGTGAACAATTCCGTCAAAGTGTCAATATAGTGAACAATTCCGTCAAAGTGTCAATATAGTGAACAATTCCGTCAAAGTGTCAATATAGTGAACAATTCCGTCAAAGTGTCAATATAGTGAACAATTCCGTCAAAGTGTCAATATAGTGAACAATTCCGTCAAAGTGTCAATATAGTGAACAATTCCGTCAAAGTGTCAATATAGTGAACAATTCCGTCAAAGTGTCAATATAGTGAACAATTCCGTCAAAGTGCCAATATAGTGAACAATTCCGTCAAAGTGTCAATATAGTGAACAATTCCGTCAAAGTGTCAATATAGTGAACAATTCCGTCAAAGTGTCAATATAGTGAACAATTCCGTCAAAGTGTCAATATAGTGAACAATTCCGTCAAAGTGTCAATATAGTGAACAATTCCGTCAAAGTGTCAATATAGTGAACAATTCCGTCAAAGTGTCAATATAGTGAACAATTCCGTCAAAGTGTCAATATAGTGAACAATTCCGTCAAAGTGTCAATATAGTGAACAATTCCGTCAAAGTGTCAATATAGTGAACAATTCCGTCAAAGTGCCAATATAGTGAACAATTCCGTCAAAGTGCCAATATAGTGAACAATTCCGTCAAAGTGCCAATATAGTGAACAATTCCGTCAAAGTGCCAATATAGTGAACAATTCCGTCAAAGTGTCAATATAGTGAACAATTCCGTCAAAGTGTCAATATAGTGAACAATTCCGTCAAAAACAATTCCAAGGTACTAGAAACTACTGCGTGCAATACAAGAACTCATTCTTCGTCAAAAGTGTAAATCATTGGAACCAGCTGGAAGAAGAGATAGTGCATGCAAAGACAGTTGAGAACTTCAAAACAGCTCTCCAACCTCTACAATAGGTGCTCTCTCTACCGTCGAGTTAAAACCAGCAAGCGGTATCTTCGACGTATTGATACAGATACAGGGGCTCGTTACCACTTTCTAGGAAGGCCAACTATCAATGGGAAGATCGCCTATCAATAGGAGTTACGATATTATTGATAGGCGACCTTCCCATTGATAGTTGGCCTTCCTAGACAGTGGTAGCGAGCCCCTATGATTAAATTTCCTCTTTTGGTCGCCGTGTATAGATATGACTGAATTTAACCAGTCTCTATCCAGAGTTGTCGTTCCCCCTACGCTCCACCATCTCTGTCAACGCACATTTTACAAGATTTTTGTAAAATTTAGAAACAGTAAAAAAAATGTACTTAAAATTGTTTTAATTATTGTAAATATCAATTAAGATGAAAATAAATCACTCATTTCAAATCAATTCTCTCTTAAAAATTTTAATTAGATTGGTGTCGTTCTAATCGTTTTTAATGATGTCCTCTATCATGCTTTCACTTGTACTTTTGTCTAAATTTTTCAGTCAGTGACGACAAGGACGTATATAAGATTAATAGGTTCTTATATACGTTAGTTATGCTAGATAGAGGGGAAAGAAAATGCCTTCATTGTACATTAAATGAGGTTGAAGACGAAAGTCATATGTTATTCAAATGCCCAATATATGAAACTGAAAGGGCTGCATTACTGATATACATTCAAGATAATTGTAAAAATTTTGAACATCTGAGTCTGAACAATAAGTTGATTTGGCTTCTTAGTAGTGAAGACACTCTGTTATTAAATAAACTTGCTGTCTTCCTAAACAAAAGTTTTGAAATACGGAAGAACCATACATTGCAAACTTAACCTTACTTAAAGATAAAATAGTATTCGTGATATGAACACCATGCTATATCTACATCATATTATATTTGTATAATATATATTTTTTATGTATATCATAATATTAGCTATAAACTGCCATAGTTTGTTCTGCCTGGGGGTGGTTTTCCCCCTGCAGTGTTGATCATCTATACTTGTTTTTATTCTTTTTATATATGTCATATATGTTACTAATCATCAAAATCATTGTAAGTGTAAAATGCAAATGTCTGTAATTCTGTGCTCTCACGGGCTTCTTGATTGATTTAATAAAACTATTCTGTATTCTGTATTCCGTTATTGGGAAAGACCGGGTGATCTTCCACGAGTGATATAAATTTTATGTCTTTTCGCGAGTGGAGCGCAGAGAAACGAGCGAAAAGACACAAAAATTTCTATCACGAGAGGAAGATCACCCGGGCTTTCCCAACAACGCATGTAAGTACCTATTTCTTCCGTAATTCAACAACTTTCACTATCGCGAACTCCTAGAGACGCCCACCATTGATCAGTAACTAATTTGCATAAATTATCATATCAATATCATTGAGCGTTATGAAATACACATCACATAAAATTGACTTTTGTGACACCGACTAATAAACTAAGTAGCTTTCTACTGATATTTGAGCTTTTCTCACTAATATTTTATTGAAAGTACAGTATTTTCCTTCATGATATGTGTCACGTCATATTTCATGTAAGGGGTGTCTACCCCTTACATGAAATATGACGTGACACATATTTTGACGTCATTGAAGAATGACGTCAAAGGTACGGAAAAGGACATCTAGAAATACGAAAAAATGAAAATTAAAGACACAAATATATTTAATACGGTTGGAGTCTGTATTTGAAAAAAAACCAATGGTTAAATCCGTAATATATCTGTTATTCAGCTATCAGACAGGGTATATAATGTGACATTTCCGCTTAGGGTATATATTTAAACGATTTTTTTTTCTTGTTAGAGGCGTTCTGATTGGATGTCACAACGAGAAAAGACGAGTGCACGTGGACTCGTCTTACCTCGGTCGTCTTCACCCGAAAACGGCCATTTACGGAAGAAATATACGTCCTTGGTGACGGTGTACCGTATAATTTTTAAAAAATCCGATCGATGCAATTTAGCTGCTCAAATAGAACCAGTGCAGGATAAAAAATGAATACTGATAACGTAAATTGGAAAAGTCTCTGGAAACACAACCAATGACTGACTTATGCCTTTTTATTCTTGTGTGGGGCATGAGGCCGCCGACAATGCCTGTAGTGTTGACCAAGCTTAATTGGCGGTAACGAAACATCTTACAACCGATATATGCCGTAAATATTTTCAATATATTTAAATTAACCATCCACTGCAAAAATAATAGACACTGAAAAAACTCAACTGCAGACACTACCCTTTAACCCTTCCTTTACGATGACGTCCATTTCATATAGAGATTGGCAACATATAAATATTTATGGGATATTTGCATTGATTTTTCATATTATAATTATTTGGGGGTCTTAGTGGTCGTGGGCGTAATCGTTTGGTAGTTGGATTTACAACTACCGGTGCACCTCAATGTTTTGAGTTCGTGTTGTATCCTGGTGTTTGCATGGTCAGAATGCTTGAGCTACCTCACTGTGTTCACTGTTATAAGTTGTAGATATTTTCCGTAATTATGTCGTATCCATCCGTCATGTACTCTCTCTTGTGTTTTGCAAAGTTGAAGAAAACAGGTTTTCGAATTTACATGTGTTTTTATTCCTTTATTTGCTAGATTCCCCAAACGCCCGAACCCCGTCGTTGCATGGTGGAGAACCTAAACCCATTTATTTACACGAACATGTAACAATTTAGTAATACCGAGTGAAATTTCAAGACATTTGACTTGTATAGCGTGACCAAAACTTATGTGAATAAAGGGCGACAACCCATCCATTAGAACATACCCATGAGTGACCGAAAACTTACCAAGCAAGCTGATTTAAACAGATTGGACCCACTTCTTTCTCCACATAGGAAACCAATATTATTGACAGGTAGTAAAGGGTTTAATTTACAATCAGAGGTTCGAATAAACCCAGAAACTTTCATTGAGTTTTGGGCAAGAGCGTCGTTAACTGTTGCGGACGGCCTGCAGTATTTGAAAGACAATTTGCAAAAACATATTAACCAATTGCATCCACAAACAGTGACCCTGTTTATATGGCTAGGCACATGCGATTTGACATATAAACCAAAACATGAACGTTTTATTTATCTGAAATCGAAAACAAATACAACAGTCAACAGCGTATGCAGAACACTCAAAGAAATACATAATTTTACAAAGCAATTTGGTTCTAAAGTTAAAGTTATATTCCTACATTTGCCAATTTACTCCATTTATCATTGGAATTTTCACAAACAGTTTGGTTCAGGTGTATGGAAATTCAAAAATGATGATAGACTTCTCCGTCAGCAAATTGAAGTGATGAATAACTATATTAATGACTTAAACCGAATCTTGCATGTACACTCACCACAGTTTTCCATCGATTTGAAGAATTCACACAGGCGTTACTTGCCAACCCATTCGTACACAGAATACGGATATAGATTTAACTGTTACAAAGACGGCGTGCACCCTAAACCGTTGTTAGCTAAATTGTGGCTGATCCGTATCACAAGACTTCTTCATGATTATTGTTATTAGAAGACACAAGAGACGTGTAAGTTTTCACAGATTTTAAAGCAAGTATATGTTCCTTTATCGTTTATTATGCACTTTATTGGAAACAATAGCGTTTCCATCGTCATTAAAATTATAAGCAAAAACATTGTGCATACTGAAAGTTGGAAACAATTGCGTTTCCAGGGTAAATTTTAGTCGTCATTTTAAGCAGAACTTTAACTGTGTTTATCTTGTGGCACTGTACAAATAAAAAGTCGAATTTTCGTACCACTTTTTTTTTTGTGGTGTATTATTTTAGCTTTTAAAATCGATGTATTCAGATATTACAACCCCAGAATTTCAAACAAGTACTGACCTATCTTTCGGTAGTTTACAGTTCGAAAATTTATCGCTAGAAAGCCTTTCATTTGACGAATCCGAGTCTATATTAAGTGACCGATTTTTGCAACAAAATTGTATCGGTGACAATAGCGTCGCTGACATTAGCCTTCATTTACCACCTGTTTCGCAATCAGCTAGTGAGTCAATCTTAAGTGACCGATTTTTAGAACAAAATTTTATCGGTGACAATAGCGTTGCCGATATTAACCTTCATTTACCATCTGTTTCACAATCAGTTAGCACTGTAAATACCCCCTTGGTATCCTCTGTTTCTATGCCAACAATACAGGGTGTCTCTGTCTTACCTAAAAAGTCAAAATTCAAAATGGAAAAGTTAGTTGCATGCCGAAAATTTTCTGGCTATCCACAAGACAATGGTCAAACGTTTTTGAAAGAGTTGCATTCGAATCCAGCTGAAACAACAGTCCGCGGATAAACATTTCGCTTCATTTGGAAACTGATTCTGATTTAATATACATAATTTTCTGGAAAATCTTTCTAATCTTTAAGAAAACCTCTCAAAAATGTTCCTTGATTTTCCAATTTACAAAGAGTTAAATAGCTAAATAACAAACAATGTTGTGAAGACCTCCGATCCGATTAGGAAAATCGAAATTTATTTAGATATAACATTTTATAATAATGTATTCAACAGTTTAAATATACGTCCTACGACATGATTAGTATTTTTAATACTACAAAATATTGTAACATCAATATTAATCATTATAATACGGAAAACAAAACCAGAGATATTTAATTGTTATGGTTTATCTACAGAAACTATTTTTAAAGTTTATATTTCCTCTTCCTCGTAGCGACAACATCAGGCCTTTATTTTGTCCATGAAAAGGTTTGTGGTTTATTTAAGTTTCACTTTACAACGAAAGCTCTTCGGGGGTGGGGGGTAGTGAATGAGTGAATGGCGATAATAATAAGTTAATTTTCAATGAAACGACCTTCGTTTTAGATTATGTAGCTAATGGTTGCAGTCCAACTCGGTCCATAAATTGGATGTGCATGAACACTAAATTGGATCATTTATGTGTGGATGCCTTTTGCATACCTACAAAGTAGGTTATTCCTAACAAGGCAGCAACTGAACCATTGTTCCTAGTGGTTAAGAGATAATCACTTCGAACATTTTATGGTCGTCACTATGACTTGGTTAACTGTACTACTATAGGGGGTTCTTTGAACCCCATTTATATGATTATAACCCCCATCTGCTGAGTCATCCTGACGTAATCTAATATATATAACATTTATGTGTGGATGCCTTTTGTATACCCATATTATTCCTAACAAGGCAGCAACTGAACCATTGTTCCTAGTGGTTAAGAGATAATCACTTCGAAAGTTTTATGGTCCGTCAATATGACTTGGTTAACCGTTACGGAATATCTGTAGCGCAAATGAACAGTAGCGTACAATTATGTTCCGTTCATCGTAATCACAACCCGGTCCCTTCCTTATTAATGACGTATCACCTGGGTTGTAACAAGAACAAGACGACGCGGGTACCACATGTGGAGCAGGAACTGCTTATTCATCACGAGTACCTGCCTTAGTCTCTGGATTTTTTAGTTGTCTTTGTTGGGTTCGTTTTGTTCATGTTGTTTAATTACATGTCTTCACGTTTTTAGTTCCGTGTTGTGATGTCCCCTACGATTTCTGCTTAAAAAATGATGTTAGATTCAACTCTACTCTCATTTTGTTGTGTAGGGGGGTCATGTTTTGTTTATGCTATTTTATCTTTTTACGTATACTGGTTTTCACCACGATTTCCATATCAGATAATGTTCGTGTAGTTTAACAGTAATACGACGGGTGTCACATGAGCCATATTACTTTCTATGAATTTGTTTAATTGATTGGTGTTTAACGCAAACATTATCAATATTTCAACTATATATCGCGGATTGAACAATTATTATAAATATATTTCAACAACGAGACACTTAGATATAGAGCATATTTTATAGAGTGTATAAAACAATCGAGTTATAGTACAGATAAAAAACATATACAATGTTTATGTATATAAAACGTATGTTATCTATTTATATTTTAGTATAAAAAATATTTCAAAATTGTGTAGATTGTGTCCACAGAGTTAAGAGCGTATACATTATATGTATGTACATTTTTTGCCCTAAATTTGAGATAAGAGAAGTAAATTAAGTTGGAAAGCACTAAGTTTAAAACGGGACCGAAATTTCGAGTAAACCGAGTTTGTCATAACGAGATTCAACTGTATTTAAAGCATTCATGATTTAAAAGTCTAGAAGTTAGGACTTCCATTCTTTTGTATGTCAGGAACCGTTGTAGATCAGTTTTGAGATTGACATTGGTAACTCTTTCTGTGGTGGTTCACTGGAAAGGTGACCTTTATAATACCCGGTTTATCTTACATTTTTTATTTTATTAGAATTATTGTATGTAGGTTCGAATTAGGTATTGTCGTTATGAGGGCGTGAAATCTACATACAAGACGTTGGGACTCCGCCTAGCTTCCCGATCAGCTATTTTTGGTATTTTGTGTTGGATAATGACCTCCCATTGATAGTATACGCCCACAAATCACAATAAACAAACCCCTGTGCATCAGTGGGTACTGGGTAGAGCCCAAAAGGGGGAATTGCTGCCATATTTAGGAATTTTGATGAATTAAATACTGTACAACATATATGCAAACAAATGCAAATTTTAGGTGCGGTAAAGGGTGGGGTAGTTGCCGAAACGTAGCTACATGTATTTAACGATCTTTTATTGACCGGTTAAACAGACCGCTCAGAGCTACTATCCCGCGGCTAGGGGGGAGCAGGAGGAGAACATCTAAATCTGCGTCTGATATATCGTTACAAGTGATTTCAAAACTCCATATTTCTATTTCCATTTTAGATGACGTCATGAACTAGGAAAATATTTGCTCAGTATGTTGGGATACATTTAAATTTCCAAAACTGTTGCCATGTAAACATACGTTCTGCCTATCATGTCTTCATGAATTCTTAGAAGGTTTACAAGACAAGTCCAACTTGGTGTGTCCTTTATGTCGAGAGCCATGTTACGTTCCTGAGAAAGGATTTTCAGATTTTCCTACAAATTATTTTGTTCCAGTTGAGAAAATCGCAAAACACTGTCAAGAGTGCAACAAGTCATTTGTTTCGAAAGTGTGTTTTACGTGCAATACATTTATGTGCATGAAATGTGACGTAGCGCATTCACACACCAAGAGCATTGCGGAAGGTGAGGAAGAAGACAGCGACAGCGGAAGTGACGTCGGTCTTTCATTTCATCTAAGATGGCAAGTGAGGTATGCCAACATGAAATCCGAATTTATATACAAACAAATTTCAATGTTTGTGGCAGAAATTCCCTCTACAGGAAATAGAAGGAAAAACATCCGTTCATTGGCATTTTCCCGCAATGGCGGTGTATACGTAATACTACCAGCTAATCCATTCCTTTTGAAATACAACAAAAAGGGTATAATAATTGATAGGATACGCTTGGTGTCCGATTCAGCCACAGTTTTAGAGACCAGCAATAACATGTTGTTAATCACACTTTACAATCTCCACACTACCATTTTGCATATCGCACTTCGCAAAATCTCCAAATTTTTTTCCTTTAGGAATAGCAGAACTACAAAATAGAAACATTGTGATCGGAGGACCGACACATCTTTGCGGTGATAAATGTAAAGATGACGACTGCGGAATTGCCAAACACAGTCCTGGGTTACTCCACGTTTTTTCACCGACAGGGGAATTCCTTTACGAGATTTCGGTTGATGCTTCAGAAAATACTTTTTTATTTCCAACCCATATAGCCGCAAGTTCTAAAGCTGAGACAATTGCCGTTTGTGACAATAATCTCAGGAAGGTGATAGTTTTAGACTACAAAGGAAAAGTTCAAGCATTATATAAAGGTTGGAATAGATTACGTTTTTCCTTATCTCGGGAAACGGAAGCATTTCTTCCAATTTCCGTATGTTCAACTTCCGACGGAAATTACGTCATTGCAGATCTTCATCAAGATTGTTTACACGTACTAAGTCCTTACGGTAAATTTATCGGCATTTTGCGTTGCGAAAACGGCGATATTCTATCTTTCACCAGTGCTGTATGTGTTGACTCGGAAGACAATATTTGGGTTGGCCACCATAACCAAGGAACAGTTTCAGTTTTAAAACCAAGTCGGTTCAAAAATGTTTTCGACCAGCTACGACTTCCGTTACTATCAGAACTTCATCTGTTGAGTGATGATGGAGACGAACATATTCTCTGCCACATACTTCCCGATACCTAGGTCAGACAAAGCCTCAATTTGTGCCAAAACATGTTAAATTTCAATATTTTTATGGTTTCATCCAGATCTAGAAACATCAGAGCAAAATTTGTTGGCTTCATTTAAGAATTGAATGCATTTTTTGCAGTTTTATTGGCGTGTAAAAGCGTGGACCGAAGCGCTTCATACAAAAAATGTGCCTCGGTCCACGCTTTTACACGCCTGTAAAACTAACAAAAAAAAAATGCATTCAATTCTTATAATTACATTTAAATCACACCAAAATTTAATAAAGTTGAATTTTTCGTTGTGAATTTTATTTGTGTTAGATTATTTCCTGTTGGGAATTACTACGCCATTGATTGTTTTCATCTGACGTCGTCATGGAGGCACGTGCAAGTTCGGGTTTGAGTTTTATTGGGATGTAAAACATCTCTTTTATAATCATGTGTCCACTTCATAACTAATCATATTGTAACATTTCAATGAAAAACGGAAGTAATGTAATTATATATTAATTTTAGAGTCACATGTCATTTTATACGTGTTTTGATTGGTTTAAAAAGTTGAGGTTATTTTCATATGTACTGAATCTGAAAATAGACTTCGTTCTCAAGGCGTTGCGATTTTCTTGCTTTAATTTCCAATAAGAGACACAATAAGTCAATTACAACATTCATTGTTATATTGTCATTCATTCCTTACAATTCTTCATAAATTTTCCTAGGTCAGAACACTGTATGTTCGACTTGGGGGCTGACTATTTAACTTTTAGCGGGATGGGCAATATTTCTTCCCCTCCCTAAGTCGGAAATCAAAAATCAAATCATTTCTTATTTAGAAATGAAAAATCAGTAAAAAATTTTACCAAAAACTTTTCCATACAAACTACAGGACCAGATTATTACTTTACCATACAAACTACAGGACCAGCTGATTACTTTTCTATACAAACTACAGGACCAGATTATCACTTTACCATACAAACTACAGGACCAGATTATTACTTTACCATACAAACTACAGGACCAGATTATGACTTATTGTTTACCATACAAACTACAGGACCAGATTATTACTTTTCTATACAAACTACAGGATCAGATTATTACTTTTCCATACAAACTACAGGACCAGATTATTACTTTTCTATACAAACTACAGGACCAGATTATTACTTTTCTATACAAACTACAGAACCAGATTATTACTTTTCTATACAAACTACAGGACCAGATTATTACTTTTCTATACAAACTACAGGACCAGATTATTACTTTTCCATACAAACTACAGGACCAGATTATTACTTTTCTATACAAACTACAGGACCAGATTATTACTTTTCTATACAAACAACATGACCAGATTATTACTTTTCCATACAAACTACAGGACCAGATTATTACTTTACCATACAAACTACAGGACCAGATTATTACTTTTCCATACAAACTACAGGACCAGATTATTACTTTTCCATACAAATTACAGGACCAGATTATTACTTTCCCATACAAACTACAGGACCAGATTATTACTTTTCCATACAAACTACAGGACCAGATTATTACTTTACCATACAAACTACAGGACCAGATTATTTCTTTTCTATACAAACTACAGGACCAGATTGTTACTTTACCATACAAACTACAGGACCAGATTATTACTTTTCTATACAAACTACAGGACCAGATAATTACTTTTCTATACAAACTACATGACCAGATTATTACTTTACCATACAAAATACAGGACCAGATTATTACTTTTCCATACAAACTACAGGACCAGATTATTACTTTTCCCTACAAACTACAGGACCACATTATTATTATTCTATACAAACTACAGGACCAGATTATTACTTTTCTATACAAACTACAGGACCAGATTATTTCTTTTCTATACAAATTACAGGACCAGAGTATTGCTTTACCATACAAACTGCAGGACCAGATTATTACTTTTTCATACAAACTACAGGACCAGATTATTACTTTTCTATGCAAATTACAGGACCAGATTATTACTTTTCCATAGAAACTACAGGACCAGATTATTACTTTTTCATACAAACTACAGGACGAGATTATTACTTTTCCATAAAAACTACAGGACCAGATTATTACTTTTCTATACAAACTACAGGACCAGATAATTACTTTTCTATACAAACTACAGGACCAGATAATTACTTTTCTATACAAACTACATGTCCAGATAATTACTTTTCTATACAAACTACAGGACCAGATTATTACTTTACCATACAAACTACAGGACCAGATTATTACTTTACCATACAAACTACAGGACCAGATTATTACTTTTCTATACAAACTACAGGACCAGATTATTACTTTACCATACAAACTACAGGACCAGATTATTACTTTTCTATACAAACTACAGGACCAGATTATTACTTTACCATACAAACTACAGGACCAGATTTTTACTTTTTCATACAAACTACAGGACCAGATTATTATTTTTCTATACAAATTACAGGACCAGATTATTACTTTTCCATAGAAACTACAGGACCAGATTATTACTTTTTCATACAAACTACAGGACGAGATTATTACTTTTCCATAAAAACTACAGGACCAGATTATTACTTTTCTATACAAACTACAGGACCAGATAATTACTTTTCTATACAAACTACAGGACCAGATAATTACTTTTCTATACAAACTACATGTCCAGATAATTACTTTTCTATACAAACTACAGGACCAGATTATTACTTTACCATACAAACTACAGGACCAGATTATTACTTTACCATAAAAACTACAGGACCAGATTATTACTTTACCATACAAACTACAGGACCAGATTATTACTTTTCTATACAAACTACAGGACCAGATTATTACTTTACCATACAAACTACAGGACCAGATTATTACTTTACCATACAAACTACAGGACCAGATTATGACTTATTTTTTACCATACAAACTACAGGACCAGATTATTACTTTTCTATACAAACTACAGGACCAGATTATTACTTTTCCATACAAACTACAGGACCAGATTATTACTTTTTAATACAAACTACAGGACCAGATTATTACTTTTCGATACAAACTACAGAACCAGATTATTACTTTTCTATACAAACTACAGGACCAGATTATTACTTTTCTATACAAACTACAGGACCAGATTATTACTTTTCCATACAAACTACAGGACCAGATTATTACTTTTCTATACAAACTACAGGACCAGATTATTACTTTTCTATACAAACAACATGACCAGATTATTACTTTTCCATACAAACTACAGGACCAGATTATTACTTTACCATACAAACTACAGGACCAGATTATTACTTTTCCATACAAACTACAGGCCCAGATTATTACTTTTCCATACAAATTACAGGACCAGATTATTACTTTCCCATACAAACTACAGGACCAGATTATTACTTTTCCATACAAACTACAGGACCAGATTATTACTTTACCATACAAACTACAGGACCAGATTATTTCTTTTCTATACAAACTACAGGACCAGATTGTTACTTTACCATACAAACTACAGGACCAGATTATTACTTTTCTATACAAACTACAGGACCAGATAATTACTTTTCTATACAAACTACATGACCAGATTATTACTTTACCATACAAAATACAGGACCAGATTATTACTTTTCCATACAAACTACAAGACCAGATTATTACTTTACTATACAACCTACAGGACCAGATTATTACTTTACCATACAAACTACAGGACCAGATTATTACTTTTCTATACAAACTACAGGAACAGATTATTACTTTTCTATACAAACTACAGGACCAGATTATTACTTTTCCATACAAACTACAGGACCAAATTATTACGTTACTATACAAATTACAGGACCAGATTATTACTTTTTTATACAAACTACAGGACCAGATTATTACTTTTCCATACAAACTACAGGACCAGATTATTACTTTTCTATACAAACTACAGAACCAGATTATTACTTTACCATACAAACTACAGGACCAGATTATTACTTTTCTATACAAACTACAGGACCAGATTATTACTTTTTTATACAAACTACAGAACCAGATTATTACTTTACCATACAAACTACAGGACCAGATTATTACTTTTCTATACAAACTACAGGACCGGATTATTACTTTTCCCTACAAACTACAGGACCAGATTATTACTTTTCCCTACAAACTACAGGACCACATTATTATTATTCTATACAAACTACAGGACCAGATTATTACTTTTCTATACAAACTACAGGACCAGATTATTTCTTTTCTATACAAATTACAGGACCAGAGTATTGCTTTACCATACAAACTGCAGGACCAGATTATTACTTTTTCATACAAACTACAGGACCAGATTATTACTTTTCTATGCAAATTACAGGACCAGATTATTACTTTTCCATAGAAACTACAGGACCAGATTATTACTTTTTCATACAAACTACAGGACGAGATTATTACTTTTCCATAAAAACTACAGGACCAGATTATTACTTTTCTATACAAACTACAGGACCAGATAATTACTTTTCTATACAAACTACAGGACCAGATAATTACTTTTCTATACAAACTACATGTCCAGATAATTACTTTTCTATACAAACTACAGGACCAGATTATTACTTTACCATACAAACTACAGGACCAGATTATTACTTTACCATACAAACTACAGGACCAGATTATTACTTTTCTATACAAACTACAGGACCAGATTATTACTTTACCATACAAACTACAGGACCAGATTATTACTTTTCTATACAAACTACAGGACCAGATTATTACTTTACCATACAAACTACAGGACCAGATTTTTACTTTTTCATACAAACTACAGGACCAGATTATTATTTTTCTATACAAATTACAGGACCAGATTATTACTTTTCCATAGAAACTACAGGACCAGATTATTACTTTTTCATACAAACTACAGAACGAGATTATTACTTTTCCATAAAAACTACAGGACCAGATTATTACTTTTCTATACAAACTACAGGACCAGATAATTACTTTTCTATACAAACTACAGGACCAGATAATTACTTTTCTATACAAACTACATGTCCAGATAATTACTTTTCTATACAAACTACAGAACCAGATTATTACTTTACCATACAAACTACAGGACCAGATTATTACTTTACCATACAAACTACAGGACCAGATTATTACTTTACCATACAAACTACAGGACCAGATTATTACTTTTCTATACAAACTACAGGACCAGATTATTACTTTACCATACAAACTACAGGACCAGATTATTACTTTTCCATACAAACTACAGTACCAGATTATTACTTTTCTATACAAACTACAGGACCAGATTATTACTTTTCTATACAAACTACAGGACCAGATTATTACTTTTCCATACAAACTACAGGACCAGATTATTATTTTTCCATACAAACTACAGTACCAGATTATTACTTTTCTATACAAACTACAGGACCAGATTATTACTTTTGCATACAAACTACAGGACCAGATTATTACTTTTGCATACAAACTACAGGTCCAGATTATTACTTTACCATACAAACTACAGGACCAGATTATTACTTTACCATACAAACTACAGGACCAGCTTATTACTTTTTTAATCAACTACAGGACCAGATTATTACTTTTCTATACAAACTACAGGACCAGATTATTACTTTTCTACAATAATCTGGTCACAAAATGAATTCATACGGAATTCAAGGGAAGTTAATAAAATGGCTCGAAAACTATCTGTTCAAAAGAAGACAAAAAGTAATTAATAAAAACTCTTGGTCAAGTTTCGAACCTGTCTCAGCTGGTGTACCCCAAGGGTCGGTATTGGGTCCCCTCATGTTTCTAATATACATAAATGATATAGGAGAAAAACTTATATCGTTGAGTAGATTATTTGCTGACGACACATCACTCGGATATTCTAGTCAAAGTGTTGATCAAATAAAAACTGTAATCAATCATGATCTACTCGAAATAAATGCCTGGTCTATTAAATGGCTAATGTCATTCAATCCCAAAAAAAAACAGAAATCTTGTTTTTCTCCAATACCGGTAACATAGACAACATCGAATTTTCTTTTAATGGCAAAAGTATCGCTTTTTCTACTAGCCATAAGCATCTGGGAGTTATACTCTCCCAAAATGCAAAATGGAATGAACATTTAGAAAATATGATAACAAATATAACCAAACATTTAGGTATATTACGGAAATTAAAATTCAGTCTAAATAGATCCAACTTAGAAAAAATGTATTTAGTCTACATTCGGCCCCTTTTTGAATACGCTTGTGAAATTTGGGATAATTGTGGAATTTGCTATTCAGACAAATTAGAAAAACTTCAATTAGACGCTGCCAGAATTGTAACAGGTTTACCCATTTTTACAAAATCGGAGTATTTATATGCTGAGACAGGTTGGGAAACATTATCAGAGCGGAGATACCGCAGAAAACTCCAATTATTTTTTAATATAAAATGTGGAATGGCACCTGAATACTTGCGTCATCTAGTTCCCCCAACTATTCAGAGTACTACTATATACCCTTTGCGAAATGGTGATAATTTAATAGTTCCTTTCTGTAGACTCTCTATAACCAATTCGTCATTTATTCCTTCCACAGTTAAAGAATGGAATAAACTTGACATTG
This sequence comes from Bathymodiolus septemdierum, assembly GCA_963383655.1. NCBI lineage: Eukaryota > Metazoa > Mollusca > Bivalvia > Mytilida > Modiolidae > Bathymodiolus > Bathymodiolus septemdierum. Next base: position 57,437,997 of record OY726528.1, read on the forward strand.
CAATCAGAAAATTAGATTCATTATCCAAATTCAAAAACGCTATTCGTCTTAACAGCCAATCAAATAAGATCTCAGTTCCCAAACTTTATTACTATGGACCTAGAAAGTTAAACGTGATCCTAACACAAATTAGATGTACAGCTTCTTTCCTCAACCATGATCTACATAAGGTTCATATTTTATCTAGCCCAGCGTGGAGTTGCGGTGCCCCCCAAGAAGATGCGAACCACTTCTTTTTTGTTTGTACCAAATATTCTGAAAAAAGAAATGAACTGTTTCTCAGCATAAGCGATTTGTCTCAATCGATCAATACTTCACTTCTCACTTCAGGAAGTGAAACCTAAAGCTATGCAGATTTATTTGCTTTATTTTGATTCAGTTTTCCGATTCATAAAAAGGTCTAAGCGATTTCTAATCGTTTAATGTACTAACCAAACATCATCCAGCATCCATACACACACACACACATACTTTTTCTTCATTTCTTTTTACTCGTTTACTATTTTCAGCTATATTATATGATAAAATTGTATTTTTCTTGTTTTCTTGTGCATTCTCAATATAATGTAATAATGATTGTATATATAGGAGAAGACTCCATAAGTTGGTAAAACTTGTGTCTGATCCTCTTTGTATCATTGATCAAATGAAATAATTATAAACTAAACTACTTTTCTACTCCATCTTTCATGTCAGTTTAATTTTTTTCTATAATATTGGGCGACAGAAAAAAATGGTTATCCCTTTTGTTGCATAATTTTGTTTTCTAGAATATTCTAGTAAGAGAAAACCACATCGGTGGCGTAATGGTTAGCGTGCTCGCCACGAGTGTGGTAGACTTTCAAATTGGTATTTGTTGTTCTCCGCTAAGCACGCAACATTAAGGTGAATGAGCGATGACTGGTTGGCTCGGAATCCGAATAATGTGTCCGAGTGGAGCGACATGTCTACCCGCAGACTGTTGTTTCAGTTAGCTAGCACTATTAAAATCCAACTCAGCGTGTTGGTCTAGAACAAAGCGGACCTCGTTATCATCTCATTGAAAATTAACTTGTTATCGCCATGATATAGCTGACAAATTGCTGAATTAGCGTTAAACAACAATCACTCACTCGCCCACTCTAGTAACAGAAATAAACAACCAACAATCATTTAAGTTAAATAATCAAAATTACGTACATATGATACCGCAGTATACAATTACAAAATCAAAGTTATATAGTCTACAACTGGTCTGACTGTTCTCCATTAAATCCCTTGTGGTAGTTGGACTTACAACTGGGTCATTATCAAAATACACGTACTTTTTCCTGTTCATTTTTTTGTGACATCAAATATTTCCTATCGCATTTTTCTTTAGTCGTTTAGTTTTGCCTACATTACAGTGATATATTCACATAATATGCAATCGGGAAAACCAGCATGACAAAAATTATTTCTAGATATGTTGCACCCCCTCATACTTTTCAGTCCGTGGTGTTACCAACATAAAATTATTCTTTGCAGGAAAATAAATAATAATTTGTATGTCAAAAGTGGTTAAATACATAATATACAGGAAAATTATTCATAATTTAGGATATTTACTTTGGGGTTCTATTTTTTTCCACAATATTTGAAAATGTAGTTGTGGAGTACCATTTAAGCTGCATTATGAATCAAACAAGATTTTATGATTGTAATTTGTTTTACTTTATTTAAATAAAAGATGACTTATACATAGCAATCAAAGTCAACTTGATACAAATATAATATAATTTATTTCAATTATGTCATTTATCCTTTTCATGAAACAATTTACATGAGGTAACACCACAGATGACAAAAGTAATACCAGAGACATTTCCATGAATGTAAACATTTAATTAAAAGAAAAAAACACAACTATCAACCTATATTTTTTGTTTTCTTAAATGTTTTCAGTACAATATTCAGTTTTCCAACATATTGGTTTAATGCATAAACAATATCAGTTTTGTCAATGGTGTTATAAAGATATGTCCCTGGTGTTACCAGGTCTAAACAGTATACTTCCATCAGTTTGTTAAACGATATCTTTAATAAGTAAATCACGATGTTTGAACAATTTGAACAATGGGATAAAGAACAATATTTTGTTCTGTATATTACTGTTTATGGAAGAATGTGTTTATTCACAATTTTAACGCTAAATGTCTGGTGTTAAAATTTTATGGTCACACAATGGACAGTAACACCACAGACAAACAGGTAAATATTTTCAGGATAAAATGAAAATAATTTCTCCCTGACTATATTATATATGTATATCCTGTGACGAATAGCAAATGTAATGTATTGTATATTTTTATATTTTGTTCAATTCTAGCAAAAGGAAGTAGATAGAAGTACACCACAGACATTAAATTTATATACTATGCTATAAATTGCACGTACCTTTTTGGCTGTATATTAGTCTATGGGTCACTTTTGTTTTTGTCGTCTGCACATGTCATGAAACAGGAAATAAGCAAAGGGAGAAACTTGTTTTGCTTCAAATATGACAAGACAGATAACTCTTACCCAGCCTTAATAGGAAAGGTAACACCACAGACATGAAATTGTATAACAACAGGTTTATGCTAATTTTCTTTTTTAAATTTCAATATATATTAAACACAAATAATGTTGTGATGTTAGAGCTTTAAGAATAGTTCATAAATAAAATAAAGATCAAATAAAATCATTACCTCTGAATAGTACAATGGACCACAGGCACTTGGGTCCAGGATTTTCTTCTTCTTCTTCAATTTTATCAATAAAATGTGCATCCACAACATATATGAACCCGTTTGACATGCTTCGTTGTGCAATAAACGCCTTTATAAACTATGCCCCATTTTCTTAATATATCTACTATGCCCCATTTTCCTAATACTGAGTAGATATATTAGGGAAATGGGGCATAGTAGATATATTAAGAAAATGGGGCATAGTTCATAAAGGCATTTATTTCACAACAAAGCATGTCAAACGGCTTCATACGTTGTAGATGCACATTTTATCGATAAAATTGAAGAAAAAAAAATATCCTGGACCCAAGTGCCTGTGCAATGGACCAGAAGTAAATAATTCTGGAAATATAACACGTAGCACCAAGGAAAAAACAGGTCTTCGTGTTGCAAGTATAAATTCGCAATTGGACCAATCTGGATTTAGATGGTAAAACTATGGAAAGCTAAACCCAATGGTCAAACATAACGTTCACACATGAATCTGTTTTTTTCAAATACGTCGAACTACTCTGTCCAATCAAACAATGAACCTAATCGGTGGTGTTATGGTTCGTGGTTCGATCCCCAGTAGGATCAAACCAATGGCTATTAAATCTGTATTTGCTGCTTCTCCGCTAAACACGTGACATCAAGTAATAGGAGCAAAGACTGATCGGCTCGAAATCTGGGCAATGTGTCCGAAGTGAACGAACATATTTACCCGTGTTATGTTGTCCAGTGAGCTAGTACTTAAAAATCGAACTAAACATGTTAGTCGAGTACAAAGCGGACATCATCATCATCATCATCATTTCATTGAAATATAACTTATTCTCGACATGATATGGCTGAGAAAAAATACTCGCCTAGCGTTAAACAGCAACCACACCCTCCCCAATCAAACAAGTACTTAGTAATATACTTAGGTTTGATTTATGGTGTTTAACGCCACTTTCAACAATATTTCAGCCATGTCGTGGTGGTCATTTTTATTGGTGGAGGAAACCGGAGTACCCGGAGAAAACTACCGACCTGTCGCAATTCACTGACAAACTTTATCACATAATGTTGTATCGAACTCTCAACATCAGTGGTGATAGGCACTGATTGCACAGGTAGTTGTAAGTCCAACTACCATACGATCATGACCACGAAGCCCCAGTACTTAAGTAATAGAAATGACAGTCAAACAGCAAAATATTGCATTATCCTAGTTTACAAAGAGTGTTATGGCTGTTTATCACCACTAACAACAACGTTTCAGTTATACGTAGATATCAGTTTTTATTGATACACAATGTACGACCTACATTTCTGTGCCTGTCCCAAACCAGGACGACTTGGATCTCCAACGTCATATGTCGTGGTCTTTTGTATGTTCGGTGCGTTCAGCTAAGATTACAGGTGATTGTTCGTTTTGTTGTTTTTAGTTGAATTGTTGATTATCACTGTAATATGAATGTATTCTTTACCTTTGATGTTTTTATGATTTATATATTAGAATGCAAGCAACAGCTTAGAACTATGAAATAATACAACGCAGATACAAGATATTGCACACTATAAATCTGGGCTGTAGCTTTATTACTCTCAGAGAGCCGTGCAATAATCAAGCACCTAGATGTGAAATTGCATGACTTGCTTACTTATGGATTTTGACGGCGACTTTCTCGAAAAAGAAATTGCATGGCTTCATGTTACAAATCATTTATACCACGGTTTTCCGAGTTAAACGGTTAAACAATCGAACGCGAAGAGATAATTTAACCGTTTAACTCGGAAAACAGTGGTATAAATATTACATAAGCAATACAATTACTAAGTGTCGGATATATTTGTCGTATTATCTGTCTGACAATAACTGTGACTTATTTTGATTTATGTCTTTTCACTCCTGGGCGGATCAAAGGTTACTGACAATGACTGTGACTTATTTTGACCTATGTCTTTTTAATCCTGGGTGGATCACATGTCGCTGACAATGACTGACTTACATTGACTTATGCCTTTTAACTCCTGGGCGGATCATAGGTCGCTGACAATGACTGTGACTTACTTTGACTTATGCCTTTTAACTCCTGGGTGGAGCATAGGTTACTGACAATGACTGTGACTTATTTTGACTTATGTCTTTTTAATCCTGGGTGGAGCATAGGTCGCTGATAATGACTGACTTACATTGACTTATGCCTTTTAACTCCTGGGCGGATCATAGGTCGCTGACAATGACTGTGACTTACTTTGACTTATGCCTTTTTACTCCTGGATAGAGCGTGGGCCGCTGACAATGACAGTGACTTACTTTGAAAAATGCCTTTTTACTCCTGGGTGGAGCATAGGTCGCTGACAATGACTGAATTACATTGACTTATGCCTTTTTACTCCTGAATGGAGCGTCGGCCGCTGACAATGACTGACTTACTTTGACTTATGCCTTTTTACTCCTGGGCGGATCATAGATCGCTGACAATGACTGTGACTTACTTTGACTGATGCATTTTCACTCCTGGGAGGAGGATAGTTTGCTGACAATGACTGAATTACATTGACTTATGCCTTTTTACTCCTGGACGGATCATAGGCCGCTGACAATGACTGTGAATTACATTGACTTATGCCTTTTTACTCCTGGACAGATCATATGTCGCTGACAATGACTGAATTACATTGACTTATGCCTTTCTACTCCTGGGTGGAGCATAGGCCGCTGACAATGACTGTGACTTACTTTGTCATGTGCCTTTTTACTCCTGGATGGAGCGTGGGCCGCTGACAATGACTGTGACTTACTTTGACTTATGCCTTTTTACTCCTGGGTGGAGCATAGGTCGCTGACAATGACTGTGAATTACATTGACTTATGCTTTTTAACTCCTGGATGGAGCATGGGCCGCTGACAATGACTGTGACTTACTTTGACTTATGCCTTTTTACTCCTTGGCGGATCATAGGTCGCTCACAATGACTGTGACTTACTTTGACTTATGTCTTTTACTCCTGGGCGGAACATAGGTCGCGCTGACTATGACTGTGACTTATTTTGACTTATGTCTTTTTACTCCTGAGCGGATCATAGGTCGCTGACAATGACTGTGACTTAATTTGACTTATGTCTTTTTACTCCTGAGCGGAACATATGCCGCTGACAATGACTGTGACTTACTTTGACTTATGTCTTTTTACTCCTGAGCGGAGCATAGGCCGCTAACAATGACTGTGACTTACTTTGACTTATGTATTTTTACTCCTGAGCGGAGCATAGGTCGCTGACAATGACTGTGACTTACTTTGAATTATGTCTTTTTACTCCTGAGCAGAGCATAGATCGTTGACAATGGCTGTGACTTACTTTGACATGTCTTTTTACTCCTGAGCGGAGCATAGGTCGCTGACACTGACAATAGTGTAGTTCAAGCTTAATTAGCCGTAACAGAACATCTTATAATCGATACATGACGTAAATCTTTTCCATATATTTAAACTAGCGATCAACAGCAAAAAAAAAATAACACGGAAAAACTCAAACAGCAGACAATACTCTAATTTTTTGGTTAATAAAAGAATTAACCAAAAAATTAATGATGTTGATTTTATCAATTATGTAAATAAGTTTGATATTGTTGGATTTGCTGAAACTTTAGTATCAGACTCACCTGGAAATCTTCTAGAATATTCACTGCCATTCACAGTGAGACCCTCTAGACGTAAAAGGAGAGGGAGACCATCAGGGGGTATTGCGGTCTACTGTAAGCCACATATACAAAAAGGGGTGAAAAAAGTTTTAACATCCAATTTCTCAATATGGTTAAAACTTGATAGACAAATATTGGGACTTGCCAACACGATCTATGTGTGTTTTTGTTATATAAATCCGTATATGAACAAGGATGATTCTGAACTTCTTTTCACACAGATAGAAAATGAAATTTCACAATTTTGTAACAAGGGGGAAGTTCTGATTTGTGGCGACTTTAATGCGAGGACAGGGAGGCTTCAATATTTTATTCAAAATGATGACATGAATGATAATTTTAAACGAATGTCCAGTCCCTCCAAATTACACACCTGACAAACCAATTATTAGAAATCAACTTGACAAGATTTCAAACTATCATGGTAATCTCCTCATTTCTTTATGTAAAGATATGCAACTAAAACTTTTAAATGGTAGATTTCTAGGTGATTCATTAGGTTTTTTTACGCTTCATAACACTAATTGTCAAAGCACAGTTGATTATATACAACAACAAGACTGTTCTATGATGTGTAACACTGTATTGTAAAACCACCAGTACAATTTTCTGATCATTGTTTATTATCAGTTTTTCTTGAAGTATATGCACAAAGAGAGGTAACTCAAAGATTAAATAGTGACTTTGGTAAATTCCAATGGGATAACTCCATGTCAGACAATTACCATAATAACTTACTGCAACAAGACTCAGTAAATGACATAATATCTTTACTTGAAGTTATTGATACAGAGAATAGTGATATTGATCATGTTCTGTCCAAGGTTAATGATATCTACATAAAGGCAGCTTCAAACACAATGATTTAAAAAAAAAGGCTATTGTCCATCCATCTTCGCTAGCCAAGGATTACGATCCGCTCTACTCATCTTCACCATTGGCATCGTTAGACAGATTTTCGAGGTCACACGGTGACGGTTTATATGTAATGCAGCTAGTGGTAGCTGCAACCAATCAGAACGGGCTTTACAAAAAGCACATGTTCTGTAGGAAAAATGTCAACAAAATAAAAATGCGAAAAATCGTCAGTCCGGCACGATTTTGATAGTATAAAAAAGTTTGTACGATTAGCCGCTACACTATTCGTACAAAAAGTTTGTACGAGGATACACTGCCTATTATAATCTCGAGTCAATATTCAGGGCATTCATACGAAAGGAAATGAAAGCCTCGCATCGATTGGCTGAAAATGACATCATTACAAGGGGCGTAACTCTCAAAATCCAGCAGGTGGCAGTGCGCGGGAATTACGTGAATCCGTCTAACGATGCCAAGGGTTAAGATGAGTAGAGCGGATCGTCACCCTTGGCTAGCGAAGATGCCGTCCATCTAACAAACCAAAAAAAACCAAACCAAAAAAACCATGGATGTCATATGACTGTCTAAAAATGAGACAGGAAATTAGATCCCTTGGTAAAAGATTACAAAAAGATCCGACGAACACTTTTCTACGTCATTCCATTCACGTAAAACAATATAATAGACTTAAAAAGAGCTTAAAATCTGCATTCTATAAAACATTTTTTGACAAAATTAATACTTTAGATCACAAAGAAGGAAAGTATTTTTGGAATTCAATAAATAGTCTCAAAAACAACAATAATAAATTTCCTAGTCCTATCTCCATGGAGGAATGGGTGGACCACTACAAGTCTTTATTAAATACAATTTAGAGGGAAATACCCCCTCTGACCTTGAAAACACCAAAGAAAACTTTTGCCAATTAGATTAGCCATTCACCTTCAATGAAGTAAAAAAAGGTATTAATAAACTGAAAACTGGTAAGGCTAGTGGTCCAGATCTAATTCTTAATGAATTTATTAAGTGCAGTTCTTCATCCATGAGCCTTGTTATAGTGAAATTATTTAATAAAGTTTTACAGAATGGAAAGTTTCCAAAGGTATGGAATCTTTCTTGTATATCATCTATTTTTAAATCCGGAAATCCTAACGATTGTAACAATTATCGGGGTATATGCGTTTCAAGTTGTCTAGGTAAATTATTTACCTCACTACTACAAAATAGAATGACCAACTTTTTAGAGAAACAAAATCTATTAAGTGTAAACCAAGGTGGTTTCAGAGAAGGTTATAGAACAAGTGATCCCATATATACACTTAAAACTTTGATTAATAAGTATTTGAATAAATGTAAGAAGAATCTTTATGTTTGTTTCGTGGATTTTAAAAAGGTTTTTGACAGTGTTGTAAGAAAAGCTTTAATGTACAAACTACTTTGTAAAGGTATAGGAGGTAAATTATATGACCTTTTAAAACATATGTATTCTAATACACTATATTGCTGTAAATCAGAGGACTATATTAGTGAACCATTTCAGGCTAATTTAGGAGTAAAACAGGGCGATAGCTTGAGTCCTATCCTTTTTAACATATTTATGGACGACATCTACACCTATTTTAATAATTCATTAGCAGATCCAGTTTTACTAAGCAACATACACTTCAATCATCTTCTTTGTGCTGATGATGTGGTTTTAATTTCTGAGACCCCATCAGGCTTGCAGCACTGTGTATATGCCTTACAGTCTTTTTGTAGTGAATGGAGTCTTACTCTGAACACAAATAAGACAAAAACTATGATTATTTCTAATAACAAAAATAGGTCTTGTATAGACAAACATTGTTTTTATTTTGGACCAAATCAACTAGAATCATGTACTGAATACAAATATCTTGGAGTTATATCTAATAATAAAGGTAAACTGAATAATTCAGCTGAAAATTGTCAGAAAAGGCACGCAAGGCATATTTTTCTTTAAAATCAAAAATACCTTACTCCAATTTCATTTCAGTTGAAAAATGGATAAAACTTTTCGATTCATTAATAATTCCAATTATGACATATGGATTAGAAATATGGATTTCAGAAATCAAAATTAACTTCAATGTAATTGATAAACTTCTACTTGAAAAAATTAAAAATATGATCTTTAAGAATATTTTAGGAGTTCACAGTACGGCATCCAACCTTGCCATACAAACTGAACTTGAATATTATCCTATATGCATAAAATCTTATAAACTTATGTTTAAATATTATTCTAGACTAGTCGACATTGAATCTAATCTGTGACAGCAAATTTAATTTGCTGAGGGCCGTCTTTATTGAAGATAAGAATTTATATAATAATAAGCACCATTCTTGGGTTCAAACTGTATTTCAACTGGAGAAAATGTTGAATGTAACGTTTATAGATACATCATATTTTGATTTTAAGCAGTTAATTGAAACTCTTTATAAAAACACATTTCTCTGTCAACTGGAACATATGAAATTGAATGACACAGGGAAGCTTAGATTTGATAGTAAGATTTGTACATCATTTGATTTAAAATAATATCTCAGTTTTGATCTTCCTAAATTGAATAGGTCTCTCATAGCTAAAATAAGAATAAGTGTCCACCAACTTGCAATTGAAACAGGGAGATATATGAAACCCCCATTACCTGTGCCAGAAAGATTCTGCAAAAATTGCAAAAATAAAGTTGAGGATGAAAAACATTTCATTTTGTATTGTCCTCTATATAAAACTTAAGAAATAAATATATTATAAATGAAGAATCTCAATCTGATTCAGATGAAATTTATTTAATATCTAGAATTTTGAACCCAGTCAACTTGACAGATGCTAAAAAATTATGTATTTTTCTGAAAGAATCCTTTGACATACGTCAAAAGCAGTTCAATGTTGACTAGTCTTAGAATGGTTTCACTTTGTAATATGTCATTTGTATGGTGTTATTAGAACTATAATTAAATCATTTCTTTATATTTATACGCATCAGTATTTATATACTTGTATTGTCATTGTATGTGAACATGGTTACGCATTGTTATCTGCTGTGTTTTATCCAATAACGAATTATTATTATTATTATTATTATTATTATTATTATTAATTTTGAAATAAAAGATGACGCTATTTCATACAGAGACCGATGACGTATAAATACTTATGGGGTATTTGCATTGATTTTTCATATTATATCAATTTGGGGGCCGTCGTGGTCATGATCGGTTGGTAGTTGGATTTACAAATACCTGTGCACCCCAATGTTTTGAGTTCGAATCCAGCTGAAACAACAGTCCGCGGGTAAACATTTCGCTTCATTCGGAAACTGATTCTGATTTAATATACATAATTTTCTGGAAAATCTTTCTAATCTTTAAGAAAACCTCTCAAAAATGTTCCTTGATTTTTCAATTTACAAAGAGTTAAATAGCAAAATAACAAACAATGTTATGAAGACCTCAGATCCGATTAGGAAAGTCGAAATTTATTTAAATATAGCATTTTATAATAATGTATTCAACAGTTTAAATATACGTCCTACTACATGATTAGTATTCTTAGTATTACAAAATATTGTAACATCAATGTTAATTATTATAATACCGGAAACAAAACCAGACATATTTAATTGTTATGGTTTACCTACATGAACTATTTTTAAAGTTTAGATAACAAGATTTATACTTCCTCGTACTGAGTGAGTCGTACAGATAACATTATATTTGGACCATGAACAGGTTTGTGATTTATTTAAGTTTCACTTAACAACGAAAGTTCTTCGGTGGTGAGTGAGTAAGTGAGTGATTGTTGTTTAACGTGAACTCAGCAATTTTGTCAGCTACATCATGGCGAGAACAAGTTAATTTTGAATGAAACGACCTTCGTTTTAGATGATGTAGTCCAACTCGGCAGTGCCGTCTTAGCGCATTGGCACGCTGGGCAGTAGCCCGGAGACCCCATGCTAATTTATACATGTTGTGTACGACATGTTTTTTAATGTTTAAACACGGATTTTGTTGGAAGTACCAATTCAATAAAAATATGTTTAATTGTGTGCGGTATAAGTGACTTTATGGTACATGAGTTTATAAGTAGATACATGTTTCTGTTTTTTGTTAGGTATTTTTGTTTTTTATTTGTCTAAAAATAATCAGCACCTGGTAAACCAAAATTAAAAATTTAATTAGAAATTTAATTTAATTAATCACGTGATTCAGTTCCTTAGAACAAGCACAGGTTCTGAGGCTCAGCCTCTTTTTGGAATCAACCTCAAAGACGTACAGGAATTTTCTGGTGACGCTAAGAATTTTATATTTCCCTCCTCTACCCCATTAGCCATCCTAATTTTTGTTTTCTTTTATTTGGAAAAATAATGGTTGATTTTAGTTTGGTTGCGGTTTCTGCTCCAAAAAGTTCAGATCATACTGATTACTCTAATTTGCAATTTTATGGTAAAAGGGGGATAACTCAAAATTTGTTGAAAATTTTATTTTCACATTATTTTGTCAATTGCAGTTAAATTAATTTATATATATTTTGTTCATTTTAATTAAGTCATCAATTTGGATCTTTAGTAATTTCAATAAAATTAATGTACACTGTACTATGGTCAATTGTATGTACATGTATATTCACTTAAATTATTCATTTGAATAATAACTGTCACTTCTGTGTCCTGCATCATCACATCCAGTCTTTGTTGTTTATTGCCATCAGCGGACCATATATCCACATTTATAGCTGTATTCCTATGATGTTGTTAAGACTCGGTCATACAATTAGATATGTATGAATAATGAGTCATGTATGATATTTATGTGTGGGTGTCTTTTGTATACCTACAAAATAGGTTATTGCTAAAAAGGAAACTACTGAACAATGCATTTTTCCTAGTGGTTAGGAAGTCGTCGCTTTCGGAAGTTTTACGGTCGCCACCATGACTTGGCTAACCGTTACGGAGTATCTGTGTCACAAATGGCCACTGCAATGTTTCGTTTGTCATAATCACAATCAGGTCCTCATTCATGACTTGTCACCGGGGTTGTAACAAGAGCAACACGATGGGTATCACATGTGGAGCAGGAACAGCCTATCCTTCCGGAGCAGATTTGTTCGCTTCCGTCTTTTTACTTGTCTTAGTAAGGTTCATGTTGTGAAATTAAATGTCTTCACGTTTTTAGTTTTGTGTTGTGATGTCTGCTACAATTTCCGCGCAAAGACTATGTTTTATTCATGCTTTTTTAAAATTTGTTTACGCATACTGGTGTCTCAAACAAGATTTCCATATCGGATGATGTTCGTCTATACAAGCCGTGGGAATAATGACCCCCATTGATAGTATACGCCCACAAATCACACTAAGCAAACCCCTGTGATATTGTGTTGAATATTAACCTCCCATTGATAGTATATACATCCACAAATCACACTAAGCTAACCCTGTGCGTAAGCGGATACAGGATAGAGCCCAAAAGGGGAATTGCATCCATTATAAGGATTTTTGATTAATTAAATACTGTGCAACATATATGCAAACAAATGCACATTTTAGGTGCGATAGAGGGTGGGGGTAGTTGCCGAAACGTAGCTATTTAATGCTAAGAGCTACTGTTCCACAGCTAGAGAAGAGCAGGAGCAGGAGTAGGAGCAGGAGCAGAACATCTTTAAATCCGCGTCTGATATAGGGCTATAAGTGATTTAAAAACAAAACTAGATTCCTGTATATGTCTATTTTATTTTATTTTAGATGACGTCATGAACGAGGAAAATATTTGCTCAGTATGTTGGGATACATTTAAATTTCCAAAACTGTTGCCATGTAAACATACGTTCTGCCTATCATGTCTTCATGAATTCTTAGAAGGTTTACAAGACAAGTCCAACTTGGTGTGTCCTTTATGTCGAGAGCCATGCTACGTTCCGGAGAAAGGATTTTCAGATTTTCCTACAAATTATTTTGTTCCAGTTGAGAAAATCGCAAAACACTGTCAAGAGTGCAACAAGTCATTTGTTTCGAAAGTGTGCTTTACGTGCAATACATTTATGTGCATGAAATGTGACGTAACGCATTCACACACCAAGAGCATTGTGGAAGGTGAGGAAGAAGACAGCGACAGCGGAAGTGACGTCGGTCTTTCATTTCATCTAAGATGGCAAGTGATGTATGCCAACATGAAATCCGAATTTCTATACAAACAAATTTCAATGTTTGTGGCAGAAATTCCCTCTACAGGCAATAGAAGGAAAAACATCCGTTCATTGGCATTTTCCCGCAATGGCGGTGTATACGTAACACTACCAGAAAATCCATTCCTTTTGAAATACAACAAAACTGGTATAATAATTGATAGGATACGCCTGGTGTCCGATTCAGCCACAGTTTTAGAGACCAGCAATAACATGTTGTTAATCACACTTTACAATCTCCACACTACCGTTTTGCATACCCCTGGATTCAAATTTATGCACTTCGCAAAAACTCCAATTTTTTTTCCTTTAGGAATAGCAGAACTACAAAATAGAAACATTGTGATCGGAGGACCGACACATCTTTGCGGTAATAAATGTAAAGATGACGACTGCGGAATTGCCAAACACAGTCCTGGGTTACTCCACGTTTTTTCACCGACAGGGGAATTCCTTTACGAGATTTCGGTTGATGCTTCAGAAAAAACTTTTTTATTTCCAACCCATATAGCCGCAAGTTCTAAAGCTGAGACAATTGCCGTTTGTGACACTACTCTCAGGAAGGTGATAGTTTTAGACTACAAAGGAAAAGTTCAAGCATTATATAAAGGTTGGAATAGATTACGTTTTGCTATATTTCCTGGAACGGAAGCATTTCATCCTATTTCCGTATGTTCAACTTCCGACGGAAATTACGTCATTGCAGATCTTCGTCAAGATTGTTTACACGTATTAAGTCCTTATGGTAAATTTATCGGCATCTTGCGTTGCGAAAACGGCGATATTCTATCTGACACCAGTGCTGTATGTGTTGACTCGGAAGACAAAATTTGGGTTGGCCACCATAACCAAGGAACAGTTTCAGTTTTAAAACCAAGTCGGTTCAAAAATGTTTTCGACCAGCTACAACTTCCGTTATTACCAGAACTGTCTCTGTTGAGGGATGATGGAGACGAACATTTTCTCTCCCACATACTTCCCGATACCTAGGTCAGACAAAGCCTCAATTTGTGCCAAAACATGTTAAATTTCAATATTTTTATGGTTTCGTCCAGATCTAGAAACATCAGAGCAAAATTTGTTGGCTTCATTTAAGAATTGAATGCATTTTTTGTAGTTTTATTGGCGTGTAAAAGTGTGGACCAAAGAGCTTCATACAAAAAATGTGCCTCGGTCCAGGTTTTTACACGCCTATAAAACTACAAAAAAATGCATTCAATTCTTATAATGACATTTAAATCATACCAAAATCTAATATAGTTGAATTTTTCGTTGTGAATTTTATTTGTGTTAGATTATTTCCTGTTGGAAATTACTACGCCATTGATTGTTTACATCTGACGTCGCCATGGAGGCACGTGCAAGTTCGGTTTTGAGCTTTATTGGGATGTAAAACATCTCTTTTATAATCATGTGACCACTTCATAGCCAATCATATTGTAACATTTCAATGAAAAGCGGAAGTAATGTAATTATATATATATAAATCAATTTTAGAGTCACATGTCATTTTATACGTGCTTTGATTGGTTTAAAAAGTTGAGGTTATTTTCATATGAACTGAATCTGAAAATAGACGTCGTTCTCAAGGCGTCGCGTGCCGTTGTCATCAGGCGATTTTCTTTAAATGAGGCACCTTTGGGGTTATTTAAATTTATTTCTGATTATTTGCCTTATTTTGAAAAAAAAAATATATATTTTTCAATATCATAACAAAAAAGGTTTGAATTAATTCATAAGGATTGATCGAAATTATTTGTTCGGTTCATTCGAAATAACCTCAATCAGGTTTTACACACCCTTGCGTAACCAGTACGCGGGTTACACGGTGTGGACAACCTGATCATGAACCGAACAAAAATTGCGATCAACCAAGTATTTTTTTCTTTAATTTCCAATAAGAGACATAATAAGTCAATTACAACATTCGTTGTTATATTGTGATTCATTCTTTAAAATTATTCATACATTTTCCCAGGTCAGAACACTGTATGTTCGACTTGGGGGCTGACTATTTAACTTTTACCGGGATGGGCAATATTTCTTCCCCTCCCCCGAGTCGGAAAATAAAAATAAAATAATTTAAGAAATAAATCATGGAAGCCAGAATGTGTTGGGAGTTTTAACATGGATTGGCGGATATTAGTATTTTATCCCGAGCCAGAAGCGAGGAATAAAATTTACTAATATCCAACAATCCATGTTAAAACTCAAAACACATTCTGGCTTCCATGATTTATTTCGATTCTGATATGTCTAAGAGTACAAATACGGTAGTATACTTTGATTGGAAGACGGTAATTTATACATACGCTTGCGGAAAATGTCGCACACAATTTATGTAACTCAAATAATACTGCGCCCTCTATCGGCATTATTTCGGTCACAATCTATGCTGCCAATGGAAACGTCAGTCACATTCATCGGTGCATGTGCTAATGAGATAATACGAAGACATAATTCTGGGATTTTAAATGAAAAATCAGTAATTTATTTTTACCAAAACCTTTTCCATGCAAACTACAGGACCAGATTATTATTTTTTTTCTGCATCTTTCATGTCAGTTTAATTTTTTTCTATAATATTGGGCGACAGAAAAAAAAGAAAAAAAAAGGTCATACCCTTTCCCCAATAAATGGTTATCTCTTTTGTTGCATAATTTTGTTTTCTAGAATATTCTAGTAACAGAAAACCACATCGGTGGCGTAATGGTTAGCGTGCTCGCCACGAGTATGGTAGATCGTGGGTTCGAGCCCCGGTCGGTTCAAACCAAATACTTTAAAATTGGTATTTGTTGTTCTCCGCTAAGCACGCAGCATTAAGGAGAAAGAGCGATGACTGGTTGGCTCGGAATCAGAATAATGTGTCCGAGTGGAGCGACATGTCTACCCGCGGACTGTTGTTTCAGTTAGCTAGCACAATAAAATGCAAACAACAGCTAAGAACTATGAAATAATACAACGCAAATAACAGATATTGCACACTATAAATCTGGGCTGTAGTTTTATTACTCTCAGAGAGCCGTGCAATAATCAACCACCTAGATGTGATATTGCATGGCTTACTTACTTATTATGGATTTTGACGGCGACTTTCTCGAAAAAGAAATTGCATCGGTTTATGTTACAAATCATTTATACCACGGTTTTCCGAGTTAAACGGTTAAACAATCGAACGCGAAGAGATTGTTTAACCGTTGAAGTCGGGAAAACAGTGGCATACATATTACATGAGTAATACAATTACTAAGTGTCGGATTTATTTGTCGTATTATCTGTCTGAGTAGCGAAGGAACAAAAATAAATTACCTTACTGTGCAAGTAAATAATTTGTAATTTAACATTAAGGCATGTTTTTTTTTTTTTTTTGTTAATTTACGACTCTTTTATTACATGTCATATGCTACAGCACCCGGCACATTAGTTTAATCCGGCACTGTTTAATATTTAAACTTGGCTTCAAATAGATTAAGTGTTTCAGAAGCAGGGTCGGCCTTAAGCCAGTTGGACTAATTGCCCCCAATTCAAATACGACACACAACACACTGCACGTTTTACAGAAAACAATTGGGCTCCGCACATCCTAAGGCCGAACCTGTTCAGAAGGTACCTGTGCCACCGGACAATCTGGTTTCATTACATTGTGTTTCGCTACTATAGAGTAAGAAGAAAAATCATTTTAGTCAAGTGCGTTGTCAACGTCAAGTGTGTTGTCAATGTCAAATGTGTTGTCAACCTGATTACAATCACAATTCAGTCCCTTTGTTTTATTGATATGTAATCAGATTTGTAGGTTGTATGCAAGTTGGATTGATAATTACCTGTGCAATCGGTGCATATCACCACTAAAGTTGCTAGTTCGAATCCCGCTCATGGCGAGGTGTACTCGAAACAACATTATGTGATAGTTTGTCAGTGACTTGCGACAGGTCGGAGCTTTTCTCCGGGTTCTACGGTTACCTTCACCAATAAAACTGACCGCCATGATATAACTGAGTGCTGAAAGTGGCGTTAAACACAACAACCCTAACCCTGGTAGCATTGTCTTTGTTCTATTTGTCTAGTCCAGATTGTTTCACGGTTAAAATTTCATATGTAGATTTGGGTTGTTCACCTTGACAATGAAAAAGCTTGAACATGAAAAGGATAAACTATTCAATGTTTGGGTTAAACAGTATGGAGGGGCCGTCGTGGTCGTGATCGTATGGTAGTTGGATTTATAACTACCTATGCAATCAATGCCTATCACCACTAAAGTTGTGAGTTCGAACCTCGTTCATGGCGAGGTGTACTCGATACAACATTATGTGATAAAGTTTGTCAGTGACTTGCGACAGGTCGGTTGGTTTCTCCGGTTTCCTCCACCAAAAACAAATGACCGCCACGATGTAACTGAAATATTGTTGAAAGTGGCGTTAAACACCATAACCTAACACAATCTAAACAGGAAATTTTTTAAATGTGAAAGTCTATGACGGACGGGCTGGCAACGACGGACGTAAAGTGAGTTAAGCTAAAAAGGGCTACATATAATGGATACATGTTCAAACGTTTTTGCCACCCAACAAACTGTTCCTCATTGGCAGCTCTTGTCTTTTTATGTACGAGGAGCGTTGTTCTCTTCAAACATGAGACATTTGTTGACGTGCAGTTCTAAAAGCCAGTTTAATTCGTCCCACACATTCAGCAGCCGTACCTTTCGAGGAGTCGTACCCCAGTGATGCAAACGATACATCTGTCAATTGCCATTGATTCTATGGTATCAAACATATCATCTAAAAATATCGCCGTCGTTATAGATTGCTCTACTATTATCATTGACCCGATTTGTTCTCCTCGCCGACTTAATTTTGGAGATGAGAACTTTACTACGGATATCAACAGTACACTGTCGTGCATGGACCAGTACAGGTTTTTTTTAAGCACCTGACATTACCGTAATAAAACTAACAAGCCAAATCCAATCAGAACACTTTATACATTAAATACAGCATTCTGATTGGCTGTTTTCGAATAAGAGTACGAGTGTTATGACCATAGGACGTGGTTTTGCTCCCGGTTAATTCTTGGGGTTGCTTGGTTTCTAGTTATTTCATAGGCTGATGTTGGGTTTATCTCTTGCATCGTGATTTTTGCACAGTTCCCTCCAGATTGTATTTTATCTTTGTTTTTAAACGTTTTCGATTTCCAAGGGGGCATAACTCCAGAACCTCGTAAAGAATATTCGACAAATCCTCTGGCTCGGGATAAAATACGAATATTCGCCAATCCATGTTAAAACTCAAAGCACATTCTGGCATCCATAATTTATTTCTTAATTAATATAGGACAACGACGTTCACGTCATTATACGACCGCCACGATATAACTGAAATATTGTTGAAAGTGGCGTTAAACACCATAAACCTAAACCAAACCTATAAAATGATGATGGTTATCAGTAGAAATAATAAAAAATAATTAGCGAGTATTTTTTCAGCTATATCATGGCGAGAACATTTTCCATTTTGATCAATCTTATTTGTTGTATCTTTTTTTGTAAAAGATACAACAAACATATTAATTTTGATTAGATTGTATTTCATTGAGGTGTTGATGATGTCCGTTTAACTTGTACTAGACCAACACGCTTAGTTGGATTTTTAGTTGGGTTATCTTTAGTTTTATATGTATGTTTTGTAGATCGTTGTTTGTCCTTTTGTACTTTTTCTTTTGGCCATTGTGTTGTCTGTTCTTCTTCGAAATACGGATTCTGATAAACCCTTTGGTATCTTCAAATTCTTCTTTATTGCTACTTTGCTAACTCACTGAAACAACAGTCAGCGAGTAGAAAAAAATATCGTTCCATTCATACACATTATCCTGATTCCGAGCGAACTAGTATTTGCTCTTACTCCATAATGCTGGGTGCTTATCGGAAAAGGAGCAAATACCAAATTTATAGTCTTTGGTTAGACCCGACCGGGGCTCGAACCCATGATCTACCACATTGGAGGAGCAAACGCTAACCACTATACCATCGATGTGGTTAATACGATAGCTACAACGTTATACCATCGATGTGGTTAATACGATAGCTACAACGTTATACCATCGATGCGGTTAATACGATAGCTACAACGTTATACCATCGATGTGGTTAATACGATAGCTACAACGTTATACCATCGATGTGGTTAATACGATAGCTACAACGTTATACCATCGATGTGGTTAATACGATAGCTACAACGTTATACCATCGATGTGGTTAATACGATAGCTACAACGTTATACCATCGATACGGTTAATACGATAGCTACAACGTTATACCATCGATGTGGTTAATACGATAGCTACAACGTTATACCATCGATGCGGTTAATACGATAGCTACAACGTTATACCATCGATGTGGTTAATACGATAGCTACAACGTTATACCATCGATACGGTTAATACGATAGCTACAACGTTATACCATCGATGTGGTTAATACGATAGCTACAACGTTATACCATCGATGTGGTTAATACGATAGCTACAACGTTATACCATCGATGTGGTTAATACGATAGCTACAACGTTATACCATCGATACGGTTAATACGATAGCTACAACGTTATACCATCGATGTGGTTAATACGATAGCTACAACGTTATACCATCGATGTGGTTAATACGATAGCTACAACGTTATACCATCGATGTGGTTAATACGATAGCTACAACGTTATACCATCGATACGGTTAATACGATAGCTACAACGTTATACCATCGATGTGGTTAATACGATAGCTACAACGTTATACCATCGATGTGGTTAATACGATAGCTACAACGTTATACCATCGATGTGGTTAATACGATAGCTACAACGTTATACCATCGATGTGGTTAATACGATAGCTACAACGTTATACCATCGATACGGTTAATACGATAGCTACAACGTTATACCATCGATGTGGTTAATACGATAGCTACAACGTTATACCATCGATGTGGTTAATACGATAGCTACAACGTTATACCATCGATGTGGTTAATACGATAGCTACAACGTTATACCATCGATGTGGTTAATACGATAGCTACAACGTTATACCATCGATGTGGTTAATACGATAGCTACAACGTTATACCATCGATACGGTTAATACGATAGCTACAACGTTATACCATCGATGTGGTTAATACGATAGCTACAACGTTATACCATCGATGTGGTTAATACGATAGCTACAACGTTATACCATCGATGCGGTTAATACGATAGCTACAACGTTATACCATCGATGCGGTTAATACGATAGCTACAACGTTATACCATCGATGTGGTTAATACGATAGCTACAACGTTATACCATCGATGTGGTTAATACGATAGCTACAACGTTATACCATCGATGTGGTTAATACGATAGCTACAACGTTATACCATCGATACGGTTAATACGATAGCTACAACGTTATACCATCGATGTGGTTAATACGATAGCTACAACGTTATACCATCGATACGGTTAATACGATAGCTACAACGTTATACCATCGATGTGGTTAATACGATAGCTACAACGTTATACCATCGATGTGGTTAATACGATAGCTACAACGTTATACCGTCGATACGGTTAATACGATAGCTACAACGTTATACCATCGATGTGGTTAATACGATAGCTACAACGTTATACCATCGATGTGGTTAATACGATAGCTACAACGTTATACCATCGATACGGTTAATACGATAGCTACAACGTTATACCATCGATGTGGTTAATACGATAGCTACAACGTTATACCATCGATGCGGTTAATACGATAGCTACAACGTACTTTGATATAACAAACTGCAGTACATTTTGAAAAATAATTCCCGGTACTTACCTTGTTCAAAATAATCCTGACAATATTGATAGAAGGGATCTACTAGAATAACTATCTAGAGTATCCCTATTATTTTAAACCGTTAAAAAGTTTCAGAGCAGACGATCAATAGGCGTGTCCTTATACGACCATTAAGTAATTTCACTTGGAATTTATTGCAGAAATTAAAGCAATGATATTGTTCTTTTATTTTCAAATATCACGTATTCCCATTATTCAGGATAACTGTCCAAAAAAAAATTCGAAATGAATTTTTTTAGCGATTTAAATGATTTTTAAGTTTAACCAAACGAAATATTTTAATAGTTCCCAATTCTGAAATGCTGCACCAAATATTGTCATTCACATCTACTTAAACGTCCGTAGACCTACCAAACCCGTCCTCACAGTTTGCTAAAGCAATCCCAAGGAGTTTTCCATACGGATCTAATACGTGCAGTGTACCGTCTGTAGAGGAAATGACGTAGTTCCCCCGCAGACTACAACACATTTCAAATGGCTGAAAATTAATCGGAGTGTCCATCTGAAAAAGAGGGACAGGTAAGTTCAACATAAAAAGCCCCCCCATTATAAGTGTTTAATTCGTCCCCATTTTCTCGAAATATAGTTACGGAGTGTCTGATTTGATCACTGACTGAGAATGTTTTCTACCGTTTGTTACTAGCAGCTATGTCTGGTTGAAGAAGTCTACATTCTTTATCTTCTTTTTCTATTTGGCCTAACACAACACCCTCCTTAGAATAAACTCGTATAATTCCGTATATATCTTTGTCTTTTTCCTCGTCCGACGGCAACGCATTCATTCCGCAAACTAAAATTCTTCCGTCGGACAGTTCTGCAAGAGCCATTGGGAAAAAGTCAGAAACTGTTGCAAAATGAGACCATCCACCGAACGAACATCGCAAAATTAATCGACTTAGCATAAAAATCCCTAACAAGTCTTCATTTTCGAGTTCAATGATGTTAAAGCAAGGTTCAGGTGTCCTTATTTTAACGATTAATGTTCCATTTGATTCAAACTTAAGGATAAAGGGAACAGTTCTCGGAAGAACATAAGCTCCTCCATTCTTCCCAGCAAATACTGATACTATGGGACGCATTCCTTTATCATTTGGTGGTACATCTAACTTAAATGTTCTCTTAAATTCATAAATATATTCTGTCTTTATTCCTCCAATAAATATCAAATGGAACGGAAGCCGTGGGTCACGTGTTTCCGCCTCGTCTTCGTCAGTTGATGTTTGTGTTCATGTATTCGGAAACAAATGTTGCATGATCGTTTGAAACAAGTACTACAATATTCCATGATATCCTCCTCCTCACAAGATTCACACTTGGGAGGAGGAGGAGATGTCTGTACAAAGTAGTTAGTTAATAAATCTTGAATACCTCTCGTCGGAATCTTACAGACATTTCTACAAAGTGGACAAACAATTTCATCTCTTGGTCTTGTGTCATGTGATTTTTTGTTCATAGGTGGCGCTCCTTTAAAATCTCTGCTGTCCTGAATGGAAAATTTGATTGCAATAATCTTTTAAACACTGTAAACAAAACGTGTGTTGGCATGGTAACAGTTTCGGCAAGGTAAAATTTTCAAAGCACACAGGACACGTATCCCGATCGTCCATTATGGTCCTATAATAAACAAAAAAATATACATAACCGATTTAACACCGCCTCATTTTTGTGCCTGTCACAAGTCAGGACCTGGGGTCCGTTGTTGAACTTGTGATTAAGCCAATCATATGATGGGCGCATTTCATTTCCGGGAATTTTTCAAAATTTCAACGTTGCATTTCCGAGAATTTTAATATATCATTTCCGGCAAAAAAGTATATATAATTTCCGAGATTAATTAATTATTAAAGCAGGTAAAATTAGGTAGGTATGTATATCAGGAGATATAGATTGTCAGACATGGAGATACTACACACCGAACAAATCGTGGTAAAAAAGCTATCATTGTGGATGGATATGTATATAGACAGACGAATACACTGAAAAATGGAGATATTGTCTATGCGTCCACCTCCCCGCCGTGAGCAGGGGGCAAACAGGTTCATGAAACCTGGCTAATGGAAGAGGTATCTTCAATGTACATGTATATTCAAATACATGTAATATATTTTTTCCGGAAATGATTCATTCCATTTCAAATTTCTAATGAAATAATTCTCGGAAATGATATAAAAAAATTCTCGGAATCGATAATTTTTTAATCGGAAATGATATACTAATTCCTGGAAATGATAATCTCCGCATATGATTAGCCCTAATTACATGATTCATTCCTAATCACATAATTGGCTAATTCAACTATTAAATATGATTAGTTAATACATTGATTAAAAAAGAGTTCAACAACAAAATTTAATCATTGCATTAGCTAAGTATGTGATTAGGAATTAATTATGTAATTAGGGCTAATCATCTGTTAGTTTAATCACAAGTTCAACAACGGATCCTAACTCGAATAATTGAAGCCCTTTCCGTCTCCGATTCACTCCGCCTTCTGTTAATGAAGTGATCGATAGAGAGTGGAATATAACGAATGGATTATTCGGGTTACAATGGATCCCTGAATTTCCAACAGTTGTGTGTATAGTGAGTTTAGTTATAATGAGAGATGATTTTTCGTTTTGTTGATATTGGTGGAATTGATATGATCATCATTGTTTAAACTTTCTTCTCATAATATGGTTTAATTTAGACATATTTTATTTGCCAATTTTCAGGGGCGGATCCAGGATTTCAAGATAGGGAGGGCGCACTTAAAAAAATTGCGCCGAGCGGAGGGAGTATTTCGTATGAAAAATCACGATTTCACGCCAAAAAATCATATTTTTTCCAATTGTAGCGGGGGAGCACACCCCCCCCCCCCCTCCCCTTTCTCTCCACCCCCTGGATCCGCTCATGATTTAAATAGACAAAATGGATTAGACACAAGTTAAACAAACTTATGAAGTCTTCTCCACATTACAATTTGTTACCTTAAAGAATAATAAGGTAACTGTATGTGTATTTACTTTTAAATAATTAATCATTATAATATTTCATAGTATTTACTTTTAAACTAGTATTACTGTGAGCACAGCTCACTAAGATATACCCCCCGCTCCCCACATCTGTCCAACCTATTTCCATAACCAAACCATTACTGATTGTTCCGACCAAAAATGAAAGCGACCCTCCTCTCTTCACCGGTAAGCTGCTGATAAAATTTCAAATCATTCTGAGAAACACTACCCAAGTTATCATACGACATAGGGTAAACATCCTATTTTCCGTCATATCAAGTCCAATAACTCTGGAACAACAAAAGTGAAAATCGTCAAAAAAGAAAGGGATCATCCTCTCTTCACCAGTAAACAGCTGATAAAATTTTAAAAGATTCAAAGAAACACAACTCAAGTTATCGTACGACATAGGATTTGTCTACAGACGGACGGACGGACATGGTGAAACCAGTATACCCCCCTAAAACTTCGTTGCGGGGGGTATAATAATTAATCATTATAATATTTCATAGTATTAAATAAACAAGATCACACAACGGGCGCTTGTGGCATTGAATTGCCACCCATACCCCCATTTTCTAACTTCAAATTTCTTTATTGATTGATTATTGGTGATTAGCGTCATATTCAGAAATTGTGTTTAATTATATTGCGAGTACCATATAATTTTGAGCGTACCTGATGAAGGTTATTCCAGAAACGCGCCGTACGCACTAAATTTGATACCTACGTTGTTATTTTTTTTTATATTTAATGGAGAGGTAGGCTCCGCCAGTATATATCAAACTGAACCGTGAAATTCCCGGGCATAAGCCTTTAGAAACTTACACATGGTGTAGGTATGGGGGTATGAACCCACGGCAGTGATGTTAGAAATGTTGCAGTATGGGCTTGAGGGTTTGGGAGGGGGTCAGAATTAAGTAAATAGCCTTAACCACTCGGACACCCATGTCTTTTATTAGCAAACTCGAAAGTGACCATGCAAATCTCCGAAACATATGAAAACATAAAACAATTATAAAACTATCTATTAAAACTCAAATAAGGGTTAAGATGTTTAACGCCACATTTGAGCAACAATATTTCAGTTATATTGTGGCGGTCAGGTTTATTGGTGGAGGGAACCGGAGCACCCAGAGAAAACCACTGACCTGTCGCAAGTAACTGACAAACTTTATCACAGAATGTTGTATCGAGTACACCTCGCCATGAGTGGAGTTCGAACTTACAACTTGACGTCAGTGGTGATATAGGTACTGATTGCATAGGTAGTTGTAAATCCAACTACCATACGATCACCACCACGACGACCCAAGGCTCAAATAAGAGACATCTCAAAAACAAATAATACATGTACTTACAATTGAAACTCAGCCTCAGGTCACAGGTACGTGTGGACAGGATATATTTTGCCCCCCCCCTTTTTTTGCTGAATTTTTTTTGACAGATCGAAAATATATCATTGTCACGTTATTTTGCATTGTTCTATTTATAACTGAATGACTTATATACAATAAATACGATCAAACAGTACTTTTTATCATACGAGGTTACTGGATAAACAGTATACATCTATTTACTGGCCATGAGTACAATAGCAAGTTTATTGTCCCCCGAGACACCAACTATTTCCCGACCGCAAAGCGGAGGGAAATAGTTGGTGTCGAGGGGGACAATAAACTTGCTATTGACCGAATAGCCAGTAAATAAGTGTTTTATTATACCAAAGGCAATCTAGGAAATCTGAGAAAATATGGCTATCAAAAAGACACAAATAGAAGTTCTTAATAGTAATATTAAGAAAAAATATCAACATTAAAGCTTCAGCAAATGCCATTTTATCGTCCGGTAAACAAATAATCGTATCTCTCGGGCATGTAGGTGCATGTACGTTAAAACACAAAAGATCCGAACCATAAAAGCGCGGGAAAACGTATGCTGTTTGAACTGAACTATTTCCCTAGTAGTCATCGAGACTATTTCCCTAGGGATAATAGTCATGATCAGTCATCAAAACTATTCAAACAAACTCAGTGAATTTTATGTGCAAAATAGTAATTTTATCTGCATTTAATTTTATAGAGAAAATATATACGAAGGTATAATAATACTTTCTATGATACGGAGTTATTGGATAAACAGTATATACACTTATTGACTAGGTATGTCTATGAGGGTAATAACACTGTTATTGTCCCCAAGGTACACAATATTGTCCGAGGCAACGCCGAGGACAATAGTTGGTACAGAGGGGACAATAAAAGTGCTATTATCCGAATATCAAATCTATAAGTGTTTTATTGTACTGAACAACTGTGCAATTCAAAATTCTAAATTGTAGGTTCTTTTCAGGTTGATTTCTAGTCTACTTTTTTAATGCTTTTTAAAACTAATGCATTTTCATGTGTGTGTATTTGAACAAGAAATTAATTAAAAACAAACAAACATACAAACAAACAAACAAACAAACAAACAAACAAACAAACAAACAAACAAACAAACAAATAAAAAAAGCATTTTTTATATAGTTTGTTCTTTTTTGTATGGATATTGACATTTTTCATCTATTAGAGGGTGATAGGATCATTCCATTATATACCTCATTTAATTGAAATCAATGAGATGAATTATTTAGAAAAGTCCGGGAAATATGATTGCTGAAATTACCACAGGGAGGAATAGTCATTGCTAATTTGTCGTCTGTTGTCTCGGTAATTTAGCTCGCGCAATGAAATAGTCACGGTCATTTTACCGCTATCGTAAGCGCTTTCTAGATCACTGTTCCCCCGGTCATCAGTAAAAAAACTGATGACCGATGAAATAGAGAAAACAAGGAATTTAGGATTTATTAGGTAAAATGGGGGAACAGTGATCTAGATCGCCAAAACGCATACGATATCGGTAAAATGACCATGATCTAAAACGTGTACGTGACGTAAGTATGTATAAAATGGCCCAGTGGAACCATTCTGGCTGTTCATTTACAGAAATGTTCGCATTTATCAAACGAAACAAGATGAACTGTGAGTTAATGCTCACCTATGATACCCCAGCTCTTCGGCAAACAGGAAGTAGGAATCTGACGGGTCAAAAAACGCTTCCCACAATATGGCATACATATATGAAGCGTGTGACCAAATATCAGATTCCTGTCATCAATAGTTGCTGAGAAAAATGCGACGAAAAATGTGCATATACAAAATGTATGTTAAATGTGTATAAAAATCAACAAAATTGGCAAACACGAAGAAGGAATCTGATGGGTCCAAAAACGCTTCCCACGATATGGGGTACCTATATGAAGCTTGTGACCAAATATAAGATTTCTGCCATCAATAGTTGCTGAGAAAAATGCGACGAAAAATGAGCATATATGTTCAGTGTGTATAAAAATCAACAAAGTCGGCAAACAGGAAGTAGGAATCAGATGGGTTCAAAAACACTTCCCACGATATGGGGTACCTATATGAAGCTTGTGACCAAATATCAGATCTCTGTCATCAATAGTTGCTGAGAAAAATGTGACGAAAAATGTGCATATATGTTCAATGTGTATAAAGACCAACTAAGTCGGTAAACAGGAAGTAGGAATCTGACGGGTCCAAAAACGCTACCCACAATATGGTATACCTATATGATGCTTGTGACCAAATATCTGCCATCAACAGTTACTGAGAAAAATGCGACGAAAAATAGCTTGGACGGACGGAAGGACGGACAGAGGTAAAACAGTATACCCCCCTCCCCCTCACTAAGAGTGATGCAAAAAATAGAGTTTCAGTATAATAAAACAATTAATGCCTGCACTTAAGGTGAACATCATAATTGTACTTATAATTGTAATAATAATACTTTCTATGATACGGGGTTACTGGATAAACAGTACTTTCTATGATACGGGGTTACTGGATAAACAGTATACACTTATTGACTGGGTATGAGGGTAATAGCACTTTTATTGTTCCTAAGGTACCAACTATTTTCGGAGGCAACGCCGAGGAAAATAGTTAGTACAGAGGGGACAATAAAAGTGCTATTACCCGAATATCAAGTCTAAGTGTTTTATTATACTGAACAACTGTGCAATTCAAAATTCTAAATTGTAGGCCCTTTTCTAGTGGATTTCTAGTCTACTTTATTAGTGTTGGTTTTTCTAAACTAATACATTTTCATGTGTGTATTTGAAGAAGAAATTAATAATAAAAAAAAACATTCTTTATTTAGTTCGTTCTTTTTTGTATGGATATTGACATTTGTCCTCTATTAGAGGGTGATAGGATCATTCCATTATATACGTCATTTAATTGAAATCAATGAGATGAATGATTTAGAAAAATCCGGGAAATATGATTGCCGAGATTACCACAGGGGGGAATAGTCATTGACAATTTTTCGTTGTTAATTGGTTCGAAGTCGCTGCATTTTACATAATTAAGATACCTCATTAGGTACCTTAGATTTAAGTGAAAACTTAAGTGTATTCTTATTTTAAGGAGCTTTATGCATACCACTTAAGTGGGAGGGGCGGAGCTATTTAAAACTAAGATTTTGCTAAGGAAATTCTTAGTTTAAGTAGTATTATGCATACCACTTAAGTAAAAGGGGCGGAGTTACCTTAACTTAAGTGTTTTATAAGGAAAATCTTAACTTAAGTAGCTTTATGCATACGGGCCCAGTTGTCACAAAATTTGCATCCGATTGCAGCGATTTTCTCTCTTTGTTTTGTTTTTATTTGGTTAATTTTTATTATTACAAACGATTTTATTTTAATAATAAAATACAATTGAATATGTAGATATGTGCAAAATAAATGATCAAAACATGACTTACCGTTCCTGAGGAATGTGATATTTCTGTGTATAGTTAATAACGAAAGTAGATTTAAATGGGAATTTCCAAAGAACGATAACCGAGTTCTTTATCTCTAATCAAGGGCCCACGAGAGACAAAATGAGAAATTACACCTTTGCGGCTTTGGCCCACAGGCACTTGGGTCCAGGATATTTTTCTTCAATTTTATCAACAAAATGTGCATCTACAACGTATATGAACCCGTTTGGCATGCTTCGCTGTGAAATAAACGCCTTTATGAACTATGCCCCATTTTCCTAATATCTACTCTATTATATACAAGGCCAGAATGTCAAGTTTGTTCTAAAAATAGCAACAAATATACTTACCGCTGTTATCCGCTAGAAAAAATCGTTTCTGATGACTCGTGCCATATTCCCGGTTTCCTTTCAACCTTATCTATATAACTGTTGAACACAAAAGTCTCTTGTGGCGGAGCGTTTAAACGGTTACAAGTCGGGTTTGTTTCTCTCAAGGGAGCTGAATTTTCATCAGGGATGAAAGTGCTTTCAATTTTCCAAGGGACGCAACTTTTTTCACAATCTGAGGATTTCCGAGTGGACTGAAACAAGGTAAAATCTTAATGAGTTACGAACATCAATTATTGGCGCAAAAAACGAAAACTTGGAAAACTGAAAAAATACTTTTTTATCCGAAGAATGGAAGAAGAAAAGCATTTAACCATGGATGAAACAAATGAAAACATGGAAAAAGATAAAACAATTGATAATGGAAACATTATTTCATGGTATACAAATGTCATTTTAATTTTTGCTCTGGTGAATTATCATTATAAAAAAAAGATGAGGGGAAAAAAAAGGCAGTATTTCAGAGATGTGTTAAATTAGAATCCTACAATGCAAAATGTCATTTGATTTAAGCCTACAAATAAAATAAAATGATTGAAATTTCACACTTATGGATCCAGGGCTTTTGAAATGTTTGGAAAGGGGGGGGGGGGGGGGGGGGGGGTGATTGGCTCTGAGGAGCTCAATTCCTGTCATATTACAGTGATTTCCTATTATTTCAATATGTTTTTTCTTCCGTAAAGGGTGTGGTACTCATGATGGCTCGCTTAATTAAAATCCGCCACTCTCAGTCTTCGAAATTAGACACACCCTGGCCAAGGACAGTAAAAATATCCAATAAACAGTATTTAAAAAAGCCCTCAAATTGTATATAAATTCAATGAACAATTGATTTTCGGGTAAGTAAGCCAAAAAGTGAAAGTGTCTATTGCAAAATGAGGACCCGACCCATGTAGAATTTTAATAAAATCTAGAGAATGGGAGGACGGAGTAGGGCAACCTAGTCCCTATTAGATCTGCCCCTGAGTATGTTACTGTATATTCTGTTAAAGTAAAGTATCCAATGAATTCCTACAATCTGATAGGCTAATCAAGACGGGGATATCAGACCGTATTCCCTGGGTAAGGACGGGAATATTGAGAACAGTTTCAAAATGGCGTCTATTTATCGCTTCATATATTTGTTTTAGCATAAAAATATTAAAATATAAATAAAAAGATCTTGAATAAAACTTTTTATAAAAAGATGCATTTTACGGAATCTTTCATCTCCGTCCCCATTTTGGCTTTGTACTCAACAAGGGAGATAACAAGTAATTTATTGTCTGCTATTCCTGCTAAAATGGCAACAAAAAGATTTGCATCTCACACGGAAAGTGAAATTAATCATGAAAAGGCTAATTTGGTTCCAAAGAGTTTCCATCTTTGGTTGTTGTTGGTCGGTCAGAATTTTCTCTTAGTTCTTCAATATTTGTGGTCAAAAGTAAATTTTCAACAATGAGAATATCATATTTAGAGAATGATATACTCTTAATGATAATATGAAACCGGCACCGCCATGAATGCTCGCGCATCTGAAAATTATCTGGCAATTTCACGTTCATCCAGTGCATCAAAAAGTGTCGAGATTTTTTGGGCTGAGATATATTGGGGACGACTTTTTTTAGGGCCGAATCTAGTCTCATTCAATCGAGCTGTCGTTCCTTTATTGGAGTTATCGTTCCTTACGAAATCTCAAAAGTTAACTTCCGCGTAGAAACAAAAATTCTTGTCAGTATGTCAGAAGAGATTTAATAAATTAAGAAATATCAATATAAGTAAAACAAGCTAACAAAATGACTTTTATTACACACAGGTTCCGGGTTTTAGTGGTATCTGACGTACGAGAGAGGGTACGAGACTTCATGATCACCTTTGCGCTTTATGTTAAGAAGATCTTCATTAGTTGAGTGTGTTAGTGTGTTACACGGAAACTGGTGTTTACAAAGCGTCGAATTTTTTTTCCTTCGATAGTATGTTCAGCCATGTTTGTTAAAAAATCCTAAGTACACATTTTATACCAAAAAGAGCTCGCTTAAGCTCGCATAATATTGGTACAAGTAGACTTTAACAGAATATAATTGTTATTTGGGATCATATTCCCTGTCTGTGTTCTATATTCTCTTCGCCTTCAGAATACTAGTTACTTCAAATAAGTATGACTCCAATAAAATTGGAAAGTTATGAGTTTATAGGGATCGACCATTTAACTTGCAGGAGGCTATGGTTTTTCATAAAAAAAAATTCCAAAGTTATAGAAAAAGATGTTCGTAACTCATTAAGATTTTACCTTGTTTCAGTCCACTCGGAAATCCTCAGATTGCGAGAAAAGTTGCGTCCCTTGGAAAATTTAAAGCACTTCCGTCCCGGATGAAAATTCAGCTCGCTTGAGAGAAACAAACCCGACTGTAACCGTTTAAGCGCTCCGCCACAAGAGACTTTTGTGTTCAACAGTTAGATAAGGTTGAAAGCAAACCAGGAATATGCCACGAGTCATCAGAAACGATTTTTTCTAGCGGATAATAGCGGGAATACTGCCACATTTAGATATAAATACCGGGCACCCCTCAGACGAATTGGACAAGAATATTCAGCGAAAGTCGCATTTTCTATTTTTCAGTCGCTGAAACGGATACAGTCACTTCCGGTCCGTTCTAAATTGATTTAGAAAAAAAAAGAAGGTGTTTTAAAAATCAACTGTCAATAATTTGAAGTTGAACATATTTTTATAATCTGCATTGGAACAATTATCTGTATTTTAAAGGCTTACTTTACATTTGAGAGGAGATGATCATGATAGCATTGTTACACATGGCCGGTCAAGAGAATTCCGAATGCATATGAAAAATCCAGCGCAAACCGGAAGTGGTTGTATCCGTTTCAATGACTTAAATTTTCACCAAGCCACTTTCGCTGAATAGTCTTGTCCAATTCGTCTGAGTGGGTCCCGGTAGGTATATTTAAATGTGGCAGTCGAAAAGAGAAATATCTCGGGAGTGTAACGATATAATTGGGTCAGCGAAAGGATCACAAATAAGCGAAACATTTTGAGGCGAAGTGGGGAAGGGGTAAAGGGCAGATGTTTACATTGAAGTAGGGAAGAGGAGGGGGCATATATTTTTTGAATGAAACAAGTGCTTGTGGCATGATCCCAGTATCTGCCTTGATTCCAATTTTCACACTATAATCACTCATAGTAGTTATCAAATATATATAGTTTTAACCTTTGATTCATTGTTTATTGTATATATGTTATAACTTTAGTCTTTATGTATTAACTAAATTTAATACGGCGCTCGGCCAATAATCTTCAGTAGTGAAGGACGGCTAGAAATGTAAAGAAGAAGAAGATATTAGGAAAATGGGGCATAGTTCATAAAGGCGTTTATTTCACAACGAAACATGTCAAACGGGTTCATATACGTTGTAGATGCACATTTTATTGATAAAATTGGAGAGAGAAAAAATATCCTGGACCCAAGTGCCTGTGCTTTGGCCAGGTAAGCTAAAAAGGGTAAAGAAAATGGATATATGTTCAAACGTTTTGGTCACCAAAAAACTTACTAGTATTCCTTATTAGCAGCTGCTGTAGGTTGTCTTTTATGTCTTTCTCGATACCACGACCTACCGCATTCGAGGTGAAAACGCAAACTATTACACCAACGATATGGGAATACATTTTGAAGAATAATTCCAGGTACTAACCTTGTCCATAATAAGCCTGCAATTCTTGATACAACGGATCTACTGAAATAACTACAGTATCGCTATTATTTTAAACCGACCACAGTTTCCCAATGGGAAGTACCAATGAGCATGTCACTTTCCTGTGTGGTTTTTTTTACTTTCCCGGGAAACGGTAACTGGGGATTTTCATGCATTGTTTCGGAGCAGACGATCAATAGGCGTCTGTATACGATCATCAAGTGGAAATTAAAGCAATGATAATATTCTTTTATTTTTCAAATTTACTGACCAATTGTTCATGATATAATGATTGGGAAAGAAAAATTCGAAATGAAAGTTTTAGCGATTTAAATGATTCTTAAGTTTAACCAAACGAAATATTTTAATAGTTCCCAATTCTGAATTGCTGCACCAAATACTGTCATTCACATCTACTGAGACGTCCGTAAACATACCAAACCCGTCTTCACAGTTTGCTAAAGCAATCCCAAGGAGTTTTCCATACGGATCTAAGACGTGTAGCGTACCGTCTGTAGAGGAAATGACGTAGTTCCCCCGCCGACTACAACACATTTCAATTGGCTGAAAATTAATCGGAGTGTCCATCTGAAAAAGAGGGACAGGTAACTTCAACATAAAAAGACCCCCATTATAAGTGTTTAATTCGTCCCCATTTTCTCGAAATACAGTTACGGAGTGTCTGATTTGATCACCGACTGAGAATGTTTTCTCCCGTTTGTTGCTAGCAGATATGTCTGGTTGAAGAAGTCTACATTCTTTATCTTCTTTCTCTATTTGGCCTAACACAACACCCTCCTTAGAATAAACTCGTATAATTCCGTATATATTTTTGTCTTTTTCCTCGCCCGACGGCAACTCGCTCATCCCGCAAACTAAAATTCTTCCGTCGGACAGTTCTGTAAGAGCCCTTGGTATATAGTCAGTAATTGTGGCAAAATGAGACCATCCACCGAACGAATATCGCAAAATTAATCGACTTGGCCTAAAAATTCCTAACAAGTC
This sequence comes from Bathymodiolus septemdierum, assembly GCA_963383655.1. Lineage (NCBI taxonomy): Eukaryota > Metazoa > Mollusca > Bivalvia > Mytilida > Modiolidae > Bathymodiolus > Bathymodiolus septemdierum. The sequence continues at coordinate 57,472,284 of OY726528.1, forward strand.
TTCATTTTCGAGTTCAATTATGTTAGAGCAAGGTTCCGGTGTCCTTATTTTAACCATCAATGTTCCATTTGATTCAAGTTTAAGGATGAAAGGAACAGTTTCCGGAAGAACATACGCTCCTCCATTCTTCCCAGCAAATACTGATAATATGGGACGCATTCCTTTATCATTTGCTGGTACATCTAACTTAAATGTTCTCTTAAGTTCATAAATATATTCTGTCTTTATTCCTCCCACAAATATCAAATGGAACGGAAGCCGTGGGTCACGTGTTTCCGCCTCGTCTTCGTCAGTTGATGTTTGACGTTCGTGTTCATGTATTCGGAAACAAATGTTGCATGATCGTTTAAAACAAGTACTACAATATTCCATGATATCCTCCTCCTCACAAAATTCACACTTGGGAGGAGGAGGGGATGTCTGTACAAAGTAGTTAGTTAATAAATCTTGAATACCTCTCGTCGGAATCTTACAGACATTTCTACAAAGTGGACAAACAATTTCATCTCTTGGTCTTGTGTCATGTGATTTTTTGTTCATATGTGGCGCTCCTTTAAAATCTCTGCTCTCCTGAATGGATAATTGATTGCAATAATCTTTTAAACACTGTAAACAAAACGTGTGTTGGCATGGTAACAATTTCGGCAAGGTAAAATGTTCAAAGCACACAGGACACGTATCCCGATCGTCCATTATGGTCCTACAATAAACAAAAAAATATACATAACCGATTTAACCCCGCCTCATTTTTGTGCCTGTTCCAAGCCAGGACCTGGGGTCCGTTGTTGAACTTGTGATTAAGCCAATCATATGATGGGCGCATTTCATTTCCGGGAATTTTTCAAAATTTCAACGTTGCATTTCCGAGAATTTTAATATATCATTTCCGGCATAAAAGTATATATAATTTCCGAGATTAATTAATTACTAAAGCAGGTAAAATTAGGTAGGTATGTATATCAGGTGATATAGATTGTCAGACATGGAGATACTACACACCGAACAAATCGTGGTAAAAAAGCTATCATTGTGGATGGATATGTATATAGACAGACGAATACATTGAAAAATTGAGATATTGTCTATGCGTTCACCTCCCCGTGGTGAGCAGGGAGCAAACAGGTTCATGAAACCTGGCTAATGGAAGAGGTATCTTCAATGTACATGTATATTCAAATACATGTAATATATTTTTCCCGGAAATGATACATTCCATTTCAAATTTCTAATGAAATAATTCTCGGAAATGATATAAAAAAATTCTCGGAATCGATAATTTTTTTAATCGAAAATGATATACTAATTCCTGGAAATGATAATCTCCGCATATGATTAGCCCTAATTACATGATTCATTCCTAATCACATAATTGGCTAATTCAACTATTAAATATGATTAGTTAATACATTGATTAAAAAAGAGTTCAACAACAAAATTTAATCATTGCATTAGCTAAGTATGTGATTAGGAATTAATTATGTAATTAGGGCTAATCATATGTTAGTTTAATCACAAGTTCAACAACGGACCCTAACTCGAATAATTCAAGCCCTTTCCGTCTCCGATTCACTCCGCCTTCTGTTAATGAAGCGATCGATAGAGAGTGGAATATAACGACTGGATTATTCGGGTTACAACGTTTATTAACGGACCCCTGAATTTCCAACAGTTTTGTGATTAGTGAGTTTAGTTATAATGAGAGATGATTGTTCGTTTTGTTGATATTGGTGGAATTGATATGACAATCATTGCTTAAACTTTCTTTTCATAATATGGTTTAATTTAGACATTTTTATTTGCCAATTTTCAGGGGCGGATCCAGGATTTTAAGATAGGGAGGGCGCACTTAAAAAAATTGCGCCGAGCGGAAGGAGGCGCGAGAATATTGGGGTATTTCGTGCGAAAAATCACGATTTTACGCCAATTTTAGCGGATCCGCCCATGAATTAAATAGACAAAATGGATTAGACACAAGTTAAACAAACTTATGAAGTCTTCTCCACATTACAATTTGTTACCTTAAAGAATAATAAGGTAACTGTATGTGTATTTACTTTTAAATAATTAATCATTATAATATTTCATAGTATTAAATAAACAAGATCACACAACGGGCGCTTGTGGCATTGAATTGCCACCCATACCCCCATTTTCTAACTTCAAATTTCTTTATTATTTAGTCACTTTTTCCTTTATTTAACGAGTCCGTGTTAAATAAATGAATAAGAGATGAAATAATAAAGACCTTTTATTGAAAATAAGCATGTAAAAAAGTCTATTCAATGGTAATTCCATGCCACAAACGCCCGAAGTTAACCTTGGATGTAAAAACTTAAAAAACAAAACAATCATTAACAAAATTGATTCTTTATTGATTGATTATTGGTGATTAGCGTCATATTCAGAAATTGTGCTTAATTATATTGCGAGTACCATATCATTTTGAGCGTACCTGATGAAGGTTATTCCAGAAACGCGCCGTACGCACTAAATTTGATACCTACGTTGTTATTTTTTTTATGTTTAATGGAGAGGTAGGCTCCGCCAGTATATATCAAACTGAACCGTGAAATTCCCGGGCATAAGCCTTTAGAAACTTACACATGGTGTAGGTATGGGGGTATGAACCCACGGCAGTGATGTTAGAAATGTTGCAGTATGGGCTTGAGGGTTTGGGAGGGGGTCAGAATTAAGTAAATAGCCTTAACCACTCGGACACCCATGTCTTTTATTAGCAAACTCGAAAGTTACCATGCAAATCTCCGAAACATATGAAAACATAAAACAATTATAAAACTATCTATTAAAACTCAAATAAGGGTTAAGGTGTTTAACGCCACATTTGAGCAACAATATTTCAGTTATATTGTGGCGGTCAGGTTTATTGGTGGAGGGAACCGGAGCACCCAGAGAAAACCACTGACCTGTCGCAAGTAACTGACAAACTTTATCACAGAATGTTGTATCGAGTACACCTCGCCATGAGTGGAGTTCGAACTTACAACTTGACGTCAGTGGTGATATAGGTACTGATTGCATAGGTAGTTGTAAATCCAACTACCATACGATCCACCACCACGACGACCCAAGGCTCAAATAAGAGACATCTCAAAAACAAATAATACATGTACTTACAATTGAAACTCAGCCTCAGGTCACAGGTACGTGTGGACAGGATATATTTTGCCCCCCTTTTTTTTGCTGAATTTTTTTGACAGATCGAAAATATATCATTGTCACGTTATTTTGCATCGTTCTATTTATAACTGAATGACTTATATACAATAAATACGATCAAACAGTAATTTCTATCATACGAGATTACTGGATAAACAGTATACATCTATTTACTGGCCATGAGTACAATAGCAAGTTTATTGTCGAGGGGGACAATAAACTTGCTATTGACCGAATAGCCAGTAAATAAGTGTTTTATTATACCAAAGGCAATCTAGGAAATCTGAGAAAATATGGCTATCAAAAAGACACAAATAGAAGTTCTTAACAGTAATATTAAGAAAAAATATCAACAATAAAAGCTTCAGCAAATGCCATTTTATCGTCCGGTAAACAAATAATCGTATCTCTCGGGCATGTAGGTGCATGTACGTTAAAACACAAAAGATCCGAACCATAAAAGCGCGGGAAAACGTATGCTGTTTGAACTGAACTATTTCCCTAGTAGTCATCGAGACTATTTCCCTAGGGATAATAGTCATGATCAGTCATCAAAACTATTCAAGCAATCTCAGTGATTTTTATGTGCAAAATAGTAATTTTATCTGCATTTAATTTTATAGAGAAAATATATACGGAGGTATAATAATACTTTCTATGATACGGAGTTATTGGATAAACAGTATATACACTTATTGACTAGGTATGTCTATGAGGGTAATAACACTGTTATTGTCCCCAAGGTACCCCATATTGTCCGAGGCAACGCCGAGGACAACAGTTGGTACAGAGGGGACAATAAAAGTGCTATTATCCGAATATCAAGTCTATAAGTGTTTTATTATACTGAACAACTGTGCAATTCAAAATTCTAAATTGTAGGTTCTTTTCAGGTGGATTTCTAGTCTACTTTATTAATGCTTTTTAAAACTAATGCATTTTCATGTGTGTGTATTTGAACAAGAAATTAATTAAAAACAAACAAACAAACAAACAAACAAAAAAAGCATTTTTTATATAGTTTGTTCTTTTTTGTATGGATATTGACATTTGTCCTCTATTAGAGGGTGATAGGATCATTCCATTATATACCTCATTTAATTGAAATCAATGAGATGAATTATTTAGAAAAGTCCGGGAAATATGATTGCTGAAATTACCACAGGGGGGAATAGTCATTGCTAATTTGTCGTCTGTTGTCTCGGTAATTTAGCTCGCCCAATGAAAAAGTCACGGTCATTTTACCGCTATCGTAAGCGCTTTCTAGATCACTGTTCCCTCGGTCATCAGTAAAAAAACTGATGACCGATGAAATAGAGAAAACAAGGAATTTAGGATTTATTAGGTAAAATGGGGGAAACAGTGATCTAGATCGCCAAAACGCATACGATATCGGTAAAATGACCATGATCTAAAACGTGTACGTAACGTAAATATGTATAAAATGGCCACCGCCGGTGTGCCCAGTGGAACCATTCTGGCTGTTCATTTACAGAAATGTTCGCATTTATCAAACGAAACAAGATGAACTGTGAGCTAATGCTCACCTATGATACCCCCGCAAACAGGAAGTAGGAATCTGACGGGTCAAAAAACGCTTCCCACAATATGGCATACATATATGAAGCGCGTGACCAAATATCAGATTCCTGTCATCAATAGTTGCTGAGAAAAATGCTACGAAAAATGTGCATATACAAAATGTATGTTAAATGTGTATAAAAATCAACAAAATTGGCAAACAGGAAGTAGGAATCTGATGGGTCCAAAAACGCTTCCCACGATATGGGGTACCTATATGAAGCTTGTGACCAAATGTCAGATTTCTGCCATCAATAGTTGCTGAGAAAAATGTGACGAAAAATGTGCATATATGTTCAATGTGTATAAAAACCAACTAAGTCGGCAAACAGGAAGTAGGAATTTGATGGGTCCAAAAACGCTTCCCCCGATATGGGGTACATATATGAAGCTTGTGACCAAATATCAGATCTCTGTCATCAATAGTTGGTGAGAAAAATGTGACAAAAATGTGCATATATATGTTCAATGTGTATAAAAATCAACAAAGTCGGCAAACAGGAAGTAGGAATCCGATAGGTTCAAAAACGCTTCTCACGATATGGGATACCTATATGAAGCTTGTGACCAAATATAAGATTTCTGCCATCAATAGTTGCTGAGAAAAATGTGACGAAAAATGTGCATATATGTTCAATGTGTATAAAAACCAACTAAGTCGGCAAACAGGAAGTAGGAATTTGATGGGTCCAAAAACGCTCCCCACGATATGGGGTACCTATATGAAGCTTGTGACCAAATATCAGATCTCTGTCATCAATAGTTGCTGAGAAAAATGTGACGAAAAATGTGCATATATGTTCAATGTGTATAAAGACCAACTAAGTCGGCAAACAGGAAATAAGAATCTGACGGGTCCAAAAACGCTACCCACAATATGGTATACCTATATGATGCTTGTGACCAAATATCAGATTTCTGCCATCAACAGTTACTGAGAAAAATGCGATGAAAAATATCTTGGACGGACGGAAGGAAGGACAGACGGACAGAGGTAAAACAGTATACCCCCCTCCCCCTCACTAATAGTGATGCAAAAAAAAATAGAGTTTCAGTATAATAAAAAAATTAATGCCTGCACTTAAGGTGAACATCATAATTGTACTTATAATTGTAATAATAATACTTTCTATCATACGGGGTTACTGGATAAACAGTACTTTCTATGATACGGGGTTACTGGATAAACAGTATACACTTATTGACTGAGTATGAGGGTAATAGCACTTTTATTGTTCCCCAGGTACCAACTATTTTCGGAGGCAACGCAGAGGAAAATAGTTAGTACAGAGGGGACAATAAAAGTGCTATTACCCGAATATCAAGTCTAAGTGTTTTATTATACTGAACAACTGTGCAATTCAAAATTTTAAATTGCAGGCCCTTTTCTGGTGGATTTCTAGTCTACTTTATTAGTGTTGGTTTTTTTAAACTAATACATTTTCATGTGTGTATTTGAAGAAGAAATTAGTAAAAAAAAAAAAAATCTTTATTTAGTTCGTTCTTTTTTGTATGGATATTAACATTTGTCCTCTATTAGAGGGTGATAGGATCATTCCATTATATACGTCATTTAATTGAAATCAATGAGATGAATGATTTAGAAAAATCCGGGAAATATGATTGCCGAGATTACCACAGGGGGGAATAGTCATTGTTTACTTGTCGTCTGCCGTCTCGGGGTTTTAGCTTGCGCAATGAAAAAGTCCGAACCGGACTTGCATGACGTCATTCAATTTAAACCAATGAGATGAATGAATTAGAAAAGTCCGGGAAATATGATTGCTGAACTTACCACAGGGGGGAATAGTCCTACAATTTTTGACCGGCTCCACCGGGGGAATAGTCGTGCAGTTGATTTTAGGATGAAATAGCAAAACTACTGTCATGTTTTTATAAAGGAAAAAAGATAGTGAAGTATAATAATACTTTCTATCACACGGGGTTACTGGATAAACAGTAATTTCTATGATAGAAAGTACTGTTTGTAGTGATGGGAATCGGTCACATTTTCAAGATCGATGATCGTTATCTCAGTGACAATTACCTACTAAATGTATTTACTGACTATAATTACTCAGATAGTCGTTATTTCAAGAGTAAGCTGAACAAAAGTAAAGATTTGAATAAAATCGTATCATATTTTTACAAACTATAATTTTTCTATTTGTATTAAACATTAACAAAACAAAAGATCGTTTTCCATATGTGTAACACCTGACATCAAATGGTTTATTCGGGCAGTAGATAAATAATAGACTAGTCCAAATATGTGTTTGACAAAGTAAAGGTTTGAATAAAATCGTATGGTATATTTACAAACTACAATTTTTCCATTTGTAAACATTAACTTAGAACAAAACAAAACATTGGTTTCCATATGTGTAACACCTGATATAAAATGGACGATTCCAGGCAGTAGATAAATAATAGACTAGTCCAAATATGTGTTTGACTGAGTGATCGTATTTATTGTATATAAGTCATTCAGTTATGCATAGAAAGATTTCTGAATTCAGCACAAAAAAAGGGGGGAGGGAGGGAAAGGTATCCTTTGCACACGTACCTGTGCCTCAGGGCCCGTAGGAAATCCTTAGCTAAGGGATAATATTAAGTAGTATACACATAACTACTTAAGGTTTGACTTAACTAAGGAAATCTTAAGTGAAATCTTCTCCATTTACCGCTTAATATTATATTTATTCATCCTTGGTAATTTCGCTTTAATTTTTCAATAGATAGATAATGGACGCTTTTATTACTTTATGCGGGTAAACATTCAGAGTCGGGTGTGTTTGATTATTACTATCGTGACTTGAAAATAAAAAAATGTCTAAAAGGAAGCCAAATTGGACCGATAGAGAAAAGTTTGTATTGTTGGAGGAATACGAGAAGAGAAAGGCTGTTTTAAAGGCAAAGTTTTCCTCGTCAATAACTTTTGCAGACAAAACTAGGGCATGGTAGGCAATTACAAACATCATTAATGCCGGGAATTTAGTAAAAAGAAAGTGCGAGTCTGCATTTGCCACTACTTGTACATTGATTGAATGGTATCCTTTTCTGTTCACAAATTGGTCTTCATGCTGTGAAGGTGCAATTATTCGCACATGCGTACCATCGATTAGACCGAAAATGTTTGGAGAGTTACCAATGTCATAAAATTTCCTCTTGTTCTCCTCAATGCCCTGTGCCGTAGAAAATTTTATGAACCTGTGAAAGCGTCGAACTAATGCATTGCACACCGAATGTACAACTCTAGAAACAGTGGCTTGGTTTACATTAAAAGTATCGGCAATTATAATTTGAAAAGAACCACTAGCAAAAAATCTTAGTGATGTCAATACTTTAATCAGCGGGGGTTTTGCTTTATTGCGGAAGGTTGAACTTTCTAAATCATCCTGTAACAGCTGGGTTATTTGCAGAATGGTACCTCTATCAAATCTAAATCTCAATTAATTCCAAATCATCATATATTTCTAATGGATTAGTTCTATCTCTAAAGATACGTTCCCTTCTCATAGCCCTCCTAACTTCTAGCATTCGATACCGGTTAACGTGAAACATTGTAGTGACAATTTTTAATTTTCAAATGAGTTTAGGGAACGACCATTTAACTTGAGGGGGGGGGGGGGGGGTATGTTTTTTTTTTCCTAAAAAATATTCTGATTCCCAATGTTGCTGAAAAAAATATTCTGATTTTGGTGGAGGAAAAAAAAATACTCTGATTCAGAGTTTTTGTCATATAACCTAATGTTAAATTCTGGAAAAAAAATTCGCGCTTGTGATGTCCGAAAAAAAAATTCTGAACGAAACAAAAAATCATAACCCCCTTCAAGTTAAATGGTTGGTCCCTTATATAGGCAGACCTGTACAAAGAATCAATGAAAATGTTACATAGCTTGAATTTCACGCTTGTCATAAGATACTATACGTGTATGTATAGGTACGGGCACATTCTTAACTTGAAAAACAAGACTTGTGGTTCCAACAACGAATATTGATATTTTTGAGGCAATAAATCAAGTAAACTGCCCCGGAAAAGTTACGTATACTTTCTGTTGAGATATGAATTAATTAATAATTAAAGACAATAAAAATATTTCGGACAATATACCTATCCGTTATTCATTTAAATATGAATATCAACGATATTGACAATTTTTCGTTGTTAATTGGTTCGAAGTCTCTGCATTTTACATACTTAAGATACCTCATTAGGTACCTTAGATTTAAGTGAAAACTTAAATGTATTCTTATTTTAAGGAGCTTTATGCATACCACTTAAGTGGAATGGGCGGAGCTATTTAAAACTAAGATTTTGCTAAGGAAATTCTTAGTTTAAGTAGTATTATGCATACCACTTAAGTAAAAGGGGCGGAGTTACCTTAACTTAAGTGTTTTATAAGGAAAATCTTAACTTAAGTAGCTTTATGCATACAGGCCCAGTTGTCACAAAATTTGCACCCGATTGCACAGCGATTTTCTCTCTTTGTTTTGTTTTTATTTGGTTAATTTTTATTATTACAAACGACTTTATTTTAATAATAAAATACAATTGAATATGTAGATATGTGCAAAATAAATTATCAAAACATGACATTTCTGTGTATAGTTAATAACGAAAGTAGATTTAAATGGGAATTTCCAAAGAACGATAACCGAGTTCTTTATCTCTAATCACGAGAGACAAAATGAGAAATTACACCTTTGCGGCTTTGGCCCACAGGCCACAGGCACTTGGGTCCAGGATATTTTTCTTCAATTTTATCAACAAAATGTGCATCTACAACGTATATGAACCCGTTTGGCATGCTTCGCTGTGAAATAAACGCCTTTATGAACTATGCCCCATTTTCCTAATATCTACTCTATACAAGGCCAGAATGTCAAGTTTGTTCTAAAAATAGCAACAAATATACTTACCGCTGTTATCCGCTAGAAAAAATCGTTTCGGATGACTCGTGCCATATTCCCGGTTTCCTTTCAACCTTATCTATATAACTGTTGAACACAAAAGTCTCTTGTGGCGGAGCGTTTAAACGGTTACAAGTCGGGTTTGTTTCTCTCAAGGGAGCTGAATTTTCATCCGGGATGAAAGTGCTTTCAATTTTCCAAGGGACGCAACTTTTTTCACAATCTGAGGATTTCCGAGTGGACTGAAACAAGGTAAAATCTTAATGAGTTACGAACATCAATTATTGGCGCAAAAAACGAAAACTTGGAAAACTGAAAAATTTACTTTTTTATCCGAAGAATGGAAGAAGGAAAGCATTTAACCACGGATGAAACAAATGAAAACATGGAAAAAGATAAAACAATTGATAATGGAAACATTATTTCATGGTATACAAATGTCATTTTAATTTTTGCTCTGGTGAATTATCATTATTAAAAAAAGATGAGGGGAAAAAAAAGGCAGAATTTCAGAGATGTGTTAAATTAGAATCCTACAATGCAAGATGTCATTTGATTTAAGCCTACAAATAAAAAAAAATGATTGAAATTTCACACTTATGGATCCAGGGCTTTTGAAATGTTTGGAAAGGGGGGCTGATTGGCTCTGAGGAGCTCAATTCCAGTCATATTACAGTGATTTCCTATTATTTCAATATGTTTTTTCTTCCGTAAAGGATGTGGTACTCATGATGACTCGCTTAATTAAAATCCGCCACTCTCAGTCTTCGAAATTAGACACACCCTGGCCAAGGCCAGTAAAAATATCCAATAAACAGTATTTAAAAAAGCCCTCAAATTGTATATAAATTCAATGAACAATTGATTTTCGGGTAAGTAAGCCAAAAAGTGAAAGTGTCTATTGCAAAATGAGGACCCGACCCATGTAGAATTTTAATAAAATCTAGAGAATGGGAGGACGGAGGGGGGCAACCTAGTCCCTATTAGATCTGCCCCTGAGTATGTTACTGTATATTCTGTTAAAGAAAAGTATCCAATGAATTCCTACAATCTGATAGGCTAATCAAGACGGGGATATCAGACCGTATTCCCTGGGTAAGGACGGGAATATTGAACAGTTTCAAAATGGCGTCTATTTATCGCTTCATATATTTGTTTTAGCATAAAAATATTAAAATATAAATAAAAAGATCTTGAATAAAACTTTTTATAAAAAGATGCATTTTACGGAAACTTTCATCTCCGTCCCCATTTTGGCTTTGTACTCAACAAGGGAGATAACAAGTAATTTATCGTCTGCTATTCCTGCTAAAATGGCAACAAAAAGATTTGCATCTCACACGGAAAGTGAAATTAATCATAAAAAGGCTAATTTGGTTCCAAAGAGTTTCCATCTTTGGTTGTTGTTGGTCGGTCAGAATTTTCTCTTAGTTCTTCAATATTTGTGGTCAAAAGTAAGTTTTCAACAATGAGAATATCATATTTAGAGAATGATATACTCTTAATGATAATATGAAACCGGCACCGCCATGAATGCTCGCGCATCTGAAAATGATCTGGCAATTTCACGCTCATCCAGTGCATCAAAAAGTGTCGAGATTTTTTGGACTGAGATATATTGGGGACGACATTTTTTAGGGCCGAATCTAGTCTCATTCAATCGAGCTGTCGTTTCTTTATTGGAGCTATCGTTCCTTACGAAATCTCAAAAGTTAACTTCCGCGTAAAAACAAAAATTCTTGTCAGTATGTCAGAAGAGATTTAATAAATTAAAAAATATCAATATAAGTAAAACAAGCTAACAAAATGACTTTTATTACACACAGGTTCCGGGTTTCAGTGGTATCTGACGTACGAGAGAGGGTACGAGACTTCAGGATCACCTTTGCGCTTTATGTTAAGAAGATCTTCATTAGTTGAGTGTGTTAGTGTGTTACACGGAAACCGGTGTTTACAAAGCGTCGAATTTTTTTTCCTTCGATAGTATGTTCAGCCATGTTTGTTAAAAAATCCTAAGTACACATTTTATACCATAAAGAGCTCGCTTAAGCTCGCATAATATTGGTACAAGAAGACTTTAACAGAATATAATTGTTATTTGGGATCATATTCCCTGTCTGTGTTCTATATTCCCTTCGCCTTCAGAATACTAGTTACTTCAAATAAGTACGATTCCAATAAAATTGGAAAGTTATGAGTTTATAGGGATCGACCATTTAACTTGCAGGAGGCTATGGTTTTTCATAAAAAAAATTGATTTCCAAAGTTATAGAAAAAGATGTTCGTAACTCATTAAGATTTTACCTTGTTTCAGTCCACTCGGAAATCCTCAGATTGCGAGAAAAGTTGCGTCCCTTGGAAAATTTAAAGCACTTCCGTCCCGGATGAAAATTCAGCTCGCTTGAGAGAAACAAACCCGACTGTAACCGTTTAAGCGCTCCGCCACAAGAGACTTTTGTGCTCAACAGTTAGATAAGGTTGAAAGCAAACCAGGAATATGCCACGAGACATCAGAAACGATTTTTTCTAGCGGATAATAGCGGGAATACTGCCACATTTAGATATAAATACCGGGCCCCCCTTAGACGAATTGGACAAGAATATTCAGCGAAAGTCGCATTTTCTATTTTTCAGTCGCTGAAACGGATACAGTCACTTCCGGTCCGTTCTAAATTGATTTAGAAAAAAAAAAGAAGGTGTTTTAAAAATCAACTGTCAATAATTTGGAGTTGAACATATTTTTATAATCTGCATTGGAACAATTATCTGTATTTTAAAGGCTTACTTTACATTTGAGAGGAGATGATCATGATAGCATTGTTACACATGGCCGGTCAAGAGAATTCCGAATGCATATGAAAAATCCAGCGCAAACCGGAAGTGGTTGTATCCGTTTCAATGACTTAAATTTTCACCAAGCCACTTTCGCTAAATAGTCTTGTCCAATTCGTCTGAGGGGGTCCCGGTAGGTATATTTAAATGTGGCAGTCGAAAAGAGAAATATCTCGGGAGTGTAACGATATAATTGGGTTAGCGAAAGGATCACAAATAAGCGAAAAATTTTGAGGCGAAGTGGGGAAGGGGTAAAGGGCAGATGTTTACATTAAAGTAAGGAAGAGGAGGGGGCATATATTTTTTGAATGAAACAAGTGCCTGTGGCATGATCCCAGTATCTGCCTTGATTCCAATTTTCACACTATAATCACTCAGTAGTTATCAAATATATATAGTTTTAACCTTTGATTCATTGTTTATTGTATATATGTTATAACTTTATGTATTAACTAAATTTAATACGGCGCTCGGCCAATAATCTTCAGTAGTGAAGGACGGCTAGAAACGTAAAGAAGAAGAAGATATTATGAAAATGGGGCATAGTTCATAAAGGCGTTTATTTCACAACGAAACATGTCAAACGGGTTCATATACGTTGTAGATGCACATTTTATTGATAAAATTGGAGAGAGAAAAAATATCCTGGACCCAAGTGCCTGTGCTTTGGCCAGGTAAGCTAAAAAGGGTAAAGAAAATTGGATATATGTTCAAACGTTTTGGTCACCAAACAAACTTACTAGTATTCCTTATTAGCAGCTGCTGTAAGTTGTCTTTTATGTCTTTCTCGATACCACGACCTACCGCATTCGAGGTGAAAACGCAAACTATTACACCAACGATATGGGAATACATTTTGAAGAATAATTCCAGGTACTAACCTTGTCCATAATAAGCCTGAAATTCTTGATACAACAGTTCTACTGAAATAACTACAGTATCGCTATTATTTTAAACCGACCACAGTTTCCCAATGGGAAGTACCAATGAACATGTCACTTTCCTGTGTGTTTTTTTTTACTTTCCTGGGAAACGGTAACTGGGGATTTTCATGCATTGTTTCGGAGCAGACGATCAATAGGCGTCTGTATACGATCATCAAGTGGAAATCAAAGCAATGATAATATTCTTTTATTTTTCAAATTTACTGATATAATGATTGGGAAAGAAAAATTTGAAATGAAAGTTTTAGCGATTTAAATGATTCTTAAGTTTAACCAAACGAAATATTTTAATAGTTCCCAATTCTGAATTGCTGCACCAAATATTGTCATTCACATCTACTGAGACGTCCGTAAACATACCAAACCCGTCTTCACAGTTTGCTAAAGCAATCCCAAGGAGCTTTCCATACGGATCTAAGACGTGTAGCGTACCGTCTGTAGAGGAAATGACGTAGTTCCCCCGCCGACTACAACACATTTCAATTGGTTGAAAATTAATCGGAGTGTCCATCTGTAAAAGAGGGACAGGTAACTTCAACATAAAAAGACCCCCATTATAAGTGTTTAATTCGTCCCCATTTTCTCGAAATACAGTTACGGAGTGTCTGATTTGATCACCGACTGAGAATGTTTTCTCCCGTTTGTTATTAGCAGATATGTTTGGTTGAAGAAGTCTACATTCTTTATCTTCTTTCTCTATTTGGCCTAACACAACACCCTCCTTGGAATAAACTCGTATAATTCCGTATATATTTTTGTCTTTTTCCTCGCCCGACGGCAGCTCGCTCATCCCGCAAACTAAAATTCTTCCGTCGGACAGTTCTGTAAGAGCCCTTGGTATATAGTCAGTAATTGTGGCAAAATGAGACCATCCACCGAACGAATATCGCAAAATTAATCGACTTGGCCTAAAAATGCCTAACAAGTCTTCATTTTCGAGTTCAATTATGATAGAGCAAGGTTCCGGTGTCCTTATTTTAACCATCAATGCTCCATTTGATTCAAGTTTAAGGATGAAGGGAACAGTTTCCGGAAGAACATACGCTCCTCCATTCTTCCCAGCAAACACTGATACTATGGGACGCATTCCTTTATCATTTGGTGGTACATCTAACTTAAATGTTCTCTTAAGTTCATAAATATATTCTGTCTTTATTCCTCCCACAAATATCAAATAGAACGGAAGCCGTGGGTCACGTGTTTCCGCCTCGTCTTCGTCAGTTGATGTTTGACGTTCGTGTTCATGTATTCGGAAACAAATGTTGCACGATCGTTTAAAACAATTACTACAATATTCCATGATATCCTCCTCCTCACAAAATTCACACTTGGGAGGAGGAGGAGATGTCTGTACAAAGTAGTTAGTTAATAAATCTTGAATACCTCTCGTCGGAATCTTACAGACATTTCTACAAAGTGGACAAACAATTTCATCTCTTGGTCTTGTGTGATGTGATTTTTTGTTCATAGGTGGCTCCCGTTTGAAATCTCTGTTCTCCTGAATGGATAACTGATTGCAATAATCTTTTAAACACTTCAAGCAAAACGTGTGTTGGCATGGTAACAGTTTCGGCAAAGTAAAATGTTCAAAGCACACAGAACACGTGTCCCGATCGTCCATTATGGTCCTGCAATAAACAAGCAAAACATACATAACTGGTTTAACCCCACCACATGTGTGTGCCTGTCCCAAGCCAGGACCTGAATTTCCGACATTTTTGTGTTCAGTGAGCTTAGTTATAATGAAAGGTGATTGTTAGTTTTGTTGATATTGGTGAAATTGATGACCACCACTGTTCAAACTTTCTTTTCATGATAAGATAATTGATATATACATTTACTTTTAAATAATTAAAAATTATAATATTTCATAGTATTAACTAAACTAGATCATACTATATATAATATAATAGAGTAGAGGATCGAGGGTTTTTGTGTTTTTAGAAATGGGCTTATATCGATCTCGGATTGAGTTTTTGGTCATGTTTGAAGTTGTTTAACACTGTTTATAATGGAAACGTCCCACAAAAGTGATGAATTAAAAAAAAAAAAAAATTTAAAAAGGGGGGGGGGATCCACAAATCGGGTACCTATGATTAGCGTCATATTCAGAAATTTTGCTTAGTTATATATTGCAAGTAGGAGTCGTTGTGGTCGTATGGTAGTTGGATTTGATGGGTCAGAATTAAGTGGTGATAGATTAGATTAAACATATTTTATTGCTAAATATTATAACAATTGGATTGGACACAAATTATAACAATTTACAAGGGTCCTCTCCACATAATAAATAATTACAATAGTACATGCGTCAGCAATAGTAAAATACAATATACAACATTATAAATAAATTCTTTGAAAAATGAAAAAAAGGAGACACAACAAAAAAACAAAAACAAAATACAAAACAAAAAGCATGAAATTATATAATATAATATAAGCATGCTTTACCATACTTGTATCTGAGATGAAATTGATTGATTGATTGATTAATTAAACAAATATATATTTGGGGGGGGGGGGGGGGGGGGAGTGTTGTTGTTGTGATCATAAATGGGTAAAACGTTTTGTTCGTTTGATGTAAAGATGTAAAGTTGTACAGATTTGAAAATTTGCAGATTTTGCATCTCAGTTAAGGTGTCATCGCCAAAAAGTAGGACTTTCATTTTAAGTTCATGAAGAAAAACTAGTCTTAATTTCAATTCTTCTCTTGCATCGTTGTAAAGACAACATTTTAATATAAAATGAACTGCATCTTCAAATGCACACCCACATATACAGCCTGGATCATTAGCCAAATTCACACGAAAAAGATCAGCATTCAAGCTACTGGATCTATGTCTCAGTCTAGTGTGAATTATATTTAATATTCTACATCCAGCAATGTAAAATTTGGGGGGTTTTATTGTATGATTTTTATTTGCTTGTTTGAATCTATTTAGAGTAGGTGCATTTCTTAATTGTGGACTTAATTTATTCCATGATTTAATAGTAGAAGGGAAAAAGGAGTTTGCAAATAATTGTAATCTAGTGAACGGATTTCTAAATTCGGTTTGGTTGCGCAAATTTAATTCATTTTCCTCTCGTATAAAAGGCAGTAAACAATCATATAAATATAAAGGACTATCATTACTACGTTTTTTGTAGAACAAGTTTAATTTTATACTATGTCTACGAGAATGGAGGGGTTCCCACCCAGTTTCAAAATATAGGGATTCTATGTTTGCAAATTTTGGCAACGCAGTAACAATTCTAGCAGCTTCGTGTTGTATCTGTTCAATTTTATTTAAATCCAAAATAGTACAACCATCCCACAGTTCACCCGCATACTCTAATAATGGCCTTATATAAGTAAAATATATTATTTCGAGATTTTCCCTTTTAAGTTTAATTTTGAATTTACGTCGCATAGACAGTTGACCAGATGTGCTTTTTAATTTATTTTGGATGTGACAATGCCATTTACAATTCGATGAAAACGTAACATCCAAATGTTTATGATTTACTACATAGGCACTGATTGCATAGGTAGTTGTAAATCCAAGTACCATACGATCACGACATCGACGGCCCCGAAACTCCAACAAGAGACACCCCAAAGACAAATAATACTAATATTGAAACTCAAGTGTCACAGAATTTGCACCCGATTGCAGCGATTTTCTCTCTTTGCTTCATTTTTATTTAGTTAATTTTTATTATTTTAATAATAATAACTTTATTGGAAAACAAGAAACCCTGACGGGCTGTACAAATTACAACAAATAATGACAAGTTGACAACAACATAAGACATACAACATACAGTAAGAATTCAAATTAAGTTTAAATTTATATATACATATGGGTCATTCCAGAGAGTTGGTGAAAACAGGAGGTGGCATCAAAAAACGTATTTTTTCTTTATTTGCCTATATGCACTATGTTTATTTTTGTGTGCACCATGTATTTGTTAAATAAAAAAACATAAAAAAAATGCATTATGTTATCTATTTTCACCTACAGATGAATAAAAAGTTTGAAATTACTATAGAATAATGGTTATTAATTGGGACAAACATGGGGTGGGTCAATTTGACAAATTATTCCATGCAAGTTATGCAGCTAGTTGTTTAAAGGTAGGGTGGAGTACGTTAAAGATATTTTCTTGATGAATTTAAGTCCATAAAATCCCCATAATTATATTCTGAATAAAAGTTCTGAAGAAAATTAAAATGTAGTTTCGCTTGTTACTTTGGTGTCCAATGATATTACTAGAAATGAGAGCTTCAGATAACAATGTTACGAATATTTACATTCTAATTTCTCATATATAGTGAGTGTAAATATTCGAAGAATTTGTTTCTCAAAGCCTGGTTTATCCAGTGTACACGTTTAGAAATAATAACAAGTTAAAATATGCTCATAAAACGGTGTCCAAAATGTAACATTCGTTACTTTTCTATCAACTGGAGGGTTTTATCATGTAACCGATGTAATTACATTACTGAAACGTCTTGGTTTTACATTACTTTATCTAATTATTCTCTGTAAATGTAAGACATAGCAATGTGGAAAGAACATTTTATTTAATAGAATATTTCAATTTTTGCAATCATGACAAGTACTGATTTACATCATAAATGGTATGGCTACAAAATAGTTTCCTGACTGCAGAAAACATCATTTTCACTGTTTCTTTGAATATTCTAAAGGTTGAAAAACATTTTCAATTCAACATTTAGGTTGTTTTAAGACTAATTTAAATAAAACAGGTATACATTGGACACCACGTAACAAGCTTTACTTTTTCGACAGGACACATTAAATTAAGTTTAAACAAATTAAATGGATGGGAACTATCTTTTTTCATTTTGAATATGGAAGAAAAATGTTCTATTGTGAACAAAAAGCTTGAAAATCATAACATATCTTTACTTTAAAAAATAGTATGAATGTCCCATATCATACATCAGTACTGTAGAATGACCCATATATATATACAGATAACTGACCAATTACATTATGTGGACCCTATTTTCGCAACTCCATAGATTGCTTTATATAGTCGACAACGTTGGACAAGATATCTTGACTGGGATTTAAAATCATTTTAAGTTTAGCGATTGAGTCAAGCTGATTGAAATCAGGATTGCAAGTGACTTTTTTGTATTAATAAAATACAATTGAATATGTAGATATGTGCAAAATAAATATTCAAAACATGACTTACCGTTCCTATTAAAGGAATGTGATTTTTTTTATGTGCAGTCAATAACGAAAGTAGATTTAAATGGGAATTTCACAAGAACGATAACCGAGTTCTATATCTCTAATCATGGGCCCACGAGGGGCAAAATGAGAAATTACAAGTACCAAAAGAGGAAACAGTTGTCTATTTACAAAGAGGGACATAATACACAATATAAACAAAATTATAATAATAATAAACAATATATATTACTAATGTTCATATGCCTATTGATTTTCCCTGTTTGGCCCTCATTGCATCATTAGATATACCAATGAGACTCACTTCCCTGTATTGAACACGACTTAATACTCAGGTTTGTGTTGTTTTCTGTTTATACACGTTTAAATGATAGCCTCCTCCCCTTATTGTATATCAGCTGTTGTTAATCCAAATAAGAACCTAACATTCATAGTAAAAATTACGTTCAATGGCAATAAAGAATGGACACTGTTCATTGTGTAATACGTATACACAGGATTTACCTAAGCATTTAATATATATTTACAGTATTACAATGTCAAAAATGGCTACACATCAGAAATTGTATGTTTTATAAAATTGTCGACCCCCCGCTTTCCCCCCAAATGATGACGATATGTTAGAATCTTTACTTGGGGATATAAACAACACAATGAAATCAATGGAGTCAGATTTATTGTCGCACATAACAGATACATGTCTACTTTGTACTATAATATTAAACATGTATTACAATTTCATACCTGTAGTTTTTGACACTAAATATTACACTCTATCTAAAGTATGATACATTTTCCTGTATGTTATATATATATGTTTTAAATTAGTTGTATGTCTTTATTTTTTATTTGTTCGTTAATACTGTTTTGTTAATTTCATTTATAATATGGAGGAAATAAAAGATAATATATCAATCAATCAACCGCATTCTTTATTTCCAATCAAGGGCCCACCAGGGGAAAAATGAGCAAAATTTACAAGTACATAAAGAGGAAATCGTTGTCGATTGACATAAAGAGACATAATACACAATATAAACAAAAATATAATAATGAGTTCGCCCACGGTTTTTAGTGGGGTTCGTGTTACTCTATCTTTAGTTTTATGTGTATGTTTTGTAGATCAATGTTTGACCTTTTTGTTTTGACCATTGTGTTGTCTGTCATCCGATATACGCATTCTGATTACCCCTTAATTTGGTATCTTCAAACTCTTCTGACAGAAAATAGGAATGTTGGCACTTACAAGAAATCTGTTTATCAAAACTGGCTCCAATGGCGCTACCGTGCTATACATTCTAATAAAACTATGCATCTACTTAAATTTACTGGCTAAAATATTTATAATTATATTTTAGATGACGTCATGAACGAGGAGATTATTTGCTCAGTATGTTGGGATACATTTAAATTTCCAAAACTGTTGCCATGTAAACATACGTTCTGCCTATCATGTCTTCATGAATTCTTAGAAGGTTTACAAGACAAGTCCAACTTGGTGTGTCCTTTATGTCGGGAGCCATGTTACGTTCCTGAGAAAGGATTTTCGGATTTTCCTACGAATTATTTTGTTCCAGTTGATAAAATCGCAAAACACTGTCAAGAGTGTAAAAGGGTATCAGTTTTGAAGGTGTGTTACCCGTGTAATGCATTTCTGTGCCATAAATGTGATGTAATGCATTCACACACCAAAAGACAAGCGGGAAATGAAGAAGAGGACAGTGTAACTGATGATGACGTTGGTCTTCCAGTCCATTTAAGATGGCCTCTGATGCATACAAATATGAAAACTGAATTTTTATGTAAACAAATTTCAATGTTTGTGGTAGAATTTCCGGCAGAAATTGAAAGGACGATTATTTGTGCATTAGCATTTTCACGAAGTGGCGGAGTGTATGTGAATCGAGAGGGGAGTGAATATCTGTTAAAATATGACAAACAGGGAAGAGTGATAGACCGAATTGAATTACTTGACAACGCATCGTCTGTTTTAGAAACTCGAAGGGGCCTTTTGTTAGTTGCACATTATGGCATAATGACAACTGTATGTTATGGCGATGTTAGAAATAGAATGGACATCAAATATTCCCATTTTGCCACAAGGCACACGTTTTTCCCTCTTGGAATGTCGGAGCTGAGAAACGGTAATATTGTAATCGGAGGACCAACGCATCTTTGTAGTAACACATGTAAAGACAAACAATGTGAATTAAGAACAAACAGTCATGGGATAATCACAGTATTTACACAAAATGGAATCATGTTGAAAGAAATTGTACAAGATGGCAAGGAATATATCTTTAAATTTCCACGTGACATAGCCTCTAGCTCTAGATTTGACACTATTGCTGTGTGTGATACTGAACTACACAGGATTATAGTGTTAGACTACGAAGGAAAAGTACAGGCGTCATACAAAGGCTGGGGCAACATTCCATTTCCCTTGTTTCCAGAATCTGATAATTTTGTTCCCCTCTCTCTGTGCTCAACGCCCGATGGGAATTACGTTGTCGGGGATCTTTGTCGAGAATATTTACATGTGTTGAGTCCGTATGGGAAATTTATAGGTATTTTGCGTTGTGAAGACGGTGAAATATTGAATGAAGCAAGAGCTATGTGTGTTGACTCAGTAAACAATATATGGATTGGACACAATACTGAAGGAACAGTTTCAGTTTTAAAACCAAGTCGATTTAAAAATGTCTTCGACCGATTAAACATTCCGTTAACTCCTCGGGTGGGTGATCGTCAAGACTTACTTTCCCCGATTGTTATTCCGCGACCCTCTGATGCAGGTTTCCCCACAGGGGCTTGACTTCAGGACACATAAAAATCAGCGGAGTAGTGTTTAGTGATTTTTTTTAGAAGAACGGTGTCTTGATGACAATCTCCGTGGCTTCTAAAAAAACATGCATGTGAACATCTATTTGAATTACAATGCCATTATAAACGTAAAAATGCAAAGCACTAACAATTAGTTCTTACTGTGAAAACATCAAGAAATTTGTAGGTTATACGTTTCGCTATCGTTGTCAGCCAACTGGTGAAATACCACTATTAATTAATTTCTTTAACTTTGTGTTTTTTCAAGCCTACCTGGCCATTTTATCTTAAGTTTAACCTTTCCAAGACCATATATTTTCCGAAGCGTACATGATTCCTCTACGTTGTCAAAATATTGGGGTATGTTTAAAATCTTGCAGTGAAATGCCAGGCTACGGAAAACACCTATTCTAAAAATAGCTCGTCCCCCCCCCCTCTCAGAAATTTAGTATTTATAGGTCATGCATCAAATCCTCCATAGAGGTATTAAAATACAACTAAATCCATCAAATTATGGCTCAAAATAATTCTTATATATTTAACTTCAATTATCAATTTTAATGATTCTATTCCATGCAATAGTTTTCACAATACTACAAAGTGAAAGGAACTTTTTTCTTGTAAAGGGACTACTTTTGCTCTCATTGGTCAATTAGTTGTTTGACACCTAAGTGCCAACGGATAAATGAGGTTGGCGTAAATTGTGATTAAAATATTGGCACGAAATATGAACGACCTGTCACGGACACAGGTTTTTCCCCCTTTTATTTGTTTATAATGTTCTTTTGTGTGTTTATGCTATTAAATATTTATTTTAGTATTAGTTTATTGAAAGACCAACATTTTATCATTCTTTTTGTAAAAGAGAAAAAAGAGAGGGGAGGAGGGGTCCTGTGCTCCTGCCTCATTCCGCTTCTGAAGATAAAGGGTTGGTGAAATGGAGAAAATATGACTGGTTTTACATGGTCGAGGGATTGGGCAGTATAAGATTGACTGTTGAACAGCGATTTATGACAATTATGCAAATTAAGCTTATAATTTGATAAAAAGTATTATTATATAGTAATAAATATTTTCTTATTAATTTCAATGGAAAAGAATCGTGCAATATATCCTTCTATTTACACGCTATATGTATATTGCACTATCTCAAAATTTTCAGATTTCAAAAAATTTCAAAAAAATTCCTTGAATTTTAAAACTTTCAAAAATTTCATAAGATTTCAAAATTTTCAATTTTTTTTTTAAAAATTTCATAAAATTTCAAAGCTTATTACTAAAAATATTCATTACTATATAATAAAAAGGTTATTGCATGAATATTGGTGATTATTATGCTTTCTATAAATTTCTTCTGTAATATAAGTTCATACGATATTTTGGTATATATCACAAAGAATTATATGGCGTTGATATACTATGCGAAAATAGTACATCTACTATGCCAGTTTCACGCGGGGAAGGTTGTGTTTTCAGCTGTCTGTCAAGCTATATATAGCTAGTCCACGTGCAAGGGGACAGATCCAATCTGTCAATCTATCATAGTCGTCTGTTATTCATGTTACTGTTTTTTAATACCTGTTATTGTTGTTAATTAAATTTCAAACTTCAAAAACCTTTATATTTTTAAAGCCTTAAATGAAACAAAGAATATTCTCACACTTTCAAGACTATCTGATCCAATATATTAGTCACCAATATCAGGACCTCCTTTATTGTATTGATAGTTCTCAATATATTTTGTCTACATATAACAGTCAGCATAATAATAATAATAATGTTGTGTTAGCAATGACTATGCCATATAGTGGTCAGGGTTGTGCACTATGTCTTCAACCCTGACCACTATATTGGCATAGTCATTGCTAACACAACATTATTATATAAATATTGTCCCTCGCAATATATCATATTGCACTCGCAAGCTCGTGCAATATGATATAGTGCTCGAGACAATATTCACCAATATTCATGCAATAACCCTATAATATTGAATACTGATAAACCTGTTTCGGGTTTTTCTGTGCAAATATTTGTTCAACCGATTAATGTTATCAAATTAAGCTTATTTTGATTTAAAACTAGAGGCTCAGCACTGAGCTGACCCTGTGTCGCTCACCTTTCATTCTGCTTTGAGGAAACTTAATACAGAACCTTCCATAGGTGCTTCCCACCAAATATCGGTTCATTTTGGCAAAGCAGCTTCAGAGAAGAAGATTTTTAGAAATCGACCAATCTAAAACAAGAATTGCC
This sequence comes from Bathymodiolus septemdierum, assembly GCA_963383655.1. Taxonomy (NCBI): domain Eukaryota; kingdom Metazoa; phylum Mollusca; class Bivalvia; order Mytilida; family Modiolidae; genus Bathymodiolus; species Bathymodiolus septemdierum. The sequence continues at coordinate 57,496,018 of OY726528.1, forward strand.
TGTGGCAGCCATGTTTGTTAATGGATCAAAACGAAATGAGCAATCTCTATAGAGAACCTTCCATAGATGCTTCTTACCAAGTTTCATTTGGCCAAGCGATTTCAGAGGAAAAGCTGTTTTAGAAATCGACCAATAAGAAACAAGAATTGCCTATGACGGCCATGTTTGTTAACGGATCAAAACGGAATGAGCAATTCCCATAGAGGACCTTCCATAGATGCTTCCTACCAAGTTTCAGTCCATTTGGCCAAGCTGTTTCAGAGTAAAGATTTTTAGAAATCGACCAATCGGAAACAAGAATTACCTGTGGTGGCCATGTTTGTTAATGAATCGGGATAAAATGAGCAGTCTTAATAGAAAACCTTCCAGAGATGCTTCCTACCAAGTTTCGGTTCATTTGGCCAAGCGGTTTCAGAGGACAAGATTTTTAGAAATCAACCCATTAGAAACAAGAATTGCCTATGGCAGCCATATTTGTTAATGGATCGGGACAAAATGAGCAATCTTTATAGAGGACCTTCCATAGATGCTTCCTACCAAGTTTCGAATCATTTGGACAAGTGGTTTCAGAGGAGAAGATCTTTAGAAATTGGTCAATCAGAAAAAAAGAATTGCCTGTGGGGGCCATGTTTGTCAATGGATCGGAACAAAATGAGCACTATTTATAGAGGACCGCCCATAGATGCTTCCTACCAAGTTTCGGTTCATTTGGCCAAGCGGTTTCAGAGGAGAAGATTTTTAAAAATCAGCAATATCTGTATAGAGATAACTGCATTTTGAATACAGATATCTATACATGTATTTAAATAAGAGTTATCTTTCTTTTAACATAGATTTTTTTAGAAATCAACCAATCAGAAACAAGAATTGCCTATAGCAGCCATATTTGTTAATGGATCAGGACGAAATGAGCAGTCTTTATAGAGGACCTTCCATAGATTCTTCCTACCAACTTTTGGATCATTTGGACAAGTGGTTTCAGAGGAGAAGATTTTTAGAAATCGACCAAACAGAAACAAGAATTGCCTGTGGTGGCCATGTTTGTCAATGGATCAGGACGAAATGAGCACTCTTTATAGAGGACCGCCCATAGATGCTTCCTACTAAGTTTTGGTTCATTTGGCCAAACGGTTTCAGAGAAGAAGAATTAAAAAAAATCAGCCAATCAGAAACAAGTCGCCTGTGGTGGCCATGTTTGTTAACCGATCGGGACGAAATGAGCAATCTTTACAGAGGATCTTCTATAGAAGCTACCTACCAAGTTTTGGTTCATTTGGCCAAACGGTTTCAGAGAAGAAGAATTAAAAAAAATCAGCCAATCAGAAACAAGAGTCGCCTGTGGTGGCCATGTTTGTTAACCGATCGGGACGAAATGAGCAATCTTTACAGAGGATCTTCCATAGATGCTTCCTACCAAGTTTCAGTTCATTTGGCAAAGTGGTTTCAGAGAAGAAGATTTTAGAAATCGACCAATCAGAAACAAGAATTGCCTGTGGCAGCCATGTTTGTTAATGAATCGGGACGAAATGAGCAATCTTTATAGAGGACCTTCCAAGGATGCTCCCTACCAAGTTTCTATTCATTTGGCCAAGCGGTTTCAGAGGAGACGATTTTTTAGAAATCAACCAATCAGAAACAAGGATGGCCTGTGGCGTCCATGTTTGTTAATGGATCGGGACGAAATAAGCAATCTGTATAGAACACCTGCCATAGATGCTTCCTACCAAGTTTCGGTTCATTTTGCCAAGTGGTTTCAGAGGAGAAGATTTTTAAAAATCGGCCAATCAGAAACAAGAATTGCCTGTGGCGGCCATGTTTGTTGATGGATCGGGATAAAATGAGCAATCTTTAGAGAGAACCTTCCATAGATGCTTCCTACCAAGTTTCACTTCATTTGCCAAAGTGGTTTCAGAGGAGAAGATTAAAATGTGAAAAGTTAACGGACGACGGACGCCAAGTGATGGCAAAAACTCACATTGCCTTTGGCAAGGTGAGCTAAAAACACTAAAACCGAAGTACATGTAGAAAACAACAGACCTAAAGCAAGTCACTGACAAACTTTATCACATAATGTTGTATCCAGTACATGAGCGGGATTCTGACCCACAGCGTTAAGTGACGTTGATGTATCTACAAACTAGGGGTTGTAGAAGTGACCTTATTAGAAAATTCTGAAACATAGTCACATGACAAAAATCAATATGCAGACACTATGACATAACAATATATCAAACCACCTTGACATATTCAGTTGTTCAATAGACATAATCCTTAGAATATGGACAAATGATATATTAAGTAAGTCACATGACCATGAAAATGTCTAAACGGTAATGTATAAACAAAATAAGATACAATATGTATGTATAAAAATGTTTAATAAATAAATGTCAATATAAATAAAACAAACAATTTGTAGCATCTAAGATGAACAATAATATGTCTTATATAATATACAATGTACATACAAAACTATAAAAATGATTTTTTTTTTACTGAAATGAGAAAATAAATAGTAATTTGAATGACTTCTTTGTAGCATATGTAGTTTCTAACAACAATTGTGTGAAATTGAGGTATTAATTTGTGGAAAAAATTAAAAAAATAAAAATAATCTACTAGTATATATATATCTATTGTTGTTTTAACAGATTCCTAAAAAACTTTTGCATACAGTTGCACTTACACAATCCTCGAAATGAAAATTTGAGTTGACTGGTCCAAATAAATTTCTAGAGTTTATCTTATATATATATATATATCGAAATAAAAAATGAAAAATTTACTGGTCTTTGGCCAGAGGACCCTGTTTATCGTGAGGACTGCTTACAAGATTGACAAATCCAACTAACTATGGACATTGTTTTTTGGCAGGGGGTTACAATCAAACCTGCCTTTTAGGGTACTTATATATAACAAATCACTGTCTATAAAGGATAGTCACATTTTCCCCCCATTGATAAATAGTACATATAATTTTAACCTGTCTATAAAGAGCAACTGTTAATAAAGGACACATTTTCAGGTTCCCTTGTTACTCTTCATATATTCATCACTATGACTAATAAATACAATGTAGTACATAGCCTGGGTACGGTTCCCAGGGTCCAAATCCACAGAGCTGCTCAGTGTGTCCCTATGTGGTGGATAGGGGGAGCCCTCTCTCAGGTTTGTCATGTTATAATATGGAAAGTCTGGCCGTGGACCCCATAGTGGGCAACATGTTTGGAGAGTGTAACACTCTGCACGCTATAAAGATCTCTTTTGACGATTTCGAAAAAAAGACATGCATTGTAGCCACTACAAAAGACTATAAATTTGTTGTCCCTACACAGCTCTACATATTTTATACTTTGGCAGTCAAAAGTTGTTGACCCTGTTGACCCCATCCCTTCCCTCATTTATATATACATTGTATATTCTTTTTATAAATTGTTGAACTTGTTCTCATCGTGAATATAGCTTTAATACTGCTCGCTGGACGTTAAAACAATAATCAATCAATCAATCACTTAAGCATGATAAAAAATAATGAAAATACATTAATATAGTGAAGTAATTAAATGAATGTTACCACAAAAATTAAATGATTCAATGATAACATGTTTTGTGCATGGACGGAATAAAACAATACAGGAATGCTTTCTTTTAGGAAAATTAAATGATTCAATGATAACATGTTCTGTACATGGACGGAATAAAACAATACAGGAATGCTTTCTTTTAGGAAAATTAAAGCTCACAACACACTGGAAAATCTACTTTTAGTATTACTGATGTATTCTCAATACATGTACTGGTACATGTCCAATTTCTATTTGAAGGTCACTTGGATGTAACCCCAGGGATGATTCTGGTTAGAAAATAAAATAACTGGAAATCAATTAAAAATAGCTGAAACCATCAAATAGTCCGTTTTTGACCTGCTCTGATTGTGTCCAGCAACTTTTGGCAATTTCTCTCCAGAGGAAAATAACTGTAACCCCTTAATGAGTTATGTTAGATCTTTGTGTGAGACATATCAGAAACAGGGGAAGCAACTACCAATCTAATTTTAAATAAATCTGTTATTTTGCAGAGGGTGTATTTTGGCTTAAAAAAAATTCCGTCTTTTTCATGATCATGATCAAATTTACAGTACATAATCATGTTTTTTTTAAATTTTGATGCATTTAATAATTGCATATTTAACAGAATCACAAAAATTTACACTTGATAACGATATTCATAAAAGTCAATCTAATTAAGGTTAGATATTCACAATATCTTTTTTTTAAATTAATTTTTGTTGGCAAAACACTAACATCTTATGACATCCTGTATGGGGTTACGGCAAGGTTCATATTTTCAAGCGACTAATCAGCGATGACCCTACCAAATCTTGAGGTATCAATTAATCAGAGCACACACCAAGAGATGTCGTCCTATTGGTCAATATATTTAACTGCCTAGCATATGATTGAATGGTAAAAGATGAGTGAAAGGTTACCTGACATGACCCCAAACTCGATGTTGTTAGATGTCAGTGTATCTACTAAAAAATAAAAGAAAAGAAAAATACAACAAACATCTAATTTCAATTAGATTGCATAAAATTCAATATTGCTATTTTTCCTTTCCTACCTACTTGGTTTCTATAATTTGATCATAATCTTTCTGGGGAAGAGAAATCGTTATCAGTATCTCCTAACTAGTCGTCCAAAAAATAATAAAACTGAAAATTTTATAAATCAAGATTAATATTTAATAACCAGGCATAACTTCCATAATATCATTATTCTGCTAAATAGAACAAAATCGTGAGAAAGCAACAAAAAAACAATAGAAATGCTAAAGATTTCTGGTTCTTAGAGATTACTTTCTTGGGTTCAGTAAATAGAACAAAAATGAACGTATTATAAATCGTGAGAAATCAAAAACAAATGTAGAAAAGCTAAAGATTTCTATTTTAATATTACAGTTCTTAGAGATTATTTTCTTGGGTTCAGTAAATAGAACAAAAATCAACATATTATAAATCGTCAGAAATCAACAAAAATCGTAGAAATGTTAAAATTTCTATTTTAATACTACAGTTCTTAGATTATTTTCTTGGGTTCAGTAAATCGAACAAAAATCAACATATTATAAATCATGAGAAATCAACAAAAATCGTAGAAATGTTAAAATTTCTATTTTAATATTACAGTTCTTAGAGATTATTTTCTTGGGTTCAGTAAATAGAATTAAAAAAACAAGATATTATAATAAAGACGTAGATATCAAATTTAGTGCGCACGACACGGTTCTGGAATGACCTTCATCAGGTACGCTCAAAGTCGACACGTTGGAAAGCCAAATAATTTTTAAAGTTTTGGGAGCAATAAAACCAAAGGGCCTAAACAGGGTAGCCAAAATCGGCTATGGTCACCTATGCCTGAGGTAAATCGTGAGAAATAAAAAACAAACGTAGAAATGCTAAAATTTCTATATTAATATTAATATTACGGTTGTTTGAGATTATTTTCTTAGCTTCAGTAATCAAACAGTATTAAACTTGTTAACCCCTTGAGATTTACAGGCATATTACACTTTAACAAAGTCTTAATTAATTGCATATTTGTGTTGCCATGGAAATTAAAGGGAATACAAAAGTGTTTTTTTCTGAATTGTTGTTTTTTCTCTAATATACTATCAGGGGTATATGTTGCCACGGAAATAAAAAGGAATATAACAGTAAAGTCTTTTTTTCCCTGAATTGTTTTTTCTTCTCCAATATACTATCAGGAGTATCATGTAATTCAAAGTGCCAAACAGATGGAGTGAATGACAGTTGTACCACTGATTCAACAAGTGTAGTTTTTTCCCCAATTTTATCCTAGCTAGTATTTAATGATTGTACAAAAAATGTTTGAGAATTTTTGTATAATTTTTTTTTTAATACTTTCTAATACAATTTTTGTACTCTAACCAAAAAATTGACCAATCAGAACAAAGTATTTATTTGATTGGCTGTTCTTTCAAGTACGTGTACAAACTCATGCTCAAAAGTTTTATGTCCGTAAGGCCTGGATATACATATAAGCAACTGTCAAGTGTATACATTTTTTACGTAAAAAAAACCGTTGATTTGGTCAGATTTTTTTGTATTTTTTTGGGTGGAGTTGGAAAAGCAACGTTTGTTTTCACAGGTTGTGTTGTAACATAAATTGAACAGTTTTAAACACAGCATGTGTTTATATAGAGTTGGCAGTATCACATGACAGTGTGTGTTTATATAGAGTTGGCAGTATCACATTCATCGTCCAGACTCTGTAATTGTTCCTCTATTAACTGTTGTCTAAGTTCGTTTGCTCGTAACCTTTCTTGTAAATCATGCATGCTGCAACGATAAAAAACCCCAAACATTGTAATCCTAATAAATAAATTAATTTTGTCCTCTATTGTACATGTACCTAGAGAACAACATTGGTGGTGTAACGGTTAGCATGCTTGCCTCAAGTGTGAGCCCCAGTTGAGTCAATCCAAAGGTTCTAAATTTGGTATTTGTTGTTTCTCCGCTCACACAGCATTAAGGAGAAAGAGCAAAGACTGGTTGGCTTGAAATCAGCATAATGTGTCGGAGTAGAGAGACATGTGTGCCTGTGGACTGTTGCTTCAGTAATCTAGCAATATAAAAATTCAATTAAGCATGGTGGTCTAGTACAAAGCAGACATCATTTTAATCTCATCGAATGTAACTAATATAGGTAAAAAATTGCTCATTCTGGCGTTAACAATCACTCATTCACTCGCCAGATTCAATGTTGTTAAAATATGACTGTTTCAATATGTGGAAAAATATTCTAGAAATCGTCCATAATGTCAATGTGTACATCTTCAATATGTGTGCAAACAGACCTGAATCTGACTTGAAAAGAGGGGTGGCCATTGTTGGGAGTGGCCTTATAACAGGCAAGACTACTGTATTTCTATTTTCAACATAAAACAAAACAAATATTACCATTTTTCTGGCGACTTTTTGTCAGACATATTAAAAACGATTGGATCAGACTGGTATTTTCCTACTGCTGTTTCAGGCTCAATGATGTGTTCCCCTGGTAAGTGATCAGATGTTCTGCCATGTTTTTGAACTTTACCGTGTTTTCCAGGTTTAACACAATGTTTTGAAGAAATGTATTGATTTTGATTGATATCTGCAGCACTATTTTTAATTCCTTGAGGACCACTAAAAAATTCTGGATTTGAAACGTTTCTCGTTTGACCAACTGTTCTCTCTCCGTGACCACGATTTTCTTCGCTACTATCAGGTAGAATAACTTGAGGTATGTAATCCACATGTTCAACCAAATCACGTTGATTTTCGTCCATTTGAGAGGTATGATGTCCATTTTCTATTGACTGTTTTTCGTGTATAACTGAAATATGTTCAGAATGACCGCCTTTCACATCGTCTTTTGACGGAATAAAATCTGAACGACTTCTCAGAAATTCTACACTACTATGAACGTTGTCATTTTGAACAAAGTTTACATCCATTGACGGACGATTTGGATCTATCCCAGAACTCTGATAAACGGAATGGTTGCCGACAAAAGAATGGTTAAAACTGTCCATCACTCGGAATGAAGACACACTTCTTTCTAAACCAGATATACGAGCTTGTAATCTGGCAATTTCTGCATCCTGTGTAAATAAAAGTTTTCTATTATTATATACACGTATTAACTATAGGCTCAATACAGGGCCATCTTAACAGCATTATAGGCCCCCGGGCAAAGCAGTGCACTGGGGTCCATACCTACACACCCACTGTAATCCTCGATAAAATTAAACATATTCATTATATTGGTATTTCCAAAAAAATCAGTGCTTAAACATTAAAAAACATGCCATATACAACATATATAAATTAGCATGGGGCCCCCAGGAAACTGCCCAGCGTTCCCATGCATTAAAGCGGCACTGGTTCAATAGACCATTTGCTACTTTGATTATTTAAATTACACATTTTACAGGAGTTATTTCTCTTTAAGGGTCCTCTTTCATGCAAAGATCAGTGTAGATTTTTAATGTTGTAACAACTTGTGAATTTTTATTTGCTAGAAAATTATCCTCTTGATTTTTGACAAGGTTCAAATATCTACAAATTATGTGAAAATTATACTTGAATTGGTTGTCCTTTCCATTGGTTTTGCTAGACCAGGTACCCTTTTGACCCTGGTAAGGGAAATAACTCCCATAAAAAATGTGTAAAAACATAATTTTAGAATCAAATCAGGAATGGGGAAAAAGTTATATGGTGGGTTTTTTAATGGTTTCTGGTGCTTAACACCACTTTCAACAATATTTCAGTTATATCGTGGCGGTCAGTTTTATTGGTGGAGGAAACCGGAATACCCTGAGAAAACCACTGACCTGCCACAAGTCACTGACAAACTTTATCACATAATGTTATATCGAGTATACCTCGCCATGAGAAGGATTCGAACGCACAATGTTAGTGATGATAGGCAGTGATTGCATAGGTAGTTATAAATCTAACTACCTTGACAACCATGACAACCCCTCATTATCAATTTATGTACAGTGTGGATTCAGGTAGGTTTATGAAAAAATATTTTAACATTTCTTTGTTGGGTCCTTTTTCAAACACTCTCCTGCAGTGAAAAAAGACCCAACAAAGAAAGGTGTACTCGATACAACATTATGTGATGTTTGTCAGCGACTTGCGGCAGGTCGGTGGTTAAACCTGCCTGAATCCACACTGTACATAAATTGATGATAAGGGGTTGTCATGGTCGTGATCATATGGTAAATAATTTCTGATAAAACAAAAACCCATCAACTTTGTGGAGACCATCTTGGAATTCCGATCTGAGAAGATGTTTCCGTCCAATGTCGATGTTCGTCGCAATGTGATGATAATAAGTGATTAACGATGTTTTTTAAGACGAGAGGACTTTTCTCAGCCATCTTTCATCGAAGGGCAAAGCCCTGAGATGAGAGATGACTGAGAAAGGTCCTCGAGTTTTAAAAAACATCTTTAATTATTTTATCGCTATTTTGTATTCAGAATTAAATAATTTTTGTTGAGATACTGACATTTTTTTAAACACAATTAATATTTTATATTGTTAATCACTTATTATCAAGGAATTGGTAATGTGACGCCATATTAGAAAACAGCGATAATACTACGTGCGTCCTTAACAACGCTTAGCGATTAGCGATAAATGGAATCATCTAAGCCCTTACGTGATATGAAATAACTTGGTTTTAAACATCAAAGGGAAAATAAACAAAATAGCGATAACAGCTGATATGGTCGTTTGGATCATGGGTTAGGGTTATGGTGGTTAACCCCACTTTCAACGGTCAGTTTTATCATGGCGGTCAGCTTTATTGGTCTTTATCTTTTTACCTTGAAGAGCATCTCAAGCAAATCGAGGGCTGGTATCTACTCTATAGGAAACACACAAACTTGACTCATACAAGGAGGGTAAAAATACCATGAAACAAAAAAGGGGAATCGTTCCAGAATACGGAATTAATTTAGATAATAAATAGATCTGGCAAAATTCAATAAAATCGTATAATTTTACTACAGTTAAGTTATACAACCTTTAATATTAGAGATTCATTAGCAGCGTTAACGATTTTCTTTTTGGCATCCATTTCTTTGTTTATTTCCTCCAGCTGATCTTGGAGTTGTTCAAATTGTTCTTGATAATGAACTTCCAGGTCTTTTATTTGACTTTCTTTCTCCGTCAGCTCTCTCTTCAGATTTTCTTTTTCTTTCTTCAAATCTTTCATTTCATAATGTAGATTATCAATCTATATTAAAATAAAATTCATCGATGATTAGTAAATTTATCTTTTGATCTTTTCTCACGATAATATCTTTTATGAAGAAACAAGCATAATGCAAACATGTAATTGATTTCTATGTGTGACAATGTGATGTTGACAAATCCTTGATAAATATACTATTGTTGGTATGCTTGGCTTGAAATGAGATTAGACTTTATTGATAATCTATACATTTTTTCCTTTGATCTCATTGAGTAATATTGTCACTAGGCCAAAAAAAAGAATATGTGAGTTTACTGTCACATGGCAAAAAAATCTAGGGTCGGTCGGTCAGGATTTTTTTTTTTTTTAAATATCGTTAAAACCGGAAATAGTCGTTCCCAGTTCCAGAATCCGATATTTCATTTTCGAAATTTCCGGTAAGCCGTCATTTATTGAAAGCTGTTTTATGACGAATTATGCAGTTTTTCTACCTTCTTTGCTCTCAATTTCGACAAAAAGCTAGCAGTTGAATAAATAAAACATTGCTGCTGGTTAAACAACAAAAATGGTTATCCGAATTCTGTGTAAAAATTCATAGGGTTGCTAGCAAAAATTAGGGTCGGTCGGGTGACCGTAAACACACATTTTTTTTTTTGGCCCTATCATAAAACTGACTATGAAACTGAAAATTATCGGTCAGTGTGATGTTAACCACATTATGACGTTTACTGATAAATACAATAACTTCGAACTCGCTGCGATCCTAGTGATAATGTCTGTCTCAACCTTTAAAATTGCCAATATTCTATATGTACTATTTTTATCGTCTGATGGATTTATCTACCACATAAGACAATATTTGATTGGTGTACCTCTTCTTGATGTTTTGCTTTATGATGGTCAATTTCCACGTTCATCTGATCAATCTCTGACGATATTTTAGCTTCATATTGTTTCTCACGTGCTCTAGCAGCTCCAAGTTCCTCTGCAAGCCTAACTGTGTCTGTTTCTCTTGTCTGGTTTAAAAGAAAATGTACATTACTTCAAACTTCTATTACTTTCTAGTTGGGGGGGGGGGGGGGGGGGGGAGAGAGTTATGGTGTTTAACACCACTTTCAACAATATTTCAGTTATATCGTGGCGGTCAGTATTATTAACGGAGAAAACCACCGACCTATCGCAAGTCAGCCACTGACAAACTGTATCAGACAGATAATCTTGTATCGAGTACACCTCGCCATGTACGTAATTCGAACTCACAACTTTAGTGGTGACAGGCACTGATTGCAAAAGTAGTTGTAAATCCAACTATCATACGATCACGACGGCTCCGTCATTCATTTCACTTATTAAATTTCTAATAAACAGCTACACTTTATGGCCATGACCATGAGGGTTTAACAGCTACACTTTATGGACATGACCATGGGGGTTTAACAGCTACACTTTATGGCCATGACCATGAGGGTTTAACAGCTACACTTTATGGACATGACCATGAGGGTTTAACAGCTACACTTTATGGACATGACCATGGGGGTTTAACAGCTACACTTTATGGACATGACCATGAGGGTTTAACAGCTACACTTTATGGACATGACCATGAGGGTTTAACAGCTACACTTTATGGACATGACCATGGGGGTTTAACAGCTACACTTTATGGACATGACCATGAGGGTTTAACAGCTACACTTTATGGACATGACCATGAGGGTTTAACAGCTACACTTTATGGACATGACCATGAGGGTTTAACAGCTACACTTTATGGACATGACCATGAGGGTTTAACAGCTACACTTTATGGACATGACCATGAGGGTTAAACAGCTACACTTTATGGACATGACCATGGGGGTTTAACAGCTACACTTTATGGCCATGACCATGGGGGTTTAACAGCTACACTTTATGGACATGACCATGAGGGTTTAACAGCTACACTTTATGGCCATGACCATGGGGGTTTAACAGCTACACTTTATGGCCATGACCATGGGGGTTTAACAGCTACACTTTATGGCCATGACCATGAGGGTTTAACAGCTACACTTTATGGACATGACCATGAGGGTTAAACAGCTACACTTTATGGACATGACCATGAGGGTTTAACAGCTACACTTTATGGACATGACCATGAGGGTTAAACAGCTACACTTTATGGACATGACCATGAGGGTTTAACAGCTACACTTTATGACCATGAGGGTTTAACAGCTACACTTTATGGACATGACCATGAGGGTTTAACAGCTACACTTTATGACCATGAGGGTTTAACAGCTACACTTTATGGACATGACCATGAGGGTTTAACAGCTACACTTTATGGACATGACCATGAGGGTTTAACAGCTACACTTTATGGACATGACCATGAGGGTTTAACAGCTACACTTTATGGCCATGACCATGAGGGTTTAACAGCTACACTTTATGGACATGACCATGAGGGTTTAACAGCTACACTTTATGGCCATGACCATGAGGGTTTAACAGCTACACTTTATGGACATGACCATGAGGGTTTAACAGCTACACTTTATGGACATGACCATGAGGGTTTAACAGCTACACTTTATGGCCATGACCATGAGGGTTTAACAGCTACACTTTATGGCCATGACCATGAGGATTTAACAGCTACACTTTATGGACATGACCATGAGGGTTTAACAGCTACACTTTATGGACATGACCATGAGGGTTTAACAGCTACACTTTATGGCCATGACCATGAGGGTTTAACAGCTACACTTTATGGACATGACCATGAGGGTTTAACAGCTACACTTTATGGACATGACCATGAGGGTTTAACAGCTACACTTTATGGACATGACCATGAGGGTTTAACAGCTACACTTTATGGCCATGACCATGAGGGTTTAACAGCTACACTTTATGGACATGACCATGAGGGTTTAACAGCTACACTTTATGGCCATGACCATGAGGGTTTAACAGCTACACTTTATGGACATGACCATGAGGGTTTAACAGCTACACTTTATGGACATGACCATGAGGGTTTAACAGCTACACTTTATGGCCATGACCATGAGGGTTTAACAGCTACACTTTATGGCCATGACCATGAGGATTTAACAGCTACACTTTATGGACATGACCATGAGGGTTTAACAGCTACACTTTATGGCCATGACCATGAGGGTTTAACAGCTACACTTTATGGACATGACCATGAGGGTTTAACAGCTACACTTTATGGCCATGACCATGAGGGTTTAACAGCTACACTTTATGGCCATGACCATGAGGATTTAACAGCTACACTTTATGGACATGACCATGAGGGTTTAACAGCTACACTTTATGGCCATGACCATGAGGGTTTAACAGCTACACTTTATGGACATGACCATGAGGGTTTAACAGCTACACTTTATGGACATGACCATGAGGGTTTAACAGCTACACTTTATGGACATGACCATGAGGGTTTAACAGCTACACTTTATGGACATGACCATGAGGGTTTAACAGCTACACTTTATGGACATGACCATGAGGGTTTAACAGCTACACTTTATGGCCATGACCATGGGGGTTTAACAGCTACACTTTATGGACATGACCATGAGGGTTTAACAGCTACACTTTATGGACATGACCATGAGGGTTTAACAGCTACACTTTATGGACATGACCATGGGGGTTTAACAGCTACACTTTATGGACATGACCATGGGGGTTTAACAGCTACACTTTATGGACATGACCATGGGGGTTTAACAGCTACACTTTATGGACATGACCATGGGGGTTTAACAGCTACACTTTATGGACATGACCATGGGGGTTTAACAGCTACACTTTATGGACATGACCATGGGGGTTTAACAGCTACACTTTATGGACATGACCATGGGGGTTTAACAGCTACACTTTATGGACATGACCATGAGGGTTTAACAGCTACACTTTATGGCCATGACCATGAGGGTTTAACAGCTACACTTTATGGACATGACCATGAGGGTTTAACAGCTACACTTTATGGACATGACCATGAGGGTTTAACAGCTACACTTTATGGACATGACCATGAGGGTTTAACAGCTACACTTTATGGACATGACCATGGGGGTTTAACAGCTACACTTTATGGACATGACCATGAGGGTTTAACAGCTACACTTTATGGACATGACCATGAGGGTTTAACAGCTACACTTTATGGACATGACCATGAGGGTTTAACAGCTACACTTTATGGACATGACCATGAGGGTTTAACAGCTACACTTTATGGACATGACCATGAGGGTTTAACAGCTACACTTTATGGACATGACCATGAGGGTTTAACAGCTACACTTTATGGACATGACCATGAGGGTTTAACAGCTACACTTTATGGACATGACCATGGGGGTTTAACAGCTACACTTTATGGACATGACCATGGGGGTTTAACAGCTACACTTTATGGACATGACCATGGGGGTTTAACAGCTACACTTTATGGACATGACCATGGGGGTTTAACAGCTACACTTTATGGCCATGACCATGGGGGTTTAACAGCTACACTTTATGGACATGACCATGGGGGTTTAACAGCTACACTTTATGGCCATGACCATGAGAGTTTAACAGCTACACTTTATGGACATGACCATGAGGGTTTAACAGCTACACTTTATGGACATGACCATGAGGGTTTAACAGCTACACTTTATGGACATGACCATGGGGGTTTAACAGCTACACTTTATGGACATGACCATGAGGGTTTAACAGCTACACTTTATGGCCATGACCATGAGAGTTTAACAGCTACACTTTATGGACATGACCATGAGGGTTTAACAGCTACACTTTATGGACATGACCATGGGGGTTTAACAGCTACACTTTATGGCCATGACCATGAGGGTTTAACAGCTACACTTTATGGACATGACCATGAGGGTTAAACAGCTACACTTTATGGACATGACCATGAGGGTTTAACAGCTACACTTTATGGACATGACCATGAGGGTTTAACAGCTACACTTTATGGACATGACCATGGGGGTTTAACAGCTACACTTTATGGACATGACCATGAGGGTTTAACAGCTACACTTTATGGACATGAGAGTTTAACAGCTACACTTTATGGCCATGACCATGAGGGTTTAACAGCTACACTTTATGGACATGACCATGAGGGTTTAACAGCTACACTTTATGGACATGAGAGTTTAACAGCTACACTTTATGGCCATGACCATGAGGGTTTAACAGCTACACTTTATGGACATGACCATGAGGGTTTAACAGCTACACTTTATGGACATGACCATGAGGGTTTAACAGCTACACTTTATGGACATGACCATGAGGGTTTAACAGCTACACTTTATGGACATGACCATGGGGGTTTAACAGCTACACTTTATGGACATGACCATGAGGGTTTAACAGCTACACTTTATGGCCATGACCATGAGAGTTTAACAGCTACACTTTATGGACATGACCATGAGGGTTTAACAGCTACACTTTATGGACATGACCATGGGGGTTTAACAGCTACACTTTATGGCCATGACCATGAGGGTTTAACAGCTACACTTTATGGACATGACCATGAGGGTTAAACAGCTACACTTTATGGACATGACCATGAGGGTTTAACAGCTACACTTTATGGACATGACCATGAGGGTTTAACAGCTACACTTTATGGACATGACCATGGGGGTTTAACAGCTACACTTTATGGACATGACCATGAGGGTTTAACAGCTACACTTTATGGACATGAGAGTTTAACAGCTACACTTTATGGCCATGACCATGAGGGTTTAACAGCTACACTTTATGGACATGACCATGAGGGTTTAACAGCTACACTTTATGGACATGAGAGTTTAACAGCTACACTTTATGGCCATGACCATGAGGGTTTAACAGCTACACTTTATGGACATGACCATGAGGGTTTAACAGCTACACTTTATGGACATGAGAGTTTAACAGCTACACTTTATGGCCATGACCATGAGGGTTTAACAGCTACACTTTATGGACATGACCATGAGGGTTTAACAGCTACACTTTATGGACATGAGAGTTTAACAGCTACACTTTATGGCCATGACCATGAGGGTTTAACAGCTACACTTTATGGACATGACCATGAGGGTTTAACAGCTACACTTTATGGACATGAGAGTTTAACAGCTACACTTTATGGCCATGACCATGAGGGTTTAACAGCTACACTTTATGGACATGACCATGAGGGTTTAACAGCTACACTTTATGGACATGAGAGTTTAACAGCTACACTTTATGGCCATGACCATGAGGGTTTAACAGCTACACTTTATGGCCATGACCATGAGGGTTTAACAGCTACACTTTATGGACATGACCATGGGGGTTTAACAGCTACACTTTATGGACATGACCATGAGGGTTTAACAGCTACACTTTATGGACATGACCATGAGGGTTTAATACTGCCACATTTTTGTGCCTGTCACAAGCCAGGACCTGGATTTCCAATGACGTATGTTGATGTCCCCTTTTTTTTGTGCTCAGTGAGTTGAGGTGAGATGTGATTGTTCCTATTTTTTATATTGGTGGAACTGTTGACCATAAAAACAATGAACAGGACATGGATGTCCCCACTTCCAATTAAAGTAAATAGGGGCATAACTAACCTGTTGTCTATTTGTTAATTCTTCACATTCTCTCGTAAGTTTTTCATTTTCTCTGTTATTCTGTGATAACTGACGTCTGGTAGCCATAAACTCACCATGTTGTTGTTGTAATTGTTCTCTGTAAAGAAAACAGACAATTAGTATAGTTCAATCTGACTTAAGGGTTAGGGGTTAAGGTGATTTTCAACAATGTTTCAGTTATATCGTGCTCGTCAGATTTATCGGTGGAGGAAACTGGAGTACCTGGAGAAACCACCGACATGCCGCAAGTCACTGACAAACTTTATCACATAATGTTGTATCTAGAACACCTCGCCTGAGTGGTATTCGAACTCACAACGTTAGTGGTGATAGGTACTGATTGCATAGGTAGTCGTAAATCCAACTGCCATACAATCACGACCACGACTGCCCCTTGTTAACGTCAAGATTTCCTCTAGTTTACACAGTAGTAGTGATTTTGAATTACTGATTTGTCAAAGCATTATTGGTTATTTAGATTTAAAAGCATATGGTTTTAAAAATCAGCACCATATGCTTGGAGATCCAATCTCGTTTGTTTATACATGTATTGACATTGGAGATCCAGTTATCAAAAGTAGAGGGTGGGGATCCCATCTACTGGTTTAACCCTGCCACATTTGTGTGCCTGTCCTAAGCCAGGAGCTGGAATTACAATATCTTATGTCATGGTCTTTTTTTGTGTTCAGTGACTTCAGGTGAGAGTTGATGGCTTGTTTTGTTGATATTGGTGGAATTGTTGACCATCACTGTTTATACTTTCTTTTCATAATATACATGTATTTTCAGTTATCTTCTTAAAAGAAATCTTTACTTGCAATTCAAATATAAAGCTTTCCTATATACTTGAAAAGTAAAAGAAATTCACTTCGTTACTTGATCCTAATATAGTGAGTGAATGAGTGATTGTTGTTTAATGCCAACTCAGCAATTTTTCAGCTATATCATGGTGAGAACAAGTTAATTTTCAATGAGATGATGATGAGGTCCGCTTTGTACTAGACCAACAGGCTTAGTTGGATTTTCATTGTGCTAGCTCACTGAAGAATAACAGTCCCCTGATAGACATGTCTCCCAACTCGGATATCTTATCCCTAATTCTGAGCTAACCAGTCTTTGCTCTTTCCCCTAAATGCTGCATGCTTAGCCAGGAAGCAACAAATATCAATTTTATAATATTTGGTTTGACCTGATCGATCTACTCAAAGTGAGCATGCTAACCATCGACACGGTTGATCCTAATATAAACATTAGTTTACCTTGTTAGTCGTAGTTCTTGTGTTATCTCAACATTCTCGTCTTTAAGTTCATCAATTTGTAGTTTTTGTCTCTCTGTTAACTGTTAAAATAAAGATAGTACAGTGTACATAGTGAACTGTTACATAGTCTCCCTAATGTACCCTTGCTTTGGTTCCGTAAAGATATACCTTACACTAAAACAAAATATTTTAGAGTCAACTAGACACTTTTAAACCTCAAGTACATCTGAATACTGTGAAATCATTATTAATCATGGGGTTCTAATTTCCGCTGATTTCGTGATACACTTAACAAATGAAAATAAAAATTCAACGAAATACAATTTTCCCATTGCTCGTTGCCTGTTGTGTTTGAAACCAAGAATTCAAGAATCAGTGATAAATGCATTTTGTGGAAACCACAAAAATTGGTGCCAACGAATAAAAATACTTTCGCAGTAAACGTAGAAAACTGAGGGAGAAATCAAGACAATTAATATTTTTTAGATAACGGTACCTATCCCATCATACATTTAGAGTTCCATTTAAGAAATAACTGTATTGTATTTGAATAGTTGCAGACATCAATTGGGGATTTGATGGTCGAAAATACAGTTTTACTTGGCTATGTGTAAATATTTGAGATTTTCAAATCCCCAATGGACACCAGCAACTATTCAAATACAATACAGTTATTTCTATTATAATCCAAGACAAAAATATCTCTATTTGAGTTTAAGAAATGGTCTAGAAATTGCAAAAAATAAAATGCTGCAAAATATTGTTGATTACTTATTTGGCACATAAACGTCATAAAATCTTGTGACGTCATATGAAACTTTTCAGCGTAGAACATAAACACTGGACGTTATTTCGCAACATGTATGCTTCAAATTTGAATAAAATCCAACAAGAAATTATTTCAAAGGTAGGCGATGTCTTCATTTTCTATCATATTGTTTTAATTGACATGTTGGATTTCAAGAATTCAATATGGCGGCTCCTTCGCACTTGAACCCTTATGTACGAAATGTCAATTGTGGATTTGATGGCAAACATTAGCCAATAAAAAACATGTTATATAATAATTGCATTAGAATATTTATTATTCTGCTTCCTTTCTTGATATGTCCTACCTTTTCCAGTTCGTCTAACTTGAGAGTTTTAGATTGTAACTCAATCTGTTGTTTCTGTGCCACTGTATTTGTTTGATGGTACAACATCTTAGTTTCTTTAAGCTCTAACTGGGTTTCTTGTAATCTGTCGTCTAAATCGGATATCTACACAATATAAACAATAGGAAAATTAGAATTTTGTCATGCAATAGGTGAGCAAGTGATTGTAGTTTAACGCCAAATGAGCAATTTATCAGCTATATCATGGCAACAACAAGCTACATTTGAATGAGATGATGATGTGGGAAACAAATTAAAAATGAAAGGAAAATGGATTCTTACAAGATGACCATGAAATAAAATAAATGGAAGTCATCCATATGGGAAATAGAAATCACTTGTAGTAAATCAGAATGCACATTTGAAATATTTCCATAATTGAAGTTCTTAGCTGTTGACTCCTTATTAAAGAGATAAATGTACCTGTTTGATTATAATAGTTGACCTTTAATCTGGAGTAAACAGAAAAGAGCAGATTTGATATGAAAACACAAAAGTGACATAAAATGGAGTAAACAGTTAAGAGCTTTAACTAGTATATACCCCCCGCTCCCCACATCTGTCCAACCTATTTCCATAACCAAAACATTATGGATTGTTCCGACCAAAAAGGGATCCTCCTCTCTTCACCGATAAGCTGCTGATAAAATTTCAAAACATTCTGAGAAACACTACTCAAGTTATCATACGACATAGGGTAAAAATCCTATTTTCCGTCATATTAAATCCAATAACTCTGGAACGGCAAAAGTGAAAATCGTCAAAAATAAAAGGGATCCTCCTCTCTTCACTGGTAAGCTGCTGATAAAATTTCAAAACATTCTGAGAAACACTACTCAAGTCATCATACGACATAGGGTAAAAATCCTATTTTCCGTCATATCAAGTCCGATAACTCTGGAACGGAAAAAGTGAAAATCGTCAAAAATGAAAGGGATCCTCCTCTCTTCATCAGTAAACGGCTGATAAAATTTTAAAAGATTCTAAGAAACACAACTCAAGTTATCGTACGACATAGGATTGGTCTACAGACGGATGGACGGACAGACGGACGGACATGGTGAAACCAGTATACCCCCTACAACTTCGTTGCGGGGGGTATAATGAAGAAGACTTGATATGAAAACACAAAAGTGACCTAGAATGGAGGAAACAGCAAAGAGCTTCAATGAGGAAGACTTGATATGAAAACACAAAAGTGACCTAGAATGGAGTAAACAGCAAAGAGCCTCCACGAGGAAGATTTGCTATAAAAACATTAAAGTGCTCTAGAATAAAGTGTTACAAACCTGTCTTGTTCTTAGTTGACCTTAATCTGTAGTAAACCGCTAAGAGCTTCAATGAAGAAGACTTGATATGAAAACACAAAGGTGACCTAGAATGGAGTTAACAGCAAAGAGCTGCCATGATGAAGATTTGCTATAAAAACTTTAAAGTGATCTAGATTAAAGTGTTACAAACCTGCTTAGTTCTTTCCTGAATTTCAGTTTCATATTTGCGTAGTGTGGAATCTAGTCTCAATATCCTTTGTTCCATCTCATTATGGTGTTCCTTAATGGTCTGATCTAACTGTACAACCTAATGTTAATAAATAATTACAGTTAAATCTTGTTATGTTAAACTCGGTTTACTCGAAATGTTGGATAAGTCAAAATTTTTCTGAAGTCACGCTTTAAACTTAGTGCTATACAACTTAATTTACTCCTCTTATCTCAAATTTTGAAGTGTCGAAATTTCAGTTAAGTCAAAATTTTTCTGAAAACCTGTTTTAAAGTTAGTGCTTTTCAACTCTTATCTCAAATTTTGATGAGTAAAAATTTTGGTTTTCGCGAAGTAATTTTTCAGTCTCTAATATACAAATCCATTTAAAATCTTTTCGCTATGTCAAAATTATCAATTAAATCCATTACCAAATCTGTCAACAACATGGCCATCCAGTCAATTGTTTTTATCGATAAGCTTTTTTTTTTTTTTTTAAATATGTTCAATAAGGTAACAAAATACGAAAAGATGGTAGAAATAACAGAATATATAAAAAATATCATATACAGTGGAACCTGTCTAATCCAACACACCAAGGGACCAGGGAAATGTGTCGGATTGTGCAGGATGTCGGAATACTAAAATTTTACTTTTAGTTATCGGTAACAGAAATTTGCACAAATTTAACAAAAGAAGAAATTGTGTATGTTTGATTATGTAGGATGGTGTAAATTGATTGATTGGTGTTTAACGCCAGCTTTAGCAGTATTTCAGCTATATCGTTGCATGAAAATTAGGATGGTTTAAATAATTGGAACTACAATGTAAGGCCATGTAAAATTAATTATCTGGTTCTCAGATACTGACTTTCAAAAAAATGATGAGGGAGGGAGGGTATTTTGTATTGATATTCATATTGGTCCAATCTTTAGGTTCCACATTTTATCGATTGTTACCATTCGGAATTACCGGAAGTAACGACTTCATACAATCAGAGGAAAACACAAGAGTGTTCCGAATTCCTTCAACGTGAAATTGGAGTTGTCTCTCTTTGATCAATTCAAGTTAAAAGGCACGAAAATTTGAACGCAGACTTTTTTACCATTGTATTTATTTTTGTTGGGTGATAAATACAAGCCAGTGGCCAATTTTTTTTCCCGACACAGCAGTATCCGAGAACCAGATAATTAATTTTACATGGCCTAATGGGATATTTATACTATGTAGATGAAATTACATTTGATATCTAATTATATCACAATTAATATATTTAGAACAATTTCATAATCTATCAGATAATGGTTGTAGCCATGTCCTTTACAAAGAAAGTGAAAATCCTTATTAATGAGACTCTAAGGCCAAATAAAAAAATATGTGTGCTTACGGTCACCCGACCGACCCTATTTTTCAGCCGTCGACCCTAACCTTTTTTTATCGGCAAATATTCGAAATTGAGAGCAAAGAAGGTAGAAAAACTGCATAACTCGTCATAAAACAGCTTCAACAAATGACGGCCTACCAGACATTTGGAAAATGAAATACCGGAATGGGATTCCGGAACCGGAAACGACTATTTCCGTTTTGCCGATAATAATAATAAAAAAAAAAAATTAATGCCGACCGACCGACCAACCATAGATTTTTTTGACATGTGACCGTAAACACACATATTTTTTTTATTTGGCCTAATCACCTTCCAATCAATATGTTCAAATCATAATAAATTTGTGTACACAACTTGTCAATTTGTTAATGGTTTATATTTAATGATACACAGGGAAGGATGGTAATTTATTAATTAGAAGATCAACACAGGGAAGGATGGTAATTTATTAATTAGAAGATCAAAGGGTCAGATAAGACAGGATTAATTAAGCGTAATTAATAACACTGGGACTGTAAAACAGTGTCGGAAGTGACAAGTTTTGAAATACACATGGTTTTTTAACAAAGAGTGTTAAAGAAATACTTTGGGACCATGATTTTTTGTTGGATGTCGCAAGACGTCGGAATACTCAGGTGTCGGATTGCACAACTTCCACTGTATTTGTCATATACCTTATTTTTTTTGACAGTATGTCAAGTCTATTTAGACCCTACATTCCACATAGCAGTTTAGTTCAAAAATATATGTTGGTACATTCAAATTTAATAATACGGATCAAATGAATGACATTTTTTTTTGCATCCTAACAAAGTTGAATAAAAATCCAAACTTTTCTCATCTTAAAATACAATTTGCTATCCTTCCTAGAAAATTTTACCCAATTCAAACAAACGTTTTTACTTCAAATTAGCATAGTTTTGAAGTTCTATTTATAAGTACTGCTACTATAAATGATTACAAAAATAGAAACAACTTGTCTAATTTCGATTGTACATTTTGGATAATATTTTAATTTTATATCTAGGTAAAAATATCTCTAGACTCAAAAACTTTCTTCTACATAACTGTTGTGCTATGATATTCAAAAATTACCCCAGTAAAATTAATTAGGATTCTAAATATAAAAAAAAAAAACCATGAAAATAGAAACTTCATTGCCTACAATGTGGCACTCCTTGCATGATTCTTAGCTGGCAGGGGCCATCGTGGCCGTGATCGCATGGTAGGTTGATTTACAAAAACCTATGCAATCGGTGCCTATCACCACTAACGTTGTGAGTTTGAATCCCGCTCATGGCAAGGTGTACAACATTATGTGATAAAGTTTGTCAGTGACTTGCGACAGGTTGGTGGCTTTCTGCGGGTCCTCCGGTTTCAATCCACCAATAAAACTGACCGCCACCATATATTGTTGAAAGTGGCATTAAACAACCTTAAAACCAACCAAACAACCATCTTAGCTGGCTTACATTGTAAAAGATAGAAAATCTTATACATGTATTTTGTGCAATGAATGCATTCTTTAGTTTGTGCTTGCCTACAAAATTAAAATGGAATGTCACAATTTCTGCAATTCTACATGGGGAAAAACCATATGCAAATAGAAACTTCATTGCCTACGATGTACCACTTGCTGCACGGTGCTTAGCTGGCATAAAATTTACACTACAAGATAAAAAAAATCACCTACATATATTTTGTGCCTATAAATTTAAATGGAATGTAACAAATTCTGCAATTCTACAGGAAAAAAAACCCCCAAAAAACATTCTAGCTTCTAATCATCACCAATTATCAAATTAATTAATTAATTACCTCGTGGCGTTTATCATTTTCTAGCTATAATAGATATAAATAGGTTTTTAATATATTTTTTTCTTCTTTTTCTCTCCTCATTATTGTCTCCCTTGGAACACATAATCTCAAATATTTTTCAATAAAAAACAATATTTTTTAATAATTAACAATTGAAATTGGAATTTGCTTTACTATTAGTACCAAGGTGTGGTCACATGATATGATTTTACGTCTGATTTCGTAATGATTTTGCATCTGAGGAACAGTCAAACTTTCCATTCGATTTTTAATAAAAAAAATATTTTACCGCTCTCACAAAACGATTCTTATCAGACTGCCAGGTAGAAATAGGACGTCAACCAATTTTGAAACAATGTTTCGAACCAACTTTTGTATTCACAAAATATGACAATTTTTTGAAAGTGTGTCAAAAGGAAAAATACTATTGTTTTTACGACAGTGCATAAATATATTTCGCAAAGTAAACGATTTTTATAAAATTCATAAAACTCAGATATATCATGTGATTTTCTATCTAGAGTGCAACTTACAATTTCCTTTTTTTCTTTCTTCTTCCTTTAATTTTCAGTTATTTTAAACAATGTTAAATGAATTGAGTATGTTTTAATGACTATTTGCAATTTTTCGTGTGTTTTTTTTAGGAAACGGATTAATATAAGTGTTACGCTTGTTTCTGAATCCTATGTTATATTGTATTGTGAAAAAAATGTAATATGTAATTCATCAATAAAAACGTTTAAATCAAAAGGAAAAATCGGATGAACAAAATTGTATCATGTGACCGCACCTTAAACTGCAAGATATGAGGAAAAAGTGACAAACAAACAAAAAAGAAAACTAAAAATCCTATTTAAAGATAAAAGGAGAAGTCTATAATGGAAACAATATTTAGTAATTTAGACTATTTCATCAGGGATGATTCTGGAGAGAAAATAAAATAATTGATTATAAATAATTACTGAAACCATCTACAACCACTTTCAAAAAAGTTCCTTTTATTTAACTGTTCTGACTGCGCCCTGCAACTTTCTGAATGTTTTAATCAGAGGAAAATAGCTGAAATCAGTTACTTAACTGAACAAAAATCTTCCCTGTTTATTGTTATCATTTCTTAAGAGATTAAAAAAGATTTGATACCTGAGAAACTCTTTGTTGAAGTTCTAATTGTCTTTCATCTAAGGCCTGTGTTAATTCAGATACAGCATGTCTTTTCTCGTTTAATTCATCTTGTGTTTTCCTGGGTAAAATAAAGACATTCAGTATTACTACTATATAATAAAGATAATATACTAATACAGTGAAATCTGTCTAAATTGAACCTCCTTGGGACCAACTTTTATATTCAGAATAGACAGAAGTGGAGCAGGAACTGCTTACCCTTCCGAAGCATCATAGGTCACCCTCAGTTTTCAATGAGGTTTGTGTTGTTTGATCTTTAGTTTTCTGTGTAATGTTTTGTAGATCGTTGTTTATCCTTTTACTTTTGGCCATTATGTTGTCTGTTCTTCTTAGGTTTAAGGCTTCTGATTATCCCTTTGGTATCTTCAAATTGTTCTTATACAGGTTAAATTCACAAAGATTTACTACATTGGGACTATATATAAAGTTTGGTTTATACAGGATTCTGATTTCTTCGGGGTTCTGTTTAGACAGGCTTCACTGCTGAATGTGATGGATGCAGTATTTAATTTGAAAATGTATTCAGAATATTTCATGTAACTGCATAAAAAAACACTTGTGTATTCATCACTGATAGTCAAGGCCATCAAGGGAAAACAACAGTAAAAATGTTGTTTAAAACAATGAAGACCTGTATCTAAAGCTTAACGTTATCTCAGGATAACGTGTCGGACCAAACAAAAATGATTGAAAAATACTTATATAATATTTGTATAAAAATGTGTCTTGTATAATTGCATGATGGCTAGAAAATGATGAATACCTATGGCTATTCAAACACAAATAACATCAGAAAACTATTTTATAAATCATCTGACTGGTCAACTTCATCGATTTACGAATATTTAAACCAACAATACAATGTTTTCCTGCTATGCTATTAAAGAACTGCTAAAAAATATCAATATTAATATCCCCATAAAAATTTGATCTTTGATCAAAATGCATAGAAAGAAAAATATGTTGAACATGAAACTCTGCAAACAGTCTCGAAACGTCAAACCACAGATACTAATAGCCGCACAAATTTATTGGTTTACAGCAGTATATAATAAATCTTTGCCTGAGGGTGTTTTGTCACAGACTTGCAGGTCGGTGATTTTCTCCGGGTAATCCGGTTTCCTCCACCAATAAAACAATATAACTGAAATTTTGCTGAAAGTGGCGTAAAACACCATAATCACCACAAATCACTCACCTGAGGGTATCTTTCAAATCTTCGATCATTTCTTCCTTTGCTTTGCATTCATATAGAACTTTCTGTAATTGTTTACTAGTATCATCAGCCTCACTCTGAGTTTGACCTTGTGTCACCTTATAATTACAAATTTAAAGCATTTTAAATTGAAATTTATCAATATCGACAAAATATCTTTTAAATAATAAAAAAAAAAAAATTCACTCATTTGTATTTCCACTTGATATGAGGTGTCATGGCAATATTACAT
Organism: Bathymodiolus septemdierum; assembly: GCA_963383655.1. Classification (NCBI taxonomy): domain Eukaryota; kingdom Metazoa; phylum Mollusca; class Bivalvia; order Mytilida; family Modiolidae; genus Bathymodiolus; species Bathymodiolus septemdierum. The sequence goes on from OY726528.1 coordinate 57,522,235, forward strand.
ATAAGATTAAAATGTGGAAAAAAATAATGGGTAGCAAACGGATGACAGGACTGATGGCAAAAGCTCACACGACCAATTGTACCATTTCAATGCTAATTGAAATTTACATACAAGCAGTTAAGCATGTAGCCCTATCACTATAAAATATTTTCCCTCAAAACCAAATTACTTCTGGCTCTATACCACATCAGTGGTGTAATGGTTAGCATGCTCGCTCGTTCTAGCTCTGGTTGGGTCAAATCAAAGAATATAAAATTGGTATATGTTGCTTCTCCGCTAGCATGCAGTATTAAGGAGTTAGAGCAAAGACTAGTTGGATTCATCATAATTTATACAAGTGGAGCAGCATACCTACCCGTGAACTGTTGTTTCAGTGAGATAGCACTAAAAATCCAACTATTAAAGCCTGTTGGTCTAATACAAAGCAGATATCAATATCATCTCATTGAAATGCAACTTGTTCTGGAAAATTGCTCACTTGGTGTTAAATAACAATCACTCACTCACTTCTTGTTCTTAAGAAAAGTAATGGAAGCAGTCAGTTAAGACGAGAGGTGGTTGTTTGTTTTGTTAATATGGGTGGAATTGTTGACCATCAATGTTTAAACTTTCTTTTCATAACACTACAAATATTAAAATTTGCTATGACTTGAACACACTGTAATGATTAAACAGACCAAAAGACGAATTGTATAATTATTACCTATAACCTTTAAACCTCACTATCAATAATTACCTGTAACCTATTGACCTCCCATCAATAATTACCTGTAACCTTTTGACCTCACTGTCAAGTTCAGCTACAAGTTGTGTTTGTTGATCCATATCTTGTTCTCTTTGTTGAATCTGATCTTCATAATCGACAACTACAAGACAACAAAACTTAATGAATCCATTGCAAGGAGAACACTAACAATAACAGCCACAACATACTACACTATTAACACAAGGCTAGATAGATATGATTTTGTTTTCGTATTTAAGATATTTTTTGTAACATGTTACTTTTGTGATTAATCTGCACAATTAGTATGTTTAATTGAAATCAGGTGTAGACATTGTATTTGATAAAGCATAGATAATTTTAACTAGATGCAAACATATCTCAACAGGTAAATCAAGTCAGGTAGCATTAGCGTAACAGGTGTCAGCGGCATAGGTGGTTTCTTTTGTATTAACTGTATTAAAAAATAAATTAATAATTGTTGAAAGAAAGCAATTTTCCCAATATTGGAAACAACAGAAGATATTTAAAATGTAATTCAGTTTTACCTGTCACATTATCATCCATCACCTTTACCTAACAACCTCTACATTTTACCCGCTCATGGTGAGGTGTACTTGATATAACTTTGTGTGATAAAGTTTGTCAGTGACTTGCGGCAAGTCAGTGGTTTCCTTCACTAATAAATTGACCACCATGATATAGTTGAAATTTTGTTGAAAGTGGCGTTAATCATCACAACCCTAACACAACCCTTACTCCTGAACATGTTTTTCATCGCATTATGCATTTTTCTTGCATATGTCATCCTCATGAAATGGTCAAAAGTTGATGCATATTATATACTCAAAACACCTACATGAACTACATGTAGGTTTTTTTGTCTCTGAGATTTTCGGAGCCAAAAATGAGTGCAGTGAATGCACAAATGAGGATATTACATGGCTGTTTACGGTAACTTTGTTCCAACCAATTTAATACCTGTCACATTAGCACCACCACCTTTACCTAACAACCTCTATACTTACCAGATCATGGTGAGGTTGTACTCGATACAACATCATGTGATAAAGTTTGTCAGTGACTTGCGGCAGGTCAGTGGTTTTCTCCGGGTACTCTGGTTTCCTCAATCAATAAAACTGACCGCCATGATATAATTGAAATATTGTTGAAAGTGGCATTAAACACCATAATTTTAACCCTTAACCTCCCAATATAAATTTTATGTATCCACAAGAATTAAAGTGGGAGTCAATTTCACTGTATAATGAATGCCATTTTAACTGTGAAAATCCATATTCCTTTGCAGTGTGTTTTCATATGCTATGCACAATATAACTGAAATATTGTTGAAAGTGGTGTTAAACACCATAACTCCTCTATACTTACCCATTTCTATCTTCTGTTCTAGCTGTACTCTAAGATCTCTCATATCTTTCTCTATTTTTGTAATTCTGTTAGATTTCTGGTCACTACTCTCTTGTTCATCTTGTAACTGCTGTTCTAACATGTTTATTTCAGAATTCATATGTCCTTTCTCTTCTTCAAGATTCCTTCATAAGTAAAGAAAAGAATTCCCCAACAGACTTATTAAAATAAAATATCAAAACATTTGCATAAAGCTATGATTGCAAACAAAACAATGCCTGCCGCTGAATTCCATTGAGTCTTAAACATACAATTTGTCATTGAAATCAAGTCCAGATTTAATAAATAATGTTTGCCACTTAATAATAGTGAATCTAAAAATTAATCTGTTCACAAGTCAGACCAGGGATGTTCTAATATCAGCTATTCACAAGTCTGACCAGGGATGTTCTAATTTCAGCTGCTCACAAGTCAGACCAGAGATGTTCTAATATCAGCTGTTCACAAGTCGGACCAGGGATGTTCTAATATCAGCTGTTCACAAGTCAGACCAGGGATATTCTAATATCAGCTGTTCACAAGTCAGACCAGAGATGTTTTAATATCAGCTGTTCACAAGTCAGACCAGGGATGTTCTAATATCAGCTGTTCACAAGTCAGACCAGGGATGTTCACAAGTCAGACCAAGGATGTTCACAAGTCAGACCAGGGATGTTCTAATATCAGTTGTTCACAAGTCAGACCAGGGATGTTCACAAGTCAGACCAAGGATGTTCACAAGTCAGACCAGGGATGTTCTAATATCAGCTGTTCACAAGTCAGACCAGGGATGTTCTAATATCAGGGATGATTCTGGTTAGCAAATAAAATAATTGAAAATAGCTGAAACCATCTACACCCCTTTCTAAACCTCCATTTTTGACCAGTTCAGACCGTGTCCTGCCACTTTTGGAATTTTAGTGGGGTTCGTGTTACTCAATCTTTAGTTTTCTGTGTATGCTTTGTAGATCATTGTTTGTCCTTTTGTACTTTTTCTTTTGACCATTGTGTTGTCTGTTCTTCTTCGATATACGGATTCTGATTACCACTTTGGTATCTTCAAACTCTTCTTATTCATGGAACTTCGGTCCATATGAGGGGGGAGGGTGTTTAACAGCACTTTCAACAATATTTCTGTTATATCGTGGCGGTCAGTATCATTGGTGGAGGAAACTGGAGTGCCCGGAGAAAACCATTGACCAGTCACAAGTCAGTGACAAACATCAAATGAACATTCCAAGAATAAGTTACATTCTATGAGATGATAATGATGTCCGCATAGTACTAGACCAATACGCTAAGGCAGATTTTTAGAGTGCTAACTCACTGAAACCACCATCAACAGGTAGACATGTCGCTCCATTCTGAGAAATTATCCTGATTCCGAGCCAACCAGTCTTTGCACATGCTCCTTAGCGCTGCATGCTTAGCAGTGAAGCAGCAAATACCTATTTCATAGTCTTTGGTTTGACCCCAACTAAGGTTCAAACCCACAATCTACTGCACTCGAAGTGAGCACGATAACCATTAAACCACCCATGTCAGGCCTTTCAATAAGGGGCAGGAACAGGTACTTTAATACACCTAAATTGGTCTTTGATACCTCCTGATTTTAAAGTGCTATACAAGATATTCATGAAAATTCTTCAAATTTTTATAAAAAAGTAATGCCTGTCAATAGTGAAATAGTGGTAGACTTGAAAAATATTGAAAGCCCAGCGATGTGGTCTCTTATTGTAGAAAAATTTAACTGTAATATGTACCCAATCCCACTGCTTATATTAGAGCAATAAAATATGTTTAATTCAAAACAAACCTGAGAGTATCTGTCAGCTTTGTTATAGTGATAGTCCTTTCTTCTAAATCAACACACGCTTGACTTAATTTTCTTTCCATTGATTGTAATTCTGCCATGAACTGAGCTTTCTCTGTCAACGTCTGATGTTCTAATGTTGACACCTTAAAGTACAAATGTAAGGTTAAAGTTTAATGTTGACACCTTAAAGTACAAATGTAAAGTTAAAGGTTAATATTGACATCTTAAAATACAAATGTAAGATAAAAGGTTAATGTTGACAGCTTAAAGTACAAATGTAAGGTAAAAGGTTAATATTGACATCTTAAAGTACAAATGTAAGGTTAAAGGTTAATATTGACATCTTGGTATAAACATATTTTATTGGTATAACTGACATACATAAACAAAACAATAGCAATTCTACAATAGGATTCAGAAACAAGCAAATGCTTTTTTTAAATCTGTTTCCTATGAAAAACATACAAATATCACAAACAAATATATATGCATGCCGATTTAAATTTTAAACTTGTGAGAATTATTTATACATTGAGGGAGAAAAAAATGTATGTAGCATGTAGTTGAAAGCTACACAATTTACTTGAAAATAATAATACAAGAAGATTGAATAAGATTGAAAAGGTTAAAAATATTATGTAAGCATGTCAGGGTGTAAATCTTTTACTTTTTATGATAAAGGTTTGGACTGATTTAAATACTGCCTTGTTTTCTTCGTCATTTAGATTATCTGAGCCAAAAATAAGTAGATTCAGTGAAATTGTTTCAGGAATGTCCAAAAGTGAGAAGAAAAGTTGTTGTCTTAGAGTCGTGTGATGCAGACAATCTAATAAGAAATGAGATACAGTTTCAGTTATTCCACAGATACAATTTGGCGATTCAACAAGGTTTCTAATAAAGAGGTGTGCATTTAAGGCACTACAATTCATACGTAGTCTCGCATGTAATATCTGACCTAACCTACATCCAACATAATAATGGGCTGGAACTTTAGTGTTTTGACATCTTAAAATACAAATGTAAGATAAAAGGTTAATGCTGACAGCTTAAAGTACAAATGTAAGGTAAAAGGTTAATATTGACATCTTAAAGTACAAATGTAAGGTTAAAGGTTAATGTTATGGGTACTTTAACACCATTTTCAACAATACTTTATTGTGACGACATTAGATATCTACGTTTTAATTGCATAGGTAGAAATAGATAAAACTACAATTATTTTACCTGCTGATGTAATTCTGATTGGCTCTCCTCTAGTTCTGTTATACGACAGGTTCCCTGTTGCAACATGGTCTGTTGCTCAAACAATGTCTTCTCAAAATCAATATTTTCATTGTGTTTCTCTTCATGAAGTTTTCTGGCATGTTTTAACTGTCTCTCCATCTCTCGTACCTGGAAGACAATACAAAAGAAGCTCACAGGTGATATACATTATATAATACACGATTCATACATAAGATGCCAATTTTAGTCATACTAAAGTTAAAAAAAAGTTCATTTAATGAATTGAAATATTGATACCACGATATAGATGAAATACTGCTATAGTTGGCATTAGACATCAATCAATCATGAAATATTATTGTTAAATGTGTTATACATGTGTTGGTCATTTGATGTTTGGGTTATTGCCCCTTATTCAGTGGAAATAAACAGAAACTCATTTGTTTTTGCATTGTCTCAAAAATCATTGGTAATTTCACATGCATACTTTTTGTTTTTGGAATTGTTTCAGTAGATATGAGAATTAGGTATATTTTACACCTTCCCAGGAACATTGAAATAGGGTCACATAAGACAGGTGGTCACTTAATACAGGTTAAATTAATATGAAATGCACTATGAAGGGAAGTTAAAATTAAGTTTACATAATACAAGGTATTGCTTAACAAAGGTGGTTACTAAAGAATGTTTGACTGCATATCTTCAAGGTAACAACAGTATGTACTATGTTAAAATTTGAATACAAACCCGTTCTTCTTTGTAGTGGAGTTCTCTATCAAATCTTTCCTTGGAATCTTCCAATGCCTCAATGTATGATTTGATTTCTTCCCGACAGACAAGTATGGCCGTCTCCATCTGTTTTATCTGTGAGGTAGCTTCCGTCTGTTGCACGTCTAGCTGAGACAAAGCTTCACGATTCTCTTTTGATTTGATGTTCAATTTCTTTTAAAAAAAAATCATAGAAAATGAAGAAAAATCAAAGTCATTGGACGAAAAAGTACGATTTTCTCAATATCAGTATCCTGGTTAGAAAATAAAATAACTGAAATCAATTTAAAATAGCTAAAACCATCTACACCTCCTTTCAAAATTGTCATTTTTGACCTGTTCTGACCGTGTCAAGCAACTTTCGGAATACAATTATCAGAGGAAAATAGCAGAAGTCAGTTAAATAACTGAAATGAATAATCCCTGCAGTATAAATTAAAAGTTTATATCATGACGGTCAGTTTTATTGATGAAGGAAACCGGAGATCTAGGGGAAAACCACTGATGACAAACTTTATCACATAATGTTGCATCGAGTACACCTTGCCATGAGCAGGATTCGAACTCACAACTTTAGTGGTGATAGGCACTGATTACATAGTTAGTTGTAAATCCAACTACCATATGATCATGACCACGACAGCCCCTCTGATGATAATGAAATGTGCTAAACAAAAACAGAGTTTATTTATATAACAATAAAATAAATAAAATAACTTATTCAAAGGATAAAAACCGCATCAGTGGTGTAATGGTTTTTGTCACTTTTCTGCAAAGCACACAGCATTAAGGAGAAAGAGCACAGACTGATTGGCTCGGAATCAGGAAAATGTGTTCAAGTGGGGAGACATGTCTATCCATGAACTGTTGTTTCAGTGAGCTAGCACAATAAAAAATCCAACTAAGCGTGTTGGTCTAGTACAAAGGGGACCTCATTATCATTTCATTGAAACTTAACTTGTTATTGCTATGATATAGCTGAATAATTGCTGAGTTGGCATTCAACAACAATCACTCACTCACTCAAAGGATAAATTAAATTACATACCTCTCTTGTGGTCTGTAATGACTGTTCTAAGCTAGATACATGTGACGTGGTATGCTCTAAATCTCTCTTCAACTGTGACGTTTCTCGATCTTTCCCCTTTAATTCACTAGCCATTTTATCTACCTCATTCTGAAGCTGAAATGAAAATGATTCTACATTTACAGAAAATTCATAAAAGGGGACTTTCCAAGAAAAAAAAAACCACTTTTCTATTTTTTTTGTATTTATGGTAATTTTGAACAAATTTTGGCAATATTTACTGCAAATATTTAAATTTTAGAATTATCTACTTTAAATTATTATCTAATTTAGACAAAATGATAGATATTTTTTAATGAATAAATCTTCCAAAAATATTATTCCATCTATTGAAGATGGTACCTTTGACTCTAATATATCATAGGTCTGTTCTCATTCAGTATTTGTTAGCATTTGAATCACTGCATCATTTAAATAGAAACTTTGCTGTATTGTACCTTATAAGGCTCTCTATAAAAGTTACATTAATAGGTACCATGAAAAACAAACTGATTACTACTGTAACACAACCCCATCCTTTTTTACCTAAGGTGACTTACTATATCAATCTGTTTTTTTTCCTAAGGTGACTTAGTATATCAATCTGTTTTTTTCCTAAGGTGACTTACTATATCAATCTGGTTTTTTTCCTAAGGTGACTTACTATATCAATCTGTTTTTTTCCTAAGGTGACTTACTATATCAATCTGGTTTTTTTTCTAAGGTGACTTACTATATCAATCTGTTTTTTACCTAAGGTGACTTACTATATCAATCTGTTTTTTACCTAAGGTGACTTACTATATCAATCTGTTTTTTACCTAAGGTGACTTACTATATTAATCTGTTTTTTACCTAAGGTGACTTACTATATCAATCTGTTTTTCATATTCTTGAAACTGTTCTCTTTGTAACTGTTGATTTTGGTCTGTGGCTGATCTGGTTTGTTGTAAAGCCTTCTGTTTCTCATGTAACTCCTTCTGATATCTGTGAGCTTCATCCTCCTTAGCAACGACCTCTTCTTCTAATTGTTTCATACGAGCAACAATCGTAGTAAATTCCGACATTTTCTGATCTAATTGTTGTTCTAAATTTGATATCTGTGAGGTTTTCCTCCTAGACTAAAAACAAAAAGAAAGACATTGAAAAACAACCAATGCTTCTCATTAAATTATAGTTAGAAACAAATGTCTTACTCAGTTCAGTCAAAAATGGAACATTTATGAAGGCCTACTATATTGATCTTGGTTTGTATTTTGATTACTTTATTACATTTGAATAAAACATGAATGGGTCAGACTATCATATCATTAAAAAAAAACTCACTAATATTAACACCAAAATTACAACTGAAGATTTAGTTTCCCCACTTTCCCTTAGTAATTCTTACACATCTCCCCTTTCCTTTCTTCCATTCTCTTAAAAAAAAATCCAACAAATTCACAATATATGTACATATACCGTATTTTACGGACGATAGGTCGATATATTTTTTTCTCAACACGCTGGCTTCGACCTATCGTCCACATCGACCTATACAAGGATGAAGTTAACAAAATCTGGAATCCCTAAAAAAAAATCTCGATAAAAATGACGATTTTGTTTACACCTTTATTTTGCTGTAGATTTTTTTTTCTGAATAAGATTGAAATCATCGATGTTCTTGGTGTTGTTTTTGTTTTAAATAAAGCAATAAAAGTATACTACTAACAGGGGGTGCAATTCCGGGAAAAAATGTTCAACATCCGAAAAAAATCAATATTCAATGATTGAAGTGTTAGCGAAAATTAGTTCAATATTGTATTTTATATTAAAATATATACTATAAAAAATGTATGTTGTTGAAAAAAAATCATAGGGTGGATCGATTTACAATATAAAATTATTATCACAAAATATCAAAATATAGCTATAAATAGCTTTTCAATCAAACACGAGCATGCGCATGACGTTGTAGTAAAAAATGGCGGTTGCATTACATCTCACAATAAACGTGGATAACAAGCTTTTTTATACTAAATATACTAGAAAATAATTATCGATTTCGTTAAATTAGAATGTTCTACACTTGAATTGGTCAATTAGGAACAAATAAAATAATCACCATGAGATAATCAACACAGGTGAACATCGGTCGGCACTTAATTATCCTGATCAGCTGATTGAAAATTTACTGGACCGAGACGATCACATAATTTGTGTATCCTATTATTAATTAAACACAGTTTAAAGGTATGTCAATAAAACTGCACAAGGTGATACATTGTTTTGACAGCTTGATTATTTTATTGTATGAACATCCGTTTACCATCTATTTTGACGCCAACAAACGGCCTGATTTGAATGTCATCGATGTCTGGCTTTACAAACCAGACTCCTCATAAAAAACACACAACCAAAACACAAGTTTAAAATCAAAATTTTATTTAATTTAACTTTCATAACTATTTCGTTTATGACACATAAGAATAGTATTCTTGAGCTAATACTTACAGATACTTACCGAAGAACATCGTTATAGGACAAATGTTTACCGATGTACAAAAAAAAACCTGTTCCATGTGACGATACTTACCCAAGTTATCATCGGCATCCTCGACCTATCTTAGTATTTCCCCAAATTTTAGCCGAAAAGCAGCAATTCGACCTATCGTCCGTAAAATACGGTATGTAGTATAATATATGTCTAGTAATTCAACTTTTATATGATGAATCTATTAATTGGGGGAAAAAAATATAGTCCGGGGAAAATAACTCACTGCTAAAGACTTCATGGAAAATGCAGAATGAAAAATAATTGAAACAATATTTTTACTCATGTTCTGTTACTTCCATATCTGCTGCTTGACAGACAAGAGTTAGTGTTTTCAATAAATTACCTTCCGTTAACAGTAATACATGTACATGAATCTTTACGGACCAGAACTGACATTCTGGATTGACTGATCTTAAATAAGCGGTCACATGTCATATACATTTATTTTTCTTTTGACAGTTAATTACAAGTTTGACAGTAAATAATTTTAATAATCAATCTCTGAGATAATCTTCTCATATACTTTATAATGGTGGTCAGTCGGGGTCGTCGTGGCCGTGATCGTATGGTAGTGGGATTTACAACTACCTATGCAATCAGTGCTTATCACAACTAATGTTGTGAGTTCGAATCCCTCTCAATCAAGGTGTTTTGTTTTGAAAAGTTTGTCAGTGACTTGCGATAGGTAGAGGGTTTTCTCCGGGTACCCTGGTTTCCTCCACCAATAAATCTGACCGCCACGATATAACTAAAATATTGTTGAGTGTGGCATCTAACACCATAACACATAACCCATATAAAGGTGGTCAGTACCTCTCGTTCAATGGTCGTTATTTCCATACATTTCTGATTAATTTGTTCTTGAAGCTCGATCAGTTGTGTGTTTCGCTGGTTTATTCTGGTTTCTAGTGATGCATTTTGGGATTCTTTGTCAGCCAGATCTCTCTTCACCTCAGCTAACTGACCAACCAGCTTGGATTTGTCAGCCTCTAAACAGCTAATGGCAGAGTCCATTTCTTGTGCCTTACTGAGACCTGCAGAAATACAAACAATCAAATAATGCATTTGTTCTTATTTAATGGTACAAGATTGGGTTGGTTTGGTTTATGGTGTTTAACGCCACTTTCAACAATATTTCAGATATACCGTGGCAGTCAGTTTTATCACATAATGTTGTATCGAGTACACCTCACCATGAACGGGGTTCGAACTCACTAGGTTAGTGGCAATAGGCACTGATTGCACAACTACCATACGATCACGACGGCCCCTACAAGATTGTGTGAGTGAGTGATTGCTGTTTAACGCCAAATGAACAATTTTTCAGCTATATCATGGCGAGAACAGGGTACAATTTGATGAGATGATGTCCGCTTGGAATTAAACCAACACGCCGAGATGGATTTTAATAGTGCTAGCTCATTGAGACAACAGTTCGCAGGTAGACATGTTCTGAGCCAACATGTCTTTGCTCTTACTCCTTAGTGAGAGGCCATTGTGGTCGTGAGCACATGGTAGTTGGATTTATAACTACCTGTGCAATCAATGCCTATCACCACTAACGCTAGCCACCACGATATAACTGAAATATTGTTGAAAGTGGCATTAAGCACCAAAACCATAACCCTCCAGTCCTCATTAGAGTTTCGTGAGCAGTAACAAATACCAATTTTATAGTCCTCGGCTTGTCCCGATCGGGGCTCGAACCCACGATCTACCACACTTGAGGCGAGCAGGCTCACCATTACACCACTGATGCGGTTTTATACAAGATTGGAAAGCTTAAAAGTTTGAAAGTTGAATACTCATCTTGAAAAAATTACTGAAAGTGACAATAAAAACCATTATCGGCAAATTGGACATTTTCTTTTTGATGTGTGCTTTGATAAAGTCTGGATCACTGAACTGACCTTGATCCACAAAAATACTAGGTCAGTTCGTATTTCGCATGCACTAAGAACTGACTCTTGATATTGAAAATTATCAGACAATGTGATGTCAAGTACATTTTGACATCACCGATAAAAACAATAACGGCAGTTTTGAAGATCTCCACATACATTATCACTAGTATTACGGCTCATACTGTCAGACTTGCTGAAGATCTCCACATACATTATCACTAGTATTACGGCTCATACTGTCAGACTTGCTGAAGATCTCCACATACATTATCACCAGTATTACGGCTCATACTGTCAGACTTGCTGAAGATCTCCACATACATTATCACTAGTATTACGGCTCATACTGTCAGACTTGCTGAAGATCTCCACATACATTATCACTAGTATTACGGCTCATACTGTCAAGACTGGCTGAAGATCTCCACATACATTATCACTAGTATTACAGCTCATACTGTCAGACTTGCTGAAGATCTCCACATACATTATCACTAGTATTACGGCTCATACTGTCAGACTTGCTGAAGATCTCCACATACATTATCACTAGTATTACGGCTCATACTGTCAGACTTGCTGAAGATCTCCACATACATTATCACTAGTATTACGGCTCATACTGTCAGACTTGCTGAAGATCTCCACATACATTATCACTAGTATTACGGCTCATACTGTCAAGACTTGCTGAAGATCTCCACATACATTATCACTAGTATTACGGCTCATACTGTCAGACTTGCTGAAGATCTCCACATACATTATCACTAGTATTACGGCTCATACTGCCAGACTTGCTGAAGATCTCCACATACATTATCACTAGTATTACGGCTCATACTGTCAGACTTGCTGAAGATCTCCACATACATTATCACTAGTATTACGGCTCATACTGTCAGACTTGCTGAAGATCTCCACATACATTATCACTAGTATTACGGCTCATACTGTCAGACTTGCTGAAGATCTCCACATACATTATCACTAGTATTACGGCTCATACTGTCAGACTTGCTGAAGATCTCCACATACATTATCACTAGTATTACGGCTCATACTGTCAAGACTTGCTGAAGATCTCCACATACATTATCACTAGTATTACGGCTCATACTGTCAAGACTTGCTGAAGATCTCCACATACATTATCACTAGTATTACGGCTCATACTGTCAGACTTGCTGAAGATCTCCACATACATTATCACTAGTATTACGGCTCATACTGCCAGACTTGCTGAAGATCTCCACATACATTATCACTAGTATTACGGCTCATACTGTCAGACTTGCTGAAGATCTCCACATACATTATCACTAGTATTACGGCTCATACTGTCAGACTTGCTGAAGATCTCCACATACATTATCACTAGTATTACAGCTCATACTGTCAAGACTTGCTGAAGATCTCCACATACATTATCACTAGTATTACGGCTCATACTGCCAGACTTGCTGAAGATCTCCACATACATTATCACTAGTATTACAGCTCATACTGTCAGACTTGCTGAAGATCTCCACATACATTATCACTAGTATTACGGCTCATACTGTCAGACTTGCTGAAGATCTCCACATACATTATCACTAGTATTACGGCTCATACTGTCAAGACTTGCTGAAGATCTCCACATACATTATCACTAGTATTACGGCTCATACTGCCAGACTTGCTGAAGATCTCCACATACATTATCACTAGTATTACGGCTCATACTGTCAGACTTGCTGAAGATCTCCACATACATTATCACTAGTATTACTGCTCATACTGTTAGACTTGCTGAAGATCTCCACATACATTATCACTAGTATTACGGCTCATACTGTCAGACTTGCTGAAGATCTCCACATACATTATCACTAGTATTACGGCTCATACTGTCAGACTTGCTGAAGATCTCCACATACATTATCACTAGTATTACTGCTCATACTGTCAGACTTGCTGAAGATCTCCACATACATTATCACTAGTATTACGGCTCATACTGTCAAGACTTGCTGAAGATCTCCCCATACATTATCACTAGTATTACGGCTCATACTGTCAGACTTGCTGAAGATCTCCACATACATTATCACTAGTATTACGGTTCATACTGCCAGACTTGCTGAAGATCTCCACATACATTATCACTAGTATTACGGCTCATACTGTCAGACTTGCTGAAGATCTCCACATACATTATCACTAGTATTACGGCTCATACTGTCAGACTTGCTGAAGATCTCCACATACATTATCACTAGTATTACGGCTCATACTGTCAGACTTGCTGAAGATCTCCACATACATTATCACTAGTATTACGGCTCATACTGTCAAGACTTGCTGAAGATCTCCACATACATTATCACTAGTATTACGGCTCATACTGTCAGACTTGCTGAAGATCTCCACATACATTATCACTAGTATTACGGCTCATACTGCCAGACTTGCTGAAGATCTCCACATACATTATCACTAGTATTACGGCTCATACTGTCAGACTTGCTGAAGATCTCCACATACATTATCACTAGTATTACGGCTCATACTGTCAGACTTGCTGAAGATCTCCACATACATTATCACTAGTATTACAGCTCATACTGTCAAGACTTGCTGAAGATCTCCACATACATTATCACTAGTATTACGGCTCATACTGCCAGACTTGCTGAAGATCTCCACATACATTATCACTAGTATTACAGCTCATACTGTCAGACTTGCTGAAGATCTCCACATACATTATCACTAGTATTACGGCTCATACTGTCAGACTTGCTGAAGATCTCCACATACATTATCACTAGTATTACGGCTCATACTGTCAAGACTTGCTGAAGATCTCCACATACATTATCACTAGTATTACGGCTCATACTGCCAGACTTGCTGAAGATCTCCACATACATTATCACTAGTATTACGGCTCATACTGTCAGACTTGCTGAAGATCTCCACATACATTATCACTAGTATTACTGCTCATACTGTTAGACTTGCTGAAGATCTCCACATACATTATCACTAGTATTACGGCTCATACTGTCAGACTTGCTGAAGATCTCCACATACATTATCACTAGTATTACGGCTCACATACATTATCACTAGTATTACTGCTCATACTGTCAGACTTGCTGAAGATCTCCACATACATTATCACTAGTATTACGGCTCATACTGCCAGACTTGCTGAAGATCTCCACATACATTATCACTAGTATTACGGCTCATACTGTCAGACTTGCTGAAGATCTCCACATACATTATCACTAGTATTACGGCTCATACTGTCAGACTTGCTGAAGATCTCCACATACATTATCACTAGTATTACGGCTCATACTGTCAGACTTGCTGAAGATCTCCACATACATTATCACTAGTATTACGGCTCATACTGTCAGACTTGCTGAAGATCTCCACATACATTATCACTAGTATTACGGCTCATACTGTCAGACTTGCTGAAGATCTCCACATACATTATCACTAGTATTACGGCTCATACTGTCAGACTTGCTGACGATCTCCACATACATTATCACTAGTATTACGGCTCATACTGTCAGACTTGCTGAAGATCTCCACATACATTATCACTAGTATTACGGCTCATACTGTCAGATTTGCTGAAGATCTCCACATACATTATCACTAGTATTACGGCTCATACTGTCAGACTTGCTGAAGATCTCCACATACATTATCACTAGTATTACGGCTCATACTGCCAGACTTGCTGAAGATCTCCACATACATTATCACTAGTATTACGGCTCATACTGTCAAACTTGCTGAAGATCTCCACATACATTATCACTAGTATTACGGCTCATACTGTCAGACTTGCTGAAGATCTCCACATACATTATCACTAGTATTACGGCTCATACTGTCAGACTTGCTGAAGATCTCCACATATATTATCACTAGTATTACGGCTCATACTGCCAGACTTGCTGAAGATCTCCACATACATTATCACTAGTATTACGGCTCATACTGTCAGACTTGCTGAAGATCTCCACATACATTATCACTAGTATTACGGCTCATACTGCCAGACTTGCTGAAGATCTCCACATACATTATCACTAGTATTACGGCTCATACTGTCAGACTTGCTGAAGATCTCCACATACATTATCACTAGTATTACGGCTCATACTGTCAGACTTGCTGAAGATCTCCACATACATTATCACTAGTATTACGGCTCATACTGTCAGACTTGCTGAAGATCTCCACATACATTATCACTAGTATTACGGCTCATACTGTCAAGACTTGCTGAAGATCTCCACATACATTATCACTAGTATTACGGCTCATACTGTCAGACTTGCTGAAGATCTCCACATACATTATCACTAGTATTACGGCTCATACTGCCAGACTTGCTGAAGATCTCCACATACATTATCACTAGTATTACGGCTCATACTGTCAGACTTGCTGAAGATCTCCACATACATTATCACTAGTATTACGGCTCATACTGTCAGACTTGCTGAAGATCTCCACATACATTATCACTAGTATTACAGCTCATACTGTCAAGACTTGCTGAAGATCTCCACATACATTATCACTAGTATTACGGCTCATACTGCCAGACTTGCTGAAGATCTCCACATACATTATCACTAGTATTACAGCTCATACTGTCAGACTTGCTGAAGATCTCCACATACATTATCACTAGTATTACGGCTCATACTGTCAGACTTGCTGAAGATCTCCACATACATTATCACTAGTATTACGGCTCATACTGTCAAGACTTGCTGAAGATCTCCACATACATTATCACTAGTATTACGGCTCATACTGCCAGACTTGCTGAAGATCTCCACATACATTATCACTAGTATTACGGCTCATACTGTCAGACTTGCTGAAGATCTCCACATACATTATCACTAGTATTACTGCTCATACTGTCAGACTTGCTGAAGATCTCCACATACATTATCACTAGTATTACGGCTCATACTGTCAGACTTGCTGAAGATCTCCACATACATTATCACTAGTATTACAGCTCATACTGTCAAGACTTGCTGAAGATCTCCACATACATTATCACTAGTATTACGGCTCATACTGCCAGACTTGCTGAAGATCTCCACATACATTATCACTAGTATTACAGCTCATACTGTCAGACTTGCTGAAGATCTCCACATACATTATCACTAGTATTACGGCTCATACTGTCAGACTTGCTGAAGATCTCCACATACATTATCACTAGTATTACGGCTCATACTGTCAAGACTTGCTGAAGATCTCCACATACATTATCACTAGTATTACGGCTCATACTGCCAGACTTGCTGAAGATCTCCACATACATTATCACTAGTATTACGGCTCATACTGTCAGACTTGCTGAAGATCTCCACATACATTATCACTAGTATTACTGCTCATACTGTTAGACTTGCTGAAGATCTCCACATACATTATCACTAGTATTACGGCTCATACTGTCAGACTTGCTGAAGATCTCCACATACATTATCACTAGTATTACGGCTCATACTGTCAGACTTGCTGAAGATCTCCACATACATTATCACTAGTATTACTGCTCATACTGTCAGACTTGCTGAAGATCTCCACATACATTATCACTAGTATTACGGCTCATACTGCCAGACTTGCTGAAGATCTCCACATACATTATCACTAGTATTACGGCTCATACTGTCAGACTTGCTGAAGATCTCCACATACATTATCACTAGTATTACGGCTCATACTGTCAGACTTGCTGAAGATCTCCACATACATTATCACTAGTATTACGGCTCATACTGTCAGACTTGCTGAAGATCTCCACATACATTATCACTAGTATTACGGCTCATACTGTCAGACTTGCTGAAGATCTCCACATACATTATCACTAGTATTACGGCTCATACTGTCAGACTTGCTGAAGATCTCCACATACATTATCACTAGTATTACGGCTCATACTGTCAGACTTGCTGACGATCTCCACATACATTATCACTAGTATTACGGCTCATACTGTCAGACTTGCTGAAGATCTCCACATACATTATCACTAGTATTACGGCTCATACTGTCAGACTTGCTGAAGATCTCCACATACATTATCACTAGTATTACGGCTCATACTGTCAGACTTGCTGAAGATCTCCACATACATTATCACTAGTATTACGGCTCATACTGCCAGACTTGCTGAAGATCTCCACATACATTATCACTAGTATTACGGCTCATACTGTCAGACTTGCTGAAGATCTCCACATACATTATCACTAGTATTACGGCTCATACTGTCAGACTTGCTGAAGATCTCCACATACATTATCACTAGTATTACGGCTCATACTGTCAGACTTGCTGAAGATCTCCACATACATTATCACTAGTATTACGGCTCATACTGCCAGACTTGCTGAAGATCTCCACATACATTATCACTAGTATTACTGCTCATACTGTCAGACTTGCTGAAGATCTCCACATACATTATCACTAGTATTACAGCTCATACTGTCAGACTTGCTGAAGATCTCCACATACATTATCACTAGTATTACGGCTCATACTGCCAGACTTGCTGAAGATCTCCACATACATTATCACTAGTATTACGGCTCATACTGTCAGACTTGCTGAAGATCTCCACATACATTATCACTAGTATTACGGCTCATACTGCCAGACTTGCTGAAGATCTCCACATACATTATCACTAGTATTACGGCTCATACTGTCAGACTTGCTGAAGATCTCCACATACATTATCACTAGTATCCCATCTTGTCCTGACTACGATACTAACAATAATGTCTGTCTCAACCTACACAACTGCCGTTATTCTATATATAATACAACTCAACTTAAATTTTCTTGAAATAAAACGAACGCACCTTTCTGGTTGTTATCTATCAGAGATGTTAAGTCAGACTTAAGACTTTCCATCACAGCTGTCTGACTGCTGGCTTCTCTGGATTGTAACGTGGCTTGTAAACTTTGTATCTCTGCATCCTTCATGGCCAACTGCATCCTGTTATAATTAATAAGAGAGGATGAGATTGGTAAAAATTTAACATTTAATCAACGCTAAGTGGTTATTGCTGTTTTCCATTCAACAGTCACATTGAGGTCTTCAATTATAACTTATATTACATTGTAAACATTCGATCTGATTGTTTCAATTATGGTAGACTGTTGGTTCAGCTTGGTACAACAATCTTTCTTTATTAATCGTAATCAACCATTAAAAAACATGCCACCTTTAATTGTTATGTAAACAGTCATGCAGTACAGGTATTTTTCTTTTATCTGGATATAGTAATTAGGCCTAATTAAATGTTTGACACTTCGGATGAATTTGAGTTTGCTTTTGAAATGATAATTTGTACTAATTTATTATTACAGGACCATAAAAATAGTTTGACTGTTCGAGAAATTGATGTTCCAGAAATCAGGGTTTATTTGACAAGGAAATAACAGCAAAATTTAAAAAAAAAACCAGTTCGAGCGATCCATGGTGTTTGAGCCATCAGAGTTCGAGCTTACGAAGTTTGACTATATATGCATAAAGGTCGAAATATGTACCAATAGCTCATGTCCCATACTTGGGTAATTAATTGTCCACTAACCTAAGGTCCTGAAGTATAGCTCTTGCTCCACCTCTGGGAGATGTATTATCTGTATACAATGTATCATAGTCACTCTGAGTAGATTTGAAGAAACCTCCTGAAGCTCCTTGATCTTGTCGAACACTGCAGACACCACTATCATTGAAACTTGCTACTCTCTATATGTAATAAGAAAATTTTGTATCATTTAGAAAATACATTCTAAAACTATTCAAGGCAGTCACTTTCTAAATTTTATAAAATTCAAATGTTCAATTCACAGAGGTTTAGTGTTATGATGTTTAACACCACTTTCAACAATATTTCAGTTTAATCGTGGTGGTCAGTTTTATTAGTGGAGGAAAACAGAGAAAATGACCGACTTGCCGCAAAGTACTGACAAACTTGATCACATACTGTTGTATCAAGTACACCTCGACATGAATGGGGTTCAAACTCACAACATTAGTGGTGATAGGCACTGATTGCACAGGTAGTTGTAAATCCAATTATCATATGATCACGACAGCCCTACATTATATTGATGTCACTAACATCAGATGAATAAATCCTTGATAAACATACTATCATTGATATGTTTTACTCCAAATTGGATGCAATATTTCTATGTGAAATCCATTCATATAAAACAACTCACAGATAGTGTATGTATATAATAATCTTCTGTTTTATTCAAAAAGGGATAAATAAAAAATTTAATTTCTCAATTTTGTCCAGAAGACGACCTTGACAAGAATTGTTAATTTGTATAAGGACAGATTAAGCAGTATTTATAATTACAATTTGCTGTTTTGACACAACAGATTTCAATACAATAGTTCCCTTCATTAAGATCACCCCTTTTGCAATAAACTAGAGACTCAGTGGGCTGAGCCCGTGTCGCTCACCTGCCATTTTGTTTTGAAGAAACTTTATACAGAACCTTCCACAGGTGCTTCCTACCAAATTTCAAAATTTGGCAAAATAGTTTTAGAGAAGATTTTTTTTAATTGGCCAATCAAAACCAAGAACTGCCTATGGCGGCAATATTAGTTGTATGATTGGCACGAAATATGGCAATTTTGAACGGGGATCTCCAATACATCATTCCTACAAAGTAACAATTCATTGTGCCTCCTAGTTTCAGGGAAGATTTTTTAAATTTCAGCCAATCAGAAATAAGAATTGCGCATGGTGACAATGTTTTTTGTACAATCAGGATGAAATGAGGAAATCTTATAGAGAACCTTCCATAGATACTTCCTGTAATATACTAAGTATGTACTAACACTATGTTCCACTTGGCTCTGATCCTGCTGAACTTGAGAAGCCAACTGTTCTAATTGAACCAACATGGTCCTGCTCTCTTCTATTTCTTGTTGACAGGTATTTAGCTGTTCCTGTTGTCTCTTGACCTGTGATCTTAGACGTGTGTTTTCTTTTTTTACACTATCCATCATCATTAAATCATTCTCAGATTTATCTGTGAAAAATATTAACGATTAAAAAACCAAACATGTCATGAAAATGCTCATTAATCCCGTAGAAGGGGCTGTCGTGGTCGTGATCGTATGGTAGTCAGATTTATAACTACCTATGCAATCAGTGCCTAGCACCACTAACATTGTGAGTGTGAATCCCACTCAGATGAGGTGTACTCGATACAACATTATGTGATAAAGCTTGTCAGTGACTTGCCATAGGTCGGTGGTTTTCTCTGGGTACTCCGGTTTCCTCCACCAATAAAACTGATCGCCACGATATAACTGAAATACAAAAAAATGCATCGCTGAAAGTGGCATTAAACACCATAAACCAAACCCATACAGTTGAACCTTGTTAACATAGACATGGATAAGTTGTTTCCTTCGAAAGCCCAGACCACAATTAAAAATATTTCTGTTTCCCCTGTTTGGAAGTGGGTAGGTAGGTAGGCTTTTTCTTTTTTTGACGACAAAGATGTGCTCGGTAATGCGAAAATATCGATCTTTTGGCGAAACGAATCTAAAATATGGAATTTTCAGCAAAACGAATTTTGAGCGAAACGAAAAAAAAAAGTGATTGCAAATTTCCAATAAAAAAATTTCAGTCGGCCGATTTTGACAGGGTCGGTCGGGTAAGAGGAAACAAACTTATTTTTAATTTTGGCCTCAAAGTAAGCATTTTGTTCGTAGTAGTGTCTTTGCTCTTATTCCTTAAAGCTGTGTGCTCAGAGTAGAAGCAGCAAAAACAAATTTTATACTCTATGGCTTGACCTTACCAGAGCTTGAACTCACAATCTACCTAACTTAAGCCAAGCACACTAACCATTAAATTGTCTTTGAACTCTCCACATCTATACAAGATATTACTGAAATACAGTGGAACCTGTCTAATTGGACACACCAAGGGGCCAGGGAAATGTGTTGGATTGTACAGGATGTCGGCATACTCAGGTTTTATTTAGTTAACAGAAATACTTTGGGGCAATAATTTTTTGTCAGATCTCACAGGATGTCGGAAAACTCAGGTTTCGGATTGCACAAGTTCCACATGATAGCAAAAATAAGATAAACGAACAACAATGAAACACATAATACACTCTGCTTGTCCTTAATAATGTTGTTCCCAATACTAAGTTTAGATTAACACAACGGAGCACCTGAGTTCACCCCCAGTTTTTAGTGGGATTCGTGTTACTTGATCTTTAGTTTTATGTGTATTGTTTTGTAGATCGTTGTTTGTCCTTTTGTCCTTTTTCATTTTGTCATTGTGTTGTCTATCCTTCTATTTACGGATTCTGATTACTCCTTTGGTATCTTCAAACTCTTCTTAGATGTAATGTTAAACAAGTATGATTTCATTACACAGAAAACATACTAAGCTTTGCTGTAATGTTAGACAGATGTGATTTCAGATCTATGTTTTGTTGTTCTCGGTGATTCTTCTCATGCATTTCTACTCTCTCTTCTGACTGATATTGTCTGGAAAAAAAAAAGATAAAATGTTTTCAAATTTCTAGTATCACAAACAGGGATAAAACTTAACAGGGGTCCAGTAGCCCAAAATCAACAAAATTTGGCATGGACCAATGAAAATTTTCAGACTGTAGCCCAGCTGGCTGCAGAAATTTCGAATTTTTCATGTGCAACATCAGTTACTGGACCCCAAGAATATTTGCTGGGTTACTAAAATTGTTTTTATAAGGGAGACAATCTGGAAACTGCAGCAAAAATGCTAGGATTTAAATAATACCTTGACAGTCTTAAGATTATGCAAACCAACTTACAATTAAAACAGATACCGTAATTTGTAGTGCATTATACCCATTGATATATAATACGCACCAACTTGGTAATACGATGCATATCTGATTTTTTACTAGAAAGAGAATATTACATGCCTTCTTCAATTTCACGCCTTCATTAGGTGTTTAACGCCACTTTCAACACTATTTCATATTATATATACTGCGGTCAGCTTTATTGGTGGAGGAAATCGGAGTACCGGAGAAAACCATCACCCTTTATTAACTCATACATGTACATTTTCACCCCTTTATTAACTCATACATGTACATCATTTATTGACTGTATCTTTACCAACAAATTTACATTTAGCATTGTTTTAGAATTTCTTTTATACATTGCTCATATTTTATTTTTGCTATATAAAAATTGTGTTTTATTTTTGCTATGTAAAAATTGTGTTTTATTTTTGCTATATAAAAATTGTGTTTTATTTTTGCTATATAAAAACTGTGTTTTATTTTTGCTATATAAAAACTGTGTTTTATTTTTGCTATATAAAAATTGTGTTTTATTTTTGCTATATAAAAATTTTGTTTTATTTTTGCTATATAAAAATTGTGTTTTATTTTTGCTATATAAAAATTGTGTTTTATTTTTGCTATATACAGGTATAAAACAATAACCTGATGTCTGCTTGTTGATTCTTCATCTTTGACTGTAAAATAGACAGCTTCTCTAACAGTTCTTCTCGTTCTCTGTTACCATGGGAAAGACTGTCCCGCAGATAATCTTCATTTTCCTCCATCTAAAATGGAAAACAAAGGATCTCAAATTAATAAGAATTTAGTGAGTGAGTGAGTGATTGTTGTTTAACGCCAATTCAGCAATTTTTCAGCTATATCATGGCGAGAACAAGTTAATTTTTAATGAGATGATGATGAGGTCCGCTTTGTACTAGATCAAGTTGGATATTTATAGTGCTAGCTCACTGAAACAACAGTCTGCGGGTAAACATGTCGCTCCACTCAGACATATTCTGTTTCCGAGCCAACCAGTCTTTGCTCTTTTACCTTAATGCTGTGTGCTTCGCGGAGAAGCAACAAATACCAATTTTATAGTCTTTGGTTTGACCCGACCGGGACTCGAACCCAAGATCTACCGCACTCGAGGCGAGCACGCTAACCATTATGCCAACGGTGGGGTAAATAAGAATTTAAATTTATAACATTTTATTTACTGTCTCGAAGATAATATTCATTTCCTCCATCTAAAATGGAAAAAAAACGGATTCCAAATTAATAATTACTTAATTTCATAACTTTATTACTCTGACCTCTAAATTAATTTTGCAAAATTATAGACAAATTGTACGTAACCTGTAACATTAATCAGTTAGTCATCAGATAGAATACAAATTGATCATAACTCAATACACAGTAGAACAAGCTCTACAGCACATTTTCACTTTCTTGAGGGGACAATTTTAGTAGTATTTCCCATCTCAGTGCATTTGACATCTTGCTCGACAGGAGAGGTTGTCTTTGGTGGGAGTGGTCTTATAAGAGGGGTGGCCTCTCATTAGAGGGGTCAATTTTAGGAGTATTTCCCATCTCAGTGCATTTGACATCTTGCTTGACAGGAGAGGTTGTCTTTGGTGGGAGTGGTCTTATAAGAGGGGTGGCCTCTCATTAGAGGGGTCAATTTTAGGAGTATTTCATTATTTCATTGCATCTGAAATCTGGCCTGATAAGAGGGTGGGGGGTCTACCATATTAGTCTATTTCATGTGCAAGTATTCATTAACTTTAGTTCTTACTTTTCTAATCCTTTCCTGGGTTTTCTTCTGATAATCTTCTAACGTCTCCTGAGATTCTAACAAATTCTGTAATGCCTCGTCTCTCTGATTGTCAGCCCTGAAATTATATATATAGATGTTTGATGACATCATATAAATCCTAAAAAATAAGGAGCGACTTATTTCCTTAATTGTAAAAGGTAAGATGTATATTTTAAAGATAAAATTTTTATAAATTATGCATTATATTTCATATTATGTTTTATATTTTGTTTTCTGTAATCGTGGTAACCTATTTGCTATCATCTAGAAGTTGTTGAATTTTTTTAATGAAAGTATGGTCCTCATAATAAAGTAGTGCGGCACCTTAAACAAAAAGTAGCCGGTGATTTTTCCCGAAAGAATCTATGGTTCAATATGTATAACACTTACCCTTTTCTCTTCTTTCTTTCATTAGAAACATCAGATTTCAATTCATCAATTTGATTTTCAAGGTCTTTAATATTTTGTTTATTTTCATCAAGTTGTCTTTGGCTCTTTTCATATCTTTCTTCAGCATCTCTGAATAAACAAATCAATTGATTGATTGATTGACTGAATTTAATTAATTATTTATTTAATGAGGATGGTCGACAGCTAATGGCTACGAGCGGTTTTCCTCAAAGTACATACATGAGTACATAATTTGAATTAATACAATGGTTATTAAAACGACAAGATAATATATAGGGTTAGGTTTAAGGTGTTTAAATCCACTTTCAACAATATTTTAGCTATATCATGACGGTCAGTTTTATTAGTGGAGGAAACCAGAGTATCTGAAGAAAATCACTGAAGACAAGTTAGCATTCACACATGTGCCCATGACAACCAAGCTTAGTGGTTAAGGAAGTCAGAGAAAAACCACATTCAACAGTTAAGGTGGTACCATACACTTCAGGTAAAATTTGATCTGCTCATTTAATTTTCTTATTTTTTTGGCAGTGTGTTTGAATATATCCACTGTAATAAATATCAAAATTTTAACAAATTCCAACCAACAGACTCAGAGCTATAAATTCACTAGCCACATAGCAGCTTTTCTCTCTGTGGCTTTTATCACTGAGATACTTGAAATCTGCATACAAACATCATATGATCAAAACGTTCAACTGATTTTAAAGAGTTATCTCCCTGTAGTGTATGGTACCACCTTAAGTACTCAGAAAACTTTCTCACTAAAGGTATGTCAAACATACAACTTCTTGAGGTTGGTGTGAACCTGTATGTATTACATACAACTTCTTGAGGTTGGTGTGAACCTGCATGTATTACATACAACTTCTTGAGGTTGGTGTGAACCTGCATGTATTACATACAACTTCTTGAGGTTGGTGTGAACCTGCATGTATTACATACAACTTCTTGAGGTTGGTGTGAACCTGCATGTATTACATACAACTTCTTGAGGTTGGTGTGAACCTGTATGTATTACATACAACTTCTTGAGGTTGGTGTGAACCTGTATGTATTACATACAACTTCTTGAGGTTGGTGTGAACCTGCATGTATTACATACAACTTCTTGAGGTTGGTGTGAACCTGCATGTATTACATACAACTTCTTGAGGTTGGTGTGAACCTGTATGTATTACATACAACTTCTTGAGGTTGGTGTGAACCTGCATGTATTACATACAACTTCTTGAGGTTGGTGTGAACCTGTATGTATTACATACAACTTCTTGAGGTTGGTGTGAACCTGCATGTATTACATACAACTTCTTGAGGTTGGTGTGAACCTGTATGTATTACATACAACTTCTTGAGGTTGGTGTGAACCTGCATGTATTACATACAACTTCTTGAGGTTGGTGTGAACCTGCATGTATTACATACAACTTCTTGAGGTTGGTGTGAACCTGCATGTATTACATACAACTTCTTGAGGTTGGTGTGAACCTGTATGTATTACATACAACTTCTTGAGGTTGGTGTGAACCTGCATGTATTACATACAACTTCTTGAGGTTGGTGTGAACCTGTATGTATTACATACAACTTCTTGAGGTTGGTGTGAACCTGCATGTATTACATACAACTTCTTGAGGTTGGTGTGAACCTGCATGTATTACATACAACTTCTTGAGGTTGGTGTGAACCTGCATGTATTACATACAACTTCTTGAGGTTGGTGTGAACCTGCATGTATTACATACAACTTCTTGAGGTTGGTGTGAACCTGCATGTATTACATACAACTTCTTGAGGTTGGTGTGAACCTGTATGTATTACATACAACTTCTTGAGGTTGGTGTGAACCTGTATGTATTACATACAACTTCTTGAGGTTGGTGTGAACCTGCATGTATTACATACAACTTCTTGAGGTTGGTGTGAACCTGTATGTATTACATACAACTTCTTGAGGTTGGTGTGAACCTGCATGTATTACATACAACTTCTTGAGGTTGGTGTGAACCTGCATGTATTACATACAACTTCTTGAGGTTGGTGTGAACCTGTATGTATTACATATTAATTGATTGTACTTTAATGTCACGTGAGCAGTATTTAAGCTATATTCATGACAACTAACTCTGATATCGCATTGTCCATGTTTATGACGTTACTCATGTTTGTCATAGTATGTGGTCTTTTGGAGAATCCGAGTGGAAACTAACCTGTGTGGTTTGTTTTAATTTTTAGATTACATCTGTTTTGTCTTTGGAGATCCAATTATCAAGAGTGGGAGAGTTGGGATCCCAGGAACACTGGATTTCCAATGCCATATGTTGTGGTCAATGAATTGTGGTTGATCTTTTTGTTGATATTGGTTGAATTGCTGACCATCACTATTTAAACTTTCTATTCATAGAAAAACATATGACCAGAAAAATTTTGTCATCGTATAAATCAGATAAAAATGTGGTACTGGGATGGAATTTAAGTCTGCCACAGGATAAGGATAATACATGATTGATTATTGTTGTTGCAATGGGCCACATGATTAAATACAAGACCAACTAGCACACGAATCTGCAACAATTCGGTCCTCGAAATGAAAATTTGAACTTACAGGTCCAAATCAAATTCTTGCATTTATTTTCCTATAGTTCTAAATAAAAACTGAAAAATTTATTGGTCCGAACAAAGTTTTACTGGTCTTGGGCCAGAGGACCGGTGCTCTTTGTGAGGACTGCAACATACCTCAATGCTGAATCTTGTGAATCTGTTTCAGCCTGTAAACCAACAATTTTATCTTCTAAATCAGGAACTACATCCCTAAAGTCATCCAGTTCTTTACTAAGCTCATTTACCTAAAATATCAAGATGAAATACCAGTACATGAATAAGTTATTATAGAAAAAAACTTATACGGAACAAAGGAATCAAAATGGATGTTAATTTTTCTCATTAAATAAAAATATTAATTATGCACTACAGTACAGATAAAAAAAATCCAAATAACTAACATTGGATTTTTAGAGACGATACTATTTGAAATGTATTAATAGTAGGGCTATCACACAAAATATCTGAAAACAGCTTAATAGATCAATAATCGTACATATAATTGATTTAAATGTAAATATTAATTGCTAAATAAGATTATGCAGTCTGTGCCAAAAACATTTTGACAAACTAGCCCAAACCACAT
Source organism: Bathymodiolus septemdierum (assembly GCA_963383655.1). Classification (NCBI taxonomy): domain Eukaryota; kingdom Metazoa; phylum Mollusca; class Bivalvia; order Mytilida; family Modiolidae; genus Bathymodiolus; species Bathymodiolus septemdierum. Next base: position 57,549,987 of record OY726528.1, read on the forward strand.
TTTAGAAGAATTTTTTCTATTTGACTATGCAAATTTTATTCAATTTTTACTAGCCCAAACTAATTTATACTAGACTGAGGCATAGGGCTAGTGGTTTTTGGCGCAAACTGTTATGCATTCTCCATATATTTGCAAACCTCAATTTTCGATAAATCTGATTTTTTTCATACGCTTTCAACTTCATCAACAAATTTCCAATATGGCGGTAATCACTTCGTTAATCAGACCTGCTCAAACTCCATCTATTACAATTTTTCTATGGAATAAGCACACAGCATTAATAGAGAAAGAGCAAAAACGGATTGGTTTGGAATCAGGAAAATGAGCGAAGCGACCTGTTTACTTGTGAACTGTTGTTTCAGTTAGGTTGCGCTATAAAAATCCAACTAAGCGTGTTGGCCTATAACAAATCGAACACCAACATCATCTCATCGAATGTAACTTATTTTGATCATGATATAGCTGAAAAATTGCTCATTTGGCATTAAACAACAATCATTCACTCACTCCACAAGTGTTTCTTTTTTCTATGCATACTCTTTTTGAATGAAATATTTACCTTTGATTTAGCACCAAGTAATTCACGGCTACACCTTTCAGTCTCTACTAAGAGTTTCTGATTCTGTAACAACAACTTCCTGTTAGCCTCTTTTAGATATTCTGTTGGCTCATTGTCATTCTTACGGTGACCTTCCAGCATACTGTAGCTATGCGAGTGTCTGTCATCTTTTCCAGAAAACTAATGAAAACATTAAATTATATTCGTAAGAACTCAAATCGACTTCTGCTTATGTAATGATGTTTGTGTATTTCTTACAATACCGTAAACGGCCATATATCAGCCGCAGAAATTTACCCAGAACAGGATTTTTATATGATATAAATGTATTTTTTAATAAAATGATGTAAATACTTATCTTGATAAACATCTTTATTTTTTTATGTCATCGTTTTTATATGTTTTTACCATAAAATGCTACTAGGATTTTGTAATTAAGGAAAGAAAGTAACCATTAATACAGGCCACAATTAAACCTATTCTTTACTTGACCATAATGTTGTTTTATGAAATTTTTTTTTTTTTTAAATTCCAGACCTTCCTACCATATTTTTTTTTTTTTTACATAAAACCTGAAACACACACATTATTTTTTTTACAGTAGTGGTTTAATAAATAAATGACAAACCCTTGGTTTACTAGGAGTACTTGATACAGGATTTACTCGTTCAAACCCAGCATAAGATGATTCAGGAAGCGTGGCTAATCCTGAAGCTAGACTGTCCCTGTCATCAACAATATCAGGATTCTCCATCAGCTCGTCCATTGTTAGAGGGAACAGTTTATCTGGATGACTCGCTACTGTACTTATACTTTCAACGTCGTCATCTTGACTGAAAAAATTAAAGAAGATAAGTAGTCCAATATCTGATTGTATTCCTTAAATACAAATAGTGAACACTGTCTAAACTGAATCTCGCTTGAATCAGCTTTTGTTTGCAGAATAGACATCTATTCGGCTTATACAGGTATAAAACAAACAAAGATTTTCTATATTGGGACTTTACCTAAATTTCACTTTGTACATGATTTTATTTATTCAGGGTTCAATTTAAACAGGTTTAAGTGTAGGTTAAAAATGGATGAACAGCACAAAAAAAAACATAAATAAATTCAGGCTTTTGTATAAGTTCATGTATAAGTATAACTCATTAGCAACAGACTACACATTATTCAATTTTATCTATTATCTAGATACAAGTTAAATGTTATAGAATTAAGACATAATTTCTATGCTGCAGGGTACAACTACTCTGAAAGGGACACCCCCTAAATGTGTGGGATAATTCAAATACACAACTCGCCCTTGGGATGGGAAGTAGTAAGTGCCTTGTATATAGAGAATGCCACAGGACTTGCACGTGAAAGACAACTTGCAGTAACTCTTAAATAATATCTTTGAAATGTTTGAAACAAGGTGAACAATTGAAATAATTAAACACTATTAACATAATTTTGAATACAATGGATGGTACTACATTGTACAGTTGTGCAGGTTTCTGTTCAATTATGTCTTCTTGAATAATAATGAAAACATATGCTGTACTTGTTACTCCGCCCCTCAAAATGTCAAAGAAAAACTAGATGTAAACAAACAGTATCTAGGATTATTACTTGTTTTCTTGATGATCGATACATGTATACTGTAACTTGATTCATTTAGTTATCAAAATATTCTTCTTTGATTGTATGGTCATACTGGGTGTCTATATTTTGGCTATACTACATTGATTTGGTTTAGGTTTATGGTGTTAAACGCCACTTTCAATAATATTTCAGTTATACCATGACGGCATGTTTTATTGGTGGAGGAAACCGAGTACCCTGAGAAAACCATCAACCTGTCGCAAGTCACTGACAAACTTTATCACATAATGTTGTGTGTATCGAGTACACCTCACCTTGAACAGGGTTCAAACTCACAACTTTAGTGGTGATAGGCACGGTATTGCACAGGCAGGGTTGTAAATCCAATTACCATACGATCATGACGGCCCCCTAAATTATATTAGTGCTTAAGGTATTTGGCGTTTTTCTATATATACATCTACTATTATTGAAATAAATATTTCTTATTCTATCATCGTATTACAATCGCATTGGTGGCGTAATTTGGTTAGCGCACTCGTCATGAGTCCGGTAGATCATGGGTTCGAGCCTCGGTCAGGTCAAACCAAAGACTATAAAATTGGTATTTGTTGCTTCTCCGCTAAGCACACAGCATTAAGGAGAAAGAGCAAAGACTGGTTGGCTTGGAATCAGAATAATGTGTCTTAGTGGAGCGACATGTCTACCTGTGAACTGTTGTTTCAGTGAGCTAGCACTATAAAAAAAATCCAACTCAACGTGTTGGTCTAGAATAAAGAGGACCTCATCATCATCTCATTGAAAATTAACTTGTTCTCACCATGATATAGCTGAAAAATTGCTGAATTGGCATTAAACAACAATCACTCACTCACTCATCGAATTGCAGTAAAATAATTGATGGAAATAGACTAATAGATATCTTAAAATATGCTTTGAGATGCTCATTGTATTTCTTAATGTGTTCGGTGTTGTTTATAAGGGGTTCTGTAGTATTTAGTCTTTTTAGAGGTAATATGACGCACCCTTTAGGCCTTTTTGTATTTTCTATGATTCACAAAGGTCTTTATTTATGCAAGTGTGAAATGTCAAGTTAAAACCTCAGATCTGTGAACAACTTCACAAGGCACAACTATTCAGTTAATGTATGCCTTTGTACACACTTACACAAATCTATGTTGCTCTCTATTTTCAATCTTGGACAGTTTTTTCAAGTTTTTCTCAGTTTCAAGCAATCGTCTCCTAAGATCGTGTACATTGTGCATTAGCAGAGCTTGTGGTTCAAAATCTTCCATCTTTTGTCGATCCTATAAATTTATTCGGCATCTTGATTAAAGGGAAATTGTTTATAAAAGGCAGACATGCGTTCTGTTGACATTTTTAAAACAGGCTGCAACATGAAAATAGTGTGATTATTGACATTTGTAACTGACGAGTGACGTATAAATTAAACAGCATTTGATAGCAATATTTAAAGATCAGAATTTAGGAGAAAACAGTGTTGGGATATTTTGAAATTGTTTCGGGATGCTGTAAACTGTTGCAAAACGCAAGAACAATTCAAATTTTTCTGACAGCCGCGTTTTACTACGATTGGAGACAGCAACAAACCAAGAATATTTTGGAATCACCGGGGTGTTTTATTTGATAAGGATTTTGCATTGTGCAGTCAAGCACTAAAGTAGCATGTAAATAACATATCTATTAACGAAAAACTCGAAAATGTAGAGTATGACTAGTAACGATCTCAAATTTTGAAGAGAAGTTTTCTATTCTAAGAAGAAAAATCTTCGCTAACGCCGTAAATATACAAACACATCACTAAAATCTACGATTACGTTTTTTGCTTTATTTATCAATGAAATAAAATTTGAATAATCTTACCATGTTTATAATTTTACGACATTTTGAGATCATTCAAATGTTAGATCAATTTATTTTCTTCTTCTTCCCGTCTGGAGTTTACTCTAGGTTGGGTGTTGATCGACACCATATTTGTCCTGATTAGTGGACTAATGTTTTTACTGACGATCGGTAATCCAATGGGTACAAATTGTTCTCCGCTATATGCTGAATTGTTTCTACCCGCTTATGAGTTAGGCTTCATTCAGGGGGTTCTCAAAAATAAAGATAGAAATTAGCCCACACCTTAAATTTCAATATACAAATATAGATGATGTTATGTGATTGAACAAATCTCAATTCGGTGACTGTATCTCATCAACCCAAATGAGCTTGAAGTAGATGACTACCGACACTCAAAAGTCTGTTTCGGCTACTTTGTCCTTTGCTTTGAATTCGAAAGAAGAAGAAAAAACTACGACAAACGTGATGACTTTACTTTTCAAACAATTAACATCCCCGGCATTCACCAGTAACAATATTCCAGCAGCATCAGCTGCGTATGAGGTAAACATTTCAAAACTCGTGCGGTATTCAAAGGCTTGAGCTTAGATACAGGGATTTTCTAGATAGAGCTCAGCTATTCAAACAAGGTCATTACGGTTTTCACAGTTTTCCGGTTGTTGACTGATTTTGTCTGTTTATATAATTATGAGTTTTGACTTTCCCTTTGTAAGATTGTTCGAAGTTCGGTAATTTTGTTATTACCCTTATGGCTACGACGTTGCTCCAAGCTCAGTGAAGTCATCGGTACAAAAATTATACAGTCGTCATCACGAAGTAGCGGATCGCTACGAAATATCAATTTCTCGAATGACAATGGATCTTTGGCCTTTTATGTAATTTTGTTGTCTCTCCTCAAATACCGACAAGACCTTTACCGTACTTGACTATATGAGTAACTGGGCGGGTGTCTTATTATATGAAACAGGAACTGCTTATACCCTTCGCTAGCACCTGGATTCACCGCCAGTTTTTTTGGTGGGACTGTATTACTCATCTTTTTATTTTTTAATGTGTTGTGGTTTTTGCTTTGTTTGTTTTGCATTTTTTTTTTTTTTTGGCCCCCGGTGCTGCCTGTGTCTCTAGATCCCATTCTTGATTGCTCCATGAGATTTCCCTAACGCTTAGAAATGTTAATCATCACCTTCATCGAAGATTGTATTATAAAATATAACTGTATCCATTTATCGTTCTAATTTGATAAAGCGACTAACTTTACTACAGTTTTTTCTGCTAAAAGCCATGTGAGCTACTGTCATCACTTGACATCCGTCGTCATCGTCCGATTCTTTGGTGTAACCTTTTTACATGTCAATCCGGCTTCTTCTCTGAAAATCACTTAATCAATTGGAGCATAACTTGTCTAGAATTGTCAATCCATGTTTCTTGAGATTTTTTTTTTAATCTCAAAGATCGTTTTCTCTAGACTCACATGGCAGAACGACATATCCAGAAATTGATGGTACTTTCCTCATAAATATTCATCATATTTAAATTAGATATTGATCACATGACTGCAGTTTCAAGCTTGATGGATCATTTATTAGATTTGTCAAAAAATAGCATACAGTACGGAAATTCAATGTATCCGTCAATGATTCGAAAATTAAAAGTTATTGTTTATTTCCGCAAAGTTTTTCTTCTGTCAAAATTCAAATATTTTTGTTTTGTAACGATTTTAGACATGTCTTTGATATCGCGATCATGCAAAAATGATCATATTATATTTAATGTGGGAACCCCGAGTTTAGAAGCGAGAAATATAAGGTTAGTCAATATAATTACATATATTATTGAGGAATCTAAATTAATTTCAGAAAATATGTCGCCAAATGTCATTCATTGCTAAATTTTGTGTCACACGCCACCAGTTTCATGTATTTCAGACATTTTTACATAGGCTCTTAAGGCCAAATAAGGGTTCGTCGCCTCAGATTTTCATTTAGTCCAGGAACCTCGAATATTTAATTGTTTTCATTAATTTTTATTTCATTTAATTCAGCTTGATTCAATGTATCATTTTCAAGTTCAGAAAATGACACACATGCAATTATGAATGATATCGTCTATATAGATCATATGAAAATTGCAGACGTCCTGGTGTCGCCATCTTAGATATGCAAATGAGCAAAGTACCCATCATTTCTGGCTATGAACTGTTACATGATGGGAATGTTTTGCAAATGGTCCTCTGTCAATTCTGTGTTTTTTGGTTCAGATCGGAAATTCAAAATGGCTTCCACAAAGTTTCCACCAATCGAAATTAATTTCCAGTTTCTACCATGTTTTCTTGTTGGATGAAGATGATGAAATGAAGAATTGTCATAAAGGACAGCGCAATCATCATTCCTGCAAAATGTGGTTGCAATGGGCCCACTAGTTTTAGAGAAGATATTTTAGAATTACCCATAGTGGCCATGTTTTTGTCCGATCAAGATGAATTGAGTTTTTCCCCCCATATATATGACATCACTGACATCATTCCCGCAAAGGTTGGTTCCAAATGTCACAATGTTGTTAGAAGTTGTAGAGAAGAGAATATAGAATCAAAACGTGAAATGTAAATTTATGCTGACAAAGACTGACAGACAACGGACACAAAATGATTGCAATAGCATACATGACCCTCTGGATCGGATGAACTAATATACTGTCTGTTTGTTAGAACACATAATATTTGCTAATTTATGTTAATCTTTTCGAATTTACTGATATTTTAACCAGTATAAAACTGAGCAAATTGAAAGTAGTAATTAAGCATCGCATTTATTCCATGTTTTTATTTTACACATGTTTTGAATTTTCTCTTAAATTCTATGATTGATTGATTGATTGTTGTTTAACATCCAGCGAGCAATTTTTCAGCTATATTCAGGACGAGAACATTTAAAAATTTAAACGCCACGGGACTCGAAACAAGGAAAGATGATGGGTAGGGACGGATAATTTTGCCAGTGCAACAGGTCTCTTATGGACCACTACACTGGGTTCTTTAACGTGCGGAGAGGGTGGCAATCTCTCAACACGGGACCTCGGTTTTATTTACGTCTCATCCGCAGGACGGGTTGGTTGTGAATTTTACATCCCGCACAACCGACGGACGCCCCTTCAAGCCGAAGAAGCTCTCGGTCCCATTTCTATACCCCGGGGTTCCCGCGGGGTTGACCCCCTTTTAGAGAACTAGTGCCTCTAGGGCGGAGAAACCTGGTGCCTATTCTACCCCCGGCACACCCTCCATGAGGGGGTTTAATTAATTCCGTATGTGCTAATTGGAGATGAGGCATATATCAATTTTAATGATTTCCCTTTAAACGAGAGCGTATACGAGAGAACACGAGACCGTCAATTGTAGAGACGAGAGGTATATTATCGTCACCATCGGACACCTATTGTACAAGATGAAAAGAAAAGAAAATCCGATTTTTGCTTTGTGTTTTCAAATTCGATATTTTGTATGCTAGTGTGGTAGACGGGGAACGAAATTTTTGACTTTAATGTACCCACCGAACATATACCTAAATTATATATCATTGGAAAGAAGAATTCATACTCTATCCAGATAGTCGGGTCGTAAAAACGGGAACTGGATTGCATTTCCTTAAAAAGGGAAATAATCGTTCTACCCAAAATTTTAAGAAAATATATGAGTTATAACTTTTGGGTTGCTCCCCTTGAATTCAGTTCCCACAAAGGGATGAAATTATCGTTTTTGCAAAATTTGGTAAACACTATTAAGTCTTTCATATAGACTTTAAAGTTTAGTTGTGAAAAAAATGTGTATTTTTGTAGGTTTTGATGACATAGTCAGTTTCCTTCACATTTTTAATGTCGCCAATAGGGACCTGACCTTGACCTTTGTATGGAAACGTCTTGACCTGAATGTGCTTTAATTAGTTGATGATAACATTGATACTATTTTTTACAACGAAATTTAACTTCTATTTCACAAATTAAAAATTCTCTGTCGTATAGAAAAAGGGGGGTGTGCGTCCTTCACTAGTACATAAACATCATTGTTCTTGTTCCTGTCACTGATATGACTGTGTGGTATTCTTAATCAATGTTTTTGCTCCGCGTTCGTTACAACGAATGTTGTATAACCTAAAGAGGTCATAAAACACCAAAATAAGCATATATAAGTCGATAGCAACACATTTATATTAGTTAGTATAAATAGGACTATCCTGGTTCAAATCAAATGACAGAACAACATCGCTATCTAACTACAAAATGACTATTGTGGATTTGTCACGACATTACATGGCAGATAATTTTTGTCCACAACAACAAAGCCTTGTAAAAATCTACTAAATTTCAGACATCATGACCATCGTCTTACAGTAAGGTAACATTCTTTGTTATGGCATTTTTACATATGTCGCTACCCGGGCATAACAGGGACAAAGATCTGTGCACGACAGAATCAGTTCAAAACAAACACAGCTACTGGAACAATTTGATTTGCCTTTGCAACTGCACACGAGATCCTGCAGAAAGTCTGATGACATTTGTCCCCGGAGGAAGACAGGTACCAGACCACCTTTGTCTTCCCATCCGAACATTAAAGGAGACCTAACAGGGGACTGCGCTTTTTGTGAGGATTTCCAGATATAGGTCTGCAAATATGCTCTTAGTACATGCTGATAGAATGTCGCTTCGCATGGTGGTAACTTGGCCAGGCTTGCTTCTTTTTTTGTTGCAAGTCGAACTCTGAATTTATTGAGATTAGAGTAATCTGCTCGTAGATTGACTTTTTGGATAGTCTTCAGTTGAGATTTTCAGCTTCTCAATATCACGTCTTAAAATACATACAGCAGAGTGTAAAATTTGTTCATCAGAAATACCTTCAACATCAACTTGAAAATTATTTTCCAACTCCGAGGCTTTAAATTTGGACTTGTATTTACCTGCCGCGGCAATAGCATCGCCTAATGAAAGCTTGACACTAAAGACAAGATTTGACATTCCATGGCCCCGCTGAGTATGTATAACTATAGAACCAGCATAATGTTTAACTAGCCTGTCTTGTAACTTGGCAGATGAGTAGGTACCTGTGTCTGCGGGTAGATATGCTTTGTATTTTTCAGGTAATTGTGTCGTCCGAAAAACCTTTTTGTGAACGACTAAATCATCGTTGATTTCATGAATTAAATTCTGGAAGGCGATTTCGTTACTAGAAAGATCAGAATCCTGTTTCTGTTCGTTTTTCGGGGAACTCTTTAACAAATATTTAGTCATGCACCCGTTGTGATAAACTCCTTTCAGAACAAAATCGTTGAACAATTCAACACGCGAACCAGTCTATCATCATTTTGACTCAATGCGCACTCCATCAACTTGTTCACACGCTCACCGGATGCAATTTTATGTACTTTAAAATCTTTCTTGAATGTTTTATTTTAACAAATGAAACAAAAATCCCACTGAATGGGCTCGTACTGGAAGCGTGTTACGACACTTGTTTGTGACATAGTTGAAACTTGTTCAGTACTTGTAAAAATTTATCTGATCTGTTTTGAAAACACTGCAGTTTTGTTTACTTGTATATTTTCTATAGCAATTACGGCGGTAAACAACTTTAATTTTACGTGATATAAAATTGTCCATTGTGGACATTTCCTGCAAAATACGAGAATACACCTCATCTCTTCTAATTTCCATCGATCTTACAAAACTATCTTTGCCTACATCTCGCATACAAATCACAGGTTCTGCATTGGAACATTGACATATAATGCATTGCTCCCAGTTCAACGTTTCTTTTCTCCTTTTTGGACTAGAAGGAGAAAGTTTCAAAGGACTACCGAAAAATGCCATCATACGGAATATGAACGTGTCTGTCCGGTTAAATTCTGGTACTACAATAACCTAATTACTAATCAACAAAATACACTGATTATCGACAAACAAACGACAAAAACAACGCCAAATGAAGTCTAAAAACCTCAGTAAACAGTGTGCGAAAAGCCGAACACTTAATGAAATAAATCAGAAACTAACCCATTTCATTCAAAGAAGACAACGTGCTATTTAATGATTCGAAGATCAGTCGAACTATATTTATAGAATCGGAAACGGGGTATCAAATTTCCGCGTATAAAAGGCATTAAATGAGAGAGGAAACAAACAAAAAATAGCATTTTTCTGCGTATCTGCAAGTATCTATGATATGAAATTTGGCATGAATTTTTGGACTAATGTAACGTTACTTTATCAATACTAAAAATGTACGGAAAACACACAAAACTAAAAGAGAAAACTTGTCTTATTTTCCACCAAAATAAAGGGTATTTTGAGAGGCTAGTTATATTAAATCAGACGAGAATTAACTGTTCTTTTTCATCTATTGATACAATTAAATGTCTGTTTAATTGTGTAATATATATTTTTTATCGATAAACGATCACGTGTTATAGATATGAAATGTTAATTTCACCTGGTCAACTATGTATCAGTTGGGTACCTTCGGAAAACCAAAATTTCCAAGAAAAGTTGTCTTACGATATTTTTACGACCCACTTAATTTGAAAATATAGACATTTTTCTATCGAATGAACATAGTTTTATCTATATGTTATTTCGGTACATTAAACTCTGAATTCATGCATCTTTTCAGTCATCATCTACGCTACTATGCTTAGTGTTAGACAGTGCTAAAAATTAAATATGCTACGCGTTTTCTATATCTGGCTCCACCGTTGGCAATACCCATTCCCGACAACCCTAGACGTCTTTTGTATAAATATCTCGCAAAGTGCGCACATATTAACTTGTAAATTCAAACTAAGTAAAATGGTAACTTACAAAAGCGTACACGATTTCTGACGCAGAAATCTTGAATGGAGGACTATTGGACAGTGTACTGAAATGCGAATTATGGAGAAATATATATATAGTCAAATCAAGGACGTCCTTGATCAAATAAATGCTGAACAAGCATGCAGCTTTGTTTCACTTAACTCAAGGATTTGTATAGTAGTTCTACTATACAATTCCTTGCTTAACTGGTGAAAATTATTTGAATATTTTGAAAAATGAAAAACTTTAGACATCATTGAAATATTAATGTTCCGATTCAGAAATAGTCGTATGCACGGTATGTTATTTTGTGTAGTTTTATTCTGCAACCAAATATCGAATTTTACGTTACTTTTACTTTGGACCCTTTGCACATTATATTGCTAATTAATATTTTGGGTTTCTTGTTAGATCATTTCCTCTCTTTTTCTTCACGCAAAACTCCCGAGCAACTTCCTTTTCCGCCTGTTAAAAGGGCCCTTAAACCGAAGCTATCTGGAATTACGGGAAATAATTCCATAAATCTCAAACCATGGTGAGACTTGTTTCTCTTCTGAAATTTAATTAATAAATTTGAAATATCCAGGTTTCAAATATACAAAAGTTAGCAACCGATGGCGATTTATTACCCAGATAGTTGTTGATTGAAATTGGTTGTCTGGTTTTCCTGTTTTCCAGTTCCACGTGTGTTTTGATCAAAATACAACTCTGCAGCATGATAATTTGACGGGAAACATTGTTGACAGCTTTGCTATGTTAATGTAAACTTTAATCCTGCTTTAAAAGCGAAATCAGACTTTCTATCGGGTGGCCCCGTTGCATTTTCGACTAAAAGTTGTTAAAAAAAAAAGGGGTGTATTTTGTTAAAAACAATTATCTCTGCATATCAAAATAAAATGCAATAGGCCTCACCTTACTGGTACATTTAAAGAGACGCTGTCTGAAATTTCTAATGCATTTGAGTTTGGCATGCATAATTTAAATTAATCTCGTTGAGATTAGGATTCTGAAGAAATTTTCTGTCTGTTCTTCATCCTAATCTCGTTTCAAGCCCTATCAAGGGTATTCTGGAAATTTTAAATTTGACACCCCCCCCCCCCCCCCCCCGGTGCATTCCGATGGATATTTTGGCATGGACGGATTGTGTCAGATCAAGTGCAGGTAAGATTTCATAAATAGACATATTTTCTAGTTCAAATCTGCATATATAGCGTATATCCGACAAAATAATCCAAAATCTACTTTAAGGTGACCGCCATTTTACTGAACTCTAGAACTATACTACGCATACATGTTAACCTCTGGGAACTGCTAGGGGGAGATCTCCCCCCTACCAACTCTTCTAAGGGGGAGATTTGTGCGTCGCCTTTAAACGCACAAAATTGTACCTTGTAGTTGCATACATGTGATAAGAGTTGCTATGCTACAACTGGAGATTTGGTCTCTTTAACTGGAGATTTTTTATCGACGTATTTGATGCATGTTTTTATTGTTAATTGATGTTTTCTATTTTGTTTGTTTCAGTATTGAACCAACTGCATCCCATTTCAATATATATTGTTTACATTTCTGTCTTATTAGTAGTGTTTCATATGATGAATGAAGGATAAAAACTGTATTTATAATTTATTCATAATCAAAGCAATAACAATGAAGACATAATGCTCTGAAAAATAAAGTCATAGAGCACTAAAATTAAAAAGTCACTCTGCTGCTGGTGCGTTGGGTGATAGCATACGTTTTGGCATTTTTGTGGTTTATCAATTCCATCCTGGAACTTAGTCCTTAAATAATACTTTGATCGGCTTTGGTCCCAAACAAGCCATAACAACTCAATCCGAGATGAATTCATTGCACGTTTGATCGAAATAAGAAGTTTTCCTCGGCATCAAAAGTTGTCCGACTCCTGTTTGCACAACGGTTTATAACTATTTTTAATTGCCGCTATCACACTTCTAATCATATAAGCGTGTGCCACAAACCCACTTCCTTATCCCCAATTAACTGTCAATCAATGGATAATTGTTGTATAATCATCAACACCTTAATTAATCTCCATGACCCAATTTACATGTAAAGGTGTCAAACAGATCAATAACCGGATATCATTTAAACACCTTTACCATTTGTTACTCTCGGCGTTTTTCATCAGCGCGGGAGTTCCAAATGGGGAATTTCCAGAAATATTGATCGCAAAATGTAGGTCAAAATTTTATTGTACTTGATTTTTTTGTTGGGGGAGATCGTGCGGGAGATTAATGTCTCCCGCGCATGAGACCCAGTCCATGCGGGAGATGAGGCTCTTACGCGGGAGACTCCCGCGAAAAGGGGGAGGGTTAACAGGTATGACTACGTGATCAAAAATCGTGATGTATTTTGGTATAGTCTGTTTCGAAGTTCGAGATGTCGATGTCAAATATTATATTATAATTTAAAAATCCCATATACACTGCTTGAAATTTTGTAATTTTGTTATAAATATTTTATTAAAACCCAATCAACAGCCCATAAAAGATATGCTTGCATATACACAATAAATAATTGACATCGACCTTTCATTTAGAAACATGCTGTAACAAAATTTGTGACGATTTTGATCACGTGGTGTAGTTCATGAGTTCAGTAAAATGGCGGTCAACTTAAAGTAGATTTTGGATTATTTTGTCGGATATACGCTGTAAAAGGTAAGGAAATATCAATATTTTTGCAGATTTGAACTAGAAAATATGTCTATTTATGAAATCTTACCAGCACTTGATCTGACACAATCCGTCCATGCCAAAATATCCATCGGAATGCACCGGGGGGTCAAATTAAAAATTTCCAGAATACCCTTGATAGGGCTTGAAACGAGATTAGAATGAAGAACTGACAGAAAATTTCTTCGGAATCCTAATCTCAACGAGATTAAATTTAAATATATTGTTGAGATTTGTCTCGGTGTGCTATTTTGCCTTTGGGCTTTGTATCCTTCACTACATCTTGCCACTATGCTGTTTATACATTTATTATAGAAATTAAAAGTCGGTCCCACTGGTCCATATCTTATAAAGCACTGGCCACTGATTGGCAGTGATTGCGTTGGACCACAGTATCTTGACGTTTTATCTAGCGAAATAATAGAGAAAAATCTGTATAATATATATAAAAGACGAGTAATGAAGCAAGTTTTATTTAGCCAATGTGCCCATAACTTCCGGTTCGGCAGCAAATAAAGTAGACAATAAAACTATTCCAAAAACGGAAATGACCTGAACAATTTTCCGGGTTCATCGGGGGGAAAAAAGGTGCAACTGCTCATTTTTTGAGATCGATTAAGAAATGGACGCCATCTTATTGATTATCGGCATTGTTTACAGAGTTTTCCGAATCGTCGTTAAATCAGTACAACAATGCACTTAATTCTTATTTTCTGTGAATCTGCATTTAGTCGGCGTTAATTACAGACAAAGAACCATGCAAGTTTGCAGTTAATAAGCAACAAAATACAAATCATTCGTTTTTACCTGTCACTAGAAAGGTCAGTTGCATATGGAGAAAGTGAGGTCAAATTATTTTCTTGCAAGGAAATAATAAATCTATGGTAATTTTCGTTCTCAAAAGGCAAAAAGTGGTACGATAAGCTGTTTAATGTGAAATATTTACCTTTATTTCATCATTTTAAACCTATTTACCAATTTCCAAAACATATATAATTTTTTTGGTCAAAATCGTAGCTGGTGCCTCTTTAAGTGGGAGATCTCAAAATAGAATGGAGGCGGGGGAGAAACATTTGTTATTGTTTAAAAAGTAACCTTTAAATTTTTTTTCAGGGGTTTGTAAAAATTGTGAAAAACAAAGCATATTTCAAGAGATTTGAAGTTAAATTTAGAAGGAGGCGAGGTTTGTATAATTAAAAAAAAATTGTTGAGTTGTCATAACATTGTACATGTATGAAAGACACTTTTGTCTTATTTGAAGTGGAAAGTTAAATTTGGCATGTTCAACTACTTTATTCATGTGTCTTGTCTAAAGCTAGGGATTGTTTGTGGTTCCTTGAATATCTTATATTTTCTAGAAATTGTATTAGCATGTTTTGCTTTAAATAAGAATTACTTTTAAAAATAAAGTTTTCAGTGTTTTGTTTGAAAAATTTTTTTTTTTGGAATTTTGTGAAAACTAGAAAAAAAAAATATGTTTTTTTCCATTTCAATATGCATATAACATATATTGGAATTATTTATTATTTATCAATCTTTCAAAATGGTTTGATTTTTATTGAATGAGTACAGTTTTGTTTGTTTTTTTATTTCAGAGGGTAGGACAGATTATTATGCCAGAAAACGCCTCACTATTCAAGAGAAAAATAAGTACAACACCCCCAAGTATAGGATGATTGTACGTTTTACAAACAAAGATATCGTCTGTCAGGTAAGTTATTGACCATATTTTGTTATGGATTTGTCTTTCATCAACTGTAGACAGCAAGTTTGTCATATCCTTGATACTGTTTTCTTTATATATTGATGCAAATACCTGTATATCAGTCTTCACGCTAAGCCACTTGCCCTAAGACCTTGACAAGTAAAACTGGATTCAGACAAGTAAAAATTATGGAAGAATTTGTTTGAATAAATAGATATTTTTTTCTAAATTTGGCTTTCGGGCAAATGGGAGAAAAAAAATGAAGGCAAAGACTGATATATGATCCTATTTGTAGAAACACCTTTCCAATCTGGAATCTTCAGGGTTTAATAATAATAAAAAAAAGCTTCATATGTGATATTTTCAACATACTTGGACGAATTTAGCAGGAATTTTTTAACCTTCAGGCTCGATCGTACATGTAGGACGTACCCATTCTTGAAAACATATATTCACTCTCCCAAAAATATGCAATTTAGATTAAAAAAAAAGAATATCACTTAAATTTTGTGAAATTTATTTCTCCTCGGTCCTTGTGGCAAATTATTTTATATCCTTTTTTTTTTTTTTTTTTTTTTTTTTTTTTTTTGGATATTGGCTAGTGTTAATTTTCTTCCAATTATATAAGGGATCGTCTTGGTTGTGATCGTATGGCAATTGGATTTACAACTACCTCTGCAATCAATGCCTATAACCACTAAAGTTGTGGGTTCGAACCCTGTCGTGGCGAGGTGTACTCGATACAACATTATGTGATAAGTTAATTGCGATAGGTCAGTGGTTTTCTCCGGATACTCTGGTTTCCTCCACCAATAAAACTGACCGCCACCATATAGCTGAAATATTGTTGAAAATGGCATTAAGCACCATAAAACAACCACCAAAAAAACAAACATCCCATTATATACTTGTACACTGTATGTCAATTGTCAAATTTAATCTGTTGTACTTTTCAGATAGCGTACGCCAGAATAGAGGGAGATCACATTATATGTGCAGCATATTCTCACGAACTTCCTCGGTATGGCGTCAAGGTCGGGCTAACTAATTATGCAGCGGCTTATTGTACAGGACTTTTACTGGCCAGAAGAGTAAGTTAGCCTTGAAGTTGTTATGTAAGAATTTGATTTAATCTGAAGACCTATGAGTGGTTTTAAAAAGAAAAACTATTATTGTCATTGCAAGATATTTAAAAACAAAATTGGAATGAATTAGTAAAATGAGAATTTCTATTTATGTTCATGGTAAATTCCTGTGGGTTAACCCGTTTTCATGTAGAATTTCTCTTCCAGCCAATTTATAGCGAGGATGCATATTTTGATTTTTAAAAAAAATCGCATTAAAATCTTATCAGAAACCAGAGTTAAGATGATCTTAGGTTGATCCATTTTTTTCTATCCAGCAAATGTCCAAGATGGTTGCCATAAACTAAGAAGAAATTTCATTAAGCAGAGCTTCAGATAAGCTGCGTATTTGCGTTTTTTACGCTATGAAAACGAGTAAAAACGCATGTATTATCAGATCAGAGTGTACACATTATGCATACATATTGCTGTGTAAGCAAACTTTCCAAATTCTGAGCGTACTTGTACAGTCGTGTACATAACAATACATTTTTGTCTGAGAGAAATTCCCCTTTATACTTTTCGAAGGAGAGAGCGTATACATCCGAGGGGTAGCTAATGTTTGCCTTTCTAAGCATCGATGTCAAAAGAGATCTGATTGGATGTTTACGATAAATCATCCAAATGCGGTCAATATTACAAATAAATGCGGTTTACGTAATAAGTAAGAACTAAAACGAAAGTAAATTTGGGAACACGTTTGTTGAAAATGAGGGATTACCGAAAATGAGCAAGAACATGAATAAGCACGCTACTAAGTGCAAGAGCGCTACGGAAAATTCTATTCTTAAATTCCTGACAATTTCATCTGTGTCTAGTGACAGTATAGTTAAAGGAATCATTGATGACATCAAAACGGCTGTGAAAACTGTCGAAGTTGAAGAGCAAAAAAACAAAATATTTACAACATTTTATTAATAAACATGACACAATCGTGTCAAATTAAACAGAGATATACATTTCACTTGCATCCTGCGTTTATTGAATAACACTTGTGTCAAACATAATTTTTAAAGTGTACATGTAAGCAATCTTTTCTGAAGTAGAGAGTACAACAGTGCAAAGGAAATATGCAAATACCCATCATTTTCAAAAGTAGGGGGTAATTACCCTTTGGACTTGAAAATTATTTGGAGCTCTGATTAAGTGTCGAAAAAGAATCTGCTGAAATTTGAAGTTTAGCATAAAGTCAACATTGAAAACTAGATGAGTAATTACAGCCCTGTGGGAGCGTCTAGTCTTTGCAATTCTAAAAATTCTAAATTGAAAACAGATATGATAGAAATCAACATTATTTACACAAGTTAAAATACCGAGTGCTGACCCGAACCATATTCATGTAGCAGTCAAAAGTAGTACTGATTGAAATAAAGCAGTTGTTCTACTTTTACATTGTATTGAAGTGTTATTACAGTCCTCGAAATGAAAATTTGAATTAACTGGTCCAAATCAAATTATTGAATTAATTTTTTTATAGTTCTAAATGATAACTGGAAAATTTACTGGTCTTGGGTTGGAGTACCGGTGCTCATCGTGAGGACTGATTATTATTTCCATGAAGTACATGTAATTATTATTCTGTGAAACTGCTAATTTTAAGCAACTTCAAAGATGATTACAGTCCTCACGATGAGCACCGGTTCTCTGACCAAAGACCAGTAAAACTTTATTCTTATCTACTTTTTTTTCCTAATTATACCAAAAAAATTTTTTTTTTATCACATATATCAATAGTAAACAATTTTAAACTCTGCAAAATACCTCTTTTCTCATCTTTTATATTCTTAAAAAAAACAACCTTCACTGCAATATACATATGATTATTTATTGGAAAAGATTGTAAGAAGATTTAATTGTACTTTACTATATAGATTGTATGATGTTTTATATGTTATTATATTATTGTACTCTATTCTGTATTGATGTATTTTGCAGTTGAGAAAAAAAAGAAAGAAAAAAACACTTTGTTCGAACTAGTAAAATTTTCATTTTTTTTTTTTTTTTGGAGAACTATATATAATAAATAAAAAATTTCGCTTCAAGGACTGTGTTACTTTTATTAAAGATGATTCTTCCCTAGCACATAATAATAGTTGATAATAACATGTTTCTTCTTCTTGTAGCTTTTGAGGCAACTGAAGCTTGATAAAGTTTATCAAGGTCAACCAGAGGTCGATGGTGATGAGTTCAGTAACGAGGATGTTGATGGTGAACCAGGTGCATTCAGATGTTACTTGGATGTTGGTCTGTTCAGAACAACAACTGGTGCACGTGTCTTTGGAGCCATGAAGGGAGCTGTGGATGGAGGTCTTGACATTCCACATAGGTAAAAGTAATAACACGTTATTCTGCATGGTTAAAACTTCTTTATCGAAATGAGTCGACAGCATCAGCGGTGTAATGGTTAGCGTACTCACCTCGAGTGCAGTAGATCATGGGTTTGAGTCCGAATGGAGCGACATGTCTGCAGACTTGTATCAGTGAGCAAGCAATATAGCATGTTGATCTAGTAGAAAGGGATCATCATCTCGTTGAAATGTAACTTGTTCTTGCCATGATATAGCTGAAAAATTGCTCTATTTGGCATTAAACAGCAATCACTCACTCACTCTTTGATAATGTAAATATTGTAAAATAAGATTGATTACACACTTGTTTCACAAGCAAAGTAGGTAAACAAATTTAGAAAATGTGAAAATAAATATTGGACAAATTATTAAATACCAGATAAATGTCAAACCATTATTTACCATTTTACAGGGGGCCATCGTGGTGGTGATCGTATGGTAGTTGGATTTATAACTACCTGTGCAATCAGTGCCTATCACCACATATATCAGTTCAATCCCGCTCAGGTGAGGTGAACTTGATACAACACATGAACACATTTCTCAAGACGAATAACATATTTTGTAAATGGAAATTGTTAGTAAATATTGTGGGAAAGAATTATTTATATGATTTAATTTGAATATTTTAGCAACAAGCGATTCCCTGGATTTGATGGTGAGAGTGGTGAATTCACTGCTGATGTTCACAGAGAACACATCTTTGGTCAACATGTTGCCAAATACATGACAACACTTCAAGAGGATGACGACGATGGTTTCAAAAAACAATTCTCACAGTTTATTAAAAATGGAGTAACCTCTGAATCCGTAAGTATCAGTTATATCTGTGTCGGTCCTGTCAGACATAACCAGCAAAATTTGGGCAGATTTTGCCAAACACTGACACAAGATTGGTATTTTGCAATAGAAAATTAATGAGGACTGACACCAAACCCATATGCAATTTCACGAACCCTGGTCCATGATGAAATCTTGTGTATTGTACTTCAAATAAGAATCTCAAATTGATATTTCCAGAAATGAGTCTGTTATCAGTTTTTGCACACACAAAAATTCTCAAGAAGTTTGTAATCAGAACGCTTTTATTACATGAGCAGGTCTAAACTATTAGATCATATTTCAATAATTGCCTAAGGCCATATTATTATTATTATCGGCAAAACCGGAAATAGTCGTTCCGGAATCCGATTCCGGTATGTCATTTTCGAAATTTCCGGTAAAATGACAAATTATGCAGTTTTTCTACCTTCTTTGCTCTCAATTTCGACAAAAAGCTAGCAGTTGAATAAATAAAACATTGCTGCTGGTTAAACAACAAAAATGGTTATCCGAATTCTGTAAAAATTCATAGGGTCGCTAGCAAAAATTAGGGTAGGTCGGGTGACCGTAAACACACATATTTTTTTTTTTTTTTGGCCTAATACATAATTTCATACTGGTTTGTCTCCTGTGTCATTTCAAATAAACTCAAATGATCTCTTCTAAAATACTGGTTTTCTCCTGGTACTCCGGTTTCAAAGACTTCAAGTCAGTTTGTGTCTCATAAAATCAGGGACCCTAACCATATCATCCTGAAATTCTAGCCTGTTTGTATCTCATAAAATCAGGGACCCTAACAATATCATCCTGAAATTCTAGCCTGTTTGTATCTCATAAAATCAGGGACCCAAACAATATCATCCTGAAATTCTAGCCTGTGTCATAAAATCAGGGACCTTAACAATACCATCCTGAAATTCTAGCCTGTGTCATAAAATCAGGGACCCTAACAATATCATCCTGAAATTCTAGGCTGCTATGATACCTTTCAATAATGAATTGATTTATTGTGTTTATCATTACAGATAGATTAGTGTGATAAATTTCCCAATATGTTCTAAAAACAAAATCCCAATTTGCAGGACTTGCCACATTTAGTAAAAACAGGGTGACCTCTCTCTGTGAGACTTCTGAAAAGTTAGCAATATTTTTGCGTTTCTTTCCGCGCTACTGCATGTCCCCCTACATTTCACAAACATGCTGCACAACAATCTTAAAAAGGATGCAATCAACGAATTTGGAATATAAGATATTGAATATCAAACCCTGTGTGGATCAAATTTTAGGAACATGTGAGTTCCTTTTACATAAATATTGCAGGAAAAGTATGATTATTGGTGAAAAAATACTGACTGGGCGATTTATATGAAACCAGGAGGAAAAAGTTGCCGTCTTCAATTGGTTTGGCGAGTCCCGATTTGGTTTTAAAAAATTCCCAATTTTATACTGAGTCCCATTTCAAACCATGTGGAATCATTCCTGCGATTCACTAGAAATTTATTTAATGACAAGCTTAATTGTTTCCACATTTATTTGTTTTCCCTTCATTGATTTGTTGTTGTTGACAGATTGAAGCTATGTACAAAAAAGCCCATGCTGCAATAAGAGCCGATCCAGAAGCAAAATCTAAACCAGCAAAGGAGGTTACAAAGAAGAGGTCAGTATATCTTCCCTATCTTTATCATCAGTATCAATCACTACCAGAGTTGTCTTTCCTTGATCTCACATCAACCTCTAAAAGACTCGAATAATTCATATTTACTTGCTGGAATATGGAAATAAAAAAGACAGAATTTATCATAACAGAAATAACATTGACTGGATGGTATTCTGTTCAGTAGTGTTGGGAATCAACTAGAAAAAAGTAATCTGGTTAATAGAATGCCTGTCACCGATTTGATTTTCGATTAAAATTGGAATGTGTTTTTTGTAAAAGAAGTTTACTGGTCACAAGAGTTTTGGAGTCGTGACTGTCTTCCCTCGTGCTAACCTCCGTGAATTTTGAAACATTATAATCTATTGTCGTTAAAATTCAAATAATAATCGATGATCGACCACTACTGTTCAAACTATGATATAGTTTAGAATACCACAAATTTTAACCGTGCATGGTAAAGAAATAATCTGAAACCATTCCATTTTCAATTTTGAAGAATATATTTTCTTTCCTACTCACTAGGAAATAATTTAATAAATACACAAGTGAAAAATCCTATTGACCACATTTTCCTATTTTGTATGGAAGCAGTTCATACTGAAATTGTTCATTTTTCACTCTCTTTCAACACTTTTATAACATTCTGGGATTATTATTTAAGTTTGCAAGTCATTCCTGACTATGGCAAGGTGTACTTGATAGATAGATTGATTGATTGATGTTTAATGCCAACTTAAGCAGTATTTCAGCTATATCGTGGCATGATAGACCTTTATGTAAAACATTTGTCCATTGTGGCGGATTGATGGGTTTTGTTCTGTACAGTGATTTCTTTTCACAAATAAAATAAACTGTCGCCCGTGCCGGATTTACCTCTAGGCTGAAGTATAGTGCCTCATCCGACCAATAATAATTTTGATAGTTATAGGTCTTTCTTCCATATGCTGTCATAACACACTGTAATCCTAATCTCTTAAGTTCATTTTGTTTAAAACACTCTTCCTCTAGTCATGAGGGTGTGGTTAGGAGTGCCCTCAAAAGTGAAATAGCCTAGGGTCCCACTTCATCTAAATTTGGCACTGACTAGGAATATAGTTGAAATATCATTGAAAGTAGTGTTAATTTTGATCCTTAAAGAGAATCATTAATATATATATCTTAATTTCTTTACAGATGGAACCGAGCTAAACTAGCATCAGCTCAAAGAAAGGATAGAGTTAAACAGAAAAAAGCTGCATTTATAAAAAAGAATCAAAGCGATGATTAGAGACTAATATAAATAAAATCTGTCCTACCTAAAGAAAAATGTGTCACTTTTAAGTGTGCTGGGATAATTTTTGTTCAGTTATTTAACTGATTTCAGCTATTTTCCTCTGAAACAAAAATTCTGAAAGTTGCAGGATACAGTTGGAACAGGTCTGAAATGACCTTTTTGAAAGGGTCGTAGATGATTTCAGCTATTTTCATTGATTTTCAGTTATTTTATTTTCTAACCAGAATCATCCCAGGGTGTGGAATGTCTTGCCCAAGTTAACAAAAGGATGTTGGAACAAATTGTTAGCTTCAAAATGTATCCCAAATCCTTCCGTCTTGTCATGTGAGACATTGGCGTTGCTGTTCTTTGTTTTCTAAGAATAGTTTGAAGATACCAATGGGGTAATACAAAGGCCTAAATCAAAGAAGGAACAGACAATACTATGACCAAAAGAAACAGACAATTCTATGACCAAAAGAAACAGACAATACTATGACCAAAAGAAACAGACAATACTATGACCAAAAGAAACAGACAATACTATGACCAAAAGAAGTAACAGACAATACTATGACCAAAAGAAACAGACAATACTATGACCAAAAGAAACAGACACTACTATGACCAAAAGAAGTAACAGACAAATACTATGACCAAAAGAAACAGACAATACTATGACCAAAAGAAACAGACAATACTATGACCAAAAGAAGTAACAGACAATACTATGACCAAAAGAAACAGACAATACTATGACCAAAAGAAGAAACAGACAATACTATGACCAAAAGAAACAGACAATACTATGACCAAAAGAAACAGACAATACTATGACCAAAAGAAACAGACAATACTATGACCAAAAGAAGTAACAGACAATACTATGACCAAAAGAAACAGACAATACTATGACCAAAAGAAACAGACAAACGATGATCTACAAAACACTACACAGAAAACAAAAGATTTGAGCAACACAAACCCTACTAAAAACTGTTGGTAAACTCAGGGGCTCCATATGGGTAAACCTTCTGTTCCACTGGTGATACCTGTCGTGTAACAAACCCAGTGATGGGTTATGAATTAGGATAGGACTGAATTGTGATTACGATAAGTGGAACATATCTGTGGTCGTTTGTGATACATATTCTGTAACGGTTAAGTCATGGTTTGGTTTTATGGTGTTTAATGCCACTTTCAACAATATTTCAGTTATATGGTGGATGAAACCAGAGAACCCGGAGAAAACCACTGACTTGTCGTAAGTCACTGACAAAGTTTATCACATAATGTTATACACCTCGCCCTGACTGGGATTCGAACTCGCAACATCAGTGGTAATAGGCACTGATTGCATAGGTAGTTGTAAATCCAACTACCATGCAATCAGTGGCAACTAAATATGCCCAGTTGGAATTGCACAATGCACATAGTTGTTGGTATTTAACTAAGATTGTAAGTGGACATAATTGTTTATCATCTCTGATTTCCCCCTGTAACATTCATTCATTTAAAACCACAACTTTTCAACAAATTATACAGAGGTAATTTCTTCACCAATTTTTGATCACAAGAGCAAACATTGGTTATGCTTCCGATTACTCTATACTTGTCGCCCATGGGTCAACTAGCACGGGTGATCAGCTCTGGATTACTTGCTATGAAGTTTTTCAGCATAATCTTCATATAATTGTCTGATTTAAGATTTTGTTTAAAAATCATTAGTTAAACATAAATCTTAAAAAACGTGACGCACTACTATATAATTATACAGCATCGGTGGTGTATTGGTTAGTTGCTCGCCTCCAGTGAGGTAGATCTGGGTTCTAGCCCCAGTCGGGTCAAACCTTGGACTATTTGTTGCTTCTCTGCTAAGAACGCAGCATTAAGGAGAAAGAGCAAAGACTGGTTGACTAGGAATCAGGAATAATGTGTCCCAAGTGGAATTATGAGGAACTGCAATTTGTCTCATGAATGAAACTTTTATTATTATTGACCAAAATATGACTAGGAGAATTTATAGAGGCATCAAAAGTTCAACACAATTGAAAGCGGGTGTTTAAAAGTACATTGTACACGGCTGGTAATCGGCACAAGCAGAACAGTTGGTTCTGCAAAGAAATTCGTGAGGATAACTTCCGGTGTTGGTGGAGGAGAGTTCAGGAAGACTCTTTGCAAGGTATGTACATGTCAAAAATTGAAATTTTCTTTTTTACTGCTCGAATATTGCAAAATCAGAGAATGCTATGCTGTGGCGAATGCTTTCACGATTAGAAACATGCATAGTTTATTCTTGTATATGAAGTGTAACTCTCGCAAAATCAATCGTCCCACGAAAAACATGACGAAAATTGTGACACTCATACATTTCTAAGTTGTTCTTGACAAAGATGCAAGTTAAATTTTCAATATTTTTTCATCATGGGAGTCTAAATGTAATCGGGAATAAATTCCGATTCGTAGGAAGTAAATTGAAGTCTAGATAAATCTACAAACTGTCAATTTTCTCGTTTTCCTGCTTGAGGAGATCGGTTCTGATAGAGCACATTGCGAATGCATGAGGAGATTTGCTAGTTTTGGTACGACACATGTAATCCACTGTATAATCACAAATTTTGCATGTCTGTCTGGTAATAAATTCACGAACTGATGCCCTTCTTCCCGTCGGGTTTTTAAAAGTATAAAAGTAATATTTCATTGTTCATGGGCTGTCCACCTAGAAAGAAACATTTCATTTAAGGAATCAATTCATAATTGTAACTGCGGTTTCCCATGATTTAACTTGTCATTATTAATCATTTGTTGTTTGTAACAACTTCCATTGTGTATTGGATACACAAGATTAACTTCCCTTATATCTGTACATTGGAAAAAATTGAAAATGCACTGTAAGATAATTTTATAATCAAATTTAATGTGAATCATATCTTTATTATTTCTAATACAAATGATACACTCTAAATTAAATATCATACAGTTGAGAATAATATTAATTTGTGGTTTGTTTTTCTAGTGTGTTATGTGTACACACTTGTTAATAAAAAAGATCTCTGTTAGTAGTGGTTACAAGATGTAAAACACTTTACCGATTTTAAGGATATGTCCACAGTTTAATTGACATCTTGTGTTTAATTTATTCATGACTACTAGCACTAAGTGAATGTTTATTTACGTTAGACCTATGTATGTGCTGAAATCAATGAATATTATAACTTTTGTAGATCTGCGGTGAAGTTTTCGTCATCTTTAATAAAAAGGTTGCGCCGAATAGATGTGTAAACCCGTTTGAAAGGATATAAATATTTTGAAATTGAAAGACTTTTTTAATAAACTTGGTGTCCTGATTGATGGGGATTTTAAATTTGGTGTACTGCTACTTGTTTTTGTTCGTTTCCTTGGCATCTATATCGAAATGGTTTTTTGTAAAGAGTCAATGTCAGTCCCCTTTTCCTCTTTCCCTTGAATCCTGGCATCTCCTGAAAGTGGACAGAGAATAGTTTATTTTTATTACAGTATTTATCAGTTTTGTGTTTAAAAGTGTCAATATATCAATTTTGCAGAAAACAATTAACAAAACTAGCAAATCTCCTCGTGCATTCTCAATATGCTCTATCAGAATCGATCTCCTCAAGCAGGAAAACGCGAAAATTGACAGTTTGTAGATTTATCTAGACTTCAATTTACTTCTGACGAATCGGAATTTATCCCCGATTACACTTAGACTCCCATGATGAAAACATATTGAAAATTTAACTTGCATCTTTGTCAAGAACAACTTAGAAATGTAAGAGTGTCACAATTTCCGTCCTTTTTTCGTGGGACGATTGATTTTGCGAGAGTTACACTTCATATACAAGAATAAACTATGCATGTTTCTAATCGTGAAAGCATTCGCCACAGCATAGCATTCTCTGATTTTGCAATATTCGAGCAGTAAAAAAGAACATTTCAATTTTTGACATGTACATACCTTGCGAAGCGTCTTCGTGAACTCTCCTCCACCAACACCGGAAGTTATCCTCACGAATTTCTTTGCAGAACCAACTGTTCTGCTTGTGCCGATTACCAGCCGTGTTGTATAGCCTGTACAATGAAGTAGTAATTATCTTGTTTTCTGATGTTTGTGAAAACGAATAACTTTCACAAACAACATTAATAAACAAAAATATTTTACACACAAAAATTTGTCCTGTGTTCTTGAGTAAAATTATTTAAGGTTGGCACAAAAAATAAATTGGACAATTAAGTATTATCTGGTGAACAAACTACTAAATAATAACAGTTTAGAGCTACAATCGAAAATGTTGCCTGTTTGCCACTTGGAAGTCTTGCCCAGTATGTAATTATACCCCCGCTCCCCAAAGGGGGAGGGAGGTATACTGTTTTACCTCTGTCCGTCCGTCCAAGATATTTTTCGTCACACGTTTCTCAGTAACTGTTGATGGCAGAGATCTGATATTTGGTCACAAGCATCATATAGGTATACCATATTGTGGGTAGCGTTTTTGGACCCGTCAGATTCCTACTTCCTGTTTGCCGACTTTGTTGATTTTTATGCACATTGAACATATATGCTAATTTTTCGTCGCATTTTTCTCAGCAACTATTGATGGCAGAAATCTGATATTTGGTCACAAGCTTCATATAGGTACCCTATATCGTGGGAAACGTTTTTGGACCCATCAGATTCCTACTTCCTGTTTGCCGATTTTGTTGATTTTTATACACATTGAACATATATATGCACATTTTTCGTCACATTTTTCTCAGCTACTATTGATGGCAGAGATCTGATATTTGGTCACAAGCTTCATATAGGTACCCCATATTGTGGGAAGCGTTTTTTGAACCGTCAGATTCCTACTTCCTGTTTTCCGAAGAGCGGGGGTATCATAGGTGAGCATTAGCTCACAGTTCATCTTGTCCTTAAATTGGATACCTGCCTATCTCGCCATAAACCATATAGTTCGGAGTTGAAGACTTCAAATTTAAAAGTACTTTGCAGATTTCAAGTGAACTCGTTCTAGTTTTTTTTCCATTTTTGACAAAACCCCAGACCTCAACCATACAACTCAAGAGAAGAGGTTTAATCATTTTATCAAAGAGATCTAGCTGAATTTTCACCGATAATGTGTATAATCTTCCAATTTTAAGAACTTTGTACATTGCCTCAAGCGGTTTGTCAGCAAGAAGCTTATTAGTGAAGTCAAAATTACCCCTAGATCATTGAATTGGTTGACTTTCGATATCAACGTTTTTATATACTAGTCCATTTATAGAAAAGGTGTGTTCGAATTGTCATTTGGCAAATAGCATATTGTTTAGCACTCCTATATTTCATGTTTTTTTTATTATTATTAATGAAGATTATAACTTTTGTGTATTTATGTTCAACTGTGTGTATATTGTTTATATAAATGTTCTGAGTTGAAAAACTTTTATCTGATCCTATTGTCATGTTTTTGGACAATAAAATATGTTAACTACGTTTTTATAGGTGTATGTTGAATAAGGCTTATCTTGTCTTTTAAAGATCATATATCTATAATGTATCACTTAGCTGTCCATTTTAACATACAGGATTTTAAAGAACTACCAACTTTTCATGCTTTTGTTACCGATTGTGTGTGCGGGGGGGGGGGGGGGGGGGGGGGGGGGGGGAGGGGAGCCACAAACAGCAAATTCTAAACACATATATATAAAACACATTCTGGCCTCTGAGTATTTTGTGTCTCATTTGTTTTTTTCCCTGGACACTTGAGCTTTTGTAACTAATAGTGGCTCCTAAGATTAAGATACCAAGGACTTCTTAGGTTAATGTAAAAACAGATGGTTTGAATCAAATGTATGTTGGAAAAGATACTTCCTGGCTTAAGTTATAAAGAAAACTCCACCAATGTTAACATCGGTGGTGTCAAACCAAAGACTATCAATTCCGTTATTCATGCAGCACTAAGGAGTAAGAACAGTGCATTAGCACTATGAAAATCAAACTAAGCGTGATCTAGTACAAAGCGAACATCATCATCATCTGATTGAAATGTAACTTATTATAGCTGAAAAATTATCCATTTGACCTGAATCAACAATCACTCGCTCGGTAACTCGCTCACTCGCTTACCAAGGGTTAATCTTTGGCCAGTGAAAGATGTGAATTTCCGTCCTTAGCGAGGTGTTCTCTATACAACTTTAAGCAACAAAGTTTGTCAGTGAAATGCAGCGGGTCGTTAGTTTTCTCCACCAATAAAACTGACTCAAGTGCTACGATATTTTTGAAATATTGTCAAAAGTGGTATTGATCAAGCGTGATGCATGAACCCAAATAGTGTCGTCTGGTGATCGTCATTTAATTGTTTTAGCTACTCGACTGAGCCATCGCTAATATCTACCGTGCAACCCCATAAATAATACATGAATCAGCTGATTACATGAAATGCTGAAAGATTTTCAACGGACAGTAAGCTTTTGTAAAATGGATTTCCAACGTCATATGTCGTGTTCCCCTTTTTTTGTGTTCAGTGAGATAAGGTGAGAGGTTATTGTTCATTGAGATAAGGTGAGAGGTTATTGTTCATTGAGATAAGGTGAGAGGTTATTGTTCATTGAGATAAGGTGAGAGGTTATTGTTCGTTTTGTTGATATTTGTCGAGTTGTTGACCATCACTGAGGTATGGTTATGGTGTTTAACGCCACGTTCAACAATATATCATTGACAATCACTGTTTAAACATTTTTTTCGCAACTATTTCACCGATTGTAAATGTGTATGCGAATGATTAAACAAATCACTGCATTTGATTGATTGATTGGTGTTTTAGCTTCACTACATGAGAAAAGTAAGAATTTAAGCTATAAAATAACATTATTATTATTTTTTAAGATTATTTTATTTATTTATTTGTTTAATTTGTTTTTTAAGTCATAAGAGGGTTATGTTCTTAATTGCAGAAAGCTTAGAAGATTAGGAATACAATGGCTAGACCCCTCATCAGACGGAAATACTTTAGTTTATTAATCATAATTGTTTCACTGTTTTTAATATTAATATATGGGAAGGCTATTTACAACATAATTATATTCACGCACCCTTTACAACATGTCCAAAAAATAGTCCGAGAGATTGAAATGAAGGGATCTTCAGAGAGTACGATTATCAACTCAAAACCAGGAACTATTTCATTTCTTAAAACAAATAATAAATGCAAATGGTTGCCGAAGTCAAACCAATCAAAACTATTAATAGCTGTTAAATCATATGTAGGCAATTTTGAGCAGAGACTCGTAATAAGACAAACGTGGGGTAAAACGGCCGACAAGCGAATCCAAGTCATATTTGTTGTAGGTTGTCAAGGTTATACACAACCGTTATTACAACACGAGGATGAACTTTATCAAGATATAGTGCAAGGATCGTTCAAGGATATATATAATAACAATATATTCAAAACCATGGCAACTTACCAATGGACAGTCCAGTTCTGTAGTAACGTTGATCACGTGTTTTTAACTGACGACGATTATTTTGTCAACGTTAATAACATAATGAACTATATTGGAGCGGAAGGTTATTCGAAAAGCAAGGATGTGATGTACGGCTACAGGATTACATGGAGTCGACCTTTCCGTACTCAAGAATCAAGGTGGTATGTTCCCAATGACGAATATAGCAACGTATACTGGCCGCCATATTTAGTAGGGGGCGCAATTTTAACAAACATCGATGTCATAAAGAAAATGAATATAGCATTTCCATATGTTAAGCATGTTCATATAGACGATGCATATATTGGTATCGTGGCAAATTTACTGGAAATATCTTTAAAACATGACAACAGATTTTCTGTTAATTATGTAGCACCAGAGAAAATGGATACATATTTTGCCAGTCATCGTTATGGCGAACGCGGATCGTTAACAAATGGTTGGAATAAGTTTACATCAAACGGGTTAAAAAATTCACCAAAGACAAGTGATAATTAATGACAATGCTGGAAATGATTATCAAATCAATATTTACCAGATTGTTTGTCTGTTTTGTGTGTTTTTTTTTTTTGTTTTTTTAAATAAATGCACTTTAAAATTTTGCAAGTGCACTATTTTTGACAAAAATCAGTAATATTTGTTGATGTTTTTTTGGGGGGAATTATTCAGCTTAAAAATGACCACGGATATGTTCCACTTGTCATAAACACTTCCCGGTCCTTTCCTCATTCATGACTTATCTCCGGGTTTGTAACTAAATTAACACGACGGGTGCCACTGGTGGAGCAAGAACCGCTTACCCTTCCGGAGCACCTGAGTTCACCCCCGATTTTTAGTGAGGTTCGTGTCTTTGGTTTTATGTGCATGTTTTGTAGATCGTTGTTTGTCCTTTTTCTTTTGG
This sequence comes from Bathymodiolus septemdierum, assembly GCA_963383655.1. Classification (NCBI taxonomy): domain Eukaryota; kingdom Metazoa; phylum Mollusca; class Bivalvia; order Mytilida; family Modiolidae; genus Bathymodiolus; species Bathymodiolus septemdierum. The sequence continues at coordinate 57,580,829 of OY726528.1, forward strand.
CCATTGTGTTGTCTGTTCTTCGATATACGGATTATGATTACCCCTTTGGTATCTTCAAACTCTTCTTAGGAGATGCTGCAAGTTGACTCTTCAGTGCAAATAGTGTAAAATTCTCTACATACAAGGAACACATTTTCTTCCCGTCCTATTTCTTTACGCCGAGGTTTGCAGAACTCTGTACTACATTATGAAACGAATATCCCTACATTACAAAGCCACAGGTGGGCGTTAATACTAATATAGTCTCATTAGTGGTAATAAAATTTAAAATATTAAAATGTCACAATAATAAAATTAAACTAAAAGACAAATAAAAGATAAAAATCAATTAAAAGTCAAATAGCGATAATGTGTTGAGAATCTTATTTTAATAAAAGCTAACTGCACTTGAAAGAACCTTTTTATTGTTTATTTATTCACTTGTATATCTATTACCGTTGGAGATAGGAGAGTTTGCATCTCAGTAACCGGTTTAACCCTGCAACACTTTTGTGCCTGTCTCAAATCAGGACGTGTGTTTCCAACGTGATTTGTGGTGGTCTTTTGAATGTTCAATGAGTTGGTGAGAAAGGTGATACTGTTAGTGATGTTGATACTAGCGAAATTGTTGACTCTCCTTTTATAATTTGATTATAATCCCTTACAGTGCGAAAGGATTACACGCACTTCTTTTTCTTTGATCCCAGGGGGGTGAATCAATGTATGTCATAATTGGAAGCAATTTTGTGCCGCTTGAAGGTACGTTTTTACTTATAGCATTAGTTATTGTAAGGATAACATTAAATGTGATAGTGCGTCAAATGCCCCTAGATGTCCGCTAAACAACGATGTGTTCATCGTTCAAAAACTTGTTTTCAAACTCTCAAACACTTAAACAATGTGATTTCCACCTGGTGCGAAAACTTGTGGAAGTGTTTGAGAGTTTGATAACAAGTTTTTGAACGATGGATATACCATTGTTTAGCGGACATTTAGGTCATTTGACGCACCTTCACATTTAATGTTATCCTTACAATAACTAATGCTATAAGTAAAAACGTACCTTCAAGCGGCACAAAATGGTTTCCAGTTATGACGTACATTCATCCCCCTGTATCCCACGATTATAGTCTAAAATCTATTCATCATCAAAATTTGTATGAGCCTTCCCCTAAAAGTACATTTCTGCAGTGCTATATGCAGACGTCTATACCATACATACATATAAAACACGCGTGTCCTTTATTTTTGTTTTGACAAGGAACAACAAACACTCCCTGGATATTTCTGGTTCCGTTAAATATTGTTCCTGTCAATGGCCATCATACTTAATATTGAAAATACAATTTGTAAAACAATAATCTTGTATATGGAGACTTTACCAGCACTCCACGTGCCAGCATCACACTAATACGCGTTTTGAACTCTACTCATCCATGACACATTTAAGCACAGACGATATCGTCTGCCTCTCAACATCACGTGGCCAACAGTAAGCATTATTATTAATTATTCACAAAATGTATGCTGTATCGTCTGCTTAACAAGATATGGTCAAAGATGGCGGTAAAAAACAAATAATAATGATACAAATGTAATATTATAAACATTGGTTTTGTTTGGTTTATGGTGTTTAACGCCACTTTCAACAATATTTCAGTTATATCGTGGCGGTCAGTTTTATTGGTGAAGGAAACCGGCGTACCCGGAGTAAATAACCGACCTGTCGCAAGTCACTGACAAACTTGATCACATTATGCTGTATTAAGTACACCTCGCCATGAACGGGGTTCCAACTCGATCACAACTTTATTGGTGATAGGCACTGATTGCACAAGTAGTTGTAAATCAAGCTACCATACGATCATGACCACGACGTCCCCTATAAACAATGAAAACAGGGCATGCGCGAAGACGTTTGAAATACAAGAAAACAAGATCAAGATTTAATAAACTGAGAAGAAACGCGGAGGATAGTTTTTCACGACGATTTAAAGAATCGAGAATGCCTTTCTTGTAGTTTACTTGTCTGCTTAAATGTCTTTGGCAAGCATTGTAATTCTTTCATATAACTTCGAAGAATCGGAGCTCTAGACTGGGTTGCACAGACCCAAATTAAATTAAGGTCTCAATTAAACCTTAAGTGTAAATTAAATTTGTGTACATTTTTAAGTAATTTCAAGTATCAAATAAGTTTTAATTGACACTTAAATTTAATAAATAAACGTTAGAGAATACCGAAGGGGCAATCAAAAATTGACAATCCAGATAAACTGGCAACATAAGGTACAAAAGATGAAGAAAAACAAAATCAAACACAACACAATGTGACTGTGTTGAACAACTCAAATAACGTAAACAAGACAAACATCTGGAGGTAAAGACGAACCGAACATCGTATCCATGCGGAAATCGTGACGGACATAAAAACACAGAATTAAGGTTTACACTATCATGTACAATCCAGTCCTGAACGTTTTTGCAATGTAGCTACGATTCGGCGGCTAACGTCGCTGTTAAATATTATAATGTTCAAAATATCACAATCCTTTCTTGTCTATAAGGAAAGTTTGAAGATAGCAAAAGGTTAATCAGAAATCACAATTCGAAGGACAGGAGTAATCTGAAACCGCAATTCTAAGAACAGACAACTCAATGGTCAAACGAGAAAGGACAAAAAGACCAACAATGATCATTGATGTCTTAATCCATAAACATGTATTATATGCATTCTCTATCCAGAGTTGTCGTTCCCGCTAAGCTCCACTACACCTCTGTCAACGCGTGAAAAATAGTCCCAAAATCACATGACCATCATTACCGTTTTCAATCACATGATCAAAACATCGTCGTACTTGTTGACCACTCGTCGCAACTTCGTCTGATTCCGTACCTTCATCATACCTCGTCCGTATTACGATAGCTCCCATTGGAACTACTTTCGGAAATCTTCAATGAAGGAGGTATTAAAATAATTTCACTTTCGAATATTCGTCCAATAATAATATATTTTCATTCGTCGCAATGTCGGCTGATTCCGTACCTTCATCAAAGACCAATATATTTCAAAGCAAACTCATCTATTGTCGCCATTTTAGAACTTATTCGCGGTGCGCAATGTTTGATTGAAATGATACGGTCTTCCGGCGAAGAAATGTGACGCGTAGACGCATATCAAATACCGTATTACAGCCGAGGTATTGAGGGAGAGAAGCGGATTCACCCGAGGTTTGCCGATTGACTTGTTGACGGCCATTCTCTATCCAGAGTTGTCGTTCCTGCTACGCTACACTCCATCTCTGTCAACGTCCATTTTACAAGATTTTTGTAAAATTTAGAAACAGTAAAAAAATGTACTTAAAATTGTTTTAATTATTGTAAATATCAATAAAGATGAAAATAAATCACTCATTTCAAATCAATACTCTCTTAAAAATGATTTCTGATCGTTTTTAACTTTTTAATTTTTACCTCCGCAAAATAGTTCTCCAAGAAATGGGGGGGGGGGGGGGAATCGCAAAACGACTGTGATCGATACTTCACATGTAATAAGAAAACCTAACATTTGTGTTGGATGCACTGAATTTTATCACTTCTTCTGCATGTTTTTAGAGATACCAAGAACATAGTCGGAATCCACAGAGCACACACGAACTGGTATTTAATTTAAAGCTCATCCCAGACGGATTCGGCAACAATATCAGATCAATTGCAATACAATGTTAACAATTTGTATATCGTTCTAATTTGTTTTTCTTAATGTTCCCATCCCATGTTACATTTTCATAAAACAAATGAGTTTATTGGTATTTTTTTTAGGAGGGGGGGGTATCTACCTATAATTCCATGTTTTACATGATTGGCCGCCTAGGTTAAATAACTGTCACTTTTAACTTGTTTTATGCGTACACATGTTTTTTTTTCTTTTTTATCACCAATGCTGTCGTACTTTCCCGTGTTTATCGTGGTCACTGGTCGATGTGTTGACAAGGGTAGTTCTGATCGGCAATTACAAAAAAAAAAAAAAAATCTTCTCACACTCTCCCTTTTCGTTAGTGCAATAAAATGTTTGACATGAAGTCATAATGATTTTGTAAATATCAAAAGATAAATATACGACGTTATTTTACGATTTACATAATTTTTAATGATAAAATTGCAACTGATCAATGCTGATATAATAGACGATACCGACACCGTAACGTCATGGCTGTTTCGGAAGAGCTGTTAATTGCAGGTATAATCCGAGAATGGATTATGCCTTTTGTCTCCTCACATTGAAGAATTCTGAAAAATGGCGATCCGCATTATTTGGTGCTACATGCAACTTCAGTGACCAAATTCTACCTTACGGTATACTATTTTTACCATTCATTAACACAGATGTCTTTTATTTACTGTCATTTAAATTTTCACGTTAACTTGTTAAGACCATGGCGTTTCCCTTTTAAGTAAGGAATTATACGTTGGATAAATGATTCTTGTGAAGAAAAATGACAAAATACTATAATCATTGACAAAATAACAAACCACCACAACACGAACCACTCATCTGGTAAACCTCAAACTCCTTAACGACAAAATCGTTGTCTTTATTGCGTTTTGCCTGAGGGAATTACGATGGATGGATGATGAATAAGAATCGGAATGATGCTGATTTCGTGGGAGACTATCCCTGACATTTAACATCAGGGTTAGTTAATATGCATAAATAAAAGAATCGTCTTGTTTTATGGCTTGTATATTAAAGACATACCACTAAATGACGTTTTTTATTTTGTTATTTTATATTAGGGACCGACCATTTAACTTATGGTTTTTTGTTTCGTCCAGAATTTTTTTTCCGGACAACACAAGAGTTAGAATATTAATTTTTTCCAGAATATAACATTAGGTTATATGACAAAAACTCTGAATCAGATTTTTTTTTTTCCTCCACCAAAATCAGAATATTAAAAAAAAAAAAAAAAAAAAACATTAAATGGTCGTTCCCTTATATACCTGTTTGAAATATACATAGATTACAAACGCAAACGTGATGCTGAATCACTAACACGAATGCTTACGTATTTAATAGCGACATTGTCATACATTTCAGATTTATCATTATCACCCAGAGCACGATAATATTAATAACAATAAAAACGTGGATATCAAATTTAGTGCGCACGACACGTTTCTGGATAAACTCCATCAAGTACGGTCAAAATCGAAAGATTGGACAGCCAAATAATTTTAAATTTTGGAAGCGATAAAACCAATAGGACATTAAACAGGATAACAGCATACATTTAACATTTAGAGCATACATAACTAACTACATACATAAATCGGTGACTTAACAGTTGTACAACATTTGAAAATACAGGTAAAAATAGGTGGAATTTTATCCGATTGTGTTAATTAGTCAAGCGGTGAAAAACTAAAACGTGTGACTTTATTGCACCTACCGAACACACACGACGACGTGCATTTTATACGGGAGTTTAACGCCACTTTCAAAAAAAAATTCAGCTATATCGTGGCTGTCAGTTTTATTGGTGGATGAAACCGGAATAACCGAAGAAAATCACTGACATTAAAAAGAACTTTAACAACACGTATGTCTTTACGTGAAACTTTCGTCCGATTTTCAATAAACCGAGGTCAATGTCCGTTTCTCTGATGTTGTCTTTGAAAATCGTATTGAACAAATTTAGTTTGAAAATCAACTGTACATTTGATGAAATTTCTCGAACCGAAACATTTTTCACCCATATTTTGGAACGTAAAACATTAAAGCTAACGTTTTACAAATTAACATCATTAGTTCTAGTAAACAAAATAATGGCGTTAATTGCTGTAAAAATGCGTTTTTTTTCGATAAATACTGCTATTCTTGTAAAACCAGCTACAACACGATCAAGATCAAGACGCCCCCTATATATATGTAAATAAGAACTGTAGCCGTGACATATGCACTGATTACATTAACCCGAATAATCCAGTCGTTATATTACGCTCCCGCTGGTCGCTACATCTAGCGATAGTGCCGATAGAGGGCGCAATATTATTCGAGTTATGATTATATAGGTAGTTGTAAAACAAAGTTACTTCAAGGACAGGATATACGTCCTTGACCCTTGAATTGTCACAATTGTTTTTGTATGATATAAGTATTTCAATCTTATACATGTAGATGTTATTGTTGTCTTCCTTACAACATAATGTAGAATAAATTGCTTAGAACAAAGAAATTTTTCCTGGCAATTCCGGTATATATTTCTGCATAAAATAGTTTTTGTATGGATATGAAACAAGGTAAATTACAGTCTTCACAATTGTTTACCCCCCACTCGTCCAAGCTGTAGCTACATACTTCCTCCGTCAGAATGTCTTGCTCTGTGGGACGTAATATAACAATATAAGCATCTGCTTAGGAAATTATTGTATGGCATACCTTAAGATTTGGAGTGCGCAATTTGCTTGACGAATAATTGTCATCTGAACATGGTTTTCGTGAGATCTTTAAGAGAGAGACAAATATGTCAAAAAAGGGGAGTTTAAAATCTAATCTTGAATAGATTGGGCTTAAAAATTAATTTTGTAATTGTAATTCAAGAAAAACATTGTCAATCAGTATATAAACCATGTAATAACGGATTACCTTGTCGAAGCGATCTGTGCTGCATAAACTGCTTAAGAATATAACTAAAAAAAAATTCTTTCTGTGATTTTTATTAATATTAATATGAAATCAGTTATCATTTTGACCCACAATAGCAAAAAACTAGGTCTTTTATCAATATTATTCCATATAAAATATACAATGCACTTTATAATAATCTTTTAAGGATTTTCAAACTGTGAGTATGATACTTAAATCGGCCCAAATTGATAGTAGCTGGTCCCCCCAAAAAAAAGAAATATTATAAAAATAAATTATACAACATAGTATTATTGCAGTATGAACAGACCCTTTTTTCGTTGTGCCATATCCCTATATATTTCACAAAGGTTGTTGCATTTTTTTTTCAGCATGTGCTAACCGTTTTTAAACATTGATAATAAACATGTGTAAACTCTAGTGCTAGAGAATAGTCGGTTTTAAGAGCTTCATGTAGCTCATGTTATTGGTTATATTTATATATGTGCCGACTTTAAATAAAATTTACTTACTATAGATTATTAAATAACACGAGCGTCTTGCGCATGTACATATAATTACATGTTTACATGCCATTACATATTCACATGTCAATAAACATGTCCTTGGTCTAGACAAGCGATTTAACCTTAATTCAGTTATTACACATCTACAAGTAGTTAATTGCATAACATATATATGTCAGTAGGAAAAATATGTTTTTTTCTTTCACCGAATTTAGTACGCAAAAGTGAAGAAAAAAACCCAAAGCATTTACAAAAAATGTCTTATGAAATAAACAAGTAAAAATGTAACTGTATCGCTTGGTTTATTTAGAATGATAAATAAAAAGGAATATTGCGGGAGAAAATTTCTGATTTTTGTTGAAATGCTAAAATTAACATCATATGCATGTATACACATATTTGTTTCATGGTAATAAATTCAAGCAACGTGACTTTTTTCCCTCTTATAATAATTTTCTAATATAATTTTGTTAATAAACAAAATAAATATAAATATTTTGTTTAGCATAATATTTTATTATTTTGTGTGTGTCATTTGTGAGTTTCATGACTACCCTTCCTTAATAGTAATTTATTATATATCTTGTAAGATTCTCGTTGTCATTAATTATTTTATGTCCAGTTTATGAGAGCATAACATTTACAAAGAAACATTTAATATGTCATAACTTGTCACAATTTATGTCTTATATATGATTTAAGCATATTAATTTATCCGTTGACAGTCGGGGAGTTTTAGGGACTGGACTTAATATAAATGCATTGTTCTCTTTTTCGCATAACATTTTCGTCATCCGAAGAAGATATTGAAACATATTGAAACACAATGAAATCCGTAAGTGTATTTATTTACTTGTGTAATGTGCGTATGAAATTGTGAAATACGAACATTTTTCGGCCTTTTTTTACATTGTTTTTGCTTGCAGGGGGGGCATATTATTGTGAAATACGAGCATTTTCCAGTTTCTTGTTATTGTTTTTTTTTTTGCCAACGAGGAGGCAGATTATTACTATGTGTGAATAACGTTTAATGAAGATTTATTATTTTAATTTGCTATTAATCATCATCTCATCGAAATGTTAACTTTATATAGCTGAAAAATCGCTCAGTTGGTGAAAAACAATAATAACTTACTCACTTTTTTTTTCTGAAGGTATCTAAATTTTTATTAAAGAAAATTACAAAAAAAAAAAGATAAGAAAAGAAAAAGGTGTACCTAAAACCATGAGGTTATGTTTCCTTTTCACTCTCGGCGTCCCCAGAAGTTCAAGATTAAAGTGCCGCAAATAAAGGTTTTATCATGATAATCTTAAATGGAAAACTCAGAGTGGCTGCAAGGCATAGTCAAACGAATGGAAAGACAAGTAATTTTAGAAGTACGTGAATGCATGAAAATTATAACGTGTCAGTAAATCAGATAGTGTTAGCATACAACCTATGTGGTCTGTACATTCAAGAAAAGAAGACATGAACAAAATGTTTGTTCTAACTGATTCAGAAGTACATATATTGAACTTCTTCTAAATACCAGTGTTAAACCCGTTGCCAGATTTATTATCCACATTTTTAATATTCGAACACAGACATTAAGCAGGCGAAATTGAAAGTGAAATAACCAATTGTAAAGCATTGTAAAACATTGAAACAAAGTGCTTCGTAAGCCTTTAGAGGCTGGCTGTAAATAAAACTGAACACATATATTGTATTATTTGTATATATATCTGGTTGCACTATAATAATAAATTATATATATATATATATTGATGTTGATGACCGCTTTGAACCTATATTCTGTGTCACATGGACCATTTTCCCCCCAAAATATGGTACTTGTTCTTGATATGCACATTCCTTACCCTTTCGAACTGACAATCAAATACTATAATCCATCAGAAGACTAAATTATCCTTGTTTTATATTCCCCATGGAAAATTCGAATGAATACATCCTTGATTTTCTCTATGGAGATTTAACAATATGTAGTGGACATCATTGTTTCTAATGAGGTGCTGAGTTGTGACCTCGCGTTTCTTATTTTGCCTCTATTTTTTCAATAACAACTTTCTGTTTATCCTTATCCATATTTTTGCTTTGTTTGTAAGCTAAATATGACAATTTTGTCTAGCATCGCCTGCCAATGCTGCTTTTTTTCTTACCTATCGGTTGACATTAAGAATAATTCCGAGGACATCCGACCAAACGCACCCAGGTTGCACTTCCGATGTAAACAAAGCACGTGTTATATTTTATGAAGAGTTTGAAGATACCAAAGGGGTAATCACAATCCGTATATCGAAGAAGAACAGAACCAGAAGAAAAAGTACATAAGGACAAACATGCGAATAAACACGTACATTCAAAGGTATTCAAATAAAGGATACGTCATTTTGGATTTAAATCGCACAAACTTGCATCTGTCAGATTCTCTTTAGTTTTGATGCAATTAGTTTTCACGCACATCGGTTTCAACTGATTTGAATTTGAGTGACATAGGGGATAGTTGGTTTTGTATCGTGCCAGCTCACTGAAACAACAGTCCGAGTGCAGACATGTTGATCCACTCGTATACATTATCCTGATTCCGAACCAACCACAGTCTTTTATCTTACTCTTTAATGTTGCGCATGCTTAACGTAGCAGCAAAAAATACAAAAATTTTATAGTCTTTGGTTTGATACGACCGGGACTCAGAACCACAATCTGCCGCACTCAAAATGCACGCTAACCAATACACCACCGATGTGGTTAACTAGGATCAAATATAGACGAATGGAAAAGGAACATAAAGCGCTATATCACATCAATAGACTTTGCTATGAAATTAATAGGGAGGGGGGCTTAAAATGGTTATATATCACATATCTGACAGTTTTGCAATTACATTTATATTACCTACGTTTTTTTAACAGATTATTGCAGTTCTGTGTCTTGTTGGAATTGTTGCCAGCCAAACAGTTCCTGCAACAAAAGTAGTATCTTCTAGTACACAAGTCAACGCAGCAGTACCGTCGATGCAGCAACAGCTTATGAAGGCACAGACAGTCCAGGTTAAAACACAACAGACCACCAAGAAAGGATGTGTATGTAGCATAACATTACTTTGATTGATTGCTTATAATTGGGTCAGCAGTATTTAAACTAAGAGGCCAACCATTTAACTTTATATAGATATCTGCACTAAATATTAACGACTAGAAAGCATACACATGGTGTTCGGTTCGTATTTTCCTCCAGTTGTTTGAAGGAGGGATCATGTCTTATTTAGTTTATTTGTGCTTGTTTGCGTATAATGGTGTCCAACACATATGGTGTTGTGTTTTTGCTTTGTTTTTCTTTTTCTTGTGTACCCTATGTTGCCAGTTTCTCTGGATTGTCCATTTTTGATTGCTCCCTTTGGAATTCTCTAACGTTTATTTATATACAATTCCACAAAATTAAATAAAACATTTTTGTATCTTACTAATTAGTTACATATTCCGAAGCGACTGAGTTCACCCCTGGTTTTCAGTAAGATTCGTCTTGCTCAATCAAAAGAATAAAGTTATATGTTAATGCTTTTGACAACTGTTTTACCTGTTTTGTTCAAGTATTGTTATAAATACTATTATAGTGACAGCCGGAAACTTTGAGCCGTAATGAAAGGAGGAGGTTTGGCGCTTTAAAATCTGATTCAACCCACCATTTCTTCAGAAATGCCTGTACCAAGTCAGGGTCATTACGGTTTTCACAGTTTTCCGGTTGTTGACTGATTTTGTCTGTTTATATACTTATGAGTTTTGACTTTCCCTTTGTAAGATTGTCGGAGTTCGGTAATTTTGTTATTACCCTTATTTGTCTACAATTGCTTGTCTTTCTTTTGATTTGCGGCTACCGATTACCCCTTTTGGTCAATCATAACTACTCGGCCATTCTCGCTACCCTACAAATAACCTCGTACGTAGATAGTAGAAATTCTTCTTAAATTGCTTTCCGGAAGTTAAGTTAAGTTAAGCCGCACAAAAATATAGTCCACGAAAATCCAATATGGAAGACATACTAAGTAAAATCTAATTATGCAAAACTAATTAAAACTGTAACTTTTATCCATGAAAATAATTGAAATATAGAAAATTGTTTAAAATATAACTTTATCAAACTTTCATTTAACTGACATGTGAAAAGTAGTGCGATTTATACGCCTAATGCATACGAGGTTATTTGTAGGGTTGCGAAAATGGCCGAGTAGTTACGATTGCCCTTTTGGTATCCTCAAACCTTTCTCGTAACAAATGATATGACTTAGATAAAAAGTTAGAGTAATAACTTTAAAGCTAGTAGATAAAAACTGAGATGACATTTTATAGTGTAAATGTATTCTTTCGGACAAGATACATGCATCATCTTATAATTTACATTTATGTTATCAACAAAGCAAAACCACTATGTACTGTTCATTGAATGTGTGGTCTGTGTGTTCTATAAATAGTTTGTTCATCTTGTTGATATTATTACAAAACTAGTGGAGCAGGAACTGCTCACCCTTCCGGCGCATCTGAGTTTCTTCGATTTACGGCTTCTGACTGCCCCATTGGTATCTTCACAATTTTCTTAAATATTGCGCATGTGTAAGCCATAGCATGTGTCCGATTGTATCTTTTTCAAATGAAAAATCCACAACAGATCAAAAGAAGTCACCTCTGCGCTTTATTCCGTCCTCAGACTTTATCATAGAAAACAATTGTAACAGAGGACACTTTTTGACGGCGGACACTATTTAATCCTAGAATAAGATTTCTATGATTCTTGAACGAGTGAAAGTAAGACAAATTGAATTTACAAGAAAATACAAAGTTGATCAAAAGCAAAACAGACGCTTACACACTCTAGGTGTTATACTATAATAGTGATAACATTGTGAAAGTATTCAGGGAACGACTATTTGTAGGGATAGGGTGTGTTAAATGAAACAATAATACGCGGGTAGACATGTTGCTCCACTCGGACACATTATCCTGTTTCCGAGCCAATCAGTCTTTATTACATGTAGTACTCTTTCATGCTTAAAGTGAGGAAGCAACAAATACCATTGAATTATCAATTTTATATTCTTTATATTGACTCGAGCACGCTAACCATTACACCACCGATGCGATTAATATTTTGATCGAAGATCGTAAGCAAAATTATCAACTTATATAATGTTTATGTAAAACAGTATACGTGTTATTTACCATGCATCTTAATGATGCTACTATTATTACAATCGTAATCATTATTATCTCCCATGGGTTTTAAATCATAACACAATTGCATTACCATACAGTGAAGTTAAACAAAGAGCAAACACACACAAAAAAAAAAAAAAAAAACAAAAAACAAAAACAAAGAAACACATGCACAAAACAAAACAAAACAAAAAACGTAGATATCTAATTCAGTTACCACGATGTGTTTCTGCAAAAGAAGCATTACGTAAATCTATTGTCAAATGATAGGAAATCCAGATAATTTAAAAGTCTTGGGAGATAGTAAGCCAACTGGTCGAATTTCTGCTACCACCAGACCTTCATTATAAGTCTTATAATTATGATTTTATTAGCCATTTGACCTTACACGAATTAGTTATCTTGCTTAGGTTCTTTGTCTTGATTTACTTGCTCCCAAAGACTTTTAAGTTATTTGGCTTTCCAATCTCTTGATTATGAGCGTAATTGATGAATGGTTATTCCCGAAACGCGTCGTGCGCACTAAAATACTTTTAGAATTATTTAGCTTTCCAACCTTTGGTCGTTGAGCGTTCCTGATGAAGGTTATTCCCGAAACGCGTCGTGCACACTAAATTACTTTTAAGATTATTTAGCTTTCCAACCTTTCGTCGTTGAGCGTTCCTGATGAAGGTTATTCCCGAAACGCGTCGTGCACGCTAAATTACTTTTAAAATTATTTAGCTTTCCAACCTTTGGTCGTTGAGCGTTCCTGATGAAGGTTATTCCAGAAACGCGTCGTGCGCACTAAATTACTTTTAAAATTATTTAGCTTTCCAACCTTTGGTCGTTGAGCGTTCCTGATGAAGGTTATTCCCGAAACGCGTCGTGCACACTAAATTACTTTTAAGATTATTTAGCTTTCCAACCTTTCGTCGTTGAGCGTTCCTGATGAAGGTTATTCCCGAAACGCGTCGTGCACGCTAAATTACTTTTAAAATTATTTAGCTTTCCAACCTTTGGTCGTTGAGCGTTCCTGATGAAGGTTATTCCAGAAACGCGTCGTGCGCACTAAATTACTTTTAAAATTATTTAGCTTTCCAACCTTTGGTCGTTGAGCGTTCCTGATGAAGGTTATTCCAGAAACGCGTCGTGCACACTAAATTACTTTTAAAATTATTTACCTGTAGCTTTCCAACCTTTCGTCGTTGAGCGTTCCTGATAAAGGTTATTCCAGAAACGCGTCGTGCGCACTAAAATACTTTTAAAATTATTTAGCTTTCCAACCTTTCGTCGTTGAGCGTTCCTGATGAAGGTTATTCCAGAAACGCGTCGTGCACACTAAATTACTTTTAAAATTATTTACCTGTAGCTTTCCAACCTTTCGTCGTTGAGCGTTCCTGATAAAGGTTATCCCAGAAACGCGTCGTGCGCACTAAATTACTTTTAGAATTATTTAGCTTTCCAACCTTTGGTCGTTGAGCGTTCCTGATGAAGGTTATTCCAGAAACGCGTCGTGCACACTAAATTACTTTTAAAATTATTTACCTGTAGCTTACCAACCTTTCGTCGTTGAGCGTTCCTGATCAAGTTTATTCCAGAAACGCGTCGTGCGCACTAAAATACTTTTAGAATTATTTAGCTTTCCAACCTTTCGTCGTTGAGCGTTCCTGATGAAGGTTATTCCAGAAACGCGTCGTGCACACTAAATTACTTTTAAAATTATTTACCTGTAGCTTTCCAACCTTTCGTCGTTGAGCGTTCCTGATAAAGGTTATTCCAGAAACGCGTCGTGCGCACTAAAATACTTTTAAAATTATTTAGCTTTCCAACCTTTCGTCGTTGAGCGTTCCTGATGAAGGTTATTCCAGAAACGCGTCGTGCACACTAAATTACTTTTAAAATTATTTACCTGTAGCTTTCCAACCTTTGGTCGTTGAGCGTTCCTGATCAAGGTTATCCCAGAAACGCGTCGTGCGCACTAAATTACTTTTAGAATTATTTAGCTTTCCAACCTTTGGTCGTTGAGCGTTCCTGATGAAGGTTATTCCAGAAACGCGTCGTGCACACTAAATTACTTTTAAAATTATTTACCTGTAGCTTACCAACCTTTGGTCGTTGAGCGTTCCTGATGAAGGTTATTCCAGAAACGCGTCGTGCACACTAAATTACTTTTAAAATTATTTACCTGTAGCTTACCAACCTTTCGTCGTTGAGCGTTCCTGATCAAGGTTATTCCAGAAACGCGTCGTGCGCACTAAAATACTTTTAGAATTATTTAGCTTTCCAACCTTTCGTCGTTGAGCGTTCCTGATGAAGGTTATTCCAGAAACGCGTCGTGCACACTAAATTACTTTTAAAATTATTTACCTGTAGCTTACCAACCTTTCGTCGTTGAGCGTTCCTGATCAAGGTTATTCCAGAAACGCGTCGTGCGCACTAAAATACTTTTAGAATTATTTAGCTTTCCAACCTTTCGTCGTTGAGCGTTCCTGATGAAGGTTATTCCAGAAACGCGTCGTGCACACTAAATTACTTTTAAAATTATTTACCTGTAGCTTTCCAACCTTTCGTCATTGAGCGTTCCTGGTGAAGGTTATTCCAGAAACGCGTCGTGCGCACTAAATTTTTTGATATCTACGTTTTTATTCGATATCTACATTTGTATTATTAAACTTCACATATTACAAGCTATTAAGAAACACAAAGCCTACATATGTCTATTTATTTTATTTCAGTATCCATTATGCAAAACACCATTAGAAACCTGTGTTAGATTAGCCAGATGTCAGGGTGATAACTGCTTCCAGTGTGCAAGTATGTGTATCTTATTGATGGTTTGGTTTAGATTTATGGTGTTTAACGCCACTTTCAACAATATTTCAGTTATATCGTGGCGGTCAGTTTTATTGGTGGAGGAAACTGGAGTACCTGGAGATAATCACCGACCTGTCGCGAGTCACTGACAAACATTATCACATAGTGTTGTATCGAGTACACCTCGCCATGAACGGGATTCGAACTCACAACTTTAATGGTGATAGGCACTGATTACACAGGCAGTTAAGACTAATCAATCTACCATACGATCACGACCATGACGGCTGTTTGTATTTTATTGACTATTCAACGTGTGATAATTCAAACAATCTAAGTTTTGTGTCACCGAGTTACAAATCTGTTGAAACTATAGGAGATTAAAACTACATGTACTTACAGTGTTGCGTCAAGTTAAAGTGCATCTGAGAGATTAATTTTCCAGAAACTTTCACTTTAATTCCACAATTACATATCCTTCATTTGAATTATTTGATTGAACAGGTTCTATTCGCGTGCCATATAAGACTTAACATGGAGTTTTTGGTCATTGTTTATACCTGAAGTTGTGTTATTCCTTTATTTTATAAACTATAGCAAAATTTCAAATGCGATATCAATCTTTAGATTTAGTTTATAAATATAATGCTATAATGTCTTAACCAATCATGAAATACATTTCGATGTCTTCTTTATTTTAATTTTCTGTTCTAATATTACAGTGACTGTCAGTATCGTTTTACCGGGAACTGCTAAAACTACAACTGTTGAGACTAAAGTAGCAAGACCAATGATCCTCCCGGCTAATTACGCTGCCATCCAATCCCTTTTGGCCCAAGGAGCAATGGCACAGCAGCCAACACCAACAACAGGTTTCAATGGATTATTCGGTTCTAGAGGTAATATAATATCAGATGCTTGATACAATACAAACAACCAATACCAGTGTGCCACAACTTTATCTTAGTTTTTATTACACCCAGTGTGACACAACTTTATCTGAGTTTTTATTACACCCAGTGTGCCACAACTTTATCTTAGTTTTTATTACACCCAGTGTGACACAACTTTATCTTAGTTTTTATTACACCCAGTGTGACACAACTTTATCTTAGTTTTTATTACACCCAGTGTGACACAACTTTATCTGAGTTTTTATTACACCCAGTGTGCCACAACTTTATCTTAGTTTTTATTACACCCAGTGTGACACAACTTTATCTTAGTTTGTATTACACCCAGTGTGACACAACTTTATTTTAATTTTTATTACACCCAGTATGACACAACTTTATCTTAGTTTTTATTACACCCAGTGTGACACAACTTTATCTGAGTTTGTATTACACCAAGTGTGACACAACTTTATCTTAGTTTGTATTACACCCAGTGTGACACAACTTTATTTTAATTTTTATTACACCCAGTATGACACAACTTTATCTTAGTTTTTATTACACCCAGTGTGACACAACTTTATCTGAGTTTGTATTACACCAAGTGTGACACAACTTTATCTTAGTTTGCATTACACCCAGTGTGACACAACTTTATCTTAGTTTGTATTACACCCAGTATGACACAACTTTATCTTAGTTTGTATTACACCCAGTGTGACACAACTTTATCTGAGTTTGTATTACACCAAGTGTGACACAACTTTATCTTAGTTTGTATTACACCAAGTGTGACACAACTTTATCTTAGTTTTTATTACACCCAGTGTGACACAACTTTATCTTAGTTTGTATTACACCAAGTGTGACACAACTTTATCGTAGTTTTTATTACACCCAGTGTGACACAACTTTATCTTAGTTTGTATTACACCCAGTGTGACACAACTTTATCTTAGTTTGTATTACACCAAGTGTGACACAACTTTATCTTAGTTTGTATTACACCCAGTGTGACACAACTTTATCTTAGTTTGTATTACACCCAGTATGACACAACTTTATCTTAGTTTTTATTACACCCAGTGTGACACAACTTTATCTGAGTTTGTATTACACCAAGTGTGACACAACTTTATCTTAGTTTGTATTACACCAAGTGTGACACAACTTTATCTTAGTTTTTATTACACCCAGTGTGACACAACTTTATCTTAGTTTGTATTACACCAAGTGTGACACAACTTTATCGTAGTTTTTATTACACCCAGTGTGACACAACTTTATCTTAGTTTGTATTACACCCAGTGTGACACAACTTTATCTTAGTTTGTATTACACCAAGTGTGACACAACTTTATCTGAGTTTTTATTACGCCCAATGTGACACAACTTTATCTTAGTTTTTATTACACCCAATGTGATACAGCTTTATCTTCATTTTCATTACACCCAGTGTGACACAACTTTATCTTAGTTTTTATTACACCAAGTGTGACACAACTTTATCTTAGATTTTATTGCACCAAGTGTGACACAACTTTATCTTCGTTTTTATTACACCCAGTGTGCACAACTTTATCTTCGTTTTTATTACACCCAGTATGCACAACTTTATCTTCGTTTTCATTACACCCAGTGTGACACAACTTTATCTTAGTTTTTATTACACCAAATGTGACACAACTTTATCTTAGATTTTATTACACCAAGTATGACACAACTTTATCTTAGTTTTTATTACATCCAGTGTGACACAACTTTATCTTAGTTTTTATTGCACCCAGTGTGACACAACGTTATCTTACATTTGATTACACCAAGTGCGACACAACTTTATCTGAGTTTTTATTGCACCAAGTGCGACACAACTTTATCTTAGATTTTATTACACTCAGTGTGACACAACTTTATCTGAGTTTTTATTATTATATTCTACCATACAATATTATTTGTGTTCACTGAATATATAATCACTTTTATTTTTCATTCATTTCAGATCCATTCCAGAACATGATGTAAGTAATAATATTAGCATAATTGTAATGCAATTCATAGCTTATAGTATTGTTAGAATCTTCAATATATACTATGGCAGAACTCAGTGTTTTCACTACAAATTTTGAAAGGGGGAGATTTTAGAATTATAGACGGAGAGAAAATTCGACTGAGAGTCAGAAGGCCCCCAGTGGGTTCAGGGTAAAGCACCCCAGACGATTTTGGATTTGGTGAATTTTGACTTGCTTTTGAGGGGGTTTCCTAGCTTTAAAATTGTTTCTTTTTGCTTAAATGTACACTGATTAACTTTGAGAAAAAGAAAAATGTAATAAACCTTTTTTTCAGACAGGATTATCAGGATTTTCTTAACCATTGAACAATTTTTCATTAGACTAGTACTAGTAGTGCATTGAGAATGATTTCTCAAGATTAACAACCATCAGTCATTTTCCATTGTTATTTCTAAGAAAGATGTCACATGGTTCTGCATTTTTTCAGGTCACAGACAAATGTATAAGTTTGGTAGAAATAAACTTGATCATTCAGAAAAGAAATATGGATCTCCCCTATGATTATGTACTATTGAAAATAAAGATTTAATAATATTGGTGTTGGCTTCATTTCCTTGACATAGTATGAAGTTATATCAACATGCAGATTCTTTGCAGTTTTTGAATAACTAAAATAGCATCATTATAGGTATTTCTTATCTTAAAGCTTATATTATCATATTAAATGCACATTTAAAGAATATACTTGTTAATTTGCTAGCCTTTTCTATATTCTTAATGTAATTTCTCTCTTAAGATTTTGAAATAAAGTATGCATTTAACTTTTTTTAATAACAGAAAAGAGCTTTCAAAAGCAAGTAATTTTTATGTTTGGAGCTTAATTAGCATAGAAACAACCATTCACTTCAAATACGTATTTAATACTGACTAAGCATCAACTATTACAAACAAACCACACACATTGACAGAGTTAATATTAATTACAAGATGAAGACAGATTTATGATAACACAGATGCTGGAAGTTCACTGCACTTAAAATGTCAGATAAAAACATAACAATTCCTCCCTACTAAATGTTTGTATCTGTACGAAAAAAAAACCAATAAATCATTAGAACTGAATGAATGAAATTGTAAAATGTATGAATGAAGTGATATTTTGTTTTGATTACACAAACATGCAAGATTATGATAAACTACACTACACAAAAATAAATGTTTCTGAGGTTTGCCTCCCAGAATGTGATTATACGAGGATTATTATGCCTCAACACTGTATAATCACTTCCTAACATTGTCTATATTTCGGTAATGAGTCTTTTCGTCTGTTTACGGATCCTCTCGTGGTATCGTCTCTCTTGAACAGCTGTGATTGTACTCGGTCCGTCAATAGGTTTATCATTAATATTGTCTGTTTGAACATCAGTCATTGTGTTTTCAGTTGTTTCAACACTTGGTTCTTCAATTAGAGGCGTGTTTTCAGTTGTTTCAACACTTGGTTCTTCAATTAGAGGCGTGTTTTCAGTTGTTTCAACACTTGGTTCTTCAATTAATGGCGTGTTTTCAGTTGTTTCAACACTTGGTTCTTCAATTAGAGGCATGTTTTCAGTTGTTTCAACACTTGGTTCTTCAATTAGAGGCGTGTTTTCAGTTTTTCAACACTTGGTTCTTCAATTAGAGGCGTGTTTTCAGTTGTTTCAACACTTGGTTCTTCAATTAGAGGCGTGTTTTCAGTTGTTTCAACACTTGGTTCTTCTATTAGAGGCGTGTTTTCAGTTGTTTCAAGACTTGGTTCTTCTATTAGAGGTGTGTTTTGTGTCATGTCCTCTGCAATTTTACTCGGTTTAAGGATTTGAGGCCGAAAGAAAAAAATGGCCATCGACTCGTTTCTTCGCTAGCCAAGGATTACGATTCGGGTCCCCCTTCCTTCCACCCTTGGCGGATCTAGAATACATTTTGAGGATTCGCGCTTTAATATTTCATTGGTTACGGCTACCAGTACACGTATCCAATCAGAAGACGTTTTACACGGAGCATATGTTATCGACAAAATGTAACCAAAGATGCCACTTCCCGTTTTGGTTCCAATGAAAACAACTTTCCCGTCTGCCAAAGCTTTGAAACTTTTCACTTGGTTGACAGTAAGTGCTTCCAAATTAAATTTATCACAAATAAGTTTTTCTTCACTGGGCGCTGCCATTTTCAACTCTCCAACATACGTATAACAAAACGATTCTGATTGGCTGGCGATGACGACTATCTAAGGGGCGCAACTTCAATAAACCACCAGGTGGCATTGCGCGCGAATTTCAAAATATATTCTAGATCCGCCAAGGGTGGAGAGAAGGGGGACCCGAATCGTAACCCTTGGCTAGCGAAGATGGTTTCTTCGTTACAGCAGCGCTTTTTCATACACGAAATAAAAGTAAAATCGTAACCAAGTTCAAGCATTAAGATTTGTTTTCAGTCGCCGAATTATAATCCTTTGACCTTGTTCACTCCGAGAGTACGTGTCTGCAAATGACAAATTTACAGAATTAAAATAGAAAAGACAACGCGATTTATTTTTGAACATTAAAACCTATTCTTGGAAAGTTCATAGCCGGGGATTTTATAGCAATAGCCGGTGAAATGCGCCGTTTCCCGGCTTCAAATCTAAATTAGAAGATATTAAATACATATGACTATGTGAATATGAGCGAGTGAGTGAGTTATTGTTGTTTTGACACCAACTCAACAATTTTTCATCTATGTCATCAAGAGAACAAGTTCATTTTCAATGACATAATGATGAGGTCCACTTTGTACTAGACAAACACGCTGAGGTCCACTTTGTACTAGAAAAACACGCTGAGGTCCGCAGATAGACACATTCGTGATTCTGAGCCAACCAGTATTTGCTCTTTCTCCTTAACGCAGTGTGCTTAGCAGAGAAGCAACAAATACCAATTTAATAGTCTTTGGTTTGACCCGACCGGGGCTCGAACCCATGATCTACCGCACTCGAGACGAGTACGCTAACCATTACATCATCGATGCGGTTATATATGATGATGACGCAATAAGACAAAATGTTAACAATTTGAGGCCATTATGCGAATCTAGAAATCTAGATATAGAAAAAAAAATTACCTGAACAGTGCAAAAAATAAATAATCTGTACCTGCATTTATCATCGATAAATTTTGGTAAACTTTGAAGAACAAATCACGAATTCGTCATGTCCAAAAATGATATTTGTTTCGTATTACAACATTAAAGCTGGATAAGAATAACAAAATGTCTTAAATGATGTGACGCTGTTCAGCAACAACATCGATAATAGGTCGCCACGAAATTAGGACGTTCGATAAATCATTTTCTGCCAATCATCGCTTTTGTATCGTTGGACATTTTATAAAAAGAAAGTTTAAACAGTTCTATTGTAACGCATTTTCGCTTATTTTAGGTTATAACATTGAGTTACTTCCCTTTGAATGAAACTAGTGGGAAATTGGAAAACATTTTTTTTTGTTACTTATTGAAATTTTCATAGCAAGGATAACACATGAAAGCCTTTCAGTTTATGGCCAATGGGATACTGTACAAAGTATCAATGTTTATTTTCTATCAAGACACTTTCATAATTCAGCATGTCACGTTTCGTTTACGCATCAATAAGATTGTATTGTTCATTCAATAACCTCAAATATTGCGTTCAATTCATTCATCATTTTACCATGTTTGTCATTCTGGTGAAGTCGTAGTTTTAATTATCAAAAATTGGAAAATGCTTATAGTATTTCTATAAATTTACAAACATTTCAAGAACTTGTAGTATTTTGAACAATTCAGCATTACAAATAAATCGGACCAAATGCTGTAATCGGTCTCTCACCAAACTCTAATTTTGATATTTTATGTTATATTTTTCAGGATGGGCTCAATGTTATTTGATGGTGGCATGGGATTGTGGTAAGGCAGCAAAGGGCAATAACTCGTCCACAGATGACTCACAAATCACCACCACATGTACACGCGTTCATTAATGACATACTATGTGTGTGTTTACTCAAAAGCGTCATTCAACCTGTATATATTTATCATTTTCTAAATTAAAATTAAAAGTTGAACACATATATTTCTTTGAGTTGTATTTATGAATCAAACTATCAAGTAGCATGTACAGATATACTAAATGTATTTCACTATAGCCATCCCTGTATCGTAATGGCTGGCAATCTTGTCTGGGGTATATTTACATTAATCACACCTGTATCGTAATGGCTGG
Organism: Bathymodiolus septemdierum; assembly: GCA_963383655.1. Classification (NCBI taxonomy): domain Eukaryota; kingdom Metazoa; phylum Mollusca; class Bivalvia; order Mytilida; family Modiolidae; genus Bathymodiolus; species Bathymodiolus septemdierum. The sequence continues at coordinate 57,603,136 of OY726528.1, forward strand.
TGTTCTTGTCTGGGGTATATTTACATTAATCACACCTGTATCGTAATAGTCGGTGGTCTCGTCTAGAGTATATTTACACCAACTACACCTGTATCGTAATAGTTGGTGGTCTCGTCTAGAGTATATTGACACCAACTACACCTGTATCGTAATAGTTGGTGGTCTCGTCTAGAGTATATTTACACCAACTACACCTGTATCGTAATAGTTGGTGGTCTTGTCTAGAGTATATTTACACCAACTACACCTGTATCGTAATAGTTGGTATTCTTGTCTGTGGTATATTTACATTAACCACACCTGTATCGTAATGGCTGGTGTTCTTGTCTGGGGTATATTTACACCAACTACACCTGTATCGTAATAGTTGGTGGTCTCGTCTAGAATATATTTACACCAACTACACCTGTATCGTAATAGTAGGTGGTCTTGTCTAGAGTATAATTACACCAACTACACCTGTATCGTAATAGTTGGTATTCTTGTCTGGGGTATATTTACATTAACCACACCTGTGTCGTAATGGCTGGTGTTCTTGTCTGAGGTATATTTACATTAACCACACCTGTATCGTAATAGTTGGTGGTCTCGTCTAGAGTTTATTTACACCAACTACACCTGTATCGTAATAGTTGGTGGTCTTGTCTAGAGTATATTTACACCAACTACACCTGTATCGTAATAGTTGGTATTCTTGTCTGGGGTATATTTACATTAACCACACCTGTATCGTAATGGCTGGTGTTCTTGTCTGGGGTATATTTACACCAACTACACCTGTATCGTAATAGTTGGTGGTCTCGTCTAGAGTATATTTACACCAACTACACCTGTATCGTAATAGTTGGTGGTCTCGTCTAGAGTATATTTACACCAACTACACCTGTATCGTAATAGTTGGTGTTCTTGTCTGGGGTATATTTACATTAACCACACCTGTATCGTAATAGTTGGTGGTCTTGTCTAAAGTATATTTACACCAACTACACCTGTATCGTAATAGTTGGTGGTCTCGTCTAGAGTATATTTACACCAACTACATCTGTATCGTAATAGTTGGTGGTCTCGTCTAGAGTATATTTACACCAACTACACCTGTATCGTAATAGTTGGTGTTCTTGTCTGGGGTATATTTACATTAGCCACACCTGTATCGTAATAGTTGATGGTCTCGTCTAGAGTATATTTACACCAACTACACCTGTATCGTAATAGTTGGTGGTCTCGTCTAGAGTATATTTACACCAACTACATCTGTATCGTAATAGTTGGTGGTCTCGTCTAGAGTATATTTACACCAACTACACCTGTATCGTAATGGCTGGTGTTCTTGTCTGAGGTATATTTACATTAGCCACACCTGTATCGTAATAGTTGATGGTCTCGTCTAGAGTATATTTACACCAACTACACCTGTATCGTAATAGTTGGTGGTCTCGTCTAGAATATATTTGTACTAAACACTCCGGTATCATAGTGGTTGGGGTTTTATTGAGATACATGTATTCTGAACTGAAATTCAATACTTGTGTGGCTACGAAGTGCTAACCCCTTTGTAAATATTAATCAATTACGTCCATAGTGAAAAAGACTGGAAAACCAAATAACTTACAAGTCATTGAGAGCAAGTGGACCAACGTGCCTAAATAAGAGAGCCAAAATCGTCTATGGTTACCTATTATATATATACCTAGAGTGACTACCCTTAGTTTTAATAAATTACATTATTAAGGAAATGTAAATTGTAAACAAGTCTATCTATTTAATCATGTCAGTACGGAAGTCCTGACTACTGTGTCGAAGATCCCATCAGGGACTAATAGTCTACCAGCAGACGTACCCTGGGTAATAAGGGTAATAGTAATAAAAACGTAAATAGCGCTTTTTTCATATTTTTATTATATAGGATCGACATGATATACCTTTGTAATTGAATTAACATCTGCACAATGAGTGCACTATACATCCTTTCTCTCCACGAATTGCAAAATCTGAAAAAGTATTATAACTCTACATGGCAAACTTGAAAATGGTCAAAGCTCATTTTGATCAATCTTTACATTGCATAAAACTTTCGTGAGATTTGGTCAAAGCAAAACGGTTGTCGTATTAAATGCGGACAACTTGGCGAAAAAAGGTCCCATTACCCTGGAAAAGCATGAAAGAAATTCTTATAAACCAGATGGCGTGCAAACTACCATTAACACTTCCGAAAGCCATGCAATCTACCTTTTACACTTCCGAAAGGCATGCAGACTACCATTAACACTTCCGAAAGGCATACAAACTATCTTTAACACTTCCGAAAGGCATGCAATCTACCTTTTACACTCCCGAAAGGCATGCAAACAACATTTAGCACTTCCGAAAGGCACACAAATAACCTTTAACACTTCCGAAAGGCATGCAAACTGCCTTTGACACTTCCGAAAGGCATGCAAACTACCTTTATCACGTCTAAGGTTTTTTTTAATTTAATTTGACGAGTTTTGTTAAAGCAAACTTGACATGTGAAACAATTCTAGTTTCTAAGGAACAAAGCTCCCTAATTCTGCAACAGCACTAACAATGTAGTCAAAATCGACAGGTATTGTACTTGTGGGTTAGAAATAATATTGTGAAATTGTTGCAAGCAGTCCTGAGTTATCGGCCGTGTAGACGGAAGGAAGATTATACACCATACTCTGTCCCTTTCTTACTTTGCATTCATCAATAATTACCAACTTGCAGAATTATTTTGCCCCTTTTTATCCTCGTTTATTTGGTACCCTCAAATGAAATATATTCCTATTTGATTGGGATTCAGCACTGCCACCTCTGAAACACTGGATGTAATTACATAATAAGTGTTACATTATACAAAACGTCTTCAACAACGAGTGAAAACTAGCTACATATTGAGTAGCATTAACCCTATTAAAACTAGGTGCTATGGAAGGGTAATCGGTTCCTGTTCGCTCCACTAGATGCAAAAAACTGGAATATGAAAACATGTCAATTGAATATAGACATCAAACAAGAAAAGGTTAAATTTCAAAGTGGCAAATAGGAGCGACAGACAATATAGTGGCAAATAGGAACGACAGACAATATAGTGGCAAATAGGAACGACAGACAATATAGTGGCAAATAGGAACGACAGACAATATAGTGGCAAATAGGAGCGACAGACAATATAGTGGCAAATAGGAACGACAGACAATATAGTGGCAAATAGGACCGACAGACAATATAGTGGCAAATAGGAGCGACAGACAATATAGTGGCAAATAGGAACGACAGACAATATAGTGGCAAATAGGAGCGACAGACAATATAGTGGCAAATAGGAACGACAGTCAATATAGTGGCAAATAGGAGCGAGAGACAATATAGTGACAAATAGGAGCGATAGACAATATAATGGCAAATAGGAGCGACAGACAATATAGTGGCAAATAGGAGCGACAGACAATATAGTGGCAAATAGGAGCGACAGACAATATAGTGGCAAATAGGAGCGACAGACAATATAGTGGCAAATAGGAGCGACAGACAATATAGTGGCAAATAGGAGCGACAGACAATATAGTGGCAAATAGGAGCGACAGACAATATAGTGGCAAATAGGAACGACAGACAATATAGTGGCAAATAGGAGCGACAGACAATATAGTGGCAAATAGGAGCGACAAACAATATAGTGGCAAATAGGAGCGACAGACAATATAGTGGCAAATAGGAGCGATAGACAATATAGTGCCAAATAGGAGCGACAGAAAATATAGTGGCAAATAGGAACGACAGACAATATAGTGGCAAATAGGAGCGACAGACAATATAGTGGCAAATAGGAGCGACAGACAATATAGTGGCAAATAGGAGCGACAGAAAATATAGTGGCAAATAGGAGCGATAGACAATATAGTGGCAAATAGGAGCGACAGACAATATAGTGGCAAGTAGGAGCGACAGACAATATAGTGGCAAATAGGAGCGACAGACAATATAGTGGCAAATAGGAGCGACAGACAATATAGTGGCAAAAAAGAAAACGTCAAAAATAAAAACGATGGTTCACAAAGTACTACACAGAAAACTAAAGATTGAGTAACACACAACGCACTAAACATCGGAGGTAGATGCTACCGGAAGTATAATCGGGTTCTGCTTGCTCCACTAGGTGTAAAAACTGGAAAAGGAACACATTTCAATAGAACATATCAAGATATCAAAATTAGTGCGCAAGACGAGTTTCTGAAATAACCTTCATCAGGTACGCCCAGGAAGCCATATATTGAGAGCAATAAAACCAAGGACCTAAACAGAACCTATGGCTTAGTTCTAATACTAACATAGACAACAAATAGAACAATTTTAATTTTACACATTGTAAGTGTCAAATAAGGTGTCATATACTTAAAGAGGCATTATCTGCCAAAATCGTAAATTTTTGTTACCCATAAAAACTATCAGATATGATTGATGTCTTAATAAAACGTGTTTCTGTAACTTATAAATGTTATGAAATGTACGCGCATCGGGGAAAAAAGGTGCAACTGCTCGTGTTTTGAGATCGATCAAGAAATGGACGCCATCTTATTAATCATCGGCATTGTTTACGGAGTTTGCCGAATCGTCATTAAATCAGTACAACAATGCACTTATTTCTTATTTTCTGTGAATCTGCTTTTAGTCGGCGTTAATAACGGACAAAGAACCATGCAAGTTTGCAGTTAATAAGTGACACAATACAAATTATTCGTTTTTACCTGTCACTAGTAAGGTCAGTTCCATACGGAGAAACCGAGGTCAAATTATTTGCTTGCAAGGAAATAATAAATCGATGGTAATTTTCGTTCTCAAAAGGCGAAAAAGTGGTACGATAAGCTGTTTAATGTGAAATATTTACCTTTATTTCATCATTTTAAAGCTATTTACCAATTTCCAAAACATATAATTTTTTTGGTAAAAATTGTAGCTAATGCCTCTTTAAATACCCACTAACAGATCAGATATAGGTAGTGTACATACATATTTTTGCCATTCATATTTCCACACATATCTTCTTTTAGGGTGTTTAGTTAACCATACACAGATAGTAATCAATTATTGAACATCTTAATATATTTTACATAGAATGTAGATATCTTTTTAAATAATATATTATTCATAAGGTATATTTCAATGGTTTGACATTGTCCAATGTTATTCAATTATCTAACGATTACGACAATTATAGAAATTGTATATACGTGTGAAGAGAAACTGCATCAATTGCACGGATTTAACTGTAAGTACTATATTTTAAATCAAACAAATATATTTACTGAGTCGACCAGAAGATAAATGCAAAATATTAAAGTCTAAAGAAAATTTCGTTAAAAATGTAAAACAAAACTAGAAAACAAAAGTTCCCGGTCTTTGCCTCATTCATGGCATATCACCAGCTTTGTAGTAACTATAGTAATACAACGGTTGTCATTAGTTGAACAGAAACTGCTTACGCTTCCGGAGCCCCGGTTTTTAGTGGGTTCGTGTTGCTCGATCTTTGATTTTCTGTGTAGTGCTTTGAAGGTCGTTACTTGTCCTTTTGTACTTTTTCTTTTGACCATTGTATTGTCTGTTCTTCTTCTGTTTACGGATTCTGATTACCCTTTTGGTATTTTGAAACTCTTCTTCGCACAACACAAAACGCGGGAATGATGAGATGTCATTTCCTATAAATGGTACCGTCATTTAGTCATACATTACAAATCCTGTACTAAAAACAGAGATTACCAAGTTTAATATACAGAACTGTTCTTTTTTCAAATTGTTGTTGCAAACTTTTATAGAAAAGAATTAATTGATATGAAAGATACGGAAAAAAAAACACGTACAAAAAATAATCTGACCTTGCAGTTTTTATCTAGATATTGTGATAAGATTGAGAAAATACTGATTTTTCTTGTCCAAAAAAGAAATATGATATTTGATTTATGTTTCGCATGAAAAGTTCATTTGCCATGGTGGAAAAATACTCCACCCGAAAAAAAAAAAAAAAAAAGCTACAAGGATTAGATATAAAAGTTATGGTATAAACGAAGATCAGTCTTATCTGTATTTCTGACGGATTGTCAATGTAATATTAGTATTGTATACCTTTCCCATCATGCAGAGATAATATCTTATCTACTAGATTAGTAGTAGTGACGACTTACATATATATAATAGATCTTAGTGAAATAACAAATAAAGATACGGTAAACGAGGATGATCCATATATTATTCATAGGGCCCGTCATGGTCATGATCGCATGGTAGATGGATTTACTACCTATATACAGTAAAAACCTGTCTAAACCGAACCCCTTTGGGACTGACGAATTTGTTCAGTTTAGACAGGTATTTGGTTTGCACAGGTTCAAATTACATAGACATTTAGTAGATGAGACTGTAAAATATGTCTGGTTTAGGCAGGTTTTCGGTTTAATCAGGGTTCGGTTTAGACAGGTTTCACTGTATATGTAATCAGTGCCTATCACCAATAATGTTGTGACAGGATGTACTCAATACAACATTATGTGATAATTGTGTTTTTATTGTATTACATGCCCTCATTACATTAATGTAATTGATTTCTGTATATAGCAAAGTGTATTTGGTTTCATTACTCATCTAATGTATCATTTATTACTCTATGTATATTTCAAAATGACAATAAATATGTATTATTAACTATCAACGTAATTAACAGCAAAGATGAGTACATTACTTTAATGAGGGTCGTCGTGACCGCAGTCATATGGATTTACATTTACGGTACTAATCAATACTCGAGTTGCGAGTTCAGTGAGTCACTGAATAATTTTTGTTTAACGCCATATCATATCATGGCGAGAACAAAATGAAATGATAATTATGTCCTCTTTGTACTAGAACAACACGCTTAGTTAGATTTTTACATTGCTAGCTCACTGTAACAATAACAGTCCGCGGATAGACCTGTTCCTCCACTCGGACACAATATCCTGATTCTAAGCTACACAATCTTTGCTCTTACGCCTTAAAGCTGCGTGCTTAGCGGAGAATCAACAAATACCAGCTTAATAGTCTTTGGTTTAACCCACAATTGGGGCTCGGGCGTACTATCTTTATAACACACTCGAGGCGAGCACATTAATCATTACACTACCGATGCGGTTAATTGCGAATTCAATTTCCGCCCGTGTCCAAATATGCTTCATACAACTTTATCAGGAAGCTACGTTAGATCTTTGAACACTCTGGTTACCCCAACCAATAAAATGTATCGCCACGATATAACTGAAATATTCTCAAAAGTATAATTTAACACCCATAACCTACAATTTTATTAATTAAACTTCTATCTTCAATATATTAATCAAAGCAAGATATCCTCAATAATGATAATAAATGTAATAAATAATAAAAACGTTGATATCTGATTTAGTTTCTGGAATAACCTTCATCAGATACGTTAATAATCAAAATATTGAAGAGCCAAAGAATTTAAAAGTCTTTGGAAACTAGAAAACAAAAGAGGCTTAACAAGTTTTTGGGGCTAGAAAACAAAAAGAGCTTAAAAAGTATTTATGGACTAGAAAATCAAAGGAGCTTAAAAAGTCTTTGGGATGTAGAAAACCAAAGAGGCTTAAAAAGTCTTTGGGATGTAGAAAACCAAAGGGGCTTAAAAAGTCTTTGGAATGTAGAAAACCAAAGGGGCTTAACAAGTCTTTGGAATGTAGAAAACCAAAGGGGCTTAAAAAGTCTTTGGGATGTAGAAAACCAAAAGGGCTTAAAAAGTCTTTGGGATGTAGAAACCAAAGAGGCTTAAAAAGTCTTTGAAATGTAGAAAACCAAAAGGGCTTAAAAAGTCTTTGGGATGTAGAAAACCAAAGAGGCTTAAAAAGTCTTTGAAATGTAGAAAACCAAAAGGGCTTAAAAAGTCTTTGGGATGTAGAAAACCAAAGGGGCTTAAAAAAGTCTTTGAAATGTAGAAAACCAAAAGGGCTTAAAAAGTCTTTGGGATGTAGAAAACCAAAGGGGCTTAAAAAAGTCTTTGAAATGTAGAAAACCAAAAGGGCTTAAAAAGTCTTTGGGATGTAGAAAACCAAAGGGGCTTAAAAAGTCTTTGGGATGTAGAAAACCAAAGGGGCTTAAAAAGTCTTTGGAATGTAGAAAACCAAAGGGGCTTAAAAAGTCTTTGGAATGTAGAAAACCAAAGAGGCTTAAAAAGTCTTTGAAATGTAGAAAACCAAAAGGGCTTAAAAAGTCTTTGGGATGTAGAAAACCAAAGAGGCTTAAAAAGTCTTTGAAATGTAGAAAACCAAAAGGGCTTAAAAAGTCTTTGGGATGTAGAAAACCAAAGAGGCTTAAAACAGTCTTTGGGATGTAGAAAACCAAAGGGGCTTAAAAAGTCTTTGGGATGTAGAAAACCAGAGGGGCTTAAAAAGTCTTTGGAATGTAGAAAACCAAAGGGGCTTAAAAAGTCTTTGGAATGTAGAAAACCAAAGAGGCTTAAAAAGTCTTTGAAATGTAGAAAACCAAAAGGGCTTAAAAAGTCTTTGGGATGTAGAAAACCAAAGAGGCTTAAAAAGTCTTTGAAATGTAGAAAACCAAAAGGGCTTAAAAAGTCTTTGGGATGTAGAAAACCAAAGGGGCTTAAAAAGTCTTTGAAATGTAGAAAACCAAAAGGGCTTAAAAAGTCTTTGGGATGTAGAAAACCAAAGGGGCTTAAAAAGTCTTTGAAATGTAGAAAACCAAAAGGGCTTAAAAAGTCTTTGGGATGTAGAAAACCAAAGGGGCTTAAAAAAGTCTTTGGGATGTAGAAAACCAAAGGGGCTTAAAAAGTCTTTGGGATGTAGAAAACCAAAGGGGCTTAAAAAAGTCTTTGGAATGTAGAAAACCAAAAGGCTTAGCAAATCTTTGGGAGCTAGAAAACCAAAGAGGCTTAAAAGGCTTACACAAGATAGCCACATTATTGTACTAAAAGGTTACTAGTTCTGTTCTTGGTTCAGAGTTAGGGTTATGGTGTTTAACGCCACTTTCAACAATATTTCAGTTATATCGTGGCACCCAGTCTTATTGGTGGAGGAAACCGGAGTACTCGAAGAATACCACTGACCTGCTGCACTTTATCACATAATGTTGTATCGAGTACACCTCGCCTGAGCAGGGTTCAAACTCACCACGTTACTTGTGATAGGCACTGATTGCATAGGTAGTTATAAATCCAACTACCATACAATTACGACTACGACGACCCTTCTTGGTTTAATATGTTAATATAAAATAAGAATATTTAACTTGTAAAAGGTACATGTTTGAACATATCCCAAAGTCAATGCTAATCATTTGTTGAAATATGTCAGAATTCTTGCTTAATAGATATAAGTAAACTCTCAGATTATTTTATTTATCACCAATTACGGAAATAGTTTTCAAGCCTCGTTATCAGGGCGTACATAACAACAAACCATCCAATTCTAAGTGTTTTATTCACCACACCCTTTAAGTTATTCGTAACCTAGTATTCACCGTTAAGAGCTGATACAAAGCTTACGTATATACTTAACACGTAATACAATATAGCCTTTAAACATAAATAACCAAACAAACACCATATGGTATCTTAAGGAATAAACATTAACTTTTTAGGGGGAAGGGAAATATTGTTTTTTAAATCTTGTCGAATTTTATAGAAAAACATTGTCCTGAAAGATGCAAAACATTTTTTTAAATGGCCTGCAGGTTTCATATTTTTGATAGAATTTAAAAGGAAATTACGGACTGTTCATATTTTCTGTTGTTTTTCTCTTTTTTTTTTATTATTACTTCACACACATGATAAATAAACATTAGAGAAAACACACAACACTGAAGATTAAAAAGATGGGCAACACGGATCCCACCAAAAATCAAGGGCGAACCCAATTGATCGTGAAGGGTAAGGAGTTCATGTTTTTTTTTTATAAGACACCTGTTGTAAATGCTCATATAGCCAAGTCCGGTGACAGAAGAAATAAAAAATCTACATAAACAGGAAACGATCCACTGCCATTTTGGAAATGAATATTTCGTAATGATCAACCTGTTCGTTTACTTCAAGCTAGGAGCAAAACCCTAGAATAGCGTATGAGTTGTAAATGTTTACCCTATCAGCTTGTGCTGCTGGAATATTGCTATGATGAATGTTAATTGAATATCGAAAAGATGAGGTCATCACATTTTTCGTTTTGTTTGTAATCTTCCTCAGTTGATCGTTCAGTGATTGAACATCATCTGTATCGCGGAAACTGGAATGTAAGGTTTTTGATAATTTTCTATTTTTATTTTTGAGAAACCCTTGAAAGAAGTCCACCTCACCTCGTGTAGAAGCAAATCAGCGAGTAGTGAACCGCAATTTGCTCCCATTGGAATACCGATCGTCTGTTGCGATGCCAGTGCTTCAAACTGAACAAATATGTTATCGAAAAAGAAGCATGTGAATGAACTCGTCCTGTTTATATTTAGCTTAAGATTTTTTGTGGCATTTAACAAAGTAAGACTTGTCCCTACCAATAACAAGATCCTGATACATTTGGTTCTCCGTTCTTCTTTGAGAACCAGCTCTAAATAAATTTTTGAGGTCTATATTTTAGCTGTTCATATGGAATGGTGGTACATAAGGTAGAGAAATAAATTGGTTTCATGCTGTTACAAGCATACTGAGATATAGAATTTCAGGTATCCAACATGTCTTTTCAGGTTTTTTTAATATTTACACTTGACTTGATAACGCCATTTTCGGAAAAGCAGGTATCATGATACCTCTGGGTATCCGTTTTGACAGATGGAGAGAAATAATATTCTACTTTATATGTTATTGAAATCATAAGAAACTTATTTTGATAATTTGTTCTACTAGTGGGGAGATACTATTTTGCTTTATCAGCCTAACACTATCTAACGATATAGATTTTGGTAAATTCGCCTTGGTGGTGATAACTATTAAAATGAAAAATTATAAATACCACATTGTCAGGACAGTTCCAATATCCAATCGAAAAATAGTAGACAGCGGCAAAATCGACACCACTACACACATAATACGTGATCGCTCACTTTTCTGGCTTGGTACAGGCACTTCAACAAAAGGTGGCGGGATTAAAATAGTTTTATGGACCCAAACACGTTTGTAAAATATGAACCCTCATTTTGCTTAAATGGGCTTCACAAAGTCTTATAAAATAAATTTTGGTAAATTCTACGAATAAAGAAATGTTATTCTGCTGTAGTAGGCTTACAATACATATCAGAATATACTAAAAGGGGTTTCTGATATTTAGTAATTTGTCCTACTAGTCGGGAGATACTATTTTGCCTTATCAGCCGAACACTATCTACTGATATAGATTTGGGCAAATTCGCCTTGGTGGTGATATACTGTCGGGACAGTTCCAAAATACAAGCGGCTCGGGAAATTGTTCGTCTCTCGACTGGTATTTTTCGCAAATACCCCTCCCAAACATGATATATCTGTATAATATTTTATGAAATAGCGTAAAATGTCGTATTTCAAATAATATTCTTCAAAGAGTTCGATATTTTTGTTTTTTATTTTATTAATTAAATGGACTAAGCAAAATTCTACGAAATAGATTTGGATAAATTCCACGAAGCAAAGAAATACTATTATACTGTGATAAGCTAACAATCTTTATAGAAATATACTAACAGGGGGTTCAGATATATATTTTTTTATGAAATAACGTAAAATGTCGTATTTCAAATAATATCCTTCAAAGAGTTTCAATATTGAATTATTTCTATGAACTTTAATCCGCCATAAATCGTTGACTTTTCAAATCTTTTATTTTTATCAACGTTTTTTGTCCGACTTATGATAAATATGTTCAAAACTCAATACAAGTTAAATTGTTTAAACCTTACAAATAAGAATTGACTTAACGCCGTGGCCTCGGTGTGTATTACAGATCCCATTGAAAAGATTTCTGTGGTATATAGTTAACGATTTCAATTCAGTAACTTGGGACAAAATTTACATTATTTAACGGACATGTAAGGTAAGACAATCATTATATTTAGTAGCAAGATTTGAATAAAAAAAAGATTTTGTTTGGTAGATATTTAAAATTATTTGATATTATGCATTAGATATAAAATTATATCTTTATTTTCTCCAAATGGCGAGCATTTCATAAAATAAAATAGAAATTTAAGTGGGTAGGGGCATTTTGACATAGTATGAAATGAAACATTATATTTTTGCAAGCTAGATATAAATATTGTAATTATCTTAAAAAGTAAAACTTCGCCACATTTTTGTACCTATCTTAAGGAAGAACCTGGATTTCCAACGTCATATGTCGTGGTTTTGCTTGGCGTTCTGTGAGTTAAGATGAGAGATAGTCGTTCGTTTTGTTGGTATTTGCGGAATTGAGAACTATCCCTGCTTATACTTTTTTTTCTTAAGCAAAGTATATTGATTGATTAATTGATTATTTAATTCATTCAACCGGGCCAACGATTTTTTACATCCACTAGAAACGCCCTCTCTAAGCATGTCACCCAATATGGTCCATGGACAGGCTTTCCGAATTATATCTTGACACCCCCCCACCCAGAGGCATCCACTATCCGCTACATGGGGATGCATTGAGCAGCTCTGTGGGTTTGAGGCCTAGGAATACAACAACATGTATATGTGGGTTTGAGGCCTAGGAATACAGCAACATGTATATGTGGGTTTGAGGCCTAGGAATACAACAACATGTATATGTGGGTTTGAGGCCTAGGAATACAACAACATGTATATGTGGGTTTGAGGCCTAGGAATACAACAACATGTATATGTGGGTTTGAGGCCTAGGAATACAACAACATGTATATGTGGGTTTGAGGCCTAGGAATACAACAACATGTATATGTGGGTTTGAGGCCTAGGAATACAACAACATGTATATGTGGGTTTGAAGCCTAGGAATACAACAACATGTATATGTGGGTTTGAGGCCTAGGAATACAGCAACATGTATATGTGGGTTTGAGGCCTAGGAATACAACAACATGTATATGTGGGTTTAAGGCCTAGGAATACAACAACATGTATATGTGGGTTTGAGGCCTAGGAATACAACAACATGTATATGTGGGTTTGAGGCCTAGGAATACAACAACATGCATATGTGGGTTTGAGGCCTAGGAATACAACAACATGTATATGTGGGTTTGAGGCCTAGGAATACAACATGTATATGTGGGTTTGAGGCCTAGGAATACAACAACATGTATATGTGGGTTTGAGGCCTAGGAATACAACAACATGTATATGTGGGTTTGAGGCCTAGGAATACAACAACATGTATATGTGGGTTTGAGGCCTAGGAATACAACAACATGTATATGTGGGTTTGAGGCCTAGGAATACAACAACATGTATATGTGGGTTTGAGGCCTAGGAATACAACAACATGTATATGTGGGTTTGAGGCCTAGGAATACAACAACATGTATATGTGGGTTTGAGGCCTAGGAATACAACAACATGTATATGTGGGTTTGAGGCCTAGGAATACAACAACATGTATATGTGGGTTTGAGGCCTAGGAATACAACAACATGTATATGTGGGTTTGAGGCCTAGGAATACAACAACATGTATATGTGGGTTTGAGGCCTAGGAATACAACAACATGTATATGTGGGTTTGAGGCCTAGGAATACAACAACATGTATATGTGGGTTTGAGGCCTAGGAATACAACAACATGTATATGTGGGTTTGAGGCCTAGGAATACAACAACATGTATATGTGGGTTTGAGGCCTAGGAATACAACAACATGTATATGTGGGTTTGAGGCCTAGGAATACAACAACATGTATATGTGGGTTTGAGGCCTAGGAATACAACAACATGTATATGTGGGTTTGAGGCCTAGGAATACAACAACATGTATATGTGGGTTTGAGGCCTAGGAATACAACAACATGTATATGTGGGTTTGAGGCCTAGGAATACAACAACATGTATATGTGGGTTTGAGGCCTAGGAATACAACAACATGTATATGTGGGTTTGAGGCCTAGGAATACAACAACATGTATATGTGGGTTTGAGGCCTAGGAATACAACAACATGTATATGTGGGTTTGAGGCCTAGGAATACAACAACATGTATATGTGGGTTTGAGGCCTAGGAATACAACAACATGTATATGTGGGTTTGAGGCCTAGGAATACAACAACATGTATATGTGGGTTTGAGGCCTAGGAATACAGCAACATGTATATGCAAGGGTCAACTATTTTAATGATTTTTCCCTTTCTTTAATGGCACGTGGAACGCATATAAAAAAAAAATTAATATGGTAAAATGATTGTATAATATAGGTGAAGACTGCATTTAAATGTAAAAAAAATATGCCAGGGTGGTACGATAATTAGGATCATAATCTTCTGACAACAAGCCAAAATGTGTTCGGGTTAATCTATTGGATTCCAGACACCTACCACAGTTCGGAGGTTAAACCGGGTCGGTTAGTTCGTTATAACCGTCCGAATTATTCCTCCCCTCTATTAGATCTGGTAATATTCGTGTTACTCGATCTTTAGTTTTATGTGTATGTTTTGTAGATCGTTGTTTGTCCTTTTGTTCTTTTTCTTTTGGCCAGAGTGTTGTCTGTTCTTCTTCGATATACGGATTCTGATTACACCTTTGGTATCTTCAAACTCTTTTTAACTTAAATACTGGAAATGACAATAAATACAAAATAACACTAACATAATGTAACTATAAATAGAGTGATTACTGGAATATTTCGAAACTACATTAAGCCGAAATTGCTTCTATCAAACTCTAGCTGTTTTTTTCAGTGCAAAATGCACATTTAAGTCTGATATTTGAAATCAGAACCAGGTATTTTATTTTACCGACGATCTGCACTTTTCCCAAAATAACCCAGTTTCCGCCACTAATTAACATGTCGCCATAATATAGCTGAAGAATTTTGAAAGTGGTGTAAACCAAACAACCGAATATTCAATGGCCGAAGTGGCGTACCCCAAACGACCCAAACATTAAATTCCTGAAGTGACGCAAACCGAACATTTAATGAGTGAAGTGGCGTAACCCGAACATTCAATGACTGAAGTGGCCTAAACTGAACAACCGAACATTCAATGACTGAAGTGGCGTAATCCGAACATTCAATGACTGAAGTGGCGTATCCCGAACATTCAATGACTGAAGTGGCGTATCCCGAACACTCAATGACTGAAGTGGCGTATCCCGAATATTCAATGACTGAAGTGACGCAAACCGAACATTTAATGAGTAAAGTGGCGTAACCCGAACATTCAATGACTGAAGTGGCCTAAACTGAACAACCGAACATTCAATGACTGAAGTGGCGTAATCCGAACATTCAATGACTGAAGTGGCGTATCCCGAACATTCAATGACTGAAGTGGCGTATCCCGAACACTCAATGACTGAAGTGGCGTATCCCGAATATTCAATGACTGAAGTGGCGTAACCCGAACATTCAATGAATGAAGTGGCGTAAACCGAACAACTGAACATTCAATGACTGAAGTGGAGTATCCCGAACATTCAGTGACTGAAGTGGTGTATCCCGAACATTCAATGACTGAAGTGGCCTAAACCGAACAACCGAACATTCAATGACTGAAGTGGAGTATCCCGAACATTCAGTGACTGAAGTGGCATATCCCGAACGTTCAATGACTGAAGTGGCCTAAACCGAACAACCGAACATTCAATGACTGAAGTGAA
Organism: Bathymodiolus septemdierum; assembly: GCA_963383655.1. Classification (NCBI taxonomy): domain Eukaryota; kingdom Metazoa; phylum Mollusca; class Bivalvia; order Mytilida; family Modiolidae; genus Bathymodiolus; species Bathymodiolus septemdierum. The sequence continues at coordinate 57,618,919 of OY726528.1, forward strand.
GTATCCCGAACATTCAGTGACTGAAGTGGCATATCCCGAACACTCAATGACTGAAGTGGGGTAAACCGAACAACTGAACATTCAATGACTGAAGTGGCGTAACCCGAACATTCAATGACTGATGTGGCCTAAACCGAACAACCGAACATTCAATGACTGAAGTGGAGTATCCCGAACATTCAGTGAGTGAAGTGGCGTATCCCGAACACTCAATGACTGAAGTGGAGTAAACCGAACAACCGAACATTCAATGACTGAAGTGGCGTAAACCGAACAACTGAACATTCAATGACTGTAGTGGCGTATTCCGAATATTCAATGACTGAAGTGGAGTATCCCGAATATTCAATGACTGAAGTGGCCTAAACCGAACAACCGAACATTCAATGACTGAAGTGGCTTAAACCGAACAACCGAATATTCAATGACTGAAGTGGCCTAAACCGAACAACCGAACATTCAATGACTGAAGTGGCCTAAACCGAACAACCGAACATTCAATGACTGAAGTGGCGTAACCCGAACATTCAATGACTGAAATGGCATAACCCGAATATTCAATGACTGAAGTGGCATAACCCGAACATTCAATGACTGAAGTGGCATAACCCGAATATTCAATGACTGAAGTGGCATAACCCGAACATTCAATGATGAATAAACTTATCATTCAGAAGATAACATGAAGATAACACGTTTACTTTCCTACCAACAGATTCACGGTGGTCACGTGATATACAACACAAATATCTTCCTTTCGGAATGTTTCGGATGAATGTAAAAACTTTTATCGTGATGATGTAAAACGAGTAATTAATTAAAATTAGAAAGTACATTTATATTTAATTAATCTATTGGTGTAAATACATTTAACATTATAAATGTAATTTATTTAACTAAGCTAAAACCTTGAAAACCTACTTTCACCAAATTTGATCCTATTTCTTTTAAAAGCCGATTATACACTGTAGCACATAAGTTAATAAAGATCACATTCCTTTTCAGTCTTATAACAATATTGTTAAAAGGTGTTTTGTTCCTATTTTCTTTACGTGTATTATGTACGCTTTTATAAAATTGTGTCGTCTTGATAAATACCTTTTTATTTAAACAAAACATTTTAACATTTAACTCTATGTTTTGATCAACTATATTTAGATCTTGTTAGGACTGTTATACTGCCTATAGATGTAGAATATACCGTTGTACATGTATATCTATACTTGTATATTTGTTTATAGAGAACATGGACTTTGTAGAAAAACAATTTTGTATCTAGCATGTGTAGAATATACTGTGTATAGCAATCTATTTAGAAGACGAAGTTCACTTTCTAAATAGTCTATGAACCATTTAGAAAATCATTTTTGCAGAAAATAAATAATTTAGGCTCTTATGACCAGCTGTCTTCAAGCCACTTATATAATATCTGGTATTAAATAACGGGACACATATCATTTTAAAAATGACTTCACTATATATATCAGATCTGATGTATATCAAGAAGGGCAGCATCATGCTCCAGCAACATATCAAACTCCCACTGTCACTCACAAAGTACAGGAGCGGATCCAGGAGGGTGCACCCGGCGCGCGCCCTCTCCTAAAATTGGAAAAAATATGATTTTTAGGCGTAAAATCGTGATTTTTCACACGAAAAACCCAAAACATTTTCGCACCTCCCTCCGCAATTGGAAAAAATATGATTTTTTGGCGTAAAATCGTGATTTTTCACACGAAAAACCCCAAAAATTTTCGCGCCTCCCTCCGCTCGGCGCATTTTTTTTAAGTGTGCCCCCCCCCCCCCCGAACTTGAGATCCTGGATCCGCCCCTAAAGTAGATAAGAGTTTATTGATATCATTGTATATCATATCGTTTATAGAATATTACTTTGTATTATTAATGGCCATAACCATTTATTGTAAATGTGTTCATGCTAATAAGAAAATTGTTTATATTGAATATGGACTTTGTAGAAAACAATTTTGTAACTAGCCTGGTTTATTACATTTCGTGTATTTTAATAAGAAGTAATATAATTTAATCAGGGCCTATAAGAGGGAGGTTCAGCCTTCACATCGATCCGGGTCTCAGAGAACCAAGAAGGAGTCTGTGAATCTTTGAAGAGCCACCATTGCCTTAGCCATAGACGTCTTATTTTGTTTTGTTTTTTCATTTTTAGTTTATTTAGAAAAATAATCATGTAAAATTCACTTAGATTTCTGAATTCTGGTTGAAAGTTTACCCATGGTTTTATTTGACCTCAAATCCTCAACTTTGATAGAAGTCTCAGTCTGTCCCAGAGGCCCCAAAGCAGTCTTGTTCCGCTTTGCAAAATTTCTCTTGGAGGCCCTGAATTTAATCATTCAAACAAATTATTATCAAAAATTAGTACCTGCTGAAAATCCTGTTAAACCAGTTTGCCTCACATCCATGGAGTTTTTGCTTATCTTTATATCAAGGTAAAAAAGCATGTCTCAAACCCATGACGATTTTGCTTATCTAAAAATCAAGGTAAACCAGCATGTCTCAAACCAATGACGATTTTGCTTATCTAGAAATCATGGCGATCAAGTTATCTCAAAGTCATGGCGAAACAACTTACTACAAATCATGGCGATCAAGTTATCTCAAAGTCATGGCGAAACAACTTACTAGAAATCATGGCGATCAAGTTATCTCAAAGTCATGGCGAAACAACTTACTACAAATCATGGCGATCAAGTTATCTCAAAGTCATGGCGAAACAACTTACTACAAATCATGGCGATCAAGTTATCTCAAAGTCATGGCGAAACAACTTACTACAAATCATGGCGATCAAGTTATCTCAAAGTCATGACGAAACAACTTACTACAAATCATGGCGATCAAGTTATCTTAAAGTCATGGCGAAACAACTTACTACAAATCATGGCGATATAAGACCCCAAAAAATTGTTTATTTTATGCACTATTTAATTCACCGAGTTCAATACATTGCACATGATAACAGTACCTCTGTTTCGTTTTATGCATGCTTCTAGTTAACCATTGATCAGATACATTTGTGAATGCTAACATAGGGCTCATGTCTTATTTTGGTTATTTGTGTTTGCTTGCGCATAGTGGTGTCCAACACGTATTGCGTTTTGTTTTGTTTTGTCTTCGTATTGCGCGCCCTATGTTGCCAGTTTCTCTGGATTGTCCATTTTTGATTGCCACTGCCGTGTTTCTAACGTTTATTTATAGCGGTCGAATTCAATTTCTCTTTTTATGCGCCCTGTGAACACTACGACTAAATAAGGCCGTCATTGACGTTCATTGTTGATATATATTTTGGAATTCTCTCATTTGAATACAAAGTTAAGATGTTTATTACATACAATACAATCCTAATGCTAATAATCTATTAATAAAACAATGGAGAAATAATATAAATATGTAACCTTGTGGTTATTTAAATATTGTTTTATCACTCGTGCTCATCATATTATTATTGACAAAAAGTATATACTTGATAAACCTATAGTACATTAAAATGTTACATTAAAGATTTATAGTAAGCTGTATTATTATTCAGGATATAATACTTGAATTGAGGTTAGGTTAGGAAATAATCAACTTATGTTTTACTTGAATTGAGGTTAGGTTAGGATATAATCAACATATGTTTTACTTGAGGTTAAGTTAGGATATAACCAACTTATGTTTTACTTGAATTGAGGTTAGGTTAGGATATAACCAACATATGTTTTACTTGAGGTTAAGTTAGGATATAACCAACTTATGTTTTACTTGAATTGAGGTTAGGCTAGGATATAAACAACATATGTTTGAATTGAGGTTAAGTTAGGATATAACCAACTTATGTTTTACTTGAATTGAGGTTAGGTTAGGATATAACCAACTTATGTTTTACTTGAATTGAGGTTAGGCTAGGATATAACCAACTTATGTTTTACTTGAATTGAGGTTAGGTTAGGATATAACCAACTTATGTTTGAATTGAGGTTAGGCTAGGATATAACCAACTTATGTTTTACTTGAATTGAGGTTAGGCTAGGATATAAACAACATATGTTTGAATTGAGGTTAAGTTAGGATATAACCAACTTATGTTTTACTTGAATTGAGGTTAGGTTAGGATATAACCAACTTATGTTTTACTTGAATTGAGGTTAGGCTAGGATATAACCAACTTATGTTTTACTTGAATTGAGGTTAGGTTAGGATATAAACAACTTATGTTTTACTTGAATTGAGGTTAGGCTAGGATATAACCAACATATGTTTGAATTGAGGTTAGGTTAGGATATAAACAACTTATGTTTTACTTGAATTGAGGTTAGGCTAGGATATAACCAACATATGTTTGAATTGAGGTAAGGTTAGGATATAACCAACTTATGTTTTACTTGAATTGAGGTTAGGCTAGGATATAACCAACATATGTTTGAATTGAGGTTAAGTTAGGATATAACCAACTTATGTTTTACTTGAATTGAGGTTAGGTTAGGATATAACCAACTTATGTTTTACTTGAATTGAGGTTAGGCTAGGATATAACCAACTTATGTTTTACTTGAATTGAGGTTAGGTTAGGATATAAACAACTTATGTTTTACTTGAATTGAGGTTAGGCTAGGATATAACCAACATATGTTTGAATTGAGGTTAGGTTAGGATATAAACAACTTATGTTTTACTTGAATTGAGGTTAGGCTAAGATATAACCAACTTATGTTTTTACTTGAATTGAGGTTAGGTTAGGATATAAACAACTTATGTTTTACTTGAATTAAGGTTAGGCTAGGATATAACCAACATATGTTTGAATTGAGGTTAGGTTAGGATATAACCAACTTATGTTTTACTTGAATTGAGGTTAGGTTAGGATATAACCAACATATGTTTGAATTGAGGTTAGGTTAGGATATAAACAACTTATGTTTTACTTGAATTGAGGTTAGGCTAAGATATAACCAACTTATGTTTTACTTGAATTGAGGTTAGGTTAGGATATAACCAACTTATGTTTTTACTTGAATTGAGGTTAGGTTAGGATATAACCAACTTATGTTTTACTTGAATTGAGGTTAGGCTAGGATATAACCAACATATGTTTGAATTGAGGTTAGGTTAGGATATAACCAACTTATATTTTACTTGAATTGAGGTTAGGTTAGGATATAACCAACATATGTTTGAATTGAGGTTAGGTTAGGATATAACCAATTTATGCTTTACTTGAATTGAGGTTAAGTTAGGATATAACCAACTTATGTTTTACTTGAATTGAGGTTAGGTTAGGATATAACCAACTTATGTTTTACTTGAATTGAGGTTAGGCTAGGATATAACCAACTTATGTTTTACTTGAATTGAGGTTAGGTTAGGATATAAACAACTTATGTTTTACTTGAATTGAGGTTAGGCTAGGATATAACCAACATATGTTTGAATTGAGGTTAAGTTAGGATATAAACAACTTATGTTTTACTTGAATTGAGGTTAGGCTAAGATATAACCAACTTATGTTTTTACTTGAATTGAGGTTAGGTTAGGATATAAACAACTTATGTTTTACTTGAATTAAGGTTAGGCTAGGATATAACCAACATATGTTTGAATTGAGGTTAGGTTAGGATATAACCAACTTATGTTTTACTTGAATTGAGGTTAGGTTAGGATATAATCAACATATGTTTGAATTGAGGTTAGGTTAGGATATAAACAACTTATGTTTTACTTGAATTGAGGTTAGGCTAAGATATAACCAACTTATGTTTTACTTGAATTGAGGTTAGGTTAGGATATAACCAACTTATGTTTTTACTTGAATTGAGGTTAGGTTAGAATATAATCAACTTATGTTTTTACTTGAATTGAGGTTAGGTTAGGATATAACCAACTTATGTTTTACTTGAATTGAGGTTAGGCTAGGATATAACCAACTATGTTTAAATTGAGGTTAGGTTAGGATATAACCAACTTATATTTTACTTGAATTGAGGTTAGGTTAGGATATAACCAACATATGTTTGAATTGAGGTTAGGTTAGGATATAAACAACTTATGTTTTACTTGAATTGAGGTTAGGCTAAGATATAACCAACTTATGTTTTACTTGAATTGAGGTTAGGTTAGGATATAACCAATTTATGTTTTACTTGAATTGAGGTTAAGTTAGGATATAACCAACTTATGTTTTACTTGAATTGAGGTTAGGTTAGGATATAACCAACTTATGTTTTACTTGAATTGAGGTTAGGCTAGGATATAACCAACTTATGTTTTACTTGAATTGAGGTTAGGTTAGGATATAAACAACTTATGTTTTACTTGAATTGAGGTTAGGCTAGGATATAACCAACATATGTTTGAATTGAGGTTAGGTTAGGATATAAACAACTTATGTTTTACTTGAATTGAGGTTAGGCTAAGATATAACCAACTTATGTTTTTACTTGAATTGAGGTTAGGTTAGGATATAAACAACTTATGTTTTACTTGAATTAAGGTTAGGCTAGGATATAACCAACATATGTTTGAATTGAGGTTAGGTTAGGATATAACCAACTTATGTTTTACTTGAATTGAGGTTAGGTTAGGATATAACCAACATATGTTTGAATTGAGGTTAGGTTAGGATATAAACAACTTATGTTTTACTTGAATTGAGGTTAGGCTAAGATATAACCAACTTATGTTTTTACTTGAATTGAGGTTAGGTTAGGATATAACCAACTTATGTTTTACTTGAATTGAGGTTAGGCTAGGATATAACCAACATATGTTTGAATTGAGGTTAGGTTAGGATATAACCAACTTATATTTTACTTGAATTGAGGTTAGGTTAGGATATAACCAACATATGTTTGAATTGAGGTTAGGTTAGGATATAACCAATTTATGCTTTACTTGAATTGAGGTTAAGTTAGGATATAACCAACTTATGTTTTACTTGAATTGAGGTTAGGTTAGGATATAACCAACTTATGTTTTACTTGAATTGAGGTTAGGCTAGGATATAACCAACTTATGTTTTACTTGAATTGAGGTTAGGTTAGGATATAAACAACTTATGTTTTACTTGAATTGAGGTTAGGCTAGGATATAACCAACATATGTTTGAATTGAGGTTAAGTTAGGATATAAACAACTTATGTTTTACTTGAATTGAGGTTAGGCTAAGATATAACCAACTTATGTTTTTACTTGAATTGAGGTTAGGTTAGGATATAAACAACTTATGTTTTACTTGAATTAAGGTTAGGCTAGGATATAACCAACATATGTTTGAATTGAGGTTAGGTTAGGATATAACCAACTTATGTTTTACTTGAATTGAGGTTAGGTTAGGATATAATCAACATATGTTTGAATTGAGGTTAGGTTAGGATATAAACAACTTATGTTTTACTTGAATTGAGGTTAGGCTAAGATATAACCAACTTATGTTTTACTTGAATTGAGGTTAGGTTAGGATATAACCAACTTATGTTTTTACTTGAATTGAGGTTAGGTTAGAATATAATCAACTTATGTTTTTACTTGAATTGAGGTTAGGTTAGGATATAACCAACTTATGTTTTACTTGAATTGAGGTTAGGCTAGGATATAACCAACTATGTTTGAATTGAGGTTAGGTTAGGATATAACCAACTTATATTTTACTTGAATTGAGGTTAGGTTAGGATATAACCAACATATGTTTGAATTGAGGTTAGGTTAGGATATAACCAATTTATGTTTTACTTGAATTGAGGTTAAGTTAGGATATAACCAACATATGTTTGAATTGAGGTTAGGTTAGGATATAACCAATTTATGTTTTACTTGAATTGAGGTTAAGTTAGGATAATCAACTTATGTTTTACTTGAATTGAGGTTAGGTTAGGATATAACCAACTTATGTTTTACTTGAATTGAGGTTAGGCTAGGATATAACCAACTTATGTTTTACTTGAATTGAGGTTAGGTTAGGATATAAACAACTTATGTTTTACTTGAATTGAGGTTAGGCTAGGATATAACCAACATATGTTTGAATTGAGGTTAGGTTAGGATATAAACAACTTATGTTTTACTTGAATTGAGGTTAGGCTAAGATATAACCAACTTATGTTTTTACTTGAATTGAGGTTAGGTTAGGATATAAACAACTTATGTTTTACTTGAATTAAGGTTAGGCTAGGATATAACCAACATATGTTTGAATTGAGGTTAGGTTAGGATATAACCAACTTATGTTTTACTTGAATTGAGGTTAGGTTAGGATATAACCAACATATGTTTGAATTGAGGTTAGGTTAGGATATAAACAACTTATGTTTTACTTGAATTGAGGTTAGGCTAAGATATAACCAACTTATGTTTTTACTTGAATTGAGGTTAGGTTAGGATATAACCAACTTATGTTTTACTTGAATTGAGGTTCGGCTAGGATATAACCAACATATGTTTGAATTGAGGTTAGGTTAGGATATAACCAACTTATATTTTACTTGAATTGAGGTTAGGTTAGGATATAACCAACATATGTTTGAATTGAGGTTAGGTTAGGATATAACCAATTTATGCTTTACTTGAATTGAGGTTAAGTTAGGATATAACCAACTTATGTTTTACTTGAATTGAGGTTAGGTTAGGATATAACCAACTTATGTTTTACTTGAATTGAGGTTAGGCTAGGATATAACCAACTTATGTTTTACTTGAATTGAGGTTAGGTTAGGATATAAACAACTTATGTTTTACTTGAATTGAGGTTAGGCTAGGATATAACCAACATATGTTTGAATTGAGGTTAAGTTAGGATATAAACAACTTATGTTTTACTTGAATTGAGGTTAGGCTAAGATATAACCAACTTATGTTTTTACTTGAATTGAGGTTAGGTTAGGATATAAACAACTTATGTTTTACTTGAATTAAGGTTAGGCTAGGATATAACCAACATATGTTTGAATTGAGGTTAGGTTAGGATATAACCAACTTATGTTTTACTTGAATTGAGGTTAGGTTAGGATATAATCAACATATGTTTGAATTGAGGTTAGGTTAGGATATAAACAACTTATGTTTTACTTGAATTGAGGTTAGGCTAAGATATAACCAACTTATGTTTTACTTGAATTGAGGTTAGGTTAGGATATAACCAACTTATGTTTTTACTTGAATTGAGGTTAGGTTAGAATATAATCAACTTATGTTTTTACTTGAATTGAGGTTAGGTTAGGATATAACCAACTTATGTTTTACTTGAATTGAGGTTAGGCTAGGATATAACCAACATATGTTTGAATTGAGGTTAGGTTAGGATATAACCAACTTATATTTTACTTGAATTGAGGTTAGGTTAGGATATAACCAACATATGTTTGAATTGAGGTTAGGTTAGGATATAACCAATTTATGTTTTACTTGAATTGAGGTTAAGTTAGGATATAACCAACATATGTTTGAATTGAGGTTAGGTTAGGATATAACCAATTTATGTTTTACTTGAATTGAGGTTAAGTTAGGATAATCAACTTATGTTTTACTTGAATTGAGGTTAGGTTAGGATATAACCAACTTATGTTTTACTTGAATTGAGGTTAGGCTAGGATATAACCAACTTATGTTTTACTTGAATTGAGGTTAGGTTAGGATATAAACAACTTATGTTTTACTTGAATTGAGGTTAGGCTAGGATATAACCAACATATGTTTGAATTGAGGTTAGGTTAGGATATAAACAACTTATGTTTTACTTGAATTGAGGTTAGGTTAGGATATAAACAACTTATGTTTTACTTGAATTGAGGTTAGGCTAGGATATAACCAACTTATGTTTTACTTGAATTGAGGTTAGGTTAGGATATAAACAACTTATGTTTTACTTGAATTGAGGTTAGGCTAGGATATAACCAACTTATGTTTTACTTGAATTGAGGTTAGGTTAGGATATAAACAACTTATGTTTTACTTGAATTGAGGTTAGGCTAGGATATAACCAACATATGTTTGAATTGAGGTTAAGTTAGGATATAAACAACTTATGTTTTACTTGAATTGAGGTTAGGCTAAGATATAACCAACTTATGTTTTTACTTGAATTGAGGTTAGGTTAGGATATAAACAACTTATGTTTTACTTGAATTAAGGTTAGGCTAGGATATAACCAACATATGTTTGAATTGAGGTTAGGTTAGGATATAACCAACTTATGTTTTACTTGAATTGAGGTTAGGTTAGGATATAATCAACATATGTTTGAATTGAGGTTAGGTTAGGATATAAACAACTTATGTTTTACTTGAATTGAGGTTAGGCTAAGATATAACCAACTTATGTTTTACTTGAATTGAGGTTAGGTTAGGATATAACCAACTTATGTTTTTACTTGAATTGAGGTTAGGTTAGAATATAATCAACTTATGTTTTTACTTGAATTGAGGTTAGGTTAGGATAAAACCAACTTATGTTTTACTTGAATTGAGGTTAGGCTAGGATATAACCAACATATGTTTGAATTGAGGTTAGGTTAGGATATAACCAATTTATGTTTTACTTGAATTGAGGTTAAGTTAGGATATAACCAACTTATATTTTACTTGAATTGAGGTTAGGTTAGGATATAACCAACATATGTTTGAATTGAGGTTAGGTTAGGATATAACCAATTTATGTTTTACTTGAATTGAGGTTAAGTTAGGATATAACCAACTTATGTTTTACTTGAATTGAGGTTAGGTTAGGATATAACCAACTTATGTTTTACTTGAATTGAGGTTAGGCTAGGATATAACCAACTTATGTTTTACTTGAATTGAGGTTAGGTTAGGATATAAACAACTTATGTTTTACTTGAATTGAGGTTAGGCTAGGATATAACCAACATATGTTTGAATTGAGGTTAGGTTAGGATATAAACAACTTATGTTTTACTTGAATTGAGGTTAGGCTAAGATATAACCAACTTATGTTTTTACTTGAATTGAGGTTAGGTTAGGATATAAACAACTTATGTTTTACTTGAATTAAGGTTAGGCTAGGATATAACCAACATATGTTTGAATTGAGGTTAGGTTAGGATATAACCAACTTATGTTTTACTTGAATTGAGGTTAGGTTAGGATATAACCAACATATGTTTGAATTGAGGTTAGGTTAGGATATAAACAACTTATGTTTTACTTGAATTGAGGTTAGGCTAAGATATAACCAACTTATGTTTTTACTTGAATTGAGGTTAGGTTAGGATATAACCAACTTATGTTTTACTTGAATTGAGGTTAGGCTAGGATATAACCAACATATGTTTGAATTGAGGTTAGGTTAGGATATAACCAACTTATATTTTACTTGAATTGAGGTTAGGTTAGGATATAACCAACATATGTTTGAATTGAGGTTAGGTTAGGATATAACCAATTTATGTTTTACTTGAATTGAGGTTAAGTTAGGATATAACCAACATATGTTTGAATTGAGGTTAGGTTAGGATATAACCAATTTATGTTTTACTTGAATTGAGGTTAAGTTAGGATAATCAACTTATGTTTTACTTGAATTGAGGTTAGGTTAGGATATAACCAACTTATGTTTTACTTGAATTGAGGTTAGGCTAGGATATAACCAACTTATGTTTTACTTGAATTGAGGTTAGGTTAGGATATAAACAACTTATGTTTTACTTGAATTGAGGTTAGGCTAGGATATAACCAACATATGTTTGAATTGAGGTTAGGTTAGGATATAAACAACTTATGTTTTACTTGAATTGAGGTTAGGCTAAGATATAACCAACTTATGTTTTTACTTGAATTGAGGTTAGGTTAGGATATAAACAACTTATGTTTTACTTGAATTAAGGTTAGGCTAGGATATAACCAACATATGTTTGAATTGAGGTTAGGTTAGGATATAACCAACTTATGTTTTACTTGAATTGAGGTTAGGTTAGGATATAACCAACATATGTTTGAATTGAGGTTAGGTTAGGATATAAACAACTTATGTTTTACTTGAATTGAGGTTAGGCTAAGATATAACCAACTTATGTTTTTACTTGAATTGAGGTTAGGTTAGGATATAACCAACTTATGTTTTTACTTGAATTGAGGTTAGGCTAGGATATAACCAACTTATGTTTTACTTGAATTGAGGTTAGGTTAGGATATAAACAACTTATGTTTTACTTGAATTGAGGTTAGGCTAGGATATAACCAACATATGTTTGAATTGAGGTTAGGTTAGGATATAACCAACTTATATTTTACTTGAATTGAGGTTAGGTTAGGATATAACCAACATATGTTTGAATTGAGGTTAGGTTAGGATATAACCAATTTATGCTTTACTTGAATTGAGGTTAAGTTAGGATATAACCAACTGATGTTTTACTTGAATTGAGGTTAGGTTAGGATATAACCAACTTATGTTTTACTTGAATTGAGGTTAGGCTAGGATATAACCAACTTATGTTTTACTTGAATTGAGGTTAGGTTAGGATATAAACAACTTATGTTTTACTTGAATTGAGGTTAGGCTAGGATATAACCAACATATGTTTGAATTGAGGTTAAGTTAGGATATAAACAACTTATGTTTTACTTGAATTGAGGTTAGGCTAAGATATAACCAACTTATGTTTTTACTTGAATTGAGGTTAGGTTAGGATATAAACAACTTATGTTTTACTTGAATTAAGGTTAGGCTAGGATATAACCAACATATGTTTGAATTGAGGTTAGGTTAGGATATAACCAACTTATGTTTTACTTGAATTGAGGTTAGGCTAGGATATAACCAACTTATGTTTTACTTGAATTGAGGTTAGGTTAGGATATAAACAACTTATGTTTTACTTGAATTGAGGTTAGGCTAGGATATAACCAACATATGTTTGAATTGAGGTTAGGTTAGGATATAAACAACTTATGTTTTACTTGAATTGAGGTTAGGCTATGATATAACCAACTTATGTTTTTACTTGAATTGAGGTTAGGTTAGGATATAAACAACTTATGTTTTACTTGAATTAAGGTTAGGCTAGGATATAACCAACATATGTTTGAATTGAGGTTAGGTTAGGATATAACCAACTTATGTTTTACTTGAATTGAGGTTAGGTTAGGATATAACCAACATATGTTTGAATTGAGGTTAGGTTAGGATATAAACAACTTATGTTTTACTTGAATTGAGGTTAGGCTAAGATATAACCAACTTATGTTTTTACTTGAATTGAGGTTAGGTTAGGATATAACCAACTTATGTTTTACTTGAATTGAGGTTAGGCTAGGATATAACCAACATATGTTTGAATTGAGGTTAGGTTAGGATATAACCAACTTATATTTTACTTGAATTGAGGTTAGGTTAGGATATAACCAACATATGTTTGAATTGAGGTTAGGTTAGGATATAACCAATTTATGTTTTACTTGAATTGAGGTTAAGTTAGGATATAACCAACATATGTTTGAATTGAGGTTAGGTTAGGATATAACCAATTTATGTTTTACTTGAATTGAGGTTAAGTTAGGATAATCAACTTATGTTTTACTTGAATTGAGGTTAGGTTAGGATATAACCAACTTATGTTTTACTTGAATTGAGGTTAGGCTAGGATATAACCAACTTATGTTTTACTTGAATTGAGGTTAGGTTAGGATATAAACAACTTATGTTTTACTTGAATTGAGGTTAGGCTAGGATATAACCAACATATGTTTGAATTGAGGTTAGGTTAGGATATAAACAACTTATGTTTTACTTGAATTGAGGTTAGGCTAGGATATAACCAACTTATGTTTTTACTTGAATTGAGGTTAGGTTAGGATATAAACAACTTATGTTTTACTTGAATTAAGGTTAGGCTAGGATATAACCAACATATGTTTGAATTGAGGTTAGGTTAGGATATAACCAACTTATGTTTTACTTGAATTGAGGTTAGGTTAGGATATAACCAACATATGTTTGAATTGAGGTTAGGTTAGGATATAAACAACTTATGTTTTACTTGAATTGAGGTTAGGCTAAGATATAACCAACTTATGTTTTTACTTGAATTGAGGTTAGGTTAGGATATAACCAACTTATGTTTTACTTGAATTGAGGTTAGGCTAGGATATAACCAACATATGTTTGAATTGAGGTTAGGTTAGGATATAACCAACTTATGTTTTACTTGAATTGAGGTTAGGCTAGGATATAACCAACATATGTTTGAATTGAGGTTAGGTTAGGATATAACCAACTTATATTTTACTTGAATTGAGGTTAGGTTAGGATATAACCAACATATGTTTGAATTGAGGTTAGGTTAGGATATAACCAATTTATGCTTTACTTGAATTGAGGTTAAGTTAGGATATAACCAACTTATGTTTTACTTGAATTGAGGTTAGGTTAGGATATAACCAACTTATGTTTTACTTGAATTGAGGTTAGGCTAGGATATAACCAACTTATGTTTTACTTGAATTGAGGTTAGGTTAGGATATAAACAACTTATGTTTTACTTGAATTGAGGTTAGGCTAGGATATAACCAACATATGTTTGAATTGAGGTTAAGTTAGGATATAAACAACTTATGTTTTACTTGAATTGAGGTTAGGCTAAGATATAACCAACTTATGTTTTTACTTGAATTGAGGTTAGGTTAGGATATAAACAACTTATGTTTTACTTGAATTAAGGTTAGGCTAGGATATAACCAACATATGTTTGAATTGAGGTTAGGTTAGGATATAACCAACTTATGTTTTACTTGAATTGAGGTTAGGTTAGGATATAATCAACATATGTTTGAATTGAGGTTAGGTTAGGATATAAACAACTTATGTTTTACTTGAATTGAGGTTAGGCTAAGATATAACCAACTTATGTTTTACTTGAATTGAGGTTAGGTTAGGATATAACCAACTTATGTTTTTACTTGAATTGAGGTTAGGTTAGAATATAATCAACTTATGTTTTTACTTGAATTGAGGTTAGGTTAGGATATAACCAACTTATGTTTTACTTGAATTGAGGTTAGGTTAGGATATAACCAACATATGTTTGAATTGAGGTTAGGTTAGGATATAACCAATTTATGTTTTACTTGAATTGAGGTTAAGTTAGGATTTAACCAACATATGTTTGAATTGAGGTTAGGTTAGGATATAACCAATTTATGTTTTACTTGAATTGAGGTTAAGTTAGGATAATCAACTTATGTTTTACTTGAATTGAGGTTAGGTTAGGATATAACCAACTTATGTTTTACTTGAATTGAGGTTAGGCTAGGATATAACCAACTTATGTTTTACTTGAATTGAGGTTAGGTTAGGATATAAACAACTTATGTTTTACTTGAATTGAGGTTAGGCTAGGATATAACCAACATATGTTTGAATTGAGGTTAGGTTAGGATATAACCAACTTATGTTTTACTTGAATTGAGGTTAGGTTAGGATATAACCAACATATGTTTGAATTGAGGTTAGGTTAGGATATAAACAACTTATGTTTTACTTGAATTGAGGTTAGGCTAAGATATAACCAACTTATGTTTTTACTTGAATTGAGGTTAGGTTAGAATATAACCAACTTATGTTTTACTTGAATTGAGGTTAGGCTAGGATATAACCAACATATGTTTGAATTGAGGTTAGGTTAGGATATAACCAACTTATATTTTACTTGAATTGAGGTTAGGTTAGGATATAACCAACATATGTTTGAATTGAGGTTAGGTTAGGATATAACCAATTTATGTTTTACTTGAATTGAGGTTTAGTTAGGATATAACCAACTTATGTTTTACTTGAATTGAGGTTAGGTTAGGATATAGCAAACTTATGTTTTACTTGAATTGAGGTTTAGTTAGGATATAACCAACTTATGTTTTTACTTGAATTGAGGTTAGGCTAAGATATAGCAAACTTATGTTTTTACTTGAATTCAGGTTAGGTTAGGATATAACCAACATATGTTTGAATTGAGGTTAGGTTAGGATACAACCAACTTATGTTTTTACGTGAATTGAGGTTAGGTTAGGATATAACCAACTTATGTTTTTACTTGAATTGAGGTTAGGTTAGGATATAACCAACTTATGTTTTTACTTGAATTGAGGTTAGGTTAGGATACAACCAATTTATGTTTTTACTTGAATTGAGGTTAGGCTAAGATATAGCAAACTTATGTTTTTACTTGAATTGAGGTTAGGTTAGGATATAACCAACTTATGTTTTTACTTGAATTGAGGTTAGGTTAGGATATAACCAACTTATGTTTTTACTTAAATTGAGGTTAGGTTAAGATATAGCAAACTTATGTTTTTACTTGAATTGAGGTTAGGTTAGGATATAACCAACTTATGTTTTACTTGAATTGAGGTTAGGTTAGGATATAACCAACTTATGTTTTTACTTGAATTGAGGTTAGGTTAGGATACAACCAATTTATGTTTTTACTTGAATTGAGGTTAAGTTAGGATATAACCAACTTATGTTTTTACTTGAATTGAGGTTAGGTTAGGATATAACCAACTTATGTTTTTACGTGAATTGAGGTTAGGTTAGGATATAACCAACTTATGTTTTTACTTGAATTGAGGTTAGGTTAGGATATAACCAACTTATGTTTTTACTTGAATTGAGGTTAGGTTAGGATACAACCAATTTATGTTTTTACTTGAATTGAGGTTAGGCTAAGATATAGCAAACTTATGTTTTTATGTGAATTGAGGTTAGACTAGGATATAACCAACTTATGTTTTACTTGAATTGAGGTTAGGTTAGGATATAACCAACTTATGTTTTTACTTGAATTGAGGTTAGGCTAGAATATAACCAACTTATGTTTTTACTTGAATTGAGCTTAGGTTATGAGGATAACCAATCTATGTTTTACTTGGTAATTGGTGGTTGGCACCACTTTTAGTCATATTTGTTATATCGTTGCGGCTCATTTTCATTGGTTAAAGAGTTTGGGTACTCAGAAAAGGTCACTGCCCTGTCATATGTCACAGTCACACTTTATCCCAAAGAACCTGAGCTCATCCCCGGGTTTTGGTGAGGTTCGTATTACTCAATCGCTAGCTTTCCGTATTATGTTTTGTATAGCATTGTTTTTTCTTTCGGCCATTATATTGTAAGTTCTTCCTCGGTTTTTTCTTTCGGCCATTGTATTGTAAGTTCTTCCTCGGTTTATGGCTTTTGATAACCCCTTTGGTATTTTCAAACTATTCTTGTCACCTACGTTGTTTCGGGAGCGCCTCACCACTGATGTGAATCAAAATCACAACTTTGCTGTCGATAGGCATTGATTACATGGATGTAAATCTTATTACCATACGATCGCTGCCACGACGGGTGTCCTCGATCGGATGATAATTAGGCTTTGTCATATTAATGTACCTGTATAATGAACAACTGAACATGAACGGTGTACAAATATTTTTTTATGATATATTGTTTAAAGTGTTTTTTGATCGCAGCCACGGTGGTTTCTCACTTAAATTAATATCTAAAAATACAAACAAATTTACATGTAGAACAATTATTATGAAAAGAAAGTTTAAACAGTGATGACCAACAATTCGACCAATAACAACAATTATAGGTAATTTGTTACAGTTTCCTTTGATCTTTACTACCCGATAAATTTAGTAGCAACGTTCAGTTGACCACTGACTCGTGATACTAGAAATTTTCAGCTGTTGGTCATTTGTCATGCGCGGTCTAACGTGACGTCACTAAACCTTTCATTCAGAAAAAAGGTTAAAACACAACAAAAAAATCACAAAGCTGTGTTAAAATTGTGAAATTACCGATAAAAAAATTATTAATATTAAAAAAAAGGTCAAAACACAACAAAAAAAATCACAAAGCTGTGTTAAAATTGTGAAATTACCAATAACAAATTATTAGCATTTGTTTTCGCTCGACAAGAATTATCAGGTTCATATCAGATTCGCTCTTCGAGCTCATCTGATATGGACCTGATAATCCTTGTCTTGCGAATTTTTTTTACTAGTAATTAATATTTATCTCTCCTTATCTCACTGACCGCAAAAGGTGTGGGACAACGACATATGACGTTGATAATCTAGGTTCTGTCTTGGGACAAACACAATGATGTGGCGGGGTTTAAACCGGTTAATGGTGTCACAGCCCCCTTCTTATGTAAGGTAAATTCTGTCATCACTGTTCATTCAGTATAGACATTTTTCACTCTACTTGATGTAAAAACCTATCACTAGGCGTTAAACTCATGATATCGGTAGATTATTCTTGGAATCCACCCAACGTCGACTTTTTATATTTGAAAGCAAACTTCTCAACTCTTTTCAAAATACATTAATATTGTCTGTTCCTTTCATTGCATATAGATAATATTTAATTTCTCTGTGACGAGGAACAAAAACGAAATATTTCAAATCTTTTCACAAGAGTTGGTATACAATATGAATCTCTTTTTATCTTATTTAATATATAAAGGCATATTCACACATTTCAAAGGGAATCGCGATTCGTTTATACATAAATGCATATACAAATTATTCCTGGCTAACCAGACATGTAAACATTCCTCGCTTAAATTAATTTTTATCAATATATATTTTATGTCATTATGCATAGATGAATTCGAATTAAATTCAAACATTTAAATATCATCGCTCCCATTCTTGATTGTTTTCTCTGACGTTTATTCAAATTGAAATATATCTAATAAATCATTTCAGTACCGATGCACTGACTTGTTAGTGGATACTACCCTCGAATACATCAATCATCAGATTACCTAAGCATTCGAAACATAACAGGAAATAAAAAGAATATAAATCGCCTGTTTGCACTCTGTGGTTTATTCTGTAATGTCCTATTAATTAATACTTTATGATCGTTTATATATTAAGAAATAAGTATTAAAAGCTTATCTTCTCTAAATATAACCACTAAGTGCATTTTATCATAAAAGGGAAACCATGGAAACAAAAATTAACATATCATACTTGTAACAATGACACTTTTTAAATAGTAACACATTCAAAAGCGCTGTATTAAAATCAATACGGAAGTCGGAAGTGAAAGGATATTTTGCATTTAAAATATTAAGTTTTAATTGGTTTCACGGTTTTTTCTCGACCAAACAATATTCCTTCTTTTGGCGAAGGTTATCCCCACAAACCTCTATGGAATGTTTTCAAGCCTTGATAAATCTAAACCATAAACAACCGACAAAACAACAGCCGCACTATAAACAGTAAAAAAACAGACAGATTACAAATGTAATCACGTGCGAAATCAGAAATGTTTTTTTCTATCTTTGTATTTGGTATTCGTTGAGAGTCCAAGCTGTAGAAATACTTACCTAGAGACTTAAGCCTCATTAATTACACCACGTTAATACGGTAGTGAAATGGATTCCTTTCGAGGTTTTCCTGTGGTTGTTAGGGATCATATGCACACTAGATAGGACAAAAAAAGGATAACCTCTAAGAAACATTACTTTTTTTTCTTTCTTATTATTTTTGTTTTGGTGGTGGTGGTGGTGGTGAGCGGGGGGGGCGGGTTAATCCAAGTTATGGGTGTTTTAGAACAGCTTTCAGCAATATGTCAGTCATATATTTGATGCCAGTTTTATTGTTAGATGAAACCGAAATTGCTCGGAAATTACCGCCGACCTGGCGCAAGTCCCTGACAAACTTTATGTTGCATCGAGTACAAACTTTATCACATGATGTAGCATAGAGTACACCACACAATCAAACTCACATCTTTGATGATAATAGACACTAACTGCAAATGTCAATGTAGATCCTACTACGAACAAGATTGAAGCGATCACGACAATTTCATTACAATATAAACGACGTATACTTTGACAAATTGTTTACCTTTAAAGGAAAAACCCAGTCTTTCATATTAGAATAATAAACATCTATAAAATGTAAATCAGATATCATTTTCAAATTCGGTATTATTCAAATACCAATAAATATATATTATTTAAGAGGAGATAAAAATGTATCAATGCTCATAAATTTTATTCAAAATCTATTTAATTCTCATATTTAATTTGACAATTTAAAAGTTGACATGATTTATTGAATAAATGGATATTGGATATTTTACCTCGGTTTCAAAAGCGCACAGGAAGAAGCTTTTGATAGTGTACAACATCTTAGTAAACAATTATTGTATGAGGGTTATTTTATTCACGGGTTGCTGAAAGGTAGCAAAAAGAAAGACAGCATGGGTCTTTGATTCCGATATATGTTTCATGTTTTGTTGCTTAACAACCACGATTCAATTGACGCCAATTTTCGCCTTGCACATATCAATGAATTTGAAATTAACTAGATGATATCGACACAAATGAATCTTGAAATTCACAGACTGCACTTTCTTAAATGTAAGGGAATGTGTCGGAGTGGGGCGTCAAGTCTACTTGTGTAGTGAGCTAGCACTATAAAAACCAAATGTGTTGGTCTGGTACAAAATTGGCATCATAATCATTTCATAAAAATAATTTGCTTTTGTCATAATGTACCTGATAAATAGCTAACTAATTACTCAATCGCTGACTTGCTCTCTCAACACATTGTTACAATGACACAGTTATTGTTGGAGGAAATATAAGTACACGGTGAAACCCACAGTGTTTCCACGATGTATTTGCCTTTTTCCGTTTATCTTGCTAGATAGAACGGGTACCAGTTTGTACATCTTAAGGGAAATAACTCCTATTGAAAACCAATCTCTACCCAGAGTTGTCGGTCCTTACACTCTCTCCAATCTATGCCAAGAATCTTGGCAAAATCCGTTTATTAAAGGGTAACTTGATGTAAACCGGTTATAGTGACCACATATATTGTAAAATATGTAAAGAATACCATTAAACTAATATTTGAGAAGCTTCTTTGTTTATTTTCAAACGAAGATAAGGTATTATTTTTTATACGGTGATCAGTCATACAGCGCTGTTCTGGTTCCTTGATGTAATAGCTTCTATAGTTGCTGAACATTACATTGGTAATATTTTATAAAAAGGAAACCAGTTTAATACAAAGGTAGACTACTTTTTAAGCGTTGACAGAGATTGGATAGAGTGTAAGGACCGACAACTCTGGGTAGAGATTGATTGAAAACGTGTAAAAAAGTGTAATTTTAGAATCAAATCAGGAATGTAAAAGAAGTCTATTGCAAACCTAGTAAGCATACATGTACTGTACTGTGGGAAAATGACAACATAAACAGCATAGATCTTATACTATGGTACTATTTCTTGACATCTGGTCACGCTCGAAGTCTTCTTGAAAAGTGATTTCACCCCCTGTAAGAATGTGACAGTTCTTTACAAACAATAATATAAAGCAAACATTTATACGAATCTTTCGATCATACAGAACACTACGTCTAATGTGCTTAATTTTTAATGATTTTATTTGAGAATATGCCATTCTAAAAGGATTGAACAAGCTTAACATTATATGATAAGCATATACATTGTATATATGAATGGCAAGCTTTTTAAAAGTTAAATGGAGTTATGGGTACTGATTAGATAAGTGATATTAACATAGAGCACATAGTTGGATGATTATTAAGTGTTTTTAATAAGGTTCATGGAAGGGTAAACATTTTTGTCACAGTTTTACATGCTTAGTCAAGAAATTCTAAATCTAGTTTAATCCCGCCACCCTTTATCGTACCAAGTCAGGAAAGTGAGAGGTCATGTTTAACTAAATATATCAAATTTGCCCCGCTTTTCTACGATTTTTCGATGGGAGTATGGAACATTTCCGAGAGTGTGGTAGTTTTTGTCTTGCATTATATTAATGTCTCTAGCGTCTTACTTTAATGTAATGAGTCTAGAAACAATTGAAGAGCGATTTTGTTTTTCATTCCATATCTTTAAGAAAAGTTTGACGATGCCCAAGGAGTACTCAGAAGCAGCATTTCGCAGAAGGACAGACAATACAATAGCAAAATGATTTACGGCTTCTGGTCGGTTAATCCTTTGGTATCCTCATATTTTTCATATCTCCATGCGCCACGACACTCATAAAGCGGTGATGGTTCCTTATATATCGTTAGTGCTGAAGTAAGATTCCTGATTTATGCAGTTTCTGTTTTCAAAATTTGCTGTTTAAATTTCATCGAATTTGAACTAAAATAATATTATTTCTGTTCCAAGAAGGATGGATTATATTATGGAAAAAATAGAAGAAAAAACAAACAAAAACAAGCAATGGTCCACAAAACACTACACAGTGAATTATGTTTGAGAAATATGCACCGTTGATGAAATATGTGCTCCGGAAGGGCAATAAATTCCTGCTCCACTAGTGACACCCGTCATGTTACTCATGTTAAAATTTGGTTGATCAGTCATATTATGGGATAAGTCATGACCTGTATATGGCCCGTCACTGAATTAAAAACAATCTCTTTTGTCGTTGTTATTCTGTGTTCGTCATGCATATCATATCGGACTGAGTATTAGGGTAATCACTGTTTTATTAGACCTTAACACATAACAGAATAATTACAAATATCAGTATGATCAAGATCCTCTAGCATGGTTATGGTTATTCAGTTTTTAGTGGGGTTCTTGTTACTCGATCTTTAGTTTTATATGTATGTTTTGTTGATCGTTGTTTGTCCCTTTTCTTTTTGGCCATTGTTCTTCTTCGATGTATGGATTCTGATTACGCCTTTGGTGTCTTCAAATTCTTCTTAGTTTTATGTGTTTTGTTTTGTAGATCGTTGTTTGTCCTTTTTCTTTGGATCATTGTGTTGTCTTCAAACTCTTCTTATCCTCAACATTCTTTTTCATACCATTTTCCTGGTGTTTTTGTTATTAACTTCATGTTAAATATTGATCACAGACCTTTGTGGACTAATAATGTATTTGGTTTTTTTTGCAAATTTAATAAAAATTACTGACACGTGTAACAAAGAAGCCGATGGTATTATTGTAAACTATTTTTGATGTCCCTGAAGAGAAATTCAACTGTGAGATTTGGAATAAAATATTTAAATTATAATCAAGAAATATCAGTTTTTTCATTGCACGATACACAATGTTTAATTTGTCATGAACGAAATAATGTTATATTTTCATAATATTTTGTCTTTTTAATGATTTATATGTAACGGAGACTTATCGTAAATTTATACCTTGTGTCTGATTCATTGTCTGTATAATTGCTTGACAATAAGTACAAGATAGAGTACTTGAAACAAATGAATGGGTCTGTATTGGATATAACGGGTTTCTCTTTCCGCACAGGTACTCAGGTGAATGCCGTGGTGCAACTTCTTTTCTTTCAATACTAATGTATCAAACATGTACAATAATGATGTTATAATTAAACAACATTATTAAGAATTAACTGGTAGAACGTGCTAAAGGGGGTCACGGGTCACTGTGATCGAGGTCCTGAAGGATTATTCTAAACTGTGATACGTGGACGACCTGTGGACTCATGTTAGGCAACTGTGAATGGGGTTGCAATGACAAAAAATCTTTCAAATTAAATTGAAAGAGGCCTGTGTTTATGTTTCATTTATTAAATAAGAAAGTCATGTGAACCGATTTGTTTGTGAACGAGTTTACATAATTTTCCTATTATAACATCTTAAGCTCGTTCATAAAAATAACTGCAAAAACATCGGCCTCTATAGCTAACAGCGACCTGTAATTGATATTAGAGGCCGCATTTACAATAGCATTAGCTGGGGGTATTATTGTAGCAATTGTTTGTTTAAAGTAATGTTGTGAACTCAATGTCAATTCAAGATCCCGACAATGATTAACGTCGAGCTCCCAATACCCGTGTAAAAAATAGTGTAGATATCTAATTTAGTACACACGAAGCCTTTCAGGAATAACCTTCATCAGGTACACTCAACGCCAAATGATTAGAAAGCTAAATAATTAATAAGTTTCTGCAGCAGGAATACCAAAGGGCCTAAACAGAATAACCAAAAGCTAAGGTCACAGTTGCCTGAGAACCTTAGTTTAAATAATAATAACATGATTTAGGGAAGTTAGGTATAACAAGCAAAACGCGTCAACGCAAGTCATCCAAGCAACAACAACACAAAAAACCGCCCGACCGCCCGCCCGCCCACACCCACACCCACCCACCCACACCCACACCCACACACTTGACTAGAAGGTTTACACCTATCATACCAATTTATATAATACCAGTTGTTTGTCATTTTATCCTTTATGCCATTGTATTGCTCGTCCTTTGATTAACGGCTTCTATCACTTTGGTACCTTTAATCTGTTTTCCCAAGTATATTAATCTATACCTATTGCTGTCATAGCATAGATTAAACGAATACAATTCGTCAACGATGTAATATGTCTTGAAATATCAGACTTAAACTTAATAAGCTTGATTCCCATAGAAACAAGGAAGAAAATTACAGTGTTTTGATTAGATCTCTGTATTTGTATAAAAACGTATTACTTTAGTAACTAATAACGGTACTTCAATGGTTTCAATTACTG
This sequence comes from Bathymodiolus septemdierum, assembly GCA_963383655.1. Lineage (NCBI taxonomy): Eukaryota > Metazoa > Mollusca > Bivalvia > Mytilida > Modiolidae > Bathymodiolus > Bathymodiolus septemdierum. The sequence goes on from OY726528.1 coordinate 57,643,427, forward strand.
GAAACGATAGCATTGATGAAAAGGTTTCTCAGTGATTACGACGCTCATTACAATGCCAAGACATTGTTGTGAAAACGTGACCATTATCAAACCGAGACTCCAATAGATTTTCAGTTATTGATATATGATATTGATATATTAAATCGTATTTATCAAGAAATTATTTATTGAGAAAGACATTTTGAAGGAATAGTATTACTAAAAAATATTTTTGTTTTCTTTCTTTTTCATTTTTGTTTTTGTTTTTTGTGTTTTTTTCAAAATTTTTTGCTTGCTTGTTTTTTCTTGATTTTTGTTTGATTTGTTTTTTTTTAAATATTATTTGCTTTGTTTTTGTTTTTTTTCCCCATATTAAACCACTTTTAAAACATCCCGGATAAAAGAAAATACAATTGAACGCAAATTTTGTAACGTTTTTTATAAATCACAATGTTTTAAATGAAAAAAAAAATATATCTCATACAATTTCCATTATCATATCTCATACAATTTCCATTATTATATCTCATACAATTTCCATTATTTAGTCATTAAAGCATCGACACAAATGTGAAATTAGCATAAATTCGTGCGATTGATCTACAAAGTAAAGCTATTATCGATTTATATATAAATATTACGTAATAGCAATACAAAAAAAGTCTTTAAAACCTTCATTTATAACTAATATGGATATTTCTAACTTAAAATGTTGACATGGAAATTTACATTGCAAATATAAGCAAGAGAAGCAGCTAGCCGTTACAAAATTGGTGCCAGGTAAGAATTTCCCCATTATCAATTGTCGCGCGCAAAAAAAAAACAATAAAAAAAATATGAAAAAAAGTGAAAAAAAAATGCAATGAAGAATTGCTAATTCTAAGCAAAATTAAAAATAAAATAATATCGATAATTTACTGAAAAATAACAGTCTAGAGTAGTTTAAAATAGACACATATAATCTATATAACTACTAAATACAGAAAACAAACATCCATTATATATATTTAATTGCTATTACCGGTAATGCGATTTCCAATGTCAAAATGTCCACATTCAAACAATTTTCCAATAAGTAATTCAATTGATTTCCATTTGTTTACACCTGAGACATGTGTAGTATAAAATATTCAATAATGTGAGTGATTTAAAGAACGACATTACAACACGTGGTTGAACTGACATGTGTACACAATCTTTGGTCTTGTAGATAATGTCTTTAAGAGATTTAAATTAGACGTCTTATAAGGTAAGAATTATAACTTTTAGTGGGGTTCGTGTTGCTCTGTCTTTAGTTTTCTATGAAGAGCTTGAACATACCAAAGGGGTAATCAGAATCCGTATATCGAAGTATACTAAAGGGTAGTCAGAATCCGTATATCGAAGAAGAACAGACAACACAATGGCCAAAAGAAAAAAGTACAAAGGAACAAACAACGATGTAATGTTTTGTAGAACGTTGTTTGTCTCTTTGTTCTTTTTGCTTTGACCTTTTTGTTTTGACCTTTGTGTTGTCTGTTTTTCTTCGACTTACAGCTTCTGATTACCCTTTCGTATCTTCAACCTTTTCTTCTGGAGCACCTGAGTTCATCCCCTGTTTATTTGGTGGGGTTCGTGTTACTCGATCTTTAGTTTTATGTGCATGTTTTGTAGATCGTTGTTTGTCCTTTTGTACTTTTGGCCATTGTGCTGTCTGTTTCTTCTTCGATTTACGGATTCTGATTACCCTTTGGTATACTTAGATTTACGGATTCTGATTACCCTTTGGTATACTTAGATTTACGGATTCTGATTATCCTTTCGTATACTTAGATTTACGGATTCTGATTACCCTTTGGTATACTTAGATTTACGGATTCTGATTACCCTTTGGTATACTTAGATTTACGGATTCTGATTACCCTTTGGTATACTTAGATTTACGGATTCTGATTACCCTTTGGTATACTTAGATTTACGGATTCTGATTACCCTTTGGTATACTTAGATTTACGGATTCTGATTACCCTTTGGTATACTTAGATTTACGGATTCTGATTACCCTTTGGTATACTTAGATTTACGGATTCTGATTACCCTTTGGTATACTTAGATTTACGGATTCTGATTACCCTTTGGTATTTTCAAACTTTTCTTATGTAATAAAATAAATGCAACATTCCAAAATATGTGTTTAAGATGTTAGCAGTTTTAATTTTACTAAATGAAATTACAACCTTTCGATTATTTTTTAGTTTAAAGGTCAAGAGTTTACAAAAAATAGCTTCTTATAGAAAATTGCATGTACTATAAGAACTATATATATATGATGTGTCTGTCACTTCTGTCAAAAGAAGGTAGGTTCATTTGCTGCAACAAAACTTACTTTAAGAAAGGTTGAGTGGGGTGGGGATTACACTACCTTTAAAAAAAGAATGATTAAACCATGCATGATTTTGTCATGCATGCTTTGTTTCTTTACACAACATGTCAAAATCATGAGGAACTAAAGCAGCTCCCGATAATTCTGCCATATCTTATATGGATGAAAAAGAAATTATTGTTTCTCTGTGTAAGATCATATTTGTAAGTGCAATTCAAAGAATAAGAAGTAAGAAAAGACCAAGGAGGAAATCCTCTTCTAAAGTCTCTTTTATTCTCACAAGTGCTGCATGTTTTGTTTACCTTTTATATGTCGTATGGTGACCGAATGTTCCACATGCGTTCTTCATGATGCAATTCACAAAGCTGTAAGGGACCGACCATTTAACTTGAAGGGGGGGGGGGGGTTATTGTTTTTTGTTTCGTTCAGAATTTTTTTTCGGACAACACAAGTTAGAATATTTATTTTTTCTCAGAGTTTAACATTAGGTCATATGACAAAAACTCTGAATCAGATTATTTTTTTTTCCTCCACCAAAATCAGAATATTTTTTCAGCAACATTGGGAATCAGAATATTTTTTTAGAAAAAAACCGTAACCCCCCCCCCCCCCCCTTTCAAGTTAAATGGTCGTTTCCTAATGAATTTGACCTTTTGCATACAATTCCTCTTAACTAGGTATATTTGCTATTTTCTTTGATTTATTTCCATGTGGCAATGCTAATGATGTTGTGTCTACATAGATAACATTGGTGACCTTTGCTTTGATTGGTTGAAATGTCATAAATTGACATGCAGGATAAAACAAGTTCTATTCCCTATGTCAGTAATAATAATACATGTTCGTATTAGTCCTTATTATCGCCACGATATAGCTGAAATATTGTTGAAAGTGGCGTTAAACATCATAACCATACCCCCATAAACCCTATTAGTCCTTATTACAAGCCTTAACACTGTTTACACAACAAGACTTACCAGATCATCCATAACAAATCATGCCGTGTAAACACCTTAACACTGTTTACACAACAAGACTTACCAGATCATCCATAACAAATCATGCCGTGTAACTTAACACTGTTTACACAACAAGACTTACCAGATCATCCATAACAAATCATGCCGTGTAAACACCTTAACACTGTTTACACAACAAGACTTACCAGATCATCCATAACAAATCATGCCGTGTAACTTAACACTGTTTACACAACAAGACTTACCAGATCATCCATAACAAATCATGCCGTGTAAACACCTTAACACTGTTTACACAACAAGACTTACCAGATCATCCATAACAAATCATGCCGTGTAAACACCTTGACACTGTTTACACAACAAGACTTACCAGATCATCCATAACAAATCATGCCGTGTAAACACCTTAACACTGTTTACACAACAAGACTTACCAGATCATCCATAACAAAGCATGCCGTGTAACTTAACACTGTTTACACAACAAGACTTACCAGATCATCCATAGCAAATCATGCCGTGTAAACACCTTGACACTATTTACACAACAAGACTACCAGATCATCCATAGCAAATCATGCCGTGTAACTTAATACTGTTTACACAACAAGACTTATCAGATCATCCATAACAAATCATGCCGTGTAAACCTGCAGTTTCTCGTATCAGCCATGTTTTTTCGACATAAATGACGAATTCGTGTGTTATATACATGTATTATGAAACTGAGGAAGTCTAAGCAGAATGTACAACCACCTATCACCTCAGCGGTTCGTTTTTGCCTCTAGTTGTCTATAGGAGGACTCTTGTTTACGTTGTTTGTGTTTGTTTGCGTGAGGTGGTATCCAACACATATTGTGTTGCGTTTTTGTTTGGTTTTTGTTCATCTTGTGTCCCCTGTGTTGCCAGTTTCTCTTGATTGTCCATTTTTGATTGCCCCTTCGGTATTCCCTAACGTATATTTATATACAACGACACATGGCGTTGGCTATCCAATCGCTTAATGGGGCCGCAACTCCTTTTGATCTCAAAAGAAAAAGCTAGAAATGTGAGCGATATTGTATTTGTGTTAGGGGTATCAATTTTAACTCTTTTTACGATTTTGATATTTAATTTTGGAATTGGTCAGCCAGTTTAAGCAAACTATTAACATATATAGTAGAAACTGTGAATTATATTTCTATATATTCATGACTTCCGCTTTACGCATTTAAATACAGACTTCAATGGCTAGATTTACAAAAAACTTGTATTTCTTACATTCTCAGTTAGTAGAGTAAATACAATATTTGCTAGGAACACAATTTATAAAAATGTGCAAACAGCCTATGTAAATATAAAAATAAATCAAAGTTTGCAAAAATAATTAAGAAGACCTATTTGTTTCGGGTTATAAAGGAGTTTAGGTATGTATATTTGGTTTAGATACTTCAAAGTCCTTCACACAAAGTAATGTGACCTTAATATAAATATTAATATTATATTTATTTTATTTCATTGATAAAAACCTGAGAACCAGGTAGATGTATAGGTATATCTAGATATAACTGTATTCAAACTAAAATAACGGTACAATGGTTATTGTAATCCTTGGGTTACATTTAAGAGTCTCACCAACTTCATGGTGACATTCATTTTGAAACTACTAAGTTTATTATCCCCAACAATGAAAATTTCCGAAATATTTTCAATGGCAGCTATCGTACTACGGGTGGAGAAACAGAATCTTATGTCTGACGCCTATGACAAGTAAATCGAAAAAAGAACATGATATAAACCTTTAATTCAACAATTATACCCTTGTCTTCCAGCGATATTGTATGTATTATGCAGTTTGTTGTTAATATTTAGTGAGATGGAATTTTTATTGTCTGTCCTTCTTCAAATTACGGCTTGTTTCTGATTATCCTTTTGATACATGCAACCTTTTCATGACTTTTCTTGACTGAATGGTAAAATATAGTTTATCCATCTTCATCGGCTATCAACAACAAAAAATGGAAATTTTCCCACATGTTCATTTCCATATTTATGTTTGGAAATACGTTGATAAATAAATAACAAATGGTCTGGAATTCAAAACACTTTAGTAAGCCTTACACGTGAGCTAATGTTCTTTATTTTCCTCTCATCGTATATTACAAGTAGGTATAAGTATACCAATAAAACAGTTATATGTCATGCTAAGAGTCTCGTGTTTGAAAATTGGCCTCGTTTCTGAATTATCTACTTTAAATATTCCCCTTACATATTGTATATTAGAATATACCAAACATTTAGGCACGAATCCTGATTTATTTTTATTGAATACGATATTTTCTAGTCATTTCCATTCCGGCAGAAACTCCGGTTTTTTCGTTTATTGATCACGTGATTTGACGTAAACTGCAGGCATCATTACTTCCGGTTTGGGTAGCAACGCCTGACGTGAATGTAAATACAACGTCATTCACGGTAAAAATGGAAAGACCCATTATGCTTTCTATGGACTGGTGCTGTGTTCCTCAGTGTAAATCTGATGGAAGGAAGCGTGGGAAGTAAATAAAGCATTTCCGTTGTCCTTTTTGTACAGTTTGAGGCGATCATATCATCATTCCAATCACACTTTTTCAATAAATACTAAATAGTATGTCACACTGTTCAATATTAGGCAACAGTTTTAAATCCGACGACCATATCGGCACTTGTCCGATCTCACACACAACCTGTGTTACACCGTTCTCCGTTATTGGTCTCCTGTTTACTTGTGAAAGTTCGTAGTCATTTGTTGACGTTATTTTCTCTAGATCTAATTCTTGGGCAAGTTCACATAACTTGATTAATTCATGTTTTCTATAGTATACAAATGACATGTTATGCCTCTATGCTGTAAATATTCCTTTTGATCGGGAACCTGCCATCGGAAGAAATCTATTTGAATATCCATGATAATAATGATAAACGTAATCTGTTGATAAATGCTGACAAACCGGAAATTTAGATGCCTGTTGTTTGGTTGCTACGATACGCCAATCGTACCTCCAATTTGAAAACCGCTTTAACCCGAAAATACCGTATTGAATGTTATTGCCATTACCATTTGTGAGTACTTGTCAGTAATCTGGGCTGCTAGACTATTTGTGAGTGCTTGTCAGTAATCTGGGTTGTCAGTAATCTGGGCTGCTAGACTATCATTGCCCCTTATTCTATTACAGTAGAAAGGGCGCATGCAACATGTTATTTTTTTTTAAACAACAAGAACCAGCTTGAGCTCTAGTGGCTTCAGCTGCACCGAAGTGTTAAAGAAAAGTTTGAAGATACCAACGTGGCAATCAGAAGCCGTAAATTGGAGAAGGTCAGACAATACAATGAAGGACAAAATGACAAACAACGATCCACAAAACACTATGCGGAAAACTAAAGATCGAGCAAAACAAACCCCACTAAAAACCGGAGATGAACTCATGTTCTCCGGAAGGGTAAGCAGTTCCTGCTCCACATGTGGTACCCGTCGTGTTACTCTTGTCACAAACCCGGTGATAAGTCATGAATGAGGAAAGGACCGGATTGTGATTTCGACAAACAGAACATATCCGGGGTCATTTGTGACAGATACTCCGTAGCCATTAGCCAAGTCATAGTGGCGACCTCATTAACTTCTTCTATTGTTTAAATGACGCTTCCAAAATAGCCTTGAATATCACCGACACCTGTAATATAAATCTGACCGATCGGGTCAAGCCAAAACTATTGGTATTTGCTGCTTCTCTGATAAGCATGCAACAAATACTTGACCCTATTGGTCTAATTCAAAGCGGGCATCGTCACCTCGTCGGTCAGTAGCTTGTTCTCACCATGATATAGCTGAACAACAATGTTCAAGTGGCGTTGAATATTAATCGCTCACTCTTGAAATTCCTTCCTGCACCTCTCAAACAGATTCTACAGTGATGACTTTTGCTGAACGATGATCACTTGTGGTAAAGCCGGTACAGGTGGGAAAACTATTATAGCGACCTCATGCGGTTGTCTAGTGCTATTCCTGAATGAGACCTCTATTTTTCTATACCGTTGAGGTTTCTTTTATTATATTAACAAATAAAGGGGACAAAATATTCAGTGATCAAATATATATATATTGATTTTAGAGGCAGAATAATGTTGTTTGACAGTACTATTGAATTAAAGTAGATTTGTATGTTTTTCTGGATTTGATATATTATTTATTATGGTTCTTGTTATACAGTAACATGTAACTACTAGATTAAATCTACAACAACATATCTGAACAATACACGACGATTCTTTATTCTTAAAATACGACCTAATGCTATTCTCCTTGTTATTCATTATGCATGTTATGTAAAGCGAACGTAGATAAATGAAAAGAATTATTCATATGTAAACATGTACTCATTAATAAGACCTGTCAATGAGTATAAACAAATGTCGTGCAGCCTTGTAGGGTACTTTGACTTTTTTCTTTTTACAAGTAGATCAAGTGAAGAATTTATCTCTATCGTAGAAGAAGCTTTTAATTTGAATAAAATGTTACATAAACGTTAGAGTACACCGAAATGACAATCAACAATGGACAATCCAGAGAAACTAGCAACACAAGATACACAAGACGAAGGCAAACAAAGCAAACACACAACGCAATCTGTGTTGGACATCACTATAGGCAACTAAACACAAACAAAGCAAACACACAACACAATCTTTGTTGGACATCACTATAGGCAACTAAACACAAACAAAGCAAACACACAACACAATCTGTGTTGGACATCACTATAGGCAACTAAACACAAACAAAGCAAACACACAACACCATCTGTGTTGGACATCACTATAGGCAACTAAACACAAACAAAGCAAACACACAACACAATCTGTGTTGGACATCACTATAGGCAACTAAACAGAAACAAAGCAAGCAAGACATGGCCCCTCCTTCAAAGAACTGGAGGCAAAGACGAGCCGAACACCGTTTCCATGTGGAAACCGCAACGGACATCACAACACGGAATTCAGAACGCAAAGACACACAATAGAACAACACAAAAAACTATGTCGTATTATTACTATTTAATATTTTCTTCAAATTAAAGGCATCTTCTACAAGAACTCGATGCGACATTATGCAATAAAGTTTGTCAGTGACTTGCTGCAGGTCGTTGATTTTCTCTGGGAAATCCGGTTTCCTCCACCACTAAAACTGACCGCCATGATATAACTGAAATATTGTTGAAAGTGGCGTTAAACACCGTAACGTCTCTCTTCTACAAGAGGATTTAATTCATCAGCGCTCTAAAGTCTAGAAAGATGTAGCGTAATGTGAGGTTTTATGAGCGAATATTTCACTGAATGTAATTACCAGGGTTAGTGTTATGGTGTTTAACGCCACATTTAACAATATTTGAGTTATATCGTGGATGTCAATTTTATTGGTGGGCGAAACCGGAGTACCCGGGGAAAACCACCGACATGCGGCAAGTCACTGACAAACTTTATCACATAATGTTGTATCGAGTACACTTCGCATGAGTGGGGTTCGAACTCACAACGTTAGTAGTGATACGCACTGATTGCATAGGCAGTTATAAATCCAACTACCATATGACCAAGACCACGACGGCCCCTATGATTACCATGATATACAATCTGATTACAAACACATCTCTCACTTGTTCACCTTTTTACATATATGCAGCGACATGTCAGTCAAGGGAAGTAAGTGAGAGGCGGGATTTAAATCATATTGCGTGAACTACTTTTCGTTACACTTATGAACAGACACAGTTTGAAGTTTATATATTTTACCACATTTTTACATTAAATATTCAATTTTATTAATTTACCGTTATACATGTTCAACTGTGCACTATGCAATCAACATTAAAAATTCATATGCACGACACATTTTATACCCGTACCCGTATAAAACAATTACATATTTATGAAACAATCAGGACACAGCTATTACAAATGATGCTAAATTTACCCGTGTAGACCTTTTACATAAAATGCATTTCAATGTATAAATAATTTATTCCGTTTCCAAACAGTAGTCGTGTCGTTCTGCACGATTGTTGCTGTTTTTTGTTGTTATTTAAAAAAAAATAATTCTGAATTAAATGGCTGTCTTCAGGGAAAACATACCCCCCCCCCCCCCCCCTTCATTCCAAAAGTTCAAGGACCGGTCCTTTATGTATTTCAGTTTATAAAACATGGTAAGCACACCTCCGAGTAATGTAATCTGTTACAACTCTTATCACAAGTTTCCACCCACGTGGCTTTTACAAATACATGTACAAGTTCAATGAAAGTATGTGAGAAAACGATCGAACATGGACGATTGATCGTTGAAATTGTCAGGAAACAAGTTTCGAAAGAAACATTCTGAAACCTGTTGTCAAAGCAGTTATTATGTGACGTAATTCTACCAATCATTGTAATAAATCATTGTATTTATGTCTCTTTGTCACGGATGGAAGCAATTAAAGGCTTTAGAACTTGAATATTATTGAAAGTGAATATGTTATCTCTTCTCTTCTGGTAATTCAATCCCACGTACAGTCAAACCTGTATTAAGGGGTCACTATTTGGGACAACGAAAAAGTGGTCTTTTAAGACATGTGACCTCTTAAAAGAGGTTCAATTTATAAGAAATTTTATATGATAGGACAGGACACAAAAAGGTGACATTTTAATACAGATGGCTACTTATTGGAGGTGACCGCTTAAACAAGCTTGACTGTACTAGTAATAAGGTTTTGCTTAAAAATATGAAGTAACAATTTCTACTTTTCATGCATTTTTTTTTCTTTATATAAAAATGAAATGTAAAAGAAAAATAGTCACGATAACCAACTACCGCCGTAAAATATAGTAGATGAAGAACCAAAATTAAAGCAAATAAATAATCAAGAGGGTATATCAAGAGAAATGATAAATTCTTCAACGTCAAGGGCAAGCCTTGCAGTCATAAAGCTGTTTGAGCACGACGTTCGTACTCATACTTCCAAAACATCCAATCAAAACTCTATATATACTGGAAATCTGGAAATAGTGATATGATTGGCCATTTTCCGAGTACGACTGAATACAAGCTAAATCGTAAGTTCAGAAATTGTATATATGAGAAAAAACACCTTGTACTTGTAGCTCCCCCCCACCCCCCCCCCTCCCCCCAAAATGGTGAAAGATAGATAAGAAATGCATGCGTGGCAGTGAAAAGGGGAGTGAGGGTCAGACGAAATTGCAATGTTGTTAAACTTGCCACGGAAAATGTGTTAAAAGGCTTACCTGAAAAAATACGAGATCAGTTGTCTAGACATCATACACAAATGCACTTCAAATCACAGGCACTTGTTTCTATCAATGGGGGCTCGACTATCAATGTATAATAAAAGAAGATAGCCAACTCGGAAATATACCCCTCCGCTTCAAACACAATTTATATCATGTTCTTCGCGATTTCGTACGCTTTCCGCGTGTCTCGCGCTTCTACATATATTATTCTTTCAAAATATGTCAACAAAGTTTATCTCCTTACGGTTCTTTCTCTAGAAATAGCAATCTTACCGGTAAAAATATCATGTTTTCCAAAATACCCTCGTCTCAATGGACACAACTTCCGGTTTTCTATTCAAGGAGTGAATTACCATTCTGGAAAATAATAAAATCCAGTCTAAAAAAAATATACTTGCTTGTCTCACTTAAATAAAAATATTCTTGATAATGATTTACTCTCAAACTTGGAAGAACTTTCCTACTTTAAATAATTCACATTTTCAAAAATAACATGGCGATAATGAAAAAACCCGAGAAACACAAATGGACGTAGAATCTAAAATTTGTGTTTCTCGGCTTTTTTCATTATCACCACCTCTATCGGCACTTTTGCTAGATGTAGCGACCAGCGGGAGCGTAATATAACGACTGGATTATTCGGGTTACGAAACAAGAAGGTCTAACGATTGTCCATTTTTTAAATAAATTAATCGTTTCATGTAAAGAAGCTGTACGGTTTCCTTTCTAATTTTTTGTTTGTGATTTTTAAACTGGATAGTTATTTTTTATTCAAATTAAAAGGCTATTTCCTGTACTTCACTCCGATTGTCCATTCTATACCGAAACTTAGAATCCATTTCCGGTTGGTATTGATCATATATTGATTCATATCCTTACACACATGTTGCTGTTTAGCTCGCATCTTGCGATGCTCGCTATTATATTAAAAACTGAAATTTGAGAAATATGGCATTGAATTAATGTTGACTGGCATCATTCAATATATTGATTCATTTAATCAATGAAGCTCAATGTATCATATCATATCTAATATATTAATTCATCTCCTTACACACATGTTGCTGTTTAGCTCGCATCTTGCGATGCTCGCTATTATATTAAAAACTGAAATTTGAGAAATATGGCATTGAATTAATGTTGACTGGCATCATTCAATATATTGATTCATTTAATCAATGAAGCTCAATGTATCATATCATATCTAATATATTAATTCATCTCCTTACACACATGTTGCTGTTTAGCTCGCATCTTGCGATGCTCGCTATTATATTAAAAACTGAAATTTGAGAAATATGTCATTGAATTAATGTTGACTGGCGTCATTCAATACAATATATTGATTCATTTAATCAATGAAGCTCAATCTATCATATCATATCTATAATTCTAACTACAATCACAGCTGCTGCTTTGTTTTGTTTCCGATAACAACGAAGGTAGAAAAAAAAATACAATGCTAATGTTATTTCGTCACGCTGAAACTAACGTTGGCGTTTTATCTCTTTGCAGGATATTATTTGTATGTAAATACTGGTTACCAAAATAAAAGGACTAACTATAAAACAACGGGATCCAGTCAAGAATATGAGTAGAAAATGCAAACTTCTAAAAGGAGCCGAAAATCAAGACCCCCTGCAAGCAGAGAGGCTGCATATAGGGTAATAATAAGATACGTAAATGAAGTGTGCATACAAATTAGGAAATTTGCCAAAAAATATTTGAACCGTGAAGCAGTTGATTATGGTGCGTGTGCAAAGTGTTTAACAGATTTGTGTAATGTATGGGAAACTATCCCGTCCAAGTTCGCAACTTGGAAAGAATTTTTCGAAAAACATAGAATTAAAGGTACCGAGGATGGAATACGAAAGAAGGATGCATACAAAGATTTAATGTACATATGTGAACGCGCACGTGAGTATGAACTGATGGTTCCAGGAGTTCGGGAAATGATCGTGGAATGTGCACGTGGCCAACTTTACAAATACTGCCAAAGCTTTATTGAAGAAGCAGACGATTTAGAAATTCAGCCTGTAATGGAATATGAAGAGGCCATTAACGCGTACAGGTCAGAAATCGATGTCAAAATTGATAAGATTAACAAGAATATATTAGAATACGGTGAAATCAAAACGCCATTTGAAAATTTCATTTCGGAAGGAAGTGTACACGCCAAATTAATGGAGGAAACTTGTGTTCTTTTAATTGAAGTTTCTCATACTGCCAAAAAATGGATAGCGGAAGATTCCGGATATCCGGACAAATTATTACAGGATATATTCTTTAATAATTCTTATAAGGAAAAGCTAGAGGATGACATTGGAAAATTAAGACAACGAATTCGAAATACAGAAGGGAGCATAGAACGTAAAAAGAAGACTCATGCATCGCTCGCTCGGGAACACTCTTCTCATAAAAAGCAAAAACATAGGGCGAAGCAAAGTCTCGAAGTTGTGATTCTTAAAATTAAAAAGTTAGAGAAAGATATTGAACTAAAGAATAAAGACATACATCAATTAAAGGAAGAAATAGCGGATAAAACTCCTGTCTCGCCAAGATATCGATCTGATCTCAGGTTAAAATTGGAAGGTGAATACGGTCAACTCGAACGGTTAGAAGAAAACAAACAAGTGATGGAAAGGCAAAAAATTCGTTTAGAAAGGGAATTTAAAAGTGTTAATGACACTACGTATGAATATAAAGTTGAAGCTGTTACCAACCGTCATGAACAGCATGAAATGAGACAAAAGTTGATAGGGATGGAAATAGAAATAAAATCTATATACGATAGAATTGCAAGCATAGAACAGAAATCTACTGTTCTGAAGAAGATACGACTATTGAATTTATCTCCTGACACCCTTAGAATGATGCACAAGAGAAGAATAAAAATACCAGAAAATGGTAGGTATTTTATAGGCAAGATAGATGTGAAGAAAATATTATGGGTCAATACATTGAATAGATAAAATATCATTAAATTGTAATATTAATATAGTACATAAAGTATTTTTAAATAAAGCAATACCCAAGCCACAAAAAAAAAAACTCACAGGGATGGAGGTTTCTACAGGTGTATTGAAAGCGTTAACTTCAAAGTTACCTTCAATGGAAAATTGGAAGAAAACATGACTGGTCTTTTCATGTTCGTCTTTTTCCCGATGCAAAGCAAAATAATTATGAAAACAAGAATAATGGTCAATATTATAAGATATAGCACCTGTCAATTAAAAAAATCAGTGAGAGCGACAAAAACAAGTGATTAACTGTTGACAATTTATTCATGACAAGTGGCAGAGGCAAACATAGTTTGCAGTCAAACTTGTCAATTGATACCATACCGTTTAAAGAACGTAAATTGATTACCGCGATAAGATTTCCAATTAGAACATGTGTCTTAGTCAAACACAATTTCAAGTCAAAAATAGGATATAACGAGGAATATAATTCTAAAGAGTGACATGTAGAATTCAATTTCAATATATTGAATTAACATAGATATTCGGTTTCAAGGATCGTATTGGCAGGTCCCAATTATAAAATTGTCATTGCCTGACTATATATATCTAAAATAAAAAAATTTAAATCGGTGCTTTGATAAAATGCCATCTAGAACAATGCATACTTGTTACAGGAATGCATTCGTTTCCTTTGATCTTTTTATGGTTTATATACCAGAATGTAAGCAACAGATAAGAACTATTATAGGAGATATTGCACACTTTAAATCTGGGCTGTAGTTTTATTACTCTCAGAAGACCGTGCAATATTGAACGACCGAGATGTGGTATTGCATGGCTTCATGCTACAAATAATGTATACCACGGTTTTCCGAGTTAAGCAATCTCACGTTTTGCATTCTATTGTATAACCGTTTAACTATGAAAACCGGGGAATTAATATTACCCAGATACTGAAGAAGTAAGGTCACTTTCAACCATATAAATCTTAATGCCCCAGTTATATCGTAATTCAAAACAAAACACAAATATCGTCTGGAAAAAATTGATAGGTATCGAGTCAGACTCATTTTCTTAATAGTAGTTTTCTCTGAGTACTCCGGTTTCCTCCACCAATAAAATTTATCGCCTCGATATAACTGAAATATTGTTGAAAGTGACGCTAAACCAAACCAAGCCAAGCCAAACCAAACCATTTTCTTAATAGATATTTTCTGTTCTTGAACCATTTTTTTTGTGTTTCCTAGAAATTCAAATGAAAAAGCGACGAAAATTAAAAAGTAAGTGTTCTGCATGCCTTAGTATATCTACAGTCTCGGCTGATTTCGTTTCAGTATTTATTATAGCATTTTTTTTTCTGTTTTTCTTTAAAAAAAATCATTTTACATAGTAGTGATAGATGTGAAATATTTTCATTATTACTAATTCATAAATATGGTATTTATATTTAGCATACAGTGTTAATATATATACAGAGTGTGAAATAATTATCACTTGCAATCATACATATACACCCTTTTTCCTAAATTCCCTTCAAACACCTCTATAACATGTACTATTGCAGAGTGTGAATTAATAATAATTTATATCCTACAAATATAGAGTGTGAATTAATTGTCATTTATAATCGTAAAATTATGCACACCCTTTTCCCCTAAATTCCCAAATATCTTCACTATGCTGGCTGGATTTCCCCCAATATATATTTTAGAAACTTTCTCCAACTACAAAACTATATAATTTCACGAATTTAACCTCTCAAAACTACAAATACACTATAATTACACAGATTTAAGGTGGGTTTATACTCCGGGTGCGGCAGCTATGCGACGGATTTGCGATGTCGCTTTCAACATCGCTACCCCATTGCTGACCATCGCTAGTGAAAATGGTCGTCGCAAGGATCATCGCTAGCAGTCGCAGCAGAGTTCAAATTATTTAAACTTTCTAGCGATATCACTACCGTCGCTGAGTAATTGCCATCTGAAATCATAAAAAATATTATCAAAATCACTAGACAACACAAACTAAAAACGATGATAGCGACGCTACAAAAAAAGCAATGATTTCGCAATAGTATCGCTTCTCCATCGCAACAATTGTATTGCTCGTCGCATCGCTGTCGCACCCGGAGTATTAATCCACCTTAATTCTAACTAAATCAAAATACACTTTGAGGGAAAAAATACATGTGTTTCCTCTAACCCTACCGGTCATAATTTTTAGTACCTCCCCTAAGGAGGAGTTTGAAGATACCAAAGGGGTAATCAGAATCCGTATATCGAAGAAGAAGAAGAAGAAGAAGAAGAAGAACAGACAACACAATGGCCAAAAGAAAAAGTACAAAATGGCAAACAACGATCTATAAAACATACACATAAAACTAGTAACACGAACTCCACTAATAACCGGGGGTGAACTCAAATACTGCGGAAGGGCAAGAAGTTACTGCTCCACTAATGGCACAAAAGACATGTTTGAATACATATCTTTATTTGCATTGATACATGTATATACAAGAACTATAAACTATATTGCAGTAGCACGGAATACTTAATTTAGTGGTTTTTGAGGGTATTTTACTTCCCCTAGACAACTGATTGCAATTTCTGAATACACTGACGTGTGCAGTCATCTGCTTCATACGCTACTCATTCGCTAGAATCAGAGTTATTACTCAGATTGAGACTTATTTGGTGATCTATTACTCTGTAATATTGTTGAAAGTCAGTGATTTTGGTTTTATTGCTCTTAAAAGTGTTGAATTGTTTGTCTTTCATGTCTTTCTGTTTTGAGCGTACCTGATGAAGGTTATTCCACTTTCTGTTTTGAGCGTACTTGATGAAGGTTATTCCACTTTCTGTTTTGAGCGTACCTGATGAAGGTTATTCCACTTTCTGTTTTGAGCGTACCTGATGAAGGTTATTCCACTTTCTGTGTTGAGCGTACCTGATGAAGGTTATTCCACTTTCGGTTTTGAGCGTACCTGATGAAGGTTATTCCACTTTCGGTTTTGAGCGTACCTGATGAAGGTTATTCCACTTTCTGTTTTGAGCGTACCTGATGAAGGTTATTCCACTTTCGGTTTTGAGCGTACTTGATGAAGGTTATTCCACTTTCTGTTTTGAGCGTACCTGATGAAGGTTATTCCACTTTCTGTTTTGAGCGTACCTGATGAAGGTTATTCCACTTTCTGTTTTGAGCGTACCTGATGAAGGTTATTCCACTTTCTGTTTTGAGCGTACTTGATGAAGGTTATTCCACTTTCGGTTTTGAGCGTACCTGATGAAGGTTATTCCACTTTCTGTTTTGAGCGTACTTGATGAAGGTTATTCCACTTTCTGTTTTGAGCGTACCTGATGAAGGTTATTCCACTTTCGGTTTTGAGCGTACTTGATGAAGGTTATTCCACTTTCGGTTTTGAGCGTACCTGATGAAGGTTATTCCACTTTCGGTTTTGAGCGTACTTGATGAAGGTTATTCCACTTTCTGTTTTGAGCGTACTTGATGAAGGTTATTCCACTTTCGGTTTTGAGCGTACTTGATGAAGGTTATTCCACTTTCGGTTTTGAGCGTACTTGATGAAGGTTATTCCACTTTCGGTTTTGAGCGTACTATTACCTGATGAAGGTTATTCCACTTTCGGTTTTGAGCATACTATTACCTGATGAAGGTTATTCCACTTTCGGTTTTGAGCATACTATTACCTGATGAAGGTTATTCCACTTTCTGTTTTGAGCATACTATTACCTGATGAAGGTTATTCCACTTTCTGTTTTGAGCATACTATTACCTGATGAAAGTTATTCCACTTTCTGTTTTGAGCATACTATTACCTGATGAAGGTTATTCCACTTTCTGTTTTGAACATACTATTACCTGATGAAGGTTATTCCACTTTCGGTTTTAAGCATACTATTACCTGATGAAGGTTATTCCACTTTCTGTGTTGAGCGTACTTGATGAAGTTATTCCACTTTCGGTTTTGAGCATACTATTACCTGATGAAGGTTATTCCACTTTCAGTTTTAAGCATACTATTACCTGATGAAGGTTATTCCACTTTCTGTGTTGAGCGTACTTGATGAAGTTATTCCACTTTCGGTTTTGAGCATACTATTACCTGATGAAGGTTATTCCACTTTCAGTTTTGAACGTACTTGATGAAGGTTATTCCACTTTCGGTTTTGAGCGTACTATTACCTTATGAAGGTTATTCCACTTTCGGTTTTGAGCATACTATTACCTGATGATGGTTATTCCACTTTCTGTTTTGAGCATACTATTACCTGATGAAGGTTATTCCACTTTCTGTTTTGAGCATACTATTACCTGATGAAGGTTATTCCACTTTCTGTTTTGAGCATACTATTACCTGATGAAGGTTATTCCACTTTCTGTTTTGAGCATACTATTACCTGATGAAAGTGACTCCAGAAACGCGTTGTACGCTCTACGTTTATATTAAGCAATCATAAACCATATAGACAAAAGTACAGCGATAACGGTCAATGCCATATTATTCTTAAAAACATTTTCAAAAAACATATTCAAAGTGAAACAAATTTTATGGGGACTTCACAAAGAACAAAAATCTTATCTTCCTGCACTAACTAAAGGTCATTAAAATTGATTGTATTTTTATTTCATTTCTGTTAATTCAGTCTTAAAACACGCAAGCATATTGATCATATTTATATCCAAAGAACTTTGGTAACAGATAGGCGTATATCCTGGTGCGAAACTCACATAACCTTTACATACTAGTGCAGTAAGTAAACATTGACAGCAGTATAAGGCTTGGTCGGGAGCTTTTTGAAAATATCAATAAATCATACTGTGTCTTTACGTTCTGAGTTCAGTGTTGTGATGCACATTACGATTTCCGCATAAAACCGATGTTCGATTCCTCTCTGTTTAATAATATTGAATTAGATAATGAAATTTTTCTCTTAACCTTTTCTGATGAGCAAAAGTTAGTATATTTACTAAATCCTGCTTCCGTACGACATGTTAGAGTTATTGGCTTCTATTTGAAACGGTCATTAGAAGTGAGGACAGAAGTCTTATTGCGACATAAATAACTCATTGTGTTTGTCCTTTTTTTTTTCTTTTTTTTTTTTCCATGCACACAATTGTTTGTTTGTTTGTATTTGTCACAGACATGTTTATATATGCTTAATGGCAATAAAGTTATTATTATTTATCTCCAGTTGTTTTGTAGGAAGGCCCCTGTCTTATTCACGTTATTTGTGGTGTTTGTTTACGTATAATGGTGTCCAACACATATTGTGTTGTGTTTTTGTTTTATCTTTCTTCGTCTATGTTTGCAGTTTCTCTGGATTGTTCTTCGTCTATATTGGCAGTTTCTCTGGATTGTTCTTCGTCTATGTTGGCAGTTTCTCTGGATTGTTCTTCGTCTATGTTGGCAGTTTCTCTGGATTGTCCATTTTTGATGGCTCCTTCGATATTCGTTTATTTCAGAAGTGGAAAACAAAATGAATTGGTGCCACTGATCACCGTTTTTAGTGGGGTTCGTGTTGCTCGATCTTTTCTTCTTCTGTGTAATGTTTAGTAGATCATTGTTTGTTTTTAGTGGGGTTCGTGTTGCTCGATCTTTAGTTTTCTGTGTAGTGTTTAGTAGATCATTGTTTGTTTTTAGTGGGGTTCGTGTTGCTCGATCTTTTGTTTTCTGTGTAATGTTTTGTAGATCGTTGTTTGACCCTTTTCGTTTGGCCATTGTATTGTCTGTCCTTCGATGTATGGCTTCTGATTACCTTTTGGTATCTTCAAACTCATTTTCAATTTTCTCATATGTAGCAACATTCGAGAACCATCAGCATATGGAGTGTGCATCTCTCTGTTGATACGATATCAAAGATCTTGTGATTCCTTTAATGATTTCTGTGATAGAGAAGCTCCCGAACCAAGGACTCATATAGATTATGTTGAAGACTTTGAAAGTTTCAAACTCTAACCCATGTGATTTCATACCATACAAGTAAAACAAACATTGGATCCTCGAAACAAGGCGGGATCTATATAATACTCAAACTAAGACCTGACCACATGTATATATATATATATATTTACTTAAGCCCGATACAAAGTAGGCTTTAGTCCTATTCACACTCGTCTTGAAGATCGCGATTATAAATGATTAACGACGTTTACAAACGTCAAATTTTGTGTTCTGTAACCTGTTATTGACTAAATGAAGTATTTATCTAAGCCATTATATACCAGATTAGAAGTCCGTAATTAAAGATAAAGTTCTGACGATTGTACAGTTCTCGTATCCGTTTGTCGATCGTATATAAAGTCAAACCTGTTCATGTGGTCATCTCTATTAAGCAGTCACTTGTATTAAAAGATCACATTTTTCTTGTCCTTTAATAGAAAATTTCATATGAATTGAACCTCTTTTAAGAGGTCACCTGTCTTTAAAGATCACTTCATCTTTGTCCCAAAGGTGACCTTGTAATACAGATTTAACTGTATCTTGTATTGATCTCTCACAGATGGATGTAATACCGTGTTGTATACGTAGACGATATTTGACACTCTAGTTCTGGTGAATTGTCGTCTTATGGTATTATCAAAGTTTAAACAGAGCTTAAATTTAAATCAATTTTAGCTCAATGGGACTAGCTACTAGAGGGGTGGTGTGAATCAGATGTGGATTCTGAAAAACTCTAAAGATCTGTTAGAGTACATACAATCTAGGTCCCTCTCCTCCTACAATAGCATTAAAACATTTGACTTCTCTGCCCTCTACACAACAATTCCTCACTCTAAGCTGAAGGACAGATTAAGGGAGTTGGTCCAACTGTGTTTCATAAAAAAGAATGGCCAACGTAGATACAAATACCTTGTGCTAGGAAGGGACAGATCTTATTTTGTAAAAAAGCACTCTGATTCTACAAAAAAGTTCTTTGAAACTGATATCATCAACATGCTCGAGTTTCTGATTGACAACATATTTGCTATGTTTGGTTGACGTGTTTTTCAACAGACAGTCGGAATACCTATGGGTACAAACTGCGCTCCTCTTCTCGCCGACTTGTTCCTTTATTCGTACGAGGCAGATTTCATACAGCGGCTTCTCAAGAAAAGCAAAAAGAAGCTAGCCCGATCCTTTAATTTCACGTTCCGCTATATAGATGATGTCCTTTCACTAAATAATTCTAGGTTTGGTGATTTCGTTGATCGCATCTATCCCATTGAGCTTGAAATAAAGGATACCACAGATACAGATAGGTCTGCTTCATACCTTGACCTACACCTCGAAATTGACAGTAAGGGGGGATATGAGCGAAAATTTACGACAAAAGAGATGATTTCAATTTTCCCATGGTGAACTTTCCATTTATATGTGGCAACATTCCAGCAGCACCTACATATGGAGTATATATCTCTTAGTTCATACGATATTCCAGAGCTTGTGGTTCCTTTCATGATTTCCTTGATAGAGGGTTGCTGCTAACAAGGAAGCTACTGAACCAAGGGTTCCTCTTGCTCAAGTTGAAGTCATCACTGCGAAAGTTTGACGGTCGCCACCATGACTTGGTTGACCGTTATGATGGAATATATGTGTCACATATAACCACGGATATGTTCCACTTGTCGTAAACACTTCCCGATCCTTTCCTCATTCATGATTTATTTCCGGGTTTGTAACTAGATTAACACGACGGGTGCCACTAGTGGAGCAGGAACTGCTCACCCTTCCGGAGTACCTGAGTTCACCCCCGGTTTTTAGTGGGGTTCGTGTTACTCGATCTTTAGTTTTATGTGTATGTTTTGTAGATCGTTGTTTGTGCTTTTATGCTTTTTCTGTTGGCCATTGTGTTGTCTGTTCTTCGTCGATATACGGATTCTGATTACCTCCCTTTGGTATCTTCAAACTCTTCTTATTCCAGAAACGAGTCTCGCGCTCTACGTTTTTATTAAGCAATCACAAACCATATAAATAAAAGTACAGCGACAACGGCCAATACCATATTATTATTTTTTTAAATTTCAAAGAACATATTCAAAGTGAAACACATTTTATGGAGACTTTAAAAAGGAACAAAAATCTTTTATTCTGCAGATGGGTTATTTTTTGTCATAATAAATGGGTTGAAATAAACTGTTGCTTTATTATGACAGTGTCATAATAACACTTTTCACATTAGCCTAATAAAGCTATTAAGCCGCACCCTGTCATAATAACACTTTTCACATTAGCCTAATAAAGCTAATAAGCCACACCCCGGTCATAATAACACTTTTTACACTAATAGAGATATTAAGCCACGCCCCTTACCGGAACTACTATTGAGGTATCAATGGGGTTTCCGTTATCTTTTTATTTTATTATTAAATTGAATAACAGTTTTTTGCAAATTGTATTGCAGGATAAATACAATATTGGTGTATTTACGGTAAATATAGAATTTATGTGACTCGACACGAAACAGGTGGAAAGACTCGCTAAAGCTCGTTCTTTCCCCCGTTTCTAAGCCTCGCCACATAAATTCAATATTTACCGTCAATACACCAATATTGTATATATCTTCCTGCACTAGCTAGAGGTCATTAAAATAGATTGTTATTTTTATTTAATTTCTATTAATTCAGTTTTAAAACACGCAAGTAGAAAGTTGATCGTTTTAATAACCAACGAACTTTGGTACCATATAGGTATACATCCTGGTAATAAACACCTATAACCTTTACATACTAGTGCAGAAAGTAACGATTAAATTTCAATAAATCATACTTTTTATGTGAGGAAAACAAAATGAATTGATGCAACTGACAACAATTTTTAATTGGGTTCGTGGTGCTCGGTCATTAGTTTTCGGTGTAGTGTTTTGTAGATCATACATTGTTTGTCCTTTTGACATTTTTTATTTTGGCCATTGTGTTGTTTGTCCTTTGATTTACGGCTTCTGATTACACCTTTGATATCTTCAAACTTTTCTTAGTTCCAAACTCGAACCCATATAAGTAGAAATAAAATAATATAATTTACTGTTTAAAAAACACAGGATCCTCGAAACACGACGGGATCTATAAAAACTTAAACTAAGACATGTACATCCGTATTTACTTAAGCCCGGTAGAAAGTAGGTTTCGGTCCTATTCACACACTTCTTGAAGACCACTATAAATGATTAACGACGCATAAACGTCCGATATTTTGTGTTCTGGAACGTACAAGGCGGCTTTGGTCCTATCCACAGTCTTCTTGAAGACCACAGTTATTTATATAATAGTTACTTATGTATAGGGCATTATCGTGATTTATAGACTGCCCAAGGGACAGTAGTATTGACTGAAACAGTGATAATGCCTGAGCCGCAGGCGAGGGCATTATCAGTGTTGAAGTCAATACTACTGTCCCAAGGGCAGTTTATCCATTACGATAATGCCCTATACATAAGTAACTATTATTTTTATTTCATTGAAGGAAATAAGACTTTCTAAATAATTTTGCTCATTTTAGTACAAAGTTGGTTTACATTCACAACTGCACGACCTCCGTTGCGTTTTAAAAAAGGGATGTCGCAACTCTAATACCTCGAGCGATCATTAACATGATACTACTACCCGCGGGCATTATCATGTTAATGACTGGTGAATTTCTTTAACGCAGATTAATGCATGACACATGACCATCTCTACACAAATGAAAAGGTCGAATTTAGAACTGATATGAAATAATATACACTTTTTATTGCCTGCACTTAAGGTAAACAATATTATGATGTTCACCACAAGTGCAGGCAATAATTGTTTTATTATACCGAAACTCTATTTACAATAATGTTGGATGCTATAAACACTTATTTGTGTGTTTTTATCTTGTGTTTTCATAAACTTCATATTTGTGTTTTTAACTTCCGGTCAAGATTGTAATTCCGGAATGCAAAAACGGATACATTTCCGGACAGACATGGAACATAACATTTGTCGACCGGTGAACAACAGTGATGTTTCCCTGGGGTACCAATTTTGTTAAAGCATCACTTTTATTTTATATATACATGTAATATATAATATAAGGTATAATAATAATAATCAACGACGTTTACAAACGTCATATTTTGTGTTCTGTAATGTTATTGACCGAATGAAGTATTTATCTAAGCTATTATATACCAGATTAGAAGTTTGTAATTAAAGATAGAGTTCTGACGATTGTACAGTTCTCGTTTAAACAATTGTATCCGTTTGTCGATCGCATATACAGTCAAACCTGCCCATGCAGTCACCTCTATTAAGCAGTCACCTGTATTAAAAGGTCACCTTTTTCTTGTCCTTTAATAGAAAATTTCATATGATTTGAACCTCTTTTAAGAGGTCACCTGTCTTAAAAGACCACTTTTTCTTTGGTCCATTGGTGGCCTCTTAATACAGGTTTAACTGTATCTTATATTGATCTCTCACAGATGGGTGTAATACTTCCTTGTATACGTAGACGATATTTGACCCTCTAGTTCTGGAGAATTGTCGTCATCAGTATTATCAATGATTAAATAGAACTTAAATTTAAATCAATTTTAGCTCAATGGAAAACCTGTTGATCTTAATATTTAATCCTGGAATTTTGTATAGGTACAACGGTATTTCGTCAATATTTCAAAGGAGTTATGGTGTTTAACGCCACTTTCAACAATATTTCAGCTATATCGTGGCGGTCAGCTTTTTTTGTGGAGGAACCCGGAGTACAAGAAGAAAGTCAACGTCCATATTTCAAAGATATTGTGGAGGTCTGTTTTTATTGGTTGGGAGACCTGATCTCGCGGCACTTTTTGAGTACACGTTTCGTACTCGTATTCCGAAATCGTCCAATCAGTATGCTGCATTATTTTTTTCAATTGTGGACGACATTCTGATTGGATATTTTTCGAGTACAAGTAAAACCACTCATATTCGAAAGTTTTACGACAATAAGGCATGCTTAGATTTTTACTATTGGCATTAAACACCACTTTGAACAGTGTTATTGTGGTAGAAAGTTTAATGATGAAATTAACCAGAGTATCCGAAGAAAAACCGCTGACATTTTCGTATTCGTCACTTGAAGTTGTATAAAGTACACCTTGCCATAAACCGAAGTCAAAATCGCAAACCTTAGTGGCGATACGCACTAATCGCATGGATAGATGGATATAAGTCAAACAATCGCGACAATGAAGTAAATTCATCATAGAATATAGTTTTTACCTGTAGTTCTCCCCCGGTTTTTGCTCATCTTTTTAGTTTTCTGTATTGTGTTTTTGCCTGTCTTCCTGCTGTGTCTTGTATGCTTGGTGTTGCCAGTGTCTTGTATGCCTGGTGTTGCCAGTGTCTTGTATGCCTGGTGTTGCCAGTGTCTTGTATGCCTGGTGTTGTCAGTGTCTTGTATGCCTGGTGTTGCCAGTGTCTTGTATGCCTGGTGTTGCCAGTGTCTTGTATGCCTGGTGTTGCCAGTGTCTTGTATGCCTGGTGTTGCCAGTGTCTTGTATGCCTGGTGTTGCCAGTGTCTTGTATGCCTGGTGTTGCCAGTGTCTTGTATGCCTGGTGTTGCCAGTGTCTTGTATGCCTGGTGTTGCCAGTGTCTTGTATGCCTGGTGTTGCCAGTGTCTTGTATGCCTGGTGTTGCCAGTGTCTTGTATGCCTGGTGTTGCCAGTGTCTTGTATGCCTGGTGTTGCCAGTGTCTTGTATGCCTGGTGTTGCCAGTGTCTTGTATGCCTGGTGTTGCCAGTGTCTTGTATGCCTGGTGTTGCCAGTGTCTTGTATGCCTGGTGTTGCCAGTGTCTTGTATGCCTGGTGTTGCCAGTGTCTTGTATGCCTGGTGTTGCCAGTGTCTTGTATGCCTGGTGTTGTCAGTGTCTTGTATGCCTGGTGTTGCCAATGTCTTGTATGCCTGGTGTTGCCAGTGTCTTGTATGCCTGGTGTTGTCAGTGTCTTGTATGCCTGGTGTTGCCAGTGTCTTGTATGCCTGGTGTTGCCAGTGTCTTGTATGCCTGGTGTTGCCAGTGTCTTGTATGCCTGGTGTTGCCAGTGTCTTGTATGCATGGTGTTGCCAGTGTCTTGTATGCCTGGTGTTGCCAGTGTCTTGTATGCCTGGTGTTGCCAGTGTCTTGTATGTCTGGTGTTGCCAGTGTCTTGTATGCCTGGTGTTGCCAGTGTCTTGTATGCCTGGTGTTGCCAGTGTCTTGTATGCCTGGTGTTGCCAGTGTCTTGTATGCCTGGTGTTGCCAGTGTCTTGTATGCCTGGTGTTGTCAGTGTCTTGTATGCCTGGTGTTGCCAGTGTCTTGTATGCCTGGTGTTGCCAGTGTCTTGTATGCCTGGTGTTGCCAGTGTCTTGTATGCCTGGTGTTGCCAGTGTCTTGTATGCCTGGTGTTGTCAGTGTCTTGTATGCCTGGTGTTGCCAATGTCTTGTATGCCTGGTGTTGTCAGTGTCTTGTATGCCTGGTGTTGTCAGTGTCTTGTATGCCTGGTGTTGCCAGTGTCTTGTATGCCTGGTGTTGCCAGTGTCTTGTATGCCTGGTGTTGCCAGTGGTGTTGCCAGTGTCTTGTATGCCTGGTGTTGCCAATGTCTTGTATGCCTGGTGTTGCCAGTGGTGTTGCCAGTGTCTTGTATGCCTGGTGTTGCCAATGTCTTGTATGCCTGGTGTTGCCAGTGGTGTTGCCAGTGTCTTGTATGCCTGGTGTTGCCAATGTCTTGTATGCCTGGTGTTGCCAGTGTCTTGTATGCCTGGTGTTGCCAATGTCTTGTATGCCCGGTGCTGCCAGTGTCTTGTATGTCTGGTGTTGCCAATGTCTTGTATGCCTGGTGCTGCCAGTGGTGTTGCCAGTGTCTTGTATGCCTGGTGTTGCCAGTGTCTTGTATGCCTGGTGTTGCCAATGTCTTGTATGCCTGGTGTTGCCAGTGTCTTGTATGCCTGGTGTTGCCAATGTCTTGTATGCCTGGTGTTGCCAGTGTCTTGTATGCCTGGTGTTGCCAGTGTCTTGTATGCCTGGTGTTGCCAGTGTCTTGTATGCCTGGTGTTGTCAATGTCTTGTATGCCTGGTGTTGCCAGTGTCTTGTATGCCTGGTGTTGCCAGTGTCTTGTATGCCTGGTGTTGCCAATGTCTTGTATGCCTGGTGTTGCCAGTGTCTTGTATGCCTGGTGTTGCCAATGTCTTGTATGCCTGGTGTTGCCAGTGTCTTGTATGCCTGGTGTTGCCAGTGTCTTGTATGCCTGGTGTTGCCAATGTCTTGTATGCCTGGTGCTGCCAGTGTCTTGTATGTCTGGTGTTGCCAGTGTCTTGTATTCCTGGTGTTGCCAGTGTCTCTGAACTGTCTATTCTTTATTGCCATCCTCGATTTTCTCTAACGTTTATTTTTACGAATATTCAAAGATAAATGTAAGATGTACATTATGTATATGCAACAGAGGTACATTTAGATAAATAATATCTCTAAAGTGGTGTTAAGGTAAAAAAAAGTGTAACGCAAAATCTAGAAAGAAGTTAAGATTAATATTATTTTCCGTGTACATTAATTTGATACAAAGAGAAGTGCCAGACACACATGTGTGGTAACTGACCGAATATTTGTTTCAGTAAACATTTATAGACAAGTTTGAAATAACAGGTCTTAAGGTCATAAAACGTTTATTTGAATCAGAATTCAGTGGTTTGATTGGCTTTTATTTGTTCGAATACAAGAACAAAATTGGTACACGAAAGTTTTATAACGTAAGGCATTAGCTTCCGAAAATATTGCTTATGTGTTGTTATTATCAATACAAACTATCACTTTTCTATCTACACACCTACAGGGTCGATAAAAAGTGGCAACTGTCCAATATCTATTTGAGTACAATGAATAAGGAAAGAAATTAAGACGACCCCTTTTTGCACAAAAAATATGTCAAATTCACTGTGGTATTCAGGGGTGGATCCAGGCCCCCCCCCCCTCTCCTCTAAAATTGTAAAAAAATATGTTTTTTGGCGTAAAATCGTGATTTTTCACACGAAATACCCCAAAAATGTTCGCGCCACCCTCCTCTCGGCGCAATTTTTTTCAAGTGCCCCCCCCCCCCCCCCCCCCCCCCCCATATCTTGAAATCCTGGATCCGCCCCTGGTATTCGTGGTATACCAATTTTTGTGGAATTGGTAGATATCGTAACCATGAAATTTAGAATTCGATTAATATGTGTCACCATAGATACACTGACTAGACTATATACATATAATTTGGGTTGGACATGATTTACATGTAGTTACAAAAATTATATCAGACATATTGACTGTAAACTATATAGTTATTCTGTAGATGTGAATCCAATAATTTACATATCCACGGAAATGTATTTTTTCTTCAAAATAAGTGAAAGTTGTATCAACGAATTTAAAGAAATCCTCAGTATCTGTGACATCGATATCATATTACAAGGAAATTGAAAACAGATGTAGCAAGCTTAAGTTAAGGTCGATGACGATCGAAATAGACGACAATTAATTGTGATAATGAAACTTTGATGCAAGTTAATTGTCGACATTTAAATTCTATTAAATTGATAGTTGTACGTTAATATTTATTCTTACGGTTGTAGTGTAATGATATAGCAGGACACAACGCGTGCCCTGCAACAAAAACATGTCTGCTGCCATTTCTGCCTTTTCTCATTCATGACTTATCACCGGGTTTGTAACTAGATTAACACGACGGGTGCCACTAATGGAGCAGGAACTGCTTACCCTTCCGGAGCACCTGAGGTCACTCCCGGTTTTTAGTCGGGTTCATGTTACTCGATCTGGAGTTTTATATGTATGTTTTGTAGATCGTTGCTTGTACATTTGTACTTTTTCTTTTTGCCACTGTGTTGTCTGTTCTTCTTCGATATACGGATTCTGATTACTCCTTTGGTATCTTCAAACTCTTCTTACATTTATTTAAGAGACAGATAATACATAAAACAAATCCGGACAAAGCACAAACGGAGATAACTCTTACACAAACTTGCGAGACCATACAAACAACTACATAACAATACACCTCGTCATGAACGGGGTTAGAACTCACAACTTTAGTGGTGATAGGCCACTAATATAATTACATAGGTAGTTATAAATACAACTATCATACGATTACGACCACGACGACCCATTTAAAATTATATGATTAAATTTATACACAAAAGTGATTTTACATTTTAACTACGCGTGAAATATAAACTTTATGTGAATGATAATTTAGGGAATTCTTTTTTATGAATTTCAATTGTTTAAAAAGTTTGTATATTCAATTATTTCTTTTATTTTTACAATTATGAAGTTCCAGCAAATTACTACTTTGAACAGGAAGTTATGACAGTTGATAATTAAGGTAAATGTGTATACAGTGAGGCACTGGAGACTCGTGTCACATGGGAAAATGGTGCACAATATTCCGCCGCATTTATTGCATCAGAATGGATGGGAAATGTTAGCTTTAAATTTTTAGCACCTTTTCATTTAAATTTTATCAAATATCTAATTTTCAGATTTAAAAATGAAAAAAAACAAAAGTCACGTTGTTGAATTATGTTTTTTTGGTCCGCTCATGGAAAGAGAGGTACTTGAAAAACATTATGTGATGAAATTTGTCAGTGGCAGTGACTTCCAGCGGCAGTTCTAAAGTGACGTTTAACTCCCACAAATCTAACCTTCGACTGGAATCTTATTCGACATATTAAAATTTTTATCGGCCATCAATGAGAAATAATAAGCTTTATGATACTATATGATTCCCTAAAGGTGATGTCCTAATTAAGGATACAGACTGTTCTATTTCTCAAAATAGAATTCCAGATATCATTTAATTAAGTAGGACAATTATAATTCAACCGGGTTTTATATAATGATCAATTATAGTCAGATTAACGACTTGCAGCAGGTTGGTGGTTTTCTCCGGGTACTCTGGTTTCTTCCACCAATAAAACTGACCGCTACGATATAGCTGAAATATTATTGAAAGTGGCCTTAAACTCTGTAACCCCAAGCCTAACCCTAACCCAGATTAATATAGCCAAAGCATTCAACAGGAAATAAAGGCGATTATATTCCTTAGCATCAAATTTATTAATTGAACTGGTTTGTTTGCATGTGTCATTAAATACATTAGAGAAAAATCGTTTCGTATCAGAAAACTTTAATAATCATCCTGAATAAACATCAATTTCTGTGTTTTATTTGCTACGTCCGTAGTCAATACGATATCTGACTATGATGATCAACTAGAACTCCTTTTTTGAAGCCTCGTTCCGGGATATGATGGAGTATTTACTTCCGATTTTTTTTTAAATTTCAGATAATTGTAAATTTCTATTTTATTATATAAAATACTTATCCTTATAAAGTCTGAACATATCCCGTGGTCATGATCGTATGGTAGTTGGATTTACAACTACATTTGGAATCAGTGTCTATCAGCACTAAAGTTGTGAGTTCGAATACCGCTCATGGAGATATGTACTCGATACAACAGTATGTGATCAAGTTTGTCAGTGACTTGCGACAGGTCGGTGGTTTTCTCCGTATACCCCGGTTTCCTCCACCAATTAAACTGACCGCCACGATATAACTGAAATAGTGTTGTATGTGGCGTTAATCATCATAGCTCTCTCAATCAAAAAAATACATAGCATCTGTAGTTATAGTATCCTAGAGAACAATCAAACTGTATGTTGCTTTTGAAATGTTGTCCCATTCCTTCAGTTTTCTTGGGAACCAAGGAAATTCTATAGTAAATCAATGGAGGGTGGAGGGAGACAACATCCTTTAAATCTCCCTTTGGTATCATGTGATCCACTTCATATGAAAGTTTTCTGTAACGCTTATATGCTTGGGTCGTGGAGATCAGGCGAATGGGGCTAGATTTTTTTTATTGCTTAATATTTTGGCATTGAAATTCATTGAATATAATAATTATATATATAATTTTGCTTGCTTGTTGTTTGTTTTGCTTTCACGAGTTTGGCTTAGATGTTTTGCTTGGATATACAAAGTTTGGTCAAAGGGAATATATTGTTTCATATGCTTTATTTGAAATATAAACGTTTTATTTATCTATATTGAAAAATACCTATAGATTTATCTTATATTCGAATCCCACCCATGAAGAGGTGCACTTAATAGAAATATGTGATCGAATTTTTCAGTGACTTGCGAAAGGTTGTTTATTTTCACCGGATACATGTACTCTGGTTTACTCAACAACGACACCATCATCATTATAACTGAAATATTGTTGAAAGCGTTCAACCCCGGCTCCCATAATTTTCTAATCCTACATGGGTGGTATAGCATGAGCAGGAAAGCACTGTCAAAGCAACAATCAATAGTTAGACATGTCGCTCCACACTGACATAACCTCTCAAGCGGTGCCGGATTTAGGACAAATGAGGCCCTGTGCTAGTTAAATTATGATGCACCTTAATTGGGCCCTGAAGGAGGTAGACCCGGTAGTCCTACACAGGCAGTCAACTCTATCATTATGTCTGGAATCGTTTCGAAACAGAACGCCTTTAAATTAAAAATTGCACCACATAAGCAAAAATCCATCGGGTTTTTTTTGGCAGGAAAATGGGCCCCCCTGCCCAACGGGATCCTGTGCTTAAGCACACCTAAGCACAATGGTAAATCCGGCACTGCTCTCAAGCCGAACCAACCAGTTTGTTCTTTCTTCTTGATGAATGTTTTGGTAGGTCCGTCTTGTTCATCTTTTTAGTTTGTATTCGTCTTATGTACCCAATGTTGCCAGTTTCTCTGGATTGTCAATTCCTGATTGCCCCTTCGGTTTTCTGTAACGCTTATATGCTTAGCAAAGAAGCAGCAAATAGAGCTGTTATTAAGTCTCCCAAAAAACGTTTGGAGACTTATTGTTATTGCTCCGTTTCTTTTTATTATTATTATTATTATTATTATTATTATTATTATTATTATTCTCCTTTCTTTCTTTCTTTGGCACATGAACTTGTCCACTGCAGATCTCAGGAACTACTGGACATAATTTCATGAAACTTGGTGGAGTTATAGATATATGTTTTTAGTTGGTCCTAAAGTTTTCAGCTTTGTGGTAAAGGGGGTCAAAGACATATTTTGAGGGGTTCAAAGGGGGTGGGGGTTACTATAGAATCCTATGGGAAAGTTGATAACTTCTAAATGGATTATGATAGAGACTTAAAATTTGACATAGTGATAGGTCACCATTAGAGGAGCAATTCTGCGTTTTCAAAATTTTCCGATATCATCAAAATTTGATATGTGGGTAGATAATGATGTCCCGAATTGATTCCCTACATTGAAAAATTTCTACCGATCGCCATTTTCAAAATGGCCGCCACAATACCGCAAAAATTCAACATTGTCCGATATCATCTAAATTTGATATGTGGGTAGATTATGATGTCCCGAATTTATTCCCGACATTGAAAAATTTCTAGCGGTCGCCATTTTCAAAATGGCCGCCAAAATACCGCACAAATTCAACATTGTCCGATTTCAACGACATTTCATATGTGGGTAGATTATGATGTCCTGAATTTATTCCCGACAATAAAAAATTTCTAGCTGTCGCCATTTTCAAAATGGCCGCAAAAATTCAACATTGTCCGATATCATCAAAATTTGATATGTGGGTAGATAATGATGTCCCGAATTGATTCCCGACATTGAAAAATTTCTACCGGTCGCCATTTTCAAAATGGCTGCCACAATACCGCACAAGTTCAACATTGTCCGATTTCAACGACATTTCATATGTGGGTAGATTATGATGTCCCGAATTTATTCCCGACAATAAAAAATGTCTAGCTGTCGCCAATTTCAAAATGGCCGCAAAAATTCAACATTGTCCGATATCATCTAAATTTGATATGTGGGTAGATTATGATGTCCCGAATTTATTCCCGACATTGAAAAATTTCTAGCGGTCGCCATTTTCAAAATGGCCGCCAAAATACCGCACAAATTCAACATTGTCCGATTTCAACGACATTTCATATGTGGGTAGATTATGATGTCCTGAATTTATTCCCGACAATAAAAAATTTCTAGCTGTCGCCATTTTCAAAATGGCCGCAAAAATTCAACATTGTCCGATATCATCAAAATTTGATATGTGGGTAGATAATGATGTCCCGAATTGATTCCCGACATTGAAAAATTTCTACCGGTCGCCATTTTCAAAATGGCTGCCACAATACCGCAC
Source organism: Bathymodiolus septemdierum (assembly GCA_963383655.1). Classification (NCBI taxonomy): domain Eukaryota; kingdom Metazoa; phylum Mollusca; class Bivalvia; order Mytilida; family Modiolidae; genus Bathymodiolus; species Bathymodiolus septemdierum. The sequence continues at coordinate 57,676,233 of OY726528.1, forward strand.
AAGTTCAACATTGTCCGATTTCAACGACATTTCATATGTGGGTAGATTATGATGTCCCGAATTTATTCCCGACAATAAAAAATGTCTAGCTGTCGCCAATTTCAAAATGGCCGCAAAAATTCAACATTGTCCGATATCATCAAAATTTGATATGTGGGTAGATAATGATGTCCCGAATTGATTCCCGACATTGAAAAATTTCTACCGGTCGCCATTTTCAAAATGGCTGCCACAATACCGCACAAGTTCAACATTGTCCGATTTCAACGACATTTCATATGTGGGTAGATTATGATGTCCCGAATTTATTCCCGACAATAAAAAATGTCTAGCTGTCGCCAATTTCAAAATGGCCGCAAAAATTCAACATTGTCCGATATCATCAAAATTTGATATCTGGGTAGATAATGATGTCCCGAATTGATTCCCGACATCGAAAAATTTCTACCGGTCGCCATTTTCAAAATGACCGCCACAATACCGCACTAATTCAACATTGCCCGATTTCAACGACGTTTCATATGTAGGTAGATAATGATGTCTCGAATTGATTCCTGACATCGAAAAATTTCTACCGGTCTCCATTTTCAAAATGGCCGTGACAATACCGCACAAATTCAACATTGTTCGATTTCAAAGGTAGCTTTTAATTTATTTTTAAAACCTGTTGTCAGTGGCCTGTTTGGGAAACTTGAGACTTCATAATCGTTAGATTATAATCATATCTTGTTATCAATGGTTTAACCGGACCGGGGATCGATCCTAGGATCTTCCTTATTCCTGATGAACACGCTAACCATTACACCATCAAAGCGGTAATATCACGCTTTGAGTGTGTTTCCGTCATGTCTTCATACAGGAAATAGAAAAAGCTTCATCACTGATCATGAAATAAATTAAACGTTGATGGTCTACGACCTTGTCAACTAAAACAACAGGAACCATTCCTTTGTTCCATCCTAAATTGCATTTAGTAAAAACGGATATGGATGTAAATGAACACGAAGAGACTATCCTACATATTACAATTGGACTCAAATAAAGGAAAAGGACAGTTCTTTCCTACATGTCACAGTATATATGTATATTTGTAGTAGATGAAACAGTCTTAAGAACTAATTGCTTGATAATGAATAACTATTTATGTAAATGAGCGGATGTCACCTCCAACTTTTAAATTTTCACTTAGTTTATTAGTACTACAAAGTAATTGTAATTTCATTTCGATTATTCTGAACTAGATAAATCTTAATCATATTGGGAAGAGATTGCAATATCACTTCGAATTATCCGATAAAATGAATAACAAAAACAAAACAAAATACCACACTGTCGGAACAGTTTCAAATTCCAATAGAAAAATAGTACACACAGAGGTAGCATCCATACAACTAACACACAAATACATGACCGCTCACTTTCCTGGCTCTGTACAGGCATTTCAATAAAAAGTGGCGGGGTTAAGCCAGTTTTATTGGCCCAAATCTCCCTCGAGGTGAAATAATGCGGCCATGAAAGTGTTTTAAACATGTTGGTAAAATGATTTTGCCACTGGCGGTCTAACTCGAGATCTAAAATCACCAAAAACTATGCAAAGGGAATATAATTTCATATTCAGTTATTCTAGGTATTACGAAGTTAGAGGTAGATACAAATTATATACCGTATAACCGGTAATTTCTGCGGTATTCTGCGGTCAACTCCGGACCGCAGAATATTATGTAAAATAAATGTTTAATGTCCCGTAATTATAAATCAGAATAAATTACAGTCAATGGACATAAGTATTCGTCACCCTCGATTTTACGCTATATATTTTATATAAAACCACATTTTTCAATTGTTTTTATTGTGAAGTCATTTCTGAACGGATTTTGATAATTTTTCCATCAGAAGAAGCAGAAATATTTAAACATTATTTGTTTATTTTAGCGTTAAATTGCACCTTCAAACTGTAACTCTAATTCATCAGGAAGTGTCAACTATTTAATTAGGCCTGATTACAATCATGACAATAGACAACTAGTGAAGGAGATTTAACTTGGTGGTAACTGGTCGTTTTGCATAACTATATTCAGGGGTTAGGTTTAGCTTAATAATATTTTATTGTACATAAACAATAGGATTGGACAGCAAGTTATACCAACTTATATGAAGTCCTCTCCTTAAAAATTATACACATGAATTAATGACAGCAAAACAAAACACAGACAATAGACATTTAAAATTTTGACACTAGAAGAAATTAAGAAGTACAAGTGAAAAAGTGAAAAAAAAGTGAAAAAGTGAAAAATTGCTGACATTAGCCCTAAAATCTTTTTGATTGATTTATAAAAGTTCGAACTTTTCCAAATATTTTGGAGTTGACGTCAGGTTAATGATGTTTACCGCCATAAATTGTAGCTGGATATGCCTGTCCCACTTGGTCATAGCGAGCATCGATACCTTGCCTTGCTTCACAACAGGCTTGTCACATCACCAAAATACATGTACCTACACGTACCCATGTTTCAATCATAAACACACACAATGAAACGAATTTTATGGAAATTGGGCTATTAGGGTTATAGTGTTTAACGCCACTTTCAACAATATTTCAGTTATATCGTGGTGGTCAGTTTTATTGGTGGTGGAAACCAAAGAACCCGGAGGAAACCACTGACCTGTCGCAAGTCACTGACAAACTTGTCACATAATGTTGTATCGAGTACACTTCACCATGAGCGGGATCAAAACTCACAACTTTAGTGGTGATAGGCACTGACTGCATAGGTTGTTGCCAATCCAACTTCCATACGATCACGCCCACGACGCCCCCTCATAATTATTTTCATTATTTAAGAATTGAAATATCAATATCAAATCATTGTTTGCCCTTTTGTACTTTTTCTTTCGGCCTTTGTGTTGTCTGTCCATCTTCGATTAGTGGATTCAGATTACCCCTTTGGTATCTGCAAACTCTTCTTAAATGACAACAATCCTCAGATTCAAGATATTATCTCTTTTCTAATTTCATTAAAGGAAATAATCAATCTAAAACCTTTAATACATGTATATATCTTGTCTTGAACCGGAAATTAAAAATTATCTATTTTTCTAGAAATCCAATGCAGTAACTGGATTGATTATAAACGAAAATGTCACAACCAATTTTAATATCTCGACTCGTATATATTCATCATTAAGAAAAGGTTAATTAGTTTTGAAAATGCATGACATTTTCAAATTACAATAATGACATGTACATAAGGAATTTAAAAAAAATGAATGAAACGACATTTGAAAAATAATTATATGTCATATTGCATAATATTCACATTCCCTCCAGTTGTTTGTAGGAGAGCTGATGTCTTATTTATGTTATTTATGTGTTTGTCTGTGTTATAGTGGTGTCCAACACATATTGTGTTGTGTTTTTGTTTTGTTTGTCTTCGTCTTGTGTACCCTATGTTGCCAGTTTCTCTGGATTGTCCCTTTTTGATTGCTCCTTCGGTATTCTCGAACGTTTATTCCTGTTCATTTCATATAGTAAATGCAAAAATTGGGATGGAATACGTTCGTTCCTTTGAAGCTTAACTCAACTTATATATAAAAGTATAAATGTAATTTCATAAGGTTGATTTGATTTGATTTATTGTGTTTAACGCCACTTTCAGCAATATTTCAGCTATATCATGGCAACCAGTCTTAATGGTGGAAGAAACCGAAGTACCCGGAGAGAACCACCGACCATGGGCAAGCAACTGGTAAACTTTATCACTTGCGGCTGCGAATCGAGTGCAAAAGCTGGGCGCGAACCCACGCCGTATTAGTGATAGGCTTGTATGAGTTGTTAGGTTATCCAACTACCTAACTCATTGAGACACCCGGGTCCTCGATTTCATAAGGAGTTATGCAAGGTAGAATAAGCTTTATAGTGTTACAAAGTTAGAATTATCAGAGCAAGGGTATATGGGGTTATATTATGGTATATAGTTTTATAATACTTTTATTAAAACAAAATTAACATGAAATAAATAGTCAGATTAAGGCTTCTATTTCTATACCAATCTTATAAAGGGAAATAATCGATTTAAGACTTTAATACACAGGAAATTAAATAAAGGAAGTCATCTATCTATTTTTCTAGAAATCCAATTTACTGAATTGTTCATGAAAAACATTTTACAATTACTTTCAGTATCTTATATCGTATTAAATCTTTAGAAAAGGTTAATTAGTTATGCATGACATATTAAAATAACAATAAGACCGTGTACATACAGAATGAGTTATAAAAAAGTAAAATAAATCTGAAAAAAAAAATTACTTAAAATTTATAATTCACATTCATGGCATGTAGATACAAAAAATAAATAAATGTGAAACTATACAAGATGTCATATCGAGAATAAACGTTAGAGAAAACCGAAGGGCCAATCAAGAATGGTCACCAGCAACATTGGGCACACAAAACACAGGACGAAGATAAAAAACAAAACAACAATAATTTAAAAAAACCTCAACTCATGTGAAGCTTGTTTCCGATGTCAACTATTAGATCGAGCATAAAGGGTGCACTCCGACTCGCAGCCGCATGTGATAAAGTTTACCAGTTACTTGCCCATGGTCGGTGGCTCTCTGGCTTCTTCCACCACTAAAACTGGTCGCCATAATATAGCTGAAATATTGCTGAAAGTGGCGTAAATCAAATCAAATCAAATCAAATCACAGATGATCATCAGGAGTAGCTCCATGCTTTCTGTTAATTGCAAATGGTGGCATTCTCAAAACACGAGTAACCCACTTACATCCTTTCCTTGGGGAGAGTTTTGTGTTTTTGATTGATTGATTGGTGTGTAGCGCCAACTTGGGAGTATTTCAGCTATATTGTGACGAGAAGAAATTTCAATTTCTTCAGTGACAAGACCCTTAAAAATAAGATATCTATCTGTATAAATCAATCGGGTTATATGAACATTGTGTGTTTTTGATAGGCCATACAACAGTAGAATGACAGTTAGACAAATCAGCTACCATGACAATTTGTGGAAGTCTTTGAATTTCACCTCTGGCTTTGTACTTTATGTAAGAAAACATGTACCCTAAAGTTGTTAACTAAAGACCCATAAGTGATGTTAAGCATGTCTTAAAACAATTACAATTAGACACAGACGATAATAAGTCAACCAATTACAGTTATGGAAATAATACTCCTCATTCTGACCAATCACGAAGCATGATTTTGTTTGTCTTGACACAAACTGGAGTATAACGTTCAATGATGAGTACACTCTGTACACGGAAGGACACAAACTGGAGTATAACACTCAATGATGAGTACACTCTGTACACGGAAGGAGAAGAAACATTTTTGACCCTGCATGTTTTATCAACCCAGATTTAACTAATTTTGTAATATCACTGTATGGGAAGTACCACCAGCTTATTTTAGCACAATTTGGTTTAGTACCTCCAATTTATTAGAGCACAATTTGGTTAGTCCTACAAGTTGGATTAGCACAGTTTGGTTAATACTACCAGTTTGATTTAGCACAGTTTGGTTAATACTACCAGTTTGACTTTGCAGTCTGGTTTAGTACTACCAGTTTGTTAGAGCACTCTTTGGTTAATACCACCAGTTTGTTTTAGCCCAATTTGATTAGTACCACCAGTTTGTAGAGTACAGTTTGGTTATAAGCACCACCACTTGTTATAACACAGTTTGGTTAGTACTACCAGATTGATTTAGCACAGTTTGGTTAGTACCACCAATCATTTGTTGGAGTACAGTTTGGTTTAGTACTATGACTTTGTTAGAGTAGTTTCGTCAGTACTACCAGTTTAAATTAGCAGTTTGGTTAGTACTACCAATTTGTCTTAGCACAGTTTGGTTTAGTACAACCACTTAGTTATAGCACAGTTTGGTTAATACTACCCGTTTGTTTTAGCACAATTTGCTACGTACCACTATTTTGTTTTAGCAGTTTGGTTTAGTACCACTTAGTTATAGCACAGTTTGGTTAGTACTACCAGTTTGTCTTAGCAGTTTGGTTTAGTACAACCACTTAGTCATAGCAGTTTGGTTAGTACTCCCAGTTTGTCTTAGCACAGTTTGGTTTAGTACCACTTAGCTATAGCAGTTTGGTTAGTACTCCCAGTTTGTCTTAGCACAGTTTGGTTTAGTACCACTTAGCTATAGCAGTTTGGTTAGTACTACCAGTTTGTCTTAGCACAGTTTGGTTTAGTACCACTTAGTTATAGCAGTTTGGTTAGTACTCCCAGTTTGTCTTAGCAGTTTGGTTTAGTACCACTTAGCTATAGCAGTTTGGTTAGTACTACCAGTTTGTCTTAGCAGTTTGGTTTAGTACAACTTAGTTATAGCAGTTTGGTTAGTACTCCCAGTTTGTCTTAGCACAGTTTGGTTTAGTACCACTTAGCTATAGCAGTTTGGTTAGTACTACCAGTTTGTCTTAGCACAGTTTGGTTTAGTACCACTTAGTTATAGCAGTTTGGTTAGTACTACCAGTTTGTCTTAGCACAATTTGCTAAGTACCACCATTTTGTTTTAGCAGTTTGGTTTAGTACAACCACTTAGCTATAGCAGTTTGGTTAGTACTACCAGTTTGTCTTAGCACAATTTGCTAAGTACCACCATTTTGTTTTAGCAGTTTGGTTTAGTACAACCACTTAGTTATAGCACAGTTTGGTTAGTACTACCAGTTTGCTTTAGCACAATTTGCATAGTACCACCATTTTGTTATAGCACAGAATGGATAGTACAACCAATCGTTATAGCACAAACCGTTGTGAAGCTAATTGAATACTATCTACAGTAAAAGGCTTTCCATCTTGTTATCCAATCATATAATATTATGGTTTATTTTATATAGGGCAATTAGAAGATGCATGTAAATATGTAGCACAATTTATTGGAAAAGACTGGAAGAGACTTTATGAAAGACTGCCATTTATTCCACCACGTGACTCCGACAGGAAGATCAAGGACATCGAAGTTATTGATAGGATATCTGCACATAGAGACAGAACACCGGAAGAATCTGCACTTTTTAGTCTAGAAAAATGGCGAGTTTTTAATCGTCAATGTGATTTGGGACAACTGATCCGAGGTCTTCGAAAACTTAATAAAGTTGAACTGGCAGAAAAAATAGAAAGTCATTACTCAGTTGAAGATGTATATGGTTAATATTTATTATAATTTAGGGCATCGTCGGCAACACACATCCGGTCATGCTCCGGTGAGTGACGAGTAATCGAAGCGTGATCAGTTGTGGGTTACCGACGATGAAGTTAGTGTAGATTTAATAAAAATAACAATAGAATAAGAAACTGATATTAACTGAAAATGTCTTACAAATTAATAGTTAAAATATGTTGGGGGTTATTATTTAGGATGAAGGAAGTACTCTATCATAAATATGGATCACATAAAGTTTATTTTGTATATTAAATTACATAATTATAGCATCTTGTTTTGCTGATAAAATTATGGTTACATCCTCATATATTGCTACTTACAGACACATGTAGTATATTCCAGTAAGATTACAATTAAATCAACATTGTCCTTAGCTGACAAGGGAAATAAAAAAATGAACATATGTTTTTTCTTCCATACGATCTCATCATTTTTTTCAGTTCACAATGATGAAATTACACACACATTTGATGTCATTTATATCAAAATTATACATTAAAACTTCCTAATAACAATGGAGAGAGAAACAGTATATTCTTAATACCATGATGCCAAAATAAAATAAGGACAATACCAAATTAACATCACTAATAATTATAGAAAATATGTAAGGGTGACATTTTCATACTATCTATTAATAGAGTATAAAGATAAAACCTTAGAAATCTAATTTAGTGTGCACCATGCACTTCTAGGATGACCTTCACCTGGTATTCTTATAGTCAAATGATAAGAGAGCCATTCTCAGTCAAATGATAAGAGAGCCATTCTCATAGTCAAATGATAAGACAGCCATTCTTATAGTCAAATGATAAGAGAGCCATTCTTATAGTCAAATGATAAGAGAGCCATTCTCATAGTCAAATGATAAGAGAGCCATTCTCATAGTCAAATGATAAGACAGCCATTCTTATAGTCAAATGATAAGAGAGCCATTCTCATAGTCAAATGATAAGAGAGCCATTCTCATAGTCAAATGATAAGAGAGCCATTCTCATAGTCAAATGATAAGACAGCCATTCTTATAGTCAAATGATAAGACAGCCATTCTTATAGTCAAATGATAAGAGAGCCATTCTTATAGTCAAATGATAAGAGAGCCATTCTCATAGTCAAATGATAAGACAGCCATTCTTATAGTCAAATGATAAGAGAGCCATTCTTATAGTCAAATGATAAGAGAGCCATTCTTATAGTCAAATGATAAGACAGCCATTCTTATAGTCAAATGATAAGAGAGCCATTCTCATAGTCAAATGATAAGAGAGCCATTCTCATAGTCAAATGATAAGACAGCCATTCTTATAGTCAAATGATAAGAGAGCCATTCTTATAGTCAAATGATAAGAGAGCCATTCTTATAGTCAAATGATAAGACAGCCATTCTTATAGTCAAATGATAAGAGAGCCATTCTTATAGTCAAATGATAAGAGAGCCATTCTCATAGTCAAATGATAAGACAGCCATTCTTATAGTCAAATGATAAGAGAGCCATTCTCATAGTCAAATGATAAGAGAGCCATTCTCATAGTCAAATGATAAGACAGCCATTCTTATAGTAAAATGATAAGAGAGCCATTCTTATAGTCAAATGATAAGAGAGCCATTCTTAGTCAAATGATAAGACAGCCATTTTTATAGTCAAATGATAAGAGAGCCATTCTTATAGTCAAATGATAAGACAGCCATTCTTATAGTCAAATGATAAGAGAGCCATTCTCATAGTCAAATGATAAGACAGCCATTCTTATAGTCAAATGATAAGACAGCCATTCTCATAGTCAAATGATAAGAGAGCCATTCTTATAGTCAAATGATAAGAGAGCCATTCTCATAGTCAAATGATAAGACAGCCATTTTTATAGTTAAATGATAAGACAGCCATTCTTATAGTCAAATGATAAGACAGCCATTCTTATAGTCAAATGATAAGAGAGCCAAACACTGTAAGGTCTTTGGTAGCAAGTAAACCACATGGCTTAAACTGGATACTCAGAGGAAGAATCTGTTTATTTGGTTATTTTGTCTTGTCAATTTTATAAAAAGTCAGAATGTCAAAATATTAAAGTTTAGTTTTAGTTTTAGTTTTAGTTAATTTGTACCATCATTACATCAATTTGGAGAGAAAAAAATCATTCACCTTCATAATTAGATGAAGTAAGAATGTCAGAAAGATCATTGCCATAAATATCTTTTTAGATATTGGCACAAAGCCAAAAAGGAAAATTTCAATTGGGCCACAGCCTCAGGTGGTTGAACATGTTTTTGGATATTACATCTAGTTTTTCAAAAGAATAAAACATATATAGTAATATAACATTTTGGCTTTATAAACTGAGATTATATCTCTCATTCTCATGCAATTTGCCATCTCTGAACTCATGTCTCATGTTAATTAAAATAAATTAGCATTTGTGTTGAGAACAGTTTGTGCACAATTTAATGAAAATTATCAAATTTTCACAATGTGGATATTAAACCTCTACTCTGCTTCTAGTGAACAATTATTTTGTATTATCTGAAAAAAATCTTCATTTTAATCCACTTGTGAAGGTTCATGGCTAAGACAAAATTGAACTATCATGAGTTATCTAGTGAAGACAGGAACTGTCTAGTAACCTTATCTAGTCAATGCGTGTGAATTGCCCTACTGCACATGAAGTTTCATGCAATTTTTTTTTTACAGGCGAGTGATGAGGTAATGAATAGTTGCTACAATAATAGTCTGAAACAAAATTCCACAAATATTCATGTGCAATATCGCAATTTATGCATGTTGGTAAGATAGGGTTACTAAAACAGTACATATTTATAATTTCACTGTTGGATTGTTTATTTATTTCATTATTGCAATCTTAAATAAAATAAATAAATCCAAATAACAAAATAACTTGACGTTTTCATTAAGTAATATCTCTATCATTCAACAGCACTATACATTATTTAGTATGTTTATTTATTTTTTTATTGTCATAAACTGCTTTAAATATTATCGTGATAAATATTTATATTACATATGTATGTTGTCTATTTTACTGCCCGACCCATAAAAGTATAGACATAGTTTGCTTGTCTTCATTTATCAAACAATATAAAGGGGCTGTCGTGATCGTATGGTAGTTGGATTTACAACTACCTGTGCAATCAGTGCCTATCACCACTAAAGTTGTGAGTTCGAATCCTGCTAATGACGAGGTGTACTGGATACAACATTATGTGATAAAGTTTGTCAGTGACTTCCGACAGGTCAGTGGTTTTCTCCAGTTTTCTCCACCAATGAAACGGACTGCCACAATATAACTGAAATATTGTTGAAAGTGCCATTAAACATCATAAGCTTAAACATAAAACTATGGTTGACCGCTACGAAATATCCATATCTCAAATGACAGTGGGTCTTTTACCCTTTACATATATTTTGTTTCCTCTATCACTGCCAATACTTTTACCGAACTCGACTGTATATATGATTTTTTATTTGATTTGATTTTTGGTGTTTTAACGTCACTTTCAGCAATATTTCAACAATATCATGGCGACCAGTTTTAGTGGTGGAGGAAGCTGGAGTATCCAGAGAGAACCATCGACCATGGGCAAGCAACTGGTAAACTTTATCACTTGCGGCTGCGAGTCGAGTGCACCCTTTTTTGTAATTTACAAAGCCGGGTGAGAACCCACGCCGTATTGGTGATAGGCTTGTATGAGTTGTTAGATCCAACGACCTAACTCATTGAGCCACCCGGGCCCCGACTGTATGTATGAGTAACACAGTGGGTATCTTATAAGAAGCAAGAACAGTTTACTCTTCACGAGCACCTGGGTTCATCCCACAGTTTTTGATGGGGTCCATGTTGCTCATCTTTTTAGTTTTCTGTGTTGTGTTTTTTGTTTTGTTTGTCTGTGTCTTGTGTATCCAATGTTGCCAGTGTCTCTGGATTCTCCAATATTGATTGTCCCTTCGGTTTTCTCTAATGTTTGTTTGCATGTCTTCATTTATTAAACAATATTAATTTGCAAAGAAAGTAGATTTGTGACTTTTCTTCTGTTGCTTTATTTAACCTTTTTATTTACACCAGGCTCATTGTTTCATTGAAACCACAGTTTTTATGATATCTTAAACATTATTTTCATTGCATTTCATTCCTGGCGATCAGATAGAATAATTTTTATTAAAAAATAATGTGACTTATGTTCAAATCTCCAACGAACTATAGCCAAAGATTGGTGACAAAATAAAATCCCAAAAATATTTGATACAGAACAAATTGTTGTAATAAATCTTGGAGCACATTCATCTAGTGTCTTTGATGCATGAGAGGTTTCCAAACCATTATGGTAATTTATTAATACTTGACGATTTCTATTTCCCGAATTCTCCTGCAATGACCATGATCAATAAGATACAAGGATATAAAATCCTAACTCGATTTTACACAAACATCCTGTATTTGTTTAATCCTCCCTTCAAGAAATTCTATTTCTTTACAAAATCTTTCAATCTGAAAAATGAAAGGATTAAGATAACTAACTTTTATCATCTCTTTGTCATTGAAAACAAGAACTCAGTCTAAAAAGCATCATATATCTAGTTGGTTTTTAGGGATAACAAAAAATATAGGCTTGCTTGCATAAGTTAACAAGCATATATTGTACTGTCCAAGTTTTTGTTGTAATTCATATTTGTGATAGTATGTGGTCTTTCAGTGGAAACGAATCTGTACATATTGTTTGTTTATATTTGTGTTGCCGTTGGAGATTCAGTTATCAATAGGGGAGGGTTGGGATTCCATTAACCGGTTTAACCCTGTTTGTGCCCGTCCAAGCCAGGATCTGGATTTCCAATGTCATATGTCACAGTTTTTTATTGTGCTCAGTGATGATTTGATTTTTGGTGTTTAACGCCACTTTCAGCAATATTTCAGCTATTTCATGGCGACCAGTTTTAGTGGTGGAAGAAGCCGGAGTACCCGGAGAAAATCACCAACCATGGGCAAGCAACTAGTAAGCTTTATCACTTGCGGCTGCAAGTAGAGTGCACCCTTTTTTGTAATTTACAAAGCCGGGCGCAAACTCACGGCGTATTGGTGATAGGCTTGTATGAGTTATGAGGTAATCCAACTATCTAACTCACTGAGCCACCCGGGCCCTCTTGTGCTCAGTGAGTGAAGGTCAGAGGTGATTGTTTGCTTGGTTGATATTGGTTGAATTGTTGACCATCATTGTTTAAACTTTCTTTTCATACAAAGGTGTTGGAGTACATATGGCCTTAGCCACCATTCACTTCTCCATTGCATGTCATACTCATGACACTTTATACACTGTTTTTTCCACTCAAAAAAACCTCCTAGTAAACTGGAAGAGTATCATAAAAAAGAAATCTTAAATTTACATACCTGTCTAACAGCCTTATAATCAGTAATGAAAACATAATGTGAAGTGACATTTATTGTGGACAACACTTGCATTTGTCACTAAAAGGGGAGGTTTGAGTAAAACTAGCTTAACTTGACCACTTTTTATTGAAGTGCTTGTACTAAGCAAGGAAAGTGAGTGGCCAAGTAAATGTGTATTAGGGATATTGATATTGCATTGTTTCTACAATTTTTTCTATTAGATTTCGGCAGTGTGGTATATACCTTTTCTTCCAGTTGTACTCCAGCCAGTGGATTTTCCTGTTGTTTCCTAGATTTCCTGTTTTTTGTTAATTTTTCAATCTTTGCTCGTACTTTTTTCAATTTTTGCCTCAATTTTTCTGCTTCAATTTCTGGATCTATAACGCCCTAAGATAAAAAAAAATTAAATAGTTGACAGAGAAAGTATTCTTGACAATATGATTGCTGACAATATTCAGCATGTCAGATTCCAAATTCGTCTGTAAATGTAGTCAAAAGCTAATAAAAAAATTATTCATTTCATGGCCATCAAAAATTTACAAATTCTTGTAATTGACAATGTAGTAAACTTTTTATTGCTTGCCAAATTAATTTAAATCAGATTACCTGTAATCTTTTCCTTTTTTCTTTCACTATTTACATCAAAACACTGATTATAAGACATATGATGGAAACATACTTGTAATGAAGGAATGCTGAGAAAAGTGAACTGGTGTAACAATTACTTATGAACGGTAAATGTGAAATACACCATAATCAAACTTAACCTGTATTTTATGGTATACAGTATTGTGTTAATGTTTGAAAAGATTTGGTTGAGCAGTACTTTAAATATCATTCGGAAACCTAAAAAGTCCCTATTTTCTAAGAGAAAAGGGGCCATAACTCAGGAACGGTAAATGTGAAATACACCGTAATCGAACTTAACCTGTATTTAATGGTCCACAGCATTGTGTTAAAGTTTGAAAAGATTTGGTTGAGCCATACTTTGAATATCATCCGGAAACAAGAATGGCCTGTGGTGGCCATGTTTATTAACGGATCAGAACTAAATGAGCAATCTTTATAAAGGACCTTCCAAGGATGCTTCCTACCAAGTTTCGATCCATTTGGCCAAGCGGTTTCAGAGGAGACCATTTTTTAGAAATCAACCAATCAGAAACAAGAATTGCCTTTGGTGGCAATGTTTGTTAACGGATCAGAACTAAATGAGCAATCTTTATAAAGGACCTTCCAAGGATGCTTCCTACCAAGTTTCGATCCATTTGGCCAAGCGGTTTCAGAGGAGACCATTTTTTAGAAATCAACCAATCAGAAACAAGAATTGTCTGTGGTGGCCATGTTTGTTAATGGATCAGAACTAAATGAGCAATCTTTATAGAGGACCTTCCAAGGATGATTCCTACCAAATTTCGATTCATTTGGCCAAGCGGTTACAGAGGAGAAGATTTATTAGAAATCAACCAATCAGAAACAAGAATTGTCTGTGGTGGCCATGTTTGATAACGGATCGGGACGAAGTAAGCAATCTTTAGAGGGCCATATATGCTTCCCACCAAGTTTCGGTTCATTTGGCCAAGTGGTTTCAGAGGAGAAGATTTTTTTTAAATCAGCCAATCAGAAACAAGAATTGCCTATGGTGGCCATGTTTGTTAACGGATCGGAACTAAATAAGCAATCTTTATAGAGGACCTTCCAAGGATGCTTCCTACCAAGTTTCGGTTCATTTGGCAAATCGGCTTCAAAGGAGAAGATTTTTTAGAAATCAACCAATCAGAAACAAAAATTGTCTATGGTGGCCATGTTTGTTAACGGATCGGAAGTAAATGAGCTATCTTTATAGAGGATCTTCCAAGGATGCTTCCTACCAAGTTTCGATTCATTTAGCCAAGCGGTTTCAGAGGAGAAGATTTTTTAGAAATCAACCAATCAGAAACAAGAATTTCCTGTGGTGGCCATGTTTGTTAATGATCGGGACAAAATGAGCAATCTTTATATAGGATATGATATAGATGCTTCCTACCAATTTTCGGTTCATTTGGCCAAGCGGTTTCAGAGGAGAAGATTTTTAAAAATCGGCCAATCAGAGAGGACCTTCCATAGATGCTTCCTACCAAGTTTCACTTCATTTGGCTGAGGGGTTTCAGAGGAGAAGATTAAAATGTGAAAAGTTAACAGATGACGGATGCCAAGTGATGGCAAAACCTCACATTGCCTTTGGCAAGGTGAGCTAAAAAGGACAAATCTACAGAAACTGGCAACATTGGGTACACAATAAATTATGTGAAATTTTTTTATCTAATAAGATTTTAACACAACCCTTGACACCACTAGCTTTTAGAGGGTGAAATAAGATTTACAGAATGAAATTGCAATTTTTTAAATCCCTCAATCATGTTTCTAATTGATCATACCTTAGTTGTTAAATTAGTAATGTCATTTTTCAGTAATTTACAACTTTGATGTCAATTTCTTAATGGGAAAAGTACAACATGTTTTGAAATGAACAATTAAATGAAATAAATTTCGATGAATATAGAATAATAATATTATTAAATTACTAACAGTTTTCGTTTAAGCCAGATATAGATAAAAACAAAATTTAAATAATTAATAATATAAATAGAATAATATCACTCTAAAGATTGAAATCATGACATATATGTACATAAGTATCCTTGATCTTGAACACTTGATGTCAAAATGAAAGAAAAATAAAGAAATATTAGAAATATATAAAAAGGCAAAATTAAAAGTAGGAATAATCCACAGTACATTTGTACTACATCGACCATGTTAAAATTTAAATATTTGACATTAAAGGTACACAGTTGTACCATATGTGCATGATAAAAAGTAAACAGTCCTGTCACTCTCAAACAACAAGTTTAGGCCCTTTGGTTTACTTGCTCCCTAAGTTTTAAATTTTTTGACTATGAGCGTACTATTTCAGAACCACATGGTGTACTTTAAATTAGATACATGTATCTACATTTCTTTAAGATTGACAACCATCCATCAAAAGACTGGGGAGTATTGGTCCATGGTGTATCATCCCCCCTTTAAGAAATATTTACACTTGAAATTTACAGTTTCTAGGTAAGGTAAATATTATTAAAACTAAGGTTAATTCCCTTGGGCATGAGTAATATACTGGGTACCGGTGAAGGTTCCCAGGGCTAAAACCCACAGAGCTGCTCAGGGCATCCCTGGGTGGCAGATGGGGGGAGGGAGTTGTCAGGTTATAATACAAATAGTGTACCATAGTGGGTGACATCACAGTCACTTGAAGTTTAAAAAAAAATAAAAAATCCAAAAAATTTTGGTCATCTATAATAAATTATTATAGATGACCAAATTTTTCAAAGTTTTTCTTATTTTTTTTTATTTTTGAAACTTCAAGTGACTGTGGTGACATGTTTGGAGAGTGCCACTCTACCTGCACACTAAAGACCTCTTTTGTAGATTTGGAAAAAGAGTAGGTGCATTAACATTGTAACCACTACAAAAGACAAAATTTTTTGTCCCTACACAACTCTCTATACTTTTTTAGTGGCAGTAAAAAGCAATGTTAGCTGATTTCTGCTATACTGTATACGAAAACCATACCCATTTATATATGGTGCATTAATGCCTTATGGTGACCTATTCATATATAAAAACAAAGTTATTGTGCAGTATTGATGATCTATTCATTTATTGGACAAAAATTACAAAATTACATTATTCAGATAACAAATGGTCATAGAAAATTGCATCTTGCAAGAACAATATTTAGTATCAAAGCAATTTTGTGGTAAAAAAGCTGGAGCTACATTGATATATCATAGCTGAAAAATCCACATCAATTGATATAAGGAAGCACTTTCTCATGGTACTTTAGATTACTCCACCTATAAAACTGACTGCAATAATATAACTAAAATATTGTTGAAAGTGGTGTTGATAGTCCTATATGTATGAATGATTTATGGGAAAACTACTCTAGCCAAGTAAGGGATCCCGACTGACCATTTAACTTTCAATGGGGGCTATGTTTTTCCCTGGAGCCAAAACAAATTTTTCCACACGAAACAAAAATCAGATTTTTTTATTCATCAAATTTATTAATTTTACAAAATATTTTTTGCTTAAAACTACAGGGTCAGATTAAATATTCTATTGCATTTTTCATGTTAGTTATATATTTTCTCTATTAAATGTGGCCAGAGATAATAACAATAAAAAAAAAACCCATAGCCTCCCCCCTAAAAGACAAATGTTCGTAAAATGTGGTCACAGTTAAAAAAAAATAGCCCCCCCCCCCCCTTAAAAGTTAAATGTTCATTCTCTGTTACAGTAATACTTGATAGCAGTACAAACGACCTTTACAAGAACAAATACTACAATCAATAAAATCAAAAACCAGAGCAAGAAGTGAATCACTTTTTCTTTAATTGTCAAATTCCATGGTATCTATGACCAGAAGTCAACAAATAGTTATCTCCCTTGTGTAAACATCCTAATCTTTCAAAGGTTTTTGTGTAAACATCCTAATCTTTTAAATGTTTGCATAGAGATAAAATACATGCAATCTATTGCTGACATTAATAGTAAGACATATACTGGTAATACTATGGGATTTTTTCTTTACTACAGCTGCTCGATTCGACTTGAGCTACGAATACGTACGATGATTGTATCCACTATCTGTCACATAAAAAGATAATTTATCAAAATTATATCCCATTGACAATTACATTATCAAATGAAAAATTCAGTGCTATTTCTAAGCCCAGATTTTTTTTTTCAAATGCAGGTGTCTCTCTATATTAAATGAACCAATACCTTTAAGATTTTCTGTAATCATCTAGGCTATCTTATAAACTGATTGTTTAATACCTTTAACTGTTTATGCAGAAATATAAACAAGAACCCATGGGCTACTATGTCTACCTGAGAAACACAGTCAAATATGTGGTGGCCGTCGTGATTGTAGGATTTATAACTACCTGTGCAATTAATGCCTATCAGCACTAAAGTTGTGAGTTCGAACGTGTTCATGGTGAGGTGTACTCAATACAACATTATGTGATAAAGTTTGCCAGTTACTTGCGACAGGTTGGTGGTTTTCTCTGGGTACTCTGATTTCCTCCACCAATAAAACTGACCACTACAATATAACTGAAATATTGTTGAAAGTAGCGTTAAACACCATAAACCACCAACCAATCAATTATGTGCATTCTTAAATACAATGTACAAAATATTTACCAATATTTGATATTTAGTCCTACACTGGGTAGTTGAAACAATGGTTTGTTCCTGTTCTATATAAACATTATTACAATTAACATTCCTGTGAAACTGGTCAAAATTATCTCCCTTTCTTTTATAGTCTTTTTTTTTTTTTTTTTAATAAATACAATTAACAAATATAAATTTTTACAGATTAGAGAATTACTTCATTTTGTATTGCTGATATAAAAATAAAAATAATGTCTATGTTGTATGATAGTTCAGGAGTTAGGGGTTATGGAGTTTAATGCCACTTTCAACAATATTTCAGTTATATCGTGGTGTTCAATTTTATTGGTGAAGGAAACTAGAGGACCCGGAGAAAACCACCAACATGTCACAAGTCACTGACAAACTTTATCATATAATGTTGTATCTAGGACATCTCGTCATAAGCAGGATTCGAACTCGTTGTTAGTTGTGAGTTCGAATCCCGCTCATGGCAAGATGTACTCGATTTAGTAGTGATAGCCACTTATTGCATAGTAGTTGTAAATCCAACTACATGTACCATACGATCACGACTACAACAGCCCCAATATGACATTTTAGATAAAATTTAATTTCAACAGACAAAGAACTCTACGATTTACATAACTATACTACTGTCATTTAGTGAGATGGCTATGTTGTATGATAGTTTAGATAAAAACTTAAACTTACTTTTAATAGACAATGAATTTGAACTGCAGGAATTACATTACCTATACCAATGCCATCTGGTAGGGTATCTATGTTGCATTGTAGTTACATAAAACTTACCTTAAATAGACACTGAACTCCAGGATATCTAGTGGGATGTTTATGTTGTATGATAATTCAGATTTAAAAAAAATTACTTTTAACAGATATTTTACTATTTGCGGGGGTGTCTATGTTGTGAGCTGGTTCAGATAAAAACTTACTTTTAACAGACAATGTACTTGAACGGCAGGATTTATATTAACTACTATACAGCCATCAGGTAGAGCGTCTCTGTTGTTTGTTATTTCTATGGTTTTAGTCTTTGATATAACCTTTAAAGCTTGGAGTAGACTTTCTGAATGGAGAGTTCTATGTAACTCATCATCTTCTACATAAACACAAACTGAAACAATAAAAAAGATATCATCTAATAAAAGTTGAAAACTAGAAGCTCATCTGAACCTGTATCACTCACCTGGTCATCCATCCATTATTTTGGTTCAAGCAAATTTGTAGTTTCTGAGAAAAAGCTTTTTATATTTTTATTCCCCGTAATTAAACAATGTCCTGTGGAGTCTATCATCCAATGAATATGCATGTATCATTTGGATACAATTAAGTTTCTAGTATCTAAGAAAAATTATATTTCATTTTCCCATAGGATCCTATTAAAAGTTTGTCTTAAGATGGTGGCCATCTTGGATTTGGTAAAAACTCACACACAAAACGAAAATGTTAAAGCACCATCAAAGGAACATACTATCTAAATAATCTATCTATTATAGCTGTATAATAAGAATAATTTGAATATAGTTTTCTCCTAGGGATCTGCAATAAAAACAAATCTGTTATTGCAGCCATCTTGGTTTTCTGGTCGACAAAAACAGACAAATTTTTAAGGGACCATTCAATAATTATTCATGTAAGTTCAAGTTCAATCAAGTTTATAGTTTCTGAGAATTGTTTTTTCTAATTCCATGCTAAAAGTTTGTTCTGCAAAGGCAGCCATCTTGCATTTCACATCGACACAAAAACACTCATTTGCTAATAACCATCCAAGGAACATTTGCTGTTAAATGCTTCAGTGGTCCACAATTTTTTTTTACATTCACTGAAATTATATCTGCCACAATCTTGCATTAAGAAAAATAGTCTGTCTGACAACAATCTTATTAAAATCAGATCTCTCACTTGCTCTCTATAACTGACATGTCGAGCCATGGTAAATCTGAAGAAAGCCCATTACGGGTCACATGCGAGTGACCCTAGGTCATGAATATTCAGTGGCATGATAAATACCTTTATCGACCCATCGGATTGCTTGTAGCAAAGAAAGCAGTATAATTTTAAATTTTAACCCTTTCATATTCACCTAAGTGCCATTTTCATTTCACGGTAACATATGAACCGTAATTAGGTTTCCTCAGATATCCCATGATGCAACACATCAGTAAAAGGGAGGAAAAGAAAGACGTGATCTTAATCAGATTGGTCTGACAAGCTTAAGATCTATTAACAGAAAATTTTACCAACCTTTCATATCTTTTAACTTGATACTGAATTCATTAGATACAGATAAGATATTAGATCCAATAGATTTTACAACATCCATTACATATTCTAAATCTTTTCTTCTCTGTGGCTCCTAAAACAAACAATGAAATGCAATATCTGTTCTATATGATGCCTTATATATGTGGACAAGTTCATTATTAATATTTTTAACAAATTAATAATGATAAAAATAATTCACATTTTGTTATATATATACAGTCTGACAAAAGTTAAGCACCACCTGACTTGTTTCAATAATATCTTTTCTAATAATGAACTTATTTCAAATTGGTTTGCTGTTTTCGCTACCTGTACACACATACTTACTTACCTGTGAAACAGGTTATTGATCGATTTTTATTTATGTGTATATGACAGGGTGTGTAAAGTGCCACGTGTACTTTTCAACACCAGAAAGGTGACAAGCTGTTGGCATGCATAACGGTTGTTTTAGCCATAGAAGGGTGGCAGACCACTTCAGGGTTAACCATTCCATCATTGTACGACTGATGCAACGTTTTCTTCAAACGGGGAATGTTACTGACCGTCCACGTACAGGTAGACCTCGCAAAACGACGCCGAGAGAGGACCGGCTCATATCCAGATGGGCGCGGCAACGGCCGTTCAGTACAGCTGGTACACTTCGTGGTAATTTAGCATTTGGAGGCCACATTAGCACACGCACTGCAATCAGACGCCTCCACCATCAGGGAATGCGAGCGCGACGACCCATAAAACGTCCACAGTTGACATTACGTCATCGCCATGCTCGATTTGACTGGTCACATGATCATTTGGGGTGGACTATTCGCACATGGAGACGGGTCCACTGGTCTGATGAAAGTCGTTTTTTTGATACGCCCTACCGACGGTCGTGCAAGGGTTTGGCGCCAACGAAACACTTCATTTCAGGACAACCACATTTTGGGCACAACTGCTTTTGGGGGTGGGGGTGTAACTGTCTGGGGTTGTTTTTCCTTTGACTGTAAGTTGGACTTGTACATTCTTGATGGTAATCTGACAGGCCAAAAATACCGTGATAATGTGCTCGCTCAAAGCGTAGTCCCCATTTCGACAATCATGCGTTGGCCGACAGGCCAATGTTCATGGACGACAACGCTAGGCCACACAGAGCCCGAATTGTACAACATTTTTTACAGCAAGAGGCTGTTCAGACAATTCCATGGCCTGTGATGTCGCCAGACATGAACCCTGTAGTGCATGTATGGGACTTTATTGGCCGAAAAATTAACCAACGCAATCCAAAATGTCAAAATATTGACGAAAAAAGAACTGCTATCTTACAGGAGTGGCAACAGTTCCCCCAAGAACGGCTTAGGCGTCTTGTGCGAAGCATGACGAGGTGTGTTACAGAACTTCACAATAAACGTGGTGGATATACTCATTATTGATTTTTATGCCTTACACATATGCACAATAGATGCATTTAAAAGTTCCTGTTTTGAACCCCATTTTTGCCATGTCATAGTCACGTCTTTCAGGATGATAAATACTTTGTAGATTGGTAATTTTAGAGCCCTTGGTGTAGTCTTTTAAGAAGTGTAAGAAAAATGGTGATATCTATTTTATTGTTTTAACAGTATTGATGTAAAAACATATATCGATAAAAATATAGGGTGGTGCTTAACTTTTGTCGGAGTGTATATATTAAAGTTAGTAATTGATGTTTACATGTCTAGTTCTAATTTTATTATATGGTTGATTTAAGAAATAAATCATGGAAGTCAGAATGTGTTTTGAGTTTTAACATGGGTTGGCAGATATTAGTACATTCTGGCTTCCATGAAATATTTACAGTCAAACTTGTATATAAAGGCCACTCGAGGGAACCTGAAAATGTGACCTTTATGAGCAGCTGCCCTTTATATACAGGTTAATATTATATGCACTATTCATTAATGGGAAAAATGTGACTGCCCTTTATAGACAATGATTTGTTATATTGAGGTGCTCTTTAAGGCAGGTGTGACTGCCCTTTATAGACAATGATTTGTTATATTGAGGTGCTCTTTAAGGCAGGTGTGACTGCCCTTTATAGACAATGATTTGTTATATTGAGGTGCTCTTTAAGGCAGGTGTGACTGCCCTTTATAGACAATGATTTGCTATATTGAGGTGCTCTTTAAGGCAGGTGTGACTGCCCTTTATAGACAATGATTTGTTATATTGAGGTGCTCTTTAAGGCAGGTGTGACTGCCCTTTATAGACAATGATTTGTTATATTGAGGTGCTCTTTAAGGCAGGTGTGACTGCCCTTTATAGACAATGATTTGTTATATTGAGGTGCTCTTTAAGGCAGGTGTGACTGCCCTTTATAGACAATAATTTGTTATATTGAGGTGCTCTTTAAGGCAGGTGTGACTGCCCTTTATAGACAATAATTTGTTATATTGAGGTGCTCTTTAAGGCAGGTGTGACTGCCCTTTATAGACAATGATTTGTTATATTGAGGTGCTCTTTAAGGCAGGTGTGACTGCCCTTTATAGACAATGATTTGTTATACTGAGGTGCTCTTTAAGGCAGGTGTGACTGCCCTTTATAGACAATGATTTGTTATATTGAGGTGCTCTTTAAGGCAGGTGTGACTGCCCTTTATAGACAATGATTTGTTATATTGAGGTGCTCTTTAAGGCAGGTGTGACTGCCCTTTATAGACAATGATTTGTTATACTGAGGTGCTCTTTAAGGCAGGTATGACTGCCCTTTATAGACAATGATTTGTTATACTGAGGTGCTCTTTAAGGCAGGTGTGACTGCCCTTTATAGACAATGATTTGTTATATTGAGGTGCTCTTTAAGGCAGGTGTGACTGCCCTTTATAGACAATGATTTGTTATACTGAGGTGCTCTTTAAGGCAGGTGTGACTGCCCTTTATAGACAATGATTTGTTATATTGAGGTGCTCTTTAAGGCAGGTGTGACTGCCCTTTATAGACAATGATTTGTTATATTGAGGTGCTCTTTAAGGCAGGTGTGACTGCCCTTTATAGACAATGATTTGTTATATTGAGGTGCTCTTTAAGGCAGGTGTGACTGCCCTTTATAGACAATAATTTGTTATATTGAGGTGCTCTTTAAGGCAGGTGTGACTGCCCTTTATAGACAATAATTTGTTATATTGAGGTGCTCTTTAAGGCAGGTGTGACTGCCCTTTATAGACAATGATTTGTTATATTGAGGTGCTCTTTAAGGCAGGTGTGACTGCCCTTTATAGACAATAATTTGTTATATTGAGGTGCTCTTTAAGGCAGGTGTGACTGCCCTTTATAGACAATGATTTGCTATATTGAGGTGCTCTTTAAGGCAGGTGTGACTGCCCTTTATAGACAATGATTTGCTATATTGAGGTGCTCTTTAAGGCAGGTGTGACTGCCCTTTATAGACAATGATTTGTTATATTGAGGTGCTCTTTAAGGCAGGTGTGACTGCCCTTTATAGACAATGATTTGTTATACTGAGGTGCTCTTTAAGGCAGGTATGACTGCCCTTTATAGACAATGATTTGTTATATTGAGGTGCTCTTTAAGGCAGGTGTGACTGCCCTTTATAGACAATGATTTGTTATATTGAGGTGCTCTTTAAGGCAGGTGTGACTGCCCTTTATAGACAATGATTTGTTATATTGAGGTGCTCTTTAAGGCAGGTTAGACTGTATTTACCTCTTCTGGTGTAGGATAACGAGCCACACATATACTCTCTGATCTTTGTTCATTACATATATGTAATCTTTGATAAAGTTCTTCTGTTAGGTAAGGCATAAATGGACTGGCAGCTCTTAAAAATGTGTCTACACAGTCAAATAATGTCTGTTTGATGGCCGTCTTGTCCCGTTCTGTATCAGAAAATACTGGTTTAATACATTCCTGAAAATGAAGAGACACAACAGTGATGGACAACAATATTATCATAAGAACAATCACCTCTCGACTCAAATCACAGAACATAAAAAGACCATGACATATGTCAATGAAAATCTAGGTTCTGGCTTAGGATTGGCATGAAAATGTGTCAGGATTAATCTGGTTAATAGTATCTCAACATTACCCTTCTTGATAATTGGATCTCTACAACAATACAGATATAAATCCATATTTGTAATATTCAAAAGTGAAGTGTTGGAATAATGGATTATAAGAAGTTATCTATGGATATGAATGTAAATATAAACAATATTAGTGCAGTGTCTTAAAATATAAAGTTTACGTATATAAAATATGAGCCTTAAAAACTGGGATAAAGACGAGGTTCACCGAGTCTTTTCTAAGTTTTGTGCCGTTTACATATAAATTTTATATTTTAAGACACTCATTAATATTATGTTTCTCTTGCAGAAAATTCACATTAATCCATTGACGTTTATATTTTGAATTAAATAATAAAATTACATAATTATCCCTTGATTGCCCCTGTTGATATTCTTCTGTCAACAGGAAGTGAACTGGATCTATAACTACTTTCCCAAAGCTCAACAGGTAACATGTGACAGTAAATAACAAAAATGTATCAGACAGTCAATGCAATTTGCCCGCTCAAATAGAACAAGTGCAGGATAAAATAATAAAAGCACTGTTCCTTTACTTAAATTTATGTCTAAGTGTAAAGCTGGAGTGTATTTCATGTCTGTTTACATCCATATCCAGTTTTTTACTATCTTTTTTTCAAGTATCAGGAATTGTTGGCTTGAAATTTGAAAAAAATATTGATACTCTTTACAAAGGGTAGGGTACTATTACCTGTGGTAGAACCTTACAAATATTAAAAAATAAGACGTTTAACTTTAAAAACAAAAATAATATGTATGTATGTATTGATAAAACCTTTAACAAGGAAATCAGAAAAAAAGAAGACATTGCATTATAACCAAATCACAATGTTATTTCTTGTTATCTGGATTATAGCTTTTTGTAAAAATATGAGTGACTCAGCAATTGTTTTTTTAACACAGTGAGCAATATTTCAGTTACATCAAGGCAAGAACAAGTTACATTTCTATGAGATGTTTCTCCTGCTCAACGTTGTGTGCTGAAGTCTTATACATAATGTAACATCGACTCCAGTTAAGTTAAATAATGAATACCATTCATTAAAATATCTACAATCCAGATATTTTCATCTAACAACCAAGTATTAGTGGGCATCAATAGGATAAAATCAGAATTGAATAACAATATCTAATAACAGACATCCAAGTGATTTTACCAAATTCTATTTTCATTTATATAATTTTACTGCTATTCATAAACGCACATGAGTGTAGGAGCCGGTGGGAGGGGGTGTAATTGCGTCCCGCTCACTTTTTTAAACAAAAATTTAAGAGAGCTGAATTTGTAGCATGGAAGCAATATATATATATATATATATATATTGTCCAGTTAACCTAGGGTATAAAGGTATGCTTTGAAACCAACGTGTCTAAACCCCCCCCCCCCCCCCCCCCCCCTCTTTTCTAAATATATGCATACCATATATTAAACCTTATTAAACTACTTACTAAATAAATATCACAGAAATCATTCAACCAGAACGTGTGCAGTGCTCTGGTTACTAACTGAAGGTCATATGACTTGAAATGCTCATCACATGATTCAACCATGTGATGAAGTCTGCTCAATATCCATTGGTCAATTTCATCAGTTACATCACATGATTTTACTGGTTTATAATCTGTCCCAATATGCATCTGTACAAATCTAAATGCCTGCCATATTTTATTACAGAAATGTCTGTTACTTTTAACATGCATGACATCCATGTTGATTTCTTGTGCTGAAAAAAAAATAATTTACAGTTAATAAAACAGCTGGCATACTGCATCAAATATAAACTATATACATTATTTCATGCTGTATTTTTCAAGATTCACCCATGGTTTTCTGATGGGGTCTGTGTTGCTCATCTTTTTCAGTTTTCTGTGTTGTGTTTTTCAAATAACTATCACCAATACATGTATGTGAAAAAAATGTAGAGATCTTTTCAGTATAATATAGATTTCACTCCCTGAAGCATTAAAAACAAGACCATTCTTTAACATTTGTTGCAATGCCATCCTCAAAAAATATGAAAAGATGCATATTTATCTATATGATCCTGGTTGGTATTTCTGCAAAATATTTTAAAGCTCTGATGACTTCTCTTTGCATGAATAAGAAATTGCCATCAATGGGCTTAAATATTTATGCTTAATCATTAGACCACGCCCATCCGATGAATATGTAAATAATAAACTGATGCCCTATAATAAATGTAAATCAGACTGTGAAATTTTATACAGTGCAACATGTCTAAAGCGAACCTCCTTGGGACTTGTTTTTGTGTTCGGAATAGACAGGTGTTCTGTTTATACAGGTTAAATTAACAAAGATTTCCAATATTAGGACTATATTTAATGTTAGGTTATACAGAATTTCCATTTATTCAGGTGTCACTGATAACTCCTTTTTTCGTCAAAGACGAAAGACTAGAAATCATTTTATGGTTCTTTGCACTTTAAGACCATGGTAATCAGCTGTATCTTACCTTTAAAATCGCTAGAACATAAAGTAAATCTTAGAGCATCAGCCCCAGCCTCTGATATTCCTGACGGGAAATCTTTTATCTGGCCAGACTTAGCTGTATTAATTTCATTCACATCAAGACCACTATCTTCAAGTTTCTTATGAAGTCCCTAAAAATGAAAAATAAATCTAAAAACAGTTTTTTTTTGCATTACAGTAGTAGCCTCTTATGAGCCACTCCTATCAAAGGTCACCCCCTCAAGCCAGATTTCTGATGCACAGAGATAGTCAAATACAATTAAAATGTCCCCCTCCCTCACGAGAGACCAACCCTCTTATAAGTCCACATTCCATTGCAGAAGGGAGGGCCTTACAAGAGGGATATTACTGTATAAAAGAGTGATGCCACATAATGGACAGGGTAAAAAGAAGTTAATACCACACTTAATTGTGTATAATGGTCACTCTTGTGGTCAGATTGATTATTTATTACAGTCCAGCGAGCAGTGTTTCAGCTGTATTCAGGAAAAAATCAACATAAAGAAATGAGGAATTGATTAATTTTTTTTTGGGGTGTTTAATGCCAATTCCAGCAATATTTCAATTACATAAAATTATGATATAAATATGTTTTCCCTTCCAGAGAACCTGTTTACCTTGGGGCTAGTGATGCTCAATCTTCAGTTTTCCATGTAGTGTTTTGTGGACTATTGTTTGTATTTTTGTCCATTTTCTTTTGCCCTTCTTTGATATATGGCTTCTCATTACCCCTTTAGTATCTTCAAACTGTTTTCCAAGCTAATGTGAAAATATTGAAATTGTTATCTGTGTATATTAGTTAAGGATTAGGTTGATTTGATTTGATTTATTGTGTTTAATGCCACTTTCAGCAATATTTCAGCTATATCATGGTGACCAGTTTTAGTGGTGGAAGAAGCCGGAGTACCCGGAGAGAACCACTGACGATGGGCAAGCAACTGGAAAACTTTATCACTTGCGGCAGCGAGTCGAGTGCACCCTTTTTTGTAATTTACAAAGCCAGGCATGAACCCACGCTGTATTGGTGATAGGCTTGTATGAGTTGTTAGGTCATCCAACAACCTAACTCATTGAGCCACCCGGGTCCTGTTAAGGATTAGGACTATGTTTTTTTTAAACAAAACTTTAAACAATATTTTTCCACTATATCATATAGTACACCTCACTGCAGATAGGAATAACTGATGGAATAAATAGATATAAATATGTGCAGTCACTTAGGACCCAAAGTATATTAAGGAGTAACATACGATTGCAGCCATTTTGGTCACTATGTGAATCAAAACATGTCATATATTATGTGAAGAATTTACCTCTAGTGAGATTCCTTTTATAACATCAATAGGATCTATAACATTGCCCAGTGATTTACTCATCTTTCTACCATGAGAATCTCGCAATAACCCATGAAGTAAAACCTGAAAGGAAAAAAAAATATACCAAATTATAACAAGATATGATTATAATCTAACGATTATGGAGTCTCCCAAACTAGCACTGACAACAGGTTTAAAAAATAAATCAAATGCTACCTTTGAAATTGAACTATGTTGAATTTTTGTGGTATTGTGGTGGCCATTTTGAAAATGGAGACCGGTAGAAATTTTTCGATGTTGGGAATCAATTCAGGACGTTGAAATCGAACAATGTTGAATTTATGCGGTATTGTGTCTGTCATTTTGAAAATGGTGACCGGTAGAAATTTTTCGATGTCATGAATCAATTCGGGACATTATAATCTACCCACATATGAAATGGCGTTGAAATCGGACAATGTTGAATTTGTGCGGTATTGTGGTGGCCATTTTCAAAATGGCGACCGGTAGAAATTTGTCAATGTCGGGAATCAATTCGGGACATCGTTATCTACCCACATATCAAATTTTGATGATATCGGACAATGTTGAATTTTTGCGGTATTGTGGCGGCCATTTTGAAAATGGCGACATGTAGAAATTTTTCAATGTCGGCAATCAATTCGGGACATCATTATCTACCCACATATCAAATTTTGATGATATCGGACAATGTTGAATTTTTGCGGTATTGTGGCGGCCATTTTGAAAATGGCGACTGGTAGAAATTTTTCAATGTCGGGAATCAATTCGGGATATCATTATCTACCCACATATCAAATTTTGATGATATCGGACAATGTTGAATTTTTACCGCCCATTTTTTATACCGTATTTTGGCAGCCATTTTGAAAATGGCAGACATCTTGAAAATTTTGAAAACGCAGAATTGATCCTCTAATGGTGACCTTTCACTATGTCAAATTGTATGTCTCTATCATTATCCAGTTAGAAGTTATCAACATTAGTGTACGAAATTTCAAGTTTCCCATAGGATTCTATAGTAACCCCCACCCCCTTTGAACCCCCAAAAATATGGCTTTGACCCCCTTTACCACAAATCTGAAAACTTTAGGATCAACTAGAAACATATATCTATAACTCCACCAAGTTTCATGAAATTCTGTCCAGTAGTTCCTGAGATCTGCCGCGGACAAGTTCATGGTGAGCGGAAAGAAAGGAGAAGAAGAAGAAGAAGAAGAAGAAGAATAAGAATAAGAATAAAAATAATAATAAGAAACGGAGCAAAAACAATAAGTCTCCAAATGTTGTTTGGGAGACTTAATTACAAAAAATAGCATTCAAAATCCTCTCCAAATGCATTTTTCATATTTCTTCTATAAATTATTCATCAATTATAGTAAACCACATCAATGGTGTATTGATTAGCCTGCTTGCCACGAGTGCAGTGGATCTTCGGTTCAAATGTAATTTGTTCTCACCATGATATAACTGAAATATAGCTCATTTAGTAGTAGTAGATCTTTGGTTGGAGACCGAGTCTGGTCAAATGATAGACTATAAAATTGGTCTTGCTGATTGCTCCTCTGCTATGTATGCAGTATTAAGGTGTAACAGCAAAGATGGGTTGGCCTGGAATCAGAATAATGTGTCAGAGTGGAGTGACATCTCTACCAAGGGATTGTTGATTCATTGAACTAGCACTATAAAAATCCAACTAAGCATGTTGGCCTAGTACAAAGCAAACATCATTATCATTTCATCGAATGTAACCATGATATCGCTGAAAAATTGCTCATTAGGTATTAAACAACCATTCACTTACTCGCTCAATTCTAGTAAGGCATATTTCTGAACAGCCAATCTGCCTTTCAGAAGTCATTCATAATATAAATTTGCTTACATTAAAAAAATGTGTAATTACCTCATTAAATGGGAGCTGATTGGTCAATTTAAGTCCCATCATTACCATCCTAGCTACCCAGAAAAATATGATATCACTTCCTGTTTCCAACAGGTTACTTGGATAGTATTTATTAAAATCGGCAGTCTGAAAAAAATATAGAATAACTAAATACTAAAACATATATAAAATCTAAACTAACAACAATGACAATCACTTTATGAATGATCTTTTAACTATAAAGCAATCTAACTGACAATTTACACTTTTTAGACTTTGATTCTAAAAATATATGTTTTGCAGGAGTTATGTCCCTTTAAGATGGGAAATATGCCTTTTCATGAACAGTTCAATGAAAATAATATATGTTATCCCTTAATCCATCCAAATTTTAAAGTTGTAACAATTTGTTAAAATTCTATTTGCGATGAAATTATACTCAAATTTTTTACAAGGTTCAAATATCTTCAAGAAGAGTTTGAAGATATCAACCTTACCTTCTCTGGCCAACCATGTACAGAAAATGGAAAAATTCCTGAAGAAAACCATGTGTCTAATACATCTTCATCTGAAAATGAAAAAAAAAATTCCAAACATTAGACAATTGACACACTAAAATCTGCTACAATTCTAAATTCTGCATGTAACTTTGTTGTTTTCCAGGTACATGAACAAACCTGTAAGTAATGCTAATGATAAAAAAATATATGTAACAGGAAGAGGAATATGCTTGTGTAATTTTACATTTGATGTACAATAATCCCCTTCTTTTAAGGCCACTCCTTCTGCAATAAAATAGCGGCCTTCTAAGAGGGACAGCCTTCCTTGAGGAAGACAATTTAGTAGTACATGTATTTTACTCTCTCAGTGCATCTGAAACCTGGTCTGATCAGAAGGGTGGGTCTTACTGAGAGTGGTCCTGATAAGAAGGGTAGATTTTACTGAGAGTGGTCCTGATAAGAAGGTGATTATTGTGTCTCTTTAAGTGAAATCTGAATTTAACATAATGTTGTCTAAATTGAACATCCATTTCAGTACCAATGTCGGACATCTTTGCAAATTTAATCTGTGTAATCTGCACACCCGTCTATTCCAGTAAAAAATGTTGGTCCTGAATCCTAAGTTTGTTATATCCTAATGATTTCAGAGGTCTTTTAAATGAATTTTGCTCAAATAAGGCCTAATTTGCATATTTTGCAGAATTTGACAAAATTACAAAATTTCAAGAAAAACGCCAACAAATATATTAAACAACTCATAATAATGTACCTTCAATACACAGTTCAGTCCATTCATGTGGAAAGAATAGACCTTATGGCTATTTTGTAAAACTTCTATTTTTAGTAACCACAGCCATCTTTGGTACAATTTAAAAAGGGCCATCAAAGGATATGAGAACATTCAGTCATAAATGTACCTATTTTAGACTTACAGGTAATATGTTCATGAAAATGTTCATTTCAAAATATTTGTAGTACAACTTAGGTGATAGTGCCTCCAAATCCCGAGTTCTAATTGGATGATTTTGGAAATTCGTACTTGAATATTTTATGACAGAAAAGCCAGGCATCTTTATAATATTAAGTTGTTTACCTTGTCGTAGCGTAATTTGATCTGCCGTAACTCCCAAGTTGCTGACAGCTTTGGATAAAGCCTCACTTTCATTTCTGGCAATGATCCAAGTAGAATCTGTTCTATTCTGAAAAATGATGACAGTATTTGTTTTGTTTTTAAATAATTAGTATTTATCTTCAACACAAGATAGTGGGTTAAGTATAGGGTTATGGTGTTTAATGCCACTTTCAACAATAAATCATTTATTTTGTGGCAGTCAGTTTTATTGGTGGAGGAAACCGGAGTACCAAGAAAAAAACCACCGACCACTGACAAACTTCAACACAATAGTGCATCGAGTACTTCTCGCCATGAGCGGAATTCGAACTCACAACTTTAGTGGTGATAGGGACTGATTGCATAGGTAGTTTGTAAATCCAACTACCATACGATCACGACCACGACAGCCCCCACAAGGTAGTCCAGAACAGAATTATATGATAAATGGTAACAAATATACTTGCTACAACAATAACATCATACTAATTATGATTTTTCACTTCTTCATGCTTCATTTTCGTGTTTTTGTAATCCTTTATTGAAAACCATTGAATTCATTTCTAACATATTAATATAATGAATACATACTATTTGAGTCTAAATATAATACAATACCTCATCACTGACTGTAGCCCTGTATGCTGGTATCCTATGCCCCCACCACAACTGTCTAGATATACACCAGTCTCTGAAATGAAATATATCGAAAATACTTTGGTACAGTGAAACCCATCTCGAGAGACCCAGGAGTTGAAAAAAAATTTGGGCAGGCCCAAGCCCAGGGCTTTTTAAACATTTTTAACCCAAGTCCGGTCAGTGATTTGCCAAGTCCCAATTTGTAGGATAAAATTTGAAATTTTACTTGCTTGTCAACTAAAGTTTGTGCAATTGATGCAGTAAAATTTTACAACCATTAATATTTCTATAGTTTTCACCCAGGTCAAGTCCATTTTTAACTTGTATTTCACATATAAATTCATAATCTGAAAATGGTTTTCCAGCTTTGACAACACTGTAGGCAGTATTAAACAAACTTTCAAGACGTTTTCTCTGACTCATCTAATTTCAATAATGACTGGCCTATTGGGGCGTCAGCAAAGGCATGTGAAGGGCCGGCAGCTGCCTAGGGATCATCAAGTTCCTTAAACCAATGCTTGACACATAACAAGATAAGATAAGATAAGATAAGTTTTATTTATAGTCGGCATATTTAAATAACAATACAACACAAGCCCTAGTGGGCTTTTGACCGACCAAGTACTCCTGGTGTTTATCATGTAACTTAAGTCCATCAACGCGTAAATTGTTAGTTACCCGAGTAAGGGCATCTTTCCTATCTAACAAGTGTGGAAATTTTCTACAGTACTTGCAGTACATTTCCTGAGCATTCTCGTCAAAGACGACCCAAGGAAATTTATCTATCCTTGAGTTTTGAAATGTTCTCGTTCGTTTCTCCCTAGCATACTTAAGATCTTTATTTCTGGGAGTTTCAGGATTAGTTGGCTCGTCGTTCGCTTTCCGTTTTTCCGCTTTTTTGACTAAGATTATAATTAAGCAACAACATTTTTCTCAAAAGTTGTCAACATAAACATACGATTGATCAATGTTATTCCGACGTTTAACTTTACATAGGTATGTGGGAAGCGCATAGGTGATTCGGAGCTCATTAATATTCATGAGGAATATCGATCCGTCCAGGATGTGTATTACCGTTCTTAAAATAGCTTTTTAGTACTTATTTACAGTGAAAGGAGACGATTGACAAAAACTTGCATGTGATTTGAATTGAAAACAAGATGCTTAGAAAAAAGTGGAGTTTTTATTTTATTAAAGGCATGCCCGACAGGCTTTTTCCATGGAAAAACGCCAAGCCCGAAGTTTCAATTTTCTAGTCCCGTGCATCGGACATGAGGAATTTTCAACCCCTGAGACCAAAAAAAATGTGGTCTGTCAAAACAGGTGGTCACTAAAAAGAGGTTGCCATTGTATAACCCCCAGTGTTTTTTTCCTTCAAATATTATCCTGGGGCTTATTTATGACTTTTTTCTGTATTTCTGAAGTATCAAAAATATTTTTTTTGACTACACCTTGATCATGTTTCGGCATTTAGAAACCAAATAATGACAGATTAGTAGTTTTCCCCAAGTATCGCAGTATCTACCGTCACAATATAACTGAAATATTATTAAATGTACCATTAAATACTTAAAAACTGAAATTTTTTATCTTCCAAGGTAACAGTAAAATATTCAACCAATGTGTTAAATCAGGGTTGATGGGTTATGGTATTTAATGCCACTTTCAACAATATTTCAGCTATATTGTGGCGGTCAGTTTTATTGGTGGAGGAAACCTGAGTACCTGAAGAAAACCACCGACCTGCCACAAGTCACTGACAAACTTTATCACATAATGTTGTATCGAGTACACCCCACCTGATCAGGGTATTCGAACTCATAGCGTTAGTGGTGATAGGCACTGATTGCATAAGTAGTTGTAAATCCAGCTACTATACGATCACAACCACATCAGCCTCTTGAGAGCAATAAGGATTCTGAAGAAATTGAAAAAAAGGTTCTCAAGATGCTATTAATGGTTTATCTTTAACCTCAGTAAATTAACATACCTAGCATTTTCTAAGTAATCAAACCAGATGTTGTCATAGGTACTTGGTATTAGTTTTAATTCTTTTTGCCTGACAACCTGAAAAAAGGTTAGAAAAAGGAAAAATAAGTTAATAATGGTTTGTTGTATGTTTACTGACTCACAATTATATAGAAGGTTGGTAAGAAGAACAGAAATTTATTTATGTCATTAACTTCCACAAAAACAGAATTTTGAATTTTAAAAAAATGGATAAAATGAATATTAACTCTATTATTGAAACAGTAACATATGTACTATGTAGGTAGGTAAACAGCAAAGCTATTTTAGGTTGTTTTCATTTGATATGTTTCTATGTCGTTAGTATTTATGACATATAGAAATGAACAATTTCATTTTGCTTCAGGGTTTAATTGGCTTTGTAGGTGTGCTTTGCCACTATGTTCTATTTATAGCAACAACAGCCATTTGCATGCAGACACTACTCAGGTAATAATAAAAATCAACAACATTTTTATCGTTGCTCTTCATCTCACAGTCATCAAAATGTTTACAATGAGAATAATTCAATGCGACACTATGAATATTCTCATACAAATCTCTATGTTACAAACCTGAACAGCTTTATGTGCCATGTCTTTACAACTTAAATACCATTGTTCTTTCAGAATTGGTTCTACAATATCTTTAGATCGACTGAAAAAGAGGCAAAAATAATGCAAACCAAATTGACCAAAATGTTTTTTTCTTAAAAACATAAATTTTAGACAGCAATTTATAAGTTTTTATAAGTTTTCAAAAAATATTTGCAAGGGTTATTCTATGAGAAATTCTTCTTTGGAGATATAAAATTCCTTCCAGTTGCCCTATATAAATGTAGATATATATAGATAATATATAAAGTAGTTTTTACTGGATGGTAGGTGTAATTAATATATTCTTCATTATTAATGGTAAGAATATGTTTTTTGAAATAAAAAAAAGTTAGTGATCTATAGTTAGAAAAATATGATAATACAGTGTAACATGTATAAAACTGAACCTCCTTTGGACCAACTTTTGTGTTCCGAGTAGACAGGTGTACAGTTTAGAGCTTAAAGTATAGTCCGTTTGACCAGCCTAAAACAGGACTAAAAAATTTATTAAAAATCAACAGTTCAACTAATTGATTTTTTTTCTTCACACATTTACTCATATATCATCTACCTACTCTGACAAATAATTTCAGAATTTTGACACTATTTTCCAAAAAGTTGCCCATTAGGTCTCTATGTTAAATATTTGTACCAAATGTGGATATGTGCAGAGGGAGTTAGTATGCTTGTTGTTACCAACTTCCAGTGTAAACAATAACAACAACACATGTGATTTTATTTACATTTCACTGTCATGTGATTACCTAATTTGAATGTCACCAGAACCCAAAAAAATTCCTATATGCAAACTTTTTTTTAAGTTTGATTTATACATGAATCCATTTGATAGTTTCAGCTTAGACAGGTTTCATTATAAATAGCGAGAATAGTTATCTCTGTTGTCATGTGATACATACTGTTGGGCCACTCGGATAAATTATTTCCTACGATAGCTTGACATAAAACTTTGCCTTTGGTCAGTTCATATTATTTTTAGCTTAATTTATCACAAATAACTCATATATACACTACTACAATAGTGCCCCTCTCATAATGCCACCTCTTTCTGCAATAATAAAGTGGCCTCATAAGAGGGGTATCCTCTCTTAAAGGGATATTAAAGCTCATTTTGGTAATTTTTTGTATCTCATGAAAACTTGCAATTGGTTCAATAAATGATATTTATGAAACATTAACCCGGTTTTTATCAATGAAACTTTGTAAAAGCGACATAATTCGTTGATAATTCTGTCATATCTTGCGGTTTTCTCTGGGTTTTTCCAATAATTGAATTTTTGCTTCCTGGACAAAAATTCATTTTGACCCTTTTAAGTGATATTTTAACGATATTAGGGATTATATGGGCGTGCAAAGTATTTTTGGATTGTTTTACAATTCAATTGAAAAGAAACAACCTTCGTCATGAGTTGAAAAAATATATGTTAAAACGAGCTTTAATATCCCTTTAAGTGGGATAATTTAGTAGTAATTTACAATTTACTATCTCATAAGAGAACTACTGTATTTCAAAAAAACAATCATTGGACCATTTGACTTCAACACGATATTCCACTGTAAAATATATTACCTGCATACAGGAACAGACATGGCGTGACTTTCTGATTCTCTTAGTAAGCCCTTATCAGCTAAAACTTTTCCCAGCTCTTTTCTACAATCAAATCTCTTCAGACCAAGGAATAGTTCACTACAATTCTCCATGGTTCCAGCATTACTGATGATTGATCTGCTTGGTAGATTGTGGCGCTGACCAATATCAAAATCTGTGTAGTCGTGTGCTGGGGTAATCTTTACTGCACCTTCAACGTGAATAAAATTTTGCTTACCTATTCATCTTAGTTCATTACCTTGACTTGCATCAAAACGATGTAAAAACACACGATGGGAGCACTCTCCGAGCAGTTCATTTTGTTTCATTTTATGTTCTTTTTTGACTTCATTTTCTATGTCTGAGATCATAATTCTATTTAATACATCCAGTACAATAATATACAAGAATGTGATATTTTGTTCTGTTGCTAATAAAATAAACAAAAAATACCACACAGTCTGAACAGTTCTAAAAATACCACACAGTCAGAACAGTTCCAAAATCCAATCAAAAAATCATAGAAAGAGGTAAAATTGATACCCATATCTGTCTGCGTTCACTTGATCCACCATTTTTTTCTCTCATTTTTTCAATGTTCAAAACATGACATGATAAAAGGAAAATAAGAGTTGAAAAGCACATTATATCTTTTATTCCGTTTTTTTAAAATAATCAAGTCGGCACTGCCGTTAAACAATTAAATATAAAACTCTCGCCTAGGTAGTCATTAACCAAATAAAAGACACAATATCATCATTAGCAGTTGCTTTAAAACACTCATTACATATGATACGATCCAATCCAGAACAAGACAATCTCTCTAACATTTGTCAGAATTAACAAACCTGTCCCAAACTCCATATCTACAAATTCATCACATATAATAGGTAGTTTCTCTCCACTGATTGGATGTATCACAGACTTCCCATGTAAATGTTTATATCTGTTGTCATGGGGATGAACTGCTACAGCAACATCACCAAGCATAGTCTCCAATCGAGTAGTTGAAACAGTTATCTCCCCTTAAAATCAAAAATTAAAATATAATTTTCAGCTACCTTTAAAAATGGCAAAAAAACATCATATTTTCAAGACCAGTTTGTTTTAACCACATCTTATTTAAAAAAATGAGTATACAGTAAGCCTTGCTTTAGGGACCACCTCTATTAAGTAAAAACTTGTATTGTGTGACCTTAATCTTTATTTTTCATTACAGTACATTTCATATTAACTAAACTTGTATTTAGCGACCACCTGTTTTTATGTGATCCTATTTCAATATACCCTTAGAAGGTCACATAAGACAGGTTTGACTGAAATTTATTGATTGATTGAGTGGTCGCTTTCAGTTACTTTCCTTAGTTTTTCAGTAATCCTGTAGCTACCTGGTTCAGTGGGGAGAAAGCAGGAATATCCATAGAAAACAACCAAGGGTCAGTAAGTATGTGATAAACCTTGTAACTTATGGTACAAGTCAAAAGTCACCTGGCTTGATCTGGGTACTAGTTTTACCAACTTACCAATAGGACATTTATGAACTATTCTTATCAATAGGACATGCCTTAATGCATAAATGAAAGCTATGAATCCCCTTTGAGGTGAGAGGCGATTGTTCGCTTAGTTGATATTTGGTGTAATTGTTGATCATCACTGTTTAATTTAGTAATATGATTTATACCTCCATTTTCTACAGGATATACAAATGATGTTAAAACACCAAATTCTACTTGATTTTTGTATCCTGGCACAGTCAGTAATGTCTTCCCTTCTACATGAATATTATCAACCTACAAATAGTTTACAATATAGAGTTAATCAACAAATTAGCTGAGCATAGTACACATTAATGTATTATATACACACCCCTTCTTTTCGGGCCTTGGTTATTGACTTCTGACCACAAGCCTAACACCACTAACGTCAGTTTACGCCAAATTCCCCACCTAAAGTGTCGACATATTTCCGGAATATCTTGGCAAAATCAATTCAAAGAAAAAAAAAAGCATTAAAATTGGATGACAAATAAATATACAAATGTACTATTAATTTATTTGTTATTTGGAAAAAAACATCAAAAGTGGATGAAAAATTTAAATTCTATATGCCCTCCAAATATGCAAAATTTAAGAATTAGGGGCCTTTTTATATCCCTTTTTGAAATGAAATACCCCAAAAACAATTATGGTTCATTAGTAACCCATTAAGATGATCACTTTGCCCCAAAAAATATACTAAAATTGGATGAAAAAAAAAAGAAAAAAAATTGAAATTTCTCCCTAATGGTTACATAATTTTTTCTGAAGGGATTTTCCTAAGGAATTCATTAAAAAAAAAATACCCAACAAAATCAGATGAAAAATAAGCTCTCTGTGTACACATAAGAGAAACATCAATTTTTTCACCTTAGGGCCTCTTGTTTGAAAACGAGTAGGATCACAATACACCAAATCAATACCAACCTTTATTTAGTGCCACTGATCATTACTTTAAAAATTCAGAAGGATCCATCAACTAGAATTTAGATCATCGCACAGAAACCATTCTGTCTACAGATGGACGACAACAACAGCGTCATAGCATAATACAACCAAAAACATTTTGAGGTCATTTAAAAAAACATTTGAAATCTTATGTTTTTTATTTATTCAATATATAATTATTAAAATTTTGACAAATGAAAAATGCTGACAAGTAACCTGTTGAAAGTACTTCCCCCGAAGGGACAAGATGAAAAAAAAAAAGCTATTGTATTCCCATGAGTCTTACCTCAATATCAGAGATTGTAGACTGTAGGGAACATGACCAGTTAACTAATCTATTGCTCCTATATATCAATCCCTCGTCATAAAATCTAACAAAGCTTTCTATCACTGCTTTAGATAATTTCTAAAATGAAAATATTCTGTGAATTACAATTTTATTAAATTAAAACATGTAAAATTAGCATTTCATTACAGAGTCTTTAGGCCAAAGAAAAAAAGATTGTTGGTTTCCCCTAACCCTGTCAGGTCAGTTTTATTCTGCCTGGTCAATTAATTTATTGGCATTTTCAGTAGAAAAAATATTTTTGAAGCCAGCCATGTCACTTTTTTCAACACAAATTAGAAAATGAAAATGAAAAAAATAAAATAAAAAGCCTGCCTGCCGGGCTATGAAAATTTTCCCATGTTAGGGGAAACCAACAATCAATTTTCCATGGCCTTACAGGAAACCAAAAGGAATTTCATCAGTTATTACTGTGACACCTGTCTAAATCAAATCCTGACTAGAACAGATTTCTGTGTAAACAAAACATAAAATTTAGTCCAAGTATGTGATAACATTGAAAATTTAAGCTCTCCTTTCCTAAAAAAAAATTGTGGTTCCAAGAGTGTATGTGAAAAATTATCCTAAGCATCCCGATCACCTGTCTATTATGAACAAAAAAAAGATGACCTGAAGAGTGAAAGAATATTAAACATGCATGTATCTAAATTGTCTTAATGTAATGGTGCATTAAACATGCATGTATCTAAATTGTCTTAATGTAATGGTGCATTAAACATGGATGTATCTAAATTGTCTTAATGTAATGGTGCATTAAACATGCATGTATCTAAATTGTCTTAATGTAATGGTGCATTAAACATGCATGTATCTAAATTGTCTTAATGTAATGGTGCATTAAACATGCATGTATCTAAATTGTCTTAATGTAATGGTACATTAAACATGCATGTATCTAAATTGTCTTAATGTAATGGTGCATTAAACATGCATGTATCTAAATTGTCTTAATGTAATGGTGCATTAAACATGCATGTATCTAAATTGTCTTAATGTAATGGTGCATTAAACATGCATGTATCTAAATTGTCTTAATGTAATGGTACATTAAACATGCATGTATCTAAATTGTCTTAATGTAATGGTGCATTAAACATGCATGTATCTAAATTGTCTTAATGTAATGGTACATTAAACATGCATGTATCTAAATTGTCTTAATGTAATGGTACATTAAACATGCATGTATCTAAATTGTCTTAATGTAATGGTGCATTAAACATGCATGTATCTAAATTGTCTTAATGTAATGGTGCATTAAACATGCATGTATCTAAATTGTCTTAATGTAATGGTGCATTAAACATGCATGTATCTAAATTGTCTTAATGTAATGGTGTATTAAACATGCATGTATCTAAATTGTCTTAATGTAATGGTGCATTAAACATGCATGTATCTAAATTGTCTTAATGTAATGGTGCATTAAACATGCATGTATCTAAATTGTCTTAATGTAATGGTACATTAAACATGCATGTATCTAAATTGTCTTAATGTAATGGTGCATTAAACATGCATGTATCTAAATTGTCTTAATGTAATGGTGCATTAAACATGCATGTATCTAAATTGTCTTAATGTAATGGTGTATTAAACATGCATGTATCTAAATTGTCTTAATGTAATGGTACATTAAACATGCATGTATCTAAATTGTCTTAATGTAATGGTACATTAAACATGCATGTATCTAAATTGTCTTAATGTAATGGTGCATTAAACATGCATGTATCTAAATTGTCTTAATGTAATGGTGCATTAAACATGCATGTATCTAAATTGTCTTAATGTAATGGTACATTAAACATGCATGTATCTAAATTGTCTTAATGTAATGGTGCATTAAACATGCATGTATCTAAATTGTCTTAATGTAATGGTGCATTAAACATGCATGTATCTAAATTGTCTTAATGTAATGGTGCATTAAACATGCATGTATCTAAATTGTCTTAATGTAATGGTGCATTAAACATGCATGTATCTAAATTGTCTTAATGTAATGGTGCATTAAACATGCATGTATCTAAATTGTCTTAATGTAATGGTGCATTAAACATGCATGTATCTAAATTGTCTTAATGTAATGGTGCATTAAACATGCATGTATCTAAATTGTCTTAATGTAATGGTGCATTAAACATGCATGTATCTAAATTGTCTTAATGTAATGGTGCATTAAACATGCATGTATCTAAATTGTCTTAATGTAATGGTGCATTAAACATGCATGTATCTAAATTGTCTTAATGTAATGGTGCATTAAACATGCATGTATCTAAATTGTCTTAATGTAATGGTGCATTAAACATGCATGTATCTAAATTGTCTTAATGTAATGGTGCATTAAACATGCATGTATCTAAATTGTCTTAATGTAATGGTACATTAAACATGCATGTATCTAAATTGTCTTAATGTAATGGTGCATTAAACATGCATGTATCTAAATTGTCTTAATGTAATGGTGCATTAAACATGCATGTATCTAAATTGTCTTAATGTAATGGTGCATTAAACATGCATGTATCTAAATTGTCTTAATGTAATGGTGCATTAAACATGCATGTATCTAAATTGTCTTAATGTAATGGTGCATTAAACATGCATGTATCTAAATTGTCTTAATGTAATGGTGCATTAAACATGCATGTATCTAAATTGTCTTAATGTAATGGTGCATTAAACATGCATGTATCTAAATTGTCTTAATGTAATGGTGCATTAAACATGCATGTATCTAAATTGTCTTAATGTAATGGTGCATTAAACATGCATGTATCTAAATTGTCTTAATGTAATGGTGCATTAAACATGCATGTATCTAAATTGTCTTAATGTAATGGTGCATTAAACATGCATGTATCTAAATTGTCTTAATGTAATGGTGCATTAAACATGCATGTATCTAAATTGTCTTAATGTAATGGTACATTAAAGGATGCACAGTGCTGCAATCAAAACTACTTACTGTTCAATTTCTTGTTTAGAAAAAAACACAAAAAAACTTGATACTGCTTAAGCTTTTGTCAGTACATAACAATACCTCTATTATGATGTTTGTTTGTTTGTTTGGGATTAACGTCACTTTCAACAATATTTCAGTTATATCGTGGCAGTCAGTTTTATTGATGGAGGAAACCGGAGGACCCGAAGAAAGCCACAGATCTGTCACAAGTCACTGACAAACTTTATCACATAATGTTGTACACCTCGTCCTGATCAAGATTCGAACTCACAACATCAGTGGTGATAGGCATAGGTAGTTTAAAATCCAACTATCATATGATCACAATCTTGATAAATGCAACATTCCTAACAGGTGAGGCAAAAAAAAAAAACAATACCAATTTTTTCTCTCTCGCATTTTTCCTTATCTTACATTATCCATTGTAAAACAAGCTCTTGACCAATCCAAAGAAGACCCCATTATCTTCATCTGTTCATATATTCTGTCACCTTTCCTATAACAAAAGAATTATAAAATATTTATGCATATATATCTGTGCATGCTTCTTATCATTTGTTTATATATATGTTGCCATTGGAGATCAAGTTATTTATATATGTTGCCATTGGAGATCAAGTTATTAAGTTGGGGGGGGGGGGGGGGGGGATCCCATTAACTGGTCTAACCCAGCAATATTGTTGTGCCTGTCCCAAGTCAAGACCTGGATTTCTAACGTCATATATCGTAGTGTTTTCTGTGCTCAGTGAGTTAAGGTGAGAGGGGATTGTTCATTTTGTTAATATTCGTGGAATTGATGACCATCACTGTTTAAACATTCTTTTCATAATTAGAAAACCATTTGATTATTTTTTTTCATAGAAACACTGAAATACTTTTTATACACAAGAACCAATTTTTTGTCATTTTAGTGCTTCAACTAATCCACAAGTTATATCATGAATCCAATAACTACAGTATTTATTAATAACACTTATACATAACACAATTTCTTTATACATGTATTTTGATTCCCCTCCCCCCCAATCCGGGAAATTAATAAGCAACAAATATGTCTATGTCTTTTTTGAGCAATCTAGGAAAAAATGCACCCTCAAGAAGAATTTATAAAAGTGTTGAGCACTTGCTTTCTCATCTTGTTTAATTATTTGTATTACATATTTATTAAATACATATTTATGAAATAAAATAATATTTACACAATATACGTTCTTTTACAATATGCATCAATTAAAACATTTCTTAATAAAAAGTCAATAGGTCATAATTATAAATTTGATAGTCACTAACTGGACAATACTTAAGAAATAAAAATGATTGAATGAGTGAGTGATTGTTGCTTAATGCCAGGTGAGCAATTTATCAACTAAATAACGATGAGAACAAGTTCCATTTTGATGAGATGATGTTTGCTTTGTACTTGACAAGCAACACTTAGTTGGAATTTATAGTGCTAGCTTATTGAAACAACAGTCCATCAAATCTGCACTCTGACACAGTGGATTCATCATCAAGAGAAATCCCAGAATGCACCTTTTTAAAAATCTGTTACACTTATACAGTGAAACCTGTCTTCGTGGGACCAACTTTTATGTTCGGAATAGACAGGTGTTCAGAATAGACAGGTATTAGGTTTATGGCTATGGTTATGGTGTTTAACGCCACTTTCAACAATATTTCAGTTATATCATGGCAGTCAGTTTTATTGGTGGAGGTAACCAAAGCAACCGGAGGTTTATACAGGTTTCTGATATATTCAGGGTTCGGTTTAGACAGGTTTCTGATATATTCAGGGTTCGGTTTAGACAGGTTTCTGATATATTCAGGGTTCGGTTTATACAGG
The DNA here is from genome assembly GCA_963383655.1 of Bathymodiolus septemdierum. NCBI lineage: Eukaryota > Metazoa > Mollusca > Bivalvia > Mytilida > Modiolidae > Bathymodiolus > Bathymodiolus septemdierum. The sequence continues at coordinate 57,720,215 of OY726528.1, forward strand.
TTTCTGATATATTCAGGGTTCGGTTTAGACAGGTTTCACAAATATTACCCTTTAATCCAGGGCTCACCAAACCAGGCGAAGTGGGCGACTTTTTCGTCTTGGTTTCAATGAAATCACACAATTTCTGTCAAAAAGCGAAGTTTTAGTCGCCCTGTCAGTCTTTTCAAGTCAGTATTTTTTTCACCAATAATCATACTTTTTCTTCAATATTCACGTAAAAGGAGCTCCCATGTTCCTGAAATTTGACCCATACAAGGTTTGATGTTCAATATTTTATTCCAAACTCGTTAATTGCATCCCTTTTAAGATCATTGTGCAGCACGTTCGTTTTGTGAAAGGTAGAGGGACATGTGGTAGTGGGGAAAGAAACGTTAAAATTTTGATCGATTTTCGGAAGTCTCCCAGATTTTCCCTCACTTTGCCCTTAAGTCAACTGAGAGAGAAGTCAAGTCGCCCTGGTTTTACTGTGTGTGGTGATCCCTGTTAATCTAAAGGGTTTTTAAAAACAAATATGTAAGAGAACACTCACTCATGTTTCCATTTCCAAACTTCTTTTAGAAAATCTTCTCTACCAATATCATATCTACTTTTCTTCTGGTTCTTCATCAACTGTTTCTCTACAACTACCTGTGTTGCTATACCAGCATGATCACAGCCAGGGATCCAGACTGTCTCTATACCCTTCATTCTCTTCCTGGATACAAACAAATACCAATGAGATATGTATCTTATAACCAAATATTAAATAATAAAAAAACAAAAAACTTGTTAAATTCACTCTTCAAATTTAAGGAAAAAGAATATTGTTTCTTTTTATTATAACCCATTTGGAATAAGAAAGAATGATTGCTTTTAATTTGATTGCTGTTCTACATCTCAGTCACAGTAGGGTTTTCAATAATGAGACCGTCCTTCGGATGAGACGTAAATAAAACCGAGGTCCCGTGTTGAGAGATTGCCACCCTCTTCGCACGTTAAAGAACCCAGTGAAACAGCTCATGATGAGATTATGGTCATGATGAGTGGTCCATAGGAAACCTGTTGCACTGGCTAAATTATCCATCCCTACCCATCACCTTTCCTTGTTTCGAGTCCCGTGGCGTTTAAATTTTTAAATGTTCTCGTCCTGAATATAGCTGAAAAATTGCTCGCTGGACGTTAAACACCAATCAATCAATCAATAATGAGAATAACTCATAACCTGACATAAGTGTGTAATGGCCCCTATCCTGCAGCCGAGTGGTGCTGATAAATGCTACCTCTGGGAATTTTTATCCTTTTGATGTTATATGGTGCATAGAATATAATTTCCCACGTGTGGGGATATCAACAGGAAAACTAAATAATGGTGAAGTAATCTTACAAATACCATCATCATTGTGTCCAACATCAGTGGAGCAGGTAATTAACTTAAAACTGTATGACAACATTAGATTGATTGAAGGTTACTTAGCGTCACTGTGCACCATTCTTATTACACTTATAAACAAACCACATATTTGAGCCTGTCCCTAGATTTCTAACTTCATATGTTGTGGTCCTTATGCATTTAATGGTTTGAGGTGAGAGGTAGTTGTTTGTTTTGTTGATATTTTTGCTCATTACTGTTTAAACTACTTTCTAACCTTACCATCTAACTATAGCATCTTGTATTGAATTGGTAAGTGCGTGTCCTACATGTAACGTCCCTGTCACATTGGGTGGTGGAAGACACATGACAAACTTCTCATTACCTTGACCTTTCTTATTTATCTAAAAAAGAAAAAAAAAGAAAATGAATTTCATTTGACCTCAAACAGTTCATTCTGTATTAGTAGGATTGACTTGTATTATTGTTGAAAAATAAATGAGCAGTATTTCAACTATTATCTACTTAAACAGTTTAAAGTTTTAAAGTGAGCAGTATCTTCATTCTTAACAGTTGATTATTGTTTAAAATTAAGCGAACAGTATTTCAACTATCTTCATCCTAAACAGTTGATTATTTTTTTTAATTAAGTGAGCAGTATTTCATATATCTTCATCATTCACAGTTGATTATCGGTTAAAATTTCGTGAGCAGCAATTCAGCTATTTTCATTCATAAACAGTTGAGTTTGCTTAAAGCTAAGTAAACAACCTGATATTCTGGAGTAAAAAATCCTTCTTTTATCCACCAACTGTACCATGCAGCTTCTACATAGGTCAGACTATATGCTTTTGGCAGGGGACCAGTAACATCTGTACATTTGAAAAAGAAAAAAATATTTGCATTTAAGTTAGAGAAAATATCAAAAGATGTGTAACATCTGCTCCCATTGATGAGTAAAACGACCTTTTAAAAAGAGCCTTGATCAAATCTCAGATTAGCATGTGGAATCCTATAAATATCATTTGAAGGAAAATAGACGGCCAGTGTTATTAGAGTTTATCATCACTTTCAGATATTTTGCAGATTTATTAGGGGAGGAAGGCGTGGATAGATATAACGAACCCACCATAAAAACTACCGACCTTGGGTAGGTGTTAGGAATTCCCCCGAAACCAGGATGTTATTTCCCTTTCAGGTGGCCAAAACATCTCTTTTCATGTAAAATTTAACAAAAATAACATATATTTTTTCCCATAATTTGTTCAAAATTTTATTGCTGTATCAACTTGTGAAATTTCTATTAGCTATAATATAACATTATTGTCTGATTTGTTGCAAGGTTCAAATATCTACAAATTATAAGATAATGATACTAAAATGTGTTGACCATTCGATTGATCTTGCTAGGCCTGTCGTAAGGGAAATAACTTATCAAAAACGGATAAAAAGACAAATTGGGAATATGCAAAAAGTCTATTGAAGAAAGTCACCGCTAACAAGACTAACCTTTCTTGTTGCCAGCTGTTGTATCCACTTCATAATAGTACTTCTCATATTCCTCTGTCTTAAGATTGGCTGATTTCTAAACAAATTTAAAAAAAAAAGCACCATAATAACCCACATACATGTAACTAATTAAAACATTTCAATCTGACAAACATAACAATAATCCAATTTTCTGTGGTTACCGTCTTTTTGTGTCTATTAAACGCACCCCCTTTCCTCCCCAAAAAATCTGGGGGAAATTCAAGTTCCTATCTATAGAACGCAGGGAGATTCAGTAAAACATTCACGGCAGAAATCCTCGTTCAAACAGCAAATAAATGGTCGATTTCTGGGAAAGTGTGTGAAAACATCTGTTTGATGATTAGTTCAGATTAAAAGGTGTGATTTTATTGAAAATTAATGAATGTATACGGCAAATATGCAAACAGCAAGATGGTAAATGATTCAAGTTAAAATTATCATTAATTGAAACATCGGTGGTAAAAAACTTCATGATCACCTTGTCAGACTACTACATAAACATATCTGACCACTGTCATTCTTTGATCTTGGCCTTTGATAATAATATTATACTCTGTGTCACCGAATTTCAAATTGGAAATATAAACTACTTGCTGCATTGCGTCTGAGAGAAAATAATTTACCCAACTTAACGTGTTTATTCGTGCACCATAGAAGATACAACATGGACTTTTAAGTCATTGTTTACATGGGTGCATTTGGTCAGATGTAATCAAAATTCTTCTTAATTTAAACAGTAATGCAACAGAAAGAACAAAACATTGGTTGACGATGTAAGACTACATATTTAACTCACAAACAAACTTGATAAATAAGTCCTATTAGAAGCAAAATTTTCAGAGCCGCAGTCTGACATTCGGTCAGACTGTCTTGTAGGTTTTGTCTAACCGAAAAGATTTTTGTCTGACCGAAAAAAAAAAGGATACTACATGTATGCGAGTGATTAGTTACGGGAGAAGGAGAAAACCGTTGGACAGATGACATTTGGTACAGACTTTTATCAAGGGAGAATATAAAACAGGGAACATTTACATTATGATAGAGTATAGTATTTGATTTTCAACACAAAATGGAAAGGATAATGATATAAAAAATGGTGCATGTGACAAAAGGGATAACAAATTTCTACTGTACAGTCCCATTTGAATGAGGGGATGTTGTTATTCCAATATTGCATAAGGAGCAACAGTGTTTCAATTAACACTGATTTAGTCCAATTTAGATAAGCATAAATTACCACTTGATCCGAACCGGCAGACGACGAATTTGATTTCTGTCTTGATGAAGTTTTGATGGCGAACTCTGGAGCAATCTGATTGTGAACTTGTCTGCAAACAGAGCAGAATGGTCGATATTGATGAACTGAACATTTACTGAGAAATTTACATTGATTTCGGAATTTAATTTGCTTAGTACCAAATTTTAAATAACATGTTTTTAATTTGCTCCAGGAGGCTGACATCTTGTAGTATTTACTTGACTTTAGACAGAAGAGTACAAAGGCTCAGTAGTGTGTGCGTTCGGAATTCTACTAAACTCACCTTTTATAACCAATATAAAATATAAAATAAATAATATTTTCCATTATGGATAAGGGTAACTCAATGTGACTTGATTTTTAAATTTGGGTTATAAATTACGATCATGAAGAAAATGGAAACAGCAGAAAAGAAAAATAAGTTAAATCCCCATTTATTACGACAGAGAAATAATGTCTTTAAACTGAATGCAGTTAAAATATCAACAATGAGTGAGGGTTAGGAGTTACGGTGTTTAACACCACTTTCAACAATATATTTTTATGATGCTTTTATCTATTTCCATGATTTGATAGCAGAAGTTTGTTTTATTGATTGGTTTATGGTGCTTAACGCCACTTTCAACAATATTTCAATTATATCGTGGTGGTCAGTTTTATTGGTGGAGGAAACCGGAGTACCCGGAGAAAACCACCGACCTGTCATTCGTAAGTCAGTGACAAACTTTATCATATAATGTTGTATCGAGTACACCTCGCCATGAACGGGATTCGAACTCACAACTTTAGTAGTGATAGACACCGATTGTACAGGTAGTTGTAAATCTAACTACCATACGATCACGATCACGAAGACCCACATAACAATGAATAAAAAAAATAAAAAAATTAAAAACTAAATAAAGGACATAATACCCGAACTTTAAATTGATTGCAGTGGTGCACATTTTATCACTGACGATTTCAAAAACCCCAAATGCTCGCTCTCAGTGAGGTTTGAGGGAGTCTAATACATATTGTTGGTTTGCTATACATAACGATGAAACTGTATAAACCGGACTGACTTGTTTATTCACCAACTACTATTAATTCCAATAAACAACAACGGTACAGTTTGGCATTAAAGAGAAAGAGAATTACTTCAAGTTTGGAAGAAAATATATGTAATTTTATCATGTTTTAGTTCATAGTTTAAACAAAGAGGTATAAGAAATAGAAATACATTTCCCCTTTTTTACTACAGCCGTTTTTCCGTCAATTACCGAATTCTTATAATTTTTTTTACACTATATAGTAATATTATTAAATTGATTTTTTTCTTAATACTTTAAAAGTTTTTCTTACTTTATTTTATTTTCTCTCCGCCCTAGCCCGACCCTTCGTTCGCCCCTCCCTGTCACTCATAATTCCCTGCTCCATCCAATCTATCCATCCCATTCCATCCTGAAACATTGGTAAATAAAAGAAAAAAGATATTTCAAGTTCCATTTCTGCTACTCACACATTTTATTGTTATAAGGACACTCATAGGGTTCTATCGTGAGTAAAGTAAAGTAAAGTAAAGTAATTTTTATTTAAAGTCGGAAGCTAAGGTTTTGCTCCTCCTTTGAATATTTCAATAAACGTTAAGGCAGGAATGTTAGTTTCTACCTACTCTCTCGGATCAAATTCGTATCCTACCTTTTATGTACTTACATACAATCTTAACACATTGCTACATATTTGTTCATAGATTTTTTAAGGGTAAAACATCACTTAAACAAGCATGCCCATGCCTTTCAATATAACAGTGCATGACAAATTAAGGAAAGAAGATCTCCAAAGATGTGTATTCCACAGTCTATAGTAAATTTCAAACTCAATGCTATATAAGGGTAATAACAAAATTACCGAATACCGAGCAATCTTCCAAAGGAAAGGCAAAACTCATATGTCAACAAACATACAAAATCAGTAAACAACCGGAAAACTGGAAAACCCGCAATGGCCCTGACTTGGCACAGGCATTTCCAAAGAAATGGTGGGTTGAATCAGATTTTACGGCGCCAAACCTCCCGTTTCCATTACGGTTAAAAGGTTCCGGTTGTCACTATAACAGCATTTTTAACAATACTGGGACAAATTAGGTATAATAGTAGTCAACGCAGTACTGTATGAAAATCCATCGTTTATTATCGTCTCTGCAGAACGGTTTAACTAAACGGTCATCTTCTTACACAGTTTGATTTCAAATGATATGTTGAATGACGTCATGTCTAAACCACGATTACTTAATCCTTATCTTTATACATTTTCCATATTTACTTTATGAAAATCCATCGTTTATTATCGTCTCTGCAGAGACAGAATATTTTTTCGACAAGATCTTGGTATCGGAATATAAACTTTTTAAGAGATCGAATAAGGCGAATCTTTTTATAGCCCTGGTCCAGTAGCCTGTTTCTCATATAAAGATGACGTTTCAAGAAATCAGAATAATTGCTACTGGTCCTTGCATAACGAATCAATTGCGAGATGTAAATACCATATGCAGGAGAAGCTGGTATATTGCTGCACATATTTGGAAAATTTATGATTTTAGTACTGAGTTGACCACTGTCGTCAAATTCGAAGTATAAGTCCAAAAATGATGCGGACGAAGCTGTATCTGAAGTCTCTTTAATTACCAGCTCTGGAGGATATATCAATGGAAGAAATTCTGCAAATCTAGGATTATTGATAGATATACCTGTATGTGAAATTAAAGGTTCTATTTCATGAATCTTCTTATCTTTTACAAGATTTTGGAGAAACTCCGACTCATATGAGTATAAAAATAAATCGACTAGAAGAGGGGCACAATTCGTACCCATTGGTATGCCGATGACCTGCTGAAACAGTGCCCCTCCAAAGGAGACAAATATGTTATCGATGAGGAACTCCAGCATACTGATCACTTGTTCCTCGGAGTAGCATGTTTTACCTTTTTGAATTTGCTTGAAAAATATGTGGAATTGTAGCCTAATACAACAAATTTTGAGCCATCGTTTCTATGACTGAAAGCTTTGTGAATGGTTTCTTTTAAGCGGGTTTTTAATTTGTCATGCTGTAGGGTGGTATACAGAGTTGAAAAATCAAAAGTTTTGATGGAGGATACCTGAGAGAAAGATCTTGATTTAAGGTTATCCAAAAGATCTTTAGAGTTTTTCAAAATCCACATGTGATTTATGCCACTACGCGAGTAAACAGTTTCACAATATTTCTGTTGTCCATCTTTTAATGCAGACATAATCTTAATGTTGAAGAAACTCCGACTCATATGAGTATAAAAATAAATCGGCTAGAAGAGGGGCAACCTAATAATTTTAGAGAAAAGCATAATCTGCTATCATCTTATTTGCTTATATGGGTAGAGCATTTGACTGGAAAAGACTTTCCTTTATATCATGGGAACTGTCTGCAATTTAATTCAGTCATCCACCATCTACTCTCAGAATGGTCTTGTTTGATCAAGAAAGGGAACTCGACAATAATTTAAACCCAAACACTATAAAATTAGTATTTGTTTTTTCCCCCGCTAAGAACACAGCACAAATAGCAAAGCAGCATACATATATAGTTATGCATACATGCATACATAAATCATAGGCATAAACAGTTTCACAGTCAGCATCAAGACATTATATATATATATATATGAGGCATCTATAAATAAGTATCAAAGCGCACCCATATTCAGCAGCTGTTGACTTTCGTGTTTCTTTCCCCTAAATTAGAATATCCCCTGAAAAAAATGCAAGGATGGCAAGTAACAGAAAACTAGATTGTAAAGATTTGCATGGCTACCTGAAAACACTGCCGTGGCATGTTTTAGACAAATTATACTCACATCCTGCAACATGTTTAGCAGTATTCAGGTGTATATTTTTGTCTTAATTTATACTGTAGTGTACATGTTCTGAATTTATTCTCTTCATTCATGAACATTTTTATATTGTTATCTTTTAATTTGTTGACGGTGAAGACTTTCTGTTAAAAATTAAAATACACATTTATAAGATGGTACTTGCCATTATTAAGAATAAAAGAAAAATTTAAGGTCAGAAAGGAAAGTTTGAAGATGCCAAAGGCAAAGGGTAATTAAAAAAACACTATAAATCAGACAAAGGACAGACAATGCAATGGCCAAAAGACAAAAGGGCAACAATAGTCTACACTATACAGGAAACTAAAGTTCGATCAACATGAACCCCACTAAAAACTGGAGGTCATCTCTTCAGGTTCTCCCGAAAGGGAAAGCTTTTCCTGCTCCACATGTGACGGGTTCGTTTTGTGGTTTAATAAGCTGATTGATTGATTGATTATTGCTTTAAGTCGAGCGAAGAGTGTTTCAGCTATAATCAGGATGAGAACACCACCATTTTGTTTACGATAATGTAAAGTATTAATAAACACCATTTTTCTGAATTATAATTATTCTTTTTTGTATTTCAGGCAATTACCAGATTTATCTAAACATTATGTAATGAGGATGTTGTTTATTGAACAGCATGTCTCACAATCCGTGGTTAATCTATGGGTAAACAGTAAACACCAAGAGTAAGCATAGCATGTATGACAGGCTGGGATTAATCTATTTGTAAATAATAATATCAAGAGAATGATATGCACAGTACTAAAAACGAGGGGCCGTCATGGTCGTGATCGTATGGTAGTTGGATTTACAATAACCTGTACAATCAATGCCTATCACCACTAACATGTGTTCAAATCACGCTCATAGCAAGGTGTTCTCAATGCAACATTATGTGATAAAGTTTGTCAGTGACTTGCAACAGGTCGGTGGCTTTCCACGTGTATTCCGGTTTCCTCCACCAATAAACATGACCGTCACGATATAGCTGAAATATTGTTGAACGTGGCGTTAAGCACCATAACCTTATTATTGTACTAAAGACATGTTTCATTTGAAATACACTGTGATCAGAGGTAAGTGTTTTGAGGTGAAAATTGTTGTTTTAAGTATAAACACTGACATCAACCCTCAAAACCACTGTGTCATTTTAACATAATATATTAACATACATGTATTATCTGGTAAAACACAGTGGATTGGCAGTGGAAGCATATTAACATATTATCTGGTAAAACACAGTGGATTGGCAGTGGAAAATGTTGGACCAGAGTGTTTTTTGTAGTCCGAAACATCTTGTTAGTACTGTAAGAGATTCATAGCTACACTCCATTAATATCACACCTGATATATCCATTCGAGGTTAAACCAGTTAATGGGATCCCAAACGTGAATCTCCAACTGCAATTCAAATATAAACAAATGATAAAAAAAACATACACAGACTCGCTTCCACTTACAAAGACCACATATTATCACAAAAATGAATGACAACATTAGTATGGACAGTAAAATATAGCAGGGTCAATGAATGTTCATAGTTAACTGACTACAATGTACTAGCTAGGAAGGTAGAATATGTTGGTTAAAGACCATCATTCTTTGGACACAAAATCATACCTGATAATTCTAACAGATGTAATATCAATTAGTCATAAACATCTAAAGAAATTAATGGTCATGTATGTATTGTAGGGAACAAAAACTTGCTGTGACAGCTCTAACAGATCTGAGAGTATGGCACGAAGAAACTATGGCAGGGGGTTTACAAGGATGGAAAATGAACCAAATATTTAGAAAGAACATGAAAGTAGCTTTACTTGGAGGGTAAGGTTCCTTCAGTCTATTATCACATATAACTGGCGTGGCCCATAAGTTCATCCTAATGGCATCGACCTTTGGTGCTTCAAGTAGTCATACTATATTTTTTTTTTAAGATGCATTTTATTTCCTCCTCAATCGTTAGAGGGATCAATACACACCTAAGACTGTGGCTCTAAGCTAGTGGTGAAAACGTTGTTGTTTTTTTTTTTTTTTCCCCATGAACTGTTTTCTTTTTCTCATTGCTTGTTAATATGTTATAAAACAATTGTAATAAATGCTCATATTGTATATGCCCCCTGTGGGCCCTTGATTGGTGAATTAATAAACTTATGACTTATATCTTTGGTATTCTCCCGGTTTGCTAAAGCCAAAGACTATGGAATTGTAATTTGTTGCTTCTCCGCCAAGCACACAGCAGTAAGGAGAAAGAGCAAAAACTGGATGGCTCAGAATCAGGATAATGTATCGGGGTGTAGAGACATGTCTACCCCTGGACTGTTTTTTCAGTGACCAAGCACTATAAAAATCATCCGTCTGTAGACAGAATGGTTTCCATGCGATAGCTTAAGTTCTAGATGACGGATCCTTCTGAATTTTTAACACAATGATCCTTGGTACAAATAAATGTTGGGGTATTGTAACCTCTACCCATTTTGAAACAATAGGTCATATGGTACAAAACTGGATGTTTCTGGTTCATTACATGTATATCCTCTTTTTTTTTTTTTTTAGAGGAAATCCCTGGACAGGTGCAGAACAGTTACCTCCAGATAAACATTCTAAAGACATTCCTTTTTTAGAAAAATATGCTCTAGAGAGATGGGAGGTAATTACGTTTATACTGATATTTTAATGGGATTTTTTATTTTTTTTTATGCTGTAATGTCAGTGAGCAATTGCTATGAAAATTTAATTTTATGTGCTTGCTTACTACAATCACATATTTTAGATACCACAAGAATACTAATTTCATAAGATCAATGGGAATAGAATGGCACCAATAGGACGAAAAAGATGTTTACAGTGCAAAAAATCCACAAAAATGTAAGCAAATTGTTTATTTTTTTTAGTGAATTTAGCCAAAGATTTTCACCAAAAATTAGAATATTTTTGGATGCAATATTACATAATGATTACTCTGCTGCATTATTTTTTGTATAGCAGACAACTGTATATTGAGTCGAAATACAGACAGTGGTGTCATCCAATAAGAAATTCAACCAAAATGTCCATTGTTGTAACCTTTTTGTGTGTAAATTTAACTGTTTTTTAATATACATGAGATTGCAGTATTAACAAAAAAATATACATATATTATAGGGAAACATCAATTTTTTTTTTCTCAACTCAAAACAGGAAAGAAAAGCTGTATAGCAGACGACTGTACAATGATGAATACAGAGAGTGTTGTTGACATCAAATAAGAAATTCAACCAGATGTCCATTGTTGTAACCTTTTTTTCACATACATTATAAACACAAAAATATACATTTATTGTAAGGATATTAAAAATGTATTTGTGATCGCCTCGAAACAGCAAAGAGAAGCTGTATGTATATTGTCTAAATAATGTTATATTCTAAGCACGTCTTGCACACTAAATTTGATATCTATGTTTTTACATTTTCTTATATCTATATATTTTAGTGCGTGTTGCATTTCATGGTGGGTTCTACTGAAGGAACAGAAGGTGTCAGCAGAGATATTATTGATGTGTTACTACATGCTGGTCTTATGAAAAAGTTAGTAATATTGAATTTTTATTAGAGTGCAGGTATTTTGAGAAAAACGTGTATGGGACATGGAGGATGGTTGGAAGGCACTTTTTATTACACCATTACCCGTACAATTTTGATGAAGAGATCAGTTGCACATTCCTGATTTTATTCTTAAATTATGTTTTTGACGGTTTTTTAAAGGAATTATCTCCCATACAGAGGGCAAAATGGTTCCCATTCCATGCAAGAGCAACGGAAATGACAAAGAATTTGAATATCATTATTTTTAAATTTTGTAGATATTTGAACATTTTGAAAAATCAGAGGATCATTTTTTAGCAAATAAAAAATTCACAATTTGTTAACAACGTTAAATTTTGTTTAGAATAAATGTATATAAATTAATTTTAGAGTCACATGTCATTTTATACGTGTTTTGATTGGTTTAAAAAGTTGAGGTTATTTGTCAATGTACGGAATCTAAAAATAAATGTTGTTCTCAAGGCACCTTTGGGGTTATTTAGATTTATTTCCGATTATTTGCCTTATTTCGGAAAAAAAATAATTCAATATCATAACAAAAAAAGTTTGAATTAATTTATAAGGATTGATCGAAATTATTTGTTCGGTTCATTCGAAATAACCTCATGCGGGTTACACAGGGGTGTTTACAACCTGATTGAGTTATTTCTTCATGAACCGAACAAAAATTGCGATCAATCCTTAAATAGAATAACAGCAGATTTTAAGGTCGAGACAGACATTTTCGCTAGTATCACAAGTCTGACAGGACAAGCTACGATCCTAGTGATAATGTATACAGTCAAGATCTTTAGACAGGACAAGCTACGATCCTAGTGATAATGTATACAGTCAAGACCTTTAGACAGGACAAGCTACGATCCTAGTGATAATGTATACAGTCAAGACCTTCAGACAGGACAAGCTATGATCCTAGTGATAATGTATACAGTTGAGACCTTCAGACAGGACAAGCTATGATCCTAGTGATAATGTATACAGTTGAGACCTTCAGACAGGACAAGCTATGATCCTAGTGATAATGTATACAGTCAAGACCTTCAGACAGGACAAGCTACGATCCTAGTGATAATGTATACAGTCAAGACCTTCAGACAGGACAAGCTACGATTCTAGTGATAATGTATACAGTCAAGACCTTCAGACAGGACAAGCTACGATCCTAGTGATAATGTATACAGTCAAGACCTTCAGACAGGACAAGCTACGATCCTAGTGATAATGTATACAGTCAAGACCTTCAGACAGGACAAGCTACGATCCTAGTGATAATGTATACAGTCAAGACCTTCAGACAGGACAAGCTACGATCCTAGTGATAATGTATACAGTCAAGATTTTCAGACAGGACAAGCTACGATCCTAGTGATAATGTATACAGTCAAGACCTTCAGACAGGACAAGCTAGGATCCTAGTGATAATGTATACAGTCAAGACCTTCAGACAGGACAAGCTACGATCCTAGTGATAATGTATACAGTCAAGACCTTCAGACAGGACAAGCTACGATCCTAGTGATAATGTATACAGTCAAGACCTTCAGACAGGACAAGCTACGATCCTAGTGATAATGTATACAGTCAAGACCTTCAGACAGGACAAGCTACGATCCTAGTGATAATGTATACAGTCAAGACCTTCAGACAGGACAAGCTACGATCCTAGTGATAATGTATACAGTCAAGACCTTCAGGCAGGACAAGCTATGATCCTAGTGATAATGTATACAGTCAAGACCTTCAGACAGGACAAGCTATGATCCTAGTGGTAATGTATACAGTCAAGACCTTCAGACAGGACAAGCTACGATCCTAGTGGTAATGTATACAGTCAAGACCTTCAGACAGGACAAGCTATGATCCTAGTGATAATGTATACAGTCAAGACCTTCAGGCAGGACAAGCTATGATCCTAGTGATAATGTATACAGTCAAGACCTTCAGACAGGACAAGCTATGATCCTAGTGGTAATGTATACAGTCAAGACCTTCAGACAGGACAAGCTACGATCCTAGTGGTAATGTATACAGTCAAGACCTTCAGACAGGACAAGCTATGATCCTAGTGATAATGTATACAGTCAAGACCTTCAGGCAGGACAAGCTATGATCCTAGTGATAATGTATACAGTCAAGACCTTCAGACAGGACAAGCTATGATCCTAGTGATAATGTATACAGTCGAGACCTTCAGACAGGACAAGCTACGATCCTAGTGATAATGTATACAGTCAAGACCTTCAGACAGGACAAGCTATGATCATAGTGATAATGTATACAGTCAAGACCTTCAGACAGGACAAGCTACGATCCTAGTGATAATGTATACAGTCAAGACCTTCAGACAGGACAAGCTACGATCCTAGTGATAATGTATACAGTCAAGACCTTCAGACAGGACAAGCTACGATCCTAGTGATAATGTATACAGTCAAAACCTTCAGACAGGACAAGCTACGATCCTAGTGATAATGTATACAGTCAAGACCTTCAGACAGGACAAGCTACGATCCTAGTGATAATGTATACAGTCAAGACCTTCAGACAGGACAAGCTATGATCCTAGTGATAATGTATACAGTCAAGACCTTCAGACAGGACAAGCTATGATCCTAGTGGTAATGTATACAGTCAAGACCTTCAGACAGGACAAGCTATGATCCTAGTGATAATGTATACAGTCAAGACCTTCAGACAGGACAAGCTATGATCCTAGTGATAATGTATACAGTCAAGACCTTCAGACAGGACAAGCTATGATCCTAGTGATAATGTATACAGTCAAGACCTTCAGACAGGACAAGCTACGATCCTAGTGATAATGTATACAGTCAAGACCTTCAGACAGGACAAGCTACGATCCTAGTGATAATGTATACAGTCAAGACCTTCAGACAGGACAAGCTATGATCCTAGTGATAATGTATGTCAAGACCTTCAGACAGGACAAGCTACGATCCTAGTGATAATGTATACAGTCAAGACCTTCAGACAGGACAAGCTACGATCCTAGTGACAATGTATACAGTCATGACCTTCAGACAGGACAAGCTACGATCCTATTGATAATGTATACAGTCAAGACCTTCAGACAGGACAAGCTATGATCCTAGTGATAATGTATGTCAAGACCTTCAGACAGGACAAGCTACGATCCTAGTGATAATGTATACAGTCAAGACCTTCAGACAGGACAAGCTACGATCCTAGTGATAATGTATACAGTCAAGACCTTCAGACAGGACAAGCTATGATCCTAGTGATAATGTATGTCAAGACCTTCAGACAGGACAAGCTACGATCCTAGTGATAATGTATACAGTCAAGACCTTTAGACAGGACAAGCTACGATCCTAGTGATAATGTATACAGTCAAGACCTTCAGACAGGAGAAGCTACGATCCTAGTGATAATGTATGTCAAGACCTTCAGACAGGACAAGCTATGATCCTAGTGATAATGTATACAGTCAAGACCTTCAGACAGGACAAGCTACAATCCTAGTGATAATGTATACAGTCAAGACCTTCAGACAGGACAAGCTACGATCCTAGTGGTAATGTATACAGTCAAGACCTTCAGACAGGACAAGCTATGATCCTAGTGGTAATGTATACAGTCAAGACCTTCAGACAGGACAAGCTACGATCCTAGTGATAATGTATACAGTCAAGATCTTCAGACAGGACAAGCTACGATCCTAGTGATAATGTATACAGTCAATACCTTCAGACAGGACAAGCTACGATCCTAGTGATAATGTATACAGTCAAGACCTTCAGACAGGACAAGCTATGATCCTAGTGATAACGTATACAGTCAAGACCTTCAGACAGGACAAGCTACGATCCTAGTGATAATGTATACAGTCAAGACCTTCAGACAGGACAAGCTATGATCCTAGTGATAATGTATACAGTCAAGACCTTCAGACAGGACAAGCTACGATCCTAGTGATAATGTATACAGTCAAGACCTTCAGACAGGACAAGCTACGATCCTAGTGATAATGTATACAGTCAAGACCTTCAGGCAGGACAAGCTACGATCCTAGTGATAATGTATACAGTCAAGACCTTCAGACAG
Source organism: Bathymodiolus septemdierum (assembly GCA_963383655.1). Lineage (NCBI taxonomy): Eukaryota > Metazoa > Mollusca > Bivalvia > Mytilida > Modiolidae > Bathymodiolus > Bathymodiolus septemdierum. The sequence goes on from OY726528.1 coordinate 57,735,914, forward strand.
GACAAGCTACGATCCTAGTGATAATGTATACAGTCAAGACCTTCAGACAGGACAAGCTATGATCCTAGTGATAATGTATACAGTCAAGACCTTCAAACAGGACAAGCTATGATCCTAGTGATAATGTATGTCAAGACCTTCAGACAGGACAAGCTATGATCCTAGTGATAATGTATACAGTCAAGACCTTCAGACAGGACAAGCTATGATCCTAGTGATAATGTATGTCAAGACCTTCAGACAGGACAAGCTATGATCCTAGTGATAATGTGTACAGTCAAGACCTTCAGACAGGACAAGCTATGATCCTAGTGATAATGTATACAGTCAAGACCTTTAGACAGGACAAGCTACGATCCTAGTGATAATGTATACAGTCAAGACCTTCAGACAGGACAAGCTATGATCCTAGTGATAATGTATACAGTCAAGACCTTTAGACAGGACAAGCTATGATCCTAGTGATAATGTATACAGTCAAGACCTTCAGACAGGACAAGCTATGATCCTAGTGATAATGTATGTCAAGACCTTCAGACAGGACAAGCTATGATCCTAGTGATAATGTATACAGTCAAGACCTTCAGACAGGACAAGCTATGATCCTAGTGATAATGTATACAGTCAAGACCTTCAGACAGGACAAGCTACGATCCTAGTGATAATGTATACAGTCAAGACCTTCAGGCAGGACAAGCTATGATCCTAGTGATAATGTATACAGTCAAGACCTTCAGACAGGACAAGCTATGATCCTAGTGGTAATGTATACAGTCAAGACCTTCAGACAGGACAAGCTACGATCCTAGTGGTAATGTATACAGTCAAGACCTTCAGACAGGACAAGCTATGATCCTAGTGATAATGTATACAGTCAAGACCTTCAGGCAGGACAAGCTATGATCCTAGTGATAATGTATACAGTCAAGACCTTCAGACAGGACAAGCTATGATCCTAGTGATAATGTATACAGTCGAGACCTTCAGACAGGACAAGCTACGATCCTAGTGATAATGTATACAGTCAAGACCTTCAGACAGGACAAGCTACGATCCTAGTGATAATGTATACAGTCAAGACCTTCAGACAGGACAAGCTACGATCCTAGTGATAATGTATACAGTCAAGACCTTCAGACAGGACAAGCTACGATCCTAGTGATAATGTATACAGTCAAGACCTTCAGACAGGACAAGCTACGATCCTAGTGATAATGTATATAGTCAAAACCTTCAGACAGGACAAGCTACGATCCTAGTGATAATGTATACAGTCAAGACCTTCAGACAGGACAAGCTACGATCCTAGTGATAATGTATACAGTCAAGACCTTCAGACAGGACAAGCTACGATCCTAGTGATAATGTATACAGTCAAGACCTTCAGACAGGACAAGCTATGATCCTAGTGGTAATGTATACAGTCAAGACCTTCAGACAGGACAAGCTATGATCCTAGTGATAATGTATACAGTCAAGACCTTCAGACAGGACAAGCTATGATCCTAGTGATAATGTATACAGTCAAGACCTTCAGACAGGACAAGCTATGATCCTAGTGATAATGTATACAGTCAAGACCTTCAGACAGGACAAGCTACGATCCTAGTGATAATGTATACAGTCAAGACCTTCAGACAGGACAAGCTACGATCCTAGTGATAATGTATACAGTCAAGACCTTCAGACAGGACAAGCTATGATCCTAGTGATAATGTATGTCAAGACCTTCAGACAGGACAAGCTACGATCCTAGTGATAATGTATACAGTCAAGACCTTCAGACAGGACAAGCTACGATCCTAGTGACAATGTATACAGTCATGACCTTCAGACAGGACAAGCTACGATCCTATTGATAATGTATACAGTCAAGACCTTCAGACAGGACAAGCTATGATCCTAGTGATAATGTATGTCAAGACCTTCAGACAGGACAAGCTACGATCCTAGTGATAATGTATACAGTCAAGACCTTCAGACAGGACAAGCTACGATCCTAGTGATAATGTATACAGTCAAGACCTTCAGACAGGACAAGCTATGATCCTAGTGATAATGTATGTCAAGACCTTCAGACAGGACAAGCTACGATCCTAGTGATAATGTATACAGTCAAGACCTTTAGACAGGACAAGCTACGATCCTAGTGATAATGTATACAGTCAAGACCTTCAGACAGGAGAAGCTACGATCCTAGTGATAATGTATGTCAAGACCTTCAGACAGGACAAGCTATGATCCTAGTGATAATGTATACAGTCAAGACCTTCAGACAGGACAAGCTACAATCCTAGTGATAATGTATACAGTCAAGACCTTCAGACAGGACAAGCTACGATCCTAGTGGTAATGTATACAGTCAAGACCTTCAGACAGGACAAGCTATGATCCTAGTGGTAATGTATACAGTCAAGACCTTCAGACAGGACAAGCTACGATCCTAGTGATAATGTATACAGTCAAGATCTTCAGACAGGACAAGCTACGATCCTAGTGATAATGTATACAGTCAATACCTTCAGACAGGACAAGCTACGATCCTAGTGATAATGTATACAGTCAAGACCTTCAGACAGGACAAGCTATGATCCTAGTGATAATGTATACAGTCAAGACCTTCAGACAGGACAAGCTATGATCCTAGTGGTAATGTATACAGTCAAGACCTTCAGACAGGACAAGCTATGATCCTAGTGATAATGTATACAGTCAAGACCTTCAGACAGGACAAGCTATGATCCTAGTGATAATGTATACAGTCAAGACCTTCAGACAGGACAAGCTATGATCCTAGTGATAATGTATACAGTCAAGACCTTCAGACAGGACAAGCTACGATCCTAGTGATAATGTATACAGTCAAGACCTTCAGACAGGACAAGCTACGATCCTAGTGATAATGTATACAGTCAAGACCTTCAGACAGGACAAGCTATGATCCTAGTGATAATGTATGTCAAGACCTTCAGACAGGACAAGCTACGATCCTAGTGATAATGTATACAGTCAAGACCTTCAGACAGGACAAGCTACGATCCTAGTGACAATGTATACAGTCATGACCTTCAGACAGGACAAGCTACGATCCTATTGATAATGTATACAGTCAAGACCTTCAGACAGGACAAGCTATGATCCTAGTGATAATGTATGTCAAGACCTTCAGACAGGACAAGCTACGATCCTAGTGATAATGTATACAGTCAAGACCTTCAGACAGGACAAGCTACGATCCTAGTGATAATGTATACAGTCAAGACCTTCAGACAGGACAAGCTATGATCCTAGTGATAATGTATGTCAAGACCTTCAGACAGGACAAGCTACGATCCTAGTGATAATGTATACAGTCAAGACCTTCAGACAGGAGAAGCTACGATCCTAGTGATAATGTATGTCAAGACCTTCAGACAGGACAAGCTATGATCCTAGTGATAATGTATACAGTCAAGACCTTCAGACAGGACAAGCTACAATCCTAGTGATAATGTATACAGTCAAGACCTTCAGACAGGACAAGCTACGATCCTAGTGGTAATGTATACAGTCAAGACCTTCAGACAGGACAAGCTATGATCCTAGTGGTAATGTATACAGTCAAGACCTTCAGACAGGACAAGCTACGATCCTAGTGATAATGTATACAGTCAAGATCTTCAGACAGGACAAGCTACGATCCTAGTGATAATGTATACAGTCAATACCTTCAGACAGGACAAGCTACGATCCTAGTGATAATGTATACAGTCAAGACCTTCAGACAGGACAAGCTATGATCCTAGTGATAATGTATACAGTCAAGACCTTCAGACAGGACAAGCTACGATCCTAGTGATAATGTATACAGTCAAGACCTTCAGACAGGACAAGCTATGATCCTAGTGATAATGTATACAGTCAAGACCTTCAGACAGGACAAGCTACGATCCTAGTGATAATGTATACAGTCAAGACCTTCAGACAGGACAAGCTACGATCCTAGTGATAATGTATACAGTCAAGACCTTCAGGCAGGACAAGCTACGATCCTAGTGATAATGTATACAGTCAAGACCTTCAGACAGGACAAGCTACGATCCTAGTGATAATGTATACAGTCAAGACCTTCAGACAGGACAAGCTATGATCCTAGTGATAATGTATACAGTCAAGACCTTCAAACAGGACAAGCTATGATCCTAGTGATAATGTATGTCAAGACCTTCAGACAGGACAAGCTATGATCCTAGTGATAATGTATACAGTCAAGACCTTCAGACAGGACAAGCTATGATCCTAGTGATAATGTATGTCAAGACCTTCAGACAGGACAAGCTATGATCCTAGTGATAATGTGTACAGTCAAGACCTTCAGACAGGACAAGCTATGATCCTAGTGATAATGTATACAGTCAAGACCTTTAGACAGGACAAGCTATGATCCTAGTGATAATGTATACAGTCAAGACCTTTAGACAGGACAAGCTATGATCCTAGTGATAATGTATACAGTCAAGACCTTCAGACAGGACAAGCTATGATCCTAGTGATAATGTATGTCAAGACCTTCAGACAGGACAAGCTATGATCCTAGTGATAATGTATACAGTCAAGACCTTCAGACAGGACAAGCTATGATCCTAGTGATAATGTATACAGTCAAGACCTTTAGACAGGACAAGCTACGATCCTAGTGATAATGTATACAGTCAAGACCTTCAGACAGGACAAGCTATGATCCTAGTGATAATGTATGTCAAGACCTTTAGACAGGACAAGCTACGATCCTAGTGATAATGTATACAGTCAAGACCTTTAGACAGGACAAGCTACGATCCTAGTGATAATGTATGTCAAGAACTGTGGAATTTAAGTTATTATTGTTAATGTCATGTGTTTGACTTCAAATTGGAGTGAGTTTGTTGATACTGACAATATCATATGTGAGGTCAAGAGGAAAATGTACAAATTATCGAAAAACATGTTTAACTTGGTGAGGTCAAAGGAAAAATGTACAAATTATTTTTAAACATTTTTAACTATGTGAGATCAAAGGGAAAATGTACAAATTATCGATAAGCAATTTTTTTAATTTTTTTTTTCAGTGATAGCTTAGAACCTTTACCATCTATTACACCACAGGGATTTCAATTCTTACTAATGGATACAGGGTCACAAGTCTGGTTCTTTGTATTACAGTATCTGGAAACTGTTGAGGTAGTGTATCAATGAGGAAACACTCATACAATAGTCCTCCCTCTAAAGGTCACCCCTCTTATCAGGACAGATTTCAGATGCATAGAGAGAGATAGTAAAATACTACTAAATGGTCCCCCTCGTCTAGAGATGCCTCCCCTTTTATAAGGCAACTTTTTCATTGCAGAAGGGTTGGCCTTATAAGAGTCCGAGGGGAACTATATGTATCTGATAATTTATTATAATTTGATAACTTGTTCGTTTCTTTTGTGGATGACACCAAAATATGAAATTCAGTGCACCATTTGAAAATTGTTTTTTTTGTTATTGTTTATATTTTTATCTATATGCCATCTTTCATCAACTTTAAATTTTTACACTTCAGAAAATATAATTAACGTAGAGACTTAATGGGTAACTTTTTTAATAATGGAAAAAATTTTTTTAATTAATTGTCAGAGTTCGTATATATCATATATTAATAAACATCTAGAAAAAAAATTGTTGATTTGAAAACTGGATTTTTAAGAATTTTTTTCTGGATATTTATAGAAGTTAAACAGACTATAACAATAAATATAGATTATTACATGACATTTTTCATATCATACCCTTTATCACCCAGAGGTCATGATATCAGCCCGAGAGCCGATAGGCTCAAGGGATGATATATGATATTTACTTCAACAGAGGAAATAACTGATTTGTACCAAAATGTTTAGTCATTTTGGCTAGAATTAAATACATGTACAAAAATGTATATAGTTATAGAACAAGACAATTATTGTTTTAATATACAAATCCAGTAAATACACGTTTTTTAAGCATTTTCAATATCATAAGAGAGAAATTGGCAGTTAATCATTTTCTGTGCAAATATTTTATAAAACAGTTGAATCTGCCGTGTCTGTAAACACAGTTTTCTGGAAATTCACAAAGTGAACTTACGGACATTGACGGAAAGGCATGTAATAACATTCTGGAAGCAGTTAAAGTAATATTACACCAGTTCTGGGCGAAGAAAATTTTCCCCTGAAAATTCAATTTGGAATACGGCGGTACCTTTACTAAGCTATTCATCCATGTTTCAAGTCGAAATATGTTACCAACAACTAGAAATCTGCAAATCCGTGTGCATGTTTGTCGTCCTCGCCATTGTTTTGGAGACTGATTAACTTTCGGTTGTTTTGTTCTGATGATTGTCGATCATGACCTCGTGAAGGAAAGTTTTGGTCCGATGATTGCCGATCATGACCTCGTGAAGAAAAGATAAGCAATCATGGATGCTGAGGTAAGCACGCACATATTCCTGACAATGATTATTGAGGAATCTGTCTGTTTCATGTCGTGTGAACCAATTTTTTTTTTTGCAATTATTCTTATGTGGTACACACGGAATATATGTATATTTGTTTTTTTCATCAACAACATTGCGCATGAGCGATAATCTCCCCGAAAGAGTTCAAATCTTGGATCATGTGCATATCATTTGCATTACTGTACAGGACAACAGAATAATCTGCTGTCAAATATTTTGTGATTTGCTCTTAAAATCTGCTTTTGAGCGGATTTTAGTTAAAATTAAGTGACATATTAAGTGAAAATATTTAATAAAAAAATTCCACGATATTTGCCTTTCATATTACTTTAATAAACTTGCTTTATCAGCCCGCTTGGACCATTCTTGTGAAACTGGGTGAAATAAACATGATTCCTCTTATTATTCTAAGCAAAACTCAAAGTTTTATTGCAGGGTAAAATTTTAGCTTTATCATCTACAAGTATATGATTAATCATCTTATTACATACTCATATAGATATGTTGAATTTGATTAGTTTAAAGAACGTCACATGACATTTGACATTCCGTTATATCAACCACTGGACGTTATGTCAACCGCACGCGATAATTGTATAATATCACGTGACGATTTCATTCTCCATTGAAATTAAATATAGATGTACTGAATATGAGTCATCACTTGGTATCTGTTGTCAGATATGAACTAGACCAAATAATTATGGCACTGTGTAGAATATTTGATGTAATAAAACAATTATAAACCTTGTAAGAGTGTGATATGACGGATTGTCTCCCCTCGAAAGTTTATGCCACCCTCGGGTGACATAATCTTTCTCTGGTAGACAAACCGTCATATCTCACTCTTACAAGGTTGATAATTGTATATTATCCACCAAGGTGGAGCCAATTTTTTTTTAGTATTTTGCGTACTATTATATTTGCATTAAGCCCTCGGGTAACATAATCTTTCTCTGGTAGACAAAGCATCATATCTCACTCTTATAAGGTCACGGTGTATATTCAAAGCGCAACATTTCAGATCAATCGGCATTCTACGGTACATTTCAGATTGGAAAATGCTACATTTCGGAAAAAATGGAAAAACTTAAAGCAATGCTGATCGAAAAATGAAAAATGAGCAACAATGAAAGGTAACTTTGAGTAAAACAAATGGCTTACGGAACTCCTATAACAGTATTGTTTTATATAAAGACACAAATAAATAAGGAAGATCGATATTTATCTTACATTCACACGTAAAATCTGACGTCTTCGATTCATCCTCGCACGTTTTGTAGAAATAAAAGAAAATTAATGCAGCAATGTTGATGATCAACAAAAAAATTGTTTAAAAACATTAAAGTATCTTTGTATATACATATATTTGATCATTGATAGAAATAAAACCGTAAAACACAGCCAAATATTTATTTATATAGGGAAACGCTACTCTACAGATTTATAGAGAACGCTTCTGTTAAGATTTCAAAAATTAAAAAAAATATATTTCACATTCTATTTCACAAATACCTCGTGTATCTTTGTTTATTCGGTGGTTATTTGCATGAAAATATATTATATTGGTAAAACTACAAGAGGAAATATGCAAAACAGAAAAAGAAAGGGGTTCTTAGGCCTGTATCTGTATACGAAATCCTGGATCCATTCCTTTACGAATTCAAAGTTATATACAGCACTGACATTCCAAAATATAGATTGAGTTTGTTTCTATAGGTTCCTTAAAGATTCTATCGCCACATACACATCAAACCAAATCGAGGGTATCAAATAATACCTCACCACTTCATTTGGTGGGGTATAAAAAGGTTTCAGTGATATTTTTGACGAAAAAAGAATTATGCCAAAAAATGGGGCAAAAGTATATGTTTGTCCCCCCTTCTGAAAGTGGGGGGGGGAGGGGGGGGGGGGGGGGGGCAGGTGCCCCCTTGCCCCCAGCTCCTATGCCATTGATTTTATCAACAAGAACTATGATCTATTGCCTGAAGGTGATTATGAATTTGTTGTTTGTATGTCTGTGATGACGATATCGAATGCATACATGCATGGAATTAAATGGTGGTCTATTTAGAAATTGGAAATCGAAACTTGTGTGCAAAATTCTTGACCTGCTGAACTATTCAATTAGCATAAAGCCCCATTTACATGCACACTTTTACATACCTGTGTATTTTTACATAGGTTTGTAAATTTGCACCATTGTGCAAATACTGCATGTGAACGCAACTACATACGACAAGAGGTGTAATTTTACATGACCTAAGAGGCAGGTGTAAATATAGATCTACACACGTGTAAATTTTACATGGTAATCTGAACAGTATCGTTTCCTTAATCTGAACAGAAGCGTTACACAGATCAGTAAGAAATTGTCGTTTGTAGAACAGTTCACAGTAAAATTATAAAATAAAATAAATGTGTAGTAGTTTTATATACTATTAAAAACAAGTTACACATACATTCATATTTGTTTATTCACTTTATTTGTTGTATCAACTCATTTTCTACGACAATCGCGGATATATTTCTTTGACATCGCACAATCTTTTTTTGAAATTTGCAATAATCTAAGATGCAAATACAATTTAAGTTGTCTACGTTTAAAGATCGAACTTTTTAAAGTTCGTAAGCGTTTAATTCATTGACTACGAGTTGAATCCTATCAAAAATCTGTTTTTCTTCCAAACCACTATCTCTTACCTTGACCATAGTAAAATCCGAAATGTAGCATTTTCCGGATCTGAAACGTATTGTAGAAAGCCAATTGATCTGAAATGTTGCATTTTGAATATATACGGTGAAGGTTGATAATTGTATATTATCCACCAAGGTGGAGCCAAAAATTTATTAGTATTTTGCATACTATTATATTTGCATTTACCCATTAATATGATTATGAGATATTAAATTCATAATACATTATGTTTTCATGCAGTATGTTGGTACATGTACTGTGTGTAATTTGCAAATAAATGTAAATAAGTTATGCTACGTGTAATTAAATACACAATTTGATAATAAGTGAAACTGTTATCTAATTTAATTTAAAAAAAATAAGGATTAATTTTGCAGTAGTAAAAAAATAGGGAAACTTTTAAATCATCATGTTATCAAGGGGAGATAATTTAAAGCAATCTTGTCAAATATCAAAACATACATCCCTGGTGATATTAGACAAGACATATAGAATCTAACACTGACAAAGGTGCAAGACAGGGAAATCTCCAACACCCGAGGGTGTCTTCCCTGTCTTGCACTTTTTATCGGTGTTTGATTTTATTTCTCACTTTTGTCAGCTGTTTTTAGTTTGTGTTTGTTTGTAAACTTCATGTAAACAATGCGAGTTATTTCCCCTTCATGTCAATCAAAAAAGTAGTTCCGTATTTTTGTGTATTGCTTAAAGGTTATTATGTAATAATATGGCTGATTGTTAGGATTTGCATGTTTATAAAAGATTGAAAACTTATATACAGTGAATTGTTTATTTTAAAAAGGAAAAGCATGGAGTATTGGGGGGGGGGCAGTTGACATAAACTATACAGCATGCATTTGCCGGTAAAATGCACGTGATTTTTTTGTTTTGCACTAGTGCAAGATAAGAAAATCTCACATCGCTAAAATAGGAAGTGGTCTGTCTCAAAAGTGAGAAAAATTCTTCTAAAATTATACTATAATTTAACATAGTGTGCAAAATTTATCTGTGTACATGCTACATGTGTATATAAATTATGCTACATGTTATTAAATACATAATTTGATTAAAATTGAAAATGTTACCTAATTAAATACATGTATAAAACTTTTAAATCATCATGTTATCAAGGGGAGATAATTTAAAGCAATCTTGTCAAATAATATCAAAACATACATCCCTAGTGATATTAGATAAGACAAATTCTTCTAAAATTATGCTATAATTTAACATAGTGTGCAAAATTTGTCAGTGTACATGGAGCAGATGTGGTCAAGTGGTCTCCCAAGACATAAGGCTAAGCGATTGGTGTTGCAGTATATCAATGGTGTTAGTTCAAATCCCGTCGAGGGAAGAACAAAAATATATATATTTATTTTATTATATCTATATTACACCTGTGAACAATTTACCTCTGGGTGGCAGGAAATCCTCAAAGGTTTACAAAATCGTTGTGTCAATCTTATAATGATACATGTCCATTTTTGTAGAAATGGAGATATCAGAGGTCAAAGTTTGGGCAGTTGAATAAAAACATTGGAGATATAACATTATAACACTTCTCAAATTGTCTTAAACAAGTATATTTCGTTATATGGCTTATATAGGGAGAGACACCATTGACAATTAAAGTCACTGATACTCATAAGTCATATTGTCAAAAAAATGGACATATATCACTATAAGATTGACACGGCAAAATATTTACAATGAACAATATAATTAAATAAATAGTGCTGGGAGTAAGAATATCATTACAAGTGTCACTACAATAATATAAGCAAATAAATCATATTTTATCTCATATTGGATTTATAAACATACATATATGTTTTTATTATTACACTGTAAACAATGAAAGGAACTATTTATACAACTAAAATCATAAGGTATTCAATAATATCTCTTATCATATACTTGTAGATAATATTGCTAAAATTTTACTCTGTGATAAAACTTTTTGTTTTGTTTAGAAAAATAAGAGGAATGATGTTTATTTCACCCAGTTTCACAAGAATGGGCCAAGCGTGCTGATAAAGCAAATTTATTAACTGCTTCCAGAATGTTATTACAGCCTTTCCGTCAATGTTCACTTTGTGAATTTCTGGAAAACTGTTTACAAACATAGCGGACTATTTACTGTTTTATTGAATATTTGCACAGAATTTAAAACTACCTATGCAGTCAGTGCCTATCGCCACTGATGTTGTGAGTTTGAATCTCGATCAGTGCGAGGTGTACAACATTATGTGATAAAGTTTGTCAGTGACTTGCAACAGGTCAGTGGTTTTTTCCGGGTTCTTCGGTTTCCTCCACCGATAAAACTGACCGCCACGATATAGCTGAAATATTGTTTAAAGTGGCGTTAAAATTTTCTTCACCCAAAACTAGTGTAATATTACTTTAAATGGACTAAAACAATACATCATCTTATTATATAGATAGCTGTGAATTACAGAATTTTCCGAGTTAAATAAAAACGATAATTTCTAAGTGAAATTATCGTTTTTAATTTCACTCTCGCTATATTTCGTGCCATTTCGTTAAAAGTAGTTCCAACAACGAAATGGTTTTATGACAGCGAAATATAGCGAGAGTGAAATTAAAAACGATAATTTCACTGAGAAATTATTGTTTTTATTTAACTCGGAAAATTCTGTAATTCTACGTTACACACGTAATATAGTGCAATTAAGCTCATTTTATATTAAATTCGATTCAAAACCTTTTTTATCTATATAATAAATACTATAACTAATTGATGAGTTTCATTATCAAAAATATGTTACTCATGACCAAATAATGTTGTAACTCGCTCATGCACTGCACACATTCATTAGTTACTGCATTATTTGGGTCATTCGTGACATTGTTTTGATAATGAAGCTCATCAATAAGTTATAGTATCCACCAAGGTGGAGCCAAAGATTTTTTTTTTATATTTGCGTTATTAAATTTGCATTAATATGATATTGAGATGTTAAATTCATATTACATTATGTTTTCATGCAGTATGTTGGTACATGTACTGTGTGTAATTTGCAAATAAATGTAAATAAGTTATGCTACATGTTATTAAATACATAATTTGATAAAAAGTGAAACTGTTACCTAATTAAATTAAAAAAAAATAAGAATTAATTTTGCAGTAGTAAACAAAATAGAGAAACTTTTAAATCATCATGTTATCAAGGGGAGATAATTTAACAAGGGAAGATAATTTAAAGCAATATCAAAACATACATCCCTGGTGATATTAGATAACACAAATTCTTCTAAAATTATGCTATAATATAACATAGTGTGCAAAATTTGCCTGTGTACATGGAGTGGATGTGGTCGAGTGGTCTAGGATGCTGGACATGAAAGGCTAAGCGATTGGTGCTGCAGTGTATCAATGGTGTGAGTTAAAATCCCATCGAGGGAAGAACAAAAATTTGACAGCTCAAATATCTAATTCTAACACTGTTTGGTTTAATTTTCAGACATATATATATTAGATTTTAGAGCTGTCAAATTTTTGTTCTTCCCTCGACGGGATTTGAACCCACACCATTGAAACACTGCAGCACCATTCGCTGAGCCTTACGTCCAGCGCCTTAGACCACTCGACCACATCCACTCCCTTATATATATATATATATATATATTTTATTATATCTATATTACACCTCTGGGTGCCAGGAAACCTCAAAGGTTTACAAATATTTACAGTGAACAATATAATTAAATAAATAAGTGCTGGGAGTAAGAATATCATTACAAGTGTCACTACAATAATATAAGCAAATAAATCATATTTTATCTCTCATATTGAATTTATAAACATATCTGTTTTTATTATTACACAGTAAAAAATGAAAGGAACTATTTATACAACTAAAATCATAAGGTATTCAATAATATCTCTTATCATATACTTGTAGATAATATAGCTAAAATTTTACTCTGTGATAAAACTTTTTGTTTTGTTTAGAATAATAAGAGGAATGATGTTTATTTCACCCAGTTTCACAAGAATGGGCCAAGCGTGCTGATAAAGCAAGTTTATTAACTTCTTCCAGAATGTTATTACAGCCTTTCCATCAATGTTCATATGTTCACTTCGTGAATTTCTGGAAAACTGTTTACAAACATAGCGGACTATTTACTGTTTTATTGAATATTTGCACAGAATTTTAAACTACCTATGCAATCAGTGCCTATCACCACTGATGTTGTGAGTTCGAATCTCGATCAGCGCGAGGTGTACAACATTATGTGATAAAGTTTGTCAGTGACTTGCAACAGGTCAGTGGTTTTTACCGGGTTCTTCGGTTTCCTCCACCGATAAAACTGACTGCCACGATATAGCTGAAATATTGTTTAAAGTGGCATTAAACACCATCAAACAAACAAACAAACATAAATGCACAAAAGGATTTGGAAACAAGACAAAGTCTTATATTAATCTGTTATTAAACAATAATCGCTCTCTCTCGCTCACTCGGTCATCCATTGTCAACGATATGAGCATCTTGTTTTCAGTCAGACCATGAACCCTGATACCAATGAAAATAGATTTGATAACAGTTATACTAAAGGGAGATAAAAACGACAAATTTTCATTTTGGCAGCATTTGCTGTAATTTCATTAAAATTGCATGTCAAGTGAGTGAGTGATTGTTGTTTAGCACCAATTCAGCAATTTTTCAGCTATATCATGGCAAGAACAAGTTAATTTTCAATCAGATGATGATGAGGTCCGCTTTGTACTAGACCACCATGCTTAGTTGGGATTTTTATAGCGCTAGCTCACTGAAACAACAGTCTGCGGGTAGACATGCCGCTCCATTCGCACACATTATCCTGATTCCGAGCCAACCATTCTTTGCTCTTTCTCCTTAATGCTACGTGCTTAGCGGAGAAGCAACACGCACCAATTTTATAGTCTTTGGTTTGACCCGACCGGGGCTCGAATCCACGATCTACCACACTTGAGGTGAGCATGCTAACAATTACGCCATGGATGCGGTTAAATAAACCGCATGTCAAAATATGTACACAGTAAACTGAAAGCAGTAAATGTGTACCTAAAAAATTATTCTGTGTTTTTTGTGTCACTCAATCATGGCAAAACCAAATGTGTCCATTTTAAATTTACATTTTTTTCCTATAAAACATTAGTTTTTTTAACATACATTCTGATATGTTGAAATATAATTAAAAACTATTCTATTTTCCATTTTAGCAAAGAGGAATGGATCTAATAGAATGTCTGTCATTTCTGTTCCAACTCAGCTTCTCTACTTTGGGAAAGGTAAGAAATATTTACATTGATTGATTGATTGATGTTTAATGCCAACTTTAGGAATATTTACATGTTTAAATGTCAAGTGAGTACTGCTAGTATTTCAGCTATTTATTGTTACAAGAAAAAGTTTAGAATAAATAATCTACAGTCAATAAATCAATATATACAGCGAAACCTGTCTAAACCAATATTCCTTAGAACCAACTTTCATGTTCAGAATAGACAGGTGGTCAGTTTATACAGGTTGAATTAACAAATATTTCTTGCATGGGGACTTTTATTTAAAGTTCATTTTTTTTCAGGGTTCAGTTTAGACAGGTTTCGCTGTATAATAAATACTATGAAAAACAAAAAATACCACACCGTCAGATCAGTTCTAAAATCTAATAGAAAAATACCACACTGTGAACAGTTCTAAAATCTAATGGAAAAATACCACACTGTCAGATCAGTTCCAAAATCTAATAGAAAAATACCATACTGTCTGAACAATTCCTAAATCTAACAGAAAAATACCACACTGTCAGAACAGTTCTAAAACTAATAGAAAAATACCACACTGTCAGAACAATTCCAAAATCTAATAGAAAAATACCACACTGTCAGATTAGTTCTAAAATCTAATAGAAAAATACCACACTGTCAGAACAGTTCTAAAATCTAATAGAAAAATACCACACTGTCAGAACAATTCTAAAATCTAACAGAAAAATACCACACTGTCAGAACAGTTCTAAAATCTAATAGAAAAATACCACACTGTCAGAACAATTCTAAAATCTAATAGAAACATACCACACTGTCAGAACAGTTCTAAAATCTAATAGAAAAATACCACACTGTCAGAACAGTTCCAAAATCTAATGGAAAAATACCACACGGTCAGAACAGTTCTAAAATCTAATAGAAAAATACCACACTGTCAGAACAATTCCAAAATCTAATAGAAAAATACCACACTGTCAGAACAGTTCCAAAATCTAATGGAAAAATACCACACTGTCAGAACAGTTCCAAAATCTAATAGAAAAATCATAGAAAAAGGCAAAATTGATACCTCCAACACACATATAATACATGACCGCTCACGAATCCCAATTTTAATATTCAGAATTCAACCAATATCTTGACTTTAATAGTCGTAATTCAACCACAATCTCGACTATTCCTCCAGAAGGTTCTGTAGTAAAGGAAATCTTATTTTTTTAAGGTTTTTATAAATATCTGCTTTGTTTTACAGGATTATTCAACAGAGGGTATGACTGAACACCAATTAAAGTTTTTACAACATCTCAGAGAATTTGGATTAGTTTATCAGAGAAAGGCAAGTTATTATCTCCATCAAATATGATAAGCAACAATTCCAACAATATAAGCAAAGTGAAAAAACTACTTCTAACTTCACATCATTGAACACAAGAAAATCATCTAATTCTAAAACTGCATCGATGGCCTAATGGTCAGCGTGCTCGCTTCGATTGTGGTAGATCATGGGTTCGAGCCCCGGTACCAAAGACTATGAAATTGGTATTTATTACTTTTCTGCTAAGCACACAGCATTAAGGAGAAAGAGCAAAGACTGGTTGGCTCGGAATCAGAATAATGTGTCCGAGTGTAGCGACATGTCTACCCGCGGACTGTTGTTTCAGTAAGCTAGCACTATAAAAATCCAACTCAGCGTGTGGGTCTAGTACAAAGCGGACCTCATCATCAGCTCATTGAAAATTAACTTGTTCTTGCCATGATATAGTTGAAAAAAATGCTGAATTGGCGTTAAACAACAATCACTCGCTCACTCTAATTTAAAAAAACACAAATATAGAATAATAATAAAAACGCTGTTCCTTTTCTTTAATATGTGTCTAAATGTAAAGATAGATAGTTTCTTATTTTCATTTACATCCATATGCTCTCTTACTTAACTTTTTATACATTTTATTGCAGAGAAAATCCAACAGATATTATCCAACATTACTTGCCATTAATCTAGCATCAGGTTTGACAGGTTTAAGTTCAGATTCACAAAGATCTGGATATCTGGTGGTAGAGACTAACTATAGAGTATATGCTTATACAGGTATGTGGTGTGAGACATAAGCAATGTAGTCAAAATGACTTTTCCATTTACAGGGAAATATGTAACCCATTTCTATGAGCGATTCATTCCAATATTTAATGTTCCCTGGGTGAAACCAACATACATATGTATTATGAAAAGAAAGTTTAAACGGTGATGGTCATCAATTCCACCAATATCAACAAAACGAACAATCACCTCTCATCTTAACTCAAAAAAGACCA
The DNA here is from genome assembly GCA_963383655.1 of Bathymodiolus septemdierum. NCBI lineage: Eukaryota > Metazoa > Mollusca > Bivalvia > Mytilida > Modiolidae > Bathymodiolus > Bathymodiolus septemdierum. The sequence continues at coordinate 57,752,699 of OY726528.1, forward strand.
TGACATATGATGTTAGAAATCCAAGCTCTGGCTTGTAATTGTGATGTAGAGTGTGTATTGCATCAATATTTGGTCAAAGGTCATATAAAAATCATTATTCTTTTTATGAAACTTGAATGGTAATGGCATGCAGATATTTCATTGGTTAATTATATCTCTAAAACACTATTTTATGGTACAGTAGCTCCTCTCTTATAAGGCCACTTTCACCAAAGGTCTCTCCTTTTTCAGTTCAGACCAGATTTCAGATGCACTGAAACAGTAAAATACCACTGAATTGTCCCCTTCAAGAGATGCAACCATTCATATAAGGCCACTTCAGATGCACTGAAACAGTAAAATACCACTGAATTGTCCCCTTCAAGAGATGCCACCCTTCATATAAGGCCACATTTTCATTGCTTTCATCACATATCAAGTTTCACCTTCGATGCAATATTATTCTGAGAAATCCATTCTCGTAAAATAAATCAATGATAACATAATTATATTCATCAGACAAGCATGTCGTTTCCCCCTTTTCTATAGTAGAAATCCTACAGATGTATTGTGAGTTCTATCAGATCAATGTAATTTGTACCTTCAACATTTTTTTTTCCAGATTCACCACTTCAAGTTGCTTTACTGGCCTTGTTCTGTGAAATGTTATACAGGTAAATATACACATGTTGATTATCACATGACTTTTTTGTTTCCTATTAAAATTTTTAAAAGAAATTGATTTGTATAATCAAATATAAATGTATAACATAAGTTCTAAATAATATCATTTTTAATTTTTCTTTTATTTGTATATATAACATAATTATTATATAAATAAATGTATTATTTCTAAGATTCTGGTAGATGTGAAAATTAATTCATAAAAAATTTTCATGAAATACTGCTAAAGTTGGTGTTAAGCACCAATCAATCAATCAATTTTGTTTCCTATGCATAGATATACATTTATCCTGCACTTGTTCTATTTGAGCTGTCAAATTGAATTGACTGGATAATTTTTTGTTATATGCGGTCACTGGCCAAGATATAGCTTTATCTGATACCTAATTCATGTAGAGCAAGGGTAAGAAACGGTAACAGTGTAAGCACAGACGTGATAGAGGACACCATCTATTAGAATGACGCTATTATCACCTCTTTATAGACAATTTGGCTGTTGTTTTGGACTATTTGACATTGCAGGATTTCTATTTTGATTTTTGATGTTTTAACGCCACTTTCAGCAATATTTCAGCTATATCATGGCGACCAGTTTTAGTGGTGGAAGAAGCCGGAGAGAACCACTGACCATGTCATGGGCAAGCAACTGGTAAACTTTATCACTTGCGACTGTGAGTCGAGTGCACCCTTTTTTGTAATTTACAAAGCCGGGCACGAACCCACGCCGTATTGGTGATAGGTTTGTATGAGTTGCTAACTCATTTTGCCACCCGGGCCCTCCATTGCAGGATAAACACAATATACGTACATTGTCAGAAATATAAAATTCATTTGCATTCTCTGCAAAACAGGGCAGAAAAGCTCGCAAAGGCTGGCTTTTCTATTTGTTTCTTAAACTCGTACAAATAAATTATATGTTTTCTGACAATGTCTGTATATTGTATATGTATTGAGCCAATACATTTGACTATAACAATATAGCTAAATACTGTTGAAAATGACATTAAACATCCAGGATTAAAAGTATACTGAATAATCAAAATATATGTTATACTGCATTTAATGCATTTAAGGATATCATGCCCCCATGTGTTTTACCTTGTGCTTAGATAAAATACAAATTATTTTGCTGTCAAAATTAATTAGAATTTTGTATAAAATCTTTACTGAAAATATATATGCAGTATTTCATGTCATTTTGTAATGTGATATTTTCAATAAATCGAAATTATGAAATAAGAAAAAATGGTTGCTTCTCCAATAAGTATTCAGGATTAAGGAGTAAGAACAAAGACTGTTTCGTGATCGTATGGTAATTGGATTTACAATTACCTATGCAATCAGTGCCTATCGCCACTGATGTTGTGAGTGAATCTTGATCAGGGCGAAGTGTATAAACATTATGTGATAAAGTTTGTCAGTGACTTGCGACAGGTCAGTGGTTTTCTCCGGATCCTCCGATTTCCTCCACCAATAAAACTAACCTCCACGATATAGCTGAAATATTGTAGAAAGTGACGTTAAACACCATCAAACAAACAAAGAAACAAAAACAGAACAAAGACTGTTTGGATCATAGTCACAATAATGTGTGGAGCGGCATCTCTACTCTGTGGACTATTATTTCAAATATCTGGCACTATTAAAGTCTAACTCTGTGTGACGGTCTGATACAAAACAGATATCATCATCATGCTCATTTGGCATAAAACATCAATCATATATTCACTCTTCTTTCCCTTAGATTCCCGACAATGGCAGTTGGTAACCTATCCAGAACTAGTGTAAGAGATGCTCTAGCTAGAGGAATAACAGCTGAACAGGTGGGTTTTTTTTATTTCTTAATAAAATGAGTATGGCAACACCATTTACCATAATGGTTTTTTTATTTTTATTTTAAAACTCTTCATTTTCCATTAAGATAACTATTATTTGTAGTTACTATTTATTATTAATTGAAGGGTATGAAGTTGATTATGAAAATGTTTTATATAACAATGTTTTGAAAGTTGAAAATTATTTTTTCTTAATTTGAAATTTGGTATCAGTTTATCCGTATTTAATGGTAACTTTTCAATCTAGACTTTAGAAAATCTAGTAATTACTCGATGGTACCAATAAAGCTATCAAATTATTGAATAACTTTAAATCATTAAAACTTTAAAACACAGATGCATTACAAAGCGACCACCATTTTTGCCAATAAAATACCATCGGGTAACAGTAATATATGAATCATTGTGGAACGGAACTGAAAATCAAGATGAACCGATCTTAAATAAGCGATTTGATTATCTGGTCATTTTTCTCTGTCCAAAGGGTGACCGTTTAATACAAATGTGATTGTATGACGAGATATAAAATTTTTCCCAGCATTTTATTGGTTCGAATCCCACTCATGGTGAGGTGTACTCGATACAACATTATGTGATGAAGTTTGGCAGTGACTTGCGACAGGTCGGTGGTTTTCTCTGGGTACTCCGGTTTCCTCCACCAATAAAACCGACTGCCACAATATAGGCTGAAATATTGTTGAAAGTGGCATTAAATATTATAACCATAACCCAGCATGTTTTGTACAATGTTATATGCAGTGAATACATACGTACAAACACCATTGATATTTGATTGTCATGCCACATTGGTTAAGCCTATGAATAATTTATAGTTCTTTGATGTTTCAGATGATTAATTTCTTAAGAACTCATGCTCATCCAATGATGTTAAAAAATGTAAGTATAACTTTTTTAGCTCACCTGGCCATAGGCCATGTGAGCTTTTGTCATGGCTAGGCGTCCGTTGTCCATACGTTAGCTTTTCACATTTAAATCTTCTTCTCTGAAACCACTGAACAGATTTGAACCAAACTTGCCAGAAATGTTCATTAAATGGTCCTCTACCAGATTTGTGTTTTTGGTGCTGATTTGAAATTCAACATGGCTGCCAGGGTCCATAATGTGTTCTCATTAGCTGAAATTTTAAAAATCTTCTTGTCAGAAATCACCAAACCCAATTGAATTGTTACTTAGCAGGAATGATCATTGGGTGGTCCTGTACTAAACTTGTGAATCGCTTGCCGATCGGAAATTCAAGATGGCCGCCATGACTCGACTTAGTTTAACATTGGACCCTATGGGTATTTCACATTTTCATCTTTTTTTCTGAAACCACAAAACAGATTTGAACCAAACTTGGCAGAAATGTTCATTGGATGGTCATATACAAGATTTTTGTTTTTGGCACTGATTGGAAATCCAACATGGCTGCCAGGGCCCATAATGTGTTCTGATTGGTCGAAATTTAAAAGATCTTCTTTTTAGAAACCAGTAAGCCAATTGAATTGTGACTTTGCAGGAATGATCATTTGGTGGTCCTGTACTAAACTTGTGAATCGTTTGCTGATCGGAAATTCAAGATGGCTGCCATGACTCGACTTAGTTTTAACATAGGACCCTATGCAAAAAATGTTTAAAAGACTTCTCCTCTGAAACCAGTAAGTCAATTTAAAGCAAACATGGCATGAATGGTCCTTAGGTGGTCAACTTTCAAAATTATGTCCTGTGACCCCGACCTCCATCCAAGATGGCCTCCGTCAGTGGACATAGTTTTAACATAGGACCCTATGGCAAATATGTTTAAAAATCTTCTCCTCTGAAACCGGTAAGTCAATTTAAAGCAAACATGGCATGGATGGTCCGTAAGTGGTCAATTTTCAAAATTGTGTCCGATGACCCTGACCTCCATCCAAGATGGCCACCTTCAGCGGACATAGTTTTAACATAGGACCCTATGGGAAAAAAAGTTTTGAAATCTTACTGAAACCAGTAAGCCAATATAGCAAACATGTCATCGATGGTCCTTAGGTGGTCAACTTCCAAAATTGTGTTCAGTGACCCTGATCTCGGTTCAAAATGGCTGCCATCAGCAGACATAGTTTTAACATAGGACCCTATGGGAAAATTGTTTAAAGGTCTTCTCCTCTGAAACTAGTCAGCTAATTTAAAGCAAACATGGCATGGATGGTCCTTGGGTAGTATACTTTCAAAATTGTGTCCGGTGACCACGACCTCCATCCAAGATGGCTGCTATGAGCAGACATAGTGTTAACATAGAACCTTATGGGATTTGAATAGTAATTTAGATGTATTCGGTATGCAGACATTCTTAAGAGGACTTATTTATGTCAGGTGAGCGATACATGCTCACCTGAGCCTCTAGTATTGTATCTTTATATTCAAGCGATTCCTGTCAGTAAGTCATGTCCATGTCTAGACATATAGATTCGCTTTCTGCTGCCAGTAGATTACAATATTTCTTCACTTCAGATAGTTACATTTTTTTTAATTCAACAAGTTTATCACATATACACACCAACTCCTTTAATGATGAATTTATAGCAAAAAATATAAATAAAGCAAATATTTGATAAAAATGTAGGTATCTACCTTAGTGTGCACAGCATGTTACTGGAATAACCTTCATTAGGTACGCTGAAAGTCGAAAGTTTGGAAGGCTAAGTAATTTTGATCTTTTGGAGCAATAAAACCAAAGGACCTAAACAGGATAGCCGATATCAGGAGATGAACCTTAGTTTTAATATGAGACAGGTGCAACCTGAAACACTCCTGAAGAACAGTAATTTTTCTTCCTGTTTACAAAATATCAGGCTTAAAAATAACACCACCTAAAACTCCAAACTCCGGACAGTTTTCGTATCCGCTACCGAACATTGTTTCATTTTTATTTGAAAAAAAATCAACTAGAGTTCCGGTTTAGGTCACGTGATTTTTCTTTTAATTTATTTCCGGTTTGGCAGCCATATTGTTGTAGATTTTGAAGTGCCATAGTACCTATTCGTACTTCTACCATTAACGCTCCCATAAAGGGAGCGTAATAAGTAACATATTTAGGAACTGTAAATTTCAATATTAAATATATCTAATAAATCATGTCAGTGTCACGCACTACTGGGCGGAAGTCTTGGAGACAAATAGTCCACTAGCAGAGGTATTGACCCAGCACTGCTGTTTTATTTGCTTCCCCCGATTTGGAAAAAATTTTCATTGACACCTGATTATGGTATAGATCTTTGTTTGTTACAGAACCCAGTAATACCACCTACTATTACAGATCAGATCAGACTCTGGGAGCTGGAGAGAAATAGATTCAAGTTCACAGATGGAGTGCTTTATAGTCAGTTTTTATCACAGGCAGATTTTGAACTTCTTAGAGATTATGCAAAGGTAATGAATGAATGAATGGTGAATTTCCTCCCATTGTAGTTAAAGAATTATGATATTCAAATAGGTTAGGGGTATTGGTTTGTAGTACCTCTGTCAACAATATTTCTGTTGCAGTCATTTTTGTCGCTGGAGGAAACTTAGAGGACAAGTTTAACCACTAACCTGCCTCTAGTCACTGACAAACTTTATCATGTAAATTTGTATTGAGTAAACTTCGACCCAGGCAGTAAGATAATTCACAGCTTTAGTGGTGATAGGCAAGTATGTAGGAGCCTCTATATGCCACTACTGCTGAATAAAATTTAAACATAGGACTCTCTGGGAAAATGAATAATTTTTTTCAGAAACTTGATACAACCCAAACTGCATTAATAATCATTGGATGGTCCCTTGCAAAAGTACAAAATTTGTGTCAATTGAAAATCCAAGATGCCTCAAGATTAACGAGGACCCTATGGGCAAAATATTTGAAATTCGTTTTCTCTGAACCATATTAAAGCAAACTTGTCCTCAATGATATGTAGATTTTTTTTAATACATCAGAAATCCAATATGGCCACTACTGCAGAACAAAGCACATTTTATATCTATACATTGATGTTACAGGACTTAGGTGTACTAGTGTGGGACAATGTAGAAAAGCGAGTAATGGTCGTCACAAGATATGGTCACGACGATGTCAAACGTTTCTGGAAACGACAAAGACAGGCCAATAGCTGATATATGTAACAATTCTAAATAATTCGGATTAAAGCTGAGATTAAGTGTTCACGTCCACGATTAGCACGGATAATATACATGTGACGATACTGAGAATACAAATGTGAATTATCGAGGATTTAAAAAAGAAAGAAGCGGTGCTAAGGAGGCCAAGATGACATTCTTATGACATTATTGATGTCAGTGGTGTACATCTAATAATGGTTGCCATGGTGATAAAGACTAACTATCTTGTGCGATTGGGTAGTTGTCTTCGTTTATTTCCCTGGATTATAGATGGAAGATTGTTTAACTGCAAACGATACCATTGTTTTACTGCATACGATGCCATAGTGTTATTGCATATGATGCCATTGTGTTATTGCATACGATGCCATTGTGTTATTGCATACGATGCCATTGTTTTATTGCATATGATGCCATTTAATGTGCAATTAACTAGTTATGAATCTGTTATATAGAAGAATAAAATGAAAAATACAATACTGACCAAACAGTTTCAAAATTTATTCGAAAATTGCAGAAACAGAATCAAAATTGATGTGCTAGTTTTGGGAGTGAAAAGATGCCGTCGTGCAAGTGTTTTGCACATGTGAATGTCCAGCATATAATTGGGTGAGCAGCGTTGTTGTAAAGAACTTCTAGTCCTAATCTAGAACTTTGAAGGAATTATCGTCACTTTGAACAATTTTTCAGCATGTGTCTTGACTACTAAACTCAATGGCGGATGGAGGCAGGGGAACTTATGGTGAACTGATGGGCAAAGCCCTCAGCACTGGGTAGGTTATAGGTTAGGGTTACGGTTATGGTGTTTAGTGCCACTTTCGACAGTTATATCGTGGCGGTTAGTTTTATTGGTGGAGGAAATTGGAGTACCCGAAGAAAACCACAGACATGTTGCAAGTCACTAAGCTCTCAACATTAGTGGTGATAGGCACTGCACAGGTAGTTGGAAATCCAACCACCATAAGATCATGACCATGACAGCCCCAGATTAAAAGGACAGATTCAGATTTATTTCATGATAAAGTGTGGCCAAGGTTGATGCATTTACCTTATTTTTAGTAAAGGACAAATCTTATTTGGTGGGAAAACAACAATAAAAAAAAACTGCTCTGATTCTAACAAAAAGTTCTCCGATACTGACATCATCAAATTGTTTGAGTTTTTAATTGACACCATACTTTTGAAGAAGGTGAACAAGTTTAACAGACAGTCAGCATTCATGTGAGTACCAACTGTGCTCTTTTTGCAAACATTTCTTTATTCGTATGAATCAGTTCTTTTTGTGGACATTTATTAATTCTTATGAATCAGACTTCAACACAAATGAAATGAAGCAAGCTAGCCTGATCCTTAAACTTCATGTTCTGCTAAATAGATAATGTCCATTCCCTCAAAATTAGTTTTGTGACTTCATCGCATCCATCCCATTGGGAGAGACTGTAAAACCTTTTTGATGTGATGATTTCAACTTTTCCACTAGAACACCATGGTTCAGTTGCTTCCTTGTTAGCAGCAACCTTCTATCAAGGGAATCCTGATAGTAATCACAAGCCCTGGAATATTGTAACAACTGGATGTATACTCCATATGATGGTACCTATGCAATCAGTGACTATCACCTTTAAAGTTGCGAGTTCGAATCGTGCTGATGAATGGGTGTACTCAATACAACACTATGTGTTAAAGTTTGTCAGTGACTTATGACAGATCGGTGGTTTTCTCCTGGTACTTCGGTTTCATCCACCAATAAAGTTGACGACCACGATATACATGTAACTGAAATATTGTTGAAAGTGGCGTTAAACACCATGACAATAACCCTCCCTTACCCATATGATGGTGCTGCTAGAATGTTGCTACATATAAATAAAAAAAATTCATAATAGGACAGATCACCTCTTTTAGTTCAAAACAAGCCCTAACTGTAAATCTCTAAGTATGAAGTATGAACCATACCCAACTTTATCTGTGGTATCATTTCTTTCTTAAGTTCAATAGGATTTATGTGATCAACATGGTTAACAAACATTCAAATATTGCCCTCAGAATGAAATGAACATCATATATATATATATTCAAGATGGCCTCTGTTACAATAGAAATTTAAACTGCAGCTGCACTATAATGATATCTTCCGACTGGTGTCTGTGAAATTCTCTGGTTCAGTCCATTTATACCGATTGTGCAAATTATTTGACAGCTCTACTATCCATTCATCCAAAATGGCCTCTGTTACTTAATATACAAATGGCCTCCGTTACTTAATATACAAATGGCCTCCGTTACTTAATACACAAATGGCCTCCGTTACTTAATACACAAATGGCCTCCGTTACCTCCGTTACTTAATACACAAATGACCTCCGTTACTTAATACACAAATGGCCTCCGTTACCTCCGTTACTTAATACACAAATGTCCTCCGTTACTTAATACACAAATGGCCTCCGTTACTTAATACACAAATGGCCTCCGTTACTTAATACACAAATGGCCTCCGTTACTTAATACACAAATGGCCTCCGTTACTTAATATACAAATGGCCTCCGTTACTTAATATACAAATGGCCTCCGTTACTTAATACACAAATGGCCTCCGTTACTTAATATACAAATGGCCTCCGTTACTTAATACACAAATGGCCTCCGTTACTTAATACACAAATGGCCTCCGTTATTTAATACACAAATGGCCTCCGTTACTTAATATACAAATGGCCTCCGTTACTTAATATACAAATGGCCTCCGTTACTTAATACACAAATTGCCTCCGTTACTTAATATACAAATGGCCTCCGTTACTTAATATACAAATGGCCTCCGTTACTTAATACACAAATGGCCTCCGTTACTTAATACACAAATGGCCTCCATTACCTCCGTTACTTAATACACAAATGGCCTCCGTTACTTAATACACAAATGGCCTCCGTTACTTAATACACAAATGGCCTCCGTTACTTAATACACAAATGGCCTCCGTTACTTAATACACAAATGGCCTCCGTTACTTAATATACAAATGGCCTCCGTTACTTAATACACAAATGGCCTCCGTTACTTAATACACAAATGGCCTCCGTTACTTAATACACAAATGACCTCCGTTACTTAATATACAAATGGCCTCCGTTACTTAATACACAAATGGCCTCCGTTACTTAATACACAAATGGCCTCCGTTACTTAATACACAAATGGCCTCCGTTACTTAATATACAAATGGCCTCCGTTACTTAATATACAAATGGCCTCCGTTACTTAATACACAAATGGCCTCCGTTACTTAATATACAAATGGCCTCCGTTACTTAATATACAAATGGCCTCCGTTACCTCCGTTACTTAATACACAAATGGCCTCCGTTACTTAATACACAAATGGCCTCCGTTACTTAATACACAAATGGCCTCCATTACCTCCGTTACTTAATACACAAATGGCCTCCGTTACTTAATACACAAATGGCCTCCGTTACTTAATACACAAATGGCCTCCGTTACTTAATACACAAATGGCCTCCGTTACTTAATACACAAATGGCCTCCGTTACTTAATATACAAATGGCCTCCGTTACTTAATACACAAATGGCCTCCGTTACTTAATACACAAATGGCCTCCGTTACTTAATACACAAATGACCTCCGTTACTTAATATACAAATGGCCTCCGTTACTTAATACACAAATGGCCTCCGTTACTTAATACACAAATGGCCTCCGTTACTTAATACACAAATGGCCTCCGTTACTTAATATACAAATGGCCTCCGTTACTTAATATACAAATGGCCTCCGTTACTTAATACACAAATGGCCTCCGTTACTTAATATACAAATGGCCTCCGTTACTTAATATACAAATGGCCTCCGTTACCTCCGTTACTTAATACACAAATGGCCTCCGTTACTTAATACACAAATGGCCTCCGTTACTTAATACACAAATGGCCTCCGTTACTTAATACACAAATGGCCTCCGTTACTTAATACACAAATGGCCTCCGTTACTTAATACACAAATGGCCTCCGTTACTTAATATACAAATGGCCTCCGTTACTTAATATACAAATGGCCTCCGTTACTTAATACACAAATGGCCTCCGTTACTTAATATACAAATGGCCTCCGTTACTTAATACACAAATGGCCTCCGTTACTTAATACACAAATGGCCTCCGTTACTTAATATACAAATGGCCTCCGTTACTTAATACACAAATGGCCTCCGTTACCTCCGTTACTTAATACACAAATGACCTCCGTTACTTAATACACAAATGGCCTCCGTTACTTAATACACAAATGGCCTCCGTTACTTAATACACAAATGGCCTCCGTTACTTAATACACAAATGGCCTCCGTTACTTAATATACAAATGGCCTCAGTTACTTAATACACAAATGGCCTCCGTTACTTAATATACAAATGGCCTCCGTTACTTAATATACAAATGGCCTCCGTTACTTAATATACAAATGGCCTCCGTTACTTAATACACAAATGGCCTCCGTTACTTAATACACAAATGGCCTCCGTTACTTAATACACAAATGGCCTCCGTTACTTAATACACAAATGGCCTCCGTTACTTAATACAGAAATGGCCTCCGTTACTTAATACACAAATGGCCTCCGTTGCTTAATACACAAATGGCCTCCGTTACTTAATATACAAATGGCCTCCGTTACTTAATATACAAATGGCCTCCGTTACTTAATACACAAATGGCCTCCGTTACTTAATATACAAATGGCCTCCGTTACTTAATATACAAATGGCCTCTGTTACTTAATATACAAATGGCCTCCGTTACTTAATATACAAATGGCCTCCGTTACTTAATACACAAATGGCCTCCGTTATTTAATATACAAATGGCCTCCGTTACTTAATATACAAATGGCCTCCATTACTTAATATACAAATGGCCTCCGTTACTTAATATACAAATGACCTCCGTTACTTAATATACAAATGGCCTCCGTTACTTAATACACAAATGGCCTCCGTTACTTAATACACAAATGGCCTCCGTTACTTAATTTACAAATGGCCTCCGTTACTTAATACACAAATGGCCTCCGTTACTTAATACACAAATGGCCTCCGTTACTTAATATACAAATGGCCTCCATTACTTAATACACAAATGGCCTCCGTTACTTAATACACAAATGGCCTCCGTTACTTAATATACAAATGGCCTCCATTACTTAATACACAAATGGCCTCCGTTACTTAATACACAAATGGCCTCCGTTACTTAATATACAAATGGCCTCCGTTACTTAATACACAAATGGCCTCCGTTACTTAATACACAAATGGCCTCCGTTACTTAATACACAAATGGCCTCCGTTACTTAATATACAAATGGCCTAGGGTGTCTACTTTCAAAATTATGTCTGAATTCCTTGTCCTTCATCAAAGATGACCACCGTTGCAAAAAATACAAATTTATTTCATTGACCATTACTTGTTTATTTTAAATGAAAGTGAGCCCTAATAACGAGTGCATTACAATGAGTAGTTCAACATATCTTCCAAGATTTTCAGTGCAAATTTTGTTCAGATAATTTATCCTGACTTCAAATTGAAGGAAAAAACATTAAAATCTCAAAAACCACTAAACTAAATCAGGTAAAGATTATTATTGATCAGTTCACTTTCAAAATTGTATGTGATAGCTCTAGTCTCCATCCAATATGGTTGCCTTTAAATTAAATATAAAAATTTGTCTAAATGGCAAAAATAGGTACATTTTGAAAAGTCAAATTGAAAACCAGTATATTGGACTTAGTAACCTCTCATCAGTGACACTTTTAGAAATAATCATATGAATATTAAATTATTTGGTGTAAAGGCTTTTCACATGCAATTCATTTTCAATTATAAGATTTATCATTATTGTGTATGGGTAAAGTTGACAGAAGGGCCTGTCTTAGGAGGTGCAGGGCCAAATCCTGTTCTCAGTAAAATCTGCAGTGTGTTGTTGTGTGTACTTGAACATGTACAGTCAAGAGTAGATAACTCCAGCGCTGGGTCCCAATTGTTCTCAGTAAAATCTGCAGTGTGTTGTGTGTACTTGAACATGTACAGCCAAGAGTAGATAACTCCAGTGCTGGGTCCCAATTGTTCTCAGTGAAATCTGCAGTGTGTTGTGTGTACTTGAACATGTACAGCCGAGAGTAGATAACTCCAGTGCTGGGTTCCAATTGTTCTCAGTAAAATCTGCAGTGTGTTGTGTGTACTTGAACATGTACAGCCAAGAGTAGATAACTCCAGTGCTGGGTCCCAATTGTTCTCAGTAAAATCTGCAGTGTGTTGTGTGTACTTGAACATGTACAGTCAAGAGTAGATAACTCCAGTGCTGGGTCCCAATTGTTCTCAGTAAAATCTGCAGTGTGTTGTGTGTACTTGAACATGTAGTCAAGAGTAGATAACTCCAGTGCTGGGTCCCAATTGTTCTCAGTAAAATCTGCAGTGTGGTGTGTGTACTTGAACATGTACAGTCAAGAGTAGATAACTCCAGTGCTGGGTCCCAATTGTTCTCAGTAAAATCTGCAGTGTGTTGTGTGTACTTGAACATGTACAGCCAAGAGTAGATAACTCCAGTGCTGGGTCCCAATTGTTCTCAGTAAAATCTGCAGTGGGTTGTGTGTACTTGAACATGTACAGTCAAGAGTAGATAACTCCAGTGCTGGGTCCCAATTGTTCTCAGTTAAATCTGCAGTGTGTTGTGTGTACTTGAAGATGTAGTCAAGAGTAGATAACTCCAGTGCTGGGTCCCAATTGTTCTCAGTAAAATCTGCAGTGTGGTGTGTGTACTTGAACATGTACAGTCATGAGTAGATAACTCCAGTGCTGGGTCCCAATTGTTCTCAGTAAAATCTGCAGTGTGTTGTGTGTACTTGAACATGTACAGCCAAGAGTAGATAACTCCAGTGCTGGGTCCCAATTGTTCTCAGTAAAATCTGTGGTGTGTTGTGTGTACTTGAACATGTACAGTCAAGAGTAGATAACTCCAGTGCTGGGTCCCAATTGTTCTCAGTAAAATCTGCAGTGTGTTGTGTGTACTTGAGCATGTACAGTCAAGAGTAGATAACTCCAGTGCTGGGTCCCAATTGTTCTCAGTAAAATCTGCAGTGGGTTGTGTGTACTTGAACATGTAGTCAAGAGTAGATAACTCCAGTGCTGGGTCCCAATTGTTCTCAGTAAAATCTGCAGTGTGTTGTGTGTACTTGAAGATGTACAGTCAAGAGTAGATAACTCCAGTGCTGGGTCCCAATTGTTCTCAGTAAAATCTGCAGTGTGTTGTTGTTTGTACTTGAACATGTACAGTCAAGAGTAGATAACTCCAGTGCTGGGTCCCAATTGTTCTCAGTAAAATCTGCAGTGTGTTGTGTGTACTTGAACAGGTACAGTCAAGAGTAGATAACTCCAGCGCTGGTTCCCAATTGTTCTCAGTAAAATCTGCAGTGTGTTGTTGTGTGTATTTGAACATGTACAGCCAAGAGTATATAACTCCAGTGCTGGGTCCCAATTGTTCTCAGTAAAATCTGCAGTGGGTTGTGTGTACTTGAACATGTACAGTCAAGAGTTGATAACTCCAGTGCTGGGTCCCAGTTGTTCTCAGTAAAATCTGCAGTGTGTTGTGTGTACTTGAACACCTACAGTCAAGAGTAGATAACTCCAGTGCTGGGTCCCAATTGTTCTCAGTAAAATCTGCAGTGTGTTGTGTGTACTTGAACATGTAGTCAAGAGTAGATAACTCCAGTGCTGGGTCCCAATTGTTCTCAGTAAAATCTGCAGTGTGTTGTTGTTTGTACTTGAACATGTACAGTCAAGAGTAGATAACTCCAGCGCTGGGTCCCAATTGTTCTCAGTAAAATCTGCAGTGTGTTGTGTGTACTTGAACAGGTACAGTAAAGAGTAGATAACTCCAGCGCTGGTTCCCAATTGTTCTCAGTAAAATATGCAGTGTGTTGTTGTGTGTATTTGAACATGTACAGCCAAGAGTATATAACTCCAGTGCTGGGTCCCAATTGTTCTCAGTAAAATCTGCAGTGGGTTGTGTGTACTTGAACATGTACAGTCAAGAGTTGATAACTCCAGTGCTGGGTCCCAGTTGTTCTCAGTAAAATCTGCAGTGTGTTGTGTGTACTTGAACATCTACAGTCAAGAGTAGATAACTCCAGTGCTGGGTCCCAATTGTTCTCAGTAAAATCTGCAGTGTGTTGTGTGTACTTGAACATGTAGTCAAGAGTAGATAACTCCAGTGCTGGGTCCCAATTGTTCTCAGTAAAATCTGCAGTGTGTTGTTGTTTGTACTTGAACATGTACAGTCAAGAGTAGATAACTCCAGCGCTGGGTCCCAATTGTTCTCAGTAAAATCTGCAGTGTGTTGTGTGTACTTGAACAGGTACAGTAAAGAGTAGATAACTCCAGCGCTGGTTCCCAATTGTTCTCAGTAAAATATACAGTGTGTTGTTGTGTGTATTTGAACATGTACAGTCAAGAGTAGATAACTCCAGTGCTGGGTCCCAATTGTTCTCAGTAAAATCTGCACTGTGTTGTGTCTACTTGAACATGTACAGCCAAGAGTAGATAACTCCAGCGCTGGGTCCCAATTGTTCTCAGTAAAATCTGCAGTGTGTTGTGTGTACTTGAACATGTACAGTCAAGAGTAGATAAATCCAGTGCCGGATCCCATTTGTTCTCAATAAAATCTGCAGTGTGTTGTGTGTACTTGAACATGTAGTCAAGAGTAGATAACTCCAGTGCTGGGTCCCAATTGTTCTCAGTAAAATCTGCAGTGTGTTGTGTGTACTTGAGCATGTACAGTCAAGAGTAGATAACTCCAGTGCTGGGTCCCAATTGTTCTCAGTAAAATCTGCAGTGTGTTGTGTGTACTTGAACATGTAGTCAAGAGTAGATAACTCCAGTGCTGGGTCCCAATTGTTCTCAGTAAAATCTGCAGTGTGTTGTGTGTACTTGAACATGTACAGTCAAGAGTAGATAACTCCAGTGCTGGGTCCCAATTGTTCTCAGTAAAATCTGCAGTGTGTTGTTGTTTGTACTTGAACATGTACAGTCAAGAGTAGATAACTCCAGCGCTGGGTCCCAATTGTTCTCAGTAAAATCTGCAGTGTGTTGTTTGTACTTGAACAGGTACAGTCAAGAGTAGATAACTCCAGCACTGGTTCCCAATTGTTCTCAGTAAAATCTGCAGTGTGTTGTTGTGTGTATTTGAACATGTACAGTCAAGAGTAGATAACTCCAGTGCTGGGTCCCAATTGTTCTCAGTAAAATCTGCAGTGTGTTGTGTGTACTTGAACATGTACAGTCAAGAGTAGATAACTCCAGCGCTGGGTCCCAATTGTTCTCAGTAAAATCTGCAGTGTGTTGTGTGTACTTGAACATGTACAGTCAAGAGTAGATAAATCCAGTGCCGGATCCCAATTGTTCTCAGTAAAATCTGCAGTGTGTTGTGTGTACTTGAACATGTAGTCAAGAGTAGATAACTCCAGTGCTGGGTCCCAATTGTTCTCAGTAAAATCTGCAGTGTGTTGTGTGTACTTAAACATGTACAGTCAAGAGTAGATAACTCCAGTGCTGGGTCCCACTTGTTCTCAGTAAAATCTGCAGTGTGTACTTGAACATGTACAGTCAAGAGTAGATAACTCCAGTGCTGGGTCCCAATTGTTCTCAGTAAAATCTGCAGTGTGTTGTGTGTACTTGAACATGTAGTCAAGATTAGATAACTCCAGTGCTGGGTCCCAATTGTTCTCAGTAAAATCTGCAGTGTGTTGTGTGTACTTGAACATGTACAGTCAAGAGTAGATAACTTCAGCGCTGGGTCCCAATTGCTCTCAGTAAAATCTGCAGTGTGTTGTGTGTACTTGAACATGTACAGCCAAGAGTAGATAACTCCAGCGCTGGGTCCCAATTGTTCTCAGTAAAATCAGCAGTGTGTTTTGTGTACTTGAACATGTACAGCCAAGAGTAGATAACTCCAGTGCTGGGTCCCAATTGTTCTCAGTGAAATCTGCAGTGTTTTGTGTGTACTTGAACATATACAGCCAAGAGTAGATAACTCCAGCGCTGGATCCCAATTGTTCTCAGTAAAATCTGCAGTGTGTTGTGTGTACTTGAACATGTACAGTCAAGAGTAGATAACTCCAGTGCTGGGTTCCAATTGTTCTCAGTAAAATCTGCAGTGTGTTGTGTGTACTTGAACATGTACAGCCAAGAGTAGATAACTCCAGCGATGGGTCCCAATTGTTCTCAGTAAAATCTGCAGTGTGCTGTGTGTACTTGAACATGTACAGCCAAGAGTAGATAACTCCAGCGCCTGGTCCCAATTGTTCCCAGTAAAATCTGCAGTGTGTTGTGTGTACTTGAACATGTACAGTCAAGAGTAGATAACTCCAATGCTGGGTCCCAATTGTTCTCAGTAAAATCTGCAGTGTGTTGTGTGTACTTGAACATGTAGTCAAGAGTAGATAACTCCAGTGCTGGGTCCCAATTGTTCTCAGTAAAATCTGCAGTGTGTTGTTATTTGTACTTGAACATGTACAGTCAAGAGTAGATAACTCCAGCGCTGGGTCCCAATTGTTCTCAGTAAAATCTGCAGTGTGTTGTGTGTACTTGAACATATACAGTCAAGAGTAGATAACTCCAGCGCTGGTTCCCAATTGTTCTCAGTAAAATCTGCAGTGTGTTGTTGTGTGTATTTGAACATGTACAGTCAAGAGTAGATAACTCCAGTGCTGGGTCCCAATTGTTCTCAGTAAAATCTGCACTATGTTGTGTCTACTTGAACATGTACAGCCAAGAGTAGATAACTCCAGTGCTGGGTCCCAATTGTTCTCAGTAAAATCTGCAGTGTGTTGTGTGTACTTGAACATGTACAGTCAAGAGTAGATAAATCCAGTTCCGGATCCCAATTGTTCTCAGTAAAATCTGCAGTGTGTTGTGTGTACTTGAACATGCAGTCAAGAGTAGATAACTCCAGCGCTGGATCCCAATTGTTCTCAGTAAAATCTGCAGTGTGTTGTGTGTACTTGAACATGTATAGTCAAGAGTAGATAACTCCAGCGCTGGGTCCCAATTGTTCTTAGTAAAATCTGCAGTGTGTTGTTGTGTGTACTTGAACATGTGCAGTCAAGAGTAGATAACTCCAGTGCTGGGTCCCAATTGTTCTCAGTAAAATCTGCAGTGTGTTGTGTGTACTTGAACATGTACAGCCAAGAGTAGATAAATCCAGTGCTGGGTCCCAATTGTTCTCAGTGAAATCTGCAGTGTTTTGTGTGTACTTGAACATGTAGAGTCAAGAGTAGATAAATCCAGTGCTGGGTCCCAATTGTTCTCAGTAAAATCTGCAGTGTGTTGTGTGTACTTGAACATATACAGCCAAGAGTACATAACTCCAGCTCTGGATCCCAATTGTTCTCAGTAAAATCTGCAGTGTGTTGTGTGTACTTGAACATGTACAGTCAAGAGTAGATAACTCCAGTGCTGGGTTCCAATTGTTCTCAGTAAAATCTGCAGTGTGTTGTGTGTACCTGAACATGTACAGCCAAGAGTAGATAACTCCAGCGCTGGGTCCCAATTGTTCTCAGTAAAATCTGCAGTGTGTTGTGTGTACTTGAACATGTACAGCCAAGAGTAGATAACTCCAGCGCTGGGTCCCAATTGTTCTCAGTAAAATCTGCAGTGTGTTGTGTGTACTTGAACATGTACAGTCAAGAGTAGATAACTCCAGTGCTGGGTCCCAATTGTTCTCAGTAAAATCTGCAGTGTGTTGTGTGTACTTGAACATGTACAGCCGAGAGTAGATAACTCCAGCACTGGGTCCCAATTGTTCTCAGTAAAATCTGCAGTGTGTTGTGTGTACTTGAACAGGTACAGTCAAGAGTAGATAACTCCAGCGCTGGTTCCCAATTGTTCTCAGTAAAATCTGCGGTGTGTTGTTGTGTGTATTTGAACATGTACAGTCAAGAGTAGATAACTCCAGTGCTGGGTCCCAATTGTTCTCAGTAAAATCTGCACTATGTTGTGTCTACTTGAACATGTACAGCCAAGAGTAGATAACTCCAGTGCTGGGTCCCAATTGTTCTCAGTAAAATCTGCAGTGTGTTGTGTGTACTTGAACATGTACAGTCAAGAGTAGATAAATCCAGTTCCGGATCCCAATTGTTCTCAGTAAAATCTGCAGTGTGTTGTGTGTACTTGAACATGCAGTCAAGAGTAGATAACTCCAGCGCTGGATCCCAATTGTTCTCAGTAAAATCTGCAGTGTGTTGTGTGTACTTGAACATGTATAGTCAAGAGTAGATAACTCCAGCGCTGGGTCCCAATTGTTCTCAGTAAAATCTGCAGTGTGTTGTGTGTACTTGAACATGTGCAGTCAAGAGTAGATAACTCCAGTGCTGGGTCCCAATTGTTCTCAGTAAAATCTGCAGTGTGTTGTGTGTACTTGAACATGTACAGCCAAGAGTAGATAAATCCAGTGCTGGGTCCCAATTGTTCTCAGTGAAATCTGCAGTGTTTTGTGTGTACTTGAACATGTAGAGTCAAGAGTAGATAAATCCAGTGCTGGGTCCCAATTGTTCTCAGTAAAATCTGCAGTGTGTTGTGTGTACTTGAACATATACAGCCAAGAGTAGATAACTCCAGCGCTGGATCCCAATTGTTCTCAGTAAAATCTGCAGTGTGTTGTGTGTACTTGAACATGTACAGTCAAGAGTAGATAACTCCAGTGCTGGGTTCCAATTGTTCTCAGTAAAATCTGCAGTGTGTTGTGTGTACTTGAACATGTACAGCCAAGAGTAGATAACTCCAGCGCTGGGTCCCAATTGTTCTCAGTAAAATCTGCAGTGTGTTGTGTGTACTTGAACATGTACAGCCAAGAGTAGATAACTCCAGCGCTGGGTCCCAATTGTTCTCAGTAAAATCTGCAGTGTGTTGTGTGTACTTGAACATGTACAGTCAAGAGTAGATAAATCCAGTGCCGGGTCCGAATTGTTCTCAGTAAAATCTGCAGTGTGTTGTGTGTACTTGAACATGTAGTCAAGAGTTGATAACTCCAGTGCTGGGTCCCAGTTGTTCTCAGTAAAATCTGCAGTGTGTTGTGTGTACTTGAACACCTACAGTCAAGAGTAGATAACTCCAGTGCTGGGTCCCAATTGTTCTCAGTAAAATCTGCAGTGTGTTGTGTGTACTTGAACATGTAGTCAAGAGTAGATAACTCCAGTGCTGGGTCCCAATTGTTCTTAGTAAAATCTGCAGTGTGTTGTTGTTTGTACTTGAACATGTACAGTCAAGAGTAGATAACTCCAGCGCTGGGTCCCAATTGTTCTCAGTAAAATCTGCAGTGTGTTGTGTGTACTTGAACAGGTACAGTAAAGAGTAGATAACTCCAGCGCTGGTTCCCAATTGTTCTCAGTAAAATATGCAGTGTGTTGTTGTGTGTATTTGAACATGTACAGCCAAGAGTATATAACTCCAGTGCTGGGTCCCAATTGTTCTCAGTAAAATCTGCAGTGGGTTGTGTGTACTTGAACATGTACAGTCAAGAGTTGATAACTCCAGTGCTGGGTCCCAGTTGTTCTCAGTAAAATCTGCAGTGTGTTGTGTGTACTTGAACATCTACAGTCAAGAGTAGATAACTCCAGTGCTGGGTCCGAATTGTTCTCAGTAAAATCTGCAGTGTGTTGTGTGTACTTGAACATGTAGTCAAGAGTAGATAACTCCAGTGCTGGGTCCCAATTGTTCTCAGTAAAATCTGCAGTGTGTTGTTGTTTGTACTTGAACATGTACAGTCAAGAGTAGATAACTCCAGCGCTGGGTCCCAATTGTTCTCAGTAAAATCTGCAGTGTGTTGTGTGTACTTGAACAGGTACAGTAAAGAGTAGATAACTCCAGCGCTGGTTCCCAATTGTTCTCAGTAAAATATGCAGTGTGTTGTTGTGTGTATTTGAACATGTACAGCCAAGAGTATATAACTCCAGTGCTGGGTCCCAATTGTTCTCAGTAAAATCTGCAGTGGGTTGTGTGTACTTGAACATGTACAGTCAAGAGTTGATAACTCCAGTGCTGGGTCCCAGTTGTTCTCAGTAAAATCTGCAGTGTGTTGTGTGTACTTGAACATCTACAGTCAAGAGTAGATAACTCCAGTGCTGGGTCCCAATTGTTCTCAGTAAAATCTGCAGTGTGTTGTGTGTACTTGAACATGTAGTCAAGAGTAGATAACTCCAGTGCTGGGTCCCAATTGTTCTCAGTAAAATCTGCAGTGTGTTGTGTGTACTTGAGCATGTACAGTCAAGAGTAGATAACTCCAGTGCTGGGTCCCAATTGTTCTCAGTAAAATCTGCAGTGTGTTGTGTGTACTTGAACATGTAGTCAAGAGTAGATAACTCCAGTGCTGGGTCCCAATTGTTCTCAGTAAAATCTGCAGTGTGTTGTGTGTACTTGAACATGTACAGTCAAGAGTAGATAACTCCAGTGCTGGGTCCCAATTGTTCTCAGTAAAATCTGCAGTGTGTTGTTGTTTGTACTTGAACATGTACAGTCAAGAGTAGATAACTCCAGCGCTGGGTCCCAATTGTTCTCAGTAAAATCTGCAGTGTGTTGTTTGTACTTGAACAGGTACAGTCAAGAGTAGATAACTCCAGCACTGGTTCCCAATTGTTCTCAGTAAAATCTGCAGTGTGTTGTTGTGTGTATTTGAACATGTACAGTCAAGAGTAGATAACTCCAGTGCTGGGTCCCAATTGTTCTCAGTAAAATCTGCAGTGTGTTGTGTGTACTTGAACATGTACAGTCAAGAGTAGATAACTCCAGCGCTGGGTCCCAATTGTTCTCAGTAAAATCTGCAGTGTGTTGTGTGTACTTGAACATGTACAGTCAAGAGTAGATAAATCCAGTGCCGGATCCCAATTGTTCTCAGTAAAATCTGCAGTGTGTTGTGTGTACTTGAACATGTAGTCAAGAGTAGATAACTCCAGTGCTGGGTCCCAATTGTTCTCAGTAAAATCTGCAGTGTGTTGTGTGTACTTGAACATGTACAGTCAAGAGTAGATAACTCCAGTGCTGGGTCCCACTTGTTCTCAGTAAAATCTGCAGTGTGTACTTGAACATGTACAGTCAAGAGTAGATAACTCCAGTGCTGGGTCCCAATTGTTCTCAGTAAAATCTGCAGTGTGTTGTGTGTACTTGAACATGTAGTCAAGATTAGATAACTCCAGTGCTGGGTCCCAATTGTTCTCAGTAAAATCTGCAGTGTGTTGTGTGTACTTGAACATGTACAGTCAAGAGTAGATAACTTCAGCGCTGGGTCCCAATTGCTCTCAGTAAAATCTGCAGTGTGTTGTGTGTACTTGAACATGTACAGCCAAGAGTAGATAACTCCAGCGCTGGGTCCCAATTGTTCTCAGTAAAATCTGCAGTGTGTTTTGTGTACTTGAACATGTACAGCCAAGAGTAGATAACTCCAGTGCTGGGTCCCAATTGTTCTCAGTGAAATCTGCAGTGTTTTGTGTGTACTTGAACATATACAGCCAAGAGTAGATAACTCCAGCGCTGGATCCCAATTGTTCTCAGTAAAATCTGCAGTGTGTTGTGTGTACTTGAACATGTACAGTCAAGAGTAGATAACTCCAGTGCTGGGTTCCAATTGTTCTCAGTAAAATCTGCAGTGTGTTGTGTGTACTTGAACATGTACAGCCAAGAGTAGATAACTCCAGCGATGGGTCCCAATTGTTCTCAGTAAAATCTGCAGTGTGCTGTGTGTACTTGAACATGTACAGCCAAGAGTAGATAACTCCAGCGCCTGGTCCCAATTGTTCCCAGTAAAATCTGCAGTGTGTTGTGTGTACTTGAACATGTACAGTCAAGAGTAGATAACTCCAGTGCTGGGTCCCAATTGTTCTCAGTAAAATCTGCAGTGTGTTGTGTGTACTTGAACATGTAGTCAAGAGTAGATAACTCCAGTGCTGGGTCCCAATTGTTCTCAGTAAAATCTGCAGTGTGTTGTTATTTGTACTTGAACATGTACAGTCAAGAGTAGATAACTCCAGCGCTGGGTCCCAATTGTTCTCAGTAAAATCTGCAGTGTGTTGTGTGTACTTGAACAGGTACAGTCAAGAGTAGATAACTCCAGCGCTGGTTCCCAATTGTTCTCAGTAAAATCTGCAGTGTGTTGTTGTGTGTATTTGAACATGTACAGTCAAGAGTAGATAACTCCAGTGCTGGGTCCCAATTGTTCTCAGTAAAATCTGCACTATGTTGTGTCTACTTGAACATGTACAGCCAAGAGTAGATAACTCCAGTGCTGGGTCCCAATTGTTCTCAGTAAAATCTGCAGTGTGTTGTGTGTACTTGAACATGTACAGTCAAGAGTAGATAAATCCAGTTCCGGATCCCAATTGTTCTCAGTAAAATCTGCAGTGTGTTGTGTGTACTTGAACATGCAGTCAAGAGTAGATAACTCCAGCGCTGGATCCCAATTGTTCTCAGTAAAATCTGCAGTGTGTTGTGTGTACTTGAACATGTATAGTCAAGAGTAGATAACTCCAGCGCTGGGTCCCAATTGTTCTCAGTAAAATCTGCAGTGTGTTGTTGTGTGTACTTGAACATGTGCAGTCAAGAGTAGATAACTCCAGTGCTGGGTCCCAATTGTTCTCAGTAAAATCTGCAGTGTGTTGTGTGTACTTGAACATGTACAGCCAAGAGTAGATAAATCCAGTGCTGGGTCCCAATTGTTCTCAGTGAAATCTGCAGTGTTTTGTGTGTACTTGAACATGTAGAGTCAAGAGTAGATAAATCCAGTGCTGGGTCCCAATTGTTCTCAGTAAAATCTGCAGTGTGTTGTGTGTACTTGAACATATACAGCCAAGAGTAGATAACTCCAGCGCTGGATCCCAATTGTTCTCAGTAAAATCTGCAGTGTGTTGTGTGTACTTGAACATGTACAGTCAAGAGTAGATAACTCCAGTGCTGGGTTCCAATTGTTCTCAGTAAAATCTGCAGTGTGTTGTGTGTACTTGAACATGTACAGCCAAGAGTAGATAACTCCAGCGCTGGGTCCCAATTGTTCTCAGTAAAATCTGCAGTGTGTTGTGTGTACTTGAACATGTACAGCCAAGAGTAGATAACTCCAGCGCTGGGTCCCAATTGTTCTCAGTAAAATCTGCAGTGTGTTGTGTGTACTTGAACATGTACAGTCAAGAGTAGATAACTCCAGTGCTGGGTCCCAATTGTTCTCAGTAAAATCTGCAGTGTGTTGTGTGTACTTGAACATGTACAGCCGAGAGTAGATAACTCCAGCACTGGGTCCCAATTGTTCTCAGTAAAATCTGCAGTGTGTTGTGTGTACTTGAACATGTACAGTCAAGAGTAGATAAATCCAGTGCCGGGTCCGAATTGTTCTCAGTAAAATCTGCAGTGTGTTGTGTGTACTTGAACATGTAGTCAAGAGTAGATAACTCCAGTGCTGGGTCCCAATTGTTCTCAGTAAAACCTGCAGTGTGTTGTGTGTACTTGAACATGTACAGCCAAGAGTAGATAACTCCAGCACTGGGTCCCAATTAATCTCTGAAAAATATGCGGTGTGTTGTGTGTACTTGAACATGTACAGCCGAGTGTAGATTACTCCAGTGTGGGGAGCACTCGGTACCATTGGCTCAAGGATGGCCCTGGTTGACAGTGTAAAATGAATGACAGGACAACAAAAACACTACCAACAAATTTAAGGTAGAAGAGAAAAGTATTCAGTCCCATATCTGAAAGACGTGTGGATTAAACTCTGCTGTTGGGGAGAAAAGCATTTCCATAGTGACAAAGTTAGCAACTACTGATAATTAGCTATAGGGAACATGGATAATTGTGTATTAATAATATCCTTAGCTATATATTTAAACTGAGGCACCAGGCATATAACAGACAATTTGGGGACATAGTATATCAACTGGAATGGGTTTGAATCAGCTCAGAGAAGTGCAAACATGTTGTGAGATTTACTATTATTCTAACAGTGTTGGTTTAATTCTCTAACTCTCAAACATCCATCATTAACCTTGTATATATTATCATTTGATAATCTAGTGAGATAGATAGCTTGTATTGTTTTCAATTCCTTAACGTTTGTATACAAACACCCTTAAAGTAATTTATATATAACGGCCTTTAATAACCAACAGATTCTACCTTCCTATATAGCTAGCTAGTAGTCTATTAACTACGAGCATTCATTGACCCTGCTATTGTACCATCCATTTTTATGTTGTCATTTATTTGTGTGGTCTTTTTGGGTGGAAGTAAATCTGAGCAGTGCTTTTCTATTGTTTGTTTATATCTGTATTGTTGGATTAGGGTTATTTCAGTTATATCATGGAGATTCATTTTTTTTAGATCTGTATTGTTGTTGGAGATCCAATTATCAGAAGGGGGTTGGGATCCAATTCACTAGATTAATTGCGCCACATTTTTATGCCTGTCCCAAGCCAGAACCTGGATTTCCAATGCCATATATCGTGGTCTTTTTTTTGTGTGTTCAATAATTTTGAGGTGTCAGATGTTTGTTTTCTTTGTTGATATTGGTGGCATTGTTGACCTCACTGTTTAAACTTTCTTACTTTCTTTTCATAATTCCAGTAACTGAATGACAGCATAAATTAACATGTGCTCTAACTTATATTTAGGGAGCGACCATTTGATTTTATTAGGGGGGACAGGGATGTCGTTTCAAGTCCTGAAATTAATTTTCACGAAATATTCATGACAAACTGTTTTTGTTGGTGGAGGAAACTGCATTACCTGGAGAAAAAACCGAGATCTGACACTTGACAAATATAGATTTCTATCAAGTACATCTCGCAAATGACAAGAATCAAACATTAATGGTGATTGGCACTGAATGCATAAATAGATCTAAATCTATTACCATACGCTCACGGCCACCACGACTCTAAATCAACAAGATATGACAGTAACAGGATGCTGTTACCGAAAGTCTCCCAAACGTCGCCGTTTTTTTTCTGTGTTTTGGCGGCCATTTTGAAAATGGCCGAAATTTTGAAGACGCATACTTGCTCCTCTAATGGTGATCAATCACCATGTCAAATTGTATGTCTCTATCATTATTCATTTAGAAGTTATCAACATTAATGTACGAAATTTCAACTTTCCCATAGGATTCTATAGTAAACCCTTTGAACCCCTCAAAATATGACTTTACCCCCCCTTTACCACAAAGCTGAAAACTTAAGGACCAACTAGAAACATATATCTATAACTCCACCAAGTTTCATGAAATTCTGTCCAGTAGTTCCTGAGATCTGCCGTGGACACGTTCATGTCGCAAAGAAAGAAAGGAGAATAATAATAATAATAATAATAATAATAATAACAATAAGTCTCCAAACAACGTTTGGGAGACTTAATTACCATACACTCACGACCACCATGACTCTAAATCAATTACCATACGCTCACGGTCACCACAGCTGTAAATCTATTACCATGCGATCGCGGACACCGTGACTCTAGATCTATAACCATGCGATCGCAGCCATCATGACTCTTAATCTATAACCATGCGATCGCGGCCATCATGGCTCTAAATTTATTACCATACGATCAACACAAATTTAATGTAATATGTTTTTTGAACTGTTGTGCAATATCAAATTCTACCATGATGCATCAATACTATGTGAAAACGAGGTCAAATTTCAAATAAAACGAAGTAGCCATGATTAATTAACTTGATTATTAGAAATACATTTACAAGAAATAGTCTTGAAGATACCAAAGGGTAATCAGAAGACGTAAATCGAAGCAAAAGACAAAAGAAAAAGGACAAACAATGTTCTACACAATACAACACAGAAAACTAAAGATCGAGTAATACTACCTCCTACTAAAAACTAGGGGTGATCTCAAGTACTCTGTAAGGGTGAGAACCAGGGATGATCTCAAGTACTCTGTAAGGGTGAGCAGTTCCTGCTCCACATGTGGCACCTGTCTTGTTACTCCTGCTCCACATGTGGCACCCGTCTTGTTACTCCTGCTCCAAATTATATTTAAGAAAATTGTTGGACTAATCAAGAAGAACATAAATGACATATGTACGGTCCTTGGTCTAATATCAGGAGATTTTCTTTGGCATATTGTTATATATTGTCAGTTTAGCATAATATTGTGGATTGTACTTGACCCAAGTATAAAAATAATGTTCTCCTCCCTCAGGCAGAGGTGACCTTAGTCAATTTTGACTATCCTGTTTTTGCACTTTGGTTTTATTGCTCCCAAAACTTTAAATTATTTGGCTTTCCAATCATTAGATTTTGAACATACCTGATGAAGGTTATTCCAGAAACGTGTCATGCACACTAAATTTAATATCTATGTTTTTATTAGTTTAACATGCATGCTTTTGGTGGTTTTTGGACATTGCACACTAAAATATTTTGAACGTTTTACTTTACTGCAAAAGTAGGTATGATTTATAGAAAAACATCATGGACTGAAAATTGTCGTTATGTGCTACGGATCAATAAATGAAAAGTTGATATATTGTGTGCCGGAACTAGTCTTCAAGTCTCCATGGTAACGTGTTATGGATCAACAAACGACACGAGGATATATCGTGTGCCAGAAATCGTTCTTAGTCCTTCGTGATAATGCGTTAGTCTTCCTGGATGCATCAACATCCAACCTTTTTTAGTATCGGTTACACTACAATTCTGTCTCAAAAATCTAGCTCCACCTCCCTGAAAAGACAATCAAAAAGGCAGGCCTTGTACAACAACACGCATACATACATACACAGAGAGAGAGAGAGGGTAATAACAAAATTACCGAACTCCCAGCAATCTTACAAAGAGAGAGTGAAATATTTTCGTTTGTCTTTTCTTCCCAATTCGTGGAATTTTGCAAATTCTGCTAGTCCGTTTTACTGCCTCAAAATTGGTTTTCTGAACATTTTGTACTGTTGTTTGTTGTCTTTGTTTCTGAATCGTCCCTTTATTCAAAAGTCTCTACGTATATGGTATTGTATATTCGTCTTTTTATTGAATTTATTAATATATTGAAGTATTATGTAATTATTTACTGTAATACAACTATTTGTACCTAATATACTAGAAATATATTGAACATATTATAGTACAAGTATTTTAGAGGAAAAAAGGTGAAATATAATTTTGATAAGGGCTATCCCTATAATAAAAATTCGGCAACAAAAGCAGCAAGTAGTGTGGTTTTCAATTACATAATAATTACATTGCTTCCGTTTTTCATTGAAATGTTACAATATGATTGGTTATGAAGTGGTCACATGATTATAAAAGAGATGTTTTACATCCCTATAAAACTCAAACCCGAACTTGCACGTGCCTCCATGACGACGTCAGATGTAAACAATCAATGGCGTAGTAATTTCCAACAGCAAATAATCTAACACAAATAAAACTCACAACGAAAAATTCAACTATATTAAATTTTGGTGTGATTTAAATGTAATCATAAGAATTGAATGCATTTTTTTGTAGTTTTATAGACGTGTAAAAGCGTGGACCGAGGTACATTTTTTGCATGAAGCACTTCATACAAAATATGCTTCAGTTTACGCTTTTACACGCCAATAAAACTACAAAAAAATGCATTCAGTTCTTCATTCAATTCTTAATTGAAAAGTAAAACCAAATTTTGTTGAAGATGAAACAGCAGAGTATCAATTGTATTTTTGTTTTTGGTTGGTTTGGTTTGGTTTATGGCTGCATTACGCGCCTGTTTTTTGGTGGGGTCCGTGTTGCTTATGTTTTCAATCAAATCTAAATTGATCTCTGTAATCGCTCCCTACTTTCTAATGTGGGCAATATAAAAATGCCCCTTTAGGGATCACGTCGGGGGTCATCATGAATATATCGTAAATTAACCAATCATCAACTATTCTATAAAATTCAGCAGACAATACAAGCATATATGCGTTTTGTAACGCACCCGATAGACATCGAATGTATTCATGTTGATCCCCAAAGCAACCCTTTAAGGAATGTTAACATTTAAAGATCTCACACGCAGCAACTAGTAAGCAATCGATAGAAAATAGAGATCAAGTGCAGATATCTAATTTTAATTAGACTACTCATCTTTTTAGATTTCTGTGTTGTGGATTTTTGCTTACTTTGTCATCGTCCTGTGTATTCTGTTCCAATATTGCCTACGTTTATGGATTGTCCATTCTTGAGTGCCACTTCAGCTTTACCAAGTTAGTTGGTTAGTCGATTCGTTTTTGTTGAGACCTCAATGTTTGTATATTTTTCGATTTCATATAAAATCTTGTATTGTATTGTTCTATACTGTTGTGAATGCATTTTTTTATTTTATTCTTATTTTGTGGAGGATTATAAATCTACATAAAACATACCGTGAAATCAACGCCTGGACTATTCAATGCTATGTTGATGGTCCATGTTGACGAGTCGTGGTGTGGTCTTAAGATGGGTTGTTCATCTGGTCTATATCGGACAACGAAATTCATCAAAGATTCGGGATCCTGACATAATCAGAAAAAAAAGTGGACGAATAAGGGTAATAACAAAATTACCGTACTCCGAACAATCTTACAAAGGGAAAGTCAAAACTCATAAGTATATAAACAGACAAAATCAGTCAACAACCGGAAAACTGTGAAAACTGTAATGACCCTGACTTGGTACATGCATTTCTAAAGAGATGGTGGGTTATTTCTTTTTTTCTCAGATATTGTCAACATTTAAAATGAAGTTTCTTTAGATTTATAACTGTACTTTGTTTTAAAGGTTTTCTCTGTGAAAAGTAATAACTTCTATATATCATTTTGAATAACTGTTCGACCTTTGTCATTAATAGTATTGTTTCTTTACAAAATTAAATGCAAATTTTTCATCTGTACGTTGTTTTGGACTATTTAAAAAAAATCGAAGTTTCACTATTCTGTTCACAAAGATTTGTATTTCACATTTAAAATAAATATGTCTGTTTGAATTCAGCATTAATGCCCCCATATATTAAGTTGTGGGATAAGGTAGCAGTGAATGTAAAAGCAATAAATATAAATAGTTGGCTCGAAACTAGCATAATGTTTCCCAATGGAGCGACACATCTTCCTGCATGATGTTGCTTCAGTTATCTAACATTCTTAAAAAAGTAAAACTTGGCGTGTTGGTCTAATACAAAACATGACCTCTTTGAAGAAGACAATACAAAGTTGATCATTTTGTCATTCTTTGTCCTAAACACTTCCCGGTCCTTTCATCATTTGTGAATTAGCACCTCGTTTGTACCTGGAGCAACACGACGGGTGCCATTAGTGGAACAGAAACTGCTAACCCTTCTGGAGCACCTGAGTTCACCCCCGGTTTCATGTTGCTTGCTCTTTAGTTTTCTGTGTAGTGTTTTATAGATCTTTGATTGTCCTTTTGTACTTTTTCTTTTGGCCATTGTGTTGTTTTTCCTTCGTCGATTTACGGATTCTGCTTACCCCTTTGGTATCTTCAAACTCTTCTTAGACAATAAAATGTTTAAATTTAAAATAAATTTCATTTTAATTAGATTGCACTCGCCACGATATAACTGCAATACTGTTGAAAGTGGCGTTAAACACCATAACCTTAACATTAACCTGTTCTCGCCCTGCTGACGCCATCAATCCTACAATCTCTCTCACTATTGTCGCAGCACTATAAGATAACATGATAAGTGGTATGAATAAGGACGAGAGAAAGAGGAATAACAATTTTTTTTCCGTTACGATTTCCACATATAAACGATGTTCTGTTCGTCTTTACCTCAAATTGTTTGTATGAGGGCTATCTTTTCGTTTGTTTGTGCATAGAGGTATCCAACACATATTGTGTTGTGTTTTTAATTTGTTTGTCTTCGTCTTGTATATATCCTATGTTGCCAGTTTCTCTGGATTGTTCATTTTGATTGCCCCTGCGGTATTATCCAACGTTTATTTACAAATATACAGATGTGCGGAATATGTGTCTATCATTATGCTTAGAACTCACCTCTCGATGATAGCCTAAGAAAAATTTCTGTTGTAATGGGCTGGCATATATTTTCAGGAAGTACAGCCATTCTTTGTTATAACCGATCTGGTTCATATGAATATCAACTGTTGGCACATTCTCATATCCGGTCTGAAGTCTTAGATCCTTATTAATAAAACAGTTAGATATAAAAAAAAAAAATATTCCACGAAACATAAGATTATGCAATATATGTTAAGTTATAGAAGATGAATATCATTTCTTTTTATTGTGCAAAATTTAAGACAAACTCTGTTAAATAACTTACAATGCCACTATAATAATGACTTTGCAGACAACAAAATAAAATATATCTTAAATCCGACTACTACCCAGCGAGTGAAGTTTGTAAGCTCCTTTATTAAACAGTTTGCAGAATTAATGTTTTTTAGGTTTATGGTGTTTAACGCCACTTTCAACAATATTTCAGTTATATCGTGCTGGTCAGTTTTATTGGTGGAGGAAACCGGAGTACCCAGAGAAAACCACCGACCTGCAGCAAGTCATTGACAAACTTTATCACATAATGTTGTATCGAGTACAAATCTCCACGAACGGGGTGATAGGCACTGATTGCATAGGTAGTCATAAATCCAACTACCATACGATCAAAACGGCCCCCAGAGAAAATTGGAGAATGAATATGAAGGATTAAGGTTATGTTAGAAGCAAACAAACTTAGCAAATGCCATTAATATAATTTATGTTGTGACCAATATTTCACATTCTGTATATCCGGTATATATCATCATTATTACCTGGATCATCATTATTTATTTCAATATAATAAGTTCGAGCCTCGTTCAAGTAAAACCAAATACTATAAAATTGGTATTTGTTGCTTCTCCGCTAAGCACCAGCATTAAGGAGAAATAACAAAGGCTGGTCGGCTCAGAATCAGAATAATGCGCCCGCGCCCGAGTGGAGCAACATGTCTATCTGCGGACTGTTGCTTCAGTGAGCTAGCAATATAAAAATCCAACTCAACGTGTTGGTCTAGAACAAAGCGGACCTCATCATCATCTCGCTGAAAATTAAATTGTTCTCGCCATAATATAGCTGAAAATTTGCTGAATTGACCTTAAACAACAATTACTCACTCACTCAATTTAAGAATTTCTTAATAACTTGGGTTTATTACAACCAATAATAAAATATTACCTCATTCTTACCACTCGACCATTTCCCATGATTCTCCATTTCTTCAATCATGTGATCACAAAATTTTTCACTTACTATTGGAAACCATGCAACATCATTACAAGGCTGAAAAGAATAAAATAATAGATCAAATGACAAACACATGTATTATTTTCATACTCCTGTAGTTTTTAAATGACTTTGGAATGTAAAGATAACACGGCTCATGTGGAATGTTTCTTTTATAGTGTTTAACACCACTTTCAACAATATTTCAGCTATTTCGTGGCGGTCAACATTATTGGTGGAGGAAACCAGATTACCCGGAGAAAATCACCGACCTGCCGTAAGTCACTGACAAACTTGATCATATAATGTAGTATCGAGTACACCTCCCCATGAACGGGGTTCGAACTCACAACTTTAGTGGTGATAGGCACTGATTGCACAGGTAGTTGTAAATCTAACTACAATACGTTCACGAGCACGACGGCAACTGAGTCTATATGAATTAGAACACATTGAATACTGTATATGACCAGTATGAATTAGAACACATTGAATACTGTAAATAACCAGTATGAATTAGAACACATTGAATACTGTATATGACCAGTATGAATTAGAACACATTGAATACTGTATATGACCAGTATGAATTAGAACACATTGAATACTGTATATGACCAGTATGAATTAGAACACATTGAATACTGTATATAACCAGTATGAATTAGAACACATTGAATACTGTATATGACCAGTATGAATTAAAACACATTGAATACTGTATAAAACCAGTATGAATTAGAACACATTGAATACTGTATATGACCAGTATGAATTAGAACACATTGAATACTGTATATGACCAGTATGAATTAGAACATATTGAATACTGTATATGACCAGTATGAATTAGAACACATTGAATACTGTATATGACCAGTATGAATTAGAACACATTGAATACTGTATATGACCAGTATGAATTAGAACACATTGAATACTGTATATGATCAGTATGAATTAGAACACATTGAATACTGTATATGACCAGTATGAATTAGAACACATTGAATACTGTATATGACCAGTATGAATTAGAACACATTGAATACTGTATATGATCAGTATGAATTAGAACACATTGAATACTGTATATGACCAGTGTATGGTCGTGTATGATTCTCAAATATGTAATGAATCCATACGATTTCCATGCATTTTATAGTTTGAGACTCACGTGATTGACATATAAATCTTATTCATAATGGTTCGCATACCTCACATAAAGCATGGTTTCCATGATTTTCGCTACATGAATTATTGAAAAGATAGGTGTGTGTAGATAATAAATAAACGTCAGAGAAAACGGAAGGGGCAATCAAAAATGGACAATCCAGAAAACTGGCAATATAGAGCACACAAGACGAAGACAAACAAAACAAAAACACAACATAATAAATAGATCATGGCTGGGATACTGGTATCTCCCTGTGTAACACAGGATAATTGACCAACGATACAGCCAACATCATAATAATATGAATATTCTATGTGGTGAAAAGATTTAAATAAGATTTTTGTAATGGAAACTTCATATGGATTATTCAAATTCGGTAACAATATCAATGCAGTTGTCGATCCAACCAAGGAAACAGTGTTATTTCCAGAGCGAACAAATGTTTCTTTCTTTTTGTGTGTGTGTGCATTTTGCTCCCCTTTCAGAAAACCAGGTATGTTTAGTCGTTTTTATGTGTACTCTTGTGTTTGCTTAAGTTGGTCATGTTCATTGTAATGTTTATCATCGTATACATATTATCTGATTTTCTATCGGTTTCTAGTGGTGTTGCTCCATCTTTAAGTTTTCTGTGTAGTCTTTTGAGGATTATTGTATTGTCTATTTTTCCTCAATTTACGGCTTCTAATTAGCCCTTTGGTATGTTATGTTTTTCGGTATTCCTCTAGAGTAACGGCGTAAATGGGATACCATGTACACCTAACTATAGTATAGCGGTGTAAATTATTAATGCAATTTTAAAGGTTGTATATTGACAAAACACATGAAATAATAATGTTACACAATCAGGAGGACAAAATATGATATAATTATATCAAGTTATATAACATATAAGTCAGCGATGCAACACAAAAGTGCATTGAACTTGTCATCATTCCGGTGGAAGTTCCTCCATCGAAATTCGGAAAGGTACGTCTGAAACAGGGCCCTGAACGTTCCAAATTGTCGACATAGTTTTCGTTTCACGCGAATCCACATATTTTCTATTTTGAGTGTGGATATCTGGATTGACAAAGTTGGCATCATGAATGACAGTTTCATGTGTGTAATTTACGACGTCCATTTGAAAATTGCGAATTTATGCCGCTACTCTATAGGATTACCTGTTTTTCTTATTGTATACGAATGCAAAGTATCCAAAGTCATAAAAGTTTTCCTGATGAAGGGTTGCACCATAAAAGAGGGAACAATCGGAATAATTGCTTTCTTGTATTACTTTGTAGATTTTTTTAATGGATTTCTCTTAAAAGGATAACAATTGAAATGCAGGAAGTTTAAATCAAAGTATTTATTCACCGTTTGTATTACTGCACCAGGTTCCAAACTACTTGAGTAATTTTCATGAATGTATCGCTTCTTCCAGCTCTGTAAATATATAAAAAGTTTCTATAATCACTGTTCGTTATATAACTGGAGATCAGACGACAACGATTCATACACTCAGAAATGTTTTCTTCTTTCTTGTTATCACGTATCTCATTTAAATTTGTTTCACAAAATGGTGCTTAACACCTGAATTTATTGAAGTTATGAATATTCATGTTCACTGATATCAATTTTCATCATACAATCTTTAAATGAAATTTAAACTTTCAACCAACAAATAGGAACAAAAACACGAACCGATAGATGATATCAGTATGCTTGATACAATTGAAATCCTGATTCTTACTGCTGTGTTAATTTCTCCTAACAAGGATAACTAACCACTGAAGATAAAACACATAATTCAATCCGTTTATCGTAATTACAATCCGGTCTTTTTCTTATTCATGACTTATCACCGGGTGTGTAACAATGGTAACAGGGTGGGTGTCACATGTGGAGCACGAGCTGCTTACCCTTCCGGAGCACCTAAGCTCACCACCTGTTTTTAGTGGAGCTTGATCTACAGTTTCTGTGTAATGTTTTATAGGTCGTTGTTTGTCCTTTTGGCCATTGTATTGTCTTGACTTCTTCGATTTACAGTTTCTGATTACCCTTTTGGTATCTTCAAACTTTTCTTAATATGGATTTTGGCCTCATGGTCATAAAACCTTAAAATTCGAAAATAACAAAAATTAGAATGTTGTATCAGCAAATGCAGTGTTCTCATTTGATAAATTTTATGACCTTCAAATAAATATAATCTAAGAATGTATATAATTGTTAATGATATTCTAAAGCTGTTTCTAGAAAATTGCTTTTAAATACAAAGTTATACTTACGTATGGGTTATCAAATATCTGCCATAGGTCGTTGTGTAAATGTGATGTTTGAACATTATCATAGTCAATCAGATATCCACGCTGTTTGGTGTTCGTAACGTACATAAAAATTCCCTGTTAAATGCAAAAAACAAAAGAAAAAGGGCATACATAATGCAATTCATTAGCAGTTAACATCAATAAATCAAATTCGCTTGAGTGAGCGATCACAATTTGATATTGTTAGTAGCAATCCGAAAAGAGGCAGTCACTGATATATGATTTTACAACAGGGCTGTCTAAAATGCTATTTATTTTCCCATAGTTTTCATGTTATTTTTTCCCCCGCCAAAAATGGCATGTACCTGCTATATCTAAAGGTGACTGCTTAAAGAAACATTTTTTGCCTGACCAGGCGGGCGAGAACGATTTAGGCTTTGAAAGCTAAATATTCATAAAGCGCTAGAATTAAAAGTAAAGATGTACCTTGGATATTTTATCCTACTGCGAAATATCATTATCAATAAATATTGATAATCTAGACAGAAATGATACCATATACAAAAACGTAGATATCTAAATTGGTGCACACGACACTTTTTCTGGAATAACCTTCATCAGGTATTCTCAGTCAAAAGATTGGAAAGCCAAATAAATTAAAAGTCTGTTAGTAAGTAAGTCAAATGACCTAAGCAGGATAGCCAACATGGCTATGTGATACCATCAAATGGAAATAAGGTCATACCTTTTCACGTAAAGTTTTCGGAAAGGACATCTCATAATTCAAATTCTCTCGCTCTGTGAATGCACCAAGTAACTGAGAAATAATGGATCCATTTATAAGATAGACACTGTTGATGTAAGGTACATTCCATAGGCCTCTGTAATAAATAATGATTAAGAAGGTATATGGATGTAAATAAACATGAGTGACTATCCTACTCTACTCTTGGACACAACATTAAGTAAAGGAACAGCTTGTAGTAACATATAATACGTATGTAAATAAACATGAGAGACTATCCTACTCTACTCTTGGACACAACATCAAGTAAAGGAACAGCTTGTAGTAACATATAATACGTATG
Source organism: Bathymodiolus septemdierum (assembly GCA_963383655.1). Lineage (NCBI taxonomy): Eukaryota > Metazoa > Mollusca > Bivalvia > Mytilida > Modiolidae > Bathymodiolus > Bathymodiolus septemdierum. The sequence continues at coordinate 57,789,143 of OY726528.1, forward strand.
TAAATAAACATGAGAGACTATCCTACTCTACTCTTGGACACAACATAAAGTAAAGGAACAGCTTGTAGTAACATATAATACGTATGTAAATAAACATGAGAGACTATCCTACTCTACTCTTGGACACAACATCAAGTAAAGGAACAGCTTGTAGTAACATATAATACGTATGTAAATAAACATGAGAGACTATCCTACTCTACTCTTGGACACAACATTAAGTAAAGGAACAGCTTGTAGTAACATATAATACGTATGTAAATAAACATGAGAGACTATCCTACTCTACTCTTGGACACAACATAAAGTAAAGGAACAGCTTGTAGTAACATATAATACGTATGTAAATAAACATGAGAGACTATCCTACTCTACTCTTGGACACAACATAAAGTAAAGGAACAGCTTGTAGTAACATATAATACGTATGTAAATAAACATGAGAGACTATCCTACTCTACTCTTGGACACAACATAAAGTAAAGGAACAGCTTGTAGTAACATATAATACGTATGTAAATAAACATGAGAGACTATCCTACTCTACTCTTGGACACAACATAAAGTAAAGGAACAGCTTGTAGTAACATATAATACGTATGTAAATAAACATGAGAGACTATCCTACTCTACTCTTGGACACAACATAAAGTAAAGGAACAGCTTGTAGTAACATATAATACGTATGTAAATAAACATGAGAGACTATCCTACTCTACTCTTGGACACAACATAAAGTAAAGGAACAGCTTGTAGTAACATATAATACGTATGTAAATAAACATGAGAGACTATCCTACTCTACTCTTGGACACAACATCAAGTAAAGGAACAGCTTGTAGTAACATATAATACGTATGTAAATAAACATGAGAGACTATCCTACTCTACTCTTGGACACAACATTAAGTAAAGGAACAGCTTGTAGTAACATATAATACGTATGTAAATAAACATGAGAGACTATCCTACTCTACTCTTGGACACAACATAAAGTAAAGGAACAGCTTGTAGTAACATATAATACGTATGTAAATAAACATGAGAGACTATCCTACTCTACTCTTGGACACAACATAAAGTAAAGGAACAGCTTGTAGTAACATATAATACGTATGTAAATAAACATGAGAGACTATCCTACTCTACTCTTGGACACAACATAAAGTAAAGGAACAGCTTGTAGTAACATATAATACGTATGTAAATAAACATGAGTGACTATCCTACATATTACACTTATAAAGGAAAGGATCAGCTCTTTTATCACTATTCTACATTTCACAATCGCAACAGGGTGTTCACTAATGAGCATAGCGCATTCCCTAAAATGAGTGAAACGACCTGTAGCATGCAGTGGAGCGATGTTCTTCAATTGTGTCCATAAAAGCCACATCTGAGTGTGATTAAGAATAAACATCAATATTTCCTATATTAATTAACTGGCCCATGAGTATTCTGAAAAGGGCAAATTAAAAACAAGAACAATCGAACCTCATGTTTTCTGAGTTTCTAATTCCCGTTTGATTTGTTTTGTAAGGGATCCATGTTTTTATATATGTTATTTATATTTATTTACGTATACTGGTGTCCAACACGATTACCATATCATATTTCCTTTAACAGTAACACAACGGGCGCAACTTATACTTCCGGCACACATGATTTCATCTGGGGATTTTAGTGGGGTTCGTGTTGTCCAATCTTGACTTTTATGTGCAATGTTTTGTGGACTATTCTTTTCGACTGTTTCACAGATATCATACATACACGAAATGTGCATCTCTGTATTTTTCATCAGTAGTGGTAACATGACGGGTACCACTAGTGGATCAGGAACTGCTTACCCTTTCGGAGCAGCTGCATTCACTCAAGGATTTTAGTAGTTTTTTTGTCCATGTTGCTCAATCTTTAGTTTTCAGTGAAGTGTTTGGTAGATTATTGTTTGGTCTTTCTTCCTTCGGCCATTGTATTGTCTGCCCTTCTTTCTTCGATTTACATCTTTTGGTATCTTCAATCTTTTCTTTTTACAGTATGTTTTTACTCACTTTCTTTTAAATTCAATGATATCTATATAATCCTCAGTTCTGGCATAGAAACCATTCATGTCCAGTCCACCCCAAAAGTTGGACCAATATTGTCCTTGTCTAGATAACAATGGTGCTATAACAGTTCTGTAGAATAAATCAAATGATACAAATCACAAAATACTAAACTAGGACTACCATTCCAGAGCACTCGTCATGAAATCTTATTTGTTTTCTGATGAATGGATTGTGACAAATTACAAAATTTTAAGTAGGATATCACAACCATTCCGGAGCACTTGCCCTGAATTCTTATCTGTTTTTCTGATGAATTGATTGTGACAAATTACAAAATTTCAAGTAGGATATCACTACCATTCCGGAGCACTTGCCCTGAATTCGTATCTGTTTTTCTGATGAATGGATTGTGACAAATTACAAAATTTTAAGTAGGATATCACAACCATTCCGGAGCACTTGCCCTGAATTCTTATCTGTTTTTCTGATGAATTGATTGTGACAAATTACAAAATTTCAAGTAGGATATCACTACCATTCCGGAGCACTTGCCCTGAATTCGTATCTGTTTTTCTGATGAATGGATTGTGACAAATTACAAAATTTTAAGTAGGATATCACTACCATTCCGGAGCACTTGCCCTGAATTCGTATCTGTTTTTCTGATGAATTGATTGTGACAAATTACAAAATCTTAAGTAGGATATCACTACCATTCCGGAGCACTTGCCCTGAATTCTAATTTGTTTTCTGATTAATGGATTGTGACAAATTGCAAAATACTGAAGTAGGATACCACTACCCTTCCGGAGCACTTGCCCTGAATTCTAATTTGTTTTCTGATTAATGGATTGTGACAAATTGCAAAATACTGAAGTAGGATACCACTACCCTTCCGGAGCACTTACCCTGAATTCTGGTTTATATATATATATATATATGGATTATTTGATGATAAGTGAAAACATATGGCCCAAATAAAAATAAATAACATAACTGTTCTTAATTTGAAAAGATTGATCTTGATTATACCTAAGGTCTCATCATATATTAATGATAATGACAATAGTGATAAATATTGTTTACATTCGTTTTGTCCGCCGCATGAGATCTAGATGAAAAGACTAAGAGATTCCATTTACCGGTTTAACCCCGCCACACATTTGTTCCTGTTCCAAGCTAGGAACTAGAATTTCTGTGGCTGTCATTTCTGTGTTTAGGAGTTTGAAGTTGACAGAGGTGTGGCTTGTGTTGTTGCAGTTTACTACATGTATATTGTTGACTATTAATATTGTACAATCTTAAATAAAAATGAACACAATTTATCTATTCTTAGGCTGATTAATATATATATATGAGTAATATGGCGGGTGTCTTATAAGAGGCAGGAACTGGTTACACTTCGCCAGTGCCCTATTTCACCTTGTTTTTGGTGGGGTTCGTGTTGCTCATATTTTTACTTGTTTATATTGTGTGTGGTTTTTTTTTGGTTTTTTTGTTGGTGTTGTTTTTGGTTTGTCTATGTTCCGTATCTTGTGCCCAATGTTTTTTTCTGGATTTTCAGGTGATTCTTGATTGCTCCTTCGATTTTCCTTCACATTTTTTAAAATGAAAATACAACAGAAAAGCTGTTATCAATAAATACAAAATTAACATTTGTAAGAATGAAGAACTAAACCAACGTTTTCTCCCGTTACCTATTGTGTTCTATTAGATCTTTCAGAGTCCTATTATCTGTAAGATGAACCTGACCTTCAACAGCAAATAAATATGGACATTTCATATCATGGCACATTTGTCTGCAAAATAAAAAAAAAAGTAATACAAGGGCAACGCAAAGCGCGGCATATCCCCACGCCTATGACCCGGTAACATTGACCTTTGACCTATGACCTTGAAAATCAATAGGGTTCCAGATTCTCTTAAGGACTAAGTAAGTACCAAGTTTGTTCAAAATCCATTGAAGGATGTTGATTCTAGAGTGTTCACAAGGATGTTACGGAAGGACGGACGGACGAATGGTAGTATTACTTTATCCCTTCGCAACTTCGTTGGCGAGGGGATAATAAAATATGTTAGAAATATACATGTACCTCGTTCCTGGAAGTTCGTATTTTATATTATATTTGTGTTGTTTGTTGCTTTATACTTTTGTACTTTTTATTTTCTTCTTCGATTTACAGATCCTGATTATACCTTTGGTATCTTTAAACTCTTCTTATAAACTATATTGTTTTTATTGGAGTGTCTGAACCAAGACATGAAAGTGAGGGGTTATGTATATGTGTGTTACACTATTTATTTAGCATCTTTCTACGATTTTGGCGTGTATTTTGAACTTTTCCGATTGTGTGGTACTTCTTTTTTTTCATTTTAGTATGTTTTTTGTTATTCCTTATTAAGATAGGGGCCGTCATTGTCGTGATCGTATGGTAGTTAGATTAACAACTACCTGTGCAATCAGTACCTATCACCACTAAAGTTCGAACCCTGTTCATGGCGAGGTGTATTTGATACAACATTATACATGTGATAAAGATTGTCAGTGACTTGTGACAGGACGGTGGTATTCACCATCAATAAAACTGACCACCACGACATAACTGAAATATTGCTAATAGTGGCGTTAAACACCATAAACCAACAAATCTTATTAAGATACTTACAGAGCCCAATGCCTTGCTTCTGTACCATTCATCTTGTCTTTAGACCCTAACACTACAGCAGAAGCATATTCACTCCCAACATTAGACATAAATAATTCAGCATCTGGTTCATGGTAATCCTAAAATATATGTTTGTCATATAATTAAAATGTTGTTCTAATCTTAAAACCAAGTAATTAAAGTTTAATTTAAATCCCTCAAAGTGTAGCAAAATGAGGTGCATGCAAAATTTTCTCTAACTTCTACTGAAATAAAATGTTGAATTATATTCTCCCTCACTTCGTTTATCCAAAATATAAAGTGGGGGCCTCCATGGCCGTGATCGTATGGTATCCTATGCAATCACTGTCTATCACCACTAAAGTTTTGAGTTTGAATCCCGCTCAATGCGACATGTACTCGATGCAACGTTTGTCAGTGACTTGCGGCAGGTCGCCGATTTTCTTCGAGTACTCCGGTTTCCTCCATTAATATAACAGACCGTCATTATATAACTGAAATATTGTTGAAAGTGGCGTTAACACCATAACCTTAGCCCTAATCATAATCATAATCATAATCATAATCATAATCATAGTCATAATCATAATCATAATCACAATCATAGTCATAATCATAATCATAATCATAGTCATAATCATAATCATAATCATAATCATAATCATAACCCCTAAATACCTACGCCTACCTGTGTTTTTAATAAACACCCACATCGAAACATTTTTTTAATTTTTGTTCAGATTTCGTACAATGACCATAAAAGAAATAAATAATCAGTAGTGTGCTATGAAAGTTGAACTTACATCAACGTAAATGAATAAATTAATTTTTGATTTTGGATAATCAAGTCCACCAACAAGTTCTAAAGCCTCTGTGATGAATGGCGTCGGCTGATCTATGAAGATTGATAACTGGACCTCTGGATATTCCTTTTCCTGAAAAAAATCTTTTTATTTTTATTCGCTGTACTGTTGGACATCTTTGTAGTTTCTATCAAAAATCGTTCATTCATTTGACTTTCCAATCTTTTGACTTTGTATGTACCTGATGAAGTTTATTCCAGAAACGTGTCATGCTCGCTAAATTAAATATCTACGTTGTTATTTCCCATATGATTCTATATTAAAAATCAATATGTGGCAGCCATCTTTGATTTTCCGATCCACATAAAAATGCCATTTTTGTAAGGGACAATTCAAGCATAGCTTGCGTTCAATAATGATTGTGTTTATCAGAAAGATGCTTTATTTTATTCTTTCATAGCATCCTATGTTAAAACCAAGACCTGTGGTGGCGGTCATCTTGTATATCGGATTCACAAAAATATCGCTTTTGTGAGCAACCATGTAATGACCATTTATGTACATTTTGGGTTCAATCATGCTTGTAGTTTCTATTAAAAGCTGTTCATTCATTCCCTATGTAAAAAAATCAATTTGTGCTGGCGGCCGTCTTGATTAACCAAACAACCCCAAAGAAACAACAGTTTTGAAGTATTTAACAAGGATAAAATCCAAATTTGGTTTTCATCTGGTTAAACAGTTGTTTGAAATATTACTCAACCAGAAACTTATATTGCTCTGGAAGAAATGTGTGCTTATCAAGTGACACCAAAAATCAAAAATCAAATCAAATCAATTCTCTTCTGAAGATTGAAATATGAACAAAAGACGGACGGATGACAGATGACGAACACAATGTGATGGCAATACCGGTAGGTTAACTGACCAAAAAAGAAACCAATAAACTACCTATTTACCTTTAATTTACTAAGATTTATCCTGTTTATACCACAAGATAAACATCCCTTGCTAGAGGTCCACGAACCAATTAGATAATCAGCAAGTCGGATAAAATTCGCCTGTAAATTAAAAATATGTTTTTTTTTAAATTAGCTTCATTCAATGAGAGATAGGGGGGTATATAACGTATCCTTTATGTATATTTTTATCTCGTCTAGTTCCGTTGTGTTAAAATGAAGCAACAGGTTTGACATATAAATATCATTTTCAAAAATAAATGGTTTAAACTTTGATATAACCAGTGCCGGATTTACCTATAGGCTTGGCAGGCTAAAGCCTAGGATCTCAAAATATAGGAGGCCTCCGGCCAAGGTGTATACTATTTTTGACACTATCACTGGACTTTCATGCATATATTGCCATAATACACTGTACTCTCGAAAACAAAAAGCCTTCGGTAATTTCCTTTGCACAGTTGCACTCCATTTCAGAATATTGCAGAATTTTAAGCACCCGTCATCATTCTCGCCTTTATTCACATTAATTAAACACTTCCATTTTCCTCTAGTCGTGCGTGCGGGAGATTGGGAGGGCCCTAGCGAAATAACCTAGCCTGCCTAGGCACTCTCTTTGAACATGTAAATCCGGTACTGGTTATAACTTTAACAGTAAACATAATTCGAACTTATTACAAGGGAATTTATCATAGTAGATGTGCATGTACTTATATGAAGATCAAAGATTCTATATGAATAAAATATTACATTTCTACAAATTAAAACCCTTAAGCATGTGTTTATTTATTGGCAGTCGGTATTTATTTATTATCTATTTTTAAGTTGTTTCTGTTGTACTGTGATTATCATATTTCGTAGTGGAAGAAGATGAAGTAACCGAACCACAATCGGCAAACATCGGGTGCATACGCTGCCCTCTTTTGATGGAGGTACGGAATCAGCCGAAGTTCGAAGAAATGAAACTGCATCTCATTCGTGAAGGGTAAAAAATGTTTGATGACCTTTAGGCTACTACGCCATTTCTACCATATACATACCGGTACATTATTCTTTTTTGGGCACGTAGAATATGTACAATGCCCACTGTATTAGTGTTGTCATTATATTGAAAATACTGCCGACATCAATAAGTGGAAAAATCTTAGTTATATTGGTATATCATGTATTGTATAATTAGTTTTTGTATTTCATAACATTGACAATAAAAGCTAAATAAATAATGAATGGTTTCCAGGTCTGATAGTACAGTGAAGCCTGTCTAAACCGAACCCTGAATAAACTGGAATCCTGTATAAACCGTCCTTTTAATAAAGTCCCAATGTAGGAAATCTTTGTTAATTTAACCTGTATAACCAAACACCTGTCTATGACGAACACAAAAGTTGGTCCGAGAAGGTTCGGTTTAGACAGACTTCACTGTATATATAAAAATAAACTTACCTCTGTACTTTCAGACTAGAAAATACAAATAAAATAAATTATAATGCAGTTCAAATTTGTCATTAATCGTATATTGCAGATTTCTTTTTTCATCGTTGTCATTTTCAAGTTTGTCTGTTTTATGTATTTAATTTTTATTTTCAACCACTAGATACTATATTTCAATAACATGTATTGCTTCTTTAATTATGCTGACGCTGACAGACCATGTGAGAAAAATAAATTATGCAAAATATTTGAGAGCAGGACAGCAAAGTTAGTTCGTAACGTTGACGTAAAATAGCAATGCAAAGGCACATTCTGGATATAAAAGACAACAGTAACACACAAAGGTAAATACTAAAACCAGGGGATTCAAAGTGGTTTGGTTTCTGTGCTGTTTATATCGCTCTCACCCGGAGGAACGACACGATCGTCTTGCAATTCATGTCTTTAGGGATAAGCCCTTCGAACTAGCATAACCAGCAACTTTTTATTGCAATGCCTGAACCAAGCCAGTAAAATATTGAGAGATAATGTATATGTGTGTTAGGTGTATCGATTTTGTTCCTAGTTTCAACGATTTTTCAATAGGACGTTGGACATGTTCCAACAGTGTGGTATGTTTGTTTTCATCAACATCTTTTAACCAATCAGACTTTATCATAGCTGCAGATCTTACCTTGATTGGACTACTTCCGTATATAACTATTGGATTTGTTGTCGTTTGACTGTTATATATATAGTTGCGGTCTCTAGATTTCAGTTCAGCTGTATCTGTAAACATATGTTTTATTGACTTCAAACTTCATAATACCACATCTGTAGTGTAATGGTTATCGTGCTCGAGTGCAGTAGATCGTGGGTTCAAACACAAGACTATAATATTTGTATTTGTTGTTTCTTCGCTAAGCACGCAGCAATAAGGAGAAAGAGCAAAGATTGGTTTGCTTGGAATCATGATAATGTTACTGAGTGGAGCGACATGTCTATCCGATGACTGTTGTTTCAGTGAGCTAGCACTATAAAAATCCAACTAAGCATGTTGGTCTAGTACAAAGCGGACCTCACCATCATCTCATTGAAAATTAACTAGTTTTCGCCATGACATAGAAGAAATATTGCTGAGTTGGTTGTTTAGGACAACAATCACCCACTCTTCAATCTTATGCATGTTTGTGACAACTAAGCAAATAATTAAAAACATAACATGTATATACAATAAATACATTACTAATCTAAGCAATCTAATTACAATATATTACTAATCTAAGCAATCTAATTACAATATATTACTAATCTAAGCAATCTAATTACAATATATTACTAATCTAAGCAATCTAATTACAATACATTACTAATCTAAGCAATCTGATTACAATACATGACTAATCTAAGTAATCTAATTACAATACATTACTAATCTAAGCAATCTAATTACAATACATTACTAATCTAAGCAATCTAATTACAATACATTACTAATCTAAGAAATCTAATTACAATACATTACTAATCTAAGAAATCTAATTACAATACATTACTAATCTAAGTAATCTAATTACAATACATTATTAATCTAAGCAATCTGATTACAATACATTACTAATCTAAGCAATCTAATTACAATACATTACTAATCTAAGTAATCTAATTACAATACATTACTAATCTAAGCAATCTAATTACAATACATTACTAATCTAAGCAATCTAATTACAATACATTACTAATCTAAGAAATCTAATTACAATACATTACTAATCTAAGAAATCTAATTACAATACATTACTAATCTAAGTAATCTAATTACAATACATTACTAATCTAAGCAATCTAATTACAATACATTACTAATCTAAGCAATCTAATTACAATACATTACTAATCTAAGCAATCTAATTACAATACATGACTAATCTAAGTAATCTAATTACAATACATTACTAATTTAAGCAATCTGATTACAATACATTACTAATCTAAGCAATCTAATTACAATACATTACTAATCTAAGAAATCTAATTACAATACATTACTAATCTAAGCAATCTAATTACAATATATTACTAATCTAAGCAATCTAATTACAATACATTACTAATTTAAGCAATCTGATTACAATACATTACTAATCTAAGTAATCTAATTACAATACATTACTAATCTAAGCAATCTGATTACAATACATTACTAATCTAAGCAATCTAATTACAATACATTACTAATCTAAGTAATCTAATTACAATACATTACTAATCTAAGCAATCTAATTACAATACATTACTAATCTAAGCAATCTAATTACAATACATTACTAATCTAAGAAATCTAATTACAATACATTACTAATCTAAGAAATCTAATTACAATACATTACTAATCTAAGTAATCTAATTACAATACATTACTAATCTAAGCAATCTAATTACAATACATTACTAATCTAAGCAATCTAATTACAATACATTACTAATCTAAGCAATCTAATTACAATACATTACTAATCTAAGCAATCTAATTACAATACATGACTAATCTAAGTAATCTAATTACAATACATTACTAATTTAAGCAATCTGATTACAATACATTACTAATCTAAGCAATCTAATTACAATACATTACTAATCTAAGAAATCTAATTACAATACATTACTAATCTAAGCAATCTAATTACAATACATTACTAATCTAAGCAATCTAATTACAATACATGACTAATCTAAGCAATCTGATTACAATACATTACTAATCTAAGCAATCTAAGTACAATACATGACTAATCTAAGCAATCTAAATACAATACATTACTAATCTAAGTAATCTGATTACAATACATTACTAATCTAAGCAATCTAATTACAATACATTACTAATCTAAGCAATCTGATTACAATACATGACTAATCTAAGCAATCTAATTACAATACATTACTAATCTAAGTAATCTGATTACCATACATTACTAATCTAATTAAGCAATCTAATTACAATACATGACTAATTTAAGCAATCTAATTACAATACATTACTAATCTAAGCAATCTAATTACAATACATTACTAATCTAAGCAATCTGATTACAATACATTACTAATTTAAGCAATCTGATTACAATACATTACTAATCTAAGCAATCTAATTACAATACATTACTAATCTAAGCAATCTAATTACAATACATTACTAATCTAAGCAATCTGATTACAATACATTACTAATCTAAGCAATCTGATTACAATACATGACTAATCTAAGCAATCTAATTACAATACATTACTAATCTAAGCAATCTAATTACAATACATTACTAATCTAAGCAATCTAATTACAATACATTACTAATCTAAGCAATCTAATTACAATACATTACTAATCTAAGCAATCTAATTACAATACATTACTAATCTAAGCAATCTAATTACAATACATTACTAATCTAAGCAATCTAATTACAATACATTACTAATTTAAGCAATCTGATTACAATTATTACTAATCTAAGCAATCTAATTACAATACATTACTAATCTAAGTAATCTAATTACAATACATTACTAATTTAAGCAATCTAATTACAATACATTACTAATTTAAGCAATCTGATTACAATACATTACTAATCTAAGCAATCTAATTACAATACATTACTAATCTAAGTAATCTAATTACAATACATTACTAATTTAAGCAATCTGATTACAATACATTACTAATCTAAGCAATCTAATTACAATACATTACTAATCTAAGCAATCTAATTACAATACATTACTAATCTAAGCAATCTAATTACAATACATTACTAATCTAAGCAATCTAATTACAATACATTACTAATTTAAGCAATCTGATTACAATACATTACTAATCTAAGCAATCTAATTACAATACATTACTAATCTAAGCAATCTAATTACAATACATTACTAATCTAAGCAATCTAATTACAATACATTACTAATCTAAGCAATCTAATTACAATACATTACTAATTTAAGCAATCTGATTACAATACATTACTAATCTAAGCAATCTAATTACAATACATTACTAATTTAAGCAATGTGATTACAATACATTACTAATCTAAGCAATCTAATTACAATACATTACTAATCTAAGCAATCTAATTACAATACATTACTAATCTAAGCAATCTAATTACAATACATTACTAATTTAAGCAATCTGATTACAATACATTACTAATCTAAGCAATCTAATTACAATACATTACTAATCTAAGTAATCTAATTACAATACATTACTAATCTAAGCAATCTAATTACAATACATTACTAATCTAAGCAATCTAATTACAATACATGACTAATCTAAGCAATCTAATTACAATACATTACTAATCTAAGCAATCTAATTACAATATATACTGATGTTGGGTCATGTCAAGTAAGAAGAATTTAAAGATACTAAATGGGTAATCAGAATCCGCAACTGTTCTAACAGTGTGGCATTGTTTGTTTTTCTTTTGATTAAAAACGTTATTTGGGCTTGATCTTGAATTGGAAAAAGAAAAGTTGAAGATACCAAAGGTTTAATCGGAGTCGTAAATTGAAGAACGACAGACAACACAACGACCAAAAGAAATAGGACAAAAGAAATAGGACAAAAGGATAAACAACGATCTACAATACACTACATAGAAAACTAGACATCGAGCAACACGAACCTCACTAAAAACCGGGGTGAACTCAGGTGCTCCAGGAGGGCAAGGAGTTCCTGCTCCATATGTGGCACCCGCTTTGTTACTCTTCATACAAATCCGGTGACAAGTCAGGACCCGAACCGGATGTTGATAACGACAAACGGAACATATATAATATTTGGTCATTTATGACACAGATACTCCAACGGTTCGGCAAGTCATGGTGGCGCCAGACCGTCCAACTTTCGAAGTAATGACTTCAAAGTAACGACTAGGAACCCTTGATTCAGTAGCTTTCTTGTTAGCAGCAACCCTCTATCAAGCAAATCATTATAAGAACCACAAGCTGTGGAATATTGACCAACGATTAAAATGTCTTTGATATCAACCGTTTGCAAAGATGTGATAGATGTCACCATGGAACAACCTTATCTTCATTAACTTGGTTTTCACTATCACTGGTCGATACCTCTGCTGGTTGACTATTAGTTCCACGAGAGCATAATCCTCCCAGTAGTCAGTGATTCGGTAATGACATGGTTTATTAAATATATTTATCACTGAAATTCTAAGTTCCTAAATAATTTAATTATTATTACAATTAATGTTCCTGAAACGCATCGTGTGCAATAAATTATATACAATTACATGTATCTACGTTTTCGTTTCTAGTATACACCCACTTTATACATAGAAACTTGTCAGTTTGCAGACGACACTTGCATTTCTTGTTTATGTGACCTGGATTAAAAAGAAAACTGTCAAATATAGCTTACTAAATTATCATCTTCAAAGACATCTTAAGATATCAATGAAGATATGATTTTATGATTCCCATTCAACTTGAAAAAACCAGGAGACGTTCGAAGATTCAACAATCTTGAATGGAGCTCAGGTGAAGCAAAAGGGTTAACATTTCTGCTCCTTTAAAGGCACTCGTTGCGAAGTCATAAATTACATACTCACCTTTACCGTCATATAAATTCTGGAATATTGCAGATTTTGAGTCCACACTTATGCTCCATTTTGTCTGGAAGAAAATTAAACATGTACGACTTTATTCAAATAATTAAAATAATATACAAATTTCAAATAATTAAAATAATATACAAATGACTGTTAAACTTTTGTCAAGAGTACATACTAAACCATGGATAAATGAAAATGTTTTAATATCGGAATCCATATGTGATATAAATAATGTAATTATTAAACAACAAAATATTTCAATAATTCAATTTAAATGTTTTCTACGGATCGAGCCGATTAGGTGACATGCAAAGCTTTTTTCATTCCGGTTTTTTTCCAAAATGCTGTTTCGTTTGTTTTTTTTTTGTGTTTTTTTTCGAAATGCTATTTTTCTTCAATTCATTTTATCGAAATACTACTTCATAAAAACGAAATAATATAATAACAACAAGTTTTACATGTAACCAAAACGGGCTAAATAGTTTTCAGATGTTTTGATTTGTTCCCACAAAAGAAAAAATCAGTCCAATATTATTTTGCCTAAAAGTTCAAATGTCGACATACCCTTAGCTCTTTATTAACAAATATCTCTGTAAAATATAACTGGTCACTTTCCATGTCATTGATTGGTCGGTGATTTATCATGGCAACAATATCTTTAGCATAGCCAATGAAAGCTGAAATACAATTTTGCTTGTGGGTTACAGTATGCTGGTCTATCTTAATTCACAATTAAAGCATTATCTTTAGCTTAGTCAATGAAAGGAGGTGAAACACAACTTGTGATTCAATGTATTTGACGTTGCACTGATTGGTTTATTAAATTTCCATTATTCCATAAATTAAAGCAATGCCTTCAGCATAGCCAATGAAAGCTGAAATACATTTTTGTTTGTGGATTAATGTATTTTACGTTGCACCGAGTGGTCCATTATATTACCAATTAAAGCAATGTCTTTTAGCATATAGCTAATGAAAGCTAAATTGCAGATTGGTTTATGAATTTGTGTGTTTTATTTTCCACTGATGTGTTCATTAAATGTTCATTGGTTTGAAGTCTGATTTGGTTGTTCGCTTTGTTGATATTGTTTTTGATTTGTTTTTTGCCATGACTGCTTAAGAAGAGGTTTAAGATACCAAAGGGGTAATCAGAATCCCTAATTCGAAAAAGGACAGACAACACAATGGCCAAAAAGGACAAAGGGACAGACAACGATCCCATAAAACACTACACAGAAAACTAAAGATCCGGCAACACGAACCCCACTAATAACCGGGGGTGAACTCAGGTGCTGCGGTAGGGTAAACAGTTCCTGATCCACTAATTTCTTTCCGTGATATTGTCTATTAGTGTGAATCTTTATTACATTCAATACAGTCTTTTACCTTAAAGTCCTATTTGTTGTATTAAAATGTATCAGATTTTGGTCCACAAAACGAGTTTAACCCTGCCTATTATTATTGAAGTGCCTGTACTAAACCAGGACAGAGAACGGTAATGTATATGTGGTGTTGGTGTTGATTTTGCCTCCGTTTCTGTGATTTTTCTATTGGTTTTTGGAAAGGTTACGACAGTGTGATATTTTGTTTTCATGTTAACATAGACTATTGCACAGTTTAAGGTGGTACCCAGGGGCGGATCCAGGGGAGGAGGCGCACCCGACGCCCCCCCCCCCCCCCCCCCTCCCCTAAAAATGAAAAAATATGATTTTTTGGCGTAAAATCGTGATTTTTCACACGAAATACCCCAAAAATGTTCGCGCCTCCCTCCGCTCGGTGCAATTTTTTTAATTGCGCCCCCCCCCCCACCCCTAACTTGAAATCCTGGATCCGCCCCTGGTACCCATACACTTCAGGTAAAATTTGATCTGCTCGTTTAATTTTCTTAATTTTTTGGCAGTGTGTTTGAATATATCCAACAAATTCCAACCAACAGACTCAGAGCTATAAATTCACTAGCCACATAGCAGCTTTTCTCTCTGTGGTTTTGATCACCGAGATGCTTGAAATCTGCATACAAACATCGTATAATCAAAACGTTCAACTGATTTTAAAGAGTTATCTCACTGTAGTGTATGATACCCCCTTAACTAACCTCCAGCGTTCAGGAATCTACTCTCCAGGGGCCCAACAGTTGGATATAGCAACTGAAAATAAATAAAATGCATTGTACTAGAAAACAATAAGTTTATACCACCAAACCTGTTTTAGCGACTACCTCTATTATACACAGGGGCTAGGTGCGTCCGAATATTTGTTTACTATATACTAATTACTATATGTATTGTAAAGTAAAAAAGATTTCGGACGCACCCAGCCCCTGTGCTAATATGCAGTAACGTATTTACTTAATATTATTTCCCTTCACGGTGCATTTCATATTAGTTAACTTATATTTAGCGATCACCTCTATTATTGCAGTAACTTGTATTATGTGACCTTAATTCAATTTTAATTTCCCTTCCGAGTGCTACTCATATTACAATGTAGTCAAACCTGTATTCGACAACTACATTGCTGGGGCGGATCCAGGGGGAGAGGCACCCGGCGCCCCCCCCCCCCCCCCCCCCCCAAAAAAAATTGGAAAAAATATGATTTCTTGGCGTAAAATCGTGATTTTTCACACGAAATACCCCAAACATTTTCGCGCCTCCCTCCGCTCGGCGTAATTTTTTTAAGTGCATCCCCCCCCCCCTCAACTTGAAATCCTGCATCCGCCCCTGTATTGTACCTGTCTAATGTGACCATGTTTCAATGTTCCTTTGGAAGATCACATAAGACAGGTCTGGCTGTACTTAAGATTTATAAAATCTTCCAACCAATGAATTGCTTCTTCCATATAATAAAATAAAATAAACAACATCACAACCTGCATACGAACACTGCTAACGCGGAGCAACAACATTTGAAGGACGTCAAAGGTTAGTACTTATTTTTTTTCATAACAGAAACAATCAACATCCATTTTATTTATAGATTAATTGACTTTCAAATATTTTGGCTTTGAGTGTACTTGATAAAGATGATTCCCGTCGTGTGCTCTAAATTAGATATCTACGTTTTTATCATTGTACACTCCAGATATAATAAAGTACATTACTCATGTATTAACTAACGGGTATACAACTTGTGAAATCAGGAGTTGCATCCATACTCGAAAACCAACCAATAAAAACATCGTATTCCATATATAGGGTGCCGTCGTGATCGTGTGGTAGATGGATTTACAACTATTTTCGCAATTAGTGTCTATCACCAATAAAGTTGTGAGTTCGAATCCCGCTCATTGCCATGTGTACTCGATACAATATTATGTGGTTAAGTCTGTCATTGACATGCGTCAGGTCTGTAGTTTTCTCCGATATCCTCCAACAATAAAACTGACCCCCACGATATAACTGAAATATTGTAAAAGTGGCTTAAACACCATAACCCTAACACTAATCCATGTACATAGTGTTTTGATTGGATAATTTTGACATACGGGTAAAAACGTTCGTTATCGGGTATTTTATGACTGGTAACTCCTGGCAACGATGTGTGTGGAATATGATCTAATTTATACTCCATTTAATTCCAAGAACTGAAAACATTTTGTTTTCCATATAATAGTAAGAAAAAAAAACTATATGAATTAATTAATCACATAATAATTTGCATAAAATGACACTACCTTCAAAGTATTATCTGGCCAACAAATATGGTCAGCAGAAAATACAATACGAGCTTGAAAACTTTTAAATCTCTTCAAAATTTCTTTTGGTCTGTCAAGGAAAACACTATCAGGGCTGAAAATATAATTTAATACCCACGTTAGTATAGAATGAAATCGATTTTGGTCGTATGTAGTCTCATTACCTGTTTGCTTCATCAAGCATGACAGTTTTCTGAATGGATTATTTCTATTTGATTTCGTAGCAACGTACACATATCCAAAAGGGGACTCCGTTGCTGTAATTTGTATGGTATTTGAATTTAAATCTAACTCTGCAATCACATATGTGCCTAACACCACATGGTGCTGATCGTAAGATAGTTGAATTTCCAATTACCTGTGCAATTAGTGTCTATCACCACTAACGTTGTGAGTTTGAATCCCGCCCTGGTGAGGTGTACTCGATATAACATTATATGATAAAGTTTGTCAGTGACTTGCGACAGGTCAATGGTTTTCTCTGAGTACTTTGGTTTCCTCCGCCAATAAAACTGACCGCCACGATATAACTGAAAAGTTATTGAAAGTGGCGTCAAACACCATAACCCCTATTAAAGTTATGATTTTGATTCCCACCTATGGTGAGATGTACTCGATACAACTATATGTTAATCGTGTTCAACTCGATCCACGTGTAATTTCACGTAATCAAGACAATTAATAAGGTTATATGTCTGTAAACACATCTATGACTACTTATGTCATGGAATTCCCCCTACCCACCACTGGTTTTTACATATTTATTTTTGTTTTTAATTTTTTTATTATGCTATCTCTTTGTCCTTTATGTATCGTGTACGTGTCCATATCCATGCAATCATATGGTAACAGCAGCTTACATGTGTCGATCCTCTATACTTGGCGGCACATGTCAGCAGCTGTTACCATAAGGTTGTATGGATATAGACATGTGCACGTAAAACAATGAAAAAAGAGATGAAATAATAAAGACTTAAAATATATATATATATATATGTATGTAAACTCAACGGTAGAAAAAAGTGGCGGATAGGAAGAATTCCATCACACAATCGCCGATGATTTTTGAAATCATGTATTCCCCTTCCCTACCTCTCCCCTATTTGAACAAGTAACTTTACACTAAAATTATTTGTTATTTGTTAGTTCAATTTTATTTACTATCCGCACGTTTTAGGTGATATTTATACCACGGTCTTCCATGTTAAACTGTTAAACAATTGTACACGAAAAACAGTGGTACAAATGATTGCAACATGAAGCCATGCAATATCACATCTAGGTCGTTGATTATTGCACGGGTTTCTTGAGAGTAATAAAACTACAGTCCAGATTTAGAGTGTGTAATATCTCGTATCTGCCTGTATTATTTCATAGTTCTTAGCTGGTGCTTACATTCTAGTATATAAATCATAAAAAATCAAAGGAAAAGAATGCATTCGTGTTACAATTTAGCTTTAAGGTATAGGCATCCTAGAATGTACTATATATATGACATAATTGTCATTACCTGTCTGTATATAAAATGACAAGATCATCTCTCAGTTCATATTCTCCTAAGTTTTCCTTCAGAACGTTCACTGTATGTCCCCCCTCTGTGTACAAAGTATCTTCCTCTTCTCTCCATGGCTGTCTTATTCCAAATACCTCAGAAAAAAATAATTACATATGTACTGTCACATATTTTATTTCATTTATTTCTAATAGCTTTACTAAGGAACCGACCAATTAACTTGCAGAGAGGGTTTATGGTTTTTTGCTTCGTTCAGAAATTTTTTTTCGGACAACACGAGAGTTAGAATAAATTTGACATTAGGTTATATGACAAAAACTCTGAATCAGATTATTTTTTTTTCCTCCACCAAAATCAGAATATTTTTTTCAGCAACATTGGGAATCAGAATATTTTTTTAGAAAAAAACCATAACCCCCCCTGGAAGTTAAATGGTCCGTCCCTAATAACTTAGATTGTGTTTGTGACTGTCTCAAACAAGGATCTGGATTAACCATCATCATATGTCGTGATCTTTTTGTGTGTTCAGTGAGTTAAGGTGGGAAGGTGATTGTTTCATCTTTTTGTGTGTTCAGTGAGTTAAGGTGGAAGGTGATTGTTTCATTTTATTGATACTGGTGGAATTGTTGACCTTCACTGTTTGAACTTTCTTTTCAAAATTAGCTTAATTTAATAAATTTATTTATTTATTTGTATCTTACCTTATAATTTATTCTATGTGTCTGCGCAGAATATTCATATCGTCGGAGACTGTCTGTTTCCCGAGCAGCAATGACAACAGCTAACAGCTCTGAAATTTTATTTTTTGTTGTAAATCAGTAACAATGGAAGAAATTATGAACCCATTTAAAACACTGACAGTTTCATATTGCCCTCCTGGGCAGATGGCATTTTTGCTAGCCTAGAGTAACAAGTATTACTTTATTTTGGTAGTTCCCTGACAGTTTAAAATTACAGTACTTGGCAGACGACATTTTTGCAAGCATATAGTAACTGGTGTTACTGATTTTGGTAATTCACAATATATCTCGTATTCCCTATGTATTTCATATAAAACTACAATTTTTCAGAAGCTTATCCTGAAGTCAATTCACACCGGATTTCTATAATTTTTATATCAATAAAACAGAATTTTATGTAGTTTTACTGTATAATTTCAAAATAATTTTCTATGATAAACATTTTGAGAATATACAAGCTAAACACACACTTGAATTAATTTCTCTCGAAATACAATGCTTTGATAGGACCTTTGTAGACAAATTATTTAAGTCTGTGTTTAATTCATAGCGATTTGAAAAACATGCTTCCAAAAGGTATTTCAAAATTACTACTATAGACTACATATCTTTCTGCTTTCCTTGATAAAATAATGATTAAAATCGGACGTGAATTGATTTCAAGATAATATTTTGAAAAACTGTAGTTTTATATGAAATATATAGGGTAAATTGGAAGCGTGCGAATACTTTTGTCCGTTGTGTGTACATGCACCTAGTCTCACTGCTATTCTATAAATAACCTAGTCTAACTGCTATACTATAAATAACCTAGTCTAACTGCTATACTATAAATAACCTAGTCTAACTGCTATACTATAAATAACCTAGTCTAACTGCTATACTATAAATAACCTAGTCTAACTGCTATGCTATAAATAACCTAGTCTAACTGCTATACTATAAATAACCTAGTCTCACTGCTATGCTATAAATAACCTAGTTTCACTGCTATGCTATAAATAACCTAGTCTCACTGCTATGCTATAAATACAAACTAAAATAATTCCACCTAAGAATGTCAATTTAGAAAATGCATCTCTAAGAATTGGTTTGTTCTGCCTTTATAAAACATATCAATGCACATGCATGATGCAAGGAAAACAAACATTCAGTTCTCTCGATTTCTGATAATTCTGAAAACACGTGGGTTTGTCTCTGATATTCTGAACAACAATCGATAGTAGAGACACATGAACAAGAACTGTCATTCAGAAGACAAGAAATTATTTATATCATAAATCATCACATGATACATGGTATGTCTTAGGGGTATCGATTTTGCCCCTCTACGGTTTCTCGATTGGATTTTAGAACTGTTGCAACAGTGTGGTATTTTTAGAACTGTTGCAACAGTGTGGTATTTTTTGCTTTTCATTTCTATATGACTCAATTTAAATACTATTCATATTTATTAGGTGGTAGTATTAAACCTTGCTTAATATGAAAAGCTTGAAGATACCAAAGAGGCAATCAGAAGACAGGAATCGAAGAAAAACAGACAATACAATGGTCAAAAGATACCAAATAGGCATTCAGAAGACAGGAATCGAAGAAAGACAGACAATACAATGGCCAAAAGATACCAAAGAGACAATCAGAAGACAGGAATCGAAGAAAGACAGACAATACAATGGCCAAAAGATACCAAATAGGCATTCAGAAGACAGGAATCGAAGAAAGACAGACAATACAATGGCCAAAAGATACCAAAGAGACAATCAGAAGACAGGAATCGAAGAAAGACAGACAATACAATGGCCAAAAGATACCAAAGAGGCAATCAGAAGACAGGAATCAAAGAAAGACATACAATACAATGGCCAAAAGATACCAAAGAGGCAATCAGAAGACAGGAATCAAAGAAAGACATACAATACAATGGCCAAAAGATACCAAAGAGGCAATCAGAAGACAGGAATCGAAGAAAAACAGACAATACAATGGCCAAAAGATATCAAAGAGGCAATCAGAAGACATGAATCGAAGAAAGACAGACAATACAATGGCCAAAAGATACCAAAGAGGCAATCAGAAGACAGGAATCGAAGAAAGACATACAATACAATGGCCAAAAGATACCAAAGAGGCAATCAGAAGACAGGAATCGAAGAAAGACAGACAATACAACGGCCAAAAGATACCAAAGAGGCAATCAGAAGACAGGAATCGAAGAAAGACAGACAATACAACGGCCACATGATACCAGAGAGGCAATCAGAAGACAGGAATCGAAGAAAGACATACAATACAATGGCCAAAAGATACCAAAGAGTCAATCAGAAGACAGGAATCGAAGAAAGACAGACAATACAATGGTCAAAAGATACCAAAGAGGCAATCAGAAGACAGTAATCGAAGAAAGACATACAATACAATGGCCAAAAGATACCAAAGAGGCAATCAGAAGACAGGAATCGAAGAAAGACATACAATGCAATGGTCAAAAGATACCAAAGAGGCAATCAGAAGACAGGAATCGAAGAAAGACATACAATACAATGGCCAAAAGATACCAAAGAGGCAATCAGAAGACAGGAATCAAAGAAAGACATACAATACAATGGCCAAAAGATACCAAAGAGGCAATCAGAAGATAGGAATCGAAGAAAAACAGACAATACAATGGCCAAAAGATATCAAAGAGGCAATCAGAAGACATGAATCGAAGAAAGACAGACAATACAATGGCCAAAAGATACCAAAGAGGCAATCAGAAGACAGGAATCGAAGAAAGACATACAATACAACGGCCAAAAGATACCAAAGAGGCAATCAGAAGACAGGAATCGAAGAAAGACAGACAATACAACGGCCAAAAGATACCAAAGAGGCAATCAGAAGACAGGAATCGAAGAAAGACAGACAATACAACGGCCAAAAGATACCAAAGAGGCAATCAGAAGACAGGAATCGAAGAAAGACATACAATACAATGGCCAAAAGATACCAAAGAGGCAATCAGAAGACAGTAATCGAAGAACGACAGACAATACAATGGCCAAAAAATACCAAAGAGGCAATCAGAAGACAGGAATCGAAGAAAGACATACAATACAATGGCCAAAAGATACCAAAGAGGCAATCAGAAGACAGGAATCGAAGAAAGACATACAATACAATGGCCAAAAGATACCAAAGAGTCAATCAGAAGACAGGAATCGAAGAAAGACATACAATACAATGGCCAAAAGATACCAAAGAGGCAATCAGAAGACAGGAATCGAAGAAAGACAGACAATACAATGGTCAAAAGATACCAAAGAGGCAATCAGAAGACAGTAATCGAAGAACGACAGACAATACAATGGCAAAAAGATACCAAAGAGGCAATCAGAAGACAGGAATCGAAGAAAGACATACAATACAATGGCCAAAAGATACCAAAGAGTCAATCAGAAGACAGGAATCGAAGAAAGACATACAATACAATGGCCAAAAGATACCAAAGAGTCAATCAGAAGACAGGAATCGAAGAAAGACAGACAATACAATGGCCAAAAGATACCAAAGAGGCAATCAGAAGACAGGAATCGAAGAAAGACAGACAATACAATGGTCAAAAGATACCAGAGAGGCAATCAGAAGACAGTAATCGAAGAACGACAGACAATACAATGGCAAAAAGATACCAAAGAGGCAATCAGAAGACAGGAATCGAAGAAAGACATACAATACAATGGCCAAAAGATACCAAAGAGGCAATCAGAAGACAGGAATCAAAGAAAGACATACAATACAATGGCCAAAAGATACCAAAGAGGCAATCAGAAGACAGTAATCGAAGAACGACAGACAATACAATGGCAAAAAGATACCAAAGAGGCAATCAGAAGACAGGAATCGAAGAAAGACAGACAATACAATGGCCAAAAGATACCAAAGAGGCAATCAGAAGACAGGAATCGAAGAAAGACATACAATGCAATGGTCAAAAGATACCAAAGAGGCAATCAGAAGACAGGAATCGAAGAAAGACATACAATACAATGGCCAAAAGATACCAAAGAGGCAATCAGAAGACAGGAATCAAAGAAAGACATACAATACAATGGCCAAAAGATACCAAAGAGGCAATCAGAAGATAGGAATCGAAGAAAAACAGACAATACAATGGCCAAAAGATATCAAAGAGGCAATCAGAAGACATGAATCGAAGAAAGACAGACAATACAATGGCCAAAAGATACCAAAGAGGCAATCAGAAGACAGGAATCGAAGAAAGACATACAATACAACGGCCAAAAGATACCAAAGAGGCAATCAGAAGACAGGAATCGAAGAAAGACAGACAATACAACGGCCAAAAGATACCAAAGAGGCAATCAGAAGACAGGAATCGAAGAAAGACAGACAATACAACGGCCAAAAGATACCAAAGAGGCAATCAGAAGACAGGAATCGAAGAAAGACATACAATACAATGGCCAAAAGATACCAAAGAGGCAATCAGAAGACAGTAATCGAAGAACGACAGACAATACAATGGCCAAAAAATACCAAAGAGGCAATCAGAAGACAGGAATCGAAGAAAGACATACAATACAATGGCCAAAAGATACCAAAGAGGCAATCAGAAGACAGGAATCGAAGAAAGACATACAATGCAATGGCCAAAAGATACCAAAGAGGCAATCAGAAGACAGGAATCGAAGAAAGACATACAATACAATGGTCAAAAGATACCAAAGAGGCAATCAGAAGACAGGAATCGAAGAAAGACATACAATGCAATGGCCAAAAGATACCAAAGAGGCAATCAGAAGACAGGAATCGAAGAAAGACATACAATACAACGGCCAAAAGATACCAAAGAGGCAATCAGAAGACAGGAATCAAAGAAAGACATACAATACAATGGCCAAAAGATACCAAAGAGGCAATCAGAAGACAGGAATCGAAGAAAGACAGACAATACAATGGCCAAAAGATACCAAAGAGGCAATCAGAAGACAGGAATCGAAGAAAGACAGACAATACAATGGCCAAAAGATACCAAAGAGGCAATCAGAAGACAGGAATCGAAGAAAGACAGACAATACAATGACCAAAAGATACCAAAGAGGCAATCAGAAGACAGGAATCGAAGAAAGACAGACAATACAATGGCCAAAAGATACCAAAGAGGCAATCAGAAGACAGGAATCGAAGAAAGACAGACAATACAATGGCCAAAAGATACCTAAGAGGCAATCAGAAGACAGGAATCGAAGAAAGACAGACAATACAATGGCCAAAAGATACCAAAGAGTCAATCAGAAGACAGGAATCAAAGAAAGACATACAATACAATGGCCAAAAGAAAAAGAACAAACAATGATCTACAAAACAACACACAGAAAACCAAAGATTGGACAACTCTAAAAACCGGAGGTGAACTCCGATGCTCTTCCATTAAACTGTTTTCTGCTATAGCATATTAATTATAACCCTTACGATTTTTGTCTAACCTGTTTTGGCCCTTTGATTTATGTTTACTCCCAAAGACTTTCTAATTATTTTGCTTTCCAATATTTTGGCTTTGAACGTTACGTACCCGATGGAGGTTATTCCAGAAACGTGTTGAGCGCACTAATATAGATATATACGTTTTTATTACGAAGAATCTCAGACATTATGGCTATAAGATATGAAAATCAATAAACGTTAGATCCCTCTCCCTCGGGCATATGGTTTCTTGGTCCCAAAGACTATTATATTTTTTGTCTTTTCAATAGTTTGACTTTGAGCGTCCAGAAAAGCGTTTTGTGCATTAAATTTCTATATATTTTTTTATTCAAGTCATCTGTGCTTATCTACAGTAATTTAAAGTAACATATGACTGAACACAGCACAACAGCTGACAACACAGGAGACCACTATGACTGAACACAGCACAACAGCTGACAACAAAGGGAACCCCTATGACTGAACACAGCACAACAGCTTACAACACAGGAGACCATTTTAACAGTAAAATGGAGCCGTTGTGGTCGTGATCGTATGGTAGTTGGATTTTCAACTATCTATGCAGTCAGTACCATTCACCTCTCACAGTTTATCAGTGACTTGCGACAGGTCGGTGGTTTTCTCTGGTTATTCTGGTTTCCTCCCCCAGTAATACTGACCGCTATGATATAACTTAAATGTTGTTGAAAGTGGCGTTAAACATTACAACCATAACCCGCTAACACTCGGGCATATGTAACCATGGTAACGTCATCCTG
This sequence comes from Bathymodiolus septemdierum, assembly GCA_963383655.1. NCBI lineage: Eukaryota > Metazoa > Mollusca > Bivalvia > Mytilida > Modiolidae > Bathymodiolus > Bathymodiolus septemdierum. Next base: position 57,814,866 of record OY726528.1, read on the forward strand.
TTTAGGCCGTTCGGGTTTCTTGTTTCAAAAGATTATTACATTATTTGTCTTTTCAATCTTTTGACTTTGAGCGAACCTGATGAAGGTTATTTCAGAAACGCGTTGTGTGGATTTATTTAAATATCTTCCATATTTGTTTTTATTCAAGTCATCTGCGCGCACAATAATTAATATTCTAATGTAAAGTAACATATGGCTGAACACAGTACAACAGCTGACAACACATGAGACCACTATGACTGAACACAGTACAACAGCTGACAACACATGAGACCACTATGACTGAACACAGTACAACAGCTGACAACACATGAGACCACTATGACTGAACACAGTACAACAGCTGACAACACATGAGACCATTTTAACAGTAAAATGTTCATTCGTTGAAACAACTAGATTTAGTATAAAAAAAATACTGTATATTTTGTTCCGAATAAATACCAGAGGTAAGCAACGACATGTGACAATAAAGTTGGTCCAACTGTGTTTCATAAAATAAGAATGACGAACGTAGATACAAATACTTTGTGCTAGGAAGAGACAGATCGTATTTTGTATGAAAAAAAACAACACTCTGATTCTGCCAAAAAGTTGTCTGAAACTGATATCATCAACATACTCGAGTTTTTGATTGACAACATATTTCTAATGTTTGGTGGACGTGTTTTTCAACAGACAGGCGGCATACCTATGGGTACAAACTGTGCTCCTCTTCTCACCGACTTGTTCTTTTATTCGTATGAGGCAGACTTCATACAGGGACTTCTCAAGAAAAACGAAAAGAAGCTAGCCCGATCCTCTAATTTCGCGTTCCGCTATATAGATGATGTCCTTTCACTAAATAATTCTAGGTTTGGTGATTTTGTTGATCGCATCTATTCCATTGAGCTTGAAATAAAGGATACCACAGATACAATTAGGTCTGCTTCTTTCCTTGAACGACACCTCAAAATTGAGAGTAAGGGACGGTTAAGAACGAAACTTTACGACAAAAGAGATTATTTCAATTTTTCCATTGTGAGCTTTCCATTTATATGTAGCAATATTCCAGCAGCACTTGCATATAGAGTATATATCTCTCAGTTGATACGATATTCCAGAGCTTGTGGTTTCTATCAGGATTTCCTCGATAGAGGGTTGCTGCTTACAATGAAGCTACTGAACCAATGGTTCCTATTGGTTAAGTTGATATCATCACTTCGAAAGTTTTACGGTCGCCACCATGATTTGGTTGACAGTTATAGAACATGTGTCACAATGACCACGGATATGTTCCACTTGTCGTAAACACTTCCCGGTTCTTTACTCATTCATGACTTGTCACCGCGTTTTCAACTAGATTAACACGACGAGTGTCACTAGTGGAGCAGGAACTGCTTACCCTTTCGGACCACCTGAGTTCACCCCAGGTTTTTAGTGGGGTTCGTGTTACTCGATCTTTAGTTCTATGTGTGTTTTGTAGATCGTTGTTTGTCCTTTTTTTCTTTTTGCCATTGTGTTGTCTGTCCTTCTTCGATACACGGATTCTGATTACCCCTTTGGCATCTTCAAACTCTTCTTACTTAATATTAATGACATATTATTTTATTCTGCATCAATCAACTGTATGTATACATATTAATCTTGCCAATAATGTCTGGGTTTTTTGTTGTTGTTGTTTTGTTTTTGTTTTGGGGGGGGAGCTTGCATATATATAGTGTGAAAATATCTATCTTCTTGTGTATCTCTATATGCTTTCCCTCTTTGTTAGCCTCATACACACATAAAGTGAGCCAATGATTGCTTTTTTATCGACAACTCAAAAATCTTTCAGCTATATCATGGTGAGGACAAGTTAGTTTTCAATGAGATGACGATGAGGTCCGCTTTGTATTAGACAAACACGCTTAATTGAATTTCTATAGTGTTAGATCATTGAAGTATTGGAACACAGATGTATTTATTTGTAAGATTTTGCTTCCTTGATGATAACCCTACATATGAGATACACAGTTCTATACATCAAATAAAACCTTAACGATAAAGATGGTCAGATGTAACGTTTATCGAGAGAAATAAAGAGTATTGTTCAATTGCAGGCTAGTGGTCATTTCACACTCATTCTATGGTACGAGTTATTCTCATTGCTGAAGACCCTACTGTGACTGTGAAATGTAGACCAGCAATAAAACTGCTGTTTCTTTACTTTAATTTGTGTCCAAGTGTAATGTTGAATTGTCCCACGTGTTCATTTACATCCATATCATCTCTTATTAATAATAAATATCAGTATTCTCAAAAAAATAATTTGTTCTCGAGATAATACAGTTACGGTTTAGTCTTGTGATGTTTAACGCCACTGTCAACGATATTTCAGTTATATTTTATTGGTGGAGAAAACCGGTGTACCTGGAGAATCCCATCGGCCTGCCGCAAGTCACTGACAAACTTTATCACATAATGTTGTATCGAGTACACCTCGCACTTAATAAATATTGTTAAAGTACATGCCGTAAAAACAGTCACTCGCTCAAATAGGGCCGTCTTGATGTTATTGTTGTTAGATTTACAACTACTTGTGCAACCACTAAAGTTGTAAATTCGAATCCCGCTCATGGCGAGGTGTACTCGATACAACATTAAGTGATAAAGTTAGTGGCAGGTCGGTGGTTTTCTCCAGTTGCCTCCACCAATAAAATTGACCACTACGATATAACTGAAATATTGTTGAAAGTGGCGTAATAAACACCATGTTATAACCCTAGCCCCTCACTCAAATACACTCACCAGGGTCAGGGTCTGATACACATTCAGAGATGAAAATAATTCCAAGAAAAGTAATAAACTGCATCGCCTTCATTTCTCTATCAATGTTGAGCCATAAATAAGTTTGTAACATATTGTTTCAAGAAAAGTATGATTTAAATAACGACAGTTGTCTTCATGAAAAGAAAGAAAATATGTTACCATTCATTAGACATATGTTGTTGTTTTATTAGATTATTACAATACAATCTTGATACAAATACAAATACAAATACTTTATTAGCACAAACTCATCAACAATAAATGGCTATGGCTCAGAATATATGATAATACACAATAACATAATATGCATGTAGTGGAACAAATCATAATAGTTACAATATAAAACGCTATAATAATTATAGCAAATCTTTTCTTATATTCAAACAGTTTGATATGAAAGAGGAAGTCAATCTAAGAATTGAGTATGACTTATTATTAGACAAAAAGCTTATTTTGTTGTTAGCATTTTTATAACTTGCATTTTCAAGTATATTTGATATTTTTTCATTAAATATGTTTCTTTGAGTATTGAATTTTTTTACAATGTAGGATGGTTTTCATATCTGCGTGTATTAATTTCGTGGTCTGTTGCTTACATACTGGTATACAAGACCATAAAAAGATCAAAGGAAAAGAATGCATTCATGTTACAATAAATATCAATTACAATCTTACAAAAATGATAACAATGCAATTCAAAAACTTAAAATTGAAATTAGCGAGTTGACTTTGTTTTAATACCAAGTCAACAATTTCGAAGAGATGATGATGACGATGATGATGTCCGTTTTGTACATGTACCGTAGACCAACACTCAAAGCTGATTTTTATAGTGCTATGAAAAGAAAGTATTAACAGTGATGGTCAAAAATTCCATTAATTAGAGCCGGCCTTCGGCCAATTGGACCAATTGCCTCTCGGCTGTTCAGTCAAATACACGTGCAACAACATACTGTAGGTTTTTTAGAGAACAATTGGGTCCAGCACCTTCTAAGGCGACCCTGCCACTAATATCAACAAAACAAACAATCAGCTCTCATCTCAACTCGTTGAACATAAAAAAGACCACGACATATGACTTTGGAAATCCAGGTCCTGGCTTGGGACAGGCACAAAGATGTGGCGGGGATAAACCGGTTAATGGGATCCCAAACCCCTCTTGATAATTGGATCTCCAACATCAGTACAATTGTAAACTAAGGATTAATCATAATGCTCAGCAGTTACATATGTAGACACAACATATATGATATAACGGTATCAAAAATGAAAAGTTATCAAAAGGGTGTTCCGAGTTTTCATGTATCCGTCTCCGACCTATATATTATGTATGAAATTAAACTTCCGCAAAAAGGAAAACAATAATAAAACAAAGATCATGGAAAGGTCTAGACAATACGAACTATAAGACGATTGTCACCTGCTTTCACGACTTCAGCACAAATCACCAATACAGTACAGTAATATTTGTGTTGCTATGCAAGCAATTATTTATGGTAACAAAATATTTATATTGCAATACATTACATTGTTGTACACGTATCGCCATCAATCAAACGATCATTTAGCTTTCGGACATATGACTAATGTTTTTTGTATTTAATTCTCCACCTTGTTTTGTATCAGCCACAAACATAGCAAATAGAGCCAAATCTAAACGAAATTACGTCAAAATACTCGTGGATATGACTACCACTTTTTAAAAAACAATACCACTTGAAATATTTCTTGTGTCGAAGTATCATTTATATACAATTAAGATAAATTAATCACTTTACTGTCCAGGGGTTTCAAAGTTTTTTTATAATAGGAGGTACTTCTTAAATTTTAGGAGGTACCTAAAAAATTAGGCTGAGGGCCGTAAGGGGTCCAGGGGGCGGAAGCTCCTGAAATCTAGCATTTTGTGGACCAAAAAATGTACTTCAGAGACTGCAAAACATTAAGTGTTTTTGAAAGAAAATTCCCATTAACTTTAGAGTTCAGATTTCACCAAGAGTGAAGACCATTCATAATCCCTGGATTTTTCACAATACCTTGGCTTGCGTGTTTTTTTTTACTTTATTACCAGTAATTAAACTCATCAAAGACCATTGGCACGGATCAAGACATATAAGTGTCATAATTAATGAAACCAAGGACGTATATAGAATACGTCCTTGATGAAACATAAATTTAATTTGCAATGCCAATGATCAATCTTTAATAAAAATTTTAATAGATCAATACAAATATAATTAAACAAAAACAATATATATTGTTACTTTCACGACTTATGTGCAAAAAAAATGTTCGAACAAAAACGATTCGCGGGAAGACATTTATTAACATTTCAATCACAAAAGTTAAATTATTTTGGAAAAAAAGGGGGGCCGGCGTTTTGACATTACAATGTAATTCGTATTTGAGCCATGTCCGGTCCTTTTTCAAGATTTCTAGTAATTTTCTATCCCTTATCTCCTCGTACCCCTTTTAAAAATGTTTTTCAGCACACTTTCATTTCTGTGAACAACCGCGGTAGGGCCCCGTCAAAATATGTAAATAAATTAGCCATAGGTTTTTATTTTTTGATACCGGAAGTTAAACAATATGGACGGAGTTAAGCAACAAGACAGTACGCCCCAGAATGATTCAACCTTGGGTTTTAAATGGATAAAAAAAATCGCACACAATATTGTGTAGTCATATATTCATAATACATAATGAGCATACTTATATTACTGGAGATTACACTAAATTGTGTTTGAACATAATTTGTAATCGGTCATTTTTTTATTTTGAAATGATGTCAGCTTTGTTCCGGTCCGAATTTTACGCAAGGATGAAAAGATATTGGGGCGAAAAAATATCTATTTACCGCATGCACAAACTGCTATTTACGATTCTAAGGTAAAGTTATTTTTAAAACAGGGAATATCCCATCAACTTGATCGTGACGCAATTGTTCGATTTGAATGTGAGAATTCAGCAATTGACGTGATCATTAATTTTTTATGAAAAATATTCCACAAGCCTATCGACCATCGTACTTGTGGTTTTGACCACCGCTAATTTTGGGGGGTTCAGTAATTTCTGCCGGTACTATACACGATCTCAGGCGGGTAAAAGTACCGGGTACCGGCCCACTTTGAAACCCCTGACTGTCCAGCCGTAATATATAGAATAACAGTAATTTTGAAGGTCAAGACAGACATTATCCCTAATATCTCAGCGAGTCCGATAGTATGAGCTGGGATATTTGTGATAATGTCTGTCGAGGCCTTCAGAACTGATGTTTTTGTTTTTATCGGTGACGTCATAATGTGTTTTACGTCATATTAACAAATAAACTTGCACGTGCGAGTTACGAACTGACTTAATATTTTTGTGGATCAAGGTCAGTTCAGTGATCCAGACTTTTTCAGCAGCACACATCAAAGGAAAAATGTCCAATTTGACAATTAATTAATTTAGCCAGGCCAAGGAAAAAAGTTGTTGTGTTTCTATTAACATTCTTGAGAAATATACTTGGTATGTACAAAAAATGTAGGTAGCTGCAGAATCATATAGCTCTTGTGTTGTTTGTGTTTTGTTGTTGTGACACGACCCCCACATTTTTTTCTTTCTTTTTTTTATATCAATTTTCCCCACTTGTTCCCCACTTGTAATATTAGTTCTTAATCAATATACATGTACTTCAACACTAGTAATACATGTACCTCAAATAATTTGAAATTATATCAAGAGTGAGTTATGTTCTTGAGTATGTCTGCGGCACATGTAGAAAATACTCAAACATCAACATATATATGCATATAAATAAATGCTATATTCTAATTATCAAAAAATAAAATAAATAAGGGATGGGTAATGTCTGGCTAAAGACCGGAGCAAGATGCACATCAGTTGTTTTCATTGTGTTTTCAGGGTTCAATGTCTCTACAAATAGAAACAGACATGTGCTTGTTTTACTTAACTCCCACTTCCAGTATATATCCACTTTCTCTTTGTTTAAACTACAAATACTATATTTGAATTGACTTGTATTTTTTAAATGTGTATATGTTCAGAAAAGTACATGTACAAGTAAATTTTCTTAATTTAGACAGATGAACATTATAAACAATTAAAATTAATACCGCTCCTGATCATATTTTTTGGTTGAGAAAAGAGGAGGTGGGGTATAATTGTAGACCAGAAATAGGACTTACATAATCTTCCACCTACACCCTAAACATGGTTTCCACCCCCTAAACCTGAATTCCAGGACTAAACCTCTAAACTTGGTCTCCACAACTAAACAAGGTATTTACCTCTAATAAGGGTAATAACAAAATTACCGAACTCCGAACAATCTTACAAAGGGAAAGTCAAAACTCATAATTATATAAACAGACAAAATCAATCAACAACTGGAAAACTGTAATGACCCTGACTTGGTACAGGCATTTCTAAAGAAATGGTGGGTTGAATCAGATTTTAAGGTGCCAAACCTCCCGCTTTCATTACGGTTCAAAGGTTCCGGCTGTCACTGTAACAGTATTTAAATACAGGAACAAAATAGGTAAAATAGTTGTCAAAGCAGTACCATATTCGGTGACGTAAATGTCAAAAATATATTTACGTCACACATTGACAAAAAAAATATCCTTGACATTTTTTACTTCTTTATCTTTATACATTTTCCCTATATGAAAATGCATGGCTTATAATTTTTTCTGCAGAGACGGAATATATTTTGACAAGATCTTGGTATCGGAATATAAACTTTTTAAGAGATCGAATAAGGCGAATCTTTTTATAGCCCTGGTCCAGTAGCCTGTTTCTCAGATAAAGATGACGTTTCAGGAAATCAGAATAATTGCTACTGGCCCTTGCATAGCGAATCAATTGCGAGATGTAAACACCATATGCAGGAGAAGCTGGTATATTGCTGCACATGTTTGGAAAATTTATGATTTTAAAATTGAAGTCGTCCCGCTTATCATAAATTTTAGTACTGAGTTGACCACTGTCGTCAAATTCGAGGTATAAGTCCAAAAATGATGCGGACGAAGCTGTATCGGTGGTCTCTTTAACTTCCAGCTCTGGAGGATATATCAATGGAAGAAATTCTGCAAATCTAGAATTATTGATAGATAAAACGTCATCAATATACCTGTATGTGAAATTAAAGGCTCTAGCCTCATGAATCTTCTTATCTTTTACAAGCTTTTGAAGAAACTCCGACTCATATGAGTATAAAAATAAATCGGCTAGAAGAGGGGCACAATTCGTACCCATTGGTATGCCGACGACCTGCTGAAACAGTGTCCCTCCAAAGGAGACAAATATGTTATCGATGAGGAACTCCAGCATACTGATCACTTGTTTCTCGGAGTAGCATGTTTTACCTTTTTGAATTTTGTTTGAAAAATATGTGGAATTGTAGCCATAGTTTCTATGACTAAAAGCTTTATGAATTGTTTCTTTTAAGCGGGTTTTTAATTTGTCATGCGGTAGGGTGGTATATAGAGTTGAAAAATCAAAAGTTTTGATGGAGGATACCTGAGAGAAAGATCTTGATTTCAGGTTATCCAAAAGGTCTTTAGAGTTTTTCAAAATCCACATGTGATTTATGCCACTACGCGAGTAAACAGTTTCACAATATTTCTGTTGTCCCTCTTTTACTGCAGACATAATCTTTGTCAGGTGAATAGACCATTCTTTCGTCGAACAAGTTGATGATCCCGCTATGTACCTTTCTTTGTATGGTGTCTTATGGAGTTTAGGTATCCAATATAAATAGGGTAAATCCTCAGACTCTTTACCAGAGGGAATGTTTAAAGAGGTCATGAATGATCTGTGGTTAGCTAGGATTTCATCTTTGTCGAACGAAGTTGGTTTGTATGTGGTATTACTAGAGGTGTTGCTATTTATGCCTAATTCCTTGATTAGGCATTCGAAGTAATATGATTTACATACAAACACAATATTGTTGGAAGCCTTGTCCGCAGGAACGATAACATATTTGTCATGAAGAGAGGAAAGACACTTAACAGCTTCTTGGTCTTTAAATACAGACTTAGGTCGACTATTAACACAATTTTTGAGTTTGTGAATCCGACCTTGTACTAGAGACCTAATTGTTCTAACCCAGTCTGACAAGGACTCTAACTCAGGATCTTGGTCTACTTCTCTCTTTATCCACCTTCTGGCATAATCTTCAACAGCATCCATAATTATCTTGAAATTATGTTTCCAATTGATGTGTTGAGGTTCTCTGAATTTAGGACCATGAGAAATCACCTTTCGGAGACTCTCATGTTGAATGATATTCAGTTCACCAGTGATTACATGTCCAGATGGGTTGTATTGAAAAGGAGAGTGGGAGCAGTCACAAGTCAGAGGGTTCTTAAGGTACTGTTCTATGTTAATATCTTGCAATGCTTCTTTGTAGTTGAAAATTTTATGGCCAATGCTGTTAGTGTAGCTATAGGAGACAATGGGAACAGATTGATTTTTGAAATATGGTGGAATTTCTTTTACGACTTCTTTTCTATTAAGAATGTTCCTGATGTTAATAGCATTGATTCCTTTGTTAGCAAACGGAATATGGAGGAATTTTCTGTTGTTATCATGAAGAGGTTCAGATCGAACTGGTTTAAAAAGACGAAAGGACGCCACGTCACATATAATACTAGACAATCTGTACTTAGGAGAAAAAGGATCTACGCCTCCTTTGTCAAGTCCAAAATCCCTAAGATCTTTGAGGTAGTTTACAGGTAGTGAAAATAAGATTGTACGAATATGATGAATTCCAAGAGGTTTCTGTATATTAGAAAGTAAATCATTAAAAGTATCTTGTAACGTTCTTGGTTTAGAGGACTTTTTAACATTAGGATGTTGAATTCTTTTATGACCATGGCTACGTTTAGTTCTTGGAATAGTATTAAAAGGGCTCATCACGTTGATTTCGTTGCATCCAGGACTTGACAAATTTCCCACTCCTTTGATGTTATCATTGCAACTGTAAGGCATTGCAGTGCCTAATTCTTTTATCCAAAACAACTCTCTATCGGTACGGTAAGGTGTACTAAGTATAGGACTGTTTGTATGATGGTAAATCTTCTCGATGATTCGAACTCTCATCGTCATGACCCGGTTGATTGAAATGATTATACAAAATCCTGTATTTGGGATCTTTTGCATCATATCGATGTTGGCTCATCCTACTTCGCAATGTTTGACGAGTTTCACCAACATACAAAAGTCCACAGAGTGTACATTCTATGCCGTAAATGACATTTTTAGTAGAACAGTCCAGAGGGTCAAACGATTTGGTGTAGTACGTTTTTCCAGTTAAATTACTTGTAAATTCAGGAGAAGTTATTAGCATGACGCATGTTTTACAAGTATTATTTTTGTCAGTTTTTATTTTGCAAGTAGTAATGTATGGAGAAGAGTCACAAGTACCTGGAGATTTAAGACAGTCCGAAATATTAATAGAACAAGATTTTAAAATTTGATACGAATCTGAAGTTTTGAAATAATAATTACCCTCTGGCTGAACGTAAGACAAATCGGGGGTATCCCGTAGGATTTTCCGTGGAACGCGTGGTCTTCATCCTCTCAATGACATCATTCAGTCTTTAATAAACTTTTCCTCGTCGTGAATATAACTGAAGTATTGCATTCTCCTTTGACATAAAACAACAATAAATCAATGCCAAATAAAATTAATAGTCAACTTAATAAAACATGACATTAACTAGAGCCCCTAACTAGTTTAATTAATCAAACATGACATCAACTAGACCCCTTAACTAGTTTAATTAATCAAACATGACATTAACTAGACCCCCCCTAACTAGTTTAGTTAATGAAACATGACATTAACTAGACCCCCTAACTAGTTTAGTTAATGAAACATGACATTAACTAAACCCCTTAACTAGTTAAATTAATGAAACATGACATTAACTAGACCCCCTAACTAGTTTAGTTAATGAAACATGACATTAACTAGACCCCTTAACTAGCTTAATTAATCAAACATGACATTAACTAGACCCCCTAACTAGTTTAGTTAATGAAACATGACATTAACTAGACCCCTTATCTAGTTTAATTAATCAAACATGACATTAACTAGACCCCCTAACTAGTTTAGTTAATGAAACATGACATTAACTAGACCCCCCCTAACTAGTTTAGGTTATCAAACATGACATTAACTAGACATCTTAACTAGTTAACTTAATAAAACATGACATTAACTAGTTTAGGTAATCAAACATGACATTAACTAGACCACTAACTAGTTTAGTTAATGAAACATGACATTAACTAGTTTAGGTAATCAAACATGACATTAACTAGACCACTAACTAGTTTAATTAATGAAACATGACATTAACTAGACTCCCTAACTAATTAACTTAATAAAACATGACATTAAGTAGACCCCTCTAACTAGTTTAGTTAATCAAACATGACATTAACTAGACCCCCTAGCTAGTTTAGTTAAACAAACATGACATTAACTAGACTCCCTAACTAGTTAACTTAATGAAACATGGCATTAAATACATGTAAACCCCCTAACTATATAACACTACATTGTATGTGAATAAAAATGAACATGAATAAAAAATGTTTGGAATTATTTTAAAATAATCTTTATCAATTTTATTCCGAAATTCAACATACTAACCGCCACGATATAGCTGAAATCTTGTTGAAAGTGGCATTAAACACCATAGCCCTAACCCTCAACATACTAATTACAATTAAGGAAAGATTGTTGGTGCTCATTCTATTTATGTCTATACTACGATAAGAGAGTCTTATACTCTTATTTCGAAAAGTGTGAATTAACGGAGTTTTAATTTTGTTTGTTTAGATCTATTTAAGATGCCAAATCACAAAAGATACATGAATTGAAATGGATGAACTTTTTGTTTTGAAGAACGCCATTCAAAAAGGAGACCTTTCTGAAACAAAGACATTAATTTTGTCTAAAGTTTCTTTAAGTAGGAGTGACATATCTGAGGCATTTTTAGAGGCAATAAAAGCAAATAAAACTGAAATATTTGAATATTTCATTGAAGAAGTTGATGGACTTAATTTACGGTATTCTGACATGAAAGGCAGACGGGCACTACATTATGCCGTGGACGTAGGGAACGGTAAAATGGTTAAAGAACTTTTAAAACATGGCGCTACCATATGTTATAATGACAACGAAGGATATCAGGCTGTTCACATCGCATCTAAGAATGGTGATGTAGATATGTTGACGTTTCTAATCAACCACGGAGCTAATATATCAAGTGCTAAAACGGTAAAAGATGGATACACTCCTATCCATATTGCTGCTATGTCCAAGCAACCGCAGACACTGAAAGTGCTAATAGAACGTTCTGGTTCGGTAAACATTCAAACAAGGCGTAATAGCAACAGTCTAACTCCCTTGCATCTGGCCGTGAAGGCTGGTTACGAGGAAATTGTGGAAATCTTGTGTGAAATGAATGCATGCTTAGACTTGGCTGACATTGAAGGCAAAGTACCATTACATTATGCTGCTGACAGGAGATATTTCAAAATCATGAAAATTCTTCGAACACATGGAGCATCTCTAGCGATCAAAGATTGTAATAGACGAAGCATATTACATTACGCTGTATGTTCCAAATCTGTTGACTGTGTTCAGTTCTTGATTGACAGTGGTGCTGAGGTTAATGAACCCGACCTTTCGGGTCATACTCCGTTAATTGCAGCTGTTGTTGTAGGATCGGCTGACATTGTGGGAATACTTCGAAAACATGGAGCTGACGTTAATGTGAGGGGCCCAGGTCAGGAGACGCCTTTATTGTTAGCAGCTTCAGCTGGAAATTTTGATGTGATAAAAAATCTTCTCGATGCAGGTGCAGACGTGTTGGCTGTTAACCGCTTGAAAGAAACAGTATTGCATAAATGTCAGAAAATTTCACGTAAGATATTTAGAAATTGTTTTATTAGTAACATTTTACAAAGATGTGTTATTGCACTTTTACAGTAATAAGGCATCATAAAATTGGTTTTTATTAGCTCATCTGAGTACTGTGTTGACTATATTTCTCAGGTGAGCATAGTAGCTCATTTTATAATTTAAATTAAATTCAGAACTGGGTTGCACAAACCTCAATTAAAACTTAAGTGACACTTAAATTTACGTGAACTGTACATGAAATTAATTTACACTTAAGGTTTAATTGAGACTTGAAAATGTAATTGAGATTTATGCAACACAGTCCTGACCATGACCTTTAAATACCACCAAAACATAACAACATTTAAAGAATATTAGCAATGAATGCTGATAAATTAATCTGCTCATTGATGCCAATTATGGACGCCATCATGTGGTAGATAGATTTCAGTGACTATCGCCACTGAAGTGAAATTGTGAGTTTGATTCCCGCATGTGTCAAAGTGTGCTCTATACAACTTAATGCGACATAGTTTTTCATTGACTTGCGGCATGTTGGCGATTTTCTCTGTGTACTCCGTTCTCCCTCTCTAATAAGACCCTTGGTGAAGTGCACTCTCCACTCATAACCTGTGTGTCAACGGACAGAGAAATCACTGTAGTCTGAATGATCATCAGTCATTTAAGCATATTTTGAATAGTCCCGACCCATCGTTCCTTCCAAATTAAAATGATGAGAGGAGATGAATGGGTTGCACATACCCCTATGTTATCCACGATATATGTAAGATCGTTTCTTTCATAATCTGTTAAGTCTGTTTAATAATAAAAATGGAATTATGCTATGGTGTTATGGAAACTATTGAAAACAGACAGAACAAATCTGAAACGTTGATTTTCATATGAATTAACATACAGGTGATGAGTGGGTAACACCATATCAGATCGTGATCAGCCTGGGGTTACTGACAATGTTCAGGCGCACAGGTTATCCCTTATGAATACAGATGTATTCATTTAAAGTATGGCGAGCTAGGGTCACATTTTGTAGTTACTATTTAAATATGAGGTAGCTGGGGGTACATTTTGAACCCCACCTGGTGCTGAATAACTTTTATGCACAAGTCTAAATCACAATATTTAGCTATAATTGTCTTTCTTCTTTGCAACAGATGATAAAAGGGATGCCATTTTGGAATTGCTGGTTAGAGCTGGTGCAGAACTGAACATGATTGATTCCAGTGGATTCACTCCACTACATAATTGTGCATTCCAGACAGTGTTTAATAATTTTACACTGTCAACACTTAAAATATTGGTGGAGTCAGGAGCATCCATGACACAAACTGAAAGGTAAAAAAACTCGCTGGATGTTAAGTAATAATCAATTATTTCTGTTTGTTTGTTTGTTAGATAATGTTTAATGCCAATATTTCAGTTATATCGTGGTGGTCAGTTTTATTGGTGGAGGAAATTGGAGAACACAGGGGAAATCCACTGACCTGCTGCAAGTCACTGACAAACTTGATCACATAATGTTCTACAGGCCGCCCTGATCGAGATTCGAACTCACAACAACAGTGGCGATATGCACTGATTGCATAGGTAGTTGTAAATTCAACTACCATACGATCACATCCACTACCCCCCCCCCCCCCCCCCCCTCAATCATTTCTGAGTTTAAATTCTTTATTAATGCTCTTATGCTCGACTTAGCCACATGGAAAACAAAGTGGGTTAGGGTTATGGTGTTTAACGCCACTGTCAACAATATTTCTATTATATGGTGGCGGTCAGTTTTATTGGTGGAGGAAACCAGAGTACCTACTGCAAGTCACTGACAAACTTTATCACATAATGTTGTGTCGAGTACACCTCGCCTGAGTGGAAAACTGCTTAACAACCAATCAATCATGAGAAAGAGACTGGTAGAAAATTTGAGTGGCTGAAAAAATACAGTGTCTGAAATATATGGAATTAAAACGTTTATTATTTATTTTTCCCCCATCATGTTAAAAATACATTTTGGTAAATTATAACCCAAGTCAATTTACAAATCCGAAGGAACAGCATTAAAGCTCACTTCCGGGGAAGATAAATGTCACCAATGAAACTAAAATTGTAACAAAAATCGAACTACATCAACTATACAAAAAAATGATTGATTGATTGATTTTTGGTGTTTAACGCCACTTTCAGCAATATTTCAGCTATATCATGGCGACCAGTTTTAGTGGTGGAAGAAGCCGGAGTACCCGGAGAAAACCACCGACCATGGGCAAGCAACTGCTAAGCTTTGTCACTTGCGGCTGCGAGTCGAGTGCACCCTTTTTTGTCCCCCGCCCCGTAAAGCGGAGCGGTGGATATGGAAATGCCGGGCGTCCGTCCGTCCGAGTTATGTTGTAAGCACTCTAAGATTTTTATTTGTTGACCAATTGATTTCAAACTTACACACAAGCATTATATTAGGAATCTTTAGCCTAAGTTCGAAATTGGACAAAATTGTGAGAATGGCGGCCATTTTTAAGATGTCTGTCAAAACACATAAAAATTTCAAAGTGGTACAATTTCAACGAAAATTGATATTTAGAAGATTTTCGACCTGAGGAATGTGATAGTGACAAATGCGATTTAAAAATGGCGGCCATTGCAGCCATTATGGTGGCCATTTTGGCAGCTATTTTCAATATGGTTGCCAAAAGACATAACAATTTTCGAAGTGCTCCAATGCTCCAATTACAAAGAAAATTAATATTTAAGGGTTTTTAGAGGAATGTGAT
Source organism: Bathymodiolus septemdierum (assembly GCA_963383655.1). NCBI lineage: Eukaryota > Metazoa > Mollusca > Bivalvia > Mytilida > Modiolidae > Bathymodiolus > Bathymodiolus septemdierum. Next base: position 57,830,364 of record OY726528.1, read on the forward strand.
CGTGACCAATGCAATTTCAAAATGGCGATCATTTTGGCAGCCATTTTTAAGATGGCCACCAAAATGCGTAAAATTTCGAAGTGCTCCAATTTCAACGAAAATTGATATGTAGGGTTTTTCTCACATGAGGAATGTGATAGTGACAAAAGCGATTTGAAAATGGCAAGTTATTTACGTTTAATTTTGTAGAATCCAATTTTAAGGGCATAAAAATAGTGTATGGAGATGAGCACTTGCTGTTTTAAATATTTATATACAATAGCTAGCACAATTAAAATAATAAATGATTTCTAATATAGAACCCATATAAAGGCTTGCTAGAACACAAGCAAAATTCTTGACTGATTATTGATGACACAGCTTCTTTAAAGATTAGTCCATTTTAGTCTTAGGAACTAATGAAAGTAATTTATACACAGATCTATGTAATTGGCTATGGCATAGCAATCTTGTTGTAATTTACAAAGCCGGGCGCGAACCCACGCTGGCTTGTATGAGTTGTTAGGTAATCCAACTACCTATCTCATTGAGCCACCTCGATATGCAAAAAAAAAAAAAAAAGCAGTTGGAAAGCATCTGTAATCTTGAAACTGCATTAATGTTATAATAGTTAGCGTGTTTGCCTCGGGTCCGGTAAATCCTACTTTCGAGCCCCGCTCGGATCAAACCAAAGACTATAAAAATGGTATTTGCTGCTTCTCATACATTTATATCTGTTTGATACACTATAGCACCAATGACTTAGACTTATGTCAAGCACCCTATATATAACTGATGTAATCATTTACATTGCTAGTTTACTCGGAGCTTCTAGACATTCCTCACTGTGTTGGTTTGTATGGAGAGAACACTTTGAAGCAGCTACGTACCTTATACATTCAGGATGGAATCTTTACCCAGAAACGTGGATGTACCTGCCAGGAAAATCTCAGGAACAGGATCTTTTCCACCAGTGGATGAGAGATATTTGTAAAGATGCACCATCATTGATACAATTGTGTAGAGGTGTTATTCGGCACCATTTTATCACATGTACTGCAGGACGAGAAGTTTCAAGCTCCTTGTCAAAACTAGAGATTCCCAGAACTCTTAAAGATTTTCTAATGTTGAAGGCTTAAGTCGATTGATTGGTTGGTGTTTAACACCAACTTTAGCAGTATTTCAGCTATATCGTGGCGGTGAAGGCTTATAGGGTATGATAGTATGATACAAGTGATTTTAGTTCGCCTAACCCAAGAACATGTGAAAATCAAAATTGTATTTAAAAAAGAACTGTTACCTGTTTTAGTTTTCCTAGACAAAGATCATGTGAAAATCAAAAATATATTTAAAGATCTGTTACCTGACATTAATAATTTTCAAAAAAGAAAATTATCGCACAAATTAGCCACTAGTATTGAACAATACAGATACAGAAAATGTTGATGAAATCATGGAACCAATTTTATCTAATAGAATGCCCACTATATGAAAATGAAGCAAAAGCTATGATAGATATTGCATTCAAAAATTGCAAAAATAATCATTTTCTAAATAAATATAATCAATTTATTTGGTTACTTCCATGTAAAAATGAAGAAGTTTTCAAAAGTATAGCACTATATATATAATTGTTTTGAAATAAGAAATATGTTTAATATTTAAATGTTAATTTTATTTTATTTTTTAATCTTAGGAATGGTTTATATATAGGGTGTTGGACATAAGGCTAAGCAATTGGTGCTGCAGTGTATCAATGGTGTGAGTTCAAATCCCGTCGAGGGAAGAACACAAATATGACTGCTCAAAAATCTAATTCTAGCACTGTTTAGTTCAATTTTCAGGCGTATATAATATTTAGTATTAACCTAGTATCACAAGTAACTTTGAGATCCAGTGGGACAGATATATTGTATGGTTGTCACTTGCTTAGATGTTTGTATAATATACTTTATTTCCTGTGACTGTATAATAAATTCTTCATTATCCTATACAATATATTAAAAATTGCTGAGTTAGATTGCTGTCAAATTATAATATTAAGTATACATGTATATGTCCAGGTTCTTCACTTTGGAGCGGGGGGTGCACCAAGGGGATCCTTTATCACCTTATTTATTTATTTTAATTTTAGAGCTTTTAAGCTCTGCTATAAAAAATTATCCAAATATAAATGGCGTTAAAATAAATGATTCAGAATTTTTATTAAGTCAGTATGCAGATGATTCATCTTTAGTTCTGGAGGATGACCCACAATCTTTAGACAACTCTATCAAACTTTTTCACAAATTTACGGAATGTGCTGGATTAAGAATTAATATTGACAAAACAGAAGCTATATGGATTGGCTCAAGAAAAGGATGTCTAGATAAATTATTGCCAGAATTAAATCTATCCTGGAACTTTTCGGGAAAATTTAAATTGCTAGGTATTCATTTCGACTTGTTGCAAAAAGATAAAAATCTTATAAATTTTATAGAGAAAATCAAAAGTATAAAGGGCTTACTGAACACAAGGTGCTATAGAAAACTTACTTATATTGGAAGGATAACTGTTATAAAGACTCTGACACTCCCAATATTAATACAAAGCCTTACAGTACTTCCAAATCCTCCTGAATGGGTAATAAAAGAAATACAGGACATCTTTTATAATTTTCTGTGGAATGGGAAGAATGATAAAATTAAATGCACAGTTATGATTAATGGATATGAAGAAGGAGGATTGAAAATGCCACATATTAAATCTTTTTCCTGTACATTGAAAATGTCTTGGATCCATAAACTATTAGACCCACTGAATTTCTCAACCTTGGAAGACCTTACTTCTTAGGGATGGACCATTTAACTTCCAAGGGAGGGGTATGGTTTTTTTCTAAAAAAAATATTCTGATTCCCAATGTTGCTGAAAAAAATATTCTGATTTTGGTGGAGGAAAAAAAAAAAAGTCTGATTCATGTTAAATTTTGGACAAAAAATTTGCGCTTTGAGCGACAAAAAAAAAATATTCTAACTCTTGTGTTGTCCGAAAAATTATTTATTCGCAAAGTTCAGCAAGAACCTATAAATTGTCACAAAAAATGGGAAAATGATTTAGAAACGTCTATAGAAGATTGGCATGATATTTATTCACTATCATTTTGTATAACTAAAGATACAAAACTACAAAACTTTCAGTTTAAACTGTTGCATAGAATTTTACCTGTCAATTCATTCCTATATAAATGTGGGCTTAAAGAAACAGAATTATGTACTTTTTGTGTGGAAACTAAGGAAAACTTGTTACATTTATTTCGAATTGTAATTTAGTTAAAAAAAATTGGTTTGCTGTAAAAAAAACTTTTTAATGATTTGTGGTATTGCTCTGCCATTAACAGCAAGGGAGATAACTCTTGGAATATCTGAGAGTTACATTGAGAACCAAAATACAATGAATAATATCTTGTTAATTTTAAAATGTTATATATATAAGTGCAGATGCAAGAGGGAAAGTCCACACTTACATGGAGGTCTTCAATACCTAAAATATTATATTAAAATAGAGAAAAATTCCACTTTTTACATGTCCCGAAAACAGACCGAGCAAATTAATCAAAAATGGCTTAATATTGATGTGGCAATGAATGACTGATTACAATGTATCTTTAGATATATATATTATTGTCTTTGTTCTTGTATTTTAAACTGTTTGTATGAAAACAAAATATCATTTATATATATAATTTTTTGTGTATTATATGTATTGAAATTCATTTGTATGTTTAAACACTTTTTCTATTTCTAAAATAAACAATTACCAAAAAAAACCAAAGTATATATGTACCATCTACACACGTTTAGACACATGTCTTATGTCTATCTCTAGATTTTCCTTACAAGACAAAGTAACACTTCGACTATTGAAGCTACATTTTTATGGAGCGGATGTGGTCGGGTGGTCTAGGGCACTTGACATAAGGCTAAACGATTGGTGCTGCAGTGTATCAATGGTGCGAGTTCAAATCCCGTCGAGGGAAGAACAAAAATTTGACAGCTCAAAAATCTAATTCTAACACTGTTTGGTTTAATTTTCAGACGTATATATATGTATAAATAAACGTCTAAAATGTAGCACAACACCAAAAAAAGATGTTAAAATATAACAAAAATAACTAAAAGTCTACAAAAAGACTATAGTTATTTTGTAAACTTATAGTTATTTTTGTTATATTTTAGCATCTTTTTTTGGTGTTGTGCTACATTTTAGACGTTTATTTATCATTTTGTTTGTTTGCACAGAATCAGACTTGTTTCCGATCCGACATTCCATAGGTTCATACGTTGGCTACTTTTTCAGACGTTTATGTATATATATATATATATATATATTATTTAGTGAAATTATAATCATTATTATTTTTATTGTATATGCATGCCCTTTATGGGCAGTTGAACTGTAATAAAATATTCATATTGCTATTGTAGGCTTTCATCATAACTTTGCATTCGGTGTGTAATATCTGCTGATATATCCCATTTCATTCTTCCTCTCAGAATCAAGTGTAAGCATTGTGTGGGTTTATGGTGTTTAATGCCACTTTCAACAATATTTCAGTGGTGGTCAGTTTTATTGGTGGAGGAAACCGGAGAAAACCACCGACATGTCGTAAGTCACTGACAAACTTTATCTCAAATGGTTGTATCAAGTACACCTCACCATGAACCGGGTTCGAACTCGCAACTTTAGTGGTGATAGGCACTGATTGCACAGGTAGTTGTAAATCCAACTACCATACGATCACGACGGCCCCTGTAAACATTGTGCTAGGAGTAGTATATTAAATTTTGATACACTGTATAATTACAAAAATGAGCAGCAATGAAAATCTTAATGATAAACATGATATATTATCTCTTACAGTTATTCCAAATAATGTTTTTTTTTTTATGGTTTATGGCGTTTATCTCCACTTTCAACAATATTTCATCCAAATAATGGTAGAATAGAATATCATAAAGGTATTTTAATGTTTGTGTAAACAATGATCGGTGCAACAGAATATTTATGTGAGGTATTGCCATTACTTGGTGTCCGTCCTCGGCGCCGTCTGTCAGCGTCATCAGCGTCCATAAATCTTGTATTTTAATCTACTTCTCTGAAACGACTGGGCCAATTGGAATCAAACTTGGTAGGAATGTTCAATGAATCCTCCCGTACACAAATTTGTTTTGTTAATTGATCAGAAGTAAACAAAAGAAAAAACAGACCCAAAGGTGTCAAAAAGGGTGTGTCCATATATATGGGTATAAATTATTTATTGTTTATTTGTTTTTTATGAGAATTTTTTTAATGTATTCCTTAAGAAAATCCCTTTCAGAAACATGCATAATGTTATTATATAACTATTACTGTACTGAAAAAAAATATTATTATGATTTTTTTTAAAGGGGTCAATTTTCCGACATTTTGCATAATTGAATAATATAAAACATCTATTTTTCAGTCAATTTTGATGTGTTTCATTTTGTTGAATGCTTTCAGTAGTAAGTCTACTGATTTCTTCTATTAACACCCATTAAATCCTATGTGGCTCAATGTGTTAGGTAGTTGGATTACCTAACAACTCATAGAAGCCCATCACCAATACGGCGTGGGTCTGCGCCCGGCTTTGTAAATTACAAAGAAGGGTGCACTCGACTTGCAGCTGCAAGTGGTAAAGTTTACCAGTTGCTTCTTGCCCATGGTCAGTGGCTCTCTCCGGGTACTCTGGCTTCTTCCACTACTAAAACTGGTCGCCATGATATAGGTGAAATATTGCTGAAAGTGGCGTTAAAACACACTAAATCAAGCAATCTTAATCTTAATCAAATTCTTAAAATATAGACTTTATTGAACATTAAACACAACTGCATATGAATAATCAGGTGAGTGATAAAGCTCAGGTGAACCACTAGTTTACTATATGTTAAAATTATACCAATTATTCTTTGAGATCATCTGAAAATGAAAATTTATTTGTTCCAAGACCGAATTCAAATTTCATAAAACAAAGTGTTTCATTACTCAGGTACTATACTATGGAATGACTTGCCCACACAGTTAAAAATTATTGAAAATAATAATTGCTTCAAGCTGAAATATATGGAATACTTACTTCATGATGAAACAAAAAGGTTAAATAAGATATGAGTTAGGGTGAGTGTTGTGGTGTTTAACGCCACTTTCAACAATATTTCAGTTATATCGTGGCGGTCAGTTTTACATGTAGAGGAAACGGAAGTATCCGGAGAAAACCACCGCAAGTCACTGACAAACTTTATCACATAATGTTGTATCGAGTACACCTCGCCTGAGCGGGATCCGAGCTCACAACTTTAGTGGTGATAGGCACTGATTGCATATGTAGTTGTAAATTCAACTGCCATACGATCATGACCAAATACAGTATATATGTAAAACACAGGAAAACATAGGTATGTGTGTATATTTTATTGTTTTGGGAATCGAAATATAATTGTTTTATATTTATTATTAATCACACTGTTATTACTGTTTGTTTATCAGAGGGCCTCGGGGAAGATTAGCTTTTATTATTGCTTACTATGTAACCATGGTAACCCTATTGAAATAAAGAAATTACTTACCTACTTACATTGCATATGTTTAGTTTATGGACGTTTAATAGCATTTTTCAACAATATTCCAGTTATATAATTGTGAAAGACTAACGTTTTGAATATCGCTAATGGCAGGTGTACTGATGCAACATTATGTGATAAAGTTTGTCATTGACTTGCGAAGGTCTGTGGTTTTCTCCATGTACTCCGGTTTCCTCCACCAATGAAACTGACCGCCACGATATAACTGAAATATTGTTGAAAGTGGCGTTTAACACCATAACTCTAAACCCCCTATATTGTGGCGGTCAGATGATTAATTGGTGGGGAAATTGAAGGTGAAGTACCTGGAAGAAAACAACTGAACTGTTGAAAGTCTCTGACAACTTTGATACCATAATGTTGTATCGAGTACACCTCTCTACGGCAGGGAATTGAACTCCTATCTTTAATGTTGGATGGGTAATTGCATCGGTATGTAAATCAAATTACGATAATATCACGCTTCGACGCCCCCTTATTTTGTGATATGTGGAAAATTATACCATAGATGAACGTGAAAACCAGTATTTAAACACAATGTCATGATATGAATTCGGTGCGGAATCTTGAAGGTATAGAAATAGGACCTACTTTCTCTAATGTGGATTAGAACTTCTCCAAATGGGGCGTCTGCTACCTATGTGGGTGAATCATTAACGTCACTCGCCCAATGTACGGGACGTAATTGAATGTCCCTTATACCAGAAGGCCACATTCTTACAGACTTCTCTCGAAAATCGTTGGTATACATTGACCACCAAAAATTAATCCTGAAGGTCAGACAATTTCAGGTCTATTGGCAGTTCAGAAGTCCGATTGATATGTTTTTTCTGTTTATAGTGTCTTTGTATTCAGACTAAGTTTGAACTGATTATTGCGGTAAACACACTTTTCTGTTTAGAGTTTTGGGATCGTTTTTCTCTGAGCCATTATGAGTGCTTCTTCGATTTACAGCTTCTGATTACCCTTTTGGTATCTTACATTTACAGCTTCTGATTACCCTTTTGGTATCTTAGATTTACAGCTTCTGATTACCCTTTTGGTATCTTAGATTTACAGCTTCTGATTACCCTTTTAGTATCTTAGATTTACAGCTTCTGATTACCCTTTTGGTATCTTAGATTTACAGCTTCTGATTACCCTTTTAGTATCTTAGATTTACAGCTTCTGATTACCCTTTTAGTATCTTAGATTTACAGCTTCTGATTACCCTTTTGGTATCTTAGATTTACAGCTTCTGATTACCCTTTTAGTATCTTAGATTTACAGCTTCTGATTACCCTTTTGGTATCTTAGATTTACAGCTTCTGATTACCCTTTTGGCATCTTCCATCCTTTCTTGTAAAAGGATAGTATATGCAATTTTGTAATTTTTCTTTTGTCATTTTTGTACTGAATCGCTTTCATAAACATTGAAAAAATGCGACCACGGTCATGAATGTCCCGTATTTTGTGATTTTATACCATAGATGTTCTTATGTACCTGGGAACCATTGTTTCCCAATGTCGTGATAGGAATGTGCCAAAGAAAAAAAAAAGAAAAAAGATACAACAAACATATAATTTTTATAATCCAAGATTGATTGATTTGATTTTCGGTGTTTTAACGCCACTTTCAGCAATATTCAGCTATATCATGGCGACCAGTTTTAGTGGTGGAAGAAGCCGGAGTACCCAGAGAAAACCACTGACCATGGGCAAACAACTGGTAAACCTTATCACTTGCGAGTCGAGTGCACCCTTTTTGTAATTTACAAAGTCGGGTGCGAACTCACACCGTATTGGTGATATGCTTGTATGAGTTGTTAGGTAATCCAACTACCTAACTCATTGAGCCACCCAGGCCCTCATATATAATCCAAGCAGATAGTATTTAGTCCAATATGACCATTGACATAATATTTTCTGAATGATTGAAATATGAAAGCATACATGGTATCTGTTTGAAATTACTGCGGCTTTTGAACCAATCAGAATGATTTATGGATATGTGAATAAAGACGAATACAGTGTAATAAACATGACAGTAAAATAAGATAACACATATCAGAGACTATACCTTTAAATACATACTATGTACACATGTTAAATCAGAGACTCGATGCCTTTAAATACATACAATGTACACATGTTAAATCAGAGACTCTATGCCTTTAAATACATACAATGTACACATGTTAAATCAGAGACTCTATACCTTTAAATACATACAATGTACACATGGTAAATCAGAGACTCTATGCCTTTAAATACATACAATGTACACATGTTAAATCAGAGACTCGATGCCTTTAAATACATGCAATGTATACATGTTAAATCAGAGACTCTATGCCTTTAAATACATACAATGTACACATGTTAAATCAGAGACTCTATACCTTTAAATACATACAATGTACACATGTTAAATCAGAGACTCTATGCATTTAAATACATACAATGTACACATGTTAAATCAGAGACTCTATACCTTTAAATACATACAATGTACACATGTTAAATCAGAGACTCTATGCCTTTAAATACATACAATGTACACATGTTAAATCAGAGACTCGATGCCTTTAAATACATACAATGTACACATGTTAAATCAGAGACTCTATACCTTTAAATACATACAATGTACACATGTTAAATCAGAGACTCTATGCATTTAAATACATACAATGTACACATGTTAAATCAGAGACTCTATACCTTTAAATACATACAATGTACACATGTTAAATCAGAGACTCTATGCCTTTAAATACATACAATGTACACATGTTAAATCAGAGACTCTATGCCTTTAAATACATACAATGTACACATGTTAAATCAGAGACTCTATGCCTTTAAATACATATAATGTACACATGTTAAATCAGAGACTCTATACCTTTAAATACATACAATGTACACATGTTAAATCAGAGACTCTATACCTTTAAATGCATACAATGTACACGTGTTAAATCAGAGACTCTATGCCTTTAAATACATACAATGTACACATGTTAAATCAGAGACTCTATACCTTTAAATACATACAATGTACACATGTTAAATCAGAGACTCTATGCCTTTAAATACATACAATGTACCCATGTTAAATCAGAGACTATACCTTTAAATACATACAATGTACACATGTTAAATCAGAGACTATACCTTTAAATACATACAATGTACACATGTTAAATCAGAGACTATACCTTTAAATACATACAATGTACACATGTTAAATCAGAGACTCTATACCTTTAAATACATACAATGTACACATGTTAAATCAGAGACTCTATACCTTTAAATACATACAATGTACACATGTTAAATCAGAGACTATATACCTTTAAATACATACAATGTACACATGTTAAATCAGAGACTATATGCCTTTAAATACACACAATGTACACATGTTAAATCAGAGATTCTATGCCTTTAAATACATACAATGTACACATGTTAAATCAGAGACTCTATACCTTTAAATGCATACAATGTACACATGTTAAATCAGAGACTCTATGCCTTTAAATGCATACAATGTACACATGTTAAATCAGAGACTATACCTTTAAATACATACAATGTATACATGTTAAATCAGAGACTCTATGCCTTTAAATGCATACAATGTACACATGTTAAATCAGAGACTATACCTTTAAATACATACATTCTATACATGTTAAATCAGAGACTATATACCTTTAAATACATACAATGTACACATGTTAAATCAGAGACTCTATACCTTTAAATACATACAATGTACACATGTTAAATCAGAGACTCTATACCTTTAAATACATACAATGTACACATGTTAAATCAGAGACTCTATACCTTTAAATACATACAATGTACACATGTTAAATCAGAGACTCTATGCCTTTAAATACATACAATGTACACATGTTACATACAAAAATATTGATTTTAATTAATGTTTTTAGTGAGGGAGTTACAATGGGGAAAATAATGTCAAAATATTGCTTAATTATCCATTATACTGATATACTAATATACATTTAATCATTATTGTGTATTGGCTTACAATCGGACGGTCAAATTAAATGTATATTACATTAATGGTTCTTATAAACGAATAAAAAAAAACAACTCACAAAGTCAGAATTAACAAATTGTCATGTACTTTGAAATGCTGCAACTAGTGAATCTATGATCTATATAAAGGGTATGTATATATATAATATTATTTGTTAAAGGGTATGTATATATATAATATTATTTGTCACTAATTTTATTTTGGTATTATGTGTACAATATGAAACTAAATACAGTAAAATCTACCTCTATATAACAAATCACTGTCTATGTAGGGCAGTCTCATTTTTGCCATTAATGAATAGTGCATATAATTCTAACCTGTACATAAAGGGCAACTGCTCCTAAAGGGTACATTTTCAGGTTCCCTTGAGTGTCCTTTATATACAGGTTTGACTACATTTTACAACAGATCGCATCTATTTTAACACCGTCTAATATGAAAAAAAGTTCAAATATTGATTGTTAGCTGTTTCGACAGTGTGGTATTTTTTTGATTTTCGGTTTATCTTACATCAAGAGCATATTGGCTGATCCTTAGTATTTTTTTTTATCTTTCATTTAATCTTTCATTGGTGGTGTTTTGTCTATCTATGTTGCGCTTTTGTTGAAACAATCTCTTTAAATTGTGCTTTTGTTGAAACAATCCCTCTAAATTGTGCTTTTGTTGAAACAATCCCTCTAAATTGTGCTTTTGTTGAAACAATCCCTCTAAATTGTGCTTTTGTTGAAACAATCCCTCTAAATTGTGCTTTTGTTGAAACAATCCCTCTAAATTGTGCTTTTGTTGAAACAATCCCTCTAAATTGTGCTTTTGTTGAAACAATCCCTCTAAATTGTGCTTTTGTTGAAACAATCCCTCTAAATTGTGCTTTTGTTGAAACAATCCCTCTAAATTGTGCTTTTGTTGAAACAATCTCTTTAAATTGTGCTTTTGTTGAAACAATCCCTCTAAATTGTGCTTTTGTTGAAACAATCCCTCTAAATTGTGCTTTTGTTGAAACAATCTCTTTAAATTGTGCTTTTGTTGAAACAATCCCTCTAAATTGTGCTTTTGTTGAAACAATCCCTCTAAATTGTGCTTTTGTTGAAACAATCCCTCTAAATTGTGCTTTTGTTGAAACAATCCCTCTAAATTGTGCTTTTGTTGAAACAATCCCTCTAAATTGTGCTTTTGTTGAAACAATCTCTTTAAATTGTGCTTTTGTTGAAACAATCCCTCTAAATTGTGCTTTTGTTGAAACAATCCTTCTAAATTGTGCTTTTGTTGAAACAATCCCTCTAAATTGTGCTTTTGTTGAAACAATCCCTCTAAATTGTGCTTTTGTTGAAACAATCCCTCTAAATTGTGCTTTTGTTGAAACAATCTCTTTAAATTGTGCTTTTGTTGAAACAATCCCTCTAAATTGTGCTTTTGTTGAAACAATCCCTCTAAATTGTGCTTTTGTTGAAACAATCTCTTTAAATTGTGCTTTTGTTGAAACAATCCCTCTAAATTGTGCTTTTGTTGAAACAATCCCTCTAAATTGTGCTTTTGTTGAAACAATCCCTCTAAATTGTGCTTTTGTTGAAACAATCCCTCTAAATTGTGCTTTTGTTGAAACAATCCCTCTAAATTGTGCTTTTGTTGAAACAATCCCTCTAAATTGTGCTTTTGTTGAAACAATCTCTTTAAATTGTGCTTTTGTTGAAACAATCCCTCTAAATTGTGCTTTTGTTGAAACAATCCCTCTAAGTTGTGCTTTTGTTGAAACAATCCCTCTAAATTGTGCTCTTGTTGAAACAATCCATCTAAATTGTGTTTTTTTTAACCAATGTCTATCTAAGCTGTGCTTTTGATGTAACAATTCCTCTAAATTGTGCTTTTTGAAATAATCCATCTAAATTGTGCTTTTTTTTGCACCAATGTCTATATAAACTGTGCTTTTGTTGCACCAATGTCTATATAAACTGTGCTTTTGTTGAAACTATCCCTCTAAATAGTGCTTTTGTTGAAACAATCCATCTAAATAGTGCTTTTGTTGAAACAATCCATTTAAATTGTGCTTTTTGAAATAATCCCTCTAAATTGTGCTTTTGTTGCACCAATGTCTATATAAACTGTGCTTTTGTTGAAACAATCCCTTTAAATTGTGCTAAGGTTGAAAACAAATCCATCTAAATCATGCTTGTGTTGAAACAATCCCTCTAAATAGTACTTGTCTCTATAAGCTGTGATTGTTTGTTGAACCAATGTCTATCTAAATTATGCTTTTGTTGTACAAATCCCTCTAAATTGTGTTTGTTTTTGTTTTTTTATTCTTTTGGTATTAGTTTTATTTATTTTGCAGAATGGTACGGATATCAAGAAAAGTGATAAGATATTACAGTTTTATTTGTGGACTGGTGCTATGTTTTTTCTGGGTGATCCTAGTTTTCTACAGTAAATTCGGTAATTTTTAGCATAGTATTAATAACCTAAATATTAAGTAACAAAAACATTAAAAAAAAATCAGTACGTTATCAGAGTTATTTATAGAATGGGGGAATGGGAGTTCGTATCGCATCACACCAAAAAAGCATACTATTCAAGAAATGTTTTAAGATACCAAAGCGGTAACCAGATGCCGTAAATCAAAGGAGGACTGACAATACTATGGCCAAAGGAAAACAGGACAAGAAGACAAACAATATTCTACAAAACACCACATAGAAAACTAAAGATCGAACAGCACGAACTCCCCCCCCCCCCAAAAAAAAAAGGGGGGGAGGGGGGTAAACTAAGTTGGTCCTTACGGGTAAGCAGTTTCTGTCTGCTCTGCTAGTGGAATCTGTTGTTCTTACTTTATTCTTGGAAATGAAAGAAAAATCGACGTCCCCATCAGCTACAGTTGAATCTTGTTTAGTGGTTATAGTAAGCAATGTCCAATGTGTCAATAACATTGAAAAAAGTCGAAACGTTGCATCAACGTTCAAATAATATTGAAAAACGTGTCGACATAATATCAACGTTGAAATGATATTGTGTGCCTATCGCGGTCATATTTGATGACTAAATTCATGATGATGAATATCATACAGTTACTGTCTTTTGATGAAGTAAATGTGTGGATTTATGCTGAATTTTGACCAAAAAAATATTCACTGAGTCCGAAGGGCGAAGTGAATATTTGTTTTCTCAAAAGTCAATAATCGTGATTGTAATAGATATATAAACACAAAAATAAAGTATATCAAAATAAAACTTAAAATCAAATTATCGTGTTTGTGATAGATATAAGCCCGTATATTGGCCATATCAAAATTATCAATTGATTTCTTTTCTGTCATTTGTAATATATTTTTCAGATGACTCCAATGATGAGAAAAATGACTTGTCAACTACTATGACAGACGTGTCGACTGCTATGGAAAGGCGAATAAAAACTCTCCAGAAAAATTGCAAATCAATACGAAACAATTTGAACTCGAAGTCAATTTCCGGTTTTAAGATACTGGAAGTTTTAAAAGTAGACCAGTATCGTTTTTGTAAAGTTCCAAAGTGCGGATGTACTTACTGGCTTCAAGTCTTCTTGGTTATGAAGAAAACGATAAAACCTGAAGTTTTGTCCAATCTAGACAGGGAAGAACTTCATTTTAGATTACAAGATTCAATTATATCATATGATTATATACCGGAAGTCACCGATTTAATGATCATGATCACGCGAGATCCATGGAAACGACTGTATTCGGCATATATTGATAAAATATATCGAGGTCAGTCTAATTTTGTCTCTCTTTATAAGGAGATGACTTCCGGTTCCGGCACATCTGAGTGCTATTCCATTCCAACTTTCCAGGAATTTTTAGACTATATCGTACGAATCTCTGCTGAAGGACGGGAACTTGATATGCACTGGCAACCAGTCAGTGACATGTGTAAAGTTTGTTCAAACAAGTATAGATATATTGTAAAACAAGAGGCATTTGTAAAAGAATCAGCCTATATTTTGGAGAATATATTGCAACAATCGCCTGATATAAAAGATGCTCTTATTTCATTACTGACGGAAAAATTTGCCAAAAATTCTCTGCTGCAACTAGGAAGGCAATTTGTATCAGAAATGTCAGCAAGTCATTGCCAAAATTTCAAAGACAAAATAAAAAGATTGTGGGTTTCATTCCAAAGTCAGGGTCTTATTAGTGATAAGATTAAATTTGATATTGGCTTATTCGAAAATTTAAGTGAACAAAATGGAACAGAAATTTTAAATATATTCATGACGAGAGGAACCTCATTAGAATTGTCTAACAATGAAAGAACACTTCAACGGCATAAACATCTAGTTAATGCATACAAAAATATTCGTCGTAAAACTCTTGTTAATATACAGGATGTATACCACAACGACTTTTTATTATTTGAGTACAAGAAAACACCACCGTCGTAAAATATTATGTAATTGTGCTGTTTAATTACAGATAAAAACAGTAAATCTTATTTACCACCGGATTTATGGTTCACCACATCTATTATCACTCTAGCTTTTTTTTAATTTTATAGTCAGGTAATACGCATGTGAGAAAAAATTATATCAGGAATTTTATCACGACATTGTTAACATACATGTAGCCAGTGAAGGACCTCATATTAGAATAAAGAATAGTCCAATATTGACTGATAGCGCAAAACTAAGGTTCTCTTCTCTGAAGCATAGATGACCGTGGCTGATTTTGGCAATCATGTTTACATTCTTTGGTTTTATTACTCTCAAAGACTTTTAAATTACTTGGCTTTCCAATAATTCGATTTTGAGCATACCTGATGATGGTTATTCCAGAAACGCGTCGTGTGCACTAATTTTGGTATCTACGTTAACGTTTTTATTAGTGGTCCAACACAATGGATAACATGCATCCATTTAAACATTAATTTAGTAATTCATGGCATGCACAAATCAGTATTTAAAAAAGGGAATTAATATCACTATTCCACACTATAAACCACATAACTTAATTTTTACTTTCAAAATTTTGTTTTAGTTTCAAATAACATTTTTCGTTTTGCCAAAAGGTCGACCATAAGCATGTCATATCCATAATGCAAAAGGTTTTTTTCCCGTCCAGCGTCATGTTTCCGTACAATCACACACAACTAGTTAACGTCTGCAGTAAAACCATATACTCAGTTTTATAAAAAAAAACATAGTCTAACAAAAGAAAAGTCCGAGGACACCAAATGGGCAACCATAAGCCGAAAAGCGATGGACTGATTGGTTAGACTTTATTGCTTTAAGTCCTGCAAGCATTACTTCAATTATATTCAGGACGAGAACAAGTTCAATGATATATAAAACTATTACAGATATGAGGGAAGGGATGTGTCAATCGGGACAATGACTCTGGACTACTAATGGGACAATGTATACCTGTATACCTGTCTGGTAACTTCACTCAATCTATGGGTCACTCCCAAAGGATTTTTGTATAAAACTACTATAAAATATTTTAGTACTTGTACAGTAGCACCGTATATTCCCTACTCATCTGTTCTTCAATAAGCTTGATCGTCGTGTTGTGCATCCCGAAACATAATGTTCTTGTCATGTTCTCAATGTCTCTGAGGTTTTCGGTTTTAAATTTCACAATATGTCGGAGTTTCACTGATGATGAG
Source organism: Bathymodiolus septemdierum (assembly GCA_963383655.1). Taxonomy (NCBI): domain Eukaryota; kingdom Metazoa; phylum Mollusca; class Bivalvia; order Mytilida; family Modiolidae; genus Bathymodiolus; species Bathymodiolus septemdierum. The sequence continues at coordinate 57,846,681 of OY726528.1, forward strand.
TCTAGCAAGAATTGTATAGTAAGTCTTTCATTTTTGATTTTGTTGAAGATGTCATTTCCAAAATTGTTTGCCACATATTTCCTAAGTACTGATAAGTGTCTATCTCTTACTGATTTCAATGATGGACAGATCAGTAGAAAATGCTCGGTATCCTCTGTGTCACTATGGCATAGGGGGCATATCTCATTCTCCTGGTTTTTCGTAAATTTTGCCTTGTCCGATTGTAAGGACTTTGGACTACTAATGGGAAGTATAAAGAGCTGTGTAGGGACGAACAATTTAGTCTGTTGTGACAACAGTGTGCCTACTCTTTCGAAATCTACAAATGAGGTCGTTAGCGTGCAGGGAATGTGGCACTCTTCAAACATATGACTCTTTATGGTCCACGGTCAGACTTTCCGTATCATGACCCAACAATCCCCCTATCCGCCACCTGGTGACGCGCTGGTTTGACCCCTGGGAACCTTCACCAGTACCCAGTCGTTGGACAGACAATACAATGGTCGAAAAAACAAAATGACAAATAATGGCCGACAATAAAAAAAAAACAAAAGAAAACCTCAAAACAATAAAAACAAAGATTGAGCAGCACAAACTCCACTAAAAACTGGGCGTGACCCAAATTAAAGGGGGTAAGAGGTTCCTGCTCCAATAGTAGAAAGTTTTGGAACGTTTTTACCTGCTGTCAAAATAACATTCCTTTGGTTTGTTCATCTCCAAGAGCACTTAGAGATCTTTACTGAAACCTTAAGGTACTTACAACTGCAAGAAATGCAGCATTTGTAGGGGGAAATAACTTATGAGACATGACAACAAAGTCAATCATTTAATTAAATAAACACTACCTTAATGATATAAAATGTTCAAGTTAAAACACCAGTTCCTAAGAAGTGTTTGATGATATCAAAGGGGTAATCAGATGCTGTAAAAGTAACCAGACAAAGGGGTAATCAGATGCTGTAAAAGTAACCAGACAAAGGGGTAATCAGCAGATGCTGTAAAAGTAACCAGACAAAGGAGTAATCAGATGCTGTAAAAGTAACCAGACAAAGGGGTAATCAGATGCTGTAAAAGTAACCAGACAAAGGGGTAATCAGATGCTGTAAAAGTAACCAGACAAAGGGGTAATCAGATGCTGTAAAAGTAACCAGTCAAAGGGGTAATCAGATGCTGTAAAAGTAACCAGACAAAGGGGTAATCAGATGCCGTAAAAGTAACCAGACAAAGGGGTAATCAGATGCCGTAAAAGTAACCAGACAAAGGGGTAATCAGATGCTGTAAAAGTAACCAGACAAAGGGGTAATCAGATGCCGTAAAAGTAACCAGACAATGGGGTAATCAGATGCTGTAAAAGTAACCAGACAAAGGAGTAATCAGATGCTGTAAAAGTAACCAGACAAACAATGATCTACAAAAAAATGCAGATATCTAAAGATTATGCAACATGACCCCCCCTAAAAAAACCGGGATGTACTCATATGCTGTGGAAGTGTATAGCAAACAGTTCCTGCTCCACTAGTGGCACCCGTCGTGTTACTCTTGTTCACAATTTAATGACCCGCTATGTAGAGCTCACCAAATACTGGTTGGCTCAGAAACCGGATATAATATATCCCAAGTGGAACGACATGTCTACCTGTAGATTGTTTTTCAGTACTCTAGCTCTATGCAATTTAATCCCTGTGCAGAACACCAAAATTTTAACCCCAGATGATCACGCATCTGTTGTTTTTCGTAGTCACAAACCCGATCCTCCTTTCCTCTTTCTTGACTTCTCATCCTAGTGTTAGTAAGGGTACGCTGCCACTAGTGGGGCAGGAATAGCACACTCTCTCAGAGCACCACAGTTCACCTCCAATTTTATGTGGGTTTGTGTTGCTCAATTTTCTGTTTTAATTCTAGTGTTTTGTGCATCATTGTTCGTCTATTGTCATTTTATCTTTTGTATTATCTGTCCTTTGATATATGGCTTCTGATTACTATTTTGGTATGTTTAAACTTTTCATGAACTACTCATCTGCCAAACTTCTAAACACAGTCATTACATAGGCAAAAGCTGATGTATGATCTTCCTTGGGCCATGCTCAAGTTTTTCGTGGGATTAAGAAGAGTTTGAAGATGACAAAGGGGTAATAAGAATCTGTAAATCGAAACAGGACAATGGCCAAAAGAAAAAGTACACAACGACAAACAAAGATGTACAAAACATACCAGGTATCATAAAACTAAAGATCTAGTAACACGAACCCCAATAAGAAACGGAGGTGAACTCAGGTGCTCCGGAAGGGTGAGCAGTTAAACTAGTTATTGTGATCTGTCCTATTATTTTATGTTCATCGTTGTTTTCTATTACTGAACAGTAACAGCTGCTAATTATAAACAATAAAAACTAAAAAAAATATTTCAAATGCATCGGTGCTGTTATTGTTAGTATACTCACTTCAAGTGTACTAGATCATGGGTTCGAGCCCAAGTCAGGTGAAACCATGGACTTAATCAAATTGGTAATTGAGGCTTCTCCGCCATGTAGCCAGTGTTAAATAAGGGTAATAACAAAGTTACCGAACTCCGAACAATCTTACAAAGGGAAAGTCAAAACTCATAAGTATATAAATAGACAATCAGTCAACAACCGGAAAACTGAAAACCGTAATGACCCTAAAGAAATGGTGGGTTGAATCAGATTTTAAAGCGCCAAACCTCCCCCTTTTATTACGGCTCAAAGTTTCCGGCTGTCACTATAACAGTATTTATAACAATACTTGAACAAAACAGGTAAAACAGTTGTCAAAGCAGCACCACACTCAGTGAAGTAAATGTCAGACACTTTTACGTCACACATTGATAAAAAAAATATTTTGGACATTTTTGTTGACACCTTATCTTTATACATTTTCACTATATGAAAATCCATGATTTATAATCTTTTCTGCAGAGACGGAATATATTTCGACAAGATCTTGGTATCGGAATATAAACTTTTTAAGAGATCGAATAAGGCGAATCTTTTTATAGCCCTGGTCCAGTAACCAGTTTCTCAGATGAAGATGACGTTTCAGGAAATCAGAATAATTGCTACTGGCCCTTGCATAACGAATCAATTGCGAGATGTAAACACCATATGCAGGAGAAGCTGGTATATTGCTGCACATAATTGGAAAATTTTTAATTTTAAAATTGAAGTCATCCCGTTTATCATATATTTTAGTACTGATTTGACTACTGTCGTCAAATTCGAGGTATAAGTTCAAAAATGATGCGGATGAAACGGTATCTGTGGTCTCTTTAACTCCCAGCTCTGGAGGATATATCAATGGAAGAAATTCTGCAAATCTAGAATTATTAATAGATAAAACGTCATCAATATACCTGTATGTGAAATTAAAGGCTCTAGCCTCATGAATCTTCTTATCTTTTACAAGCTTTGAAGAAACTCCGACTCATATGAGTATAAAAATAAATCGGCTAGAAGAGGGGCACAATTGGTACCCATTGGTATGCCGACGACCTACTGAAACAGTGTCCCTCCAAAGGAGACAAATATGTTATCGATGAGGAACTCCAGCATACTGATCACTTGTTCCTCGGAGTAGCATGTTTTACCTTTTTGAATTTTGTTTGAAAAATATGTGGAATTGTAGCCTAAAGTGTAAGAGAAATGACTAGTTTTTTTTTAATGAGGATAATATGTCAGAGTGGAGCAACATGTCTACCCTCATACTATTGTTCAGTGAGCTGGCACTATAAAAATCCAGCTACCAGTAGGCAAGTTGGTCTAGTGCAAAACAGATCTAATCATCATCTCATTGAAATGTAATTTGTTTACACCATGATATAGCTGAAAATTTGCTCATTTGGCTTGAACAACAATCACTCATTCTAATTTCAGCTATATCGTGGCAGTCACTTTTATTGGTGGAGGAAACCACCAACCTGTCGCAAGTCACTGTCAAAATTTATCACATAATGTTGTACAAGGTATACCTCGCCATGAACAGGGTTCGAACTCACAACATTAGTGGTGAGAGGCACTGATTGCACAGGTAGTTGTAAATCAACTACCATACAATCACAACCACAACAGCCCCCTCACTCCAACACATTACCAACACAATTTAGCTGTGCTGAATATAAAAAATCTGTGAATTGCTTAAATATAAAAAGGTACAATGGAACCTGTCTAATCCGACACACCAAGGTACAAGGGAAATGTGTTGGATTGTACAGGATGTTGGAATACTCCAGTTTTATTTTAGTTAACAGAAATACTTTAGGACCATAAATTTTTGTCAGATGTCACAGAATGTAGGAAACCTCAGCGGTCAGATTGCACAAGTTCCACTGTATATGATTCCTTTATACATTGCATAGCTTGTTTATAAAATATATAAATTACCAAAAACACCAGCAAGCATTCAAAATATGTTTATTCAAATTTCAACATGTGGATTTAAATAAGTCACAAAAAAAAAGAATATATAACTGTTTATCAGATGTCATCTAAACTTTGTATTAAAGCTGTAGGTATAAAGTTAAACAATGTCTTTATCTGTCAACAATAGAGAACAATCACCTCTTATGATCTGTAGCCCGTGAAAGAAGGATTGTTTCTGAAAAAGAAAAAATAGTTTGGTTTGGTTTGGTTTTATAATGTTTAATGCCACTTTCAACAATAATTCAGTTATATCATGGCGGTCAGCTTTATTGGTGCAGGAAACCAGAGGACCCAGAGAAAACCACCGACCTGTCGCAAGTCACTGACAAACTTTATCACATAATGTTGTACACTTCACCCTGATCAGGATTCGAACTCACAACATCAGTGGTGATAGGAACTGATTGCATGGGTAGTTGTAAATCCAACTAACATACGATCATGGCCACGACGGCCCCTAGAAAAAAATAGTGAATGCAGAATATGAGTTTCAAGCTCACACACCAAAAGAATCAAATTGGGACATATTAAACATTCTGGTATGAGTTTCAAACTCACACACCAAAACATCCAACCAAAAAACATCAAACATTATGGCATGCTGATCAAACTCACACACCAATCACATCCCATAAAAAAAAAACATCAAATATTCCAGCATGAGTTTCAAGCCTACACACCAAAAGAATCAAATTGGGACATATTAAACATTCTGGTATGAGTTTCAAACTCACACACCAAAACATCCAACCAAAAAACATCAAACTTTATGGCATGCTTATCAAACTCACACACCAATCACATCCCATAAAAAAAAACATCAAATATTCCGGCATGAGTTTCAAGCTTACACACCAAAAGAATCAAATTGGGACATATTAAACATTCTGGTATGAGTTTCAAACTCACACACCAAAACATCCAACCAAAAAACATCAAACATTATGGCATGCTTATCAAACTCACACACCAATCACATCCCATAAAAAAAAACATCAAATATTCCGGCATGAGTTTTAAACTTGCTAACAAAAAGAATCCAATCGGAACATATCAAACATTCTGAGATGAGTTCCAAATTCACACATCAAATGCATTCAATCAAAAAACATCAAATTTTCTGACATGAGTTTCAAACTTAAACACCAAGGCATACAATCAAAAAACATCAAATTTTCTGCCATGAGTTTCAAACTTAAACACCAAGGCATCCAATCAAAAAATATCAAATTTTCTGACATGAGTTTCAAACTTAAACACCAAGGCAATCCAATCAAAAAACATCAAATTTTCTGCCACGAGTTTCAAACTTAAACACCAAGGCAATCCAATCAAAAAACATCAAATTTTCTGACATGAGTTTCAAACTTAAACACCAAGGCAATCCAATCAAAAAACATCAAATTTTCAGCCATGAGTTTCAAACTTAAACACCAAGGCATCCAATCAAAAAACATCAAATTTTTTGCCATGAGTTTCAAACTTAAACACCAAGGCATCCAAATAAAAAACATCAAATTTTCTTGGCATGAGTTTCAAACTCCCACACCAAAAGCATCCAACCAAAAAACATCAAACATTATGGCATGCTTATCAAATTCACACACCAATCACATCCCATAAAAAAAACCATCAAATATTTTGGCATGAGTTTTAAACTTGCAAACAAAAAGAATCCAATCGGAACATATCAAACATTCTGAGATGAGTTCCAAATTCACACATCAAATGCATTCAATCAAAAAACATCAAATTTTCTGACATGAGTTTCAAACTTAAACACCAAGGCATCCAATCAAATAACATCAAATTTTCTGCCATGAGTTTCAAACTTAAACACCAAGACATCCAATCAAAAAACATCAAATTTTCTTGGCATGAGTTTCAAACTTACATACACCAAAAGTATCAAATCAAAATATATCACCAAAAAAAGTTGGCTATAAAATAATTGTCTACATAGAACTTTCTAAAAGCATGTGTCATGATATATGTGTATCAATGTGTCGTGTTTTGATTGACCAGCAATACAAGCTCACCCTTTCATGATATATGTGTATCAATGTGTCGTGTTCTGATTGACCAGCAATACAAGCTCACCCTTTCATGATATATGTGTATCAATGTGTCATGTTCTGATTGACCAGCAATACAAGCTCACCCTTTCATGATATATGTGTATCAATGTGTCGTGTTCTGATTGACCAGCAATACAAGCTCACCCTTTCATGATATATGTGTATCAATGTGTCATGTTCTGATTGACCAGCAATACAAGCTCACCCCTTCATGATATATGTGTATCAATGTGTCATGTTCTGATTGACCAGCAATACAAGCTCACCCCTTCATGATATATGTGTATCAATGTGTCATGTTCTGATTGACCAGCAATACATGCTCACCCCTTCATGATATATGTGTATCATTTAATTAGGGAACATTGAGGTGGTGGGTTATGGTTTTTTTTGGTTTATTTCTGTCACCAAATTTTATACAAGAAAATAAATTGATATGATAATAAAAATTCCAAACACAAAATGAATGGCAAAAGAAGATAATGGAAATCTAGGTCCTGGCATAGGACAGGCACAAAATGTGGCAGGGTTAAACTAGTAATGTTCCTCTTTTACACATTTTTCCCTGAAAATTATTTTCTGATACTCATATATTTATTTATTTATTTCTTGTTTCCATGGTGATGATGGCTGTAATGTTTTTAACTTGTGTATTTTGTCGCTCATACAATATAACATTATCTATGTGTATACTTACGGTGGTGTAGTCGTACCAAAACCTGTGAAATGAAAAAAAAATGAAGAGGTAAATTTTAATTTATCGAGGCACGATAATAAGAATCATCTGAGGTAGGAAATAAATATTCTTTGGTTGTTACTTACCAACTCAAAATTTATATTCAAATGTTCTCAGGGGCCATCGTGGTTGGGATCATATGGTAGTTGGATTTACAACTACCTGTGCAATCAGTGCTTATCCCCACTAACGTTGCGAGTTAGAATCCCGCTCGGGCGTGGTGTCCTCAACATTAATGTACGAAATTTCAACTTTCCCATAGGATTCTATAGTAACCCCCACCCCCTTTGAACCCCTCAAAATATGACTTTGACCCCCTTTACCACAAAGCTGAAAACTTTAGGACCAACTAAAAACATATATCTATAACTCCACCAAGTTTCATGAAATTCTGTCCAGTAGTTCCTGAGATCTGCTGTGGACAAGTTCATGTGCCACATAAAGAAAGAAAGGTGGAGGAGAATAATAATAATAAGAAACGGAGCAAAAACAATAAGTCTCCAAACGTTGTTTGGGAGACTTAATTAGTTTAATTATTAAAGATTGTCCTGAAGAAATTTTGATAAAACTGGCAATTGTCCTGAAGATTAAGTCTTGCTGAAACACTGCAATCACTAATTTCTAATTATTTTTTTTTCGTGACGTCACCCACCTTCTTCGTCACTCTTTGCCCCCATCTAATGTGGGTATTTACTTTAGAATATGATCAGAAAAATCTATATATTAAAATAATGTACCATACTAACTACTAACCAACAATGTTATTATGGTAGCCCCCCTCATATAAGGTCAGATTTAATGTGCACTTAGAAAAATACTACTAAATTGTCCCCTCAAGAGAGGCCTCACCTCTTGTAAGGCTATTTTTTTCATTTTTCATTGCAGAAAGAATATTATTAAGCAGTCACCTGTATTAAGAGGTCACCTTTTTCTTGTCCCGACATAAACAAACATCATATAAACTGAAGCTCTTTTAAGAGGTCACCTGTCTTATAAGACCACTTTTTCTTTGTCCCAAAGATGATCTCTTATCTCAGGCTTGACTGTAATTTACTTGTATATAGATGTAATTCCAACTAGCACATTTTTAACAGTTTAAAATGAACCCCCTTATGGCAATCTGATTTGTTTGGAATAGACAGGTGTCCAGATTAGAAAAGTTGCATATGCATTTGCAAAAAAATCAGGAATTGAGACAAATTTGACGTGTAATTTACACACGACTCACCTGGCTGTGGATTCGTTCCAAACCCTCCTCCACCAAATCCAGGAGACTGAGTCCCTGTTGTTCCAAACCCTGGAGAGGTTCCAAACCCTCCTCCACCTGTACCTTGTGAAAGTGATCCAAATGTTGGTACGCTACTACTTCCAGCCAGCGCCTCAAAGGTTGCATTACTACTCGTGCCAGCAAATCTGTGAAAGAAAAAGTAAACCAAAAGTTATTCATAGTATAACTACTTTTGCATTCCGAATATCGAAATTAAATCATGAATAACCGAACAATGCACACATGTGCATGAGTGAATTGCTGTTGTTATTTGGCTACAAGTAATTTATTTTCGATATTTTGAATGAAAGAAAAGGTATACAACTTTTAGATTGTACACCTTTGTTTAAGGTAATAAGATGCTTAAAAGAGTTTTCCATTGATAGGTCAGTGGTTTTCCTTGTGTACTCCTGTTTCCCCCACCAATAAAACTGACTGCCACGACTTAATTGAAATATTGTTGAAAGTGGCGTAAAACACCATAAACCCAAACCCCATTGTCAGATGCTCAATGATATTTTCTATAGTGACATAGTTGGTAATGTGAAGTCACAGTGAAATAAATGTCTTAATTTCACTGAGTGAAACACTGAAGTTGTTTCGCTAGGAAATATCAGTAAACCATGAAATGTACAAAATGTAAGATTTGTTCTATATACCGGTAACCGCCACTCAAAATGTAAAACTTTTCCCATAATAACAATAATTTTAAAATTTTAAATCAAATCACAAAATGCAAGACTTTTTCCATAAGGCATAACATTGTATGTAAATGGCAAAAACTTGATCAGAACTCAATTTGAGGTACAGACATACCCAGCAAATCCTGGTGCTTGTCCTGACTGTGGTGAACCAAATCCACCACCACCACTTACTGGGTTACCAAACGCTGGCTGACCACCGAATGCAGATCCACCACCAAATCCTGGACTGGTTCCAAAGGCTGGCTTGGCACCAAAAGCACTGCCACTGACTCCTCCTCCGCCAAACGTTGAACTGGTGCCAAATGCAGGAGCCGCCCCAAATCCACCTATAATACATGTAATTCAATTTCTCTTAAAATTGTCAATAGATCTTTTGGGACAAAGAAAAATTGACCTTATAAGACTGGTGACCTCTTAAAAGAGGTTCAATTTATGTGAAATTTTCTATGACAGGACAAGAAAAAGGTTATTCATTAAAATACAGGTGACCACATGGGCAGGTTTCTTTGTATTGTCTTTTGTTTTGTCTATTTGGCACGGAAACAAAGATGACACATTAAGTGTACATGAATTAAGCAAACGTAAAATGTAGCAGACAGAAAGTGCAGCAGATGAAAAGCGTAGTAATGAAAAAGTGTAACAAATGTACTATGTAGCAATTCTGTTGTCCTACTTCATATTATCATTTCTCTATGTAGTGTTTTTTTGTGAATCTGATCAGGCTTTATTCTTGGCAGCTAGAAACTGATGAAGAAAGAGGAGACGATTGGGAAACCATTTCAAATTAATTAATGAGAATGTTAGCATTCCATCAGAAAACAATTTACCTGGACAGGTGTTATGGTCATAAAACTCATACCCCAGAATTGTCCAGTGAGAACAAAGTATTTCTTTGATACAGTCTTCTGATTGGTTGTTTTTTTAGTTCGAGTACCAATTCATGCTTGAAAATTTTTATGACCAAAAGACCCGGTCTAGTGTTGATAACCAATTTCAGAGGCAGCCACACAACCTCAATTCCAGTTAACATACCTGGACTACTCTGTTGTGTTGATACACCAAATCCAGAGGAAGCTACACTACCTCCACCTCCACCACTAAAACTCCCTCCTCCTCCTCCAAAAGCTGTTGATGTCTTAGAACCAAATGTTGTACTTCCTTGGGTACCAAACAATGAGGCTGAAATCAAAACAGTTTGTACAGTTATTGAATCAAATCTATTTTTTTCTGATGTCAAAAACCACATTGGCAAGACCATGGGTGTGGTATAGAAACCAATATAATGTAAACACAGTTAAATTCATGGACACCAATTATTGCGGTTTAATGAAAAAGTGTATTTTCGTGAATAGGTAAATTTGTGGATTGCATGCTATTGTCAGTACATATGTATGTACTGAGAATTATACGTTGAATTCTTAATTTCGTGAATTGATTATATCCACGAAATCCACAAAAACTGGAACACCAGGAATAAGTAAAGTTTTGTGAAGGTTTTTAAAATCATTTGTTTATCATTTGCATTGTCATTGGAGATCCAATTATCAAGAAATGGACGGTTGTTTGGTATCCTATTAATTTGTTTAACCCAACCACATTTTTGTGCCTATTCCAAGCCGGGACCTGGATTTCCACCGTCATATGTCGTAGTCTTTTTTTTTTATGTTCAATGAGTTGTGAGGGGACAGGTGATTGTTCGCTCTGTTTATATTGGTGGAATTGTTGATCATCACTTTAAACTTTCTTTTTACAGTATATGCTAATAATGAAAACATCAATGTCCTGGTTTTCAAAGAATTCTCTCATTGATCAAGGCTATTATTGCACAAATTCCATAGTACTTACATGCAGAACTTGTTGTAGAACTATTGCCAAATGATGTTGAACTAAATACATTGGTGCTTGCTCTCTCTGCACTTGGTTGTCCACCGAGTCCACCCAACATAGACCCACCAAATGTACCCCCACCACTGCTAGATGTTGTGGCTGTTTGACCAAACGATGAGCTAAAATAGATACAGGTAAGATTAAGGGTGTCTAATGCCATTTTATAGACCCATCAAATGTACCTCCACCACTACTAGATGTTGTGGCTGTTTGACCAAACGGTGAGCTAAAATAGATACAGGTAAGATTAAGGATGTCTAATGCCATTTTATAGACCCATCAAATGTACCTCCACCACTGCTAGATGTTGTGGCTGTTTGACCAAACGATGAGCTAAAATAGATACAGGTAAGATTAAGGGTGTCTAATGCCATTTTATAGACTCATCAAATGTACCCCCACCACTACTAGATGTTGTGGCTGTTTGACCAAACGGTGAGCTAAAATAGATACAGGTAAGATTAAGGGTGTCTAATGCCATTTTATAGACCCATCAAATGTACCTCCACCACTGCTAGATGTTGTGGCTGTTTGATCAAACGGTGAGCTAAAATAGATACAGGTAAGATTAAGGGTGTCTAATGCCATTTTATAGACCCATCAAATGTACCTCCACCACTACTAGATGTTGTGGCTGTTTGACCAAACGGTGAGCTAAAATAGATACAGGTAAGATTAAGGGTGTCTAATGCCATTTTATAGACCCATCAAATGTACCCCCACCACTGCTAGATGTTGTGGCTGTTTGACCAAACGATGAGCTAAAATAAATACAGGTAAGATTAAGGGTGTCTAATGCCATTTTATAGACCCATCAAATGTACCCCCACCACTGCTAGATGTTGTGGCTGTTTGATCAAACGGTGAGCTAAAATAGATACAGGTAAGATTAAGGGTGTCTAATGCCATTTTATAGACCCATCAAATGTACCCCCACCACTACTAGATGTTGTGGCTGTTTGATCAAACGGTGAGCTAAAATAGATACAGGTAAGATTAAGGGTGTCTAATGCCATTTTATAGACCCATCAAATGTACCTCCACCACTGCTAGATGTTGTGGCTGTTTGATCAAACGATGAGCTAAAATAGATACAGGTAAGATTAAGGGTGTCTAATGCCATTTTATAGACCCATCAAATGTACCTCCACCACTGCTAGATGTTGTGGCTGTTTGACCAAACGATGAGCTAAAATAGATACAGGTAAGATTAAGGGTGTCTAATGCCATTTTATAGACTCATCAAATGTACCTCCACCACTGCTAGATGTTGTGGCTGTTTGATCAAACGGTGAGCTAAAATAGATACAGGTAAGATTAAGGGTGTCTAATGCCATTTTATAGACCCATCAAATGTACCTTCACCACTGCTAGATGTTGTGGCTGTTTGACCAAACGATGAGCTAAAATAGATACAGGTAAGATTAAGGGTGTCTAATGCCATTTTATAGACCCATCAAATGTACCTCCACCACTGCTAGATGTTGTGGCTGTTTGACCAAACGATGAGCTAAAATAGATACAGGTAAGATTAAGGGTGTCTAATGCCATTTTATAGACCCATCAAATGTACCTCCACCACTGCTAGATGTTGTGGCTGTTTGACCAAACGGTGAGCTAAAATAGATACAGGTAAGATTAAGGGTGTCTAATGCCATTTTATAGACCCACCAAATGTACCTCCACCACTGCTAGATGTTGTGGCTGTTTGACCAAATGGTGAGCTAAAATAGATACAAGTAAGATTAAGGGTGTCTAATGCCATTTTATAGACCTATCAAATGTACCCCCACCACTACTAGATGTTGTGGCTGTTTGACCAAATGGTGAGCTAAAATAGATACAGGTAAGATTAAGGGTGTCTAATGCCATTTTATAGACCCATCAAATGTACCTCCACCACTGCTAGATGTTGTGGCTGTCTGACCAAACGGTGAGCTAAAATAGATACAGGTAAGATTAAGGGTGTCTAATGCCATTTTATAGACCCATCAAATGTACCTCCACCACTGCTAGATGTTGTGGCTGTTTGACCAAACGGTGAGCTAAAATAGATACAGGTAAGATTAAGGGTGTCTAATGCCATTTTATAGACCCATCAAATGTACCTCCACCACTGCTAGATGTTGTGGCTGTTTGACCAAACGGTGAGCTAAAATAGATACAGGTAAGATTAAGGGTGTCTAATGCCATTTTATAGACCCATCAAATGTACCTCCACCACTGCTAGATGTTGTGGCTGTTTGACCAAACGGTGAGCTAAAATAGATACAGGTAAGATTAAGGGTGTCTAATGCCATTTTATAGACCCACCAAATGTACCTCCACCACTGCTAGATGTTGTGGCTGTTTGACCAAATGGTGAGCTAAAATAGATACAAGTAAGATTAAGGGTGTCTAATGCCATTTTATAGACCTATCAAATGTACCCCCACCACTACTAGATGTTGTGGCTGTTTGACCAAATGGTGAGCTAAAATAGATACAGGTAAGATTAAGGGTGTCTAATGCCATTTTATAGACCCATCAAATGTACCTCCACCACTGCTAGATGTTGTGGCTGTTTGACCAAACGGTGAGCTAAAATAGATACAGGTAAGATTAAGGGTGTCTAATGCCATTTTATAGACCCATCAAATGTACCTCCACCACTGCTAGATGTTGTGGCTGTTTGACCAAACGGTGAGCTAAAATAGATACAGGTAAGATTAAGGGTGTCTAATGCCATTTTATAGACCCATCAAATGTACCTCCACCACTGCTAGATGTTGTGGCTGTTTGACCAAACGGTGAGCTAAAATAGATACAGGTAAGATTAAGGGTGTCTAATGCCATTTTATAGACCCATCAAATGTACCCCCACCACTACTAGATGTTGTGGCTGTTTGACCAAACGGTGAGCTAAAATAGATACAGGTAAGATTAAGGGTGTCTAATGCCATTTTATAGACCCATCAAATGTACCTCCACCACTGCTAGATGTTGTGGCTGTTTGACCAAACGATGAGCTAAAATAGATACAGGTAAGATTAAGGGTGTCTAATGCCATTTTATAGACCCATCAAATGTACCTCCACCACTGCTAGATGTTGTGGCTGTTTGACCAAACGGTGAGCTAAAATAGATACAGGTAAGATTAAGGGTGTCTAATGCCATTTTATAGACCCATCAAATGTACCCCCACCACTGCTAGATGTTGTGGCTGTTTGACCAAACGATGAGCTAAAAAGACACAGGTAAGATTATGGGTGTTTAATCTCACTTTCAACAGTATATCATGGAGGAAACCAGAACACCAGGACGAAATCTGCAGACGTGCCATATTTAGCTGTAACTATATATTTACAATAACAAATATTTATTCCTGTACTTAATGAAAGACATTCAAAACACGAGTTCAATTTTTGATAGTGAGTAGGTGATTATTGTTTAACACCACATGAGTAATTATTCCGCTACATATTTATCATGGTCAGAACTAGCTAGATTTTGATGGATGCCCACTTTGCTATAGACCAACACGCTGAGTTAGATTTTCATAGTGCTAGCTTACTGCAACAACAGTCTACGGGTAGAGATACTGCTCCACTCGGACACATTATACTGAGTCCGAGCCAACCAGTCTTTGCTCTTACTCAAAGATATCAATAGATATACAAACAATTACCTGGAGGTTTGTCCGAACGCTGTCTGTCCAAATGCAGTACCAGAAGTTGTCTGCCCAAATCCTCCTGAAGACTGTCCAAATGGAGCAGACCCAGAAGATGCTGGTTGACCAAATAGTCCACCCGCACTAGGAGTCGAAACTGGCTGACCAAAAGGTCCACTGGATCCTGACGTTGTAGTTGACTTCCCAAACAATCCACTAGATCCCGAAGCAGGAGTTGTCTGTCCAAATAATCCGCTAGAACTGGAAGATGCAGTTGGCTGTCCAAATAATCCTGCAGGACTTGAGGCAGAGGTTGGCTGTCCAAACAATCCAGTATTTGCTGGCTGCCCAAACAACCCACCCGATACCGATGATGGTGTTTGCATAAAGAGATTTTCTGATGTAGATGTACTTGTTTGTCCAAAGGGTGAAGAAGACTGTGAAGTTGTGACACCTCCTTGTCCAAAGGGGGCAAGAACGCTTGTAGAAGCTGTGGTGGACTGTCCAAACGGAGCAGGAATGCCTGTAGATACAGATGCAGGCTGTCCAAAAGGAGCTGGGGCACTTGTACTTGCTGTTGTGGTCTGTCCAAAAGGAGCTGGGGTGCTTGTACTTGCTGTTGTGGTCTGTCTGAAAGGAGCTGAAGCACTTGTAGTTGCTGTTGTGGTCTGACCGAATAGAGAAGTTCCAGTTGACGTTGTTGCAGTCTGACCAAACAAACTTCCAGTTGTAGACGTTGTGGACTGACCGAATAGTCCTGAACTAGTGGCAGTAGGCTTTTGACCAAACAAGCTAGTGCCTAAGGATGAAGATGTTTGTCCAAATAAACTAGTTGCTGGGGTTGTTGGTTTCCCAAACAATCCCCCATTAGAGGTGGAAGTTTGACCAAATAGCCCTGTCGATGAAGTGGTGGTGCTTTGTCCAAATAAACTACTACCAGGTGTTTGTTGAGAAGTTCCCCCTGTGGTAGATGACACATTTTCTCCATTTTTACTTTGTTCTTCTGAAGTTTTGCTTGATGTTGACACTGCATCAGATGTACTGGGTGCAGACTCACTGCTTACACCACTTTCTGTAGTAGTGGGTGGAGTTTTCTGCCCATCAGTTGCAACTTGTGTCGGCTTCCCAAAAAGTCCAGTAGTACCAAATGAACTTGCAGTCTGTCCAAATAGTCCTGTTTCACCAGTTGCAGACTGACCAAAGAGCCCAGTACTTGCTGAAGAACTTGATGGTTTTTGGTCAAATAATGGTGTACCAAACAAACTTTTAGTAACTGTTGAACCGGTTGCCATAGTCACAGGTTGTCCAGCTGATGATTGAGTTACCCCCCCTTCATCATCAGATACTTCCTGTTCATTTCTTCCTGCTTCAGTTGATGTGTTAAAAGCTGTTCCTCCAGTTGAAGATGAGGTGAACTGAAATCCACTGGTTGGTTTTCTTGAATCTGAAATACAAAGCGTACATACAAAAATAAATTTGAGTGATTGTTGCTTAATGGCTACTTAACAATTTGTCATTGACAACAAGATGAACTGTGAGCTTGTGAGCTAATGCTCACTTATGATACCCCGCTCTTTGGCAAACAGGAAGTAGGAATCTGATGGGTCGAAAACGGTTCCCACAATATGGGGTACCTATATGAAGCTTGTGACCAAATATCAGATCTCTGCCATCAATAGTTGCTGTGAAAAATGTGCATATATGTTCAATGTGTATAAAAACCAACTAAGTCGGCAAACAGGAAGTAGGAATCTGACGGGTCCAAAAACACTTCCCACAATATGGGGTACATATATGAAGCTTGTGACCAAATATCAGATCTCTGCCATCAATAATTGCTGAGAAAAATGCGATGAAAAATGAGCATATATGTTCAATGTGTATAAAAATCAACAAAGTCGACAAACAGGAAGTAGGAATCTGATGGGTCCAAAAATGCTTCCCACGATATGGGGTACCTATATGAAGCTTGTGACCAAATATCAGGTTTGTGTCATTAACAGTTCCTGAGAAAAATGCGACGAAAAATGTGCATATATGTTCAATGTGTATAAAAACCAAGTAAGTGGGCAAACAGGAAGTAGGAATCTGACGGGTCCAAAAACGCTACCCACAATATGGCACACCTATATGAAGCTTGTGATCAAATATCAGATTTCTGCCATTGATAGTTGCTGAGAAAAATGTGACGAAAAATATCTTGGACAGACGGACAGAGGTAAAGCAGTATACCCCCCTCCCCCTCCGGGGAGCGGGGGTATAATTATTGATGTTCACCTCCTCTGGAAGCCGACATTGTATATTATTATACCTTACATATTTGTTTTACTATATAAAAGTAATAAGAAGTTTTTCGGAGACAATCTGGTGGACAACCCAAAGATATATAATGTAGAGGGAGACAATAGGTTGTTGTTCGGTCTACAAACCCTGACAACCGGTAGTGTGTTGAAAATCCTTTTTTTTTTCAGTCCAGTTCCATATTAGTATTTTATATACAAGTTATTATTTTGCTGTCTTCTGCAAAACAAAACATCTTAGAGTAATTTCACTTTAATAAAACAGTTATTGCCTTCATATCAGATGAACATCAAGTTTGTCAGCCCTCGTGAGGTTGCTTTCCCTCTGGTTGACAACTTTTGATGTTCACCTCATATGAAGGCCATAATTATATAATATCACATATCACATTGATATTTTACTCCTCATTTCATAGATAACTAGGAAGAACTGTTTTAGATACCTAAAACTTATGTCTCCCCTTAATGCGGCCATCTGTACAACAATAAGTTACACATTATGAGTTGAATGATACTATTTAAAAAACAATTATTTGACCTTAAGCTCAAATGTCAAATGAAGGTCATTATGGTACGCGACACACCGCCTTATGGTCATGCACCCACATACCAAATATCATTGACCTATCTCGAAAGACAAAAAAGTTATGATCCGGACAAGCTTCGCTGAGAAGAAGCGGAAGAAAAAATCAGACTACAACAATATGTCTCCCTTCGTTCGAAGGGGAGACATAATGATAAAAGACAGAACAAATTTTTAGAACTATGGACAGCATTGAAATAAATCAATTTACCAGTTATATTCTGTGTAGTAGAGGTTGTTAGGCTGGTTAAAGTAAAATTAAATGAAGCTGCAGCAGACTTGTCTCCCTTTAAAGTTGTAGCAGAATTGTCTCCCTTTGAAGCAGTAGAAGTCTTGTCTCCACTTGAAGCTGCTGTAGATCTGGTTTCATCTATATTTAACTGTGATGTAGATTTTGCAACATCAGAAGCAAGATTAGATGTTTCTACATCCCCATCACCTAAAAAAAAGGAAAATGGAAGAACATATAATGTAAAAAAAAAAATGTAATCCCCGCTGAAAATCAATGAAATTATCAAAACTGATACATGTAACCTGGACTGACGGCCATTAAACTGTTGAGTATGCATTTTGTATTTGCACTCCAAAATTGTCCAATCAGAACAAAGTATTAACTTTATATAGTGTTCTGATTGGCTGGGTTTTTTCCGAGTATGAATACAAACTCATGCTCAAAAGTTTCTTGACTAACACCTGATCTTCTTTACTTCAATGACAAAATCAATAATTTGTTTTAAATTGAATGAGTGATTTTTGTTTAACGCCAGCTGAGCAATTTTTCAGCTATATCATGGCGAGAACAAGTTAATTTTCAAGTCCGCTTTGTACCAGACCAACACGCTTTTTCATAGTGCTAGATCACTGAAACAACAGTCTGTGGATAGACATGTCACCCCACTCGGACATATTATCCTGATTCCAAGCCAACCAGTCTTTGCTCTTTCTCCTTAACGCTGCGACCTTAGCGGAGAAACAACAAATAACAATTTTATTGCCTTTGGTTTGACTCGATCGGGGCTAGAACCCAAGATCTACTGCACTCTAGGCGAGCAAGCTAAACATTACATCCACCGATGCGGTTGTTTTAATTTGAGACCAGGAAAGGATAGCCAATGATTTTAGTCTTCCCTGCTAAAGAAAGAACAGCATTTGAAAATTATTTTTCTACCACTTCAAAAATACTTTACAATGGAGTATTTTCATTTTTACTATAAAATACAGGATAATGATGGATTGATTTCAGACGAATTTTACACGATCAAAATTTTCCTTCAAATTTGCTTAAAACTTTAACTGTACAGCTAGTCAAACACAAATTTCACCACCTAAACATGTCGTCAACCATGTTTGATAGGTCTATCAAATATTGGAAGGGAGTTGGTTAGGTGTTTAGAATGTCAAATTTGTGTTTGAAACAGGTGCATAAACAAAGCTTGAAACAAATTTTAATGAAAAAATTGATGTGTAAGAAGAGTTTGAAGATACCAAAGGGGTAATCAGAATCTGTACATCGAAGAACAACAGACAACACAATGGCCAAAGAAAAAGTACAAAAGGACAAACAACGATCTACAAAACATACACATAAAACTAAAGTTCGAGTAACATGAACACCACTAAAAACCGGTGGTGAACTTAGGTGCTCCGGAAGGGTAAGCATTTCCTGCTCCACTAGAGGCACTCGTCGTGTTAATCTAGTTCCAAACCTGGTGATAAGTCATGAATGAGGAAACACACTTGTAGAGAATGATAAAGACAAATTTCCTGTTCTGAAGACTTACCGCCATCCAACCTCAAGTCGGTCGCATTGTCCTCAACCCCTGTACTGTCAGATGCTTGTTTTTGTCCAGTTGTTACAGTGTTAGTGGAGAAATCAAATCCAGTTGTCGGTTTTGTGGATGAAAATGGTGTAGTTTCTCCTGTACCAAATGACGATTCTCCGGACTGTCCAAATTTGAAAGCTACGGGTGACGATGTATTTCCGAGCGTAAACTTAAAACTGCTATCAGATGGAACTTTGGCTGATTTTGGGGTGGTAGAAGTGCTTGCAGTAAAATCAAATCCATTTGACGTTTTGGGGATAGCACCTCCAGATGGTGTTGGTGGATTGCTTGCAGTAAAACTAAAGCTATTCGATGTTTTTGGAATAACACCTCCGTTTGAATTTGTACTACTCCCAAAAGCAAATCCAGGTGTATCCTTAGTTGTGTTGCCAAATGCAAATGGCTGACAGGCAGAAACAGAATTGATATCTGGTGATGGCTTGGGAGAACCAAACAGATTCCTGCTAGGCACCACTGCTCCAGTCTTCAATCCGTCAGGCTTGACTGGAGTTGACGCCATCTTCTTCCCTACAAAATACAAAATAGAACTGAAGTTATCGTATGGAAACCATTCTGTCTACAGACAGACGATGACATGGACAAATGACAGTACCATAACATAATACAACCGCACAAATTTGTTTGCAGTCATATAACTAGAGGCTCAGCCTGTGTCACTCACCTTTCATTATGCTTTGAGGAAACTTAATACAGAACCTTCCATACAGGTGCTTCTGTAAGGCATAATTTTTTCCGGTTGAAATTGTATCCGGTGGAAAGAATTTAATATTAAATTTTATGTCACGGTAAATATTTTATAATAAAATACTTTCCATTGATATAAAAAAGCATCTGGATAATAAATTATACTAAGGTATGTTATATTATGTCCGACACTGATTATTAAATCACGAGACACATCTGTAATATTAATACCTACACTCATAGATAAATCACCCGTTCCATCAAATGAGCTAATCAGGATAATATTTTATACTATTAAAGGTATGTAATATTATTTCCGACGCTGATTAATAAATCACCCAACCCATCCGGAAAATATTTTATAAATACAATTTACAGGTAAATATATATATATAAGGAAAATATATTATAGCCAGAACCATGTCAATTTAAATGACAGATTGAGTAGTATTCAAGCCCCTCATAAAATCAATAGAATCATGTAAGTTTAAATATACTAAAAATTGGATTCATCGGCAACAGTAGATATTAAATAATGGAAGAAGAATACAGTGATATAGTTACATATATACAAGACCAAAAGTATCCACAGAATGCAAATGAAAGCATCAAAAGAAAACTAAGAAATAAGGTAAATTGCAATATTCTTATATGTTAATTTAGTTCGCACCCAGCTTTGTAAATTACAACTAGAGGCTCACCTGGTTTTCAATTTGACATCTAAAGTTAATAGAAAATGGGGGTGTTACACATAATTTTGAAAGTGGGCCACCCAAGGATCATTTCAACTCAAATTTTTGAGCAAAAGATTTAAATGTGATTTTTATCTCATAATATTCCTAAACGGAATAAACTGGCTGAAAAAATTTCACAGAAAAACCCAGAATATATGTTAAACTACTCATTGCTATGTAGCTGCAGTTACAATTTGAGCTCATTTTGACCTATATTAAAGCAGCAATGGACAATTGAAGAAATTTCTATTTTTAGTAACAGCAGCCATCTTGAATGGTGGGCAGGACTGTCGGACACAATATTGAAAGGGGACCCTCCCCCCCCCCCCCCCCCCCCCCCCCCCAATTTGCTTTAATTTGGTTCAGCAGTCTCAGAAGGAGAAGATTTAAATGTGATCTTTTATCAAAATATGCCTAATTTGCACAATCGGTATAAATCGGCTGAAAGAAAAATTTCACAGAAAAACACGGATTATGTGTTAAACTACTCACTGCCATGTAGCTGCAATTAAAATTTGAGCTCATTTTGGTTTATACTTTAGCAGCAATGGACAATTGTAGAAATTTCTATTTTCAGTAACAGCAGCCATCTTGAATGGCGGGCGGGGCTGTCGGACACAATTTTGAAAGGGACCCACCCAGGGACCATCCCTGCCAGGCTTGGTTTAATTTGGTTCAGCGGTTTCAGAGGAGAAGATTTAAATGTGATCTTTTATCAAAATATGCCTAATTTGTATAATCGGTATAAATCGGCTGAAAGAAAAAATTCACAGAAAAACCCGGAATATATGTTAAACTACTCCTTGCCATGTGGCTGCAGTTAAAATTTTAGCTCATTTTGACTTATACTATAGCAGAAATGGACAATTAAAATGTCATCCCCCCTTTTTTCTATTTTTAGCTTGGTGGCCATCTTGGTTGGAAGTCGGGATCAATGGACACAATTTTGCAATTAGCCCAGTGGTTTCTGAGGAGAGGATTAAAGTTTACGACGTACGACGGACGCCAAGTCATGGCAAAAGCTCACATGGCCTTTGGCCAGGTGAGCTAAAAAGGGTGCACTCGACTCGCAGCCGCTAGTGATACAGTTTACCAGTTGCTTGCCCATGGTCAGTTGTTCTCTCTGGGTACTCCAGTTTCCTCCACCACTAAAACTGGTCGTCATGAAATGTTGAAAGTGGTGTTAAAACACCAAAAATACAAAAATCAATCAATCATATATATTAATTTAAAAGTATTTTTACACTTCTATGTGTTTTTATATATCTTTACTGTACAAGTGGTAGAATAAATCTGATTATATTGTTGTGTACTAAATGAAAATTGGAAATTAATGTCAAGACTGAATAAATTTTTATAGAATAAATTATCATCTCACTGAATGCATGAAATTCCGTCACACTATCTTCAGATTTGAATTCCTTTTTTTTTGTCTCAGGTACATGTCCTAGCTGATAACTAGTATATAAGCAGTACAGTTTTGGAATTTTAATTTAGTTTAAATTT
Source organism: Bathymodiolus septemdierum (assembly GCA_963383655.1). Lineage (NCBI taxonomy): Eukaryota > Metazoa > Mollusca > Bivalvia > Mytilida > Modiolidae > Bathymodiolus > Bathymodiolus septemdierum. The sequence goes on from OY726528.1 coordinate 57,869,088, forward strand.
CAATTTCTTTAAAATGTAGGTTGTAATATATCATATGAATTGTATTAAACTGTAGAAATGAATGAAAGTAATACAATAAATGCATTTTCTTATTAGATAATCGTATATACTCGTTTGCTTTAGTGTAACTAAAATACGTTATTTCAAAGTTGCCTTACTTCTATATAAATATAAAAAGCTTTTTGAACATGTTGATAATGAAAGAAGGCAAGAAAACATGATAACATTTTAGATATTATTTGTGTAATTAATTAAAACGAAGTAATAGAGTGAATGATTTAACTCAAATTTCAACAGTCGGTGTTAATCACGAAAGTTATGTTATTTAGAATGTTTTATTTTTCTGCATTTGTATTAATAATATCACCTTTTTTTTTTTTTTAGATGAAAGATTTTTTTTTGAAGGAGGAATACCTAACTAAAGTCGATCAGAAGCACAAATTAGTAATTACTAAGGACAAAATAAAGAGTATTATGAAGATTTGTCATGAAGAAAGTGGATATCCCGGCATTAATAAGACCATTGCAAAAGTTGTTGAAAGATATTACTGGATTGGGATCATATATAAAACATTGTCAAGAATGCCAGCATCAAAATAAAACAAACTACTCAAACATGCCAAGAAATGATATCAGTGCCAGTTTACAAAAGAATTTGGCATAAAATTGGGATAAGACTTAATAGGACCATTTTTGAAAACAGATAAGACACCACTGTCTTCAATGGGATATAAGTAAGTTTACAAAATTTATTACAATAAGATTGAAATTTTATTCATTTTATATGCAATAAAGTTTATTATTAATTTATTAATTACGTTGAAGATAAATATATAGCACATTTTTAAATATATATTCGTAGTTGGTTTTTCTGTTTGACCAAAATGGATGAAATTCGTAAGATTAAATGTAATATCATCTTAATTGGTTTTGCACAAAAGAAAAATGGATAATATTGCCTCGCCGATATGAAAATCCATATGTCGTCAAAATGATTTTGTGTTCTTTAAAGGGTCACCAGAGATCAAATGCATACAATATTTTATACAGAATCGTGTTTATGTTTAATTTGTCTTTTGAAAACAAATATTTCAAGTCGTTACTATTTGATTATTAATTTGACAACTTGTCAATCAATTAAAGAATGTCACAAATAATTGCGATATTTACACTACTTTTGACTTAAAGCATGATTATATTGTTGGAAGAGTGCACATTTACAATAGATCATACATGACTTTAAAACATTCATTCATTGGGTGGGGATACCTAGGGATCAAAGATTTAATAAGCAATCTTTGTAATCTATGCATTGGAAATGAATTCCATTATATTTTTTGTTGTGAGTTATTGAAATATATCCGAACTAAATACATGTCAAATTATTGTATAATATGTCATTGTGAAGCAAAAATGAATACAATGTTGAAAATAGGAAATACACAAGTTCTTACTGACCTGTTTATTGTTCCTCCAAAAAATTGTAAAAGTTTTTAATGTACACTGTTCAAATATTTCCACTATTTGGGATAGAATTTATTCGTAATCCACATTAAAATATATCACTATACAACGCACATGGCCTGGTAATAAATATAGCATGAGTCGAGTAGACCCAAGTCGTAACCTCTGACCGTAATAACTTGTGTATCATCTATCATCTGTTTTTGTGTAATACGTATACATTATTATATAGATATCGATGAAATACCGTGATTTCCGAGTTAAATAAAAACGATAATTTCACTAGTGAAATTACCATTTTTATTTAACTCTCGCTATATTTCGCGCCATTTCGTTGTCGACGTCATATGAAGACTTCCAGTTTGAAACGTAAAAATTAGACGTTATTTGGCTTCGTGTACGCTTCAATTTGGATCAAATTTAACTAAAATAATATTTCAAGGTAAGCATTTTAATTATTTTATTGTCGTAGGTGGGTGGCGCCATGTTTTTTGAAGCGATACACATTATAGTATATCCCTACGCTACACACGTAATATAGTGCAATTAAACTCATTTTATATTAAATTCAATTCGAAACATTTTTTTTTATCTATATAATAAATACTATAACTAATTGACGAGTTTCATTATCAAAAATATGTCACTCATGACAAAATAACGTTGTAATGGTCATTCGTGACATATTTTTGATAATGAAATTCGTCAATTAGTTATAATATAATTATCTACTCATTTTGTCATCTTATAATAATTATTTGTAAATAATTGATGCTCCTGTAGCGCCTGAGTTTATTCAATAAAGTTGAAAGTTGACTCTCTTTAGAAAATGTAAACTTGAACTATATTAATTATTCTTTTCACTCGAAAAATGCTATTATATTCAGAATGTTATTTTTTTATCAAAGAGATATTTACGTTACGAGCAAGCAGAAATAAGAACTTGAATAATTTTTTGTCTTTAAAAAATCAATTTTCTTTTCTTCATATTAAAAGTGCACAAATGCAAAAGATTAATGAGATTGACTGAAATATATTATAACTATAATGTAAATACAAGTATTTTTTTTTTCGTTTCTCCAATAATACCAAAATTAGTATGCACGAAGCTAAGAATTTTTTCACATTGAAACATGGTTAATCATGTGGTTTAGTATGTTTAAAATTTTTAAGTTTGTCAATATATAATGGTGGCTCAATGAATTAGGTCGTTGGATCTAAGAGCTCATACAAGCCTATCACCAATACGGCGTGAGTTCGCACCCAGCTTTGTAAATAACAATAAAGTTCCTGTGGCTGTATCCGTTTCAATGACTGAAATTTTTAATATTCCACGTTCGCTGACTATTCTTGTCCAATTCATCTGAGGGGGGCTCGGGAGGTATAATTAAATGTGGCAGTCGAAAAGAGAAATATCTCGGGAGTGTAACGATATAATTGGGTCAGCGAAAGGATCACATATAAGCGAAAAATATTGAGGCGAAGTCAGGGGAAGGGGAAAAGGGTAGATGTTTACCTTGAAGTAATGAAGAGGAGGGGGTATATATTTATTGAATGAAACAAGTGCCTGTGGTTATAATATCTGTATAACAAAGGGCCATATTATGTCCCATTATTTTTACTCTGAATTGATGAATCGTATCTTAACTTATGGATATTATTTACTATAAAATTTATTTCGTAAGCTCAAAATATTATTTATATTGTAGGTATGTCCTCACTATTGTAGACTACATGTCTAAATGGCCAGAAGTATACCCAATTTTTACCAAGTCTGCACAAGAAGTTGCCTCCAAAATTGAGGATACCTTTTATAGGTTCGGTGTTTGCCAGGAGATTATATCAGACTGTGGCGGTGAATTTAATAATAAAATTCTTACAGAATTGATGAAAAACCAGAGGCTCTCAAGAGCCTGTATCGTTCACCTGGTAATAAAAAGAACCAATTGGTCCTATGTAAAAACTATGTCCTGCAGTGGTAGTCATCTTGGAATTACGATCAACATAAAAAACACAAAGTTTGTAAAGGACCTTCCAATGATTGATGCACAGTTTAGATTCAATCAGTGCAATAGCTTCAGAGAAGAATATATTTCTGTATTTTCCCCATATGGTCCTGTGTTAATACTATGACCTGTGGTGGCAGCCATCTTGGATTTCCGATTGGCATAAAAAACAGAGGACCTTCCAATGATCATTCCTGGGCAGTTTGGCTTCAACTGTCCAAGTGGTTTCAGAGAAGAAGCGTTTTGAAACATTTTCCCCATAGGGTCCAATATTAAGTCCTGCCGTAGCCGCCATTTTGAATTTCATATCAGAACAAAAAACGTAAAGTTTGTAGAGGACCATCCAATGAACATTCATCTACAGTTTGGCTTTAATCATATTTGTAGTTTCTGAGAAGAAGGCATTTGAAGATTTTCCCATAGGGTCCAATGTTAATCTCTGTATTGCGGTGGTGGCCATCTTGGATTTCCGATCAGCATAAAAAACACACACTTTGTAGAGGACCTTCCAATGATCATTCCTGGGCAGTTTTGTTTCAATTATCCAAGTGGTTTCAGAGAAGAAGCATTTTGAAACATTTTCCCCATAGGGTTCAATGTTAAACTAAGTCCTGCCGTAGCCACCATTTTGAATTTCATATCGGAACAAAAAACGTAAAATTTGTAGAGGACCATCCAATGAACATTCATGTACAGTTTGGCTTTAATCATATTTGTAGTTTCTGAGAAGAAGGCATTTGAACATTTTCCCATAGGGTCCAATGTTAATCTATGTCCTGCGGTGGTGGCCATCTTGAATTTTCGATCGGCATAAAAAAACAGAAACTTTGTAGAGGACCTTCCAATGATCATTCCTGGGCAGTTTGGTTTCAATGGTCCAAGTGGTTTCAGAGAAGAAGCGTTTTGAAACATTTTCCCCATAGGGTCCAATGTTAAACTAAGTCCTGCCGTAGCCGCCATTTTGAATTTCATATCGGAACAAAAAACGTAAAGTTTGTAGAGGACCATCCAATGAACATTCATGTACAGTTTGGCTTTAATCATATTTGTAGTTTCTGAGAAGAAGGCATTTGAACATTTTCCCATAGGGTCCAATGTTAATCTATGTCCTGCGGTGGTGGCCATCTTGGATTTACGATCGGCAGTAACTTGGTAAAGGACATTCCAATGATCATTCATTTACAGTTTGTGTTCAGTCAGTTCATTAGTTTCAGAGAAGAAGACCGTTGAAATTTCAGCCAATCAGAGCATATTATTGGCCCTGGCAGCCATGTTGAATATCCGACTGGAACGAAAAACAGCAACTTTGTAGAGGACCATCCAAGGAACATTCCTGCTAAGTTTGGTTCCAACTGGCCCAGTGGTTTCGGAGAAGAAGCTTGAAATGTGAAAAGTTTACAAACGACAGACGACAGACAACAGACAACAGACGACAGACGACGGACGCCAAGTGATGGCAATAGTTCACCTGGACCTTTGGTCCAGGTGAACTAAAAATGGTATTAAACACATCACAACATCCCCATACCATCCACAGTCAACTGGTTTGGTTGAAAAGTTTAATTCAAAGTTGAAATCCATGATCAATAAAACAATTTTAGAAGATGGTCAAAACTGGCACGAGTACATAAACAACAATTTATTTGCATACCGCACATCAGTGCAAGCATCGACAAAAATTTCTCCATTCGAAACAATGTATGTTTGAAAGCCTGTTCTTCCAAATGAAATGATGCACGGCCATAATGAATTATCTACGATAATAAAGAAGTTGATTTAGAAAATGAGGTAGAAAAGCTTAAAGCAGTGAAGGAAACAAACGAAAATCGGATGATGGACAACATAGACCAAGCACAAACAAGACAGAAAAAATACTACAAATAGGAGGAGAAATGTAATGACAAAAGAATACAATGTTGGTGATAAAGTACTATTGAAAAACTTCAGTAGAAAACATGGGTTAGGTACTGTTGAGCAGATACGCTATAAAGGGCCTTATGTCATCCATCAATACTGTTGATCAATACTGTTGATCAGTACTGTTCATCAATACTGTTCATCAGTACTGTTCATCAATACTGTTCATCAATACTGTTGATCATCAATACTGTTCATCAGTACTGTTCATCAATACTGTTCATCAGTACTGTTCATCAATACTGTTCATCAATACTGTTCATCAATACTGTTCATCAGTACTGTTCATCAATACTGTTCATCAGTACTGTTCATCAATACTGTTCATCAATACTGTTCATCAATACTGTTCATCAATACTGTTCATCAGTACTGTTCATCAATACTGTTCATCAATACTGTTCATCAGTACTGTTCATCAATACTGTTCATCAATACTGTTCATCAGTACTGTTCATCAATACTGTTCATCAATACTGTTGATCATCAATACTGTTCATCAGTACTGTTCATCAATACTGTTCATCAATACTGTTGATCATCAATACTGTTGATCATCAATACTGTTCATCAGTACTGTTCATCAATACTGTTCATCAATATTGTTCATCAATACTGTTGATGAATACTGTTGATCATCAATACTGTTCATCAGTACTGTTCATCAATACTGTTGATCATCAATACTGTTGATCATCAATACTGTTCATCAGTACTGTTGATGAATACTGTTGATCATCAATACTGTTCATCAATACTGTTGATGAATACTGTTGATCATCAATACTGTTCATCAATACTGTTCGAAAGGAAACTATAAACCGAGAGATAATGTTACAGACAAAGTGACAGGACCTTATAATCAAACATCATTGAAAAGGTATTTTGACGATAGTGACAAACTTGACAACAGTGATATGATGTCAGAGATAGACGCTGACAAAACAGAGAATGATGACGGAAATATTGAGATAGATTAGAGTGTAGAAGAAAGCAATGATTTTAACAGCATTAATAGTGCAAAAGATATCGATGATAATAATAACTCTAAAGAAAGTGAAATTGAAATTCAAAGTAGGCAAACAAATTATCAGTTAGAAACTAGTAATTATGAATTCACAGATCCAGTTGATCTGTTTGATTTACAAGTATCACCACAGTATATTAGTGAAGAAGATAATGAAACGGAGAGTGAAAATGAAATTTTGTGTACTCCTCAACCAAAGCGACTGAGGAAAGGTAACAAGAGAAAATCTTATGAATATTATTAAAACATTGTAATATATTTATTTAAAAAATACTGCAGTAATAAAGAAATATTACACTAGTATTAAGTACATATTTATTTGCAGCAATGTACATTAATTAATTGGAAAAAATTAGTAACATATAAAATCAGATTATTTCCTCTATAATATTTTTTCAGGATGAAATATAATATGCAATGTTATCCACGGATATATTTTAATATTAAATTTCTTCCACCTCATCCGAAAATATATACATTTTGTAATAGCATTGGAAGAAATTTAATATTGAAATATTGTCCAAGGATAATATATGATATTAAAAATATTCCGCCGGAAAGAATATTATGGAGGAAAAAATAAAATGTTACACTTCCCACCAAATTTCGGTTCATTTTGGCAAAGCAGTTTCAGAGAAGAAGATTTTTAGAAATCGACCAATCTAAAACAAGAATTACCTGTGGTGGCCATGTTTGTTAATGAATCAAAATAAAATGAGCAATCTCTATTGAGGACCTTCCATAGATGCTTCCTACCAAGTTTCATATCATTTGGCCTAGCGGTTTCAGAGGAAAAGCTGTTTTAGAAATCGACCAATCAGAAACAAGAATTGCCTATGACGGCCATGTTTGTTAACGGATCAAAACGTAATGAGCAATTCCCATAGAGAACCTTCCTTAGATGCTTCCTACCACGTCTTGGTTCATTTGGCAAAGCGGTTTTTAGAAATCGACCAATCAGAAACAAGAATTGCCTGTGGCAGCCATATTTGTTAATGGATCTGGACGAAATGAGCAATCTTTATACAGGACCTCCCATAGATGCATCCAACCAAGTTTCGGTTCATTTGACAAAGAGGTTTCAGAGGAGAAGATTTTTTAGAAATCAACCAATCAGAAACAAGAATTGTCTGTGGCGGCCATGTTTGTTAATGGATCGGGACAATTCCTACCAACAGGCCTCGACATTAATGTTTGTCCGATAACAGTGGAAATTGGTGTCGGACAAGTAGATCTTGTATTACGGTTGTCCGATGGGACAAGTGAAAAAATCAGAGATTCCCAAACGTGCCGGTACGACGGACAAATCTATTTCCACTGGTATAAAATACTGTGTTTGTTGTATAAAAGAGCACTGTTTGATCTCCAATTTGTCCATAATTTATTTTGATTAAAACTAAAGTGAAATGCCAGATCAAAACTCTTTTATTGATATCATTTATCATTCATCCATGCATTGATGAAGTTCAAGGACATTGACAAAATTAAAGTTGCAATCTCAGAAACGCTTTAATGAACGGAAATATCAATATTTGAAAAATAAGAACAAGAATCACTCTGGAACGGACACGTAAAAATTATCGGATATCAATTTGGCGCCAAATTTAAACTCGTCTTTTGTGCAAAATACGATAGAGGACTTGATTTAGGCTTTTGGGAAATATTGAAACCTTTGAAATGGACAATTATTACAAGCTTTTTCCTGATCTGGTTGAAAAGATCCACTAATTTTTTTATTTCTCTTTGCTTTATTTATATCACAGGCACTTGTTTTTGGTAAAAAAAAATATACACCTAGATACTGGTATATATAGTATCTAGGTATATTTTCTTTACCAGAAAAAAGGATTTATATAACACAAATATGAGTTATTACAATTTGTGTGGTATTGGATCACAACACAGTAATATTTCAAAAGGAAAAAAGGGGGAGGGGGGTGGTACATATAAAAATCACTGGTATGCAAGACTCCAATCAAAGTAGACAGAAATAAAAATGTGACATTGAATATATGTCCTTAACGTAGTTATCAATAAAAAAAAATCAGAACAAATCAGTTCAGGCAGCTTTAACTATTTACTAAATTTGGGCAGGGTAACGTCAGAGGGGTCGCGAAACAATGTTTCGATTAATCACAATTGACTTCTCCCAGAAGTCTCCCCACTTCTCTCTGTTGTCTCCCACTTCTCCCTGTGAGCTCTCTGAAAGAGAAGTCACTTCTCCCTCTAATTTGAAAGTAGTGGGAGCCCTGGATAATTATTCTCTAGTTTTTGTAATTTTTATTATTTTTTTCGGACAACTAAAAGATTGAGTCGGACAAGTTCTTTCTTTTAGTTAGTTGTCCGAAGGGACCAATTTTCGGTTCATTTTGCAAAGCGGTTTCAGAGGAGAAGATTTTTAGAAATCGACCAATCAGAAACAAGAATTGCCTGTGGCGACCATATTTGTGAATGGATCGGGATGAAATGAGCAATCTTTATAGAGAATCTCCCATAGATGCATCCTACCAAGTTTCGGTGCATTTGGCAAAGCGGTTTCAGAGGAGAAGATTTTTTAGAAATCAACCAATCAGAAACAATAATTGTTTGTGGTGGCCATGTTTGCTAACAGATCAGGACGAAATGAGCAATTTTAACAGAAGACCTTCCATAGATGCTTCCCACCAAGTTTCGATTCATTTGGCCAAGCGGTTTAAGAGGAGAAGAATTTAAAAAATCAGCCAATCAGAAACAAGTTGCCTGTGGTGGCCATGTTTGTTAACGGATTGGGAAGAAATGAGCAATCTTTACAGAGGACCTTCCATAGATGCTTCCTACCAAGTTTCGGTTCATTTGGCCAAGCGGTTTCAGAGGAGAAGATTTAAAAAAATCGGCCAATCAGAAACAAGAATTGCCTGTGGCGGCCATGTTTGTTAATGGATCAGGACGAAATGAGCAATTTTCATAGAGGACCTTCCATAGATGCTTCCTACCAAGTTTCAGTTCATTTGGCTGAGAGGTTTCAGAGGAGAAGATTAAAAAGTGAAAAGTTAACGGATGACAGACGACGGATGCCAAGTGATGGCAAAAGCTCACATTGCCTTTGGCAAGGTGAGTTAAAAAGGCAGATATGACATGCTAACTACATGTTATTAATTATTCTAATAAACAAAAAAACAACTTCATTACAGAAAATTGTCTAATCTATTTTGAGCATACTGGTTTAAAATGTAGTTATTGAAACCATGGCAACAATATATTATATAAAATACAAAGACTTATTTTACCTATTATAACAAGGACCTATAGTTAACATATACTTATAGTCCAACCAGGTTGACAATTGCATTTGATTTATTAAATTGGGTGGTGATTATGGCATAGGGGTGGGGGTTATGCAATGGAGATTGCTGGGACCAATAAGCCAGAGAAAAAAACAAATATACAGACTAAAATAAAATCATAATTACATTATTTCAACGTGCATAAATCAGACAAAATAAATTCTTACATACCCCAAAAATCCATGACTGCACATTACTTCCTGTTCTTTTGATTATGTTTGTTCCCCACTTTCATTTTGAAATGTTCCAAGAATAGTCTAGTTTCGCTTTCAATTTTAAATGTTCCATGAATAGTTTAGTTTCACTTTCATTTTGTAAAATTTATCAACTTTCATTTTCATAGGCTCTGTTTAAGATAAGGATACATGTATTCTGAGATTATATTGTAGGTTAACAATAGTAAACAACATATTAACTTGAAGCCCACTTGAGGCTGACTTGAAGCTGTATTTTTCGACTGGTTATAAATAATCTGTTTGTTATCCAAGATTATTTATCTACATTTTAGAAGCATTAGTGCTAATGATTGTATCTACCTATATATGCAAGCAGTGTCTATCACCACTGTGAGTTAATTCCCCCACATGGCTAAGTGTACTCGATACAACATTTATTTTTATCAGTGACTTGCGAAAAATTGGTGGCTTTCTCCAGGTTTCCTCCACCAAAAAAACTGACTGGCAATATACAAATGATATAAACAGTCAATCCTGCCTTAGTGACCACCCTATCTATTAAGTAATAACTTGTATTGTGTGACTTTAATTTTTATTTTCCCTTCACAGTGCATTTCATATCAATTAAACCTGTATTAAGCGATCACCTGTCTTATGTGACCGTATTTCACTGCTTCCTTGGAAGGTCACATAATACAGGTTTGACTGTATTGTTGAAAATGATTTTAAGGACACCATTGCTCTCACCTAAGTCTAAATTTCGGGTTCAACAACAAAAGATATTCTAACATTTTACAATGTTAAAATTTGTCATGTTGTGGTACTGTATTTGATTTCGTGGAAATTCCTGATGTTACATTTTTGTTTTAAAGTGGTTGAAACATAAATTTCAGTCAAAATACTTTTATACCGGTAGAAGTGAAATTGCATTGGGTAAAAATAGAAATATTACAGAAATACTAAATAGTTTAGGAATCTTCACATTTCTAGATGTTTCTTGCAATGATGACATCATATTTTCATGAAATATCTTTATTTGCATATATCTTGCAGGCTATGGGTGTTTAATAAGGTCACTTTCATCAATATTTCAGTTATATTGTGGAGGTTATTTTTATTCGTGGAGGAGGTGAAAGTACCCAGAGAAAACAACTGCCGCAAGTCACCAACAAACTTTATCATATAAAACAAGATGAACTGTGAGCTAATGCTCACTTGTGATACCCCCGCTCTTCGGCAAACAGGAAGTAGGAATCTGACGGGTCAAAAAATGCTTCCCACGATATGGGATACATGTATAAAGCTTGTGACCAAATATCAGACTTCTGCCATCAATAGTTGCTGAGAAAAATGTGACTAAAAATGAGCATATACAAAATGTATGTTCAATGTGTATAAAAACCAATTAAGTCGGCAAACAGGAAGTGGGAATCTGACGAGTCCAAAAACGCTTCCCACAATATGGCATACCTATATGAAGCTTGTGACCATATATCAGAATCCTGTCATCAATAGTTGCTTAGAAAAATGCGACGAAAAATGTGCACATACAAATGTATTTTAAATGTGTATAAAAATCAACAAAATCGACAAACAGGAAGTAGGAATCTGATGGTTTCAAAAAACGCTTCCCACGATATGGGGTACCTATATGAAGCTTGTGACCAACTATCAGATTTCTGCCATCAATAGTTGCTGAGAAAAATGTGACGAAAAATGTGCATATATGTTCAATGTGTATAAAAACCTACTAAGTCAGCAAACAGGAAGTAGGAATCTGACGGGTCCAAAAACGCTACCCACAATATGGTACACCTATATGACGCTTGTGATCAAATATCAGATTTCTGCCATCAACAGTTACTGAGAAAAATGCGACGAAAAATATATTGGACGGACGGAAGTAAAACAGTATACTCCGCTCCCCCTTTGGGGAGCGGGGGTACAATTACATCCAGTACACTTTATCACAGCAGAAATGGAACTCACAACTTCAGCGGTAATTGACATTTACATGTTATTTTTGGGTTATAATATTCAATTTTAACCCAATAAGAAGAATTTTAACTTACCTGCACCTATATTATCAGTTAACCTCTCACTTGTATCCTCTTCCTGTATAGGCATATTATACTGCGGTCCAAATCCTTCTCCATAATCTTCATCATTCGTCTCTGTTTCAGTATCGTCATACTCCTCGTCTTCCTCGTAACCAGTCGATGATGGTGGTGTGATGTCTTCAATACCACTATTTAACACAGGTATTGTTCCTAAAGTAAATTAAACTAGAAATCAACACATCCAGCTACAGTAAAAAAAAACAGTCAATAAGAACAGTGTATCTGATATCTAAGTGTTCTGATTGGATGATGGTGGTGTGATGTCTTCAATACTACTATTTAGTACGGGTATTCATCCTAAAGTAAATAGTATGTTATACAAATGAACTAGACCACTACAAACAATTTGGCTGTAATTCTGATCATGACATGGGTTATTCCATTATAAGTCCTTTATCCGTAATTAGGGATTAATGGATTTATATATTTCTTATATATATATGTAAGACTCAGATCAATGTCTAGCCTCTAATAGACATCCAAAACTATGTCCTTTTTCAAATTCTCAAATCGGTGTCCAATTATCAAATCAACTTCCAATGATGTCACTGATATATGCCCTAACCCAAACCAATAAATCAGCCATAGATCTGAGAATTTGGAAAAGATACCGATTTGAGAATACCCTTAAATTGGACCATGATTTGAGATAATGACGTCAGTGGATGCCGATTTGAGGAGTGGACACCAATTTGAGTCTGAACTCTGATCTGAGTCTATCATATACATATATATAGAAGATATCATACCTAGTGTTGGCTTCATTGCACTAAATCCAGTTGTAATGCTTGGCTGATTACCAAAAGTTGTTCCACTTGGCTGATTACCAAAAGTTGTTCCACTTGGCTGAATACTTGCACCAAATCCTGTCATACCTGGCTGATCAACAGTAAATTTCTGGAAAAAAATACCATAAGGTATTGGAGTTTTATTTAAAAAAGCCCAATTAAAATAATAAAATTTATATAACTTTCCAATGAGCTCTTCTTAATATCATGAAATCTTTCACAAATTTCCTTGAAATGAGACTTTTGGCATTATTTTTTTTTATACATATACAGTTGACTCTCGTTATCTCGAATTCGATGGGACCATGGACAAAATTTGAGTCAACCGTAGTTCGACTCAAGAGGAGCTATGAAAATACCGGAAGTGTAGTTTGTTTAACGACAAAAGGGAGACAACGCGAGCAAAATTTTTAAGAGCTGAAACCAGCATCGCATGTCTCGAAACGATTTAAAACTTATTTGATGTTTTTGCTGCTGTTTTTTTTCTGTTAAATTCTTTGAATCTTGTGGAATGACTGATAACTGCTAGATATCTTTTTTTTTTGTGTGTATAATTATGTTTATCTGTTGTGTTGCATTGATTCAATAAAGTGTAAAAGAAAACTTTTCTCGACCGAAAATAACGCCAATTCTGAGAAATAGCGTGATTTCCCCTTTTATTACAACAGTTAATTAAGAGTAACATTTTTTTTCAAATCTCTCAAAATTGAGAAATAATACATCTTTAATGAAAATTAATTTCCGACAAATAAATCAATAGATAAAACGCTTCCGTTGTGTACTTTTCACAATCATTGATGTATGCCGACCCAAGCACACTTATTATAAATCGATAATTTGATATTGTACACATTTAACCTGTGTCATAATAGATTATACCAAGCCAATTCAAATATTATCACTAATTAATTTGACAGATTGTTAAAATAAACATGTGAAATAGCCGAAGATAAAAATGTCAAAGTCAATGACCGGATGTTTCACCTGTGATCCGATTTTAATCCCAAGGTAATACACATGTTTTGACAGATAAATTTGACTTAACGAATGTAAATAATATGGTTTTCTACATCTCGGGACCAAAACTTTTATTCGAGACAACCGAAATTTCGACTCATCCGAATTCGACTCAACAGGAGTCAAATTATATATATTTATACACAACGAAGTTCGGGACTTCAATAAAAATTTGACTCAACCGGAAATTCGAGTCAACCGAATTCAAGACAACGAGAGTCAACTGTAGCCGTTTTATTTTTAATAGAATTTTTAGAATGCCCCCTATGTAGTATAATCTTCAGTTTCAAAGAGTCTATGCTTGTTCCCCTGTCAAGTCAAACCATAGACCATAAAAATTGGTATTTATTGTTTTTACGCTAAGCTCACAACATTAAGAATCCAGTTCTTTAGATAATGGTACTGCGGTCCCCGGGTAAAACACAGCAGACCATCTGTAAGTAACTTGCTCTATAAAAATAGGTTATCTATTAAGTATGTGATATTTTACTCCCATAGTTAATGAATTTCTGGCTGATTTTAAGTCAGATTTTTGCTGGGAATTGTTTGCAGTAAATGGCAGAGCTTGTGTTAATGTGAAATGATGTGTTTTTTCAAGGAAATTTTGAGATTTTCACACAGATCCTGGTTATTTGGTTAAATATTTTGCTGTATAAGTATTGTTCAAGACAATATCCTTTACATTTTTAAATTTACGCAATAAAAATATTGGTATCTACCTCAACCTCTTAAATGGTGACAGAAAATAGAAACAAATGGCTTCAATAATAATTTTATTTTATTTTTAAAGAATTTCCTCCTTCTTGTTGCATATAAATTTTCAAATAGGTAGAGGTCAAGGTCAACATAACAGGAGTTCTTTGAATAGTGGTCAAAGGATTCACCTGAACTTTATTAGGTTTTGTTTGTCTCATTTAAAACTAGGTGTCAACATTAACAATAAAGAAAAAAATGCTTATAGGTCAAAAAGTAGTTCTCGCCAAATACCCCAGGTACCAATTCTTGTCTCAATGTGGTCATTACACATGGACAAACACAGTTTTTGTGTGTTCATCTGTTTTACAAAGTAAAGAAGATGCTACATTGACAATTTTCACACATACATTCGTTTGACAACTTGTGTATTGACCTGATATTGACTAGAATGTGCATATTGTTACATGGCGAGAACTACTTGCTGACCAGTACATGTTTTGTTGGATTTATATAATAGCAAAGTTAAACAGGGAACGACTTACTTACATTAGTTGTTACCGTGGTAGCACGTTCTGCAAAAGATTCTAAGTAGATTCCTACTACAGTAAAACTAAAGACTTTACAAGATTAGTACTTCTACTTTCTGTCTGAAAGCTACCTGGTTTTTATTTTTAAATCTACTAGAACTGCCTTCAGATTGACATTTTCTCACCCCTTGTCTACTAGAACTGCCTTCAGATTGACATTTTCTCACCCCTTGTCTACTAGAACTGCCTTTCAGATTGACATTTTCTCACCCCTTGGATAAAGTAGTCCATTAATTTAGCTGTAAAAAGATTTTTCAATCTTACCCAGGCGTCTGGGCAAGACAAGCTACACAAGCGTTTTGCCGCAAAACTGTTTCCAATTACTGATGAGAATTGTTAATTTATTGATATGTAACCATGTTTTGGTAGTATTTGTATATATAGACCGTATTCTTAAAGGCTACTACAACAATGATAAATACCTATAAATATTTATTTGAAACACATTTCACATTTCCCTGAACTACTTTTCTTAGAATCTGGTCAAAGGGAGGTAATTTTTTTTATCTAAAAAAAGTAAACAAAAACATTGACACAGTAGAAAGTGGTAAGAAAATGATTCAAACACAGTGAAAGCTGCAAGATCATAAAATCTGAGACATCCTTGCCTTGGGTAAGATTTAAATCTTGCCCTTGCATGTCTCAGATTTTACAATCTTGCAGCTCTCTCTGTGTTAGACCCAATATAACCTACATTAACAATTGTTGGCGATCTAGTCTGAAGGCCACCAGATTGAAATATTATAGAACTGCCTGTCAGGTTAAGAGCCTGTTGCTGTAAGGATGATGACATCATCTGTGATGGAAGTCCTGATTGGCCAGTCTGCTGAGGAGCTTTGATTCCATTAGATAGAGATGGTTCAGGTAGTGGAACTGCTGAAAAACAAAACAATAAAAATCATATTTTTATATTATACCAGAATTTATATAGCACCTTATATAAAAAAAATTACCCTAAGGTGCTTTACGTAGATAAAAAAACAACAACAAAATACTAGATAAAAGTAGCAAAATAAAAAAAAATAAAAAATGAAAACCAGTTTCTACCGAGCATCACTGTTACAAACTTTTTTTTATATAGTGGAATCTGTCTAAACCAAATCTTGAATAAACCAGAATTCTTTTTTAACCGAACATTAAATAAAGTCGCCATATAGGAAATTTTTGTTAATTTAAAGTGCATAATCTGAACACCTGTCTATTCCAAACACATAAGTTTGTCTCAAAGAGGTTCGGTTTAGACAGGTTTAACTGTATTAGACGAGTTCTTTTGGAATGTATGTTCCTACGTAGTCAACAATTTGGCCAGGGTTATAAGGGTATAAGATTATTTGCAGTTCTTTAACATCGTAAGTTTTCAGAATATTTCGTATATACATTTGTAGTTGTCCCCCTCTTATAAGGCCCCTCCCATCAAAGGCAACCTGACCCCCCTCTTATGAGGAAAGAGGTCAGATGCACTTAGATAGTAAACTATTACTAATTTGTACCCCTCAAGAGAGGCCACCTCTGTTATAAGGCCACTTTTTTCATTGCAGAAGGTGTGGCCTTTTAAGAGAGGAAGACTACTGTATAAGGATATAATACCTGGAGATCTCCTAGCAACCGCTTGTCTCTCTGCAGAAACTATTCTAGACATTGACAGATTCTCTGGAAAAAAAAATTAAAATATGAAATAATTTATCTTCAGTAGAACTTTGGTGACTCGAACTTGAAAGGACTGTCAAAATGTGTTCGAGTTATCAGAAGTTAGAGTCATCAAATGTCCGTAATTTCAGAGAGAAAAAAATACTTGAAATCTGGTTCAGATGAGGTACAGTTTCATAAACTTTATTATGGTTGTAAAAATTTGATCATGTGATTGTTTCAATTATTGTCGGGTGTCAGTGTGGTATCATAAAATAATATTTATAGATTTTGATTAATTGTAATTAACGCTAAAAATCAGTCACAGCTAAATGACCTTTGATTGCTGTGTAAACAGTTATCGATTACTTTATTGTTGTTTTTTATCTGGATCATCTCTACGTTTTTATTACTATCAGTGGGTCAATACGTCTGCTGGTATACTATTAGTTCCTGAGTATATCAACCGTCCAGTAGTCAGTGCTTTGTCACTGACATGGTTAATTAGATATATTTATGCTTAAAATTTACAGTTCCTAAATAATGGTATTCATTAAAATTAAGGTTAATCTCCCTCAGACATATAGGTAGTAACTTTAGAAGATTTCAGCTGTTTAAGACCCTTTGGTTTATTTCCTCCCAAAGACATTTAAATTATATGGTTTTCCAATCTTTTGACTACAAGCGTACCTGATGTTATTCACCAAGCATGTCATGCGTACAAAATTTAATATCTACATTTGCTTTACTTAAATATGGCTTCAATGTTGGGTACACAGAGTTTGTCTTATCGAAAAAAAAAATCTCATGTCATTATCATGTAAAATGTTATCAGCATTATACTTTATGTCCTTTTCACCAAGATTTGGAGATCATTTATTTTCCTGCTGGTTGTGATTAGACAATCTAATTTCACCAGGAGAAAAATGGCTATAAGTCATGATTTATTATAAGTATTTAATTTTTCATTTTTCATGATCATAATTGAAGACACAACTGTCTTGGTGGTCAGTTTTATTGGTGGAGGAAACCGGAGTCAATCTTTGGAATTGAGGACATAAAGCTTAACCACAGTGTCTATTAATCTTTGGGTCGGCCTAGATCTTAATTTGTGGTATTATATACCTGGTCTGGTAGATTTGATACGCGGAACAGATCTTCTAGATAAATGTTCTCTCAGTCTAGCCATTTTCTGTGGACTGGCTGGTTCCGATATTCTAGTTGATGACAAGGGGGCGGTTTTAGATTCCAGAAGAGAATCAGCCAATGACGAAAGCTCGGCACTCCTGTTAATGAAATAAAATATGAACATTCAATGACCGTGCTTCATGTAGTGTCTATGTTACGTTTTTCTGTTACAACAAATTATAAAATACAGAGAGGGACCGTCGTGGTCGTATGGTAGTTGGATTTAAAACTACCTATGCCATCAGTGCCTATCACCACTAATGTTGCAAGTTCGAATCCCGCTCACGTGAGGTGTATTCAATACAACATTATGTGATAAAGTTTGTCAGTGACTTTGTCTGTGGTTTTTTCCATGTACTCTGGTTTCCTCCATCAATAAAATTGACTGCCACGCTTTAACTAGTTCGACGTGTAACATGCGATAGGGGTACCAGAAACGCTTTATTTCGGTCAGTGGCAGTATATATAATATAACAAAAATATATCGGTCAGTTGCAGTATATATATTATAATATAACAAAAATTATCGGTCAGTGGCAGTATATATATATAATATAACAAAAATATATCGGTCAGTGGCAGTATATATATATAATATAACAAAAATATATCGGTCAGTTGCAGTATATATATTATAATATAACAAAAATTATCGGTCAGTGGCAGTATATATATATAATATAACAAAAATATATCGGTCAGTGGCAGTATATATATATAATCTAACAAAAATATATCGGTCAGTGGCAGTATATATATATAATATAACAAAAATATATCGGTCAGTGGCAGCATATATAATATAAAAAAAAATTATCGGTCAGTGGCAGTATATATAATATAACAAAAATATATCGGTCAGTGGCAGTATATATAATATAAAAAAAAATTATCGGTCAGTGGCAGTATATATAATATAACAAAAATATATCGGTCAGTGGCAGTATATATAATATAAAAAAAAATTATCGGTCAGTGGCAGTATATATAATATAACAAAAATATATCGGTCAGTGGCAGTATATATAATATAATATATCGGTCAGTGGCAGTATATATAATATAATATATCGGTCAGTGGCAGTATATATAACAAAAATATATCAGTCAGTGACAGTATATACAATATAACAAAAATGTCAGTTGCAGTATATATAATATAACAAAAATATATCCAGTCAATGCAATTCAACTGCTCAAACAGAACAAGTAATATTTATACCACGGTTTAACCGGTCAACTCAGGAAAATCGTGGTATAAACGATTTGTAACATGAAGCCAAGCAATATCACATCTAGGTCATTGATTATTGCACTGCTCTCTGTGTGCAATATCTCATATCTGCGTGTATTATTTCATAGTCCTAAGCTTTGGCTAACATTCTGGTATATAAACCATAAAAAGATCAAAGGAAAAGAATGCATTCATGTAACAAAAGAATTAATTACATGAGTTTTGACATTGTATCTCCTGCCTGCCTCTTACCTTGATTCACTAAGTGTATCCTGCCATGTGGATGTCTTGTTGTAAAGCCTCAGTTGTTTAAGTTGACTGTCTAAATCATCCAGTTCTAGTTTCTGATGTAATATTATATTCTTATTACTTTTGATACTACGGTAAATTAAATCTGTGGTGGGAGTCGCCATCCTACAAATATAACAGCATACACTTATTTACATGTGTGGTGGGTTACTGCTAGATTATTTTCTGATGTGCATGAAGAGAAATAGTTGGTCCCACAAGGATAAATAGACTTGTAAGATTACTTCACCTGTATTTTGTTTTCTTGTTGAGGGGGAGGGGGGTTATGGTATTTATTGCTACTTTCAACAATATTTCAGTTATATTGGTGGAGGAAACCGGAGTACCCGGAGAAAACCACCGACCTGTTGCAAATCTTTATCACATAATGTTGTATCGAGTACACCTCACCATGAACGGGGTTTGAACTCACAACTTCATTGGTGATAGGCACTGATTGCACAGGTCGTTGTAAATCCATATACCATACGATCACGACCATGACGGCCCTGTTTTCTTGTTGATAACCCTGGAGCTGGGAAATATAATTTTATAAACAAAAATATCATCAAATATAGTGTTTATAGACTAATAATACCTCTTTTTCAGAAATATTTAAAACCTTAGTCAATTTTGGTATTCATATTCAGGCCCTTTGGTTTGCTTGCTTTCAAATACTTTTAGAATATTTGCCTTTACATTCTTTCTCTTCTTAGTGTATTTGATGAAGGTTATTTCAGAAACGTCATATGCACAATAT
This sequence comes from Bathymodiolus septemdierum, assembly GCA_963383655.1. Taxonomy (NCBI): domain Eukaryota; kingdom Metazoa; phylum Mollusca; class Bivalvia; order Mytilida; family Modiolidae; genus Bathymodiolus; species Bathymodiolus septemdierum. The sequence goes on from OY726528.1 coordinate 57,889,305, forward strand.
TAGATATCTATATTTTTAGGTAAATATAGAATCTCTATATTAAAGTGAATAACAAAATTGGTAAAGTTGAGAAAATCTTTATTTGTCACTGTGAGCATTGGATAGCAGCATAAAAAAATATTGTCATTTAAGAGAAATAGTTTGTTAAAGATTTTATTTCAGGGTAAAACATAGAGAATCATTATCCTGAAAGCAACACTATCTCAGCACACGATGTTTACAGATTCAATAAAGTGAGTGAGTGATTGTTGTTTAATGCCAACTCAGCCATTTTTCAGTTATATCACGAGATGATGTTAAAGTTCACTTTGTACTAGACCAACACGCTTAGTTGGATTTTTATAGAGCTAAAACAACAGTCCACGGATAGACATGTTCCCCACTCAGACACATTATCCTGATTCCAAGCCTTTGCTCTTTCTCCTTAATGCTGCATGCTTAGCGGAGAAGCAACAAATACCACTATTGTGGTCTTTGGTTTGACCCCATTGGCACACAAACCCATGTTTTTGATTTAATAAAACCAATGGGTACAACAGGAAAAAATATTTTTAAATAACCTTGTAAATCTGTTGTTCTTATTCTTGTATTCTTCCCATTGGTTATTTAAGATAGTGTCACATTCTCTCAGTCCCTGGTCCAATATCTGGTATTTCTGTTGTAAGCTTCTAAGTCTCTCCTGATTGGCTGGGTCCAGTGTCTTAGATCGTAACAGATGAACGTATTTTGGATCAAAGTTTCGTTGTTCTCTCATTTTACAATCCTCTACCATACTATAAGAGTCCAATAACAGTGATTTTTTGTCTTCTACTTCTTTGTTTTGCTCCTGTGTTAAGGAAAAAAATTATGAGTGAGTAAGTAATTGCTACTTAATATGCCACACAAGCAATTTTTCAGCCATAAGTTCTCTGAAAATTATTTTAAGGTTTCCCCACAAGTCATTTGTCAAACTTTGTTCTGTGGTGATGGTCATTTTTACAAGTAATGAAAGGAAATATACATAACAATTCAATCCTATATGTTGATTCTGAGAAGAAGCCAAGTTGAATTTCGGAAAATGAAACGAAAATCATATAAGATGTTGAACATCCTCTAAGTAGCATTTCTGCCAAGTTTTCTTCCATAAGGCCTAATTAAAGATTGAAAGGTGAAAAGTTTACAAAAGATCAATGACAAAGCAAGAAAATTGATGACAATATCAGGGATAAAACTTAACAGGGGCCCTAGCTCAAAACCACTAAAATTTGGCCTGGGCCCCTAAAAAATTTGAGATGATAGCCCAGCACACTACTGAAATTTTAAATATTTCATATGCAAAGTCAATTGTTGGACCCCAAGAATTTTTGCTGGCCTACTACAATTGTTCTTTAAGAGGTCCAGCTGGCAACTGCAGCAAAAATGCTATATTTTGTCCCTGAATATCTTACTTGGCCCTATGTGTCCGCTTTCAAAAAATGCTGCAGTATTTTAATAATAATTGCCAGTTAACGATTCAATAATTAGCTAGTTTAACCATTACACCACCGATGAGGTCAAAATGTACTTGCACTCCAAAATTGTCCAATCAGAACAAAGTATTAACTTTATATAGTGTTCTGATTGGCTGGGTTTTTCTCGAGTATGAATACAAACTCATGCTCAAAAGTTTCTTGACTAACACCTGATCTTCTTTACTTCAATGACAAAATCAATAATTTGTTTTAATTTGCGTGAGTGATTGTTGTTTTAACGCCAGCTCAGCAATTTTTCAGCTATATCATGGTGAGATCAAGTTAATTTTCATTGAGACGATGATGAGGTTCGCTTTGTACAACATGCTTAGTTGGATTTTTATAGTGCTAGCTCACTGAAACAACAGTCCACGTATAGACATGTCGCCACACTCAGACACATTATCCTGATTCCCAACCAACCAGTCTTTGTTCTTTCTCCTTAATGCTGGATGCTTAGCAGAGAAGCAGCAAATACCAATTTCATAGTCTTTGGTTTGACCCAATCAGAGCTCGAACCCACGATCTACTGCACTCGAGGCGAGCACGCTAGCCATTACACCACCAAGGTGGTTCAAAATGCAATGAAGACAGCATAAATTTTAAGTATTAATACCACAGAATTTGCTGCTTTGAGTTACCTTTGTTATTTGTTTCACTTCATCACTGAAATTTGTTAAATCTTCTGTCGTTCTCTTAATATTTTCCAGTTCTCTGTCATCACCAACGGTTACTTTGTTCACCAAAGCTTTTGTACGAAACTTCCTTAATTCATCTTCAAAATGAGCCATCTACAAATAAACAAATCATACATGTAACAAGGGGCCACCGTGGTCGTGATCATATGGTAGTTGGATTTCCAACTAACTACCTATGCAATCAGTGCCTATCACCACTAATGTTGTGAGTTCGAATCCTGCTCATGGTGAGGTATACTGAACACTACATTATATGATAAACTTGTCAGTGATTTGTGGCAGGTCAGTGGTTTTTGCCAGGTACTCCGGTTTCCTCCACCAATTAAACTGACAGCCACAATATAACTGAAATATTGTTGAAAGTGGCATTAAACACAATAAGCCTAAGCCTTCATGTAACAAAATCTTCACTCAAAATATTGACAAGTCAAACCTAGTGAGTGATTGTTATTTAACGCCAGCCAACTCAGCAATTTTTCACCTACATCTTGCAGTGATTGGGAAAGGCAGGGGACATGTGCCGTTTGATACATACAGTTTTGTAATTCTGTGTAGATGCCCCATACAAAAATTAAAAGGCCCAAAAAATATTTTAATTTTTACAAAGACTACACTGAAATGGCCCATTGAATGTTGTGATGATGGTGCCGCAATGGCCCATAATCATTTCCTCTTTCCTGATCACTGATCTTGGTGAGAACAAGGTACATTTTTAATGACTCAACGATCATGTCCACTTTGTATTAGACCAAGATTTTTTTGTACCCAACTTTAATACTTACACTAAATAATTGCAGAGCATTGTTTAAGCTAGACTTTGAAATCTTCAGGACAATTGCCAGTTTTATGAAAAAATTCTTCAGGACATTCTTTAATGATTAAACTAATCTTTATAAAGTTCTTCAAGACAATTTGAGAAACAGGTGGGCAAATGTCCTGAGACCGGTGCCTAGCTGAATCACTGCACAGTGCAGAGATGAGAAAAAGTTTTGTGGTATAATTGTTATCAAATACTACGAATTCAGTTTTATTCCTTGAATACTAATTATCGCTGTTTTCATAGCTAACATCAAACCACAAAATTTAGTGCACCACGAAATATACATAAAACAAGGGACTTTTTTTTTTTAGCATATATCAAAAGAACGAAATAAAAAGTCAATGGACATCTCATTTTCTACTAATCCACAAAAAAATGATATAAATAACACCACAGTAGTTATTTTTCCCGTGGAACCCACCAGGGGCCATCATGGTTGTGATTGTATGGTAGTTGGATTTATAATTTGCTATGCAATCAGTGCCTATCACCACTGACGTTGGAGTTCGAACCCACTCAGGCGTGTACTTGATACAAAATTATGTGATAAAATTTGTCAGTGACTTGAGGCAGGTCGATGGTTTTCTACCATATACTCTGGTTCCCTACACCAATAAAAATAATCGCCACGAAATATTGTTGAAAGTGGCGTTAAACACCATATCTCTAACCCTGTACTTACCTCTTCTATAATACTGTGATTAAAAGTACTATCAAGATTATCAGGAACTGTATCTAAAAATAGTAACAACAGTGTATACATATTACTACACAAATTAAGATTTCTGCAATTGTTTAATATAAAAATTCATGAGACAATAAAATATTGTTTATAATGTTACATACTATATTGGAACCAGAGGTCAGTAATCCCTCACCTGGTTTTCATTTTGGTTTTTTAGCTTAAATAAGTTAAAACATTCAATTTTCTACTGATTCCAGTTTAAAATTAACCTATTTTTATGATTTAAAGAGATTTCTATTTTTTATTTTTTTACTAATGGCAGCCATCTTGGATAGATAGACAGATAGATAGATAGCTGGGCTGTTGGACATAGTTTTAATAGTGGCCCATCTAGAGACCATCTTCTTTTAATCCAGATTTGGTTTCATTTGTAACCATGGTTTTTGAGGAGAAGATTTTAATGTGTGTGTGTGTGTGTGTGTGTTTTTCATCAAAATAAGCCTAATTTGCTTAATTGGTGAAAATAGACTGAAGGAAAATTTGTTATTTGATTTGTCAGACATAATTTTGATAATAAATATAAAAATTATCCCAGCAATATGACTGTCTGCTATAAAATTTCTTCATCTTCAATTTAAAAAAGGGCCAGGGTGGCTCAATGAGTTGGGTAGTTGGATTCCCTAACAACTCATGCAAGCTTATCACCAATACGGCATATGTTCGCGCCCGGCTTAGTAGATTACAAAAAAGGGTGCACTCGATTCGCAGCTGCAAGTAATAAAGTTTACCAGTTGCTTGCCCATGGTCGGTGGTTCTCTCCGGGTTCTTCCTTCACTAAAACTAGTCGCCATGATATAGCTGAAATATTGCTGAAAGTGGCATTAAACACCAAAATTCAAATTCAAATTCAACTTTAAAAAAAACAAACCTTCTTCTTGAGTTATTTGCTGCTGGACTTCACTAGTAACAGGAAGTGATGGTTGAGGCCGACTCAGTTTTACTGTTGATATTAAATATAAAAAATTTAAATAAAAAAAAATATTCTAATATGACATCATTCTTGCGCTTTGTAAACATACAATTGTAATACTCTACTTGTATATGCACCAAGCACACTGCATATATTTACGTCAGGTGATCAAATTAACATTTTAATTCACATTTCTTCATTTCTTGTTTCTTACACATTTTGTAAAATCTGATTCAAAATATTATTTCTTGTTTCTTTGATTTTTTTATTTTGTTTCATTTATGCACTCCAATTGAATTTGACATGGTGAAAGATAGAACAGTCAACTGAGTCACATAAATTGCATGCGACTTCGCTTGCATCCGTAAACATAAATTATCATCTTTCTTCAAAGTGTACTACCATATTTGTTACTTTAGATACTAGAATCGAAATAATTTATGGAACTCATAACGTGTTGTGAGTTTTAACATGGGTGGGTATCAGTAAATTATATACCTCGCAACTGCTCGGGATAAATATACATATATACGTACATTGTCGTAAAATATAAAATTTATTTGTACAAGCTTTAGAAACAGGTAGAAAAACAAGCTTTTGGTGAACTTTTCTGTCCTGTTTCACAAAGAGTTTACAAATATCGTTTTTATCCTGCAATGTTAGGCTTCTTGAGATTCTGTTATGTGCATATCATACAAATGTGATAAAGGACATTCAAACAATCATTTATGGGGTGAAATAATTCAGCGATTTCTAAGAAGAAATTTTATAAACAATTTTTACAACTAGATTAGTATAAAAGAAGTATGCCCCCGCACTTGATAATTATGGACAAAGTTGTTTTGCTAGGAGTGATTTTTTAAATATGAAGTGTTTCTGTAAGACACAAATGATGCCCCCGCCTGACCATCAAATTCCTGTGGACATGCACACCTCCATTATGTGTATAAACATCCTACAAAATATTAAAGCTGTAGCTCCAAAACTGTAGGAGGAGATAGCCGGACAAACCATGTATCTATATCTGGACTAACGAAGAAAATGACTAAGTCCAACTACCTGTCATTTTGAGAATATTTGATGAAAATCAAATTCCTGTGGACATGCACACCTCCATTATGTGTATAAACATCCTGCAAAATATTAAAGCTGTAGTTCTAAAACTGTAGGAGGAGTTAGCCGGACAAACTATGCATACTACGTGTGACGAACGGACGGACAGGGGTAAAACAATATGCCCCCCGACCAATAGTCGCGGGGGCATAAAAAACTACTGGTACCAGTACATACCTTGTTTGGTTGGCTCTGGCTTGGCTACTGTTACAGTAGTTGGTTGTGCTGGTGAAAGACCACTGCTTTTTACTGTTCCTGTTGTATCTGACTGTGTTGTCACTGATCCATATTTGCTTCCGATTGGAGAAGTAAAAGGAAAGGAAGTACTTGGTGTTCCTTGAACTCCGACCTTTTCTTGAGGTTTCAAGACGAACAAACTGGGCTTTGTTGACGACGTTCCTGCTACTGAACTGGTTCCTCCCAAGGATCCTGTTCCTCCTAGAGAACCAGTTGTTCCTATAGAAGCAGTTATTCCTGAAGAAAGCATTGCTCCTAAGGAGCCAGTTCCTTCAAATGAACTAGTTGTTCCTAGAGAGCTATTACCTCCTAAGGAGCCAGAACTGGTTGTTCCAAAAGAACCTATTCCTCCTACAGAACCAGTTGTTACTGGAGAACCTGTTCTTCCTATGGAATCAGTTGTTCCAAAAGAACCTGGTACTCCTACAGAACCAGTTGTTACTGGAGAACCTGTTCTTCCTATGGGATCAGTTGTTCCAAAAGAACCTGGTGCTCCTACAGAACCAGTTGTTACTGGAGAACCTGTTCTTCCTATGGGACCAGTTGTTCCAAAAGAACCTGGTGCTCCTACAGAACCAGTTGTTACTGGAGAACCTGTTCTTCCTATGGAACCAGTTGTTCCAAAAGAACCTGGTGCTCCTACAGAACCAGTTGTTACTGGAGAACCTGTTCTTCCTATGGAACCAGTTGTTCCAAAAGAACCAGTTGCTCCTACGTTGCTATTTGCTCCTACTGAACCAGTTGCTACTGAGGAACCAGTTTGTCCTATAGGACCAGTTGTTCCAAAAGAACCTGGTGCTCCTACAGAACCAGTTGTTACCGGAGAACCAGTTTGGCCAATGGAACCAGTTGTTCCAAAAGAACCTGTTGCTCCTACAGTGCCATTTGCTCCTACAGAACCAGTTACTACTGGAGAACCAGTTTGTCCTATGGAACCAGTTTTTGTCATATCACTTCCAAAACTAAAACCTGAAACATTCAATACTATTCTGCTATAATAATAATTTCATTTTAAGAAAACAAAGCACAACCATTTCAGAATATACTATTAATAGTTTTATTTCTTTTTCCACCTTTTTTTGGTCATATCATTAAAACGAGTACCGTACAAGTGGTTTTTCGCGGGTACCTAATTTTTGTTTTATTCGCAAGTCATTGATCAGTGAAAAAAAAGAATCTGCATACATTTCCACCCTTTACTACATAAATATCTTTATTTTCTTAAATAATTGTACAACATCTATCTCCCGTAGCATGACTGCATAGTGAATATTTAGCAATTATGTGGTCACTGCACTGCCATTCTTATAAAACTAATTATTCTGTGACAGTAGCCCCACACTAATATAACCAAACCATTTTGACTGATTGGATGCTTTTCCTTTCTACTTCAGATATTTTGGTCCTAATTTCAACAGACTTCTTCACGGATGTAAACTTTCACAATTTGCAAACTGAGTTCACCCCCGGTTTTTAGTGGGGTTCAAGTTACTCGATCTTTAGTTTTATGTGTAATGTTTTGTAGATCGTTGTTTGTCCTTTTTCTTTTGGCCATTGTGTTATCTGTCCTTCTTCTGATTACCCCTTTGGTATGTTCTCACTCTTTTTATTGGTTTACCGTAGTATTTTGTTCAAAAATGGAGAGAGAAAAAAGCTAACCTGATGTTGAAGATCCAAAAGCTGATTTTGTACTGGTATCAGATGATAAACTAGGCAAGCTAAATGGGGAACCAGTAGAACCTGTGGTAGCCGTTGTGTTTGAAGGTTTAGTTGATACAAACTGAAAACTGGGTCCTGCTGGTACAGCCGGCTGTTTAGGTATAGTACCTGCAGTCACACTTGGAACAACTGATGTTTTTCTTGGAATCTCAGAGGATAAAACAGCAGGTGGTGTGGTCAGAACGGGTACCTCTGGATGTGTGTATACCATGTAAAATGGAATGAGGTAACCTTCTGATGATAGCACAAGCAAAATAGGACAGGGAGGGAGTGTCCTTTCATCTTCTGTAATAAAATCTTATTAAATAATATATCAAAGCAAATGTTTATAAATGCAAACCTTAGTATAGAGTCATTTTAATTTCTGCTAAAAATGACCATTATAAAAAAAAAACAAGGAGGTTTGGGTTTATGGTGTTTAACAATATTTCAGTTATATCGTGGCAGTCAGTTTTATTGGTGGAGAAAACCTGTCGTAAGTCACTGACAAACTTTATCACATAATGTTGTAACGAGTACACCTCGCCTGAGCGGGATTCGAACTCATAACGTTAGTGGTGATAGGCACTGATTGCACACGTAGTTGGATATATCCAACTACCATAAGATCATGACCATGACAAGGAAGAGACAGCCTTATTTTTGCTATGTAATAACAGAATGAATAAAATATTTTTCTCACATGCCTGTACATGTGTGACAGACAAATTTGATGCGAGATTATAATAATAGGTCATGATCAAGAATGTGAGATGGAATAATTCCATCCGAGGATTCACATTTTCAAGTCAGAAACAAGGCTTGCCGAATTTCTGATGACAGAAAATGTTAACCCGAGGGTGGAATTGTCTCATTTCATTGCAGAAGGAGCACCTGAGTTCACCCCCGGTTTTTAGTGAGGTTAGTGTTACACGATCTTTAATTTTTTTTTTGGCCATTATGTTGTTCGTCCTTTGATTTATGGATTCTGATCACCCCTTTGGTATCTTCAAACTCTTATTAATTATAAAACCAAACTAAAACTTGATGTTACCTACCTAAGGGTAAGGGAAGTTGAGAAGATAAATCTATAGCTACACCCATACTATATGCTTCACTATGATCTGATCTCAGTGGTATTTCTGCTCTTGCTGAATCATCAAGGTTCCATCTTTCAATGTCAGTCTGTCAAAAATATTGAAAGTGATCTACTTTAGAATGTCTAAAGGAAGGAATAAAGTCTATCAGTGAGTGAGTGATTGAGTGATTGTTGTTTAATGCTAACTCAGCAATTTTTCAGCTATAGGGATTTAATGGAGAACAGTCAGACCAGTTGTAGTAATAATCTGGTCCAGTAGTCTTTATAACTTTGATTTTTTAATTGTATACTGCGGTATCATATGTACGTAATTTTGATTATTTAACTTAAATGATTGTTGGTTGTTTCTTTCTGTTACTAGAGAGAGTGAGTGAATGATTGTTTAGCGCTAATTCAGCAATTTGTCAGCTATATCATGGCAAGAACAAGTTAATTTCCAATGAGATGATGATGAGGTCTGCTTTGTACTAGACCAACACGCTTAGTTGGATTTTTATAGTGCTAGCTCACTGACACAACAGTCTGCGGATAGACATTTTCGCCCCACTCGGACACATTAGCCTAATTCCGAGTAAACCAGTCTTTGCTCTTTCTCGTGTTTACTTTAATGGAGAAGAAACAAATACCAATTTTATAGTCTTTGATTTAACCCGACCAGGGCTCAAACCCATGATCTGCCACACCTGAGGTGAGCACGATTACCACCGTTACAGTTATATGGTCTATCAAAATCACGATTACCACCGTTACAGTTATATGGTCTATCAAAATCACGATTACCACCGTTACAGTTATATGGTCTATCAAAATCACGATTACCACCGTTACAGTTATATGGTCTATCAAAATCACGATTACCACCGTTACAGTTATATGGTCTATCAAAATCACGATTACCACCGTTACAGTTATATGGTCTATCAAAATCACGATTACCACCGTTACAGTTATATGGTCTATCAAAATCACGATTACCACCGTTACAGTTATATGGTCTATCAAAATCACGATTACTACCGTTACAGTTATATGGTCTATCAAAATCATGATTACCACCGTTACAGTTATATGGTCTATCAAAATCACGATTACCACCGTTACAGTTATATGGTCTATCAAAATCATGATTACCACCGTTACAGTTATATGGTCTATCAAAATCACGATTACCACCGTTACAGTTATATGGTCTATCAAAATCACGATTACCACCGTTACAGTTATATGGTCTATCAAAATCACGATTACCACCGTTACAGTTATATGGTCTATCAAAATCACGATTACCACCGTTACAGTTATATGGTCTATCAAAATCACGATTACCACCGTTACAGTTATATGGTCTATCAAAATCACGATTACCACCGTTACAGTTATATGGTCTATCAAAATCATGATTACCACCGTTACAGTTATATGGTCTATCAAAATCAGGATTACCACCGTTACAGTTATATGGTCTATCAAAATCAGGATTACCACCGTTACAGTTATATGGTCTATCAAAATCAGGATTACCACCGTTACAGTTATATGGTCTATCAAAATCAGGATTACCACCGTTACAGTTATATGGTCTATCAAAATCAGGATTACCACCGTTACAGTTATATGGTCTATCAAAATCACGATTACCACCGTTACAGTTATATGGTCTATCAAAATCACGATTACCACCGTTACAGTTATATGGTCTATCAAAATCACGATTACCACCGTTACAGTTATATGGTCTATCAAAATCAGGATTACCACCGTTACAGTTATATGGTCTATCAAAATCACGATTACCACCGTTACAGTTATATGGTCTATCAAAATCATGATTACCACCGTTACAGTTATATGGTCTATCAAAATCATGATTACCACCGTTACAGTTATATGGTCTATCAAAATCATGATTACCACCGTTACAGTTATATGGTCTATCAAAATCATGATTACCACCGTTACAGTTATATGGTCTATCAAAATCACGATTACCACCGTTACAGTTATATGGTCTATCAAAATCACGATTACCACCGTTACAGTTATATGGTCTATCAAAATCACGATTACCACCGTTACAGTTATATGGTCTATCAAAATCAGGATTACCACCGTTACAGTTATATGGTCTATCAAAATCAGGATTACCACCGTTACAGTTATATGGTCTATCAAAATCACGATTACCACCGTTACAGTTATATGGTCTATCAAATCACGATTACCACCGTTACAGTTATATGGTCTATCAAAATCACGATTACCACCGTTACAGTTATATGGTCTATCAAAATCACGATTACCACCGTTACAGTTATATGGTCTATCAAAATCACGATTACCACCGTTACAGTTATATGGTCTATCAAAATCACGATTACCACCGTTACAGTTATATGGTCTATCAAAATCATGATTACCACCGTTACAGTTATATGGTCTATCAAAATCATGATTACCACCGTTACAGTTATATGGTCTATCAAAATCATGATTACCACCGTTACAGTTATATGGTCTATCAAAATCATGATTACCACCGTTACAGTTATATGGTCTATCAAAATCACGATTACCACCGTTACAGTTATATGGTCTATCAAAATCACGATTACCACCGTTACAGTTATATGGTCTATCAAAATCATGATTACCACCGTTACAGTTATATGGTCTATCAAAATCATGATTACCACCGTTACAGTTATATGGTCTATCAAAATCATGATTACCACCGTTACAGTTATATGGTCTATCAAAATCATGATTACCACCGTTACAGTTATATGGTCTATCAAAATCACGATTACCACCGTTACAGTTATATGGTCTATCAAAATCACGATTACCACCGTTACAGTTATATGGTCTATCAAAATCACGATTACCACCGTTACAGTTATATGGTCTATCAAAATCACGATTACCACCGTTACAGTTATATGGTCTATCAAAATCACGATTACCACCGATACAGTTATATGGTCTATCAAAATCACGATTACCACCGTTACAGTTATATGGTCTATCAAAATCATGATTACCACCGTTACAGTTATATGGTCTATCAAAATCATGATTACCACCGTTACAGTTATATGGTCTATCAAAATCACGATTACCACCGTTACAGTTATATGGTCTATCAAAATCACGATTACCACCGTTACAGTTATATGGTCTATCAAAATCACGATTACCACCGTTACAGTTATATGGTCTATCAAAATCACGATTACCACCGTTACAGTTATATGGTCTATCAAAATCACGATTACCACCGTTACAGTTATATGGTCTATCAAAATCACGATTACCACCGTTACAGTTATATGGTCTATCAAAATCACGATTACCACCGTTACAGTTATATGGTCTATCAAAATCACGATTACCACCGTTACAGTTATATGGTCTATCAAAATCACGATTACCACCGTTACAGTTATATGGTCTATCAAAATCACGATTACCACCGTTACAGTTATATGGTCTATCAAAATCACGATTACCACCGTTACAGTTATATGGTCTATCAAAATCATGATTACCACCGTTACAGTTATATGGTCTATCAAAATCAGGATTACCACCGTTACAGTTATATGGTCTATCAAAATCAGGATTACCACCGTTACAGTTATATGGTCTATCAAAATCACGATTACCACCGTTACAGTTATATGGTCTATCAAAATCACGATTACCACCGTTACAGTTATATGGTCTATCAAAATCACGATTACCACCGTTACAGTTATATGGTCTATCAAAATCACGATTACCACCGTTACAGTTATATGGTCTATCAAAATCATGATTACCACCGTTACAGTTATATGGTCTATCAAAATCTTTTTTTTTTTTAAATATGTTATAAAGCTATGTAAAATTGTTAACAAATGTATGAAATGATATGTTTGATACATCATACATTGCAGATCTAAATAAATAAATATTTTCTAAGGCAAAATCGTACTTGTTCTAGCAAGAGCAATGGAAAGCACAACGAATTTGAGTATAATGCAGTCTTCGAAATTAGGCGGTAGTCCGAAGCCCGTGACGTGTAAAATTGTACACGGGCGTATAAAATGAGTAGTTGCACAAGTCCGCCGGGCCTGTGGAAAAAAAAGTCATAGTTTAAAAAGTTGATTTCATCAGATATTGTGTGTAGATATTTAGTTTAATTTATTGTTCTCCATTTTCAGTTGCTGCCGAGTCAACGCAAAAAAATGGGTAGGCAAACAAGTCCTTTTAAGAATTTCTGATATTCGAAATAGATTTAGGTGTGTCTGTTTTTTGCAACTTGATTGGTTGATATTTTTACCATCATGTAGGTTTTAAAAAAGGACGAGAAGCAGTGCTCACGTTAGAGGGCGCAGTAGTTGCCTTGTGAAGGTTGACTTCGATTTCTCGTTGGTCAAAAGCGAAGTTCATGTAGCCTTGTACTTTTGACGAGTCACCCTATGTTGCCTGCGTATTTTTGCCACATGTGCCTTTTATGAAAATATCGACATCGTATTTATTGAATTCTATGGTATTCATTAAGTATTTTGAAAGTGACTTTCTTGAAAAGTAATCTATTTCGGTTTAAAGAAACTACTTTACCTAAATATATTTATCTTTCACCCCCGTTAATTTTTCCAACAACTTCAACGAAATGGGGAGAAAAAACCGCCCGGTGTGAATCACTCCGGGCGCTGCTCCATTACGTTGAATGGAACCAAATCGTAACCATCTCCCAGCACAAGCGGACTGAGGGTTACGTTATCGTATATATCAGACACTGTGCTACGAGAAATGTTGATCGAAGCTACTTTTAACCAAACAAACTTTTGATTTATTTTTTTCTCAATCATGTGACATAAAGTCTGAGTTCTCATATATAAAATGTTCATATTTGAGAAGGTTGGTCATTCAAAATTCGTTGAAATGCACGGAAACACTTCAGATTTTTTCGATCCGCATTTTTTTTTTATTAATTGAGATTAATTAAAGAGATCGTTTTACATTTTAAACTTTAAACTGTTTATACGCATCCTTAAATTATGATTTTACCTTTTATGAATCAATTTGTTTTAACAATGGAAGAATTGCTGTATTCGGAAAGTGTGTGAAGGAAAGAACATTGTATAAATTACGACTGCGCTTTTATCTTTTAGTGCTGTGTGTATATACGTTTTTACTAATATGAATAACTAAACAACGGAATGGACTTTTAACAACTTCTGAAACGACTATTTTACAATACACGTTTTATACTTTTTATTAATGGATGTAAATACGTTTTTATGCCACTAACCAAACTGACACAACATGGAAATGATGAACTTTTAATTACATATATTTTATCATGACTGTAAATACGTATCTTTTTAAGTATGTGCCCGTTAAGTTAGGTTTTATAATTTTATCCATAATTGGAGTGCTCCGAATCCCGGAGGAATCTTACCTGTACAATGACAAAGACAAAAATTGCGATCTATTTATAGAACTGTTGCTGACAGACCTGTGTCTATGCAGTTAGAAAATAGACTTTGAACTACAGTAATTTTGTTCCATTGTTGCACTCTGATTTGAGGTCTGACAAATAATAATTACAATCTTTACTTGCTTCAGTTTATGACTGTCAGTGTCAATATACGTTCGTGCTATATTTGCAATCCCTAGCTTTCTATATATAGTTGGACCGTTGAGCAAATTGGCATATACATATATTTTCTGCTGAAGGCTACACAAATATGACTTTGCATTTTGTGTGGTATTAATTCAAAGCATAGTGATATTTAAAAAAAAGGGGGGGGGGGGGGAGTACATATTAAAAATTATCACCAAATTATATGTCACACGCAATGATGACACCACAAGTTTTTGTTATAAGAGTCTTATAACTATATTGGTTGTGATGATGATGATGAGGAGGAGGTGGACAGTGATGATATGGAATATACTGAGGATGCTATTGACAATATGATTTTAGAATTTTCAGGAGATTAATATAAGCATGAATCCAAAATAATGTGTCTTTTTTTTTTTCTTGCATTCTGGTCTAACCTAATGCATAATTGACATGTCCACATAATATTTCGTACATCATCATGTTTTGAGTTTTGGTGGTTTGAATTAATGGTCATTAATGTAGTTTTCAAATTCGGGCCTGTAGAATTGATGGTGGGCCTGTAAATGTTTGAACTTACAGGCCCGGTGGGCTTGTAAGGTAAAAAGTTAAGCATGAAGACTGATAATGTTCTCATCATTTGTAGATATTTGAAAAATCAGAGGATAATTTGATAGCAAATAGAAAAATTCACAAGTTGTTACAACATTAAAATTTGGAAAAGATTATGGCAAAAAAATATATGTTATTTTCATCAAACTTTGCATGAAAGCAAAACCTTTTGCGCATCTTAAAGGGGAATAACTCCTGTAAAAAAAACTTAAGTCAAAAATGTAGAAATGGGTGTTTTTACCTTATTATCAAAGTGTTTTCCTAATACAGCTATCTCATTAGATGTACTTGATGTAGCTGTTATCATCTCCCTAAAACAAACAAGGTGCTTAAAGATATAAAGAAATAAACAAAGTGCCAGTCATCGACAATATTTTGCAGCATTAAAAAAATTGCAATATTCTGACCCTTTCTTAAGTTCAGTTCAACCATTGTTGTCTTGCAGCAGAATAGAAACAAATGTATTGTATTTGAAGTAGGGATGGCAATGAGTACCCGGTTAACCGGGTACTCGCTCGAACATCCGATTATCGAATACCAAAATCGGTATTCGGTTACTCGGAAAACTTTTTTTTATGAAAATAATGATAAAATTTTCCGGACAATAAATAATTAATGTTAGATATAATAGAAATCGTACACATAAACCAGCGCTTGGCATATGTTTACATAACAATTATTGGTCAATTAAATGGTAATTGATCTCTGATCTGCTTATTCCCCCGGCAAAACACTAGCTTGTAGGCTTAACAATGTTAACCAAACAAAGTGATTAAACTGGTATGAACACAATTCAAATTTAAAGTATTGAACTATTAAAAATGTGTTTGAATTGAATTTCGAGAGATAGGGCTGTGAAAATGCCACCTCCTACATCTAAAATTTGGAAGTTTTTCAAACGATGTAATGACTCGAAACTGTCAAATGCCAGTAACTGATTCTCTTGCGTGGTGAAAAGATAATTCCGATAAATATTCAAGACTCTCGGTTCTTGCGCGCCGGTATTTAGCTGTTCCAACAACATCTATTCCGTCGGAAAGAAATCTTCTCGGCAGAAGGTTTGATTGTTACGAAGCAACAGACTGTCATCGTCTTGCATCGACCAAATTATTTTCCTTAGCAAAAACTCTGTACCACAATGACCGAATAACAATCATGAATGTGACATGACATAACCTGGTATGTAAATAATTTGTACTGTGTTGTAAATAATAAATTTATATTTTTAATTTTTTTATCATTCAACTGAATCTTTACAATTATAGTTGAAATATAAAATAATAAAAAGAAAGGAAGAAAACAGAAGTGTCATTGAACCCAGCTGTACCTTTTTTAAACCGAACAAAATAAATTGTCTACCGAGTAACTGGGTACTTGATCGGAAACCTGACCGAGTAATCGGTTATAAGGTTTTAATCGATTTGACATCCCTAATTTGAAGAGATTTGAATTTGGGATTAGACGGTCACAAATATCTGTTTTACTGCCAAATACAATACAGTTATTCCTTATACAATTTGATTAAATATGAACAACTTTCATTGATAAGATTCTAAGTGAGTGAGTAATTATTGTTTAACACCAACTCTGCAATTGTTCAACTATGTCATGGCAAGAACAAGTTAATTTTCAATGAGATGATGATAATGTCTGCTTTATACTAGACCAACACGCTTAGTTGGATTAGTGCTAGCTCACTGAAACAACAGTCAGCAGTTAGAAATGTTGCCATACTTGTACACATTATCCTGATTCCGAGTCAACCAATCTTTGCTTTTTCTCCCTAATGTTGAGTGAATAGCAGAGAAGCAACAGATATCAATTTTATAGTCTTTGAACCCATGATCAACCGCAATCAAGGCAAGCATGCTAACCATTACACCACTGATGTTGTTGATAAGATTGTGTTAGGAGTACAAAGCAAAGAAAAATCAGAATTAATTGACAATAAGAAAAACAAAAATTGTCCATTTTTTTTCAATCCACAATAATTCATCACATCAATTTTCTAGGAAATAGAGCATTTTGATTGTAGTTGATATGTAATTAAACCATAAAATGTGACAATCAAGTTATAAATCCTTACCAGTTTGGTAAGTAATTGAAAAAGTATTTCTTCTGCCTTTCTTCACCACCACCAAAACAAGGGTCTTCAAATGGTGTATACTTAGGAGCTACATCTTTCTATAAATAGATTACATGAAGAATTGAAATATACACCTTTCTATAAATAGATTACATGAAGAATTGAAATATACACTTTTCTATAAATAGATTACATGTGAAGAATTGAAATATACACCTTTCTATAAATAGATTATATGAAGAATTGAAATATACACCTGTCTATATATAAATAGATTACATGAAGAATTGAAATATACACCTTTCTATAAATAGATTATATGAACAATTGAAAAATACAGATTTTCAAGGGCCATAATTAAAATAATGTTTGTTTCCCCTCGCCCGACCGACTCACTGAGAAAGCTGCCGACCTAAATGTTTTTTTGGCTGTTTTCACTGACTTTTTTAAAATTATTTTATTGTACTTCCGGTTTCCCGAATCAGATTTGCGGTAAGATTTGGAGTTTATATTTTTTGACCACAATCCACCGTTGTAACATGGCGTCAATTACCAGCGTCTGCAAGTGACATGATGAACGACAGGGATAAATCTTTCAAAGTGTCAAGAGACGTGGACGTTGGTTTAAAAAGTTCTGCCAGACCCGCAGCATGGTCAGCATTTGATGTTTTGATGCAGCTTAATATACTCCTGCCCAAAAAATGTTTTAATTTAAACTTAGTTTTTTTCATGGAATGCGAAACGACCCAGGACAAACAGGTAATCTGTTCCCAAGTTAAATACCAGGGGAACCTCTGACAGGTTTAAAACAGTGTAAGTGTTTATAATATGAGGCAGGTGTTACCTGTGAAAAGGACGAAGTCATAATTTTACTTTGCAATTATTTTGCCGGCGAACATATTCAAATAGTTTCCCTTGTCCATCCCTCCAACTTTGGATAAGTTCTTGATATCTCAGAAAAGAGACAAGTATAGAAATAAAACTTGACCAGTGGAAGCATCTGGAGCTGTACATCAGCATCCAATATGAATTATGTCATTGTGACCTTTATTTTATGCTTCAATGACTGACTTTGGTTAAAATCTTGGTTTTGGTCACTGATAATGAAATTATGACAAATATGAACTGCTGGAGGGACATCCATGACCTTAGTAAAGACAAATAAATTTCTACTTTGTATGGTCAATAGAAACTAGAGGCTCAGTGGGCTGAGCCTGTGTCACTCACCTTTCATTCTGCTTTGAGGAAACTTAATACAGAACCTTCTATAGGTGCTTCCCACCAAGTTTCGGTTCATTTGGCTAAGAGGTTACAGAAAAGAAGATTTTTAGAAATTGACCAATCAGAAACAAGAATGGCCTGTGGTGGCCATGTTTGTTAACGGATGGGAACTAAATGCGCATTCTTTATAGATGACCTTCCAAGGATGCTTCCTACCAAGTTTTGATTCATTTGGCAAAGCGTTTCAGAGAAGAAGATTTTTTAGAAATCAACCAATCAGAAACAAGAATTGCCTGTGGTGGCCATGTTTGTCAACGGATCGGAAGTAAATGAGCATTCTTTATAGAGGACATTCCAAGGATGCTTCCTACTAAGTTTCGATTCATTTGGCCAAGCGGTTTCAGAGGAGACGATTTTTTTAGAAATCAACCAATCAGAAACAAGAATTGCCTGTGGCGGTCATGTTTGTTAACAGATCGGAACTACACGAACAGTCTTTATAGAGGACCTTCCAAGGATGCTTCCTACCAAGTTTCAGTTCATTTTGCCAAGCAGTTTCAGAGGAGAAGATTTAAAAAAATCGGCCAATCAGAAACAAGAATTGCCTATGGTGGCCATGTTTGTTAACGGATCGGAACTAAATGAGCAATGTTTATAGAGGACCTTCCAAGGATGCTTCCTACCAAGTTTCGATTCATTTGGCCTAGCGGTTTCAGAGGAGAAATTAACCAATCAGAAACAAGAATTGCCTGTGGCAGCCATGTTTGTCAACGGATCGGGACGAAATGAGCAAACTTTATAGAGGACCTGCCATAGATGCTTCCTACCAAGTTTCAGTTCATTTTGTCAAGCGGTTTCAGAGGAGAAGATTTTTTAAATTAGGTCAATCAGAAACAAGAATTGACTATGGCGACCATGTTTGTTAATGGATCGGGACCAAATGAGCAATCTTTAGAGAGGATCTTCCATAGATGCTTCCTACCAAGTTTCACTTCATTTGGCTGAGGGATTTCAGAGAAGATTAAAATGTGAAAAGTTAATGGACGACGGAGGCAAGCTCACATTGCCTTTGGCAAGGTGAGCTAAAAAATGAATGTATCTGTATCTCAGTATTTCCCATTTCTTTTTTCAGGGTTGTGAAAACACCATGTTAGTGGCACAGAATGTGAGACATTGTCATATAGTTACTTGCAAAGAATGTGACACGCCAAGGTGCATATATTCTAAACTGAAACTGTCACCACGAGATATACAAGGACTAAAACACATGCCTGAAAAGTTTGATTATACATGTGGATCCCTTATTACCCCTGATGGTTAGTACTGACATACTTTGTAATGCATTCTTTGCTTAAATTTTGACATGTATTGACAACACAATAAACATCTTTTTATTAATACTTTTAACATTTTCTATTTCTGCTATGAGAATTACACTGATAATAAGGCTGTTCTCATTCTATATCAAGCTGGAATGTTTACTCTGATCATTGGAAACAGCAGAATGAAGACCAGCAACCAAAGCACTGTTTCAATGGTGTTGCCATTTCCATATCGCCACAAACATATGTCCATACACTGAACAAACCATTATTTACTCTATTAAGATGTTTCATAGTTTGTATAAAGCCACTCTAATTCAATTTTTTTTAAAAAGCATTTTATTGTACCATTCAATGTTTATTATAATGATAAAGCTTCAAAACCATTTGTTATAGTTACACTGATTCCTCGTTATTAAACATGTTTACATATCTTTGTCATTCTAGGGTATCTCCTCCAAGGGAAAGTGTTTGTTCACCTTCAGTGCCTGTATGCAATTTATGTATTGCAAGTAAAAAAGATATTCCCAAAAGGCTGCCAATCAAATAAAAATTGAAAATTGACTTGCCTTCTGAAGAAGATTAATGTACCAGTAGCTGCGACACATATTCTCTAGTCATTTCTAATGAACTTTGCACTCTTGTTAAGTTTGTTGTTACTGTTTAGTGTTTTTATTAAACTATTGTGCATTGTCAGAGCAGGATGTTTTTCTTTTAACCATAAATGTAGTTTCATTTCTTTATACAAATAACTGCTGCCAGGGAAAAAAACCAACCCTACCTACCTATCTACCCAAGTGTGAAAATGTGGGTAGAGAGAAGGGAAACAAATATATTTTTAAATATGGCCTTATGTCTATTTTAATTTAGAAATATTATTTATCTATCTGTTGTAAATGGATAATGAAATTATCTCTCAATACAACATGTACTACAATTGCATCCACAAATTCATATTAGATTTACTTTATAATATGACGCTGATGTACTGGAGATTGCATCATATGGTAGTTGGATTTACATCTACCTATGTAATCATTGCCTGCCACAACTAAAATTTGTGAGTTTGAATGTCATCTTTAATTTTGCATTTACTTGCAGCAGGTCTGAGGTTTTCTCCTGGCACTCTGGTTTCCTCAAAGAATAAAATTGATTGGTGGGTGTTTAATGCTAACTTTAGCAGTATTTCAGCTATCTCGTGGAGTGCAATTAA
This sequence comes from Bathymodiolus septemdierum, assembly GCA_963383655.1. Taxonomy (NCBI): domain Eukaryota; kingdom Metazoa; phylum Mollusca; class Bivalvia; order Mytilida; family Modiolidae; genus Bathymodiolus; species Bathymodiolus septemdierum. The sequence continues at coordinate 57,910,183 of OY726528.1, forward strand.
TTTCCTCAAATACAAGATCCTTAGAAATAAAACATTTCAAGAATAAAACAAATCACCACAATATTGGTGAAATATTGTTGAAATTGGGTGCTAGATTACCCTCCATCCTTCAATACTTTACAATATATATAAACTGATAATAGTAAAACTTGTATTAAATTGTCACCCTTGAGAGAAAGGAAAAATGACCGTATAAGACAGTTCATCACTTATTTAAGCTCAGTAGATTCAGATTTTTGGTTGCAGTTCGCAATGATTCACATATTACTGCTACCGGGAAATTTTGACACTTTTTGATAGGTGTTTTTGCAGCGATTTACAGTTAATTTGATCATTATTCAATATTTTGATACCTTAATTAGTACAATTTCAAACATCTCGAAAGTTAATTGCCAGTGATTTTTAAAGTATAGAAGGGAAAGTGACAGGTGACAATTAAATACAGGTAAACTGAAACGAAGAGAAAAACTTTGATCGACTGTTGACCACATTGGTGAGATGACCGTTTATTTGAGTTAAAATAGTTTCTTTGTTTGATGGTGTTTAATGCCACTTTCAACAATATTTCAGTTATATCGTGGCGGTCAGTTTTATTGGTGGAGGAAACCGGAGGACCCGAAGAAATCCACTGACCTATCGCAAGTCACTGACAAACTTTACCACATAATGTTGTACACCAAGCCCTGATCGAGATTCGAACTCACAACATAGGTAGCTGTAAATCCAACTACCATAAGACCACGGCTACGACTGCCCCATGAGTTAAAATAACATGCATAGATCTCAAATAAAGCCACAAACTGTACTTTAGCCCCTATTATTCTTTTATATACTGAATACTTACACCACCTGTGATTAAAAAAATGTTGGGTTGATCATCCATTTCAGCATTCACAGCTATATAGGCTACCATAAAACTGAAAGTTGACAGCCAAGTCAATCCAACCACTGAAAATTACATTGAATTAAACATATTTTAACTTGCAAAACATCAAAGCAAAATGAGATAAGTACAAGTTATAACATCATTATATAAAGCACTTTCTCTACTATTTATAACATCATTATATAAAGCACTTTCTCTACTATTTATAACATTATTATATAAAGCACTTTCTCTACTATTTATAACATTATTATATAAAGCACTTTCTCTACTATTTATAACATTATTATATAAAGCACTTTCTCTACTATTTATAACATTATTATATAAAGCACTTTCTCTACTATTTATAACATTATTATATAAAGCACTTTCTCTACTATTTATAACATTATTATATAAAGCACTTTCTCTACTATTTATAACATCATTATATAAAGCACTTTCTCTACTATTTATAACATTATTATATAAAGCACTTTCTCTACTATTTATAACATTATTATATAAAGCACTTTCTCTACTATTTATAACATCATTATATAAAGCACTTTCTCTACTATTTATAACATTATTATATAAAGCACTTTCTCTACTATTTATAACATTATTATATAAAGCACTTTCTCTACTATTTATAACATTATTATATAAAGCACTTTCTCTACTATTTATAACATTATTATATAAAGCACTTTCTCTACTATTTATAACATTTATATAAAGCACTTTCTCTACTATTTATAACATCATTATATAAAGCACTTTCTCTACTATTTATAACATTATTATATAAAGCACTTTCTCTACTATTTATAACATTATTATATAAAGCACTATCTCTACTATTTATAACATTATTATATAAAGCACTTTCTCTACTATTTATAACATTATTATATAAAGCACTTTCTCTACTATTTATAACATTATTATATAAAGCACTTTCTCTACTATTTATAACATTATTATATAAAGCACTTTCTCTACTATTTATAACATTATTATATAAAGCACTTTCTCTACTATTTATAACATTATTATATAAAGCACTTTCTCTACTATTTATAACATTATTATATAAAGCACTTTCTCTACTATTTATAACATTATTATATAAAGCACTTTCTCTACTATTTATAACATTATTATATAAAGCACTTTCTCTACTATTTATAACATTATTATATAAAGCACTTTCTCTACTATTTATAACATTATTATATAAAGCACTTTCTCTACTATTTATAACATCATTATATAAAGCACTTTCTCTACTATTTATAACATCATTATATAAAGCACTTTCTCTACTATTTATAACATCATTATATAAAGCACTTTCTCTACTATTTATAACATTATTATATAAAGCACTTTCTCTACTATTTATAACATTATTATATAAAGCACTTTCTCTACTATTTATAACATCATTATATAAAGCACTTTCTCTACTATTTATAACATTATTATATAAAGCACTTTCTCTACTATTTATAACATTATTATATAAAGCACTATCTCTACTATTTATAACATTATTATATAAAGCACTTTCTCTACTATTTATAACATTATTATATAAAGCACTTTCTCTACTATTCATAACATTATTATATAAAGCACTTTCTCTACTATTTATAACATTATTATATAAAGCACTTTCTCTACTATTTATAACATTATTATATAAAGCACTTTCTCTACTATTTATAACATCATTATATAAAGCACTTTCTCTACTATTTATAACATTATTATATAAAGCACTTTCTCTACTATTTATAACATTATTATATAAAGCACTTTCTCTACTATTTATAACATCATTATATAAAGCACTTTCTCTACTATTTATAACATTATTATATAAAGCACTTTCTCTACTATTTATAACATTATTATATAAAGCACTTTCTCTACTATTTATAACATTATTATATAAAGCACTTTCTCTACTATTTATAACATCATTATATAAAGCACTTTCTCTACTATTTATAACATTATTATATAAAGCACTTTCTCTACTATTTATAACATTATTATATAAAGCACTTTCTCTACTATTTATAACATCATTATATAAAGCACTTTCTCTACTATTTATAACATCATTATATAAAGCACTTTCTCTACTATTTATAACATTATTATATAAAGCACTTTCTCTACTATTTATAACATTATTATATAAAGCACTTTCTCTACTATTTATAACATTATTATATAAAGCACTTTCTCTACTATTTATAACATCATTATATAAAGCACTTTCTCTACTATTTATAACATTATTATATAAAGCACTTTCTCTACTATTTATAACATTATTATATAAAGCACTTTCTCTACTATTTATAACATTATTATATAAAGCACTTTCTCTACTATTTATAACATCATTATATAAAGCACTTTCTCTACTATTTATAACATTATTATATAAAGCACTTTCTCTACTATTTATAACATTATTATATAAAGCACTATCTCTACTATTTATAACATTATTATATAAAGCACTTTCTCTACTATTTATAACATTATTATATAAAGCACTTTCTCTACTATTTATAACATTATTATATAAAGCACTTTCTCTACTATTTATAACATTATTATATAAAGCACTTTCTCTACTATTTATAACATTATTATATAAAGCACTATCTCTACTATTTATAACATTATTATATAAAGCACTTTCTCTACTATTTATAACATCATTATATAAAGCACTTTCTCTACTATTTATAACATTATTATATAAAGCACTTTCTCTACTATTTATAACATTATTATATAAAGCACTTTCTCTACTATTTATAACATCATTATATAAAGCACTTTCTCTACTATTTATAACATTATTATATAAAGCACTTTCTCTACTATTTATAACATTATTATATAAAGCACTATCTCTACTATTTATAACATTATTATATAAAGCACTTTCTCTACTATTCATAACATTATTATATAAAGCACTTTCTCTACTATTTATAACATTATTATATAAAGCACTTTCTCTACTATTTATAACATTATTATATAAAGCACTTTCTCTACTATTTATAACATTATTATATAAAGCACTTTCTCTACTATTTATAACATTATTATATAAAGCACTTTCTCTACTATTTATAACATTATTATATAAAGCACTTTCTCTACTATTTATAACATTATTATATAAAGCACTATCTCTACTATTTATAACATCATTATATAAAGCACTTTCTCTACTATTTATAACATCATTATATAAAGCACTTTCTCTACTATTTATAACATTATTATATAAAGCACTTTCTCTACTATTTATAACATTATTATATAAAGCACTTTCTCTACTATTTATAACATTATTATATAAAGCACTTTCTCTACTATTTATAACATCATTATATAAAGCACTTTCTCTACTATTTATAACATTATTATATAAAGCACTTTCTCTACTATTTATAACATTATTATATAAAGCACTTTCTCTACTATTTATAACATCATTATATAAAGCACTTTCTCTACTATTTATAACATTATTATATAAAGCACTTTCTCTACTATTTATAACATTATTATATAAAGCACTTTCTCTACTATTTATAACATTATTATATAAAGCACTTTCTCTACTATTTATAACATTATTATATAAAGCACTTTCTCTACTATTTATAACATTATTATATAAAGCACTATCTCTACTATTTATAACATTATTATATAAAGCACTTTCTCTACTATTTATAACATTATTATATAAAGCACTTTCTCTACTATTTATAACATGCATCAAGATAAAACAACATTCAAATTGGTAAGTATAACATATAATGATGCCCCAATGTATTTTTGTGAAGGTATAAAATTATCATGGGAACTTAGTTGGAAATTTATGAATCTCATCTCTCTATTGTAATTAAGTAAATACAGAAAAATAGGATTTTTTTTTTAGCAATACCATGAACGGTGGGAAAATTTTAAGTGCTATATTTCACAGCATAAATCATATACAGTTAGACATATCTAAACCAAACCTCCTTAGGACCAGCATTTGGTTTGGTGTTCAGTTTATACAGTTTAAATTAACAAATATTTCATGCATTGGAACTTTATCTAACATTCGTTTTAAACAGGATTCCAGTATTTTCAGGGTTCGTTGTATACAGGTTTCACTGTACATTATCGGTAATATTTTTCAATTAAATGCAAGGTGTATGTATCAATAGGAAAGTCAGATACTTGCCATTCATCACATCACCTGTGCGTCAATTCATGTGAAAACGATCATTTCAAGTTTTTTCCATATCTGATCTGTATTTAGTAGTTTTCATGACAACCTAACATCACTCAAATACTCATATTGGATAGATTGAATAGGTTATGAAAGATATCATATGACTAGTATTTTCAGTCAATTATCCACAGGTAATCTTGATCCCTTTTTCTCCACTTATCACAAAAATGTACAAGGAAATCTGTTTCGCTACAAAAATCTGAGGATTTCTCCAACAGTTGACTCACATGTGATGAGTGACGAGTAACCGAGGGTGATGAGGCGTAGATTACCAAATTACTCATATTATACCAATAGAAACTAGTATTACTGTGAGCACAGCTCACTAAGATATACCCCCTGCTCCCCACATCTGTCCAACCTATTTCCATAACCAAAACATTACTGATTGTTCTGACCAAAAATGAAAGGGACCCTCCTCTGATAAAATTTCAAAACATTCTGAGAAACACTACTCAAGTTATCATACGACATAGGATAAAAATCCTATTTTCCATCATATCAAGTCCAATAACTCTGGAACGGCAAAAGTGAAAATCGTCAAAAATGAAAGGGATCCTCCTCTCTTCACCGGTAAGCTGCTGATAAAATTTCAAAAGATTCTAAGAAACACAACTCAAGTTATCGTACAACATAGGATTTGTCTACAGACGGACGGACATGGTGAAACCAGTATACCCCCCTACAACTTTGTTGCAGGGGGTATAATAAATAGTACTGAAACCTCATTGGAACCAACTTTTGTGCTTCAAATAGACAGGTGTTTAATTTATACAGGTCAAATAGTCAAACCTGTACATAACGGGCACTCAAGGGAACCTGAAAATGTGGCCTTTATGCACAGTTGCCCTTAATATACAGCTTAAATGGAAAAAATGAGACTGGCCTATATAGACAGTGATTTGTTATATAGAGGTTACCTTAAAGGCAGGTTTGACTACTGTTACATACCATAATCCTATCCAGGGACCATCGTGGTTGTGATCGTATGGTAGTTGGATGTACAACTACCTGTGCAAACAATGCCTATCACCACTTAAGTTGTGAGTTTGAACCCCGTTCAAGACGAGGTGTACTCCATACAACATTATGTGATAAAGTTTCTCAGTGACTTGCGACAGGTCGGTGGTTTTCTCTGGTTTCTCCACCAATAAATATTGTTGAAAGTGGCGTTAAACACCATAAACCAAACCATAATCCTATCCAATTGTTTACTTACCCTTTTGTTGACCTTGTAACATGTCAGGACATGGCCATACTTTTCTTCTTGTTAAAGCCTGATCATACTGCACTAAAATACCATCATCTTGTCCAACAACCAACTGTTTACCTTTTGGACTCCAAGAAACTGTAAAACAATAACTTCTCATGATACAAAACATCATTTTTAGTTATTAATATAGTAGTTAACTTGTTCTTGTCATGATATAGCTGAGTTGGCTTTAAAAAACAATCACTCACTCACTAACTAAAATATAGCAGTAATATATGTCTGGATTTTATGAAATAATTTATTAAATTAAAGATGTCTTAAGGAAATTTGTATTGGAGGGAAATATTGTTCTTTTCTGTATTACTTCTATAAAAGCTTTAATGATTAGGGCACTGACCATTTAACTTTAGGGAGGGGGCTATGTCTTTTTCCCCCAAACCAGATTTTTTTTTTTCATTTTGAAACAAAAATCTGATTAAAAAAATGTTTTCACAAAAAATCTGAAAAACTTTCTTGATGAAAAATGCAGGGTCAGATTATTTCTTTTATACATCTTTGAGCTCAATTTACTTTTTTTTCTATAAAATTTGGTGATTGAGAAAAATAAAAACATAGACCTCCCTAAAAGGTAATGGTCATTCCCTAATATATAATCAAAAGAATTTAAATACAAATCGTGATTTATTGAAATAATATCAATGTCAAGTATACTGGGGGGACCGTCGTGGCCGTGATCGTATGGTAGTTGAATTTACAACTACCTATGCAATATGTGCCTATCACCACTGATGTTGTGAGTTTGAATTCTCTGGGTGAGGTGTACAACATTATGTCATAAAGTTTGTCAGTGACTTGTGGCAGGTTGGTGGTTTTCTCAGGGTATTCTGGTTTCCTCTACCAATATACTGTATCTGAAAATGATAACCATTGTCATTTCTTGAAGTAGACTTCTTGAGCTACAAAATATAGTTTATTAAACATACCACAAGTAGCTTTAGCTTGCGCTGGAAGCGATGCCTTTATTGTCAAATTATTTCCAGCTTCCAATATCTGAATGCTCCCATCAACCATTACACAAACAAACATGGCCGCTTGTTCTGGATTCCATGCTAAATCTGCCAAACCACAGGACAGCGGAACCTTTATAAATCGACTTATCTGGTTGCCCTATATAAAAACACCAAATCAAAACATTCATTGGAAATTTCTTTTTAGCAATATTTAAGATTAGCTGTGTTGAACTTGCTGTGATACTAGCGATAATGTCTGTCTCGACCTTCAAAACTGATGTTATTCATTATTTATCAAGCAATAAGAGCGATATTAAGTGATTAACAATGTTTTTTAAAACGAGATGACCGAGAAACATCAAGTTTTAAAAAACATTTTTAATTATTTTATCGTGTGACGTAATCGCGTCCTTGACAACGCTTAGCGATTAGCGATAATTTGAATCTTCTCAGCGCTTATGTGATATGAAACATATGTTTTAAACATCAAAGGGAAAGTAAACAAAATAGCGATAAAAAAACTTATCATTGATTTCTGTGTGTAAATGACTATGGGACCTTTTATTGTGATGTTAAAGATGTCACCATGACAAAACATGTGATAAACATACTATTATTGGTATTTTTTTCTCTAAATGGACATCACATCTTGGATTACAGGCTTCACGTTCGAACCAGTATTGCTCTGAGAAATTTATTCTCTAAAACAAATCAATGATAGCATATACATCAGCGTACGTACAAAACATAAAGAATAACAACTCATTGATAAAGGGCTACACATATAGCATAGCATAATATGACCGCAGAATGACGACAAGGGAAAGTTGATCAAGTGTATATCAAAAGCAAGTGTATTTGACCTCCTTATATTTTGAAAACGGTAAGAGTCATAAAAAATATATACAATAAACTGGTAATTTTTAAAGGAAGCCCTCAAAAGGTAAACTAGGTAAAAGTAAAAGGAAAAATTCATTCATCAATACCAACTGTATACGGAGAATTTTATAAGGAACACAAAGTAAATCATCATCAAAATTGTATGAAAAATAAATACTCCACATACATAAAACAGAAAACACTAATTTTGGCACCTTGGTCCCCTTGTTTGGAAAAAGGTATTGATAAAATTCCCAAAATGTATCCATATCTTTATTCTGTGCCAATGATCAATGGATTAAAATTTCAGATGGATCGGTCCACTAGAACATCAGATCCATAATACAAACGACCAAAAAACATTTTTGCTAAAATAAAAATAAAAAAAAGTTCTTACCTGGCTTACAAAGCTTCTAACATCATAAATGTACACCTGTGATAAACCTTCAGTTTCCACTGCAACAGCTAAACTCAAATTATCACAACTCAAACCTACATATGTTATAGGGATATCTAGTTCTATAGAGGCCACACATGGGTATTCTTTTATAATCACTTTTGTTTTATCTCGGACATGTTCTTTGTCAATTCTACTCAGTTCTGATGTCTTAATAACTTTAAAACCTAAAAAAAAATACATTATTTTATAGAATATTAAATGGTAATATCATTCCATGAGTATTAGAGAGAAGAAGTATTTTTGCTATGTGTGAGCGAGTGATTGTTGTTTATCCCTAAATGAGCAATTTTTTATATCATGGTGAGATGATAACAATGTCTGCTTTATACTAAACCAAAACGCTTAGTTGGATTTTTATACTGCTAACTCACTGAAACAACAGTCTGTTGGTAGACATGTTGCTCCACTCAGACACATTATCCAGATTCCGAGCCAACCAGCCTTTGCTCTTTCTCCTTACATTAATGATATGTGCTTAGCTGAGAAGCCACAAATACCATATCAAGTTATAGTCCTTGATTTGATCTGACTGGGGCTCAAACACATGATATACCACACTTGAGGCACACACACTAACCACAACATTGCTGAAGCAGTCTATCATTCCAAACCTGTAGTTTTTATTCAAATATGGTTTGGTTTGGTTTATGGTGCTTAACGCCACTTTCAACAATATTTCAGTTATATCATGGCGGTCAGTTTTATTAGTGCAGGAAACAGGAGTACCAGGAGAAAACCACTGACCTGTCGAAAAACACTGCCTTATATGGGTTTAACATGCAGTTTAAATGGTAAAACTCAGAATAAAATGGGCAACTAATATTAAAGTGAAATCACTTTTTTGTTATAGAAAGAAAATCAATTTAATATGTTTTCTCAATGTACCAGAGGGCCCGGGTGGCTCAATGAGCTAGGTAGTTGGAATACCTAATAACTCATACAAGCCTATCACCAATACAGCGTGGGTTCGCGCCCGGCTTTGTAATTTACAAAAAAGGGTCCACTTGACTCGTAGCCGCAACTGATAAAGCTTACCAGTTCCTTGCCCATGGTCGGTGGTTCTCTCCGGGTGCTCCAGCTTCTTCCACCACTAAAACTGGTCGCCATGATATAGCCGAAATATTGCTGAAAGTGGCGTTGAACACTAAAAATCAAATCAATCAATGTACCAGTACCTTTATTTGTGCCAACAAAGAAAATTCCATATTTTGATGACGCTGCAAGTAACTGTGGACTTTTCTGTTCTAATAGTAAAGGCTCCTCACTAATCTGGAATCTACAAAGCTGCTGATACCTGAAGTCCTATAAAATACATAAAAATACACATGTACCCTATGTACTTCTATAAAGATAAATCTCACTCAAATAATAAACGTCCTTTCTCATCTAGATAGGTGTAGCAGAGCTCCCAAACCCAAATGAATGAATTGCTGGTCGTTAAGTGGAGCACTAAAAGTGTTTTATTCAATGAAATAAAATTTGTGAATTCTGAGGGACTGCAATACACACATGCCATGGTTTGACATCATCATCAGCAGCAGGATTTCTAAACACCATTTCTAGAGCATCAGAGTGTCGTTTGGTAGTATTTTGAATCCCTTCAATTCAAAACCAACCTTTATTTTGTGCCAAGGATCATACATGTAGTGTTCAAAATTCAGAAGGTTCCATCAACTAGTGAACTAGAACATAAGTTACTGTACAACTAGAAGGATAACTTGATAAGATAGCTTTGAAATGACTAGAGTGACAGTCAGAAAATTAAATTTTTTAAAGTTTTCTGAACATTTTGTGTCAAAGATGTTGTCCTTTTTGGAACATTTGGATGTTTAGATTGATAATTGGATGTGTATAAAGGTGCCCAAAGAATAAATTATGTGACAAATCAATGCAAAGGGATTATTTAAAAGATCTGCAAAAGCGATAAGGTGAGACTTTGACGAGAAATAAAAAAAGGAGTTGGATCCAGGAAGGGTTAGTAATGGCGTCCTCCTTGTGATTTTTAAGTGGGTAATACATTGACTGTAAAAACTAGATGTGTCGGAACGACACGAATGTCCCCGCTGCAAATGTTTCACCCTTTTTTAATTCCCTCAGTAAAAAGCTAAGAATAACAAACTATTGCTTAAGATATGTAACTTATGATTATACACTCTCAATAATTACTAATTTACATCCTAAATTTAGTGGCGGGAGCAATCCATATGGACGGATCGACAGGAAATCATCTGAAATAGCACGTGTATATACGAGTCACGATATCAAAGGATCGTACAATACCTTAACGTCTCTCTCTGGTGGAATTTCACCACCACTTGCCATCTTGCTGTCTATTTTCCTTAAGATTTGTTTACCAATTTAACTTTCGTTTTGATAAATTTCCAAATTCACGATTTTCTTCAATGTTCGTTTTTATTTTCAATGCCTATATAATAAACACGATATTATAAACGTTAATGCGATTGAGATTTGATACTTTTCTTTTAATCGACTGAAAATGGATTTTACCTCATTTTTAAAGCAAAATTCTAGAAGTAACCCGATAGACGTTGTCAGGAAAAATTAACTCATGCGCACCACTTACTTCCATAAAATTCCTAATCAAGCCAAGAAAGGTAAATAAAAAGGTAAACTTATATTATTGTATTGAAATATTTAATGAATATTATTCTGAAAAGATAATTAAGACTTGTAAAGCCCACCATCTACATATGCATAGGTAGTAAGGACCAGAATCACAGGAATCGGAAATGACCTAGCTATGACTATTAATATTATTGAGTATGAATCTATGAATGGCATGATTGAGTATCTATTACACTTTCACTTGTCACTGACACTACATTTCATTCAAACTCAAAGATCAATTTCAGAAAAGAAAAATAAGAGTGCTGATTATAGTATAGAATAGTCACAGATAGGATTGAACTTGAGCTGGTATATCTGTGATTGTTTGTCATATATGTTATGTCTTAAATTTCAATCATACACAAATTATTGTAATCATTGTACCTTTGTCTTTGAGTCAAAAATTAAGTCTGCATGCGACTTCTGTTGACTCCTCTCGTATAAAATATATATATATATCGTCACGGTATGTCTTTTCGTATCATCCATTTTATTTTGATTTCCACAGCGCACACATTATTTTTGACATGTCTTTCGGTTTCTATTTATGGAACGTAAACAGGACTACAATGTGACATCTGTAAAAAATGTTAAAGTTTGCTTTTAAAGATGTAAGTACCAAAAACAGTGAACCTACCTACTGAACCATACTTTTTGTAATGCTAAAAATTTACTTCATTTATAAAGTAGCTGGAAAAAAATCCAGAAGGGCTATATAAAATTTAACTATGTCGTCTGCCTCTCGGACACCGGCTCTTCCTGTCGTGTAACTGTCATGGGGTCACTGATCGTACTTGTAAACAAAAGAGCTGACTGAAATGTGCCTGTTTCTTATATAAAATGCATGTTACTTTGCAGTACATTGTGGTTTCAGCACTAAAAAAAGCATCTAAAGTAAACACAATTTTGAAAGTGGTCATTTTCAAACATTCTGTTCTTTTATTTAGATGTAGTATGATTTGGTAGATGGCCAGAACCATGAAATTTTAAAACCAGCCATTTCCGGATTATATATATTCGTTTCCATCCCTTATATCGGCCTTGTTTTTACTTCACACGAAAACAGATGACGCCATTTTACTGACAACAAAAGTTGCCAGATAATCGAGAGTATATTAAAATACAAGAATGGCTTTAAAAACAATCTTATGTACAAAGAAATATTTAACTAGCCATTCATTGAAAATTCCAATCGTCATATATTATGAATGAAGGGTTAACACTGTTAATCGCTATATCGGAAAATCAATAATAGCACGAAAACCGATAACACAATGCTACTTTTAAAATACTGAGCTGTGCGCTATGTTGGATTGAATTTTTTCACATTCCAATCTGTATCATTCAGATGTGACCTAAAAGAGTTAACTGTTCTTGCAGAAACTGTTTCCTGTGGCAAGCTATTCCACTGATCCACAATACGAAATGAAAATGAATGTAGCCGTTGAGTAGAATTACACCTCTTTTTGGATAACTTCAATGAGTGTCCTCGAGTTTGATTTGTAGCCAAACTAAACATATCATGCCATTTGATATCATCAATGTTATGCAACGCTTTACCTACTTGTAACATGTCATAACGATCTCGTCTATTCTAACATTGGAAGACCAAGTTCCAATAATCTAGATTCATAACTCAAGTTACTAATATTGGGTATGAGTTTTGTAGCACGATGCTGGACACTCTCAATTTTATGTATATCCTTCATTAAAAACGGTGACCACACTGGTGTTCCATATTCTAACAAAGGACGGATAATGGATTTATACAAGGTTATGAAGATATCTTTTTCCATATAGTCAAAGGATCTATGGATCATAGCTAGAACTCTCTGAGCTTTATTAACACAGTTATTTATATGAATGTCAAACTTGAGACTAGGTTCAAATGTTACTCCAAGGTTTTTTTCTTCACTAACGGATGTAACTTAGACATAATTATCTGTGTTATCCAGCATAGTGTACCTTAGCATATCATTGTTTTGTCCAAGATGCATTACTTTACATTTACTAGCAATAAAACATAGCTTCCATTTTCTGGACCAATCGCATAGCCTATCTAAATCATCCTGAAGGTTTTGATGCTGTTGCTCATTTATGACGGACGAGTAAATTTTAGAGTCATCTGCAACTATTTTCACCAAACCAGTAACAGTATCAGGTAGTTGTTAATGAAGGTTAAAAATAGAATTGGTCCTAGGACGCTGCCTTGGAGGACGTTTGACATAAAAGAATGAGTGTTATTTAAGCGAATGCATTGGGTCCTGTTTGATAGAAAACTTTTATTCCATTTAAGAACATTTCCATGTATTCCTTAGGAATCCTAGATTATACAACTTTGTCAAAAGACGCTCATGAGATACTGTATCAAAGGCGCAGCTAAATTCCAAGTATAAAGTATCTGCTGGGAGAGATGAATCTATATATTGTGACCACTGGTCCAAAATCTCAAGTAATTGTATTACACAGGATCTTCCAGCTCTAAAACCATATTGACAATCTGACAATAAATTATTGTCCAGACGGTAAGTGTTTCATGACTTTGTCTCTAATTAATGATTCACAAATCTTACAAATCACTGACGCAAGACTTACGGGTCGGTAGTTACATGACTGATTCTTGTCCCCTTTATTTTTAAATATAGGAGTTACTATAGCAGTCTTCCAATCTTCCGGTACAACACATTCCGAGAGGGACTTGTTAAATAATACATATAACGGGTAGCTTATCGAATAAAACTTTTTGATGTAAACTATCCGGTCCAGCTGATTTGTCAGTTTTTAGACAAGAAAGTTTCTTTAATACTTTATCTACCGTAACATCAATATTGTCCAAAAAAGTGTCCATTTCCTTGACATCGGGGTCCTCATTTAAATCATCAGTACGTGTAAAAACGCTTGTAAAATAGTCATTTAATGTATTTACTTTTTCTTCATCCGTGTTAGTGAGAGTACCATCAGGTTTTAAAAGATTTCCTACTTCAGTCTAGAGTTCACATATTTCCAAAAAGACTTGTTGTTAGTTTCTGATTCCAAAGCTACCTTGCTCTCATATGACAATTTTGAGTTACGTATTATGTTTGTACAACTATTCCTATTTAGCGCATAGTCAATGTATGATGCCCTTGTCCTTAAGTATGTATATATCCTCCATGCCCTTCACTTATTGATAATCGCTAAATTTGCATTTTTTTACCATCCACAAGAGGGGGTGTTTGTAAACTTGTTATCATGCCTTCTTTTTGGTATGTGATTTTCCATACTATTATGAAGTTTGGATTTGAAAATATTCCACATTTTTTCCACATTTTTGTTTTCAAATAAAGTGTCCCAATCAATATCTGATAACTCATCAGACATTAAATTATATTTGCCTTTGAAAAATTGGATTTTCTCTGTGTCATCTATACTTGTATTACATGAGCATAAATAGTCAAAATGAATTACAGCATGGTCACTTTTTCCTAGTGGGCTATCAATAATTAACGAGTCAGTGTCAACCATATTTTCTTCGTTTGTAAAAACTAAATCTAAACAGCTTGGAGTTTGACCCTCTCTAAAACGGGTGGGTGAAGATACATGTTGAAAAAGATAATTGTCCCGAGGACAATTCAAAAATTTGGTAGCCGGGTGAAGAACATCTACTGTAGACTCCATACTATTCCAGTCCATTTCCTTATAATTAAAGTCTCCAAAAAAAAGATAATTACCATAACCCAACTCTATTGCCCTGTTAATTATAGATAGTAACATATCATTGTTCTGTTGTGACGAGGATGGGCTCCTATAAATATCAGTTCTACTAGAAGTTTCTCATTTTGACTCGCGATGATTTCACACCACACAGATTCATTGAAATTACCATTCAAAATACTTATTTTTGAAACGTTAATATAGTTCTTCACAAACAATACAATACCACGATCCCCTTGTCTATCTGGGACTAATCTCTCATAACTAGGTAAAACTAAGTCTGATATACTCTTCTTATCCATAGCATTTTTAGGGGAAATTTCACAAAGTCCTATAATGTCTGGGCTTTCTGTATCCAAATACACTTGTAATTCATTACATTTGTTTGTCAATGTATCTACATTTGAAAATAACACTTTAAGTTTATTTTTGTCAGGTAAAATAACACGAGAATTAGAAACGTTGGAACACGAACTATAAACACTAGAACTTGAATTGTTAATAACATTTGAACGATTTAGCATATTTACAGAATTGTCTGAGGAATCATCTCTACTTACTTCCTCCTCCTGTGGCTGATCATGTGGGAGGACCTCCTGCGGTGGCTCTGTTAGGAGAAATCCCTGCAGTCCCACCCTTGAGGGGTGCTCCTGGTAGTTCAATTACCTTATCCTTTCTTATAACCCACTTCTTATTGGGGAAATCCTTTTTCATCTTATTCAACTTTTGACGGAGTGCCTTATTGTGTTCACGTTGAGTTCTAGTTAAATCTTTCCCAATACCAACTTTTTTGTGAACGGCTTTTTTGTGAACGGCTTTACTTGGTCCATGGTCCACAGACACAGGCACTCAATACATCTATATCAATAAAAATGATATGCAGTCAACAAGGCAAGGGTAAACAATATTGTCAATGAGTAATATAAAAAGAGAATGCTTCTAATGCTAAGATCAGCAAAAATATTGACAAATCAGTTATTTTTGTGTGAACTGCAGTATTTTTGGATGTACATGTAGGAGTCTAATTTTTTCTCTGCCACATGATTTATTGGATTATATACAACTATACATTGACACAAGATTGGCTATGAATGTTCTGTCTGCAACACATATTTGCATATGAAATTGAAATAAAACTAAATTAAAAATAGTCATTGCTTATTTATATTCAGAGCTCCAGATAATGCCACTTTCAGCAATATATCAGCTAAATCATGGCAACCAGTTTTAGTGGTGGAAGAAGCTGGATTACCCGGGGAGAACTACCGACCATGGGCAAGCAACTGGTAAACTTTATCACTTGCGACTGCGAGTCGAGTGCACCCTTTTTGTAATTTACAAAGCCGGATGCAAATCCACGCCATTTTGGTGATAGGCTTGTATGAGTTGTTAGGTAATCCAACTACCTAACTCATTGAGCCACCTGGGCTCTGTTTTTATTATGAAATAAACAGTCAATGACCATTAACATAAAAATTAATTAACAGATTAAAACATTATAATTATCACATGTCAAACCAAGTACAATTTTGTTTACATGTTTTTAAAGGAAATTAAGACGAATCTATGGGGAAAAAAAATGTTTTTATCATTATTATTTTTCCGTGATATTCTGTAATGCCGTTATACAACTGGAAATATTTTTACGTTAAATAGTTAAATATCAATTGTATGGGGCAGCAGCGTCGATATATAGTTGCCTGCAACCCAATGAATCATGTGTTTTTGAAAACACCTTACTGTTCTCATGAGCAGAAATAGGTCTTTTCATGGTTTGTAAATTAAACAGAATATGGACATAGTAAATAGGCTTTATGTAGAGGGGAAGAAACTTAAATTGTATAAAAATATTGGTCAGTGGCTTACGATAGGTTGGTGGTTTTCTCGGGGTACTCCGGTTTCCTCCACCAATAAAACTGACTGCCACAATATAGCTGAAATATTGTTGAAAGTGGTGTTAAACAATAAAAATACTATATTTATACTCTGTGTCACCCAGTTACAAGTCAGTTGAAACAGTCGGAAATGAAAACAAATTACCATGTTGCCTCAAACTAAAGTGAACCTGAAAGATGAAATTAAATTCAACACAGAGATAATAATTAACGGTCTCCTAGTTGGCGCCAGCTATTTATTCATCACTCCAAATTCCCATTAAGTTTCAACACCGAAAATGTTTTATTTTATTTTAGCTCCAATTTTTTACATAGATTCCTTTTGAAATTTACTGTCAGCATTATCAAACAGAGTTATGGTTTCCTAGATAAGGATGAAAGGGAGCCAAAAGAGGCCAATCATTGAATTCCCAAAATGATTAAAAAAAATTATATCAAGTCAGACTTTAATGGGTTTTTTCTCTCTTAATTTATTTGCTGTCCTCTTCAAACTTGATCATTTTCAGAAAGAAGCCAGGGGTTCAAAATTATTTTTCAAAGTGAAATGTCCATCGAATTTTCAGTTTTGCCTCATTGTTTGTAATGTCATTATGAGAAAAGTATAGTCAAATTTGTTGTCCTTTCCATTGGTCTTCTTTTACTGGGTACCATTTTGTCCGTCATAAGGGAAATAACTCATGAAAAAAGGTATTAAAAAAAACGTATTATTTTAGAATCAAATCGGGAATGTACAAGAGATCTATTGTAA
Source organism: Bathymodiolus septemdierum (assembly GCA_963383655.1). NCBI lineage: Eukaryota > Metazoa > Mollusca > Bivalvia > Mytilida > Modiolidae > Bathymodiolus > Bathymodiolus septemdierum. The sequence continues at coordinate 57,927,913 of OY726528.1, forward strand.
AGTGGCAGTTTGTTTTTATTTCAGAGTAACACTTAGTGATCACCATGGCAGCTGGGGGTATGGAGCCTATGGATTTAGAAGGCACATCCTCCCAGGTGGATGAACAAGATAGTATATATGGATGTTTAGCTAACTTTAAAATTGATAAAAAGATTGGCAAAGGTCAATTCTCGGAAGTTTACAGAGCTATTAATAAAATTGATGGGAGTGTTGTTGCCTTAAAGAAAGTACAGGTTGGTCATTTTCATTTTGAGTAAACGAATGAAATTGATTTAATACGATGTATGTAATTTACATGAAAACAATTTCTGTGTTCTTGTTGCTAATTGAAAATGAAATACACAATTTTTCATTAAATTTATGACGATACACAAATCATAGTAAAAGTAAAAGTTCCATTTATTTCATGATGATAAAGTTTACCATATAAGGTGTTTACTGAACAGAAATTCAATAGTAATAATAATATTACCACATTTTGTAAGTCTGATCCATAGCAATAAAATGGGTGTATTAAATCCAGTCTTTAGCCCTTTTTAATCGATTTAACTTTTTAATGTGCTTAAGCTTCAATTTGTTTGGCTGTTTTTGAATAAATATTTTAAGAGACTAGACATTCTGTTGGTTTATTTATATATGTAGATATTCAACATGGTAAATGTTTTGTGTCTATTTTCAGATATTTGAAATGATGGACGCTAAGGCCAGACAAGATTGTATTAAAGAAATTGGCCTTTTAAAGGTAACTTTTCTTTTCATTTTGTGTATGAAAGATTATTTAGTGTGGTTTGGTTTGGTGTATGGTGTTTAGCACCACTTTCAGTTACATGTATATTGTAGCAGTCAGTTTTATTGGTAGAGGAAACCGGAGTAACCGAAGAAAACCACTGACCTGTCGCAAGTCACTAACAAACTTTATCATATATAATGATGTATCTAGTGGCGCACCGATCATCAGAAACATCGACTAATCAGTCGGACATCAGCATCCGATCTGATGATCGATTGTAAAATCTTGTGGTTGATTCTGATTCATAATGTTGAGAAAAAAAAATATGTTTAACTTTATCCTTTGTTTTTGTCTTCATACTGACAAAAATCTTACAATTTATCCCAGCATACCTCTGACACTGTTGGACTATATTATTTATCTACTGTCCTGACTAGTCCATTTTATGTCGGTGTTACACAATACACATACGGAAACCAATGTTTTGTTCATGTGTATAAATTATAAGTCCATTCTGATGAAAATCATCAATAATAAAATCTCAATATTCTTGAATAACAGATGAAAAGCTATTGCATATTCTGTTTAACAGATATGTTTCAACAACTACATTTTCTAAGATTTGAAATGAAAAAAAGTGGTGTGTGTTCTTATACGATACAATTTCATTCTTCTCTTTACTTTTTGTCAATCATACTCTTGAAATAAAACTATTTGAGTAATAATAGTCTGTGAATACATTTAGTAGGTCAACGATGATTGATCACTAGTTGTATCGAGTCCACCTCGCCATGAGCGGGATTCGAATTCACAACTTTAGTGGTGATAGATCACTGATTTCACAGGTAGTTGTAAATCCAACTACCATACGATCACGACCATTGCAGCCCCCATGTGATTTAAATCCTCTTTCTGTACTGGTATTATACAAGTACATGTAATTAATAGACTCAACTTTCTTGTGAAATTATTTGGAAACAAACATGTTAATCTATTTCTTCTTTGAATGTATTCTTCGATCGTAGAATAACAGATCATTTTTGTCAACTGGTCATTTTTTACAGCAATTAAATCATCCAAATGTGATCAAGTACCTGTCATCATTTATAGAAAACAATGAGCTAAATATAGTACTGGAACTAGCTGATGCTGGTGACCTGTCCAGAATGATCAAAGTGAGTACTGGTACCAGTATAATGTACATCCTACAATTATTTGTTTCAAATTTCAAGTTAAATACAGCAGTCCCCCCTCATATAAAGCTACCCCTTCTGCAATGGAGTGTGTGTGTGATATGTAGTTTAATGCCAACTCAGCAATTTTTCAACGATATCATGGCTAGAACAAGTTAATTTTCAATGAGATGATGATTCACCAAGTTGGATTTTTATAATTCTAGCTCACTGAAACAACAGTCTGCAAATAGACATGTTGCCTGATTCCGAGCCAACCAGTCTTTGCTCTTTCTCCTTAATGCTGCATGCTAGCGGAGAAGCAAAAAATACCAATTTTATAGTTAAGGTTTGACCCAATCAAGGCTCGAACCCACGATATACCACACTCAAGACAAGCATGCTAACCATTACACCACGATGTGGTTTTCTGCTCTTGTGGGGTATTTTACTATCACAATGTATCTAAAATCTGGCCTGATAAAAGGGATGACCTTTAGTGGGAGTGGCTTGATAGGAGTGATGGTCTCTTGAAAGGGAGAATACTGTAGTTTAGACTGTTGTATAAAGATCTTATTCCAAAATGTGTTCGAGTTTAATGTGATATCTATCAGATATAAAAAAAAAACATGTATATTACAGAAATTAATTCTAATATATTTTTTAGTCATATTTTTTCTTATTTATGCAAGAAATTGTATGTTTTATAGCCTGGATCCTCTGCTCTCTGCAAGAGAAAAAGAAAATAAGAGTTAAACCTGCTTTAGTGACCACCTATATTAAGCAATAATTTGTATTATGTAACCTTAATATTTATTCCATTCACTTTGCATTTCATATTAATTATACCTGTTGTAAGCGACTCTCACAAGCATGAAATTATGCCCTTCTCAGAGAGACACACTCTAACTCGCCCGCACATGTCTTGAATATTTTTTACTTGTGATATATTATAGTGACATTTACATAGCTTGAAATAAAGCCCTTGTGGCTCAATGAGTTAGATAGTTGGATTACCTAACAACTCATACAAGCCTATCACCAATATGGCATGGGTTTGCACCCGGTTTTGTAAATTACAAAAAAGGGTGCACTCGACTCGCAACCACAAGTGATAATTGCTGAAAGTGGCATTAAACACCAAAAATCAATCAATCAATGAAGTAAACTTATTGCAAATTACCAAGTTTGAGGGGTCCTAGGCTGCAGCCTATGCTAGTCTATATGATAATCCGGTCCTGCTCGCCAAGGCTTCATTTATAACAGTAATAATTTATCCAACTGAAGAAAAATCAAAAGCTATGATTTCTTAATTTTAGCATTTTAAGAAACAGAACAGATTAATTCCAGAGAAATCTATATGGAAGTACTTCATACAGATCTGTAGTGCTTTAGAACACATGCATTCCAAGAGAATAATGCACAGAGGTTTGTATTTCCTTCATATTGTAACCCTGTAGGTGGGTTGTTCTGTGGTTTTCTGACAAAAGACGGGACATATATTTTACCCATGCTTAAACAGAAGGTGGGTTATTTTGTGGATTTCTGACAAAGGGGGAGGGGAGAATATATTTTAGCCATGTTTAAACAGTAGGTACTAGGTGGGGTGTTATGTTGATTTCTGATAAAAAGGGGTATATATTTTAGCTGTGCTTAAACAATAGATGGGTTGCTATGTGAATTTCTTGCAAAAGGGGAATATATTTTAGCCTTGTTTAAACAGTAGGTAGATTTTTCTGTGTATTTCTGACAAAAGGTGGTGGCATATATTTTAGCCATGCTTAAGCAGTAGATGGCTTAATATTGTTATGTGGATCTCTGACAGAATGGGGGTGCATATATTTTAGCCATGCTTAAGCAGTAGATGATTTAATATTGTTATGTGGATCTCTGACAGAATGGGGGTGCATATATTTTAGCCATGCTTAAGCAGTAGATGGCTTAATATTGTTATGTGGATCTCTGACAGAATGGGGGTGCATATATTTTAGCCATGCTTAAGCAGTAGATGATTTAATATTGTTATGTGGATCTCTGACAGAATGGAGGTGCATATATTTTAGCCATGCTTAAGCAGTAGATGGCTTAATATTGTTATGTGGATCTCTGACAGAATGGAGGTGCATATATTTTAGCCATGCTTAAGCAGTAGATGGCTTAATATTGTTATGTGGATCTCTGACAGAATGGGGGTGCATATATTTTAGCCATGCTTAAACAGTAGGTAGGTTGTGTGAATTTCTGACATATTGTTGGAGAGGGGGTGGAGGGGGAAGATGTCATGATGTAATGCCTTATAGAGGTTTGGCCAAAGAAAAAATATGTGTGTTTCCGATTGACCGACCGACCCTAACATTTTTTTATGCAAAAAAAAATAAATCAACAAAATCCTTAAATTCGTCTCCGTTTCCGTGTTTGTTTCCGACTTCAACAATTTTCTTCATTTCCTTGTACATTTGATCGATGTTTGGAACCAAAAACATTGTACTGCATGTCAAATAATTAATAAGCTGTAGTAAGAAAGAAACAAACAAGCTTGTGTGATTTTAGAGGAAGCAGCATACTTGTAGGTTTATAAAAAAAAAAAAAAAAAAAAATCCCGACCTACCGACCCTAATTTTGAAGACCATGCAATCGGAAACACACATTATTATTTTTTTAGCCTTACTCTCATTTGGGTGCAGAAAAACCTGGGCTTTCTATACTTATCCAAATATATAAATATTTTCATCAGGTTATTCTCGATCATAAATGATCAGTCAACTTTGACTTACAGATTATTAATTTTGAAAATCTTACCGATTTTCTAGCACTACTTTATACCCACCACAATAACCTGAAATGCTATACCTGATCAAAATGGCAACATCTGTACAGCATAAAATTTAATGAGAAGCTACTCAACAAGATTTAAAGTTTTTTTTAGAGTGAGTGATTGTTGTTTAACGCTAGATAAACAATATATTATCATGGCAAGAACAAGTTACATTTTGATGAGATGATGATGATGTCCGTTTTGTACTAGACCATCATACTTAGTTGGATTTTTATAGTGCTAGCTCACTGAAACAGCAGTTCGCTGTAGACATGTCGCTCAACTCGGACACATTATCCTGATTCCGAGCCAACCAATCTTTGCTCTTCTCGTTAATGCTGCATGCTTAGCGGAAAAGCAACAAATACCAATTTTATAGTCTTCGGCTTGACCCGACCAGGGCTCAAACCCACAATCTACTGCACTCGAGGTGAGTACGCTAACCATTAAACCACAGATGGGGTTTCACTTGTAAAGACAATTCCTTGAGTAATTAAACTCAGTTATCATTACAAAAATTGCATGTTTTTTTTTTATTCACTGAGCAATACACTATACCGTTGACAAAGATATATTTTCTAGATGTTATTTGCAGTGTAATTTTTATTTTTTATGCTATACTTATTTTATCGGTAAAAATTAGCTTTCACTAAAATGTTATGGCCATGCATGACCATTTTGAATGTGCTTATTTTCAGACATAAAGCCAGCAAATGTATTTATAACAGGACAGGGGGTGGTGAAGTTGGGAGATCTTGGACTTGGTAGATTTTTCAGTTCCAAGACAACAGCAGCTCATTCACTGGGTAAGGAGTCAAAAGAGAAATGGTTATATAAAAGAGGAGCCGTTATATAAAAGAGGAATGGTTATATAAAAGAGGAATGGTTGTATAAAAGAGGAACCGTTTTCTCAAAGGGAACGTAGACAATTTCTTAGTTTTATTTTTCCATTGTAAGAGAGGGGTATGATAGCAACCTCACTAAGGTTCTTTAATTCATAGTAGCAATATTACAAACCACTCCTCCTTCAAACTTCAAAATTCAGAACATAAATAAGACAAGGACAACAACCAATGGAAAACCTAACATTTATGTCTATCTCCTGTATTTTAGATAGGCACAAACATTTGGCAGTGTTAAATCATTTCCTAAAATACACTCATTTGTTTTCTTCGTGTATTCAGGGTTTCTTTACCTGGTCGTCACAGTATACAATCGAAACTTTCTTGGAATTGAACTACAAGGCAACATATCTTTACTTTTCCTAAGTTTCAAGATAGAGAAGTTCAACTGTTGTTAACAAAATATTGTAATTGTCATTTGTAATTATTCAGTCTATTGATTAACTATAGAGACTGTTGTGGTCGTGATCGTATGGTAGTTGAATTTACAATTACCTATGCAATCAGTACCTATCACCACTAACATTGTGAGTTTGAATCCCACTCCGGCCATACAACATTATGTGATAATGTTTGTCAGTGACTTGCGACAAGTCAGTGGTTTTCTACGGGTTCTCCGTTTCCTCCACCAATAAAACTGATCGCCAAGATATAACTGAAATATTGTTGAAAGTGGCATTAAACACCATAAACAAACCAAACCAAATTATTGTATGATGTAATTAAGTCTCCCAAACAAAGTTTGGGAGACTTATTGTTTTTGCTCCATTTCTTATTATTATTATTATTATTATTATTCTTATTCTTCTCCTTTCTTTCCGTGCACCATGAACTTGTCCACGGCAGATCTCAGGATCTACAGGACAGAATTTCATGAAACTTGGTGGAGTTATAGATGTATGTTTCTAGTTGATCCTAAAGTTTTCAGATTTGTGGTAAAGGGGGTCAAAGCCATATTTTTGGGGGTTCAAAGAGGGTGGGGGTTACTATAGAATCCTATGGGAAACTTGAAATTTTGTACATTAATGTTGGTAACTTCTAACTGGATAATGATAGAGACATAAAATTTGACATAGTGATAGGTCACCAATAGAGGAGCAATTCTGCGTTTTCAAAATTTTCAAGATGTCTGCCATTTTCAAAATGGCTGCCAAAACACGGCATAAAAATGGGGGGTAAGAATTCAACATTGTCCGATATCATCAAAATTTGATATGTGGGTAGATAATGATGTCCCGAATTGATTTCCGACATTGAAAAATTTCTACCGGCCGCCATTTTCAAAATGGCCACCACAATACCGCAAAAATTCAACATTGTCCGATATCATCAAAATTTGATATGTGGGTAGATAATGATGTCCCGAATTGATTCCTGACATTGAAAAATTTCTACCGGTCGCCATTTTCAAAATGGACGCCACAATACCGCACAAATTCAACATTGTCCGATTTCAACGAAATTTCATATGTTGGTAGATTATGATGTTCGGAATTGATTCCTGACATTGCAAAATTTCTACCAGTCTCCATTTTCAAAATGGCCACCACAATACCACAAAAAATCAAGCGCAGAATTTGTCACAATGCAAAGTGTTCATTTAAACTGTTGTCAGTGGCTGGTTTGGGAGACTTCATAATCATTAGATTATAATCATATCTTGTTTGTTTTTTTTTTTATCAATATTTAATATTTATTTACAGTTGGTACTCCATATTATATGTCTCCAGAAAGAATACATGAGACAGGTTATAACTTCAAGTCAGACATGTGGTCTCTAGGTTGTTTACTCTATGAAGTAAGTTATAGTAACCATGGTTATTTTTGTAATTTTCATACTTTGACCCACCCAGGTCTTATGGTCTTGTATTTGTTTTTGAAAAATCAGAATATCGTATCCACTAAATACAACATTCAGATTGGACGATTTTGGGGGTATGAGTATGAAATTTGTACTTTAATGTTTTATGATCTTGATGCCAGTCTTTGTTCTTACTCCTTAATGCTGCATGCATTGCAGAAAAGTAGCAATACCAATTGTATATATAGTCTTGGGGTTACCCGATCTGTTCTTGAAAGCACATTCTACCACACTGTATCCATTTCACTACACATGTGATTGATCTTTTAGATGATGGCATCTATGATACAAGTAATGTGCTTGTTATATAAGATATATTGTCAAAAGTATTAATTTGGGGATAAAATATTTATACTGTTATGTTAAATTTTAAAATATAGTCAAAACTTTTGTCGAAGTTGAATGTACCAATGATTTTAGTTCAAATTAGTATTCAAGTTATCCATGGTGCATTATACTACCAAGTACTACTATAGACAAACTATTATTCTGCCTCAAATAATCCAAGTTTGAGATAACTGAATTCGTCTGTAAATGAAGATCATTAGATTATGAGTGTACCTGATTAAGATTATTCAAGAAACTCGTCGTGCACACTAAATTCCATATCCTCATTTTTATTGTAATAAAACAAAATACACGCAATCAAACCTTCGTGTGTCTTCTAGTATGTTTTTTGGGTCATGTGATTGCTGATTTCGCACAATACATACACAATTAAAATGGAAATGTCATAATACTTTCTTACTGGCATGGAAACACATATATAATTAAGGTATACACAGGAGATGAGAAAGAATAAAGCCTGGCCATGGAGAGGTACAAAAAACTTAGATTGGATAAATATGCAAGTCATAAAATATGTTAGCATTCTATGTATTGATTGATTTATTTTTTATTATAGATGGCAGCTCTGCAGTCCCCTTTTTATGGAGATAAGATGAATTTATACTCTTTGTGTAAGAAAATAGACCAGTGTGATTATCCTCCATTACCATCAGATGTGTATTCTGATGAGGTGAGTTATCTCCCATTATAATAAAAATAGACCAGTGTGATTCTCCTCTGTTACCATCAGATGTGTATTCTGATGAGGTGAGTTATCTCTCATTGTAATAAAAATAGACCAGTGTAATTATCCTCCGTTACCATCAGATATGTATTCTGATGAGGTGAGTTATCTCCCATAATAATAAAAATAGACGAATGTAATTATCCTCCGTTACCATCAGATGTGTATTCTGATGAGGTGAGTTATCTCCCATTGTAATAAAAATAGACCAGTGTGATTATCCTCCGTTACGATCAGATGTGTATTCTGAGGAGGTGAGTAGATAATAGATTCTGCCCTCCTCTACCATTTCAACCCAATACCAGAACAGAAACCAGAAATTACATTTGTTTACATGTTAAATTCTACTTTCACTTTACGTTTTCACAGCTGAGGAATGTCGTAGCATTATGTATCTTACATGCTAAATTCTACTTTCTCTTTGTGTTTTGACAGCTGAAGCTAAATTCTACTTTCACTTTATGTTTCTACAGCTGAGGAATGTAGTACTATTATACATTAACTCTTTACCAGATCAGAAACCAGATTTTACATTTGTTTTCAATGTATCTTACCATTCTCTCCCCAGAGTTGTCGTTCCTGCTATGCTAGACTCTATCTCTGTCAACACCCATTTTACAAGATTCTTGTAAAAGTTAGAAACAGTAAAAATAATGTACTTAAAATTGTTTTAATAGCATTTTTGAAAAGAATATAGTACTTGTTGAGGAAAACTTAATCATTGGGGTGTATGAGGGAGAAATAACTGAAGATCTACTTTTAATGAATTTAGTAATTTGTATATTAAAATGGGTAATTTGGAAAACAAGAAATTATATAAAATATAATAAAAGCACTTACAGGGAAGCAATTGTTATCACAAATCTCAAGAAAAGAACTCGGAAGTAATATACAAATGATGATTAAAAACCCAGAAGTTCGAAACTTATATAATATTAGGAAATTACAGCTATTATTGGATACATTATGACTTTAGTTGTATTAATAATTTTCAGCCGAGTTTCATTGCAGTCGGTTTATGTTTTGGCGAAAGGCGGGCGGGCGGGCGTATGTTAGCCTATCTTCGTTAACACGATAGCACTCTTAGTTTTTGGCTGATCAACATAATTTTTGGTAGGAAGCATTATTACACTATTATTTAGAGCGAGTTCGAAATTCAGATTAATCTATTGTTTTTTTCTTGTAAAATCATGGTTTTTTATAGAAAAAGTACATATTTTGAGAATTGTCTTCGTTAACGCGATAGCGCTCTTAGTTTTTGGCTGAACAACGTAATTTTTGGTAGGAAGCATTATTACACTATTATTTAGAGCGAGTTCGAAATTCAGATTAATCTATTGTTTTTTTCTTGTAAAATCATGGTTTTTTTTTTAGAAAAAGTACATATTTTGAGAATTATCTTCGTTAACGCGATAGCGCTCTTAGTTTTTGGCTGATCAACATAAATTTTATTAGGAAGCATTATTACATTATTATTTAGAGCGAGTTCGAAATTCAGATTAATCTATTGTTTTTTTCTTGTAAAATCATGGTTTTTTTATAGAAAAAGTACATATTTTGAGAATTGTCTTCGTTAACGCGATAGCGCTCTTAGTTTTTGACCGATCAACGTAATTTTTGGTAGGAAGCATTATTACACTATTATTTAGAGCGAGTTCGAAATTCAGATTAATCTATTGTTTTTTTCTTGTAAAATCATGGTTTTTTATAGAAAAAGTACATATTTTGAGAATCATCTTCGTTAACGCGATAGCGCTCTTAGTTTTTGGCTGATCAACATAAATTTTGGTAGGAAGCATTATTACATTATTATTTAGAGCGAGTTCGAAATTCAGATTAATCTATTGTTTTTTTCTTGTAAAAACATGGTTTTCTATAGAAAAAGTACATATTTTGAGAATTACACATTTCTCTGAAACTACAAAAGATAGAAACTTAATATTTGGTATGGGTGGAGATGCCAATGTGAAGTTGTGCATTCAACATTTTTTATCCTCGGGGCTCAGCCCCACCCCGCTGGGAAATCTGTTTTAAAAAAATGTGACCGAGATCCCCACCCTAAACCATATATATTTATGATCAGGGTAACTAGGCAAATTAAATGCATTATAGCTCAGGCCCCAGGGTCATACCCCACCCCTACCTAAAGTGAACTTTTTAATGGTTGAGATGCCCACCCCTAAACCATATATATTTATGATCAGGGTTACTAGGCAAATTAAATGCCTTATAGCTCAGGCCCCGGGGGGTCATACCCCACCCCCTACCTGAATTGAACTTTTTAATGGTTGAGATCCCCACCCCTAAGCCATATATATTTATGATCAGGGTGACTAGGCAAATTAAATGCCTTATAGTTCAGGCCCCGGGGAGGGGGGTCATACACCACCCCATACCTGAAGTGAACTTTTTAATGGTTGAGATCCCCACCCCTAAGCCATATATATTTATGATCAGGGTGAATAGACAAATTAAATGCCCCAAGAGTTGCGGCGCGGGGTCATCCCCATCCTCTACTGGAAGTTTTTTTGAGAATTACACATATCTCTGAAACCATTTTGTCAATTTTAACCAAACTTTGCCCAAATGTTCCTTGCATGATCCTCTTCCAAAGTTATGTTCGGTATGTCTGAGGTCAAAAGAAGGGCCCAAGAGGGGGCCTAAAATGATTAATTATTTTAATATTTAAAAATCTTCTTCTTGTGAACCAGCAATGCCAGAAGATTGATACTTGGCACATAACATTGATAAATCTTGAAAACAGGAATCCAGTTTGACCAAATGAATTTGACTTGCAACTCGGCTGTTGCATCTCTGATGCTTTCTCGATTTTTCTTTCATGGTTTACTGTGTAAAAATGTATGTATTGAATATGAGAGATACAATATGATTTATTTGCTTATGGTATTGTATTCTTACTACAACTGTACCAGTATTTATTTATTTAATTATATTGTTCATTGTAAATATTTGTAAACCTTTGAGGTTTCCTGGCACCCAGAGGTAAATTGTTCACAGGTGTAATAAAGATATAATAAAAAAATAAAAAAATAAATTGTTTTAATTATTGTAAATATCAATAAAGATGAAAATAAATCACTCATTTCAAATCAATTCCCTCTTAAAAATGATTTCTCCCCCCCCCCACACTTCTTGGAGAACTATTTTGCAGAGGTAAAAATTAAAAAGTTAAAAACGATCACAAATCATTTTTAAGAGAGAATTGATTTGAAATGAGTGATTTATTTTCATCTTTATTGATATTTAAAATAATTAAAACAATTTTAAGTACATATTTTTACTGTTTCTAAATTTTACAAAAATCTTGTAAAATGGGCGTTGACAGAGATAAGAGTCTAGCGTAGCAGGAACGACAACTCTGGATAGAGAATGGTATCTTACATGTTAAATTCTACTTTCACTTTGTGTTTTTACAGCTGAGGAATGTAGTAGCATTATGCATCAACCCTATACCTGATAAGAGTCCAGATTTTACACATGTTAACTTCTACTTTCACTTTATGTTTTTACAGCTGAGGAATGTAGTAGCATTATGTATCAACCCTATACCTGATCAAAGACCAGACATAACATATGTTTACAATGTAGCTCAAATGATGTACGACCATTACAGTCAGCCTGCATTAAATCCTTCACCAGTCGACCCCATACAACAACAACAGCTACAGTTACAGCTTCAACAGCAACAACAGATACAACAACAGTTACCACAGCAACAGTTGTCACAACAACAAATAGAACAACAAAAACAAATGGCATGATAAACTACATCACTGTGATATTTAGCTGTGATTTGTTGTAATGCTGATAAGGGGAGACAATATTTTTTATTTGTTTAAGGAGTAAATTATAATGTGACTCAGTCTGATTAAAATCACCTCTCTCACTTGTTCCACTTTAATGATATGTGTCGCAGGGTGTAAAATCTGAAGAAACCCCATTATGGGTTACATGCGAGTAACCCTATGTTACTGTCCAAAATGAAAATGGGCTTAGGTGACTATGTAACGGTTAATACAAATTTAAGTACTTTATTGCTGTGAGCAATCTGATTGGTCGAAAAGCAACATAACCCATATTTATCATATTATTAAATATTCATGACATATGGTGACTAACATGTGACTAGTAATGTGGTTTCTTCAGATCTCCAACTCCTCGACATATCAGTGAAGGGTGCAAGTTAGAGATTTGAATCATATTGAATCTGACCTAAAATGATATTACAGATCAACAAGATATTTCAGTCTAAAGTTGATATTGAAGTCTAAAATAACAGTTTTAAGTTGAACCTTATCAAAACTAACCCATAAGTCATCTTCCTGTTAAAATTATTGTCCCTTGGTCAATGATGAAAAGTTCAAAAATTTGTCCTAAAGCTTAACATAATAAGGCTCAATGGTACTTAGTATAATGGCTTAAAGATTGGGACAGCAAGGAAAATCATTCCAAATGCCTCCTTAAAATCAAATGTTGTACCCTTAACATCATATATGTGTCAACGGTCATGTAAACTATGTCAAAGGTCATATAAACTATGTCAAAGGTCATGTATACTATGTTAGAGGTCAAATATACTATGTCAAAGGTCATGTAAACTATTGTCATCATGTGGTGTCCATGTTAGACATTATATTTTCTTAGTATCATCATTAGCTTTGAAATGTCTAATTTATACCAAACTTGGCTGTTCTGTTAACCAAGGTTGATATGCCACAGGATTAAGTAGCCATTCGCTGGTTTTGACTTTATCACTATCATTTCTAAAAATGGAAATGGTTAAAGCTACAAATATAGGGCTAAGATTTAAAGAATTTATCAGTGAAAGCTAGACTTTAAAATCTTCAGGACAATTGCCAGTTTTATCAAAATTTCTTCAGGACATTCTTTAATAATTAAACTAATTTTTATAAAGTTCTTCAGGACAATTTGGGAAATATGTGGGCAAATGTCCCGAGACCGGTGTCTAGTTTAATCACTGTTGATACTTTCTAATGTCAGTATAGTTATGTGTTTCTCTGCAAACTAGACATATTTGAACAACAACAAAAACATAATACAAATTTAAATAACCAGGTGAGCCTCTGGTGTTTTTGTGAGACTGATTGTTAAACACTGAATTCTGTTGTAATTTAAATATTTTGTATTGCCAAAAGTTGTCTCCCCTGTTCATTATTTCAGTGTCAAGTATTACATGTGTTGCCCATTTTGTATGAAGCATTTAAAACCATTTTTATTTATGTGTTACAATTGCATGAACCATGGAATATCATAAATTTCATTATACGACATAAAAGCTGACACAATCTTGAAATAAGCTTGAGCTGTGCTGTCAGTGTTCTGTTCATGTAGAATTATCATCAGAGCTACCTCCCATTTTGCATGATTTTTGTAGTTGAAAAATTGCATGTTTTTCCCCCATTTTTAATTATCCTGTTGTGAAGAATTAAGCTTGTCTTTTTCACAGTTGGGAGAAATATATGTAGATTATCATGAAATGGTTTTTTTTTTCTTTCTTTCCTGTAATTACTGTGTTATTATTACATTTTCAGACCTTTAATCAGAAGCTAAATGGATTTTGACTTCATTTAAAAAAAAATATATATTCATTTATCAGTTATGTGATGAATATGCACAAAAAAAAGGAAGTTTACACTAATTTTGTCCTTCTCTGGTTAATATGCGAGCTCTTTATGGTATAAAATGTGTACTTAGGATTTTTTAACAAACATGGCTGAACATACTATCGAAGAAAAAAACATTTGACGCTTTGTAAACACTGGTTTCCGTGTAACACACTAACACACGCAATTAATGAAGATCTTCTTAACATAAAGCGCAGAGGTGATCCTGAAGTCTCGTACCCTCTCTCGTACATCAGATACCACTGAAACCCGGAACCCGTGTGTAATAAAAGTCATTTTGTTAGCTTGTTTTACTTATATTGATATTTTTTAATTTATTAAATCTCTTCTGACACTGACAAGAATTTTTGTTTCTACGCGGAAGTTAACTTTTGAGATTTCGTAAGGAATGATAACTCCAATAAAGGAACGACAGCTCGATTGAATGAGACTAGATTCGGCCCTAAAAAAAAGTTGTCCCCAAGATATCTCGGCCCAAAAAATCTCGACACTTTTTGATGCACTGGATAAGTGTGAAATTGCCAAATAATTTTCAGATGCACGAGCATTCATGGCTGTGCCGGTTTCATATTAATTAGTTATAAAGTAATTAATATTTGTAATACATGTATAACACTAGTCTGAGTATGACTCAAAGAGTGACACAATCAATATACAATCTTTTTTTCTTTTTTAGCTGAAATTTAAGTAGACTGTAAATTCATTCGGTCGTCAGTAGTGCTTTTAAACTAAAAAAATAAACATTGTCTGTCATATTTGTGTATTTATTGTAAAAATTGCCATTTCCATATGATTTATAGGTATGTTTGATGTATGCTGTAATGAGGAAATTATGTTTCTGGTCTTCTTTTGAAGAGCTTAATAAAGGGAGACAACTTGATAATATTTCTTATTAATTTAGCAATTGATTTACAGTAATGAATTATTAGGTATTCATTAGGAATAGTTTGAATGGTGGATTAAGACCATTTTTATGCTCAATTAGGATTCATTTTCAGACATCTCAAACCAAAAATTTGCACAATTAGCTAATTTTTTTAGATACCCAATTAAACATGCAATAATGCATTTCCAGAATAAGCTTCTACATGTATGCTCAAAAGTGAAAAGATTGGAAATGAAGATAATTTTAAAGTCTTTGAGAGCAAGAAATATTTAATAATGCCGGAATCGGTTATGGTTGCCTAAAGTTACTGATGACTGAGAAATAAAAGAGAAAAACAATGTGTGCTTATAATTCATTATGAAGATACTTTTTAAATAATATGTTATTATTTGTGTATTCAAGTTTTAAACTGTTGAAATGAATACCGGTACTTACATGTATGTTGATTTTTTATGGGTAAGGTAATAGACTTGATGTATGTTATATTGTACCTGTATGGGTGTTTAAAAAGAGAATAAATGTTTTTAAATCATTGTTATTTAACAGAGTAATTTATTGACGTTAATCATTGCACATTAAATTGTTGTTTTTCTGTAAAATAGAAATCCTCATTGTTATCAGCAATGGATGTAGTTAAACATGGTTGAAGTGTCATCTGCATCTCAATTTTTAATCTTACAATATGCTACAGTCAAACTTGTCTATAGCGACCATTGAAGGGAGTTCTGAAAATAGGTCGCATAAGACAGCGGGTCGTTGAATAGAGGTTGTGATATTTGCTCCCAAAATCTCGAGAGGAAAAACCTAGTTCGGGTATATAAATCCGCATCAACTTGTAACCCTTTCGTGTGGAGGACAAGTGCATGAATAGAGCTTAAATTCTGGCAAGAAAAAAGGTATAATGAAATAAAAAATATGTTCAATTATCGTTAAATATTTCCGTCCTTTGTGGGTGAAATTAAAAAAAAAGAATATTAAATGATCAAGTTTTTTACTTTCGTTCAACAGCTATTGTTATCGTAATTATAATTAATCATTATGATTAGAAGAATGTAATTTCCTGACAAAACGTTTTCAAACTTTAATCACTCGCCGAAAGCTATAAATAGCCTAATCACACAATCAGCATGTGTTTACCTTGATCTGTTACCGCACGTTAAACGAATGTTGACAGAAATATATGCTGGGAACCAGTACTCCATACAATAATTTTCAAAATCACATTATTTATTTATAAAACTGAAAGATTAAAATGGTATTTTCTATAATAAACAATTTTAAATATTTAATTATAAATAAGAAATAAACCCAAATAAACCAAAACAACAATAATAAATCATCACGTGAACAATTTACCTGTAAAAAAATGGCGGTTTTACACAATGATGCTAATTCCAGTTATGCAAGTATAAAAATGATGATTTCAACTTTATCTGTATGTTATATCTTGTTTTATAATTAATAAAGTAAAATGTAGAAATATTTATTGATCTCGTTCTACGAGACTTGAGTTTTATTTATGAACTTCCGGTTTGATATTTAGTCGTTCAACACAGGACTTTCAGTCGACAACGACTCTGAAAACATGGTTGTTAGTCGCGTTAGACAGGGGGTTGTTATATAGAGGTCAAATGAATGGGAAAATGCAGGGGAGGAATAAATTAGGTCGGATAACACAGGAAGTCGTTACCGGTATATGGAGGGGGTCGCTAAGGGCAAGTTTGACTACCATTATTTATTTATATTTTTTTGTAAATGTGATATCTCGACATTTATCTCTTTCCAATTTTCATGATCCAATGAAAATGAAGTCATGTTGTCGAGATTTCACTTCATATTTGTAGTGTCGTCTGCATCTCAATTTTTTACTTTACGATATATTACTAATTTTTGTTTTCTTTTTGAAAATGTGGTATCTTGACATGTATCTATTTCACTTTTAATGATCCAATGAAAATTAAGTTGTGTTGTCGAGATTTCCATCCATATTTGTAGTGTCGTCTGCATCTTGATTTTTTACTTTACGATATATTACTAATTTTTGTTTTCTTTTTGAAAATGTGATATCTTGACATGTATCTGTTTCATTTTTAATGATCCAATGAAAATTAGGTTGTGTTGACAAGATTTCACTCCATATTTGTGGTGTCATCTGCATCTCAATTTTTAACCTTACCACTAATTTTTAGCTCACCTTGCAAAAGGCAAAGTGAGCTTTTGCCATCACTTGGCATCCGTCCGTCGTCTGTCGTGGTTAACTTTTCACATTTTAACCTTCTCCTCTGAAACCCCTCAGCCAAATGAACTGAAACTTGGTAGGAAGCATCTATGGAAGGTCCTCTATAAAAATTGTTTATTTTGTCCCGATCCATTAACAAACATGGCCACCACAGACCATTCTTGTTTCTGATTGGCTGATTTTTAAAAATCTTCTCTGAAACTGCATGGTCAAATGAACCGAAACTTGGTAGGAAGCATCTATGGAAGGTCCTCTATAAAGATTGCTCATTTCGTCCCGATCTGTTAACAAACATGGCTGCCACAGGCCATTCTTGTTTCTGATTGGTTGATTTCTAAAAAATCTTCTCCTCTGAAACCGCTAGACCAAATGAATCAAAACTTGGTAGGAAGCATCTGTTGAAGGTCCTCTATAAAATTTGCTCATTTAGTTCCGATCCGTTGACAAACATGGCCGCCACAGGCAATTCTTGTTTCTGATTGATTGATTTCTGAAAAATCTTCTCCTCTGAAACCGCTATCCCAAATGAACTGAAATATGGTAGAAAGCATCTATGGAAGGTTCTCTATAAAGATTGATCATTTCGTCCCGATTCATTGGCAAACATGGTCACCACAGGCAATTCTTGTTTCTGATTGGTCTATTTCTAAAAATCTTCTCCTCTGAAACCACTTTACCAAATGAACTGAAACTTAGTAGAAAGCAACTATGGAAGGTCCTCTATAAAGATTGATCATTTCGTCCCGATTCATTGGCAAACATGGCCACCACAGGCAATTCTTGTTTCTGATTGGTCGATTTCTAAAAAATCTTCTTCCCTGAGACTTCTTAGCCAATTGAACCGAAACTTGGTAAGAAGCATCTATGGAAGATCCTCTATAAAGATTTTTAATTTCATCCCGATCTGTTAACAAACATTGCTGCCATAGGCAGTTCTTGTTTCTGGTTGATTGATTTCTTTAAATCATCTTATCTGAAACTGCTTAGCCAAATGAACCGAAACTTGGTGGGAAGCACCTATGGAAGGTTCTCTAATAAGTTTCCTCAAAGCAGAATGAAAAGTGAGCGACACAGGCTCAACCCACTGAGCCTCTAGTTTTTTGTTGTAAATGTGATGTCTCATATACATGTATTTCTTTCCATTTTGAATGATTCATTTATAATTAAGTTGTTTTGTTTTTCAATTCATTATTAATTAACAACGTTTGAACTTATTGAAACATTTGTTTGACGAAGGACTTGTTGAATGCCATGATTTTTCTATTTTTTGATATCCTTTATTTGGTATGCTCTCTCTAGTCTTGCTTTCTGTTTTGTTTTTTTTTACTATATTTTATCAATATTAATTATTAAAGCTATGCACTGATTCTGTTTTCTATAATTTGTTAAATTCTGAGGTACATGATGAATAAGGTTTGTAATTTACTGTTAAAAATCAATGCAATTTCAAATATACTTTTAAAGATCTTGATTTTTTTAGGAAAACCGCTCGTAGCCATCGGCTCTCGACAATCCTCGTTGGATAAAGAATTATATTAAAGATCTTGAATTCCAATTGAAATCCGTCCATTTTATCAATTTTTCTAATACTTACATATTTGCTTCATTTGTTTTGATATTTCTTTACATTATATTTTTGTCTTTGCTTCTGTAATTATGTAAGAAAAATATTTTGTAAAGACCGGAGTTGCTGAAACCATCTGTTTGTTATAGAACTAAAAATTATAGTCCTGCATGAGATTCTGACACACAAGGAAATCCAATGATTTACATATGAAAATCATTCGACAGTCGACAGTCGTCTCAATTTTTTTTCACCTACTTGTCCGAAAGCCAAATTTAGAAAAAAAATCTTTTTATTCTTTCGTAATTTTCACTTTTCTGAATCCAGTTTTACTTGTCCCGGTCTTCGGGCAAGTGGGTTAGAGCTAAGACTGGCTCGATAGTTTATGGTTTCCTCACAAGGCCTTATAAGAGAGCGACACAGTACTATTATTATGGAGAAAATGGAAATTGTTCTTGATTGCAATGAAATATATTTTTTGTTACATTTTTTAATATTTTTTAACATTCCTCTAAATGATTATTTATTATAGATTGTTATGGAGGTACATTGTGAAATATTGATATCACTAAAGATTTGTGCAATTATTGTAAATATGACACAATATTAGATGTGAATAAAAAAAATATTTAATTTTTATCTGTTGTTGTAATTTTGGAGTTGAACGGACCAAATAATAGCTAAATATTGGAGTTATCCAGTAGACATTAAGAAGAGTTTGAAGATACTAAAGGGGTAAACAGAATCCATAAATGGACGGACAGACAACACAATGGTCAAAAGAAAAAAGACAAACAACATCTACAAAACATACACATAAAACTAAAGATTGAGTAACACGAACCCCAATAAAAACCTGGGGTGAACTCGGGCGCTCCGGAAAGGTGAACTAACAAGTACCATAACTTGAGATATTTTGGACATATATACATTTTGATTTCATTGGTGTCTGTGTTGAGGTCCTTGCGAGTTATTGTCATCAATCTGCATCCGTCGTTCTCGAGTTTTATCATTGCCTTTCGAAACATATATATTTTGGCGCCTTGTAATTTGAATTTGGAATTTCTATTGATTAGTATTTATATGATAAAACCCGAGAACGACCGAAAGGCAGCAGACGTCATGTGACCTACTTTCCCTTTTGCAGCCCAGGAGCTGTCCTGTGTCAACAAAATTGGAGGATTATCTGTCAGTATGGGGGTGTAGATGGTAGGAAGATATAAAAAACGGGTTTTCCTTGAAGAAAAATCATTTCACTACGCAAATTAGTAAGCGATTTGCGTCCCATCGACATTTTGACAGGGGAAATAGAGGTTGAAGTGACAGGAGTGAGTTTGGCCTTGTGGTATTTTAGGTACATAGCGAGCATATTTTTGACTCTACACAAGCGCCTGTGCAGGGACCACCGTATATTGATGCTGCAGGCATCACCTTGAGAAATTTGTCACACATAGATAAATTAAACCTGCTAGAAGCTGAGTGGACTGATGCTCACACATTTACATTTCCAAGCAGGTAACAGTCTAGTTACAATAATGCAGCCCTCACTTCGATTTTTAAAAATATAAGTAACTGCCATATGTAGACGTATAATACATTTCTATATCAATACTAGCACAGTCGTATGAATTTTAGTCATAAATAGAGAAAAATTATTACCCGAACATCTAAATTTTCACTATTTTTTTCTATTTATGAGTAAAGTTCATACGACTGTGATACAAGAAACCTCTCGCCTAAAAAAATCAAATATAGACAGTAATTTGTAATTTGATTTGATCCTGAACTTCATCAATTTTAAAAGCTTGCTGGACATTTCAATTGATTAAAGTATCAAGTATGTAATTATTGATTAGAATGACTGAAAATAGTCTTTCAGGTCAATTTAGAACTATTTGAAACACATTTCAAAAAGTAAAACCATTTATAAAACCCCGCTTCAAAACCATAAGCGGGCTGCTCCATTGAAAGTGATGGCAGCGAATCGTAACTCTCACGTATAGAGTATCGAAGAGAGGGTTTCATTATTGTAACAGTCTAAAATCATACATACATGTATAATGCAATAATAAAAATCAAATGGTTGTTTATCTCGATTTTTCTCTGACAATAAAAAAGGTAATATTGTTGATCGAGTTGTCATAATTTCCTAAAAAAAACAGTTTTTTTTCCATTTAAAATCCTAAAAATCGTTGTGAATTACAATTCGTTCCTTTCCACATTCATGACTTATCACCGGTTTTGTAACAAAAGGAACACAGCGGGTGCCATATATGGAGCAGGAACTGCTTACCTTTTAAGTGGGGTTTGTGTTGTTCGATCTTTAGTTTTCTGTGTAATGTTTGATAGATCGTTGTTTGTCCTTTATCGTTTGGTCATTGTATCATCTGCCGTTCTTTGTACTGCATATCCAATTTTGTTTACACGAATGTATATCTGCTTATACTAGCAATTGGGAAAAGAAATCTACATATCAATTTCATCGCTGGTAACCCATTCCTGATCACGCTCCGATTACTCTCCACTGATCACGTGATGAGTGGAGAGTAATTGTAGCGTGAGTGGAGAGTGATCAGCTGTGGATTACCGGCGATGAAGTTGATTGTATGATATGCAGATTTCTTTTTCCAATTGCTAGTATAAACAGGAATAGCGGGGAGTAATAGGAGCGTGATCAACTGTGTGTTGCCGATGATGGATACATTCATAAGGGGACCGTCGTGGTCGTATGGTAGTTGGTTTTACAACATAAGTATGAAATCAGTGTCTATCACCATTAACATTGTGAGTTCGAATCCAGCTAATGGCGAGGTGTGGTCGATACAACATTATGTGATAAAGTTTGTCAGTGATTTGCGGCAAGTCAGTGGTTTTCTTCGGGTAACCCAGTTTCCTCCACCAACAAAACTGACCGCCACGATATAACTAAATTATTGTTGAGGGTGGTGCTAAACACCATAACCCTAACCCTATCGAATCATAACAGGCAGTTTGATTGAAAACACTTATATCAATATGAAAAATATGTCATTGCACATTTTAATGTAAAGCATTTATAAAATCTAAAATAATTTTAAAAAATCAAGTTTTCAAGTTTCAAGTTTTTATTAATAAGAAAAATCAATCAAACATTGATGTCCTCCCCACATTAACATGATATTAAATCAGTAAACATAGATAATTATGAATACATTACATTTTTAAATGACAAAATATCATATTAAAGAAAAATAAACTAATCTGATATTCATACAATCTTTGATATAGTGACATATATTCATAGGGTCATCAATACTATTTGGATTTAACAATCTAGTTATTGTTTTCATATATTCAATAATAATAAAAATAAAATATGTCTAAAAATGAGATATCACAGTACCAAAATACAACAACATATACATCAATAATTAGAATTTTCAACTAATCCTGGTCCAGTAAAATATCCTTGTGGGAAATGTTCCAAACCAGTAAAACGAAATCAACGTGGAATTTATTGTGAAGACTGTACGTATTGGTATCACATTAAATGTATTGACCTACCGATAGACGAATACCAACGCTTATCAACATCATCTGAAAGTTGGTACTGTGCAAACTGTATTTTGCCTATTTTTAGCAACTCCTTTTTTAATATTGAAGATCTAGAGGATAAATCAAGCGCACCCACTATTACTTCCGGTGTAAATGTAAACAAACACACGTTTAAAGACCTTAGAGATGTCCGGAGATCTTATCCCAAAAATTTCAACAGCCTTCGGTACAAATTTGACGAAATAAAAGAGGTACTAACTGACAACATTGTAGATTTATTAATTATTTCTGAAACGAAACTTGATAAATCTTTTAATGACAATCTGTTCAGTGTAGATGGGTACAAAGTGCAACGTAGGGACAGGAACCAGTACGGCGGGGGCCTACTTATCTTTATCAGATCTGACTTTCCATCCAGCAGAAAACAATCTTTAGAGAGTGAAAAAATTGAAACTCTGTGTCATGAAGTATATATAAGTGACAGAAAGTGGTTGATTGCTGGGGCATATAAACCCCCTTCTATGTCAAACAATGAATTTACTGAACATTTCTCCAGATTTGCTGATAGATCTTTAATACATTATGAACATATGTTATTATTTGGTGACCTGAATTTTGACATGCTCAATTCAGATAAAAGTGCTACCTTGAATGATTTCTGTGATGTTTTCAATCTATCACAACTTGTTAATGGTCCAACCTGTTTCAAAAAGGGCTGTATCCCATCACTAGTAGATGTAATAATGACAAACAAGAAATCATTATGTTTTAAGTCACAAAATGTTCCAACAGGTGTCAGTGACTGCCATAACATTATAAGTACTGTTATCGAAGGTGAAGTTCTTCACGAACCAAAAAAGCTCAGGTATTATAGAAGTTACAAGACTTTTGATATTGAAAATTTCAATGATGATATAGAACAAATTAAGATCAATAAAACATGTCATGAAGTAGATTCTGTTTATAATGAATATGAAAAAGATTTTATCAATGTGTTAAACAAACATGCTACAATTAAATCTAGATATCATAGAAAAAAAACATTACCATGTATGAATCAGGAGTTCAGAAGAGCTGTATACAGAAAACAAATGCTATATTCTCAATTTACAAAATGTCAGAGCAACAAAAATTGGGAAAAATTTAGAAAGCAAAGAAATTTTGTAACCAAATTTAAAAGAAAATCAATGAAAACATACTTTTTAGAACGTTGCTCTGGGGGAACAAAATCGGGGGACTTTTGGAAAACTATTAAGCCATTCTTTTCGAAAAAGGGGTTCAGTGGAAAACAAAAAATTGTGCTTAATGAATCTGACAAGATTGTAAATGATCAAAAAGAAGTAGCCAATCACTTTAATAATTTTTTCTTCACTGTAGCTGAGAATATAGGAAAATATACTGTTTACGACCCTTCTGATCATCCAAGTTTAATAGAAATAAAAAAACAAAATGATTGCACAAACACATTTGTTTTTGAAAAGGTAACAACAGGTAAAGTTGAAAAGATTATAAATAATATCAACATCAAAAAAGCAACAGGTGCTGATGGTATACCTGCCAAAATAATAAAATGTAGTAAATCTATTATTGCACCTCAGATTACAAGTATTTTAAATATGTCAATAGATCAGTGTTTTTCCGGCTAAATTAAAGAAAGCACAAGTAACACCTTTATATAAAAAGAATGATCCACTTTTGAAGACTAACTACAGACCCGTAAGTGTACTATGTATTTTTTCAAAGATTTTTGAGGAAATTTTAGAACAGCAATTGTCTGATTTTTTTTAAATATTTTTAATCCTTATATATGTGCTTTTAGAAGAGGTCATAACCCTGCTCAGGTTATTAGATGACTGGCGGAATGCCCTTGAAAAAAAATCAGTATGTTGCCACAGTCCTAATGGATCTTTCCAAGGCACTCGATTGCCTACCCCATGATATTTTATTGGATAAACTTTCGGCCTATGGTATGTCCACTGATTCTGTATCCCTTCTTGAGTCCTACTTATCAAATAGGAAACAACAAATTAAAATTAATAGTATCCTGAGCAGTTGGTCTGACATCCAAAAAGGGGTACCACAAGGGTCAATCTTGAACCTCTACTTTTTAATGTCTTTATTAATGATATTTTTTATTTTGTAAAAAAGGGTACTTTATATAATTATGCGGATGACAATACTTTGTCTTATGGTCATCCTGATTTTAATGTACTTACCTCAGTTTTAGAATCAGAGTCAAATGTTCTTATTAATTGGTTTAAAGTTAACAAAATGCAGGCTAATCCAGATAAATTTCAGGTACTTGCGGTTGGGAAGAAGACTTTTGACAAAAACATGAAGATTTGTATACAGAATTCTACACTTTCATGTGAAGAGACAGTAAAACTTTTAGGAATTGAAATAGATTATCAATTAAATTTTGACATTCATATCAGTTCAATCTGTAGGAAGGCATCACAGCAACTGAATATACTTAAACGTTTGGGCCGATATTTAGACAGATTAAGCAAATTAACTATATTCCACACTTTCATTCTCAATAACTTTAACTTCTGCCCTTTGACTTGGTATTTTTGTACCGATAAAAATTCAAAAAAATTAGAGAAAGTGCAGGAAAGAGCACTTCGCTTTGTATACGATGACTACACCAGTTCATATATCAACCTTCTTGAAAAAGCTCTAGTGCCCTCCTTACAGATCAGACGTATTAGGACAATGGCCTTGGAGACATATAAAATGTTAACAAATTAGCTCCTGTATGCCTTCATGATTTAGTTAATGTTAAGAATTCTAAATATGCTTTCAGGTATTCGAACATATTAGATGTACCTCAAGTTAGAACTACAAGGTATGGCAAAAAATCATTCATGTTTGCAGCTGCAACTCTGTGGAACGACCTTCCGAACCATTTCAGAACTGAAAACAGTTTCAACCACTTTAAAAGTTTGATTCAGTCCTGGAATTGCTCAGTATGTCGTTGTTCTGCATGCAGATAACATATTCAGCTGTCTGTTTTATTTCTAGTGCTTTTTCCAAGTTTGAATGCTGCTTAGTTATTTTATGTTTGCTTGATATTGCTTCAGCATGTTTTAGTATGTCCTTTATTGTTGTGCTTTTTATGTTGCATTTGCTAACTGTATGTGCTTTATATGTGTGTTTATGTGATTATGTTAATATTTGTATGTATCTTGTGCTACTATGTATATTCGGTAAAAAGCTCCCGAGAGCTTGTGTTTATTGTTATACAAAAACCGAATTCAAATAAAGTTTTCTTATCTTATCTTATCAGGTAATGAATGTTAATTTGTCATTCATAGTTTACTAATGGATCTAATCGTACAACTTGGCCCCCTATGGGTTCATCTTTCTTCCAGACTGATGGTATTATGCACAGTGGTTCTCCAGTGCTTGGTCTCCATACCAACATTTGAGCACTATTAGCATTTGGTGGCATCAATGAACAGCGTGGAATTGGAATGTTATGTTCCATAACAGTTGGTTGATTTGGAACAAAATGCTTTGAAACTTTAGCCCGACTTCCAAGAGCCTTTCTTGGATCAATATTTATCTCAAGTTTCATATTCCATTGTATGGTCTTCAAAATATAGGCCTTAAAGGTGGTCATGTTCCATGAAACCAACCACACATTAAAACTCTGGTCACGAATAATATGTGTCAGATTGGATGTCTTTTGCTTCATGTTTGAAGGGTTCCTCCAGGTTGTGTGTGCGTGGAAGTTGTCATTCATATCAATCGTTGCTGATTAGAACATCTTGCATGGACCCTCGAAAACAACGGTCTGGTTACGAGAGCCATACCAAGGATAATGCTGACCATCACAGTCATTGATCATACATTGTTGTCCACTGCATAATTCTGGAAACTCCCAACTTGTACTGTGGAAATAAACACATCGATTATTTTAAGCTAAAAAAAACAACAAATAAACAAAAAACAGGAACTCATATAAAATGTAGGACAAGTTGTGCATGCTAACTTATTAATGAAATATTCTCAGCCAAAAAGGGTGGTTATAAAAATGGTTTGATCAGCTGAAGTGAGTGAGTGATTGTTGTTTAATGCCAATTCAGCAACTGTTGTTTCAGTGAGCTAGCACTATAAAAATCCAACTAAGTGTGTTGGTCTAGTACAAAGCGAACCTCATCATCATCTCATTGAAAATTAACTTGTTCTCGCCATGATATAGCTGAAAAATTGATTAATTGGCGTTAAACAATCACTTACTCATTCCAATCGCAGTGAATAACAGCGATACTGTACTTATTGTGGGCAACGTGTTTGGGGAGAGGTACTCTCTGGTCGCTCGACGACAGCAATGAGGGATGACAACAGCAGCAGCGGCCTTTGAATGCGATTGGAAAGTATGAAGAGCGGGGTATGAAAAAAAAAGATCTACTGCAGCAGTTTCAATTTGTCTACTCTTTTTTTTTTTTAATCTGCAAAAGAGCTCTTTTACGTGCATGAAGCATGACTCTCCAAGCAAATTATCCACTATGATCCACTGTACAATCATGCCTCCCGTATTATAACCTGACAACTCCATATCGACAGGGAATCACTTATCCACCACCTGCTCAGGGACGCGCTGATTAGCTGATTAATGTTAGAACACTGGGGGCCGTAACCAATACCCAGAATTATAGCTGAGAGTGGTGCTAAACACAAACTAATCAAATATATATATTTTACTTACTATCCGTCATTGCCATACGTGTTACGAAACATCATATATGTACAAGCTTGTACCCATCCTACTTTCCATTTATGATTGTCAACGAAAGGAGCTATTTCAATCTTAGCACTGACCCTACAAGTAAATAAAAGTTACATTAGAATAGTGCATTGTCTTGTTTAAAAAGTAAAGATGGGAATGTAGAGAAACAAAAAAGAAAATCACAGGTCTCTGAACAATTATTTGTAGGGATTAGGGTCAATCGGGCCCCCTAGTCCCTACAAATAATTGTTCAGAGATCTGTGCAAAAACTCAATGAAGATTCAAACATTATGTAACAAAATGTTATTGCTGTTCTTCACCTGATTCTCAATACTAAATTACATCAGTTTTACTAATTATAAATAATATGCCACCTTTACATTTTTAAAATTAACAATAGTATGGCTGTGACAACTCAGGATAAGTGATGGATTGGAATTACGAAATCCACGGAATGCAATATGTTTCACAGTAAAATGTCATCAATTTCGGTGCTAAATGTTTATTTTTTCCTGAAAAATATCCACTCTCCGATTAAATGTAACGCGCCGCTTCATATTGTTTTCTTGACTTGCTGTATTATATGATCACTATCCACGTAAATATACTGTCAATGCATAAACACAAACAAGGCCGGACACTTTTTTTTACCCCCGCTCGCTTCAAGTCGCGTTTGTTTTTTAAATTCCTTCTAATATATTCAAAACCCTGTTTGGTTCAACTCCCAAGACCTTATTCTTTTCAAAAAATATCATGACCTTCCCTCGACTACCTCTTGTGAAGACGCAGTGGTCATTTTTGTCAGGGGATTTCGCCGGAGTACACAACTCCGTGGACCCAAAGTGAAAGTATACAGCGCCACCTATAAATTCAAATGATTAATAACTAGCATTTGCAACTACATTTAATAAGTTTTGAGATAGTACGATATAAACCTGAAATTTGGAGTTCTATATAAAAGTTCGATCGGTGAAGTTTCATCCACCGTCGTCGCATATTTCTCGATTCTTGCATTTAAGTATATAATGCGGATCTTTTCGTGAATTTCTTCCAAGTTGTTGATTCCTATTGTTATGCTATTCAACCTAGCCGAGGATGCCGACGCTGTGTTCCCCATGATAAGTTCTTCCATCAGATTCTATATTTTTAATATATCTTTTGTTCTCTTGCAACTCCACCAAATCTTGCGTTTGTATTTGCCGCTCCCAAAACCCGGAAGTCTCGTGTCTAATTTCTATTTATAGACCTAATTTTTCCACAAATCAAGCTCGAAAATAGTACAAAATAGAACACCAGGAAATTTGAAAGAAAATCAGTTGTTTCTTTATTATGATATTTTTTACAGTTAATCCTATCGTTTCGTTTCGTTTTCAGGTAATTTCCTCCATAACATATATATTTATTGAACATAAATATGTTTTCCTGTTTTGTGTGTGTGTTTACATGTATGTCTCACAGGCGCATGGGGCATGGATTTCGTTTCCTCCTCCCCCCTTTTCTCTACTACCTCCCCTTTTTTTCAAAATTTTCATATAAATCATTCCTTTTTCAAAATTTTCATAATCATTCGTTTTTTCTTCATTTGACAATATCAGTAGACGTCATACATCATGAATAATACGTGTATTCTGTGTCCACAGTTTTTCGACTGATACAGTATAAGAGAGAAGGTAAGCAACTCCATTTTCATATTTCGCGCCATATCGCTCATCTCGGTTGGGAAACCCCGTGTTTTTTACACTTTTTACCTTGTCTACATATGGCACTGTCGTATCAAACTGTTTCTAAGACACTTACCTAATTGCCCATGTTCGAATTTCAGTCTGTACGTTGATCTTTTCTAAGAAATCTCGCCGAGAATAGCGAGGCAGCTTCGTTTCTAGGTCAAACTACATCATATGAGACGGAAGTGCAAGAACGGGAACCCTGGGATTTTTACGAATGGATTACCTGCAATGAAAAACTCAGATGTGCTCCGAATATTTTTCCCATAATGTTTTGGCGGGAAATATAAACCGCTGAAAAAACATAACAGCAGACGAATTATTTCGTAAAAATGGCACAACGACCATCTGAATATGGAAACATTGAAATAATTTGATGGTAAATAACTGTTCAAAAAGAAATTCAAACTGAGAAATAGATGATTGAATGGTTAGAACTGAAGTCAAAATTTCAATGAAAAAGAAATATTCCGCTTGCCTCTACTTCAAATTATTAAAATCATACCCAAACAAATACATATACAACTAAAAAAAAAATTAAAAAAAAAAAATAAATAAATAAATATTCTAACTCTTGTGTTGTCCGAAAAAAAAATTTCGGAACGAAACAAAAAACCATAACCCACCCCCTTCAAGTTAAATGGTCGGTCCCTTAATTCGCAATATAGTTTGGTTCTAAGTCTAGACTATGTAGTTCAAAGCACAAATTTTGTGAGGCACGTTCTATGGCCTTCAAGTCATTGTGGTTATTTGTAATAATAGTATATACATTTTTAGATGTACAATCTAATATAGCCTGTAAAAGTTGATTTTTCTCTTCAAGTAGTTCTGCACCACCCCCCTTTATATCTTCCACTGTCCTTTTGAATTGTTCTAACTTGTTCTGCCGTACTTCATCTAGCGGTTTGCATTTTAGTATAAAATGTTCTATATCTTCAACTCCATCTTTGCAGATTTTACAAAATCCAGCATTTTCCTTATGACTAAGCTTATCTTGATGGTACTGGAGCATATATGTATCAGTAACCAGTTTCACTTTTACTTCTGCTTTTTGTATATCTAATTTTTGGTTTTTTACACAGTTCCATATACTATGTGGTGTTCCTATAGGTTCCTTTTGAATTTCAAGGTGTCTGATAGTTGTTTTCGTTGACTTTTCCTCATTGTACTTTGTGTACCAGTATTCATTTATGGCCTTCTTTATCATTGTTTTCCCCATATGTTTACTTGGCGGGTTTATAAGAAGTTCCATTGGCGTATGCATTCCATACTTTTCTAGAATTCCAGCTATTTTGTTGATAAACAATGTATCATTTGCATTGGCATTTGCGGACTCCCACAGTAGCATTTGTTTCTCAATTGTTGAGTCTAGCCTGGCAATTCCAAAAAATAAGTTTATACAATATTTATCCAGTGTTACTTCTATTGGTTCTGCTCCCGTCAATGCATAGACAGCTATAGATGAGGTTCTTTCAGGTAAGCACTGAAATTGCCTACAGACTTTTCGCTGGAGTTGTTCAAGCTTTTTAATATCTGTTTTTGTGGGGTTTTGTACTTCAAGGCCATACAAGAATCTTGGCACTACTTATGTGTTCCATATTTTCATTAGTACAACTGGCGACATTCCTGACCTGGCATGGAGACCAGATCCTAATAATGCGTATATTGTTTGTCTGCCCATCTTTAGCCTTTCATCAAGGTTGATTTGTTATTTTCTTGATATGTTATTCCTAGATGTTTCAATTTTTGGACTCTTTTTATTTCTTGTCCTTCCAAGGTGTACTCCGAGCTTACGTTGTTATTTTTCTTCGCCATACGGATGATTTCAGTTTTTCCAGGATTTAGTTTTACAAGATCTCGTCTTGTGTTGTACTGTACAACATCAATCATGGCTTGCATTTCAGTACTTGGTCCAAGCAGAACAATATCATCTGCACATGCTGGGGAGGCAACACCTATGTCTCCAAATTTTGCCCCTAGTGTGCTTATAGTCAGGCTATTGAGAATAGTGTTATTATATCTTTTGTATAAGAGGGTCAACAGTTTCGTACCTTGCCGAATTCCTTGTGCTATGTTAATATTATCCGTTAGATGATTGTCCCATTTAACTTTGAATGTCATTCCTTTATACATGTTGTTCATTAGAGACCACATATCTCCTTCCACACCATCCTGATAAAGTTTGTTAAACATGATGTCGTGGTTGACTGTATCAAAAGCTTTTTCGGCATCCAGAGTAAGTACTTCCAGCTCCATATTAAGTTTCCTATAAAGAGCTATTGTTTCTGCTGTTATGAATGCTGTGAATTTGCTGGATGCTTTTTCGGTGAAGCCTCTCTGTAGTGGATTTTGGGTTTTCTTCAGTTGTTCTTCAAGTCTATCTTTTATTATTGATTCTAATATTTTGGAGAATGTATTAGTTACTACATTTCCTCTATAATTTCCAGGTATATTTTTATCCTTTCCCTTTTTCAGGATGGGAGTTAGTATTCCACTTTTCATGCTATCTGGAATGTCCAAATCTTGAAAAATCTTATTTATAATTTCACAAAGGAGCGGAGCCAATTCTTCCTTTGCATTTCGGAAGTGTTCAGCTTGTATTCCATTTTCGTCTGCTGATTTACCAGTGTTAAGCTTTTCTACTGCATTCATAACTTCTTTACAGGTGGTTGGTGTTATTGGTATTTTTGTATTGGTGGAAGTTGATATAATGTAGTTTTGAAGTTTGCATAGATTTTGCCGTTCAACATCGAAGGAGTCATTCATACTGGGTGTTGCAAGCTTTTCGAAGTGGATCTTCCATCCATCCATTATGAAAATCGATCGATCTTAAAAGGTTATATCATATTTGGTGAGGTTTTAACTGCAAAAAAACGGATGCGTAGCATTATTCCGACAGCCCATTACTCCGACAACCCATTACTCCGACGGCCCATTTTTCCGACAATGCAAAATATAACTCAATCCACAAATCCATGGTTTAACCAGGTGTATCCAACAGGATGTTCCGTCGGTCAGGCTAATCTTGACGGACCATGGCCTAGATAGAATGTTCTGGAAAGGAAAAGGAGCTTTTATCCTAGGCTGTACATCCCCGTTCAAGGCAATTATGGTCGACCGACCTGGTATGGGGAAAGTTAAAAATTGAAGAAAAAGTTGTGCACATTGCACAAAGGAACCAGAAAAGAGGAGTGAAGGAAAAAAGTGTAAACCGGGAGAAGCACGAGAAAGACAAAATGACGGAAGATAGCAATACGCATGGAAGCGAGGAGAGTTAAGAATTGAAGAAGGACGTATATAGTAGAAAAGGAGAGAAAGGGAGCACAATGTACATGCAGAAGAATGGAAAAAGCTCCAAAGATAGGTAGACAGTTCCCTTGTTCAGGTCAATAAATACATCGATCACTTCTGTTGAAACACGATTGGCAACCAACATATGCGGCTAATAGAACGCCTTCCATATGCATTATGCCGCTTCCACACACGTTCATTTATTCTGCATTCCGACGTACGTTTCATGATGCGAATTGAATGCGCATCCAACATGGTTAATGTCTTCACACGTACGTCAAAACGTTTGCGATTTCCATTATTTACGTGAAAATATTTACATTTTCTCTACATGCAAAAAATAGTATTATTTATACAGTCGTAACTTATGCCAACTGAAAACTCCTTGTCATAGGTGTGAAGCTCTTTGAGCATGCGATGCGCATTTAATGGGCATTAAATGTACATGTGAAGGAGGCATTCATCGGTTTACAATGTATCTAAAACGTATTAGAAAACGCAATACGGTTGAACAGCATCAGATAGTGTCTCTCCGGTCACAAATTGTGAGAGTTTAGACGTGATACTCCCGACAACAACCGAATTCTGCTTAAAATTAAATCTTTATTATTTAATTTTAGCCCCCCTCCTAGAGTTTATGGAAATTTTTTATTGTATTAATCATAATGTACAGTAATGGCATTTTTTTTCTCCAGATCCAGGATCAAACTAGATTAGCTCACTCACAATGGCTCTGTATCCTAAATGCAACCGTTAATGTCAGAACAAACCTTTATAATTATTTCATGCACATCTACATATGGTGTACTCCTTTGTGTAAAGTTTAATAAAAAAATACTTTGGACGGTTTTGAAGGGTTACAAGGTTTATGGACGGGCGGTGGCGGGGGCTGGGATTTTCGGCCGGACAGATTTTTTTTTCGGTAAAAATCAGGGCAAGAAATTAAAAAAAAAATCTCCCCCCCCCCCCCTCCAATAATTTTTGTGTCGTCTCGCGTAACGGTGGCGGTGTAAACTTTTCATGATTAAATCCAAAATGTAGAAGTGTTAAACCATCCGAAATCGGTACTGATATTTCTCATGTCGTCATGATGTAAGGAATCTGCTAGCACCATGACATTTGACTTTGACCCCATATTTACCCTTTTCAGGGGCGGATCCAGGATTTCAAGTTAGGGGGGCGCACTTAAAAAAATTGCGCCGAGCAGAGGGAGGCGCGAAAATTTTTGGGGTATTTCGTGTGAAAAATCACGATTTTACGCCAAAAAATCATATTTTTTCCAATTTTAGGGGGGGGGGGGGCGCCCCCCCCCCCTGAATCCGCCCCTGCTTTTGTTTAATACAGAAACAATCCGCCCAATGAGTATAAAAATTAAAGTCAGTCTTCCGTTAGGTATAGAAGAAAAACAACAGGTTTTAAGATAATTATACTACTTTTGACCATTTTTGACGAAATAAAGGGTTGTCGGAGCAATGGGCTGTCGGAATAATGGGCCGTCGGAGCAATGGGCTGTCGGAATAATGACCTGACCCCCCAAAAAACACGTCATTTGTTGAAATATAACCACATATAAAAACATGGTGTAAGTGATTGTCATAATCTTATATCTACAACTATAAAGGGTCACTGTAATGCTGAGAACTGGTCATCTATAATACTTCTGATAGTAAATCACACCTTTCTCCATCCACCTACAAATGGGATGAAAATTCAACTCAACTTTTCCAAAATGCTTTGTCATCAACTAGAATAGATGAACTAATAATTAATTTTAATGAAAATAATTATAATAATATTGACTCAATGGTAAATGATCTAAACTGTATTATTACGGAAGCTGCTAATATGTCTTTGAAACTAAAGAGTCCAAGGAAAACAAGAAACAGTAATATTTTGAATAAAAAAAGACAACCCAAGTGGTTTGATTCATCTCTTTTCAATTTACAACGACGGTTAAATGACAAGGAGAAATTGCTAAAACAATACAGTAAGGATCCTCTAGTTAGAGGATCTTATTTCTCACTACTTAAAATATGTGGGAAAACTAGAAAAAAGAAACTGAAAGATTTCAGAAAAAATATAATAGATGAACTTGATAACCTTAAGGAAAACAATCCAAGTAAATATTGAACCTTATTAAATGACTTATCTAGAGACAACAAGACAACTTCTCCTGACATTGCAAATATTACCTGGTTTAATTACTTTCAAGAGCTCAATAATAACAAATTGAAGGCTCCCAATTCCAATATTAAAAAGGATCTTAAAAGGTTAGAAGAGGAACAAATTTTTTCAGAACTTTATTTTAAAATTACAGATAAAGAAATAATAGAAGGAATATTTTCATTAAAAAATAAGAAGTCCAGCGGCATGGACATGATTTAAATGTTGAGGTCCTTGCGAGTTATTGTTATCAATCTGCGTCCGTCCACATAATCCTCTTCTGCTGTTTTATTTTCTCCACATTGCAATATATTTTTCAGAAAATACTGGAGCAAATGGCAGCAAACTTGACAAACATTTCTATTAGATGGTTCTGGACATTATTTATGATTTTCTTATCATTTAGAATTTTAACATGGCTGCTAGGCCAATTAGGCTTTCTGATTGGCTGAAATTTAAAGAAATCTTCTTCTCAGAAAACATTTATGTGATGGAATTGTTATAGATATAATGGTTAGAATGTTGACCCAGTTAATAAAGCTTACCTCAATTAATCCCTCTTACCTAACTTACCTGAGGCTGAGGTATACCAGTTTAATTACCTACCTGAGGTTTACCAGTTTAATTACATATATGAATTATTCCAGTTTGATTAATTGTAAAGGATACATTGGTTTTGCAACTTAACAAAGCTGTGAGGCGCACAGGTTATTCATTGAAAAGATGTGTGTTGCACACTCGATACAGATGTTTAGTACTTTAATGATCTGGGACATGCACAGGATAAAGAGAATTATCCACCTTGACAAATATGTGCCGTTCACAGGATTCAGAGATGCCCGGAAAAGGGAATACAGAACTGTTCAACTGGGATCTTTAAGAAGTTAAATTTTACTATCAATTCTGAGATGATATCCGCCCTAGTGGGGCCTTTTCACCGGAAGTGCTCCTTGGGGTGCTTCTCTAGGACGTCCGCGTCTATCGTTTTCTAGCCCTGGTTATCTGTCCCTTCCCCGCCTTTTTATTTTCATATAATATTTCAATAATGGTTTTCACCTACGATGTTTTCGATTGAAATACTTGTATTGTGACCTGTATATATTAATGAATTACTTATTTAACCCTTACATGTCCAAAGAGCCTATTTGTGTTATATTTTCAAAGATCTTTTAACGTTTTATTTATTAATTGTTCGTTTTTGCTGGGTTTTTTTGTGAACTTTCTATCTATAATGACGTTTCTTGATTCCTTCCTCTAATTTTCGTGTTTATTCAACATCTTAATCACTATTTTGTTGACTTGTTGCAGTTTTGTCATAAATGTGTGATATTTTCATAATGTGTTCCGTTTTGTTTTTGTTTGTAACGTGTTTTGGGTGGAATTTCAACGTTATGGAGGAGGCAGCGGCAGAAGAGGAGGTCTCTTTGGGTGTAATTATGACTAACACAGAAATCTTCCATATTTTCCATATCTTTTCACTATGCAACTTACTTTCCTCCATATTTTCCATATCTTTTCACTATTCAACTTGGCTTTCTTCCATATCTTCCATATCTTTTCACATTTCAACTTGCCTTTCTTTCATATTTTCGATATCATTTCACTATTCAATTTGAGTTTCTTTCATATTTTTCATAGCTTTTCACTATTCGACTTACTTTTCTTCCATATTGTCCATATCTTTTCACTTTTCAACTTACTTTTCGTCCATATTTTCCATATCTTTTCACTTTTCAACTTCCCTTTCTTCCATGTTGTCCATATCTTTTGACTATTCGACTTTTCTTTCTTCCATGTTTTCCATATCATTTCACATTTCAATTTACTTTTCGTCCATATTTTCCATATCATTTCACATTTCAACTTACTTTTCGTCCATATTTTCCATATCTTTTCACTATTCAACTTGCCTTTCTTCCGTATTTTCCATATCTTTTCACAATTCAACTTGCTTTTCTTCTGTATTTTCCAAATCTTTTCACTATTCAACTTTGGTTTCTTCCATATTTTTCATATCATTTCACTATTCAACTTGCCTTTCTTCTGTATTTTCCATATCTTTTCACAATTCAACTTGCTTTTCTTCTGTATTTTCCAAATCTTTTCACTATTCAACTTTGGTTTCTTCCATATTTTTCATATCTTTTCACTATTCAACTTGCCTTTCTTCCATATTTTCCATATCTTCACTTTTCAACATATTTTTCCTATATTTTCCATATCATTTCACATTTCATCCATATTTTCCATATTATTTCACAATTTTCTTCCGTATTTTCCATATCATTTCACAATTCAACCTACTTTTTTTCCATATTTTTCATATCTTTTCACTATTCAGCTTACCTTTCTCCCATATTT
The DNA here is from genome assembly GCA_963383655.1 of Bathymodiolus septemdierum. Lineage (NCBI taxonomy): Eukaryota > Metazoa > Mollusca > Bivalvia > Mytilida > Modiolidae > Bathymodiolus > Bathymodiolus septemdierum. The sequence continues at coordinate 57,964,628 of OY726528.1, forward strand.
TCCCTATCTTTTCACTCTTCAACTTACTTTTCTTCTTTATTTTCCATATCATTTCACAATTCAACCTACTTTTCTTCCGCATTTTCCATATCTTTTCACTATTCAACTTACTTTTCTTCTGTATTTTCCAAATCTTTTCACTATTCAACTTGGGTTTCTTCCATATTTTTCATATCTTTTCACTATTCAACTTACCTTTCTTCCATATTGTCCATATCTTTTCACATTTCAACTTACCTTTCTTCCATATTTTCCATATCATTTCACAATTTTCTTCCGTATTTTCCATATCATTTCACTATTCAACCTACTTTTCTTCCATATTTTTCATATCTTTTCACTATTCAACTTACCTTTGTTCCATATTTCCCCTATCTTTTCACTATTCAACTTACATTTCTTCTGTATTTTCCAAATCTTTTCACTATTCAACTTACTTTTCTTCTATAATTTCCATATCTTTTCACTATTCAACTTACTTTTCTTCTGTATTTTCCATGTCTTTTCACTATTCAACTTACTTTTCTTCCATATTTTTCATATCTTTTCACTATTCAACTTACCTTTCTTCCATACTGTCCATATCTTATCACTATTCGACTTGTTTTTCTTCCATATTTTCCATATAATTTCACATTTCAACTTATTTTTCTTCCATATTTTCCATATCATTTCACAATTCAACCTACTTTTCTTCTGCATTTTCCATATCATTTCACAATTTTCTTCTGTATTTTCCATATTTTTCCATATCTTATCACCATTCAACCTACTTTTCTTCTGTATTTTCCATATCTTTTTCACAATTCAACCTACTTTTCTTCCATATTTTCCAAATCATTTCACTATTCAACTTGGCTTTCTTCCATATTTTTCATATCTTTTCACAATTCAACTTGGCTTTCTTCCATAATTTCCATGTCTTTTCACTATTCAACTTACTTTTCTTCTGCATTTTCCATATCATTTCACTATTCAACCTACTTTTCTAGTACATGACGTTATAAAACATTTCATTTTCCCCTACTTTTTTCCCGTACTTTTCACTATTCAACTTACTTTTCTTCTGTATTTTCCATATCTTTTCACTATTCAACTTACTTTTCTTCCATAATTTCCATATCTTTTCACTATTCAACTTACTTTTCCTCTGTATTTTCCAAATCTTTTCACTATTCAACTTACTTTTCTTCCATAATTTCCATATCATTTCACTATTCAGCTTACTTTTCTTCTGTATTTTCCATATCATTTCACTATTCAACCTACTTTTCTTCCATAATTTCCATGTCTCACTATTCAACTTACTTTTCTTCCATATTGTCCATATCATTTCACTATTCAACCTGCTTTTCTTCCATAATTTCCATGTCTTTTCACTATTCAACTTACTTTTCTTCCATATTGTCCATATCATTTCACTATTCAACCTACTTTTCTTCCATATTTTCCATATCTTTTCACTATTTAACTTGCCTTCCTTCCATATTTTCCATATCATTTCACATTTCAACTTACTTTTCTTCCATATTTTCCATGTCTTTTCACTATTCAACTTACTTTTCTTCCATATTTTTCATATCTTTTCACCTTTCAACTTGCCTTTTTTCCATATTGTCCATATCTTATCACTATTCGACTTGTCTTTCTTCCATATTTTCCACATCATTTCACATTTCAACTTACTTTTCTTCCATATTTTCCATATCATTTCACAATTCAATCTACTTTTCTTCCGCATTTTCCATATCATTTCACAATTTTCTTCTGTATTTTCCATATTTTTCCATATCTTATCACTATTCAACCTACTTTTCTTCCGTATTTTCCATATCTTTTTCACAATTCAACCTACTTTTCTTCCATATTTTCCAAATCATTTCACTATTCGACTTGGTTTTCTTCCATATTTTCCATATCTTTTCACAATTCAACTTGTCTTTCTTCCATAATTTCCATGTCTTATCACTGTTCAACTTACTTTTCTTCCATAATTTCCATGTCTTTTCACTATTCAACTTACTTTTCTTCTGTATTTTCCATATCATTTCACTATTCAACCTACTTTTCTAGTACATGACGTTTTAAAACATTTCATTTTTCCGTACTTTTCACAAATACTTTTTCAAACCGCAACGTTTGAAATGCAACGTTTGAAATATCAATTAGTTGTTTTTCTAGTACATGACGTTATAAAACATTTCATTTTCCCATACTTTTTTCCCTATCTTTTCACTATTCAACTTACTTTTCTTCTGTATTTTCCAAATCTTTTTTCACAATTCACCCTACTTTTCTTCCATATTTTCCAAATCATTTCACTATTCAACTTGGTTTTCTTCCATATTTTCCATATCTTTTCACAATTCAACTTGGCTTTCTTCCATAATTTCCATGTCTTTTCACTATTCAACTTACTTTTCTTCCATAATTTCCATGTCTTTTCACTATTCAAGTTACTTTTCTTCTGTATTTTCCATATCATTTCACTATTCAACCTACTTTTCTAGTACATGACGTTATAAAACATTTCATTTTCCCGTACTTTTTTCAAACCACAACGTTTGAAATACAACGTTTGAAATATCAATTAGTTGTTTTTCTAGTACATGACGTTATAAAACATTTCATTTTCCCATACTTTTTCCCCTATCTGTTCACTATTCAACTTACTTTTCTTCTGTGTTTTCCAAATCTTTTCACTATTCAACTTACTTTTCTTCTGTATTTTCTATATCTTTTCACTATTCAACTTACTTTTCTTCCATAATTTCCATATCATTTCACTATTCAACTTACTCTTCTTCTGTATTTTCCATATCATTTCACTATTCAACCTACTTTTCTTCCATAATTTCCATGTCTTCACTATTCAACTTACTTTTCTTCCATATTGTCCATATCATTTCACTATTCAACCTACTTTTCTTCCATAATTTCCATGTCTTTTCACTATTCAACTTACTTTTCTTCCATATTTTCCATATCATTTCACTATTCAACCTACTTTTCTTCCATATTTTCCATATCTTTTCACTATTTAACTTGCCTTTCTTCCATATTGTCCATATCTTTTCACTATTCAACTGATTTTTCTTCCATACTTTCCAAATCTTATCACTATTCAACTTTCTTTTTTTCCATATTTTCCATATCTTTTCACTATTCAACTTAAATGAAGAAAAGATATGGAACATATGGAAGAAACGTAAGTTGAATAGTGAAAGGATAGGGACAATATGGAAGAAAAGTAAGTTGAATAGTGAAAAGATTTGGAAAATATGGAAGAAAAGAAAGTTGAATAGTGATAAGATTTAGAAAGTATGGAAGAAAAATCAGTTGAATAGTGAAAAGATATGTAAATTATGGAAGAAAAGTAAGTTGAATAGTGAAATGATTTGGAAAATATGGAAGAAAAGTCAGTTGAATAGTGAAATGATTTGGAAAATACAGAAGAAAATAGTGAAAAGATAGGGACAATACAGAAGAAAATAGTGAAAAGATAGGAAAAATATGGAAGAAAGATAACTTGAATGATTTGGAAAATATGGAAGAAAAGTAAGTTGAATAGTGAAAAAATATGGAAATTATGGAAGAAAAGTCAGTTGAATAGTGAAAAGATATGGAAAATATGGAAGAAAATTGTGAAATGATATGGAAAATACAGAAGAAAATAGTGAAAAGATATGGAAATAATGAAAGAAAGATAAGTTGAATAGTGAAAAGATTTGGAAAATACAGAAGAAAATTGTGAAATAATATGGAAAATATGGATGAAATGTGAAATGATATGGAAAATATAGGAAAAAAATGTTGAAAAGTGAAGATATGGAAAATATGGAAGAAAGGTAAGTTGAATAGTGAAATGATATGAAAAATATGGAAGAAACCCAAGTTGAATAGTGAAAAGATTTGGAAAATACAGAAGAAAAGTAGGTTGAATTGTGAAATGATATGGAAAATGCGGAAGAAAAGTAGGTTTAATTGTGAAATGATATGGAAAATATGGAAGAAAGGTAAGTTGAATAGTGAAAGGATATGGAAAATGTGGAAGAAAAGTGGGTTGAATTGTTAAATTGTGAAATGATATGGAAAATATGGAAGAAAAGTAAGTTGAATAGTGAAAAGATTTGGAAAATACAGAAGAAATGTAAGTTGAATAGTGAAAAGATAGGGAAAATATGAAAGAAAAGTAAGTTGATTAGTGAAAAATTTGGAAAATACAGAAGAAATGTAAGTTGAATAGTGAAAAGATAGGGAAAATATGAAAGAAAAGTAAGTTGAATAGTGAAAAAATTTGGAAAATACAGAAGAAATATAAGTTGAATGGTGAAAAGATAGGGAAAATATGGAAGAAAGGTAAGTTGAATAGTGAAATGATATCGGAAATATGGAAGAAAGGCAAGTTGAAATGTGAAAAGATATGGAAGAAAGGCAAGTTGAATAGTGAAAAGATATGGAAAATATGGAGGAAAAGTAAGTTGAATAGTGAAAAGATATGGAAAATATGGAAGATTTCTGTGTTAGTCATAATTACACACAACGAGACCTCCTCCTCCTCCGCCGCCGCCGCCGCCCTTCTCCTCCTCCTCCTCCGCCAAACAAAAACAAAACGAAACATTATGAAAATATCACACATTAACGTAAACATCTATGACAAAACTACAACAATAGTGATTAAGATGTTGAATAGACACAAAAATTAGAGGAAGGAATCAAGAAACGTCGTTATAGATAGGAAGTTCACGAAAAAAACATAGAAAAAACGAACAATTAATAAATAAAACGTTAAAAGATCTCTGAAAATATAACAAAAATAGGCTCTTTGGACATGTAAGGGTTAAATAAGTAATTCATTAATATATACAGGTCACAATACAAGTATTTCAATCGAAAACATCGTAGGTGAAAACCATTATTGAAATATTATATGAAAATAAAATGGCGGGGAAGGGGCAGATAACCAGGGCTAGAAAACGATAGAGGCGGACGTCCTAGAGAACACCCCCATGGGCACTTCCGGTGAAAAGGCCCCACTAGGGCTGATATTGCGCAACTTCTGGTTGCGCATGTACGCACCCAAGGGAACCCCGAAGGGATCACGTGACCTTTGGTCACTACGAGTGACGTTTCATAACGTCACTTCCGGTCAAAAGGTCCCACTAGGGCGGATATTGCGCAACTTCCGATTGCACATGCGCACACACAAGGGAACACCCTTCGGGGTCACGTCACTTCCGGTAGCCCTGTCGGGCATGCGCAATCGCTACTACTGTGTTAAATATTATTTATATTTGTGTATGTGTTATTTTTGTTGACATTATTATATGTGTATTATTTGTAGGGAGAGGACAGTCCATAAGTTGTGATAACTTTTTGCCCAATCCCATTGCTATTTTATTTGCAATAAAATAATATTAAACTAAAACTAAAAACTGTACTACTACCATAGTAAGAAAAAAGCGCGGGGAAAAGGCCAGGCATGCGCAGAGCATACTTCCGGTTATGTGACTTACGTCACTTCCGTTCACGTTACTTCCGGTAGCACCACCTCCACAAATACGAGTTTGTCCGTCCCCATATACTACTCACGCTCCGATTACTCTCCACCCGTCACGTACTGAATGGAGAGTAATCAGCTGTGGGTTATTGAGGATCAAATTGATCGTATACCGAGGGTATGTAAATTTCTTTTCCCAATTGCTAGTATAAACATAATAGCGGAGAGTAATAGGAGCGCGATCCGATGTGCATTACCGACGATGGATCAATTCATCGAGAGCTGTCGTGGTCGTAATCGTATGGTAGTTGGATTTATAACTACATGTGCAACCAGTGCCTATCACCACTAACGTTGTGAGTTTGAATCCAGATCAGGCGAGTTGTACTCGATGGAACATTATGTAATAAAGACTTGCGACAAGTTGGTGGTTTTCTTCGGGTACTCCGGTTTCCTCCACCAATAAAATTGACCACCACGATATAACTAAATTATTGTTGAGGGTGGCGTTATACACCATAACCCTAACCTTATCAATTCATAACAGGCAGTTTGATTGAAAACACTTATTTCAATATGAAAAATATTTTATTGCACATTTTAATGTAAAGCATTTATAAAATCTAAAATAGTAATAAAAATAAAATATGTCTAAAATTGACATATCACAGTACCAGGTAATCAATGTTAACTTTCACTCATAGTTTACAAAGTGGATCTAATCGAACAATTTGGTCTCCTATGGGTTCATCTTTCTTCCAGACTGGTGGAATGATGCACAGTGGTTCTCCAGTGCTTGGTCTCCATACCAACATTTGAGCACTATTAGCATTTGGTGGCATCAATGAACAGCGTGGAATTGGAATGTTATGTTCCAGAACAGTTGGTTGATTTGGAACAAAATGCTTTGAAACTTTAGCCCGACTTCCAAGAGCCTTTCTTGGATCAATATTTATCTCGAGTTTCATATTCCATTGTATGGTCTTCAAAATATAGGCCTTAAAGGTGGTCATGTTCCATGAAACCAACCACACATTAAAACTCTGGTCACGAATAATATGTGTCAGATTGGGTGTCTTTTGCTTCATGTTTGAAGGGTTCCTCCAGGTTACGTGTGGGTGGAAGTTGTCATTCATAGCAATCGTTGCTGATTGGTACATCTTGCATGGACCCTCGAAAACAACGGTCTGGTTACGAGAGCCATACCATGGATAATGCTGACCATCACTGTCGTTGAGCATACATTGTTGTCCACTGCATAATTCTGGAAACTCCCAACTTGTACTGTGGAAATAAACACATCGATTATTTTAAGCCAAAAAAAAAACACACACACAAAAAAAACACAAAAAAACAGGAACTCCCATATAAAATGTAAGGGAAAGTTGCGCATGCTAACTTCTTGGTGAAATATTCTCAGTAAAAAAGGGCGGTAACTGTTATAAGAATGGTTTGATCAACTGAAGTGAGTGAGTGATTGTTGTTTAACGCCAACTCAGCAATTTTTTAGCTATATCATGGCGAGAACAAGTTAATTTTTAATGAAATGATGATGAGGTCCGCTTTGTACTAGGCCAACACGTTTAATTGTATTTTTATAGTGCTAGTGCACTGAAAGATAAGTCCGCAGATATACATGTCGCTCCACTCGGACACATTATCCTGATTCCGAGTCAACCAGTCTTTGCTCTTGCTACTTAATGCCGCGTGCTTCGCGGAAAAGTAACAAATACCAATTTCATAGTCTTTGGTTTGACCCGACCGGGGCTCGAACCCACGATCTACAGCACTCGAGACGAACACACTAACCATTACACCACCGCTGCGGTGGTCACAGTTTGGTCTTTAGTGAATATTTTGATATGCAAATTACCGTAATTTAGTTTATCTTTGTTTTCACATTCCGCCGAAATGCAATATGAAAATTCTCCAAAATGAAAAAAAAAAAATCAAAATCCGGCCAAAATTCAATGAGTCCAACACACTTATGCAATCAATGCCTGTCAATACTGGTTAGTAAGCTTGACACCGCCCACTCAAAGGCGTGTACTGTATACAACAATATACAGATATATTGAAAATTGCATATTTCAATCGCAGTGAACCGCATCGGTAGCGTAATGCTTAACCGTGTTCGCCTCGAGTACGTTAGATCGTGGGTTCGAGCACCGGTCGGGTCAAACCAAAGATTAGAAAATTGGTATCTGTTGCTTCTCCGCTAAGCATGCAGCATGATGGAGAAAGAGCAAAGACTGGTTGGCTCGGAATCGGATGAATGTGTCCAAGTGGAGCGACATGTCTACCTGCGGACTGTTGTTTCAGTGAGCTAGCGCCATAACAATCCAACTAAGTGTGTTGGTCTAGTACAAAGCGGACCTCATCATCATCTCATTGAGAATTAACTTGTTCTCGCCATGATATAGTTGAAAAATTGCTGAATTGGGGTTAAGCAACAATCACTTAATCATTCCAATCGCAGTGAATAACAGCGATACTGTACTTATTGTGGGTAACGTGTTTTGGGAGAGGTACTTTCTGGTCGCTCGACGACAGCAATGAGGGATGACAACAGCAGCAGCGGCCTTTGACTACGATTAGAAAGTATGAAGAGCTGGGCATGAAAGAAGAAAAATTATCTACTGCAGCAGCTTCAATTAGTCTACTCTTTTTTTTTAATCTTCAAAAGAGCTCTTTTACGTGCATGAAGCGTGACTATCCAAGCATGCTACCCACTATGGTCCTCGGTACGGTCATGCCTCCCGTATTATAACCAGTGCCGGATTTAGGAGAAATGAGACCCTGTGCTAGTTAGGTTATGAGGCCCCTTACAGACAGTCATGCATACATGCTCAGAAATTTTTAAATTGCACCACATAAGCAAAAATCCAACGCAAAACATTTTGTTTGCCAGGAAGATGGGCCCCCTGACCAACGGGGCCCTATGCTTAAGCACAATGGTAAATTCGGCACTGATTATAACCCGACAACTCCATATCGACAGGGGATCACTTATCCACCATGTACTCAGGGACGGGATGATCAGCTGATTAGTTTTAGAACACCGGGGACTGTAACCAATAATAACCAGAATTATAGCTGACAGTGGTGTTAAACACAAACTAATCAAATATGTATTTTACTTACTATCCATCATCTCCATATGTGTTATGAAACATCATATCTGTACAAGCTTGTACCCATCCTACTTTCCATTTATGATTATCAGCGAAAGGAGCTATTTCAATCTTAGCGCTGACCCTGGAAGCAAACAAAAGTTATATTAAAATAGTGCACTGTCTTGTTTTTAAAAAGCAAAGATGGGAATGTTGAGAAACAAAAAAGAAAATCAACCAAAAATTCAATGAAAATTGCTGTTCTTCACCTGATGCTCACTAAATTACATCAGTTTTACTAATTATATATAGAGAATACACAGACAAATTTCTTAACCTGAATGCCTCTGAAAATCCAAAGAAAATTCTACTCGTATATCAAAAGTAAAAGGAGTAACACCAGTAGAATACCAACACTGAAAGAGAATGATAACCTGCTATCTACACCTAAACAAAAAGCAGCAGCACTAAACAGGCAATACCAGTCAGTCTTCACTGAAGAGCCACCAGGAGATATACCAACTAAAGAGGATAGACTGATAACACCTATGGCCAATATTCTATTTACAAAAGAAGAAGTAGAAAAATTATTGAAGAACCTTGATCCAACAAAAGCAAGCGGCCCTGACAATATTTCTACGAGAATCCTAAAAGAAACAGCCACGGAAGTCGCACTATGCTTAGCAATAATATTCCAGCACTCCTATGACACCGGATAAGTACCAAACGACTGGAGAAACGCAAATATTACAGCTATATTTAAGAAAGGGAGCAAAGTTGATCCGAGCAACTATCGACCGGTATCATTAACAAGCGTGGTATGTAAAATTATGGAACACATCATCTTCAGTCAAGTCATGAAACACCTGAATGACAACAACATCCTTGTACACTACCAGCATGGCTTCAGATCAGGCCACTCATGTGAAACTCAACTACTGACTACCATAGAAGACATATCAAGAACACTAGACATGAGAAAACAAGTAGATATGATGATACTAGATTTTTCTAAGGCATTTGACACCGTACCACATAGAAGACTCCTTATGAAATTAGACCACTATGGGATAAGAGATCATACCCATGAATGGATTAGACAGTGGTTAACAACCAGGAAGCAGAGAGTAGTTCTCGATGGTGAAGCCTCCTCAGAAGTCCACGTCGACTCGGGGGTACCCCAAGGCACTGTCTTGGGTCCCCTGATGTTTTTACTGTACCGGTATGTAAATGATATAGGCGAAGGAGTAAACTCAGAGGTTAAGATTTTCGCAGATAACTGCTTACTTTATCGAACCATTGAATCTGAAAGCGACACCAAACAGCTACAGGAAGATCTTAGCAAAATGACAGCGTGGTCTAAGAAATGGCTAATGAGATTCAATGCCAAAAAATTCCATGTCATGAGACTCAAACGATCGAGACAAAACATCGTCTCTATTAACAACTATAACATTGATGGGAGCACACTGGAGGAGGTAGAACACCATCCATACCTCGGAGTGGAACTAGGGAATGACCTCAACTGGAACCACCACATTGACCAGACTACCACCAAAGCAAATGGCATTTTGGCATTCCTTAGGAGGAACCTCAATAAATGCAGCAAAGAAGTCAAGGAGAAAGCGTACACAACACTCGTACGCCCAAACCTTGAATACGGATCATCTGTATGGGACCCTTTCCGCCAATATCAAATTGATGCAGTTGAAATGATCCAACGTAGAGCTGCCCGCTTTGTAACTGGTCAGTACAATCGCTACCAAAGTGTCACATCGATGCTCCAGGAGTTGAAATGGACATCTCTACAACAGAGACGACAAGAACAGCGATTGGTAAACCTCTACAAATGCGTAAACAACATCAACGCTCTGCAGATACCACCCTATGTCGTAAGACCAACAAGAGGACAAAACAGTAACAGTTTTATTCCAATTAGCTGTAATAATGACAGCTACAAATACAGCTACTTTCCAATGACATTACTGGAATGGAACAACCTACCAGAGAGGGTCGTCAGCCAGAAAACTGTGGAGACATTCAAGACCTCACTCCACAGTTTTATTGAAGAGTAGGGTAAAGTGGTGCTGTAAATAGTTTTAAACTGTATATACGGACAACTTTTAACGGCCTTGTGTGGAAGCCACGCCACAATAGTTTTCCTGTGAGTTGATGCTGTTTGACGGCCCTTCACAGTATTCCAGTAAATGTAAATGTAAAAATGTATACCACCTTTACACTTTTACTATCATTAACAATTGTATGGACCTACGACATCAGAAGATACTAAATCAATGCATTTGGTATATAATTTCAAGCCAGAGCAAATTTGTATGTAAATATTATAAAATATGTAAGTATCACCTTTAACTTCATGAAAATTTGTTGATACATTGTCATATGATATTTTGAAATTTCGTCGAAAGTACCCAAAAAATGTTTTACCGTAATATGTCACATATTATTTCGGTGCCAAATGTTTATTTTTTCCTAAAAAATACGCACTCTTCGATTAAATGTAACGAGCCGCTTATTTTTCATATTGTTTTTCTAGACTTGCTGTATATAATCAGAAGAATCCGTAAACGAACAAAATATAATATAAAATAGCAACCATCCAATAGCATCACAACATATCACGATAACAAAATTAGCCGTAAATTAATCTCCCCCCCCCTCCCCCCCCCCCCCCCCCCCCCTTTGCCCCCAATAAAACCAAATGAATAATTACTAACATATGCAACTACTTTTAATAAGTTGTCGGATAGTATGATATATACCTGAAATTTGGAGTTCTATATTTAAGCACTGTCTGTGAAGTTTCATCAACCATTGTCGAATGTTTCTCGATTCTCGCATTTAAGTCTAAAATACGGATCTTTTCGTGAATTTCCTCCAAGTTGTCGATTCCTATTGTTGTGCTATTCAACCAAGCCGAGGATGCCGATGCTGTGTTCCCCATGATAAGTTCTTCCATCAGATTCTATATTATTAATATCTTCACCAAATCTTGTATAGTGTAGAAAAATATTATATGCTATTATCTCCACCAAATCTTGCGTTTGTATTTGCCGCTCCCGAAATCCTTTCCGAAAGTCTTGTGACGTCATAATGCAAATAATCAAAATAAGTGTGGAGCTGTGTAGCAATATTCTTTCCATCATTTTATCTGATTTTTTAAATTCAAAATGTGTATGTATAATTGCTAAATATTTAATTTTTCCTAAATACTGCATAACTACCGTTCTAAAAACTATTTATAGACCTAATTTTCCCACAATTCCAAATTGAGGAAATCCCCGGAAACCGGTGTTTTACCTGAGCTTGCTTGAAAATCAAATGACCTAAACGAATGAGTTTGTTTCTCAAATTTATAAGATGTCAGCAATACAGAAACGGAAACGGCGTGGAAATACTTCAAGACGAGAAGTAAATCCAGAAGAAAAATTAAAGAAAGCAATTGATTCCTTCATGAAAACAGTTTCAACAATCGATGACGAGTTAACACAACATTGTGGCTTGTGTGCAGATGCAAAAGCGCCACTTGGGAATTTAAGACCTCTGATGAAAGCATTAGAAATATCATGTCATGGAATTCCTTGGATACTCGGAACCATTGGTGTATTAGTTACGACGCACATTCCAGAGCACTTCGAGTTTGCTGTAAATCTTTTAATAGGTAATAAAATATCGAGTTATCCCCCCTTAGTCTAAAGTCTGATCACAGCCAAGTATACGAGTCAAATCATGTTGTGCACATGAAAACCATGATTTCTCAGTATTTACTTATTTCTTTGGTTATAAATAATTTTTTTTGTAAAACCCCAATTCCAAGATAATCCACAAATTTGTTTGGGTGTTTATTATCCAAAATTTGGCATGATATGTCTAGAGATTTAGCATCAGCTAGCTGTTGTTTTTGTTAGAAATGATGACAGGAGATTTCATTGACATCACCAAAATGTGTGTGTAACTGACGAGTTGGTCATTTTCTACGGTGGTTGTAAAGGGACAATACAAGAAAAATCAACGAACCTATTATTTATTCAGGAGTGAGTAATCGTTGTTTAACACCAACTCGGCAATTTTTCAGCTACATGTATATCATGGCGACAACAAGTTAATTTCCAATGAGATGATGATGAGGTTCGCTTTTACTAGACCAACACGCAAAGTTGGATTTTAATTGTGCTAGCTCACTGAAACAACAATCCACGAATGGACATGTTGCCCCCACCCGGACACATTATCCTGATTCCTAACCAACCAGTCTTTGCTCTATCTCCTTAATGCTGCGTCCTTAGTGGAGAAGTAACAAATACCAATTTTATAGTCTTTGGTTTGACCCAACCGGAGCTCGAATCCATGATCTATTGCACTCAAGTCAAGCACGCTAACCATTACACCACCAGTGCGGTTTATATGTCAGATGAAAAATCAAATTATAAGTTAAGAAAAAGTAGTAAATACCCATTACATACATAGTGTGGTGGTACAAGACTTTGTATCAGGTCGAGTCTGTTGTGTGAACCAGCATCACTACGAGTCGCTATCGCGACGAGTTGTGATGCGGTTAGTTCATGCAACAGACAAGACCTGATACACAGTCTTGTGCCACCACACTATGTATGTAATAAGTTTATCTAACATTTCAATAAAAACGAATTTTAAACAAATAGCAAGGGTTGAATTAAAATGTGTACAATACTCTGAGGGAGAATACATTTTGTGTATGACGTCACATTATTTTGTCCGTTCATTCACCAACGTCAGGTTACTGTGTTTTGTCTCGCATTCCAATGGTATGACATCATGTCAAAGTAGTTTGGCAGAGAACGTCTCGTGCAACGTCGCGCTATTCTTTTATCACCACAGTGTGGTGATACAACATCTTGTATCAGACAGGCGACTTTCGTTAATTTCAAAGGAAAACGTATATAATGTTAGATAATAACTTATATTTTATTAATGTTATTTGTATTTCTTTGCGTATACTGGTATCCAAACACAATTTCCATATCAGATCATTTCGTGTCGTAGAATTGTAACAAGACTGGTGTCACATGTGGAGCAAAAACTGCTAACCCTTCATGAGTATCTGAGTTCATCCCCGGTTTTTAGTGGGGTTTGTGTTACTCGATCTTTAGTTTTCTGTGTAATGTTTTGTAGATCATTGTTTGTCCCTTCGATTTACGGCTTCTGATTGTCCCTCTGGTATCTTCAAACTTTTCTTATATGACAATAATAAGAACTGATATATTTATTTCTGCTCTTGATGCTGAAAATTATAATGAAAATTGAGTACCAGTAAGAAATGACTTTTTTTTAAAGTCATGGTTTTATATGAAATATATAGGGAAATGTTGAAATACTTTTCATCCAATACTGTAGTTAGAAGTTGAGATTTCTTCAATTAAATGCTATATAGTGATAGTGATACATTTTTTTTTTCAATAGTAGTCAAAATTTAACTTTTGTAATTAAACCATAATTGTACTATTTAATTAGTTATTTGGGAATTCAATTTTTTTGTTTTTTTCTATTTTCAGTTCTTTTGGGAGATTTGATTATTGTTGCTCTAGTCAAACTTCTATGCCAGCGACAACGACCAGCCCACAACAAAGATGACATGTTTGCTACGGTTTCTATTGACCATTATGCCTTCCCATCAGGCCATGCGACAAGAGCTGCCTTGTTGGCCTATTTCTTTGCAGAAAAAGTATTCTCAGATGCAGCAACGAAGGGCCTTATTAGTTTATGGGCAATGTTTGTGTGCATGTCTCGTGTATTACTAGGAAGACATCATGTGTTTGATGTACTTTTTGGAATATTAATAGGAATTTGTGAATATAAAGTTCTAGCTTTTTATTGGTTACCACAGCAACTTTGTTTAGACATCTTAGAACCATTTTTTGGACATTTTCATTTATAAATTATAAGTATTATATCATAAGCATCTATATACATGTACATTAATATAGTATGTTTTATCAGCCAAACTTTCATTTGATTTTTCTTTAAATATGTACAGTGAAACTGTTATAAACTGATCAGGGGTCATCATGATCATATTGTAGTTAGATTTACAACTACCTGTGCAATCGCTGCCTATCACCACTAAAGTTGTGAGTTTGTCACAGAGATAGCAAGGTGTACTCGATACAACATTATGTGATAAAGTTTGTCAGTGACTTGTGACAGGTCGGTGGTTTTGTCTGGGTACTCCAGTTTCTGCTATCAATAAAACTTACTGCCACGATATAACTGAAATATTGTTGAAAGTGGTGTTAAACACCATAATCTAATCCATTGAATACATGATTACATGTACCTGTATTTATTTGCCACTGGATTTGACTGAAAATCTCATGCTGATTTTTAATGAACACACCAATTTTATCCTTTGCATAAAAATGGTCACCCCTTAAATATATCGGCAAAGAAATATTTATTCATTCGTCTTGACTGTCTCACTGTATTAAAATTATTTTTTTTAAAGAAATTACTGTTGGAGAATTACAATTATCATTTTACTAAACTGTAAACTTTAGAAGAACTTAAACAGTCTTCGCGCTAACACACCTGCCCAAAGCCCGGGACTAGTAAAACTGGATTCGGACAAGTGAAAATTATGAAAGAATTTGTTTGAATAGATAGAACATTTCTCTAAATTTGGTTTTCGTGAAGGTAGGTGAAAAAAATTAAGGCAAAAACTGCTTAAGTAAAACTTGGACTTAAATTCCCTAAACAATAATTTCTTATTTTCTTATCACCATCACAATCTAATGTAATGATTTTTACTATTTATATCTGTCTTGTATTATTTGATATGCTGAACTAATATGTTAACCAGTTGATTTCGTAATTTACCAGCAATGAGAAAATTGTTAATGTTGGTCACTGCAGCTGTTTTTATGTCCCTGTCCCAATTCCTCTTGATGAGCACCGGGTCTCTGGCCCAAGACGAGTAAAGCTTTGCTCGGATCAGTCAATTTTTCAGTTTTTATTTTAGAACTATATAAAGATAAATTCATGCATTTGATTTGGTCCAGTAAATTCAAATTTTCATTTTGAGGACTGCCTAATTGTCTAATATGCAGTGAACCGGGCAAACACGTCACTAACTGCAGAAAATTGACAAAAGTATATTGTAAAGATAAAACTACGATTCTTTAAAATATTGTTTTGAATTCAGTCCTTGTCCGATTTTGAACCCCCCCCCCCCCCCCCCCCCCCTCTTTTTTTTAGCTATCCTGGCTACTTGACTGTTTGGTACTTATAAAACTACCATTTGTGGCACCGACATTGATATACATGTATGTTATCCAAGACTTTAATTACAACTTGTAAATATCGTAACTACAGTCAAACCTGTATATAAAGACCACTGAAGAGAACCTGAAAATATGTCCTTTATATGCAGGTTAAAATTATATGCACTATTCATTTAATGGAGAAAACGAGACTGTCCTTTAGAGACAGTGGGTTACATGTATATGTAGGTGCCCTTTAGGGCAAGTTTGACTATTTTGATTGAAAATATAAAAATGTGTAAACAATTATGTGAATAATTGTGTTTTTGTGGGTTTTTGTTGTTGAAAATTCCAATAGAATTGGTTTAGACTTTGTTGTAGTGACACACAATAAAAGGATTATTTGGTGCATTTTGTACTTTTTAGTTTCCGGTGCAATAAAAATGTTAAATGTATGTAAATAACCGATTTATTTGGAGTGAATACAAAAATGTTTAATATATGTAGATAGCCAATTTATTTGGAGTGAATACCATTAATTAATTTTATGATGTGCATTTTTGGTTACAATCGTCTTGTATTTTTTATTTGTGCTTGATCTCATAAAATACATGTAACACATAGTCACTTTTTTCGTCATTACTTTTTTTCCGTCACCTGTCGTCTATTAACAAATCACTTTTAAAATTACATTTCATTCAATCTTCTAGTCAGAAACCACATCTTCATTTCATTTTGGTTAAAAAAAAATTACAGAAAAAAACACATTTTTCATTCTTTCCAATGCAGCACCAATTATGGCAATAACAAGGCAACATAGATTCTGATTGGCTGAAATATGAAACAGAAATATCATAAGTCATTTGGAACATTGGACTGACTGATAGATTGTCCAATAAGTTGCATTTTTTCGTTTTGATACAGCATCTTTTATGGGACATAATAATTTTGAATGGCATATAGAGGACACTGAAGGAAACCTGACAATGTGCCCTTTATTAGCAGTTGCCTTTTATGTACCAATTATATGCATTATTCATTAAATGGAGATTTATATAAATGAAACTACCCTTTATAGACAATGATTTGTTATATTCAGATGTCCTTTTAGGCAGGTTTGACTATATTCATGTAGCATAAAATGGTTTTGCTGTAAATAACCTGTAGGTGAGATGCATCTTTTTTTGGGGTATCCCTTATGATTGAACATACCTTAGTTGAAATAAACACAGCTTCATTATTTTACACAATACACTTATAAAAGGAAACTTAACAAATAACAATAGAGAAGTAAAATCCTATATTATTTGTTGATTAAGTTTGCTGTACACATAAATTTTTATTAGAAATGATTTGAAACAAAAAGAAAACTTTGTTTGAATTTCTATATATAGATAGACTTTGTTCTTGACATATGTAAATAGTGTGTTAAATTTGTAATTAAAGAACAATACAAGTGATGTTATATTTTGGATGAAACATGAAAAATTAAAAACTTTACACATGGATAATTCCATTTTACTCTGGTGTAAATCATACTAGAATCAAAATGGCTGACTATTGAACATTGCTATATAGTGATTAAGTGAAGTCTTGAAAAGGACACAGGGCTTGACATTAGCGGTAGAGATCAAAATTAATTCCAGTCGTAATTTTAGCATAATTTAAAACATTTATATGTCGTATATAACCTAGAGATCAAATAATCACCAATCATAAGAGTTATTTATAGCTCATTTTAAACATTTTTATTTCACAACTAGAGATCAAAATTAGTTCTAGATGTAAATCTCAATTTTTTTGTTTGGCTTTGGCCAGGGTGTACTTGACACAAGCACATGTGATAAAATGTGCTGCTTGTTACCTATGGCCTATGGGTCTCTCAAATAGAATTACAGCTTTATAGCAAAAATATTTTTGAAAGTGTCATTAAACACCAGTATTTACTGTTTGCTTCTATTCCCCACCCAAATATGTCTTTACAAAAATAAAAAAATTGTTGTGTCCATTAAAAAAGTTGATATTTATAATCTTTTTTTTTAATTCAAAATATTTGTTTAAGTGGCTGATGAAAAATTAAATAAATTTCTTACTTACCTACCTACCAATTTTGTGATTTGTCTGTTCAAAGCAAATTACACCAACAATTATTTAATTTAAGACAATTAATGTGAATAATTGCACATAGTCAATGTAAATAGATTGTTTTGTAGAACAAACCCACTATAATCTTGTTGAGATCATATACATACACATTAAATACTTCCATTGAAATACATTTTGTAGATGTGAATTGTTTTATGTATGCAAATTTTGTAGTAGTTGCGATATGGATGGGTTATTTATTTGTTTTTGTTCTTCCGTGATGTATTCATTGTCTCCATTTTCACATTTTTGACTTGATTTTAAATTATTTGTTCTCCATGCATTTGAATAGGAGTTATTTCCCTTTAAGACAGGTAAATAGCAAAGTTCAATGAGAATAACATATAGTTTTTCCAATAACCTGTATTTTAATTTTGTAACAAACTTGTGAATTTTCTTGGGGGTCATCATGGTTGTGATCATAATTTATGGTAGTTGGATTTACAACTACCTTTGCAATCAGTGCCTAAAGTTGTGAATTCGAATCTCGTTCATGGCGAGGTATACTGGATACAACATTATGTGATAAAGTTTGTCAGTAACATACGACAGGTCGATGGTTTCCTCCACCAATAACTGAAATATTGTTGAAAATGCTGTTAAACACCATAACCCCAACCCTGAATTTTCTGATTCCTAAATTCTTTGTCCTTTCCATTGCTCTTGCTAGAACTGGTACCATTTTTCCATCGTAAGGGAAATAAGTCCTGTAATAACATATAAATTTAGAATCTAAAGTACTATTTTGCCAGTTATAAGGGGAAAAAAATGTTTAATTTTAGAATCAAATCAGGAATGTACCAACAATCTATTTATTATAAAGTATCCATTTCATGCACATAAATGTTTATATGCAATTTGACATTACAATATAATACTCTACAATTAATGACTTTTAATGAGGTGGATACACAGATTTATTAACCCAGGAATATTATATTTACAGAGGCCATGGTAACCATCCAATTGAAAGTCATTTATTGTTTTATTATATGACACATTTTTATATGTTGCTTTCACCCTTAAAACAAGCTTTTATCACAACGTTATCTTTTGTGTAGCTTGGTGCAAGACGTTAGAATGTTATATTCACTGCGTGTTACGTCGCGCGAGGTGAATATAATGTTTTATCACATATTTTATTGAAATAACGCCGAATTTGCATGTGTAATAAAAGCATAATTTGCGGCATGTTATTTGCCTCCGAGGCAATAACATTTTACATTTTACGAGGGCAATAACATGTTATCTGCCCTGGCAAAATATGTGATAAATAGATTAATACATGGCCTTTTTCATATTGCTCTTGTCATCAGCCCTCGACTGATATCGTCCCTCGGGGCCGATATCAAGGTCTCGTGCTGATAACATATGTTACAACACTTCTCACCCAGTCATAGGCCAGGGTTGGGATTGTACTCACATATGTTACAACACTTCTCACCCAGTTATAGGCCAGGGTTGGGATTGTACTCACATATGTTACAATGCTTCTCACCCAGTCATAGGCCAGGGTTGGGATTGTACTCACATATGTTACAATGCTTCTCACCCAGTCATAGGCCAGGGTTGGGATTGTACTCACATATGTTACAACACTTCTCACCCAGTCATAGGCCAGGGTTGGGATTGTACTCACATATGTTACAATGCTTCTCACCCAATTATAGGCCAGGGTTGGGATTGTACTCGCATATGTTACAACACTTCTCACCCAATTATAGGCCAGGGTTGGGATTGTACTCACATATGTTACAACACTTCTCACCCAGTCATAGGCCAGGGTTGGGATTGTACTCACATATGTTACAATGCTTCTCACCCAATTATAGGCCAGGGTTGGGATTGTACTCACATATGTTACAACACTTCTCACCCAATTATAGGCCAGGGTTGGGATTGTACTCACATATGTTACAACACTTCTCACCCAATTATAGGCCAGGGTTGGGATTGTACTCACATATGCAAAATACTTGCATGACCACATCATTGTACTAAGAAGGGAGGTTTGGGTCCATAAACTGGTTTAATCTGGCTACTTTTTTTATAAAGCAAGGAAAGCGAGTGGTAATGTTACGCAACATGTTGCAAAAATATGCGGGCGACATAGGGCGACTCTTCAAAATTACAAGGCGACATGAACTTCTTGTTTTAATTTAATTCTTTATTTATTAAATTCAAAGCGAAGTTCATGTTGCCTTGAAATTTCGCTTTTGACCAACAACAAAGCAAAGTTAACCTCCACAAGGCGACTTCTTTGCCCAAATCGCCCTCAAACGTGAGCCTTGATGTATATACATATGTATATTAGGGGTATCGATTGTTCTACGATTTAACGATTAGATTTTGGAACTGTTTTGATGGTGTGGTATTTTTTGTTTTTCATTTTAATACATCATTCTATTGGAGGAGAGACATCATGTGATATACAGAAACGTGTCGTACACACTAAATTAGATATCTACTTTTTTATTTGTATGGTAGTTGGTTTTATATCTATAAATACAATCAATGCTTTTGGCGAGGCATACTCGATACAACTTTATATGATAAAGTTTTCTGTGACTTACAGAAGGTCAGTAGTTTTCTCATGATGCTACAGCTTTCTCCTCCAATAAAAATTGATGGCCACGATGTAATAGAAATATTGTTGAGAGTGTCGTTCAAGCACCCATCAACATAATTCAAATCTATAATGAAAAATTCATATGAAATGTTCAACTAAATTAGCCACATGTCTCATAGAAATTTATGTAGCATTGATGGGAATAAGGGAACATTTCTATTTGTATAGTGGATCATTATTATGCACATCTAGGCCCGGATTATCCTATAGGTTAGTATAGGCTGCAGCCTAGGTCCCTAAAAAAGTTTACTTCAAACTATGTAAATATTCAAGACGGTTGCGGGCGAATTAGCCTTTGGGCCCCAAAAGGTCAAAATCTGGCCCTGTGCACACCACACATTATCTTGTGATTTATACCACATGGAGGTCATGCACGAAATAAAAAATTGGGGGATGACTTCTACATAATTTCGACTACTTTCTCATTTAACATTCTTGCTTTCAATCTCTTGGAAATGTGTATAATCAAAAATCGTAATACCCGAGATTTAACCAATGGGGACCAATTGGAACATACCTCTTTTTGAAAGAACCATTTTGAGTTGTTTTTTTCTAATATCTTATATTACCATTTAATAATAATAAAAAAAAAAGATGCAATTTTGTGCCTGTTCCACCCACAAAATGATTTTGTAAAAACTATGCTCAGGGTTTGAAGTAATAACTATTGTATTTGAAATCCATGTATTGTTTTTTTTTTTTTGTCTCGTATGAATACATGTTTAAGTTTAAAAACTTTATAAATATGATTTTTCTCACAATTTTCTGTTGCTTGGCATCAATTTTCGAGGAATTCTTGCTTCCAAATACATGTATTAGTGATGTACATTTTATAAGTTTTACAGTATTTGTCTGTTGTATTTCTTCTTATTCCAGTTAAATAAACTTCTTTAAATTTGCTTTCAATTGCTTAAAATGTTTGGAGTTACAATGCAAATAAGTCGAGTTTTATATTTTTTGGACCAAATTTTATGTTAAAAGGCATACTTTAGACTTTACATCTTTTTTTTCACATTTTTCATTCAACCATACTGAATCCTCTCGAACCGGGTGAGGGATACAGGCTCATGTGAACATAATAGTCTAATGTGAACATGATAAGAGGCT
Source organism: Bathymodiolus septemdierum (assembly GCA_963383655.1). Taxonomy (NCBI): domain Eukaryota; kingdom Metazoa; phylum Mollusca; class Bivalvia; order Mytilida; family Modiolidae; genus Bathymodiolus; species Bathymodiolus septemdierum. The sequence continues at coordinate 57,986,375 of OY726528.1, forward strand.
CATGTAGGCCTCTAGTTTTATAAGAATTTTGTATTATCAATAACAAACATCAAAGTTGTCATGTGTGTTGAAATAATTGATACTTTTTGTAATGCTTTGTAAATAATGCATAAAATTGAAATCTCACAGAAATTTTTGAATAAAAGGAATATTCAGATCTATAGTTTTATTTTATCTTTAACAATGGAACCTCATCATTGGTGGGATGGTTAGAGTTCTCACTTTTAGGGTGGTAGACTAGGGTTTGAGCTCCGGTCGTGTCAAACCAGACAATAAGATTGGTCTTTGTTGCTTCTCTGCTAAGCATGCAGTATTAAGGAGTAAGAGCAAAGACTGGTTGGCTTGGAATCGGAATAATGTGTCCGAGTGGAACAACATATCTACATGCAGACTGTTGTTTCACTATAAAACTACAACTAAGTGTGTTGGTCTAGTACAAAGCGGGCATCATTATCATATCATTGACAAGTTACTTGTTCCCGTCATGATATAGCAGCACAATTTGCTGATTTTAATCCCCTTATACTTTTTAAGATGAAATATTATCTTTGTTTGATATGAACATTACCTGAAAACAACTATACTTTTGATTTTTGATTAAACAAGATGAACTGTGAGCTAATGCTCACCTATGGTACCCCCGCTCTTTGGCAAACAGGAAGTAGGAATCTGACGGGTCAAAAAACACTTCCCACGATATGGGGTACCTAAATGAAGCTTGTGACCAAATATCAGATTTCTGTCATCAATAGTTGCTGAGAAAAATGAGCATATATGTTCAATGTGTAGAAAAATCAACAAAGTCGGCAAACAAGAAGTAGGAATCTGATGGGTCCAAAAATGCTTCCCACGATATGGGGTACCTATATGAAGCTTGTGACCAAATATCGGATCTCTGCCATCAATAGTTGCTGAGAAAAATGTGACGAAAAATGTGCATATATGTTCAATGTGTATAGAAAACAACTAAGTCGGCAAACAGGAAGTAGGAATTTGACGGGTCCAAAATCGCTTCCCACAATATGGCATACCTATATGAAGCTTGTGACCAAATATCAGATTTCTGTCATCAATAGTTGCTGAGAAAAATGCGACGAAAAATGAGCATATATGTTCAATGTGTATAAAAATCAACAAGGTCGGCAAACAGGAAGTAGGAATCCGATGGGTTCAAAAACGCTTCCCACGATATGGGGTACCTATATGAAGCTTGTAGCCAAATATCAGATTTCTGCCATCAAAAGTTGCTGAGAAAAATGTGACGAAAAATGTGCATATATGTTCAATGTGTATAAAAACCAACTAAGTCGGCAAACAGGAAGTAGGAATCTGACGGGTCCAAAAACGCTACCCACAATATGGTATACCTATATGATGCTTGTGACCAAATATCAGATTTCTGCCATCAACAGTTACTGAGAAAAATGCGACGAAAAATATCTTGGACGGACTGAAGGACGGACTGATTGACAGAGGTAAAACAGTATACCCCCCTCCCCCTTCGGGGAGCGGGGGTATAATATCTGGATGGTTTTATTCTCCTTTAAGCATGCAGCATTAACGAGAAAGAGAAAAGACCGGTTGGCTCGGAATCAGGATAATGTGTCGTGTACGAGTGGAGCGACATGTCTATCAGCAGACTATTGTTTCAGTGAGCTAGCAATAAAAATTCAACTAAGTGTGTTGATCTAGTGCAAAGCGGACCTCATCATTATCTCATTGAAAATTAACTTGTTCTTGCCATGATATAGCTGAAAAATTGCTGATTTGCCGTTAAACAACAATCACTTACTCACTTCTCCTCTTACAAGACAATTGTTTTCATTACAATAAGAGTGGCATTATAAGAGGGATAACTGCATTGGCAAAAAATTAAACTAGAGGATCGATTTTTTTTCTGTTCAAAAACTAACATAATGATATGAAAACAGTTATTTTAAAGTAATGATATTTAATTTATCACAAATAATTGTACAAATACATATGATGTGAACAATGTAAGCACTTTCAATTAAACATGGGAGGAGAGTAAATGTCCATATTTATGAATGTCATTATGTTTCCATTGGCTCTGCTCGGACTGTTGTTCTAACGACCTCAAATTCTAGTTTCTTCTGGGTCGTCTTCAACACAGCTGTAGTACCTTTCTTGTATCTATAGACTCCTTGTCTGTAAGAAAAAATGTGATTTATGATATAAAAATAAAAACATAGATATCTAATAATAGTTCTCATGAAGCATTTTTGGAATAACCTTCATCAGGTATGCTCAAAATCAAGATTGGAAAGCCAAATAATTTAAAAGTCTTTAAGAACAAATATATACAAGGACCTAAATTGTCCAATCACCTATTACCGAGCGAATTAGTATTTAATGTTACATTAATTCATCTCAAATTTTATTTACAAAAAATCATATATCTGATAATTTATACAAAACTATCTGTATCTTCAGACTATTGTAACAGTAAAATTAAAAAGTGTTGTAAAACTTTATATTTAAAAAAAATGTCACTTTTCCGGGGAGTTTTAAGCAATAAGTGATTGACTCTTCCAGATATATTTCAAAAAGTTTAAATGTCCAACAATATGATTCACCTGTAAACAAAGGCAATTGCATTCAAACAAATGGATCAATTCTTTTTCTAATTCTCAATACCAATTGAAACATGGGTAATTTATAAGGTGACGGCCCGCCATCAATAGATTTTAAAACTATACGTAAAGAAAAACTTATCTATGAAAGTTGTGTTGTCTGTTCACTAAAATGCAATACAGTAGCCCCTCCACCTCTCACCAAAGGCCAGAATTCAGATATACAGATTGTAAAATACTAGGAAATTGTCCCACTAAAGAGAGACCACCCCTCATATAAGGCCCCTTTTTCATTGTAACTAGAGGCTCCCAGGAGCCTGTAATCGCTCACCTGGTTTTCAATTTGACATCTAAAGTTGATAGAAAATGGGGGTGTTACACATAATTTTGAAAGTGGGCCACCCAAAGATCATTTCAACTCAAATTTCTGAGCAAAAGATTTTGATGTGATTTTTATCTCATAATATTTCTAAACAGAATAAACTGGCTGAAAAAATCTCACAGAAAAACCCAGATTACATGTTAAACTACTCATTGCCATGTAGCTGTAGTTACAATTTGAGTTCATTTTGATTTGTAATAAGGCAGAAATTGACAACTAAAGAAATTTCTATTTTTAGTAACAGCAGCCATTTTGAATGGAGGGCGGGGCTGTCGGACACAATATTGAAAGGGGACCACCCAAGGACCATCCCAGCCAAATTTGCTTTAATTTGGTTCAGCGGTTTCAGAGGAGAAGATTTAAATGTGATCTTTTATCAAAATATGTTTAATTTGTATAATCGGTATAAATCGGTTGAAAGAAAAATTTCACAGAAAAACCCAGATTGTATATTAATCCACTCATTGTCATGTAGCTGCAGTTAAAATTTGAGCTCATTTTGATTTATACTAAAGCAGCAATGGACAATTGAAGAAATTTCTATTTTTAGTAACAGCAGCCCTCTTGAATGGAGGGCAGGGCTGTCGGACACATTTTTGAAAGGGACCCACCCAAGGACCATCCCTGCCAGGTTTGCTTTAATTTGGTTAAGCGGTTTCAGAGGAAAAGATTTAAATGTGATCTTTTATCAAAATATGCCTAATTTGCATAATCGGCTGAAAGAAAAATTTCACAGAAATAAAACGGAATATATGTTAAACTACTCATTGCCATGTAGCTGCAGTTAAAATTTGAGCTCATTTTGGTTTATACTAAAGCAGCAATGGACAATTGAAGAAATTTCTATTTTTAGTAACAGCAGCCATCTTGAATGGAGGGTGGGACTGTCGGAAATAATTGTGAAAGGGACCCTCCCTGTCAGGTTTGGTTTAATTTGGTTCAGCAGTTTCAGAGGGAAAGATTTAAATGTGATCTTTTATCAAAATATGCCTAATTTGCATAATCGGTATAAATCAGCTGAAAGAAAAATTTCACAGAAAAACCCGGATTATATGTTAAACTACTCCTTGCCATGTAGCTGCAGTTAAAATTTGAGCTCATTTTCACTTATACTAAAGCAGCAATGGACAATTGAAGAAATTTCTATTTTTAGTAACAGCAGCCCTCTTGAATGGAGGGTAGGGCTGTCGGACACATTTTTGACAGGGACCCACCCAAGGACCATCCCTGCCAGGTTTGGTTTAATTTGGTTCAGCAGTTTCAGAGGGAAAGATTTAAATGTGATCTTTTATCAAAATATGCCTAATTTGCATAATCGGTATAAATCGGCTGAAAGAAAAATTTCACAGAAAAAAACGGAATATATGTTCAACTACTCATTGCCATGTAGCTGCAGTTAAAATTTGAGCTCATTTTGGTTTATACTAAAGCAGCAATGGACAATTGAAGAAATTTCTATTTTTAGTAACAGCAGCCCTCTTGAATGGAGGGTAGGGCTGTCGGACACATTTTTGACAGGGACCCACCCAAGGACCATCTCTGCCAGGTTTGGTTTAATTTGGTTAAGCGGTTTCAGAGGAAAAGATTTAAATGTGATCTTTTATCAAAATATGCCTAATTTGCATAATCGGCTGAAAGAAAAATTTCACAGAAATAAAACGGAATATATGTTAAACTACTCATTGCCATGTAGCTGCAGTTAAAATTTGAGCTCATTTTGGTTTATACTAAAGCAGCAATGGACAATTGAAGAAATTTCTATTTTTAGTAACAGCAGCCATCTTGAATGGAGGGTGGGACTGTCGGAAATAATTGTGAAAGGGACCCTCCCTGTCAGGTTTGGTTTAATTTGGTTCAGCAGTTTCAGAGGGAAAGATTTAAATGTGATCTTTTATCAAAATATGCCTAATTTGCATAATCGGTATAAATCAGCTGAAAGAAAAATTTCACAGAAAAACCCGGATTATATGTTAAACTACTCCTTGCCATGTAGCTGCAGTTAAAATTTGAGCTCATTTTCACTTATACTAAAGCAGCAATGGACAATTGAAGAAATTTCTATTTTTAGTAACAGCAGCCCTCTTGAATGGAGGGTAGGGCTGTCGGACACATTTTTGACAGGGACCCACCCAAGGACCATCCCTGCCAGGTTTGGTTTAATTTGGTTCAGCAGTTTCAGAGGGAAAGATTTAAATGTGATCTTTTATCAAAATATGCCTAATTTGCATAATCGGTATAAATCGGCTGAAAGAAAAATTTCACAGAAAAAAACGGAATATATGTTCAACTACTCATTGCCATGTAGCTGCAGTTAAAATTTGAGCTCATTTTGGTTTATACTAAAGCAGCAATGGACAATTGAAGAAATTTCTATTTTTAGTAACAGCAGCCCTCTTGAATGGAGGGTAGGGCTGTCGGACACATTTTTGACAGGGACCCACCCAAGGACCATCTCTGCCAGGTTTGGTTTAATTTGGTTAAGCGGTTTCAGAGGAAAAGATTTAAATGTGATCTTTTATCAAAATATGCCTAATTTGCATAATCGGCTGAAAGAAAAATTTCACAGAAATAAAACGGAATATATGTTAAACTACTCATTGCCATGTAGCTGCAGTTAAAATTTGAGCTCATTTTGGTTTATACTAAAGCAGCAATGGACAATTGAAGAAATTTCTATTTTTAGTAACAGCAGCCATCTTGAATGGAGGGTGGGACTGTCGGAAATAATTGTGAAAGGGACCCTCCCTGTCAGGTTTGGTTTAATTTGGTTCAGCAGTTTCAGAGGGAAAGATTTAAATGTGATCTTTTATCAAAATATGCCTAATTTGCATAATCGGTATAAATCAGCTGAAAGAAAAATTTCACAGAAAAACCCGGATTATATGTTAAACTACTCCTTGCCATGTAGCTGCAGTTAAAATTTGAGCTCATTTTCACTTATACTAAAGCAGCAATGGACAATTGAAGAAATTTCTATTTTTAGTAACAGCAGCCCTCTTGAATGGAGGGTAGGGCTGTCGGACACATTTTTGACAGGGACCCACCCAAGGACCATCCCTGCCAGGTTTGGTTTAATTTGGTTCAGCAGTTTCAGAGGGAAAGATTTAAATGTGATCTTTTATCAAAATATGCCTAATTTGCATAATCGGTATAAATCGGCTGAAAGAAAAATTTCACAGAAAAAAACGGAATATATGTTCAACTACTCATTGCCATGTAGCTGCAGTTAAAATTTGAGCTCATTTTGGTTTATACTAAAGCAGCAATGGACAATTGAAGAAATTTCTATTTTTAGTAACAGCAGCCCTCTTGAATGGAGGGTAGGGCTGTCGGACACATTTTTGACAGGGACCCACCCAAGGACCATCTCTGCCAGGTTTGGTTTAATTTGGTTAAGCGGTTTCAGAGGAAAAGATTTAAATGTGATCTTTTATCAAAATATGCCTAATTTGCATAATCGGCTGAAAGAAAAATTTCACAGAAATAAAACGGAATATATGTTAAACTACTCATTGCCATGTAGCTGCAGTTAAAATTTGAGCTCATTTTGGTTTATACTAAAGCAGCAATGGACAATTGAAGAAATTTCTATTTTTAGTAACAGCAGCCATCTTGAATGGAGGGTGGGACTGTCGGAAATAATTGTGAAAGGGACCCTCCCTGTCAGGTTTGGTTTAATTTGGTTCAGCAGTTTCAGAGGGAAAGATTTAAATGTGATCTTTTATCAAAATATGCCTAATTTGCATAATCGGTATAAATCAGCTGAAAGAAAAATTTCACAGAAAAACCCGGATTATATGTTAAACTACTCCTTGCCATGTAGCTGCAGTTAAAATTTGAGCTCATTTTCACTTATACTAAAGCAGCAATGGACAATTGAAGAAATTTCTATTTTTAGTAACAGCAGCCCTCTTGAATGGAGGGTAGGGCTGTCGGACACATTTTTGACAGGGACCCACCCAAGGACCATCCCTGCCAGGTTTGGTTTAATTTGGTTCAGCAGTTTCAGAGGGAAAGATTTAAATGTGATCTTTTATCAAAATATGCCTAATTTGCATAATCGGTATAAATCGGCTGAAAGAAAAATTTCACAGAAAAAAACGGAATATATGTTCAACTACTCATTGCCATGTAGCTGCAGTTAAAATTTGAGCTCATTTTGGTTTATACTAAAGCAGCAATGGACAATTGAAGAAATTTCTATTTTTAGTAACAGCAGCCCTCTTGAATGGAGGGTAGGGCTGTCGGACACATTTTTGACAGGGACCCACCCAAGGACCATCTCTGCCAGGTTTGGTTTAATTTGGTTAAGCGGTTTCAGAGGAAAAGATTTAAATGTGATCTTTTATCAAAATATGCCTAATTTGCATAATCGGCTGAAAGAAAAATTTCACAGAAATAAAACGGAATATATGTTAAACTACTCATTGCCATGTAGCTGCAGTTAAAATTTGAGCTCATTTTGGTTTATACTAAAGCAGCAATGGACAATTGAAGAAATTTCTATTTTTAGTAACAGCAGCCATCTTGAATGGAGGGTGGGACTGTCGGAAATAATTGTGAAAGGGACCCTCCCTGTCAGGTTTGGTTTAATTTGGTTCAGCAGTTTCAGAGGGAAAGATTTAAATGTGATCTTTTATCAAAATATGCCTAATTTGCATAATCGGTATAAATCAGCTGAAAGAAAAATTTCACAGAAAAACCCGGATTATATGTTAAACTACTCCTTGCCATGTAGCTGCAGTTAAAATTTGAGCTCATTTTCACTTATACTAAAGCAGCAATGGACAATTGAAGAAATTTCTATTTTTAGTAACAGCAGCCCTCTTGAATGGAGGGTAGGGCTGTCGGACACATTTTTGACAGGGACCCACCCAAGGACCATCCCTGCCAGGTTTGGTTTAATTTGGTTCAGCAGTTTCAGAGGGAAAGATTTAAATGTGATCTTTTATCAAAATATGCCTAATTTGCATAATCGGTATAAATCGGCTGAAAGAAAAATTTCACAGAAAAAAACGGAATATATGTTCAACTACTCATTGCCATGTAGCTGCAGTTAAAATTTGAGCTCATTTTGGTTTATACTAAAGCAGCAATGGACAATTGAAGAAATTTCTATTTTTAGTAACAGCAGCCATCTTGAATGGAGGGTGGGACTGTCGGAAATAATTGTGAAAGGGACCCTCCCTGTCACGTTTGGTTTAATTTGGTTCAGCAGTTTCAGAGGGAAAGATTTAAATGTGATCTTTTATCAAAATATGCCTAATTTGCATAATCGGTATAAATCAGCTGAAAGAAAAATTTCACAGAAAAACCCGGATTATATGTTAAACTACTCCTTGCCATGTAGCTGCATTTAAAATTTGAGCTCATTTTGACTTATACTAAAGCAGCAATGGACAATTGAAGAAATTTCTATTTTTAGTAACAGCAGCCCTCTTGAATGGAGGGTAGGGCTGTCGGACACATTTTTGACAGGGACCCACCCAAGGACCATCCCTGCCAGGTTTGGTTTAATTTGGTTAAGCGGTTTCAGAGGAAAAGATTTAAATGTGATCTTTAATCAAAATATGCTTAATTTGCATAATCGGTATAAATCGGCTGAAAGAAAAATTTCACAGAAAAAAACGGAATATATGTTAAACTACTCATTGCCATGTAGCTGCTGTTAAAATTTGAGCTCATTTTGGTTTATACTAAAACAGCAATGGACAATTGAAGAAATTTCTATTTTTAGTAACAGCAGCCATCTTGAATGGAGGGTGGGACTGTCAGAAATAATTGTGAAAGGGACCCTCCCTGTCAGGTTTGGTTTAATTTGGTTCAGCAGTTTCAGAGGGAAAGATTTAAATGTGATCTTTTATCAAAATATGCCTAATTTGCATAATCGGTATAAATCAGCTGAAAGAAAAATTTCACAGAAAAACCCGGATTATATGTTAAACTACTCCTTGCCATGTAGCTGCAGTTAAAATTTGAGCTCATTTTCACTTATACTAAAGCAGCAATGGACAATTGAAGAAATTTCTATTTTTAGTAACAGCAGCCCTCTTGAATGGAGGGTAGGGCTGTCGGACACATTTTTGACAGGGACCCACCCAAGGACCATCTCTGCCAGGTTTGGTTTAATTTGGTTAAGCGGTTTCAGAGGAAAAGATTTAAATGTGATCTTTAATCAAAATATGCTTAATTTGCATAATCGGTATAAATCGGCTGAAAGAAAAATTTCACAGAAAAAAACGGAATATATGTTAAACTACTCATTGTCATGTAGCTGCTGTTAAAATTTGAGCTCATTTTGGTTTATACTAAAACAGCAATGGACAATTGAAGAAATTTCTATTTTTAGTAACAGCAGCCATCTTGAATGGAGGGTGGGACTGTCAGAAATAATTGTGAAAGGGACCCTCCCTGCCAGGTTTGGTTTAATTTGGTTCAGCGGTTTCAGAGGGAAAGATTTAAATGTGATCTTTTATCAAAATATGCCTAATTTGCATAATCGGTATAAATTGGCTGAAAGAAAAATTTCACAGAAAAACCCGGATTATATGTTAAACTACTCCTTGTCATGTAGCTGCAGTTAAAATTTGAGCTCATTTTGACTTATACTAAAACAGCAATGGACAATTGAAGAAATTTCTATTTTTAGTAACAGCAGCCATCTTGAATGGAGGGCGGGTCTGTCGGACACAATTTTGAAAGGAACCCACCCAAGGACCATCCCTGCCAGGTTTGGTTTCATTTGGTTCAGGGGTTTCAGAGGAGAAGATTTAAATGTGAAAGTTTACGACGTACGATGGATGCCAAGTGTTGGCCTTTGGCCAGGTGAGCTAAAAAGGGTTGCCTTATAAGAGGGGAACTACTGTATATACTTGTTGAGGTCAAATATTAATACATTATAGCTCCAAAGATTATCCCCTTCTAAGGAGACCACCTTTCATTGCAGAAGAGGTGGCCTTATAAGAGAGGGACTACTGTACCTACCTCTGTCCTTTCAGATTAGCCTCTTCATAAGGTCTAAGATAGTCCACTTTATCTTTCATAATAACACATAAATCTACATTACTGCCAGATCCTAAATCATTAAAGATTCCCCCAGCAATGGCATTCCTTACTAGCTTCATAGCTTCTTCTTTCTGTTAAAGGAGATCATTATAATGAAGTTCAAAGAACAGTCAAATTTAAAACTATACATCAATTTAAGGACTACTGCATGGCAATTTATTAAGTTTCAGGTCGGAGACTATTTAAGTAGGTCAATAATGGTGACATCTCTGGTTCGTGGGACTCATGGAGGCTTGTGTGTATGACGCCTATCCATAGCAAGGTGTATTTGATGAAACCTTATGTGATTAAGTTTGTCAGTGACTTACAGAAGGTTGATGATTTTCTCAAGAAACTGTGGATACTCCACTCCCACCACTAAAGTTTAAAAGGTCTTTCACAAGAGGCATGTCCCCCCATTGCCACGTAATTATAAATCAACCAAGTTTAAAATAGATCTCAACAAGATGACATTGACAACAGACGATCTTGCAAAAGGACTGATAGTGATTTCTATTATGCTGGTTCTGTTACACGGATGAAACAAATACTGACTACGCAAAAAATAACAGAAATTGTTTAAAATGACATTGATCACCTGTTATATTACGATAATTATAATAGTTTCTGGTTCAAGGAAGCATAACAACACACATATATGTATTACGCCAATAAATGTTTATGTAATTTACGTACAAATAAAATGAAAAACAAAAAATACCACAGAACAATGTGTTACTAAAACAATATTGAAATAATATTTTCATAAAAATTTGATGTTTTCAACTCTACAGTTCTTGATTAATCTGTGTTGAGTTCACAACTTAAACGTTTTCACATGTATATATGTATTAACTGTTACCTCCATATTTGGTTTAAATCCATCTTCAAAAACAGCCATAGCAGCCAGGGAACCAGATCCTGTAATCATTACAAATTGATTATGATATTGTACCTCTATTACCATATTTAGTTACAACATGTACATATGTCTCACAATGAGGTTAATGTAAAGTGGCACGTGACACACATTATTTACACAACGGATGGTAAAAAACGGTTAAGAGCTAATGAGCTATTCAACAACCTGTCCACACACATGATACAACTAGAACACAGAGAAGTGGGAAAAAACTGATATAATACCACATGATGCATATTAATGTGCACATTAAGATACAATGTACTTACAGTTTACGTGATGAATGCTATTCCAGAAACATATCGTGGGCGCTAAATTACATATCTACATTATTACAACAGCACATGGTTATAAATGTTCTGTTTATTGAAGCATAGTTCCATGAATGATTGTTGTTTCATGCCAAATGAGTGGTGATTGTTCTTTTTGTTGAACTTGATATTGGTAGAATTGTTGATCATCATTGTTTAAATTTTCTTTTCATAAATAATAAACACAAACCCATTGTTACATATGGTAGTTTGTCTGTAGAGCCATGAGGGTATACACTGTATAAGTGTGGTCCTGTGCTGTCAACACCTCCCAATACACAGGCAGCACTAATGTAACCATGGTATCTAAAACAAAAATTATGATTGAACTTATTGATGAAAAAATTAAGCATGTGTGGGGCCTTTGTTTAACAATTGTAGTGACCACAATCTCTACTGTCAAAACATGTGTGGGGCCTTTGTTTAACAATTGTAGTGACCACAACCTCTACTGTCAAAACATGTGTGGGTCCTTTGTTTAACAATTGTAGTGACCACAATCTCTACTGTTAAAACATGTGTGGGGCCTTTGTTTAACAATTGTAGTGACCACAATCTCTACTGTCAAAACATGTGTGGGACCTTTGTTTAACAATTGTAGTGACCACAACCTCTACTGTCAAAACATGTGTGGGGCCTTTGTTTAACAATTGTAGTGACCACAATCTCTACTGTCAAAACATGTGTGGGGCCTTTGTTTAACAATTGTAGTGGCCACAACCTCTACTGTCAAAACATGTGTGGGGCCTTTGTTTAACAATTGTAGTGACCACAATCTCTACTGTCAAAACATGTGTGGGGCCTTTGTTTAACAATTGTAGTGGCCACAACCTCTACTGTCAAAACATGTGTGGGGCCTTTGTTTAACAATTGTAGTGACCACAATCTCTACTGTCAAAACATGTGTGGGGCCTTTGTTTAACAATTGTAGTGGCCACAACCTCTACTGTCAAAACATGTGTGGGGCCTTTGTTTAACAATTGTAGTGACCACAACCTCTACTGTCAAAACATGTGTGGGGCCTTTGTTTAACAATTGTAGTGACCACAATCTCTACTGTCAAAACATGTGTGGGGCCTTTGTTTAACAATTGTAGTGACCACAACCTCTACTGTCAAAACATGTGTGGGGCCTTTGTTTAACAATTGTAGTGACCACAACCTCTACTGTCAAAACATGTGTGGGGCCTTTGTTTAACAATTGTAGTGACCACAACCTCTACTGTCAAAACATGTGTGGGGCCTTTGTTTAACAATTGTAGTGACCACAATCTCTACTGTCAAAACATGTGTGGGGCCTTTGTTTAACAATTGTAGTGACCACAACCTCTACTATTAAAACATGTGTGGGGCCTTTGTTTAACAATTGTAGTGACCACAATCTCTACTGTCAAAACATGTGTGGGGCCTTTGTTTAACAATTGTAGTGACCACAATCTCTACTGTCAAAACATGTGTGGGGCCTTTGTTTAACAATTGTAGTGACCACAACCTCTACTGTCAAAACATGTGTGGGGCCTTTGTTTAACAATTGTAGTGACCACAACCTCTACTGTCAAAACATGTGTGGGGCCTTTGTTTAACAATTGTAGTGACCACAATCTCTACTGTCAAAACATGTGTGGGGCCTTTGTTTAACAATTGTAGTGACCACAACCTCTACTATTAAAACATGTGTGGGGCCTTTGTTTAACAATTATAGTGACCACAATCTCTACTGTCAAAACATGTGTGGGGCCTTTGTTTAACAATTGTAGTGACCACAATCTCTACTGTCAAAACATGTGTGGGGCCTTTGTTTAACAATTGTAGTGACCACAACCTCTACTGTTAAAACATGTGTGGGGCCTTTGTTTAACAATTGTAGTGACCACAACCTCTACTGTCAAAACATGTGTGGGGCCTTTGTTTAACAATTGTAGTGACCACAACCTCTACTGTTAAAACATGTGTGGGGCCTTTGTTTAACAATTGTAGTGACCACAACCTCTACTGTCAAAGCATGTGTGGGGCCTTTGTTTAACAATTGTAGTGACCACAACCTCTACTGTCAAAACATGTGTGGGGCCTTTGTTTAACAATTGTAGTGACCACAATCTCTACTGTCAAAACATGTGTGGGGCCTTTGTTTAACAATTGTAGTGACCACAATCTCTACTGTCAAAACATGTGTGGGGCCTTTGTTTAACAATTGTAGTGACCACAACCTCTACTGTCAAAACTTAATCTGTATTTTGATAGTAATCACATTGTGTCACAAATTTATGGAAGCTAAAGTTATAGCACAGAAACCAATCATTATATGACCAAAAAAAATCAAAAAATCATTGATTGAAAAATGAGAAACCAGGTTTTACAAAAATGTATATTACAGAAATGTTCATAAGTGTAGGTGCTGTCATAAATTGATTATAATCAGAGAACAAAATTAACCCTGGACCTTTGTAAGAAAAATGGAAAATCATAAAAAATATTAATTGATCCTCAAATATTATTTGTGTACAGCATGCACTGCACAGTCTGTAATTATGTGTTCTGCTAAGATCAAGATTAAGGCTATATTTACCTAATTAACATTTGTTTAAGAAGTCGATTGGCTGTACACACTCGTAGGCTATATTTACCTAAATAACATTTGTTTAAGAAGTCGATTGGCTGTACACACTCGTGGAGTTCTGTTAGTGGTCAAACGATGAAGTTCAAGCTGAGATGAAATCATCTGTGTTGTCATTTCTGTATCAGCTGCAGTACCAGCTCCACAACAACTACAAAACAAATAATACTGTATATGTAGTGGAGAATATTGTATACTAGTATGCCTTTTTGTGATTAACGACAGTGGACAAAAAATATTCATAGAAATAGTATACTTTTAGCAAAATACAAGACATTGTATAAAGACAGGGCTTTCAATATTTTTCAAGTCTACCAATACTTTACTATTTACAGGCGTTACTTTTCATTAAAATTTGAACAATTTTCATGATTATCTTATACAATTCTTTAAAATCAGGAGGTACCAAAGACCATTTTAGGTGGGTAAAAATACCTGGTACCGCCCCTCACTGAAAGGCCTGATAAAGACAAGACACATAAAAATAATACTTACAATTTAGTGAAATATTCAAATATAAAGATGAAATTGTGAAAAAAATCCAAATATACAGAAAAAGAAAAAGGGAGTTATAATTAATTTTGTTGGAATGGATAGTGTTTGAATATCGGTAGACACAACGTCTACCGATATTCAAACACTATCCATTCTGACTGGTACAAAAATTAATGTTAGTTAAATCTATAGTTCATGACCTTAGGTTACAGGATTTAACCTCCCTATGGGGGTTTCGATAGATCTTCATGCATGACTTATTAGAAAAGGGAAATAATAAAAGATTTAATTATAATTAGATTGTAGAATTAACTCTACACCAAATAACACAAAAAACGATAAAAATACCCAGATATACAAATGTAGTGTTTATAGGCAGAAGTAAAGAGTATCGCTCACCTAAAGACTAAGAGTATTATCAGCAGAAGTAAAGAGTATCGCTCACCTAAAGACTAAGAGTATTATCAGCAGAAGTAAAGAGTATCGCTCACCTAGAGACTAAGAGTATTATCAGCAGAAGTAAAGAGTATCGCTCACCTAAAGACTAAGAGTATTATCAGCAGAAGTAAAGAGTATCGCTCACCTAAAGACTAAAGAGTATTATCAGCAGAAGTAAAGAGTATCGCTCACCTAAAGACTAAGAGTATTATCAGCAGAAGTAAAGAGTATCGCTCACCTAGAGACTAAGAGTATTATCAGCAGAAGTAAAGAGTATCGCTCACCTAGAGACTAAGAGTATTATCAGCAGAAGTAAAGAGTATCGCTCACCTAGAGACTAAGAGTATTATCGGCAGAAGTAAAGAGTATCGCTCACCTAGAGACTAAGAGTATTATCAGCAGAAGTAAAGAGTATCGCTCACCTAGAGACTAAGAGTATTATCAGCAGAAGTAAAGAGTATCGCTCACCTAGAGACTAAGAGTATTATCGGCAGAAGTAAAGAGTATCGCTCACCTAAAGACTAAGAGTATTATCAGCAGAAGTAAAGAGTATCGCTCACCTAGAGACTAAGAGTATTATCAGCAGAAGTAAAGAGTATCGCTCACCTAAAGACTAAGAGTATTATCAGCAGAAGTAAAGAGTATCGCTCACCTAGAGACTAAGAGTATTATCAGCAGAAGTAAAGAGTATCGCTCACCTAGAGACTAAGAGTATTATCAGCAGAAGTAAAGAGTATCGCTCACCTAGAGACTAAGAGTATTATTGGCAGAAGTAAAGAGTATCGCTCACCTAGAGACTAAGAGTATTATCAGCAGAAGTAAAGAGTATCGCTCACCTAGAGACTAAGAGTATTATCAGCAGAAGTAAAGAGTATCGCTCACCTAGAGACTAAGAGTATTATCAGCAGAAGTAAAGAGTATCGCTCACCTAGAGACTAAGAGTATTATCGGCAGAAGTAAAGAGTATCGCTCACCTAAAGACTAAGAGTATTATCAGCAGAAGTAAAGAGTATCGCTCACCTAGAGACTAAGAGTATTATCAGCAGAAGTAAAGAGTATCGCTCACCTAAAGACTAAGAGTATTATCAGCAGAAGTAAAGAGTATCGCTCACCTAGAGACTAAGAGTATTATCAGCAGAAGTAAAGAGTATCGCTCACCTAGAGACTAAGAGTATTATCAGCAGAAGTAAAGAGTATCGCTCACCTAGAGACTAAGAGTATTATTGGCAGAAGTAAAGAGTATCGCTCACCTAGAGACTAAGAGTATTATCAGCAGAAGTAAAGAGTATCGCTCACCTAGAGACTAAGAGTCATTTCACACTCATTTTATGCTCATTGTTGAAAATCCTACTGAAACTGTGAAATGTAGAACAGCAATACAAGCACTGTTCCCTTACATTAATTTGTGTTAAAGTGTTAGGTATTCTCTCGTGTTGATTTATTATATATGCTTTCTTACTAATAATATACTATATTTATTTTGGCGGTTTTATGAAAAAAAAAAAAAACTTTTTTTACAAACTTTCTTGGTCAAATCCGCCAATAGTGCCAAAATAAAACCATTGCCAAATATAGGTGCTATACAGTATTTAATGCTTTTTGTTGTTTGCTTGCTTGACTCATAATTAGTAGAATAACATACTATATATTTGGTGCTATGTAGTGGATTTTACTACAGTTTTTATCAGCTACAACAGTATCTTCAGTTGCTCTGGTGTCTGCTCCCAAAACCACACCATCCTGTAAATATACAAGGCAAAGAAAAGTAGTCTCCTGTAGATACATTATATATAGGTTAGGGTTGTGGTGTTTAATGCCACTTTCAACAATATTTCAGTTATTGTGGCAGTCAGTTTTATTGGTGGAGGAAACTGAAGTATTGGGAGAAAACTTTATCATTATATATTAAAATAACTTAAAATTACCAATGTATCACTAACAGATGCATAAGCAGCTACATGGCATATAATTAACCAAATCCTTATAAAATCATCATTTTTGTTACAATAAAAGTGCATAACTCAGGAAATATTAAAAAAAAAGTAGTATTGTATTAACCTGTATTATATTCTTTTGAACCTACTATTAAAAATATCAAGTATCGGTAAATCGATTCTATTAAAAAAAGGATGATTGATTATTCAGGAACTACAAAAGTGAAAAAGGTCATAAATGAGAATTTTTTTTGGTTATAATACAGGATTATAACTCATTCATATTAATCCTTGTCAAGAAAATCTACCTTAT